>JBANSL010000008.1:2138395-3445895 GCA_037127255.1 Persicaria tinctoria | reverse complement strand
CACACTTTTATCTGTGTTCAAAGTTCCCATCTTTTAACGCCCAAATTTTGGTTGTTCCATTTCAATTTATTCACTGTGTACGTTTTTTTTCACTTTAATATTATGTGTATGTTTCATTTAAAGTGCTAGAGCTAGTACTTGTATTCACTGTGTTAAAGTTGTGGGCATGACATTCAAATTTCCAACTGTGAGAGTACCTACCCTTTGTATATATTGACTAAAATTTGCATACTCGATCTAAACTTGGTGCATTCCAAATGCATGAGGGATGTGTCCTATGCATTCGGTCCATATTTGTGAGACTTATGTTAAGCTTTGTTAGCATATTACTGGTGGTATGTTAGGGGTAATATGGTCATTTTATATTCATCTTTCTAGTTCTATAAATAGATGTATAGAGGTGTATTTTTTTTATCAACTCAATCAATACAAGAATCAGTTGTGGTTCTATTACAAAACCTCTAGTGAACTTGACATCGGAGAAGAAGCTGCTGGACGGGCTGCAGTGGGCGTGCGTCTTCGCCAACACCATCTGGTGGGCATGGCGATGGAGAAACAACCGGGTGTTTAAACACGAAGAGCGTTGCTTCGACAAATCTCGGATGGTGAAGGAGTACACGATGCAGTATAAGGAAGCTTGGAACAACAGACCGGGGATTCGGAAGGATGCTGAGCGTGAGGAAAGACTAATCCAGTGGGAAAAACCGGCCAGGGGATGGATGAAGATGAATGCTGACGGCTCCGTCGGGAAGGATGGGATCGCCACTGCGGGAGGTGTTTTGAGAAATGAGGAAGGGAAGTGGATAGGGGGCTTCATGGACAAGTTTGGCACAGGGCCGGTTGTCATGGCGGAGCTTTGGGGAATTCTGAATTGCCTCAAGCTGGCTTGGGGAAGAGGAGTTCGCAGACTGGTTATCGAGACTGATTCTTCGGTGGCCCTTTCAATGGTGTGCGAAGGAGTGGCGGTGTGCCATCCCATGTCGAGCCTGGTGAACCTTTGCCAAGGCTTTATGAAGAGGAGTTGGGAGATACAACTCCGAAAGGTCTTTAGGGAAGCGAACCAAGTCGCGGACTCCCATGCAGGGCTTGCTCACGGGTTGCCAAGAGGTCTTCAGATTCTTACGGAACCCCCGGATAGTATTGAGCATATTCTTGAGGATGATTGTAGGGGAAGGGCTACCCCCCGACTTGTAGTAGTGTAGCCGTAGTTCTATTTTACTTGTTGAGAGGCTTGCCTCTCGTTTGGTTCACCAAAAAAAAAAAAACCTCTCTCCATTTCTCGTTCCTTCTTGCTCTCAATCAAACATGGTATCAGAGCTCTAGAGCAATTTTCGTCTTCTTTGAGCTTCGATTTAGTCATCTTCTTCGTTCTCGATGCCGAATCCACTTCCAAATGCCTGGTTTTCACAGTCACTGAATCCAAACGATCCATATTACATCCATCCTTCGGATTCTCCAGGTTCGTCTCTGGTTTCGAAGGTTTTTGATGGATCTGGCTATTATTCTTGGAATCGTGCTATTCCAATTGTTTTATCTGCTAAAAACAAAAGTGGATTTGTCGATGAAACCATGCCTCGTCCACCTGTTGATTCTCCGAATTTTCGGCAATGACGAATGTGCAATGACATGGTTACTGCGTGGCTATTGAATGCCATGAGTTCCGACATTCCGGAGAGCTTCTTACTTTGCAATTCCACTGCTGAAATCTGGTCCAGTCTCCGATTTCGATATTCTCATACAAATGGTGCTCAACGGTATTCTGTTGAGAAATCTCTTGCGAGCATTGCACAAGGATCGGATTGTATTGCTGGATACTTCAATCGTGTCAAGAAGCTATGGGATGAGAAGGATTCATTGAGGAATTTCCCTGCCTACACTTGTCGTCTTTCTCAGGCAATCAATGATTATGAAGCTGAGCAACGAGTTCTCCAATTCTTGATGGGGCTCGACGACTCTTATTCTCCTACTCGAGCTTCGATTCTCATGATGGATCCTCTTCCAAATCTTGACAGAGCATACCACATGGTTGCTCAGGAAGAGACATAGAGGGAGGTCCGTTCTTCTCACCAATTGATTGTTGAGTCATCATCTTTAAGCGTTTCTTCTCAGAAACCTTCATCTTCAAACAATCCCTCTGCTTCTGGTGCGTCTACATCTAATTCTGGTTCAGGAAATAGCTCAGGATATGTTTCGAAGTACAAGAATCCCCATTATGTCTGTACACTCTGTAAGAAACAAGGACACCTTGTTGAGCGATGTTACAAGATAATTGGTGTTCCTAAAGATGGTAAACCTAAGCCTTCATCAAAGGTTGCTGCCAATGTTTCTAGAGATGATCAATCGGGTGTTTATGCTCCTGTCATTACTCCCGATCGGTATGCACAGTTGCTGAGCTTGCTGCAGAAATCTGAAGTCTCTACTTCTGATGGATCAATGGCTTTCAGCAACTTTGTGGGTATATCATCTTCCTCCTTTATTGGATATGTTTCTTCTTCTTTCTCATCATCTTCAGACAATATTTGGATTCTTGATTCAGGAGCAAGCGATCATATGTGTTTTGACACTTCTTGCTTTCACGATTTAGTTCATTTGCCTAGACCGTTTTATGTTCGGTTTCCAAATGCTCATACAGTTTTAATTCAGTACAAAGGCAGAGTGAAATTTTCCAGTGATATCACGTTAGATGATGTGTTGCTTATTCCGGATTTCAAGTTCAACTTGTTGTCCATAAGGAAATTGGTCACATCCATGAATTGTATGGCCTGCTTCACTGCTAACGCTTGTTTTTTACAGGGCCTTTCTATGAAGAGGCCCTTGGTACTTGGTGAAGTTCACAAAGGACTATACACTGCTAACACTTGTTTCTGTATTCATCTTCCTAGTTCTATAAATAGATGTACATAGGTGTATTTTTTTTTATCAATTCAATCAATACAAAAATCAGTTGTGATTCTGTTACAAAACCTCTCTCTATTTCTCGTTCCTTCTTGCTCTCAATCAAACAAGCTTTGGGAAGTTTCGGTCGAATCATGTAAAACAGAAGTCACACTTGATTTATTTTTGTTATATTTTGTGATTGATATTTTTTTTAATCATATAAAACAGAAGTCACATATGTGTGATGTCTAATGAGGATCTTTGAAAAGGTCATAGAGTGCTATATATCGCCCCTCCCTAGCTAGGCGAAGAATTTTTATCCGTATGTATGTTGTTTTTAACCATTCTCTAATATTATAATATTTTCTTGTCTCTAAAAACTACCAATGTGGATGCTTATTGTGTGATTAATATTTTTTTTAATCTTTATCACCGATGTGTGATATCCAATGATGGATCTTTGAAGAGGTCATAGAGAGCTATATATCGCCCCTCCCTAGCTAGATGGAGAGTTTTTATTAGTATGTATGTTGCTTTTATTGAGAGTTTTGATTTGATGTATAATAAGTTATAATCAGACATTCGACCAAAAAATTTTAAATGTTTAAAAATTAAACAAGTTCAACTCACTTTTACGGTAAATTTCATATCTTCATACTATAATCTTTTACGGTACTAAATTTCATATCTTCATACTATAATTAAATTCATTAACATTGAATTGTTATGTTATATTAACATATTTGATAATCATATAGTATTTTTTTATTATTTTTTTTATTGGGAAAGAATTCGGGTGGGATAGCCCTACCCGGCAGCATCCTTGCGGATGAGGTCAAGAAGACCAATATCATTTTTAATATCGACTCCTCGGGCAGAGTGGCAAAGGTGTGCAACCTTATCAGCCACTGTATTGCCCATGCGAGGAATGTGAAAGAACATTGCTTCTTTCACCGTCAACAGCAGTAATTGTGTATCCGAGAGAATTAGTTCGATTTCCCATGGACATGAAGATTTCCTCTGTAGATGGTCGATGATGATCTTACAGTCGCCTTCAATGTGGATTCTTTGAATGTTTAGTTGTCGAACTTTTTGAACACCTAATTTTAGGGCTAAAGCCTCCGCTTTAAGGGGGTTTAGTTTTCCAAGCAGCTGGTGCTGAATGGAAACTGGTTGTCCTTCCCAATCCCTAATAATTGCACCCGCTGAACTATCGCCATTAGAAAGGGCAGAACCGTCAAAGTTTAGTTTCTATGTACCCCTAGGAGGCTTCCGCCAATGAACGAAACGTTGTTTCTTACTTTGTGTAGCCGAGTGCAGCCGAGGTGTGCGAAGCTCTTCTTCAAATTCCGTTGTCTAGATGAGTTTTGATCATTTGTATAACTTTATCTTTCTGTGGGATAGTAGTCTGCTGGAACAGAAATTGATTCCTAATATACCATGTCGACCACCAGGAAAAAGCAAGCCTGGATATGGCGGTGGAGTTTAGCCTCTTCCCAAGGCCAGATAGAATGGGCCTGATATCCCGGGACTAGGCAATCAGGCAAGCAACCATTGATTGATCTTGGATCGGCAGCTGGTGAATTGATGTGATAAAGGGACATTCCAAGAACAAATGGACATCATCCTCCGGCGCCAAATTACATAGGGAACAAGTGGAAGGAACCGCCGAACCCCTACAGGACAGCCTAGAGGCTGTGGGGAGACCATTTTGAGCTATTTTCCAAAGGAAGTTCTTAACTTTCGGAGGGGTATCGATCTTCCAAATCCAGTCATTACTGTCCGGGGTTGCAGATGCTTGAGATGTAATCAATTTGTGTGCACTGGCAGTAGTAAACCATCCTTCCCTATCCGGCCACCAGTATAGGTGGTCTTGCAATTCCGATGCAGGAAGCGGGATGTCTAGAATGTCTTGTACCAGATTGCTAGGGAGGTTCCGTTTTAGTTTTTCAGTCCACCACTTGCCCCCAAAATATAGTCACTAACCGTTTCCTCCTGATCGTAATCTAGAGGACAGTTCTCCCTAGCCAGAAGAGGGGAGGTAGAGATCCAATTATCTTTTCAGAATTTTATTGAGTGTCCATTTCCTACAGACCAAATTAGGCGATAATCATATACTCCCTCCGTTAAGAAAAATATGTCGTTTTAGAAGTAAAATCTTGTTAAGAAAAACATGTCGTTTTAGGTATTTTGGTATTCACTTTCCAAAATTACCCTTGTAATGATTAGACATTTGTTAGTTGTAGTTTTCAATAAAGTGAAAAAGTAAAGTAATAATTAAGGGTATAAGAACGACATGTTTTAATTAACGGATGGAGTAGTAAATTAGACACGATTTTTATAATTATTCATTTATAATTAAGTATTTTCATTTTTTTTTAAATGGATCCAACTGAAAATATTTCATCGATAATGTCTTGGTCATCCCCTTCGTGAGAAAAAGTTTCAAGATCCTCCCTACTACAATACGGAGTATTAAATTTCAAGAACCTGGTCAACAAATGGACCTACTCACATACCATAAATTCCAGGAATTTTTAGACATGTCGTATAAACAAGGTTGTATCAGATTTATTTTATTTTTATATTATGAGGCTATATATACATGAGGAAAAAAATGCCCTCTCCGATTTAAAATATAAGATTTTTCACTATTCAACACATTTTAAGAGTAGATATTAAATTTATTTTTTTAAATAATATTAAAAAGTTAATATTTTATATAGTTTTTAACTCCTTAAAATACGCATTGATCTTAAACTCTGGGCATCCCCGTTTGGGCCGTACTAAACGGAAGTAGTGTCGGGTTTAATTTTATTTTTAACACAAAAACTTAATTTAGTCATTGTACACTTTATATTTTGGTATTTATTTTTAACACAAAAGGTCGAGATCCACCTTTTAACACAAAAACTTAATTTAGTCATTATACATTTTATTTTCGGTATTAATTATTTTTCACTCTATAATGTGGGATCTCCATATATGACAAGGAGCCCACCTTCGGTGATAATTAAACACCAAGCACGTGACCCAGCCAGCAAAACCACATACCAGGTAAACCGACTTGCGTTGACTGGTTTGACCCACTGATAAGGAGCAAAACAAACTTAGATTTTCACCTAAGGAAAAGAATGAAAGCAGATATCGAACCCGGTACCTTTTTACCATCTCTTTACTCTCTGCTACTGAACCACTCGAACTTGAACTAATGAACTAAACAATGCAATATATAGTGCACATGGATATATATAGAGTATACCGATCGAACGAGATTGACGAGGGCGGGGATATTATATAGTGTAATGTGTTTGGGTAAGGTGGGGGCGGTGGCTCGTGCCGTCTCGAACACAGTGTCCGTTTAGAGAGAGAGAGTGATGGGGTTGGGGTGTGCAAAAGACTTCACTAGAATGGCGTGATATTCTCTTCTCTGAAAGAAAACAGGCCTCTGTGCCAATCGTGTCTCCTTAATGTGCTCAAAATTATTACCCCAACCCCAAACCTAGAATATGCCTTCAAACTTCAAATACATCGACTTGATGTTTTACTTTTCTAAAGTTTTTTTTTTTTTTTTTTTAAAGATGAAGATTAGAATTACGGGTCAATATATATGTTTGGCGGGTTTAGACGATAAAAAAAACAATGCACTAAGAGCGAAAAAAGAAGAAAATTAGATCGACACAACTTGATAGGACACTAATCAGGACACCAAGGAAGATTCGGGATATCTAGATTGTAAATATATTTTAAATTTTTTTTTGATTAAGTAAGATTCGAGAGGTCGTAGCAACGGCGACGAAAAACCCGTCATACAAACAAACAGATACAAACAAAGTAAAGCAACCCCGCAAAACCGAGAAACAAGGGTGCAACAAAAGTAAACGAGATAGATTGTAAATATAAAAATATGAGAGAGTTAATGTTTTTTTTACAGTAAATAAACTGTAGAAAGTCTTACCAAGACAAGATTCGTATATTCTTGATGATCCATACGGATGATGTTACACTACTAGAAAAACGCTATATAGCCTCGAAGTTATTGGCTACCAATTATTTCGAGGGTACCATCGTAGTTAGTACCCTCGAATTTGGACTCGAAAAAATATTTGGATCTAAGTACCATTGAAATAAAATCGGAGCTATTTTTCCATGCTATATAACCACGAATATATATTTCGAGGGTATAGTCGAGTGTATATTAGCCTCAAAACAAAATTTGAGGGCACTTTTTTGAAGCTATTGTCAAGCGATGTTAGTAATGAAGTTGTGAGAGGGTACACTTGAGGCTAATTTCGAGGGCATATAGGTTGGAATATTTTTTGGAGGGTAGAGTTGAGGGTGTAAGAACTCAATATATATTACGAGGCTAATTTCGAGGGTAAGTTTGATCCTAAATGGTTACGATTTTTTTGGGGGCTAACAATGTGGCTAAGTAACCTCAAATTATGTATTCGCGGGTATATTTGTGGGCGTATAACCTCGAAAAAAATGAATTTCCTTTAAGGTCAAGATCGAAAGCAAAGTTGTTAGCCATAATTAATGCATTAAATCCTCCAACTGCCTATTTTTTTTTATAACGAGGAACCCCCCTTTTGGTGGCAAACTCCGGGCACGTGACCCAGCCGACAAGAGCCACGCACCAGGTAAACCAGCTTACGCCAACCGGCTCGACCCACTGGAAAAGAGCAAGGCAAACTTTGGATTTTTAATCCAAGGAAAGGGGCGGAGGTAGGGATCGAACTTGAGACCTCCTGACATCCCCCCTTGCTCCCCACAAGTGTGCCACCCTGACTGGGGCACCAACTGCCTATTTTGCTTTGTCAACTAAAACGTACGAGGTGCATCAATTTTCACTCTCATACACTTTTCTTTCTCCTTCCATTTTGTGTGCTTTCTTAGATTTGGTCAAGAGTTTTGTGGTATTTGATCTTCATTTCTGGTAAGTATCATCATTTTGATAATTATTTTCTTATTTTCATACTAGTTACAAAGTGGGTAAGCAAGAAAATCTATATGATTTAAAAACCGTCAGAGAGATACCTTGGAAATGTAGTCACAAAATATGTAAATATTAATCTCGGGCATGCCCTCGAGTTCATAATTTCGAGGTTAAACTATTATGATCACCCTTGTCAATACTCTCGAATTATTATTTTCAAGGGTAAGCGAGTACATCAACCCTTCCCAATAGTAACAATATTATGATTTCGAGAGCAAATTTGATGCTACGTATAGCCTCCAATTTTTTTTTTTTTGAGTGCACCGTGAAGAGTGTGTTCCTGGTTAAACGTAGAACTTTTTTTTAACCATCTACCAATCTTTTATTCCATTATACTTATCATACTTTCATTTTTTGTTCCTCTTACAGATGGATAACCGTGATTTGATGTACATGAGGCATTTGCCACATGGAGGTGGTTAGAATGAATTATTTCTCGATTGAGTTTAAGAATTCATCAATTTTGCAAAATCACAAGTCCAATTTATGGACATGGAGAAGATCATGTGTCCTTATTTGAAATGTAAGAATGGAAAATTTTAAAATGTCGAAATGTATGTCTTCATCTTTATCGAAAAGGTTGTGTTGATAATTATTATTAGTGGATTTCACATGGAGAACCACCGATTATTCCATCCCTCTCAATTGAAGATCAATTTATGTCGAGCATGAATGATTTGAACTTCTTTGGAGTGAGAACTGGTCTATTTGATAATTTGAATCATTATCAGAGAATTGAATGGTATTTGATGGAGCACAAGAAGAGCGCGTGAATGTCAGACACCACCCATCAATGAATCAAATATTCATTCAAGTTCAGAAACCTCAAAATCGTCCGGTTGTAAATAAATTCATGCAAAAATAGGCAATGTGTTGATAATGGTTTTGTACTTGCTATATATTCATGGCTTCCTCCCACCACCTTACATCTAACACCTTGTGTTCAAAGCTAAGTGTTTCGTATGCGTACACTTTGGGCTCGATGTCGGCATGTAATCGAGCACAAGCCTAGCAGGGTTGTACCTCACCCCGCAAGCAAATAGCTTAAAGATTTTGGAGTAAAGATCATGCAGTTACGGTGACATAACCAGAGAGAGGAAGATAGAAATTAATAGAGAGACATACGTGGATTCTAATGATAAAAGATAAAACTGCATTAGTTGATAATTAACTGCAAATAAAGCCACGTTCTAGATTTCTGATATACAATCTCTCTCACGATTTAAATTCAAATTTCTCTCACATATCTTCTCTTTTCTCTAATCCGATTCTTTCTGAACTACACGACAATGATTCATTGATTTTTTAAGGATAAATAAATAATTATTATCTCTTTATCAAAAGATTTTCTCAATATAATTTTTATATGAAATAACTGCACCCGCACAAGTAAATTATGTAAAATTATTTCCATTTATAGTTGAAAACTCTTTTCAAATACTTTTTACTGTTAGAATATTTTCAAATAAATATAATTGTGGAAACACTTACGTTGGAAATGACTTTGTTTCTAGTAGTGAGATTCGGTGATACAGAAGTAGAGTCTACAAATATTATTCATGGAGTTGAAGACTATAATACATTTGATTAGAGTAAGTAAATTTTTTAAGTATTAATTTTTACATATTATATACAGATATTATTCATATATTACAAGATGAAAGTTAAAAGAATGAAATAACATTATTTATATTTTATAAAAAATATAATAATTAGAATACATATTGGGTACGTATGGGGCGAGGTAAAAAAAGTGACTAAAATTATAAACAAGTTGAAATTTAAAATTTATGTAAAATAAATGTTAAAAGTTTATGAAAAAATATAAACTCCGTATGGGACGTAAAATTGTTTATTTGTAAAAAAGTGGTGTTTATTTAATTATTATTATGAATATTATGATATTTTCAAACTAAATAAACAAAAAACACCAAAAAAAAAAGATATCATAAATAGCTTTTTTTTAAATACAAAATTTAATCAAAAAGCAAGTTTAAATTGCTCCCATACAACGTTTATGATGATGATACATTCTATTAGCCTAAGTTTTTTCTAATGTATAATTAATTTTCGTATATTTTAACTTTTAAAAATAAGAAATAGTATACCCAAAATTATTTATTGTTTTGAAAATTTTTCGGTCAAAATTTCCCAGCTTATGAAAAATTAGGAGGCAAAATTTTTATTTGAGCGGTGGTATAATTTCTATTTGAGCGGTGGTATAAAAAGAACAGTTCACATTTTGTAACCCTAGATCCATCCCCTCCTCGCCTCCATCAGACGTTCTCCAGCCTCCTTGTTCTCACTGATGTCGCCGACCTCTCTGCCTCTTCTCTGATGACTTGAAGACGAGATCCCGACCCATTCTCACCTCCCTCTCAGCGGCTCCCTGGTGTCGCATCCCTCTCTGCCGCTTCTCTCTGGTGTCGCCGACCTCTCAGCCACTTCTCGGATGGCTTGAAGACGAGATCCGCTCCCTGGTGTCGCTTCCCTCGCCGCGGCTCCCTGGTGTCGCCTCCCTCTCTGCAGTTTCTCCCTGTTCTCTCCTCTAGTGAAGCCGAGATCCCTTTCCTATTCCACTATGGTAAGCCAAGATCCCTCTCATATCGGTATGTCGTCCGTGTCCGTTTATCTTGTTTTTTTTCTGTTGAAGATGAGATCTCGACATCCTCTTCTTTGTCATTTGCAGCAACCCTTTACATCTTGTTTGTCCCCGGCACCGATTTGTTGTCACTTACATCCACGAATACAAGGTTTTTTGTTGGAAGGCTAGAGCCTTGCTTTACCCTACTGGTTTTGCATCACCCTCAAAGAAGGTATTTTGTCTAATTTCATTTTCTTTTAGGTTAAAGGGCTGCTTGAGTTGAGGGTTATATGATATTAGGATAAAGCCCACCATTAGCAGCACTAATTTTGTGGAAAATGGACTTTATTAATTTTTTTAGCTGAAAAAAGTATCTAAATAGATCCCCGGCACTAATTTTGGTTGAAGAGTAAACCACAACTATCAGATCAAGGATGCACAATGAGCATATTTTTGTCTCCTGCATCCAAAATGTTGCATTTCATCCTAAAGGAGCCCTGAGCAATGAATTATATGAAAATCAGACAAAGTAATTTATAGATTGCAAATGTCATCATTCACACCTAGCAATTTATAGACATATTCCAAAAATCAATGATAGTTGCTTACTGGATTGTAAATATCTTTCAAGGCCAATCAAGATGGTGAAAAAGCATCATACATTAGTTCAGATGGTGAAAAAGCATCGTACATTGTGCTATTAAACAACGAGTTGCTTTGTGTTTCTAAACAGCTTGTTCGATGGTCGTAAATAGCTTGTTTCTTTGTGCCGATAAACAACTTGATCCTTCCTGCTAACAACTTGTGACACTCTTGTGAAACTTTCTTGTTGCTGAAACAAGTTGCTACACTTTTGATATGTGCTTTTTTTCTGGCTTTGTTCATTTATTTGCTTGTTGAAAATCTAGGAAAAATATGAACAACTTACTGGCAAAGAAGTTGAACCCATTTCAGAAGATCTTGAATGTGAACATCAAGAGAGAGACACGGAGAAAAGATTTGGATTGAAGCATGTGGTTGACCCTCTAATGCAAGACTTTATGGATTGGAAGAAAGGATATAAAGGGCTTATTCGTACCGACAAGGTATATGCTATCCCTTCTCAAGTTCGCCTTCAAGCTCGAGATCAAGCAAAAGTTCCAATCCACCATTATCCGTTCCTTCAAGCAGGTCAACCTTCTTCATCTCCTTCCGGTCTTGCAAACTCTAACCCATAGTTTGTATGTAATATGAGTATGTTGGATATAGTGTATAAGCTAACCATTACACTAATTGGTGTGCAAATATTTTGGACTTGATTTGCACCCTTTTTTAGATGGTTGCCTGGTCGGGTGGGAATATGTATTGGTTGAACTAATTAGTTGGGTTGAGGATTAGTAGCTTTAATGCCACAAGGACATGTTTATGTGTACTTATGAAATTTAAATGTTTATGTGTGTTTATTGTTGTTATTTAAAGTAAAATCTATTTCATGTATGTATATATTAAAGAATAAAAAACAATTTGATGCTAATGAATTTAATCTCAAATTTAGCTACAAAATTTAACCTCAAATTTTGGAACGGAAATATTAAATTTAACCTCTAAATTGACTATAAATTGAGTTGACAAAATACCCTCGAAAACATATTACCCTTGAAAATGCCCTCGAATTTGACCCCAATGCGCATTTCGAGGCGTAGAAGAGGGAGGTTAAATATGATCTCGAATATTTATCTTCGTGGTTATATTGGAGGGTATTTTACTCTCGTATTTGCGCTTAAATTATTTTGAGGCTATAAATCGATACTATTTACCCTCGAAGTTAGTACCCTGAAAAATACCTACGGATTTCATTTAAAGGCAATTTGAAGGCTAAGTAGCATTAAATTTAGTTTCGAAATAGTTCGATACTAATGATCTCGAAATTACCCTCGAAATTATTTGGAGACTATAATACTCTCGAAAAACAAAATTCGAGGTTAAAATTCGAGGCTACATTTAACCTCCCTCCTCTACGCCTCAAAATGTATCTTGAGGTCGAATTCGAGGGTATTTTCGGGGGTAATATGTTTTCGAGGCTAATGTCGAGACTATATTCGAGGTTAACTTCGAGAGTATATACGCGTTTTCTAGTAGTGTTATATAATTCCTCGTAAAGGGGGAGTCGACATGTTATGTATATCCCTAAATCTAGTGTAGTAATAAAATTAGTTGATGCATTTAATCTTCTCTTTTTACGGGTACAACATTGAGAGGATTCAAAAAAAAAAAAAAAAAAAAAAGGGAGGTAATGGTAACTAGCTAGGAAAACTATCGACCAACCAATCTAAAGGAAAGGAAAAAACCTAAGTTGGAGAAGAGCTACAAAGAGCTCCTTTAAACTTAACTTCTACGACTGGTGATGCTTCGATGAAATTCATGATCCGCGACCATCTTGGTTCAGTCATCTCTTACGCATCATTTTAAAATCAATTGGCGTTAGGTGGAGTAGCTCATCCACTTATATGTTAGGTTCAGAATCATCTCACTTCCGATGTGGGATTCACAATTGTCCCAACAACCAGGGACAAATCAAGAAAGTTTTGAGCGGGGGGTCACCATAGTAGTCGACAATAAGATCAAGAAAAAAAAAATCATAAAATACAACGTGTTCGATAGTACAAACTAGTGTCAACCTATGGTTTGGAAAATACTATAAATATATAAAACGAAAATAAGGATAAAAAATGAAAATAAAGATATAAAACACAATAAATAAACATTGCATTATTAACATGTAATAATGCATAACTAGATATAAAAAATTTAAACTTGCGTAACTTCTTACCATATTATCAAAATAAGTAATATAACCTATGGTTTCGAAGCTTTCGAGATGAATTATAATATTTAAATGTCAATTTAAGTAAAATATTAAAGTATTATAGTATATTGAGATAAAACTAAAGTGATTAATACCACTGTAATTTTCAAACATTCATAACTTTTTACTCAGATGTCGGATTATGCCGTATTATATATCAAAACGAAGCCATCGACGAGGAGAATACACCTAGGTAATTTGTCGGATGAGGGGGATCACGTGACCCTCTAGGACCCCCTAGCTTCGCCTTTGCCAACAGCTTCACTTTGTGGACAAGTTTCAACTCTGAATTCGATGCTCTTGTGCACACTTTATGCGGGCGGCAGACCTTATTGCTGCTAGAGAGTTGGGGATCTTTAAGATCGAGGTCGAAGGTGAGAATCACACGATTATCGACTTAAAATACCCTTCTTATTTCTGATGGAAAATAATTACCCGTGGGTAAGGGAATCATCCTCCTTGTTTCACAAATTCACTTGCATTATTTTCTCACTTTTATAATTGCAGTTTCCATTTTTCTGAAATGAAATTATTTTGATGTTGATGGTAGATGGCATCTAACCAAAGGTCAAGATCAATACACGTGTCATACGTAGATCGATAGGAAAGTATAGAGGTCGATGTCAAAGTAAAAGTTGTGTGGGGGTGAGATATTGACTTCTTGGGAGCTTATCTCTCTCATTACAAGAGAACTTCTTGTATTTATAAATTATAAATAAATAAATAAGTTAGATACCTTTATTTTTTATTTTTTATAAAGTTAATATAAATTAAAAAATTACACTGCGGAGTACACGTACCGTAATATATATAAATATATTACAGTTTAAAATATACTCCGTATACAAGATAAACTCCCACAACTTATATATGCATTTAAAATATTAAATTATAAATTTATTTATCGTTATATTATTATTATAAAAATAAATTAATTATTAGTAATATTTTAAACGGGTGTTGCATGTTTCTTCACAAATAAATTACATTTTAAATAGTTTAATGTAATTTTTCAATTAATTGATGATTTTATGAAAAAATATCAATTAATTTTTACATTTTTTCTTTACAAATAATTATTCTAGAATAATAATAATAATAATAAAATAAATGTACTGCTATTGGTGCAGTCCATGTAAAATTTGTGAATATACTTATTTTAGACTTAAAAACACCTGACACTTGTTTGGTGCTTTTCTTAGTGTGGATTAATTGATCCCTTTCCTCTTTTCTTCTTTTTCCTTATTTAATGCATTAATTAACAGAAATGTAGATAAGGAAATTGTCGTTCGTGTGCTTTCACTATTTTAATTGTTACAGTTAATTAAGGCCCTATAAATAAATTGTCATTCAAATTTGTAATTAAGTAAAACGAATATGTGAAGTAAGTCAACTACCATTAAATCAGATAAGAAATAAAAACACCATTACCATATATATGTCTTCACCTGTGAAGTCGTTCTTGAGTGTGAATGTGTGAATTTCTTGGTCGAGATCACAGTTAGTCTCGTGTGCTTTCTTCATTTTTTGAAGTGTTCGATCATACTTTTTGAAGATCCTTCGCCTCAAAGAGGAGAATCTTGTTGTTGAGAAATGTAAATGAGACTAAAAACAGTCCCATATTGAAAGTTGAAAATAACGAACTTTACTGATGGTATATATAAGTCGGTGACTACTCCTTTCATGCTGACGCCAACTGTTGGAGTTTGTGGGTAGTCGTACCCTACATTGAAAAATGAGGTGAATATCAAACCAAAATATAAGGAAGGGAGAAGTCCTATCCAATGGCTTAAGCTTTTGTGTAAAGTCGTGGATCCCGACCTTATAATCAAAAAAAAAAATTTTAAAAAAAAATTCTGACACGACTCCCGTTTTCATAAAACCCGACCGGATTCTCATAAACTGGTTTTACAATGACTTGTGTGCTAGACTACTTAACGCATGTGTACGTGGCCATAAGATACAAAATAAATGAAGCTTGTTATATAAGATTTGACATGAATAAATTAAAATACAAGTAATAGAGATATGAAGGCTTCACCTATTGATAACACTTGGTTTTATATATTATTCATGTGCATTTAGGTTAGTTTCATGCATCATTTTAGAGTATTTTTATTGTCTTTTTGTGGGGTTTCTGTATTATTTATGATTCGGAGATCTACACAAGCTTTGTTTGTGTTTTGTAGGTTTAGGTCGGTGATTTGGGCTAAATTGCATGCATCTAATGGAAAGAGATTGAAAGAAAAGCAAAAGAGACGGGTGATAGAGCAAGTATATCAAGCGAAACACTCATAGGAGCTCAAGGTGGTGTAGCACAACTCGCGGAACAAAGGCGTTTGTGCAATTTTCAGCTTCAGCAAGCTGTCACGACTCGTGGGAGGCCTTCACGAGTCGTGACAGGTGAACTCATATATATTAAGGGCGTCTACAGGCTGTCACGACCCGTGACAGACTCTTCACGAGTCGTGACAGTGCCAGATTAGCCCAACCTTTCACATTTCCCTTGTTAAAACAAATGTAATGGCCAGTTTTTCAAAGGGAGGAGTTACGTTCTTGTTTTTGGGGGAAGAAAGCTCAGGCCAAATTTGGACATTGTAGTTGAGCTTTTGGTGAACTTTGGAGACTAGGATTTTTGGAGAAGACAACTTGTTCGATCTATCAGATTTCGGTAAATTTTATTTTCATCTCTATTGTTCTATGTTTGTCTTGCCGAATTTGATTGAATCAAGCATGTACTTTTCCATGAGTGGCTAGAGTTCTTGTTCTAGGGTTGGGATTGTCCCGACAATGCGGAAATAGGCTTGTTCTTAGTATCTCTCGAATGATTCATGAATTAGGTTGTGGTTTAATCATGTTGTGCTTATTCTAATTGATGTGAGTCGATTAGATCCAATTTAGGGTTTGAAATTGAAAGACTAAAACACCTAAATTGGAATTTAGATGGTGAATTGAGACCGAAAGGCGATTAGGATCCATCAGAACTACATGATTAAACCCGAAGTTTATTGATCGAAAGTGAACCTAAACTTCTTGAGGATTCCTAGGTTATCATGGATGTTTTGGGCAAATTTGATATTATTCGGAGCCGAAGGGCGAAGTTAGTATGACTATTGCCTAAAACTCTACGAACTTAAAGGGCCTAAATCAGTTGCTTGAGCCCGAAAGGAGAATTGCTAACCGATTTAGACACATTCGCGCTAAACCCGAAAGGTGATGCGCGATTACCTTAGATAACCTACCTCCACAATTTGATTTTGAAATCACTCGAGCAAGAAAATATTTTATGCCTATTGACGATGCATTGTTGGTATATCCTTAATCCTAGAACGTTTTCCCCATATATATTTCATAATACTTAATTGCTTTTCTTGGTTACTTTACACACAAACACTCTCAAATCTGCTTGTTTATTCCGAACTTGGTCGAACTAGCTCGAAATTACAATCGATACTCCATTGGTCCTTGTGATACGACACTCGATATACTACAACTGAACCCCATACACTTGTGTGTGTAGGTTTTAGCCTATCAAGTTTTTGGCGCCGTTGCCGGGGACTGGTGCTAGTATCGATCGTCCTTTTGACGACTAGTTCTCTAAGTTCTTTTTGTTGCTTTGTTTTGTTATTGTTTTTGGCCTCAGGTTGTGATTTGAATGCGAAAAACGAAAGGTTCTAGCAATCTATTGCCTATTGATCCTGAACCTGAACGCACATTCCACAAGAGAAGAGCTGAACAGAAAGCTACTAGAGCTGATACGATGGCTGACGCAATAGCCAGATTGGCAGAACTAGAGCGACAAATGGCTCAGAGAGATCAAGAAAACGCTGAACTTCGACAACAGCTAGCTGATCAACAACTACAACTTGGCCAACCACAAGGTCCGACAACCTTAGGAGAGCGGATGGATCCAGCTCAGTTCCTACCACGACCAGGTGTTGTTCTTCTTGCTTTAACACCCGTTAATTTTGAGCTAAAGCCTGCACTGCTGAATATGATAAGGCAGAATATGTTCAATGGGATTCCTGCTGAAAGCCCTCATCAACACATATCCACCTTCGAAGAATTGATGGATACAGTGAGAGTTCAGGGTGTCGCTCCGGAAGAGTTGTTATTGCGATCATTCTCCTTCTCACTTGCAGGGAAAGCTAGACATTGGTACAAATCCATCCCTGCTGGCACAGTCACCACCTGGGAGGAACTGTCATCTGAGTTCCTGAATCAATTCTTCCCGCCAGCCAAGACTGCTGAGATGAGGCGGAAGATAAATGCTTTTGTGGTTGGAGATGGGGAGAACATCCATGAATCGTGGGAAAGATTCAAGGATCTTTTGTTTGAGTGTCCTCACCATGGGATATCTAAGCTGAATCTGTTAGAGATTTTCTACAAGGCTGTCAGTGACAATACTAGAGTGCTTATTGACTCCTCATCTGGAGGAGAATTTTTGGAAATGGGAGCTGAAGATGCTTGGGCGTTCATTGAGAAGACGGCTAAGAGATGTGGGAAATACTCGCAACCCAGGGCGCTCTCCACTGTAAAAAGGTCTGCAGGGATCTATGAGGTGGATGCTACAACTTATAAGGATGCTAGATATGATTCATTGGCCGCTGAAATCAAACGTCTAGCCTCAGTAATGGGGAAGTCCTTGTCCACCAAGGAGGTGAGTGTTGCAGGCTCTAGACCAGTGCCATGCCAGTTTTGTGGATCTCAAGATCACACTATTTCGGCTTGCCAGATCTACGCGTCCCAAGGTGATGAAAGTCAAGAGGAGGAAGTTGGCTACATGGGTAACAACTACAATAGGGGTCAAGGGTATAACCGAAACTTTAACAACTACAACCCTCGAGCGAGGGACCACCCTGGTTTCTCCTATGCCAACAAGCAAGCTGCAGAAGGGCCGCCTCCTGGTTTCCCACCAAAAGCCCCACCACAGAAGGACAAGATGGAGATAATGATGGAACAACTTATGGGAACCGTTAAGGGTCTAGCTGGAGAAGTGCAGAATCTCACTAGGGGGCAGAAAATGCTTGAGACTCAAGTAGCTCAGCAAGCCAACAACACCGCTAGGCCTACTGGTCAGTTTCCAGGGAAGACGGAAGATAACCCCAAGGGACATATTTCTGCTGTGTCTCTAAGGAGTGGTAAGCAATTGGAGGATCCGAGTCCTTCCGAGCCAACTGGAGCTCAAGAGAATGCTAAGGAAGGGGAGAAAGCTGCTGAATCGGTGACAGAGCCACCATATGTCCCACCTCCTCCTTACAAGCCACCGCTTCCATTCCCACAAAGGAAGACTCAAGCTCAGATCGAGAAGCAATACGGGAAGTTCTTGGAGGTGTTGAAGAAGCTCTACATCAACATCCCCTTCACCGATACTTTGTCCCAAATGCCCTTCTATGTAAAGTTTTTGAAGGAGATCCTCTCTAACAAGAGGAAGCTAGATGAATGTCAGATGGTGTTTCTTAATGAGGAGTGCAATGCCTTGATCCAAAACAAGCTGCCACCTAAGCTGGAGGACCCAGGTAGTTTCGTTGTCCCAATTTCTTTTGGTCATGGTCCTGATTATAAAGCTCTGTGTGATTTGGGAGCTAGTACAAGCTTGCTCCCTCTCTCTATTTGTAAAAATCTAGACTTAGGAGAGCTTAGACCTGCTAGGATGCAACTTATTATGGCGAACAGGTCTGTAGCCCACCCTGCTAGTATCTTGGATGATGTTCCTATAAAGGTGGGTAAGTTCTTTGTACCTGTTGATTTTGTTGTTTTAGATATGGATGCCGACATTCGTTGTCCGGTTATTCTTGGAAGGCCATTTTTTGCCACTGCAGGTGCCGTGATTGATGTCCGGAAAGGGACTTTTTCCTTTGAAATAGGGGATGAGAAAATTGTGTTTAACCTCCCTAAATCTTTGAAAGCCCCTGTTTTTGAGGATGAATGTCACAGGATTGATATAATAGATGAAGGAGCTCAAGATGTCATGACGGAGGTGATCAAGCGAGACCCTCTAGAGCTATGTCTTATGGAGAGTGTGACTGATGCTGGTGATGATGAGCTACTTGCTGAAGTAGTTCAGGATTTGGAAGCTGCCGTAGAAGACCCCGAAGCTGTTTTTGAGGTTTTGCAAAAAGATGAAAAAGACTTGGGAGATGCACCTAAGCTAGAGTTGAAGCCACTTCCTTCTACTTTGAGGTATGAATTCTTGGGTCCTAATTCCACTTATCCTGTGATTGTGAGTGCTAGCCTAAGTTTGGATGAAACTAAAAAGTTGTTGCATGAGCTTAGATTGCATAAGAAAGCTTTAGGCTACACCATTGATGATTTGAAAGGGATTAGCCCCTCCATGTGCATGCATGGGATTTTGATGGAGGATGATCATAAACCCACCCGAGAGCATCAAAGAAGGCTTAACCCTAACATGAAAGAAGTTGTGAAAAATGAAGTGCTTAAATTGTTAGATGCTGGTATTATTTTTCCTATTTCTGATAGCAAATGGGTTAGTCCCGTTCATGTGGTTCCTAAGAAAGGAGGGATGACTGTTGTCAAGAATGATAGGAATGAATTGATCCCCACTAGGACTGTTACAGGTTGGAGAATGTGTATAGATTATAGGAAGTTGAATGCCTCCACCCGAAAAGATCATTTCCCCCTTCCCTTCATAGATCAGATGCTTGAGAGGTTAGCTAAGCATTCTTATTACTGTTATTTGGATGGATATAGCGGATTCTTTCAGATTCCTATCCATCCAGATGATCAAGAAAAGACTACTTTCACTTGCCCTTACGACACCTTTGCATATAGGAGAATGCCTTTCGGTTTGTGTAATGCCCCTGCTACTTTTCAGCGTTGCATGATGGCCATATTTTCTGATTTCATTGAGGACATTATGGAAGTGTTCATGGATGACTTTTCTGTGTATGGTTCCTCTTTTGATGCTTGCCTGTCTAACTTGTCTCGAGTCTTGCAGCGTTGTGAAGAAGTGAACCTTGTCTTGAACTGGGAGAAATGTCATTTTATGGTAAGAGAAGGTATTGTCCTTGGTCATTTAGTTTCTAACCGTGGTATTGAGGTGGATCGAGCTAAGATAGATTTGATTGAGAAATTACCACCCCCTACATCGGTTAAGGGCGTTAGGAGTTTTCTAGGCCATGCTGGCTTCTACAGGAGGTTCATTAAGGATTTCTCTAAAATTGCTAAGCCACTTTCTAACTTGCTAATGAAAGATGTTGCTTTTGATTTTTCTCCAGAGTGTCACGAGTCCTTTTCCAGGTTGAAGGAGGCATTGATCTCAGCTCCTATTATGGAATCTCCTGATTGGGATCTCCCATTTGAGATAATGTGTGATGCCAGCGACTATGCAGTTGGGGCCGTATTGGGTCAAAAGAAGGATAACAAGCTCCATGCCATCTACTATGCTAGTAGGACTTTGGATGAAGCTCAGAAAAATTATGCCACAACAGAGAAGGAATTGCTTGCTATAGTCTTTGCTTTTGAGAAGTTTCGGTCTTATCTGGTGGGTGCTAAGGTAATTGTGTATACGGATCATGCTGCGATCCGATACTTGCTGCAAAAGAAAGATGCAAAGCCGCGTCTGATTAGGTGGATCCTTCTTCTCCAAGAGTTCGATTTGGAGATTAAGGACAAGAAAGGCGTGGAGAACCTGGTTGCTGATCACTTGTCTAGGTTACCGCCGGAGCAACTAGAGCACACTTCATCTGAACCTCCCATCGATGAATCTTTTCCGGATGAGCATCTACTTGATTTCGCCGCTGAGATCTTGAGTACTACTTGTGAGGTACCATGGTATGCTGATTTTGTGAATTACATCGTATGTAATGAGTTGCCTGGTGATCTGTCATTTCAGCAAAGGAAGAAATTCTTGAAGGACGTTGTGCATTATTATTGGAGCGAGCCATACCTCTTTAAAAGGTGCTCCGATGGGCTTTTCAGGAGATGCATCCCAAGGGAAGAAGTCCTTAGCGTCATCAAACATTGTCATTCTCTACCAGTTGGAGGTCATGCTAGTACCTCCAAAACGGTGGCCAAGGTATTTCAATTTGGTTTCTATTGGCCTACTATGTTCAAAGATGTTAGAGAATTTGTTGTTTCTTGTGATGAGTGTCAAAGGACAGGGAATATCTCGAGGAGAAATGAGATGCCGCTGAATAGCATTTTAGAGGTTGAGTTGTTTGATGTGTGGGGAATCGATTTCATGTGGCCTTTTCCATCTTCTGGGCCATACAAGTATATACTTGTGGCGGTGGATTATGTGTCGAAATGGGTTGAAGCTGTGGCAACCCCCACCAATGATGCTAAGGTAGTCACAAAGTTTATCAAGAATGTGATCTTCTCGAGGTTTGGGGTTCCTCGATTTCTGATTAGTGATGGAGGTTCTCATTTCATTGAGAGGAATTTTGAGGCTTTGCTGAAGAAGTATGGAGTTCATCACCGGATTGCAACCCCATACCATCCTCAAACAAGTGGGCAGGTTGAGGTCTCTAACCGGGAGATAAAGAGCATCTTGGAGAAAACTGTGTCTCGCTCCCGAAAAGATTGGGCAACAAAGTTAGATGATGCCTTGTGGGCTTACAGAACCGCTTTTAAGACTCCGATTGGTACTACTCCATACAAGCTGGTGTACGGAAAATCTTGCCATCTCCCAGTTGAGTTAGAGCACAAAGCCTATTGGGCGATTAAGACACTAAATTTGGATATGAAGCTAGCGGGAGAAAAGCGGCAATTACAGTTGCAAGAGCTTGAGGAGCTGCGTTTGGAGGCTTATGAGAATGCCAAGATTTACAAGGAGAGAACTAAAAAGTGGCATGACAAGCACATCTTACCTAAGGAGCTTCAAGAAGGTGACCTCGTCTTACTCTTCAACTCGAGGTTGAGATTGTTTCCGAGCAAGTTAAAGTCGAGGTGGAGTGGCCCTTTTACGGTAAAGAAGGTTTATCCACATGGTGCTGTTGATGTTTGGAGTGAAAGGACCGGTGAGTTCAAAGTAAATGGTCAAAGGTTGAAGAAGTATTTCGCCGGACATCCGATCGAGAGGGTCATTTCCGTCGACCGTCTTGATCCAAGCACTTGAAGGTGATGGAAGGTCGGCTTCAGACCTTAAACCAGCGCTTCTCGGGAGGCAACCCGAGGTAAGTAGTAGGTAATTTTTTTTTTTCCTTCCTTTATTTTGTTTCTTTTGTCTAAAACAGGTCCCATGAGTCTTAGTATTGAGTCTAGGCCTTAGCTCAATTTTGTTGAGAAGTCCCACGAGTCGCGGGATAACTCCCACGAGTCGCGGGGACCGGCCTGGGTCTCCGCTCAACCTACTGATGACTCTCACGAGTCGCGGGGAGGTCCCGCGAGTCGTGGCCCTTGTTTATGAGCTTGTATTTTATTATTATTATTATTTTTTATCTTTTTCTTTTCTTTCTTCCTATATTTTCATTATAAAAAAAAAGAAGGGAAACAACAACGTTCTTCTCCAACCTCCCTTCTCACGACCAGTGCCCAGCCACGCCTGCGCCAGCGCTCGCCACCACCCGGACCCAGCAGCACCGGAGCGCCTCTGCCACCAGCACCCACCAGAACCGGCGCCTCCATCTCCGGCTGCGTCACCGCCAGCCACCAACAGCCCCGCGCCGTCCTCTTCGCACCCCTCTCGTGCCCACCATAAACCCAATTTCTCAAATCCCAAATCTCCCTCCTTGCTCTTAATTTCTTCGAAATCTTTGGCTATCCAAGTCCCACTCCACACAGAGATGATGAGAGAGGACAACGAGATGGCTGATGATGCGCCCGAAGATGGTCTCATGGGGGATTCAAGTCATCATGAGCACGGTGGAGCTTCTTTGGATGAGCAGATTTTTTCCCTCCATCAGGATATGAAGGATTTCCGTACTCACGTCGATGACCAGTTTTCTGAGGTCTTTCGACGATTGGATTTTCAAGATCACCTTCAGAAACAGATTTACTACCATGTGACGGGTCATCTTTATGACCATGATGCTCCTTTCCCACCACCGCCTACATAGGAATTTGTGAGTCTCTCCCTTCCTCTTGTTTATTTCTACATTGGGGACAATGTAGGAGTTAAGTATGGGTGGGGTGTACATACATTTGCATTGTATATATAGTCTTCATTGCATTGCATTTTCATTGCATTTCCACTTGCATTATGCACTTTTATTTTTATATTCTCGGTTTTTTCTGTTTTTTTTTCTTTTCCATCTATGTTTGGCTAGTGTGTGATAAATCCCCATGTTTTTAAAGAATTCACAATGATATGTTGATGATCTAGGAAGCTCAAAGTTGCTCTTGATTTATGTGTTAAGCTCAGTTTAGATGGATGAATTGCCTAGCTTAGGAGTCATTGAGGAAAATCATGCATAATTCAGCCTCCTAAGCAACCACCCTGATGGAAGGAGCCTAAAAGGACATAACTTGAGTCCTCTTATACCATATTGAGAGTCACTCACATGATTGCTTAATCTCTTGAACTTGCATTAGAATCTGGGTTGAAGGCATTCTGTGCATATGCATGACTTTGATGTGATAGAGGCATGATATTTGTTTCTGAGCCTATTTTGCCTTCTTTTTCCTTGTCCTATGCTAATCCTCTGCTTGACAGCCCATTGAGCCTTTAATTGCCTATTTTTGGTAGCTCCTCAAAACATCCCTAGCCTTATTATTAAGCCTATTACCCATCCGGGAGTTAGGACCATGAGTAGTGATGGTTTGTGGAGTGTGATGGTTGTTGAAAAATTGAATGTTGAGTATGGATAAGAAATGGAAGAGTTGTCTTGATATTGATGTATACTAGTGAAAGTGAAAGAAAGGAAAAGAGGAGAGAAGAAAAAAAAAAAAAGCTTCTAAAGAAAAATGAAAGAAGAAGAAGTTTGAAATGAAAATTCTAGTTCATCACTAATGTGCAATAAAAGAATGCAAGTGTAACACAATAAAAAGAGAAGAGACAAGAGTGAGCTTCATTGTCTAAGTTTTGGTGTGTCGATGTAAGATAAGAGGTGGAGTGATTTCATATGAAAATGGTGCATGAGTTTAGATGGTCTAAGTCCCGGATTTTAGCACCACAATTCCAAAAATACTGCCTTTCCCTTTATGTCTTACCATGACCCCATTACAACCGTATAAAGACCTCTTGATTTTAGTCATATACATGCGTGGGTGGTGGATATCTAGAACACTGTGCAAGTTTTTGGTTGATTAGCATCATCGTGAGACCGAGCGAAATTGATCCCTCTAAATACATTTGAGTGAGTGTGATTCACTAAAGATATTCCATGTGAGGTTTAGGGGTTGATGATTGCATTTTTCTCAATCACCTATAAAACCGGGTGGTTCTCCTCATCTTCCAGACTTGGAGTCCCACACAGAAGAGGTCAGAGGTTTGCCTTTGCTCCACGAAACTCACATTCTCCCTACCTTGTCATTTTCCTTTATTTTTTTGCTTCACACATTGTACTCCATTACGGAGTAAGAAACAATAGGCCCCTGTTCATAAACGTTTATTTAAAATTTTCAAATAAGGAACTTGTTCAAGAAAGAGACTATTTTATTATATATATATATATATATATATATATATATATATATATATATATATATATATATATATATATATATATATATATATATATATATATATATATATATATATATATATATATATATATATATATAGTTTTTTTTTTCTTCTTATTTTGGAGAAATTGTTGGACAATATTCTTAAAGATATTTCTTAGAAGCCCACGATCATATGGCTTATCGGAATTATATATATACTCATCCGATAAGAATATGTTAGATGTTTTATAATATTTTGGTACGTATTTTAACGAGTTAAATATTATATAAAAATATTTATTTTTTTAATAATATTTTTCACAACTTAATAGTACTTATTACTAATAAGTATTAAGTTTTAACATTTAATATTTTATATAGTTTTGGTTTATTGAAATGCGTACTAAAAATAAAATATTTTTTTATGACGAGGAACCCACATTTGACGGTAAACCCCGAGCATGTGACCAAACTGACTAGAGTCACATATTAGGTAAACTGGCTTGCGCCAACATGAAGGAGGGAGTATAGAAATTTAACTAAATGATTTAATTGCTAATTAGTTTTAACATGAAGCTAGCATCATATAAATATATATAATTGATTTGTATATGATTCAAGGCTATGTAGTTCATTACAATTTACATGAATTTTCATCCATATACATGTATTAAAATTGATACATAACGTTCTATACGATATCTTGTGGTTTATTTTAGAAAAAAAAATATTTCTTAAAAAAATCATTAAAATAATATATTATCATAACTTATAGAAAGTTATCATACGCCATAATCTATTTATATATATATTTTAGTTAATTGATAAAAATATAAATAAAAACTATTCATAATCATACTTTTCAAAAATATTAATAGATCAATATTTAATAACTGTTGTTTTATTTATATCTAAACTATTTTAAGGAGCGGGTTTTTTCCCTTTTCCTTTCTGGTTCGTGAAATCATTATTTATATCAAAATTAATTCTCTAAGAATTTTTATTTTATTTAAATCTATATTATATTTTTGTAGAATGAATTATTTATATCTAGATTAATTTTTATTTTATATTTCTTGTAGACTTTAATCGCTATTAGTTTAATTTTCACATTGTAATTCAGATTTGTTATTTTTTTTTATAGTTTTTTTAGATAATAAATATAATTTTAAAATATTTTGTTAACATATTTACATGTACACATGATGACACACTATATTGATACAAACTTAATCTAATACAGTAATAAACTAGTTTTAGGGTAGGGTAGTAGCTAGGATCAGGCGGTCCGGATCCTCTTGTCCATTTTGGTGGTCCCTCTAGTATATTGCAAAATTATTTTGGGTATAAATAAATATTAAAAAAGTATTTTTAGATTCTGTACTTTTATATTGATATATATGTTTGTAAATTTTTATTATGAAAATTCGTGTTTTGCAAGATATCGACCTTAATTTTTATTATTCCGTAAAACATGAATTTTCATCATAAACTTTTTATTAGCATATCAATATAAAGGTATAAAATCTAAAAATATTTTTTCAATATTTATTTATATTCAAAATAATTTTGTGATACATCGTAGCAAGCACTAAAGCAGACCAGAGGGATCCGGACTGGAAGCAGGTTAAAATGATAAATAAGCTAATAAAGGAAACTACGTTATATTGTATTAATGTAATTATGCTCAGTTTTTAATTGTAGAAATATTTGGAAGGTCACATGGAATGCAATTGATTGATATACCAGATAATAAGATGCCAAAATATATGTTCAATTTAGGCCTGCAAATTCTCAACTGCTTTTCTTGTTTAAAATTTTATAAACTGTAGGAAGCATCTAGTAATTAATTTGCTTCTTGGAGTGTATTTGGTCATTAAATATCATTTTTTCTTCTGACCAAAGTAGGAACAATCATAATAATATGAATATCAATTTTATTAAATTGATTGATGACAAATGGTATATAAACAAATGCCAAGTTACCCCTACTTTATGCTTCTCCCCATCCCTACCAATTAAGCACCAACCTAAGGAAAATACTAATCAAGTTTCTTATTAATTCTTTGAAATAAATCTTATTATTAATATATCATCATACAATTAAAAATAGAATTGCAATATAATTCATATTAAAAGAGACATTACTGAATATAAAATTAACCCCATCGATCATAAAACGAACGACATAACATTGTTTATAATAGTCTTATAGAAACTCACACATTTAGTATAAAAACTTGATATATATATATAACTTAATTTTTTTTTATCTACAACATTATAGTTGTACTTGATTAATTTACTAGCCATTCCAAGAAATTTTAATAAATACATTGTGGATTTTAATCACGGTTTGTTATATATGTGAACAACTTCTCGTCAAACGTATGATTAATTCACCGAATTTCGGCGTCAACAAGTCTTTTTGCTTAAAAATAGCTGGTTGACATGGGCTTTCCTTCCGTGTTTGAAAAATATCTATCAATTTCCGCCAACACAAGAATTTGATATTGTTAAGCTATTTTAGGCAAAAACATTTATCGACACCAGAAGTCAATGATTAATCATGCATTTGACGAGAAATTAATCGTGCGTATAGTAAACCCTTTAAATTTTATTGGTAATTAAGATTCCCTGCATAAAATAAATTTTTATGGATGTGAATTATTAGCGTAATGATCAATATTAATAGTATAATATATGGACAACTTTTTTGTTAAAACTTGTGTTCAAAGACAAGGTCGATAATTGGTTAATTAAAACAAGGCGTACGTAGCTGCATTGGACCTATGAACATGGGTGGATAAGAGCCGTTGGCCTCATTTAATTGTGTATATATGTATAATTAAATTGTTAAAATAGAAAACTTAATAACCTTTTTTTTATGATTTTTGTTTTTGTTAAGTTAATTTGTTATTTAAGTAACCATGCTTCAATACGTAACCTACCAATGACAAGGCATCTTATCTTGTTTCTTAGTTGGGTTTCCTTCTTATACACTATTGATGATTGATTTGCAAATTAAATAAGCTACAAAAATGTTTATTAATAATCCGAACACATAGATATAATAATATTCCATTTGAAACCGTATACTTCAACTGTTGAGTGTTTAAGTATACATATTTATATAGTGTGTAAAATAAACACACACACATATATTTGCACACATTATTTGTAATATATACAATCTTCTGCCTATATATTCACATTTGAACTCTCCAAATAAATGTGAAGTGATACATCCCACGTTGATAATATAAAGAATTCAAACCTTATATATAAGCTGACCAGTGGATTATTCATCATAATGTAATTGATTTTAAGATGAAACAACACTGATCTTGTGTGATCGATTAACGCATCATGTGCTTGGACGTGTGACTGTGACCCATTCATGTCATACAACCCACCGGAATTTAACAAACGGAACACAAAATTGATATAAAAATGCATATTATTACACATTTGAACATCAACAATGTGGTAAGAGATAATTTGAAGTATCCACCTCAGCAAGGTGGTAAGAGATAATCTTAAGTATCCACCTATAAGCTAGTTTAGTAAATAGGCTAGATTTGAAGGCATAATGTGTCAAAAAATAGTGACACTTTTATTCTCATCTTGACTAACATTACTTCCTGTAAAAGATGCTATTGGTCCCCTTCTATTGTGTGTAGATTGGTCACTTTGTTTGGATAGATAGATAGTGTGACTAGTTTTAGTGCAAAAGAGGCCAAAACATAGGTTATGTCAGGTTGTAGTTGGGCATATTAAACCTTTATATAATTCCAATTCCCATCAATCACCTAAGTAGGTACCACCTTTTTCATTTTTTTTTGTTTGCATATTACCATTTGATGACAAATAAAAAGGGTATGAACTTGCTCCATGACCACCTTCCTCCCACCTATCCCACTAACCTTATTCTAACTCTCAGATTCTCCTTCCAAATATGTGTGATCCAACACCAGGTTTTTATACCTCTCAAATAACAATGATTTAATGATTTGTTGTTTGATAAAAAAAAAACTTTAAAATCTATTTGGTGTGAGGTGTGATGTTGGTTTCAAGAAAGAAAAAGGTATTTTGATGTAGCTTACTTTTAGAATGAAAATACATTTTTACTAACTAAATCTCCTCAATTAAAGGTCTTGTGGGCTTGTCAGGCCCATTTGTTGGAGTTGCTTAGACCCTTCTCAAATGGGCCAATTTGTAGCCCAGCTATTCACAATATAAAATACCTAACTGACAGCAGCCCATAACATTTTGAGCCCATATCCTTTAATGGGCTAGAACCCATATCATGTAATGGGCCAGAGCCTAATCACTTATGTATTTTTTTATTGGTAGAAGGAGAGGCGAGCCCTGCACAATCTGGGATTGCCCATTCATATCGGGTTAAAAAAATTCGGTTCGATCACGTTTATTAAAAAAAAAAAAAAAAAAAGAGTATGAACACATTTTTAAAAATGCGGATTTAAAGTTCGGTTCGACTTGACTCGATTCAACCTTGAATTTTGTGGAATTTACAAAATCTTTAATTTACGATGTGAAAAGCAAGTAGGTTTGCATAATATTCGGAAAAAACTTGGGACTCGTTCATTTTCTAAACAAGTCTAGTATGACCATAATTTTAAACTCGGGTTAAAATGTGATGGATATGAATAAGTTGAATAACAAGTAACAACCCTATATCATGTTGATGCTCATGTTGTCGATGAGATGTGGAAGCGAGCTACACTAGAGTTGTGTTTTAACTCTGCCATGGAGTCGAGAAAATCGACCGGGCTAGAATTTATTCATGTTTTTGTTTTTCTCTTGTAAGTTTCATCCAATTCTAATAATAGGATATAGGTTTAACTCCACATATGATGATATGAAGTCACTCTATAGGATTTCAATTGTGCAATTGTTCATTTTTGTGTTGTTTGTTGTGAGTCTACGAGTTACTTGATGACAAATTAGGCCTGTGGGAGATGCTCGAAAGAGACTAATCAGAGTTTAAAAATTGGATGGTGAGTGCTACATATAATAAAGTCATAAGACTAATGAATTTGGGTGCAATGGAATCAACTCAATTAAGCCATTGACTTATAATTCCAAGGTTGGTTTATGTACGTATGTGAAGTAAAAGGTGTGAAGATCGAAGGTGCCAAGGAAATTTCAAATGGTCTTTTTGAATATTTTATTAACACCAGACGACATACCATTTGATAAATTGAGAGGCTGAAATAATGGTAGATGAGCAAACCGTCGTGCAAACAATCACAAAAGCCAAAAGAAAACAAGAGCAAAACAAAACAAAAATATAACCTTAGTCTGAAATAGCGGCAGACGAACGAACCGACAAACAATCATGTAATAAGGTTTTTATCTATCATTTTTACAGATGAGAAAATCACATCAAGCAACCAACCACTTAGCGTATGAGAAATGCAATCCTAGTGTAATGAGAAACCATTCTGGAATGATTCACCGAAAAGGACTTGTGGGTAGTATCCATAGACCGGTCCTCGGTTCGAACCCCGGAATGACCGCTCTTTATTTATCTATTCAAGAATAACCCTATAGACATAGAGATTTCAATTTCAACGCAATAATCTAAAGACTGGTATTTGTATTTCATTATGAAGAAATCTCAGTTTTTCACTAATGTCCAAAAAAGAAAAAGTAAAAGTAGACGAAGGGAAAGAGACCAAGTCTTAATTTTAGTTGATTCTCTCAATCCACCAAGCTTCCACTTCACTTTCTGCCTACCACACCACACCAGTCACCAGTCACCAGGTCAGGGGTGCTCAAACAAGAACCTATAAATCATTGAACATGTCTTTGAAGTCAGTTTGGTAACACATACGATAGCTAAAATTTATGGCATGACTTTTATTTATTTATTTATAATTACATAAAAGATAGGGTAGCTGAAGCCCGTGTATTATGTATGTTAGATATATGTTAAATTAAATTGTCCATAAGCTAAATTATAAGGTGTTTGGTAATTCGAGCGGTTAGGATAGTTGAAACACATTAGCTACGAGGAAGTAGAAAATAAATATATTTGTAAATATATAAAAAGAAAAGTTATGAGAAGTGTAGGGTAGAAAATCTGATTTCAAAACCAAATCAAACTAAATCTTATATTTATCTTATTTAAAATCATATAATATTAAAATTAAAACTCAAAAGTTTTAAAAAGCTAGATATATTTATGTTCTCAATTAACCCTCTCACTTTTCTATTCTCTAGACATCTTTAGTTCTTTCTTTACAAGTTTTTTTTTTTTAAAACAAAAACACTTCCAATAATTAGCTTAAATCCTTGAACAACAGTTCTTCAATACCACTAGGAAAACAACTTTACAAGTTTTAATTAAGAAGAAATAGTTAAATTAAAATAAAATAAGGTAATAGATTTAAAAATAAATAAAAAAATTGAGAGTAGGATGAAGTCGGAGACGGAAGATTGGAACTCATTATATGTTTATCGCTTTCTAGTCTCTACACACATCTTGAAAAGATTAATCACACTTAATTTCCCTTCGATTAAGGGAATATATATACGGAAGCACGTCGCTGATCGAAAATCAACAGGAGCTTTTGTTCGACTCAAGGCGCGCAGATCTGGCGACAGTGGGGAATGAGGCGGGGGGATGACGGTAGGAGATGGGGGAGACGGGAGGATCAAATTAGGGTTCCGTGAGGAAGAAACGGCTGTGATACCAGGTAGAATGATAGATTTGATGTAAAATCCTCCTTGAGGGTTTGTTATATATAGGTTACACAGGTATTGGGCCTTAACGGGCTTTTAGCCCACTATACAATATGAAACCTATGTAATCTATCAGTTTATCGTGTATCTAAGATAGGTATAATATGTATATCATATGGATCAATTAGGATATTTACTGTATGAAATCGTACTTTAATAATATGACCCCTTTGATTAATAAAAAAAATAAAATGAAATTAGATTCTAAGAGAAATTTGTATTGTAGGCAGCCCTAACCCCAAGCAAACGACGATTACTTGACGTCTTCGTCCATCTTATTAAATAGAGAATCTCGAATATAAAAATAGCATCAAATGCTGGAAATTAAAATGAAAATAGGTTACACTCGCCAGTCGCCACCGTCACCAGGCTACCAAGTAACCAATTGCTTTACAATTTAGAATAAGATTACAAATTATATTAAATCTTTCCTTTAAATTAAAAGATTAAGACTTTCTTGTTTGTAATTTCAGTCTCTAACTCTTAAATAAATTATGGTTCTAACTCCTAAGGGATAATACCCTAAATTAGGAAAGATTCTCCAGGCAAGAAGTACTAGGAATCTAATTAAAAAAAACTAAACTAATTAAAATTTAAAAACATTTCCAAATTAGTGTAGTTATCCTATAGAAAAATCGAATAAATTATACAATATTTAATCTAAATATCGAAGGATCGTATCATTCCCAGCCTTTTAGTACATATATATTACTCCCTCCGTTTCCTTTTAAATGACTTTTTCAAGTCATGCACGTAGTTTTATAACGATAAAAACTATATTAAATATTAATATTTTAAAAATATTTTTTTAATAATATTATACTTATCATCAATAAGTATGAGATTGTCGAAAAAAATATTTAAAAAAATTATTATTTCATATAGTTTTTCACACCTTAAAAAACGTGCATGAATAGTAAAAAGTCAATTAAAAGGAAACGGAGGGAGTATTTTTCTTTCTTTCAATTCTCTATAATAAAATTAAAAGTTGATACCATCTCTTTAAGATGAGATCGTTGTTATAATTGTGCAAAAAATCAATTTCCTCTTTTTCTTATGAAACATGAATAAGCGATTCGATATACTGACCAATCACAAAAAGACTAATCGTGATGTTAAAAAGAAATGCCGAATAATTAGAAACTTATATATATATATATATATATATATATATATATATATATATATATATATATATATATATATATATATATATATATATATATATATATATATATATATATATATATATATATATATATATATAAACTAAAAAAAGACAAAAACCATCCTAATAAAATTGCAATGATGAATCTATATAAACAAAATGACATTTAAAAAACAACATATCACATAAAAATTCTTACACCTTCACCAACGTTTCTCAAGGATTTTCATTTCATAAATGTAATATTGTTATTGTTAAAAATTATTTTAAAAAAAACGTGAGCTTGAAAAAGTCGAACATGAGAAATAGAAGCCACCTCTCGGGCCGAACTGGGTCTACTTTGACCTTCAACTTCCCCCAACCCCCACTCAAAACGCACATCCTCCACCTCTCCCTCCCAACAAATTTCCGCTCCGCCCAAACAAAATCCAACACAACTTCCTCTTTCTTCTCGGATCCCATCCCCCCGATCCCAATTCGTTCATCCCAATTTCCCCTCCTTCACAGTTTTCGATCCCCCAATCAAAGATGCAATCTTTCGCCCAATCGATTCTATTTATTTATTAAAGCTTCGATCTTTGCCTGCATTTTTTACCCGCCCTGCAAAATTCAAACAAGCCTCTGCGAGTAATGAGCGCCCCGCACCCTTCAATCTCCCTCGCCAGACGACGCCCTCTCGATTACTCGTACGAAATCATCGCCGAATCCGACCCCTCCGCCCCCGATCATGACCTCCTCGGCGGCGCCGCCCCCTGCACCTCCCCTTCCTCCTCCTCCTCCGGGAGCATCAGCGTCGCCTCCCTCCCCTCCTCCTCTTCCGCCTCCGCCTCCCGGTCGTCGTCGACTTCCGACCACCAGGGGGTTCACCGGTGGCGCTGGCTTCCGCGCAGGAAGCATCTCGGCCGTTGGATTTTTGGCGCGCTCGCTTTCATGCTCGTTACAAGCCTCGTCCTTTGCGGCTTCCAGGACAGTTATCTCGACGTCGCCGGCGGTGGGTCCCGCTTCGTCACCGCCAAGCTCATCCGGGCCCACGACCCTAGCCGCGCCCTCGTCGAGGAGAAGGTTTTGATGGAGGATATCCGCCGCCTTAGGATTCAGTTGTCTCGCAATAAGATCCTGGTATGCAATTTTTAATTGATGAATTCCATCATTTTAATTGATTTGATCAATCAATTTGATGTCCGATAACAATAAGATCTTTGAAATGTGCATTCTGAAATTGCCTTTTGGCGGGAAATTGGGGATTGGGTAGGTAATATAGTTGAACCTCTACAAACAATCAATTGCCTTTCTCGGTAGTTAAGACTCATTTTTTTGCTTTTCTTGTGTTGCTAAGTTCAGTTTTAGCTAACTTATACTTACAAGATTGCGCGAATTCCACATTGTTTCGGTTGATGTCGAAAATAGGATTAGGTTTACTATCAAAGTTTGCAACTTTATAACTCTTTAGGTAGTTGAAGCTTCAATTTGATGTCTTTGATTGTTCTTGGTTGCTTCAATTTTGTGACCCATTTCGTCGTTTGCTTCCATGTGCCAGACTCAGGAGATTTGGAGGAAGCCAGACAGTGATAGCTTCTTCAAATGTGCGAATCGAGCCAAGAGGGAAACAAGTAATGTTCCATTAATGCCTTACAAGATCATCTAGCTAGTATGCGATTTTGGGGTTCTCAACGCGGTTTATTTGTTGCAGAACCTGGAACTGTGACGAATGGATACATACTAGTCAATGCAAATGGTGGACTGAATCAGATGAGATCAGGGATAAGTGATATGGTTGCGATTGCAAAGTTGATGAATGCGACTCTCGTTAAGCCTACTTTGGATCACAACTCTTTCTGGACAGATCCAAGGTCTACAATGTTCTCAATTCTGTGTTTTTTTTAGTACTTTTCAATTGGCACTAATCTGTGAAGTTGGCCTTAAAAATGCAGTGATTTTAAGGACATTTTCAACTGGGATCACTTTGTCGAAGCACTGAAAGGCGACATTCGTGTGGTGGAATCTCTACCGAAAGAGTATCGAACAATCAAGCCGCTAGACAAGGCCCCAGTGTCATGGTCTAAGGTACTAAAACAACACTAAACTGAACATTCCCTTTTAGATCTGTTAGTGTTAGCTTAGTTGGATGCTGAGGATGATGGTTCAAAATTCAGGCGAATTACTACAAATGGGAAATGGCTAAGTTACTGAAGAAGCACAAGGTGATTCGGTTCAGCCACTCGGATTCCCGTCTTTCCAACAATGGTCTCTCAGGATCAGTCCAGAGGCTGAGATGTCGCGCCATGTTTGAAGCCTTGAAGCACACGAATGAGACTGAGACGCTCGCTAAGAAGCTGATTGATAGGCTTAGGAGTGATGGGAACCCTTACATTGCTCTCCACTTAAGGTAGGTAAATTGACTAAGTGTTTACCAAGAATCTTATATGAAGCTTAGCCTTATGAATGAATGTATCTATGAAGGTATGAGAAGGATATGCTCGCATTCACGGGATGCAGCCACAACCTGACAGCGCCTGAGGCGGATGAGCTCCTGAAGATGAGGCTGAAAGTGAGGCATTGGAAGGAGAAGAAGATAGACGGCGAAGCAAGAAGGCTACAAGGAGCTTGCCCCATGACTCCAAGGGAGGTGGCATTGTTCCTTGAGGCATTAGGATTTCCAAACACAACCAAGATTTACTTAGTTTCAGGGAAGATCTATGGAAAGGGCGCGATGGAGCCTCTTAAGGCCAAGTTTGTGAATGTGTATGACCACTCTACACTGGCTACCAAAGAGGAGTTGATGCCCTTTAACGGGCGACACAACAAGCTCGCTGCCTTGGACTATACAGTTGCTGTTGCTAGCGACGTTTTCACTTACACTTATGATGGACATATGGCCAAGGCAGTGCGCGGTCACAGGAGATTCGAAGGCTTTCTAAAGACCATTAGTCCTGACAAGTAATGTGAATGAACCTTATAATCTATCTCTTATTTGAACAAGTCCTTTTGTGATCCGGCTTTAACAATGTCGTGTTTGTTGATTCGTGCAGGCAGAGGCTTGTGAGGCTTTTCGATGAGTTGGATGAGAATAAGATCAATTGGGAGCAGTTCTCAACCAAAGTCAAGAGCTTGCACAAGAACAGGATTGGTGATCCTTCTCTTAGACAGGTCGGTCCTGACCCTCGCCTTGAGGAGAGCTTTCACGCGAACCCCTTCCCTGGTTGCATATGTGAGAAGTCGCGGTATTGAAGGCATCAATAGGCTCTTTCCCAAGTGTAGAAGTAACAAGGCATCCCGAAGACACAAGGCGAGATCACAGAGAGACCAAGGTAGCTGCCTATACACAAATACAACCATATGTGTATATAACCGAAATTGTAGATAAATCCACAGAGAGAGATATAGGTTAGCTTATGAACTAGAGATAGATTCTTATTGGGTGCCATACACAGATGAAATGTAAGTTAGAACTTGACTTAGATTCTTATTTTTTTGTTCTTTGTAGGCAGCTTCTGTTTCAATAATGGAGCTAACATTAGAGCGAGTTTTCGTCTTTTTGAACGCGTTTCCTCTCCAATCTTCCGTCCTTTCGTTCTTGCGTCTTAGAAACCTTTATGTATTCAGATCCGATCTAGTTAGGTTAGCTGCAAGCAAAGGAAAGGCATTTAACTTTTTAATGTAAGCTTGATTTATGCTTATTTGTGGATGTTTGGAATCTCTTGTGTCTTTCGACAAATTACGAAAGAAAGGTACCCTTATGCAGATGCAACACTAGACAACTAACTCCATGATCAAATAGGCAATATACAGACAGAAACCCACCAAAGGATCAAACACTAGATGGCCTACAACTCCTCTTTTTCCCTCCAAAGTTGTGATATCGCCAATTCAATGGCTATAATTTATCCTCCCCCACCCTGCAAACATCAGATATGAAGAAAAGAGGAGGGAGATGTGGGGATTAGGTGGGCAAAGAGTATCTTTTTATGTCACAAGAAAAAAAAGTGTAAGCAAGAGGTGTGTAGAGTTGTTTGGTTCTCTATGAAAGATGCACTTTCAAATGCTTTTTATAAGAACTTGGATTTTTTTGCAAAGACTAAGATTATACAGTATATGTTATTATGAATGATAAGGGATTAATTTCACAACTAAGTGTCTTGTTGTTTAGGGTTAATGTCAAAAGTATAAATCATGTGTAAGCAGGCCCTACTGTGTATAAGTGAAATTATTCGTAGGTACGTACTAAGTGATTATTCATAGATAACAAAGTATTCATATGTATAATTGCTTGAATGTATGAAATAATAACTTAGTACCTACAAATAATGTCATTGTAGTATACAAGTTACTTTTAATCTCAGTCTTTTGATCTTCTTAATCAGACGCTCCAGATTTGGTCACAAATTACAGAGTAAAGCTTACTTGCACATGATCTAGCCTCAGTGTTGTGGAAAATAGCAAACGTCGAGGGTTACTACATGAAAAATGCAAAAACATTGGGTACCATACGGAAAATGCGAAAACTTACCCTTCTACAAGAGGGGGCACTCTAACATGCTTTGAAACAGTAATGTACACCAAAGAGGGGTGCAGTTAGGGCCACAAATACCTTCACATTTGAGGGCAAAACTGTACTCACCTCCCCACCTACTTCTCTGTATCTCTTTGATTTGAACACATTTGGACCACCATTAGGAGGCCCCCAACCTCTTTCGTCGCCATTAAACAGGCACCGTCTAGATCAATTGAACAAGGCGAACCCAGTAACTTGGGTTTTATCATCTCCCATAGGGTTAGGGGATAGGGTTTGTTTGGTCACTCATTGACAAGATAAGAATCATAAGATGTAAAAATACAAACACATGAGAGATATGATATGATATTTGTTGTACAAACCAAATTGCAAGCTGGCAAAAGGTAAGTACTAAGTAGTAAGAGAGAGGCTAATGTCTTTTAGTGGGTAAGAAGTAGAATTGTCTCCTGGCTTTACAAGAACACATCAATAGTCATGTCTTGTTCCTCTTCCTAACCAAACACCTCTCACTTCAGAATTACCTTCAAGATAATTCCACAGATTCGTCTGGCGTGATGTGTTGATCTTATTAGATCACTTCTATTTAAGATCACAGTATACATATATATATACAAACTGTTTATCATACATGTAAGATTGATTGACATTCCCTAATTTGTTTATCAGCTCAGTTTAATTTGCTCATCTAATTGAAATAATTCAGCCTATATAGATCTTGTTAATATCACTAAAAGCTTGGAATTAAACCTTAGTTATAATCACTATACACAAAGAAGGGATGATCGATAGCGTACCTGAAAGATCCATTGTCGATTGTTCTTGAGAAGGTCGGATGCATATGAAGAAGCTACTGAAGGAGGAATCCAAAGAGATGGCATGATCCAAAATTTTCAGTACCCTCTAAGAGTGAGGCATGAATTAAGCTTGTTGTTGTATTTTTACATGGATGAATTTTTTTAAAAAAAAAATTAGGATCGGATCAATGCGATCCCTTTGGATGCATACTTTCAGTTGCTGTACAAAGCCATCATCTTTAGGCCATAAAAAAAAAAGCTTCATTTCTTTCTCATATCTCCCTCTCTTTAATTGGAATGTGGTCTCAAGAAGAGTACAGGGAGGAGGTGCCCTTTATATATACAAGATGACTTTTTATTAGAGGGTAAGTAGTCAATTTTATAGTCATGTAAAAATAGGTAATATGAGTAATTAAAATTTATATTTATATGTATATATAAGATGATTTTTTTGGGGGGTATTGAAAATAAATTAAAGTGGGATACATTTTGAATTTTTTTTATGCATATGAAAGCAATTGAATTTTTGAAAAAAAATCAGCATTTTTTTGAAGAAACATATATTCTTGATATATGGTTGTTTATCATTTCATATAAAAATATGGCTGTGATTGAATCAGAATTAAAGTGGTTGATTTTGATTTGTAACCAACATTCTTTTCAGCATTGAATTATCATTTATTGTATATCACTCGCATGAAGATTTGCAAATGGCAAAAGGAATTGAGAATAATATATTTTTTGCAATTCAAAAGTGAGTTTTTTTTTTTAATTAATTAGGAGGATTGAGTTTAATTAATTCTTAAAAAATAAATACTTTACAAATTTGTGAAGTAATTTTACTTCTTCACTAGATTTATTTTGAGTGAATTGAAATGGGTCATCAGTCATCACTCATTTTTAAAAGAAATAAAAACTTACAAAAGATTTATAACAAATAAGTTTAATGAAAGGAGAAAAACATTATTACTCCATATATTTAAAAATATTATAAGATTCAAATTGTAGCCATTCGAATCTTATAATATTTTAAAAAATATGAAGTAATAATGTTTTATATATCCCTTTGAAGTAAATCATAGAATTCGCCCGGCCTTTAGAGAAGACAAAATAGTAATAATGGAAGGGAAAGAAACTTGCATGAAGAATGGCAAACAGCACAAGGAAAAATGAGAATACTATAATTTGGTTTATTTCGAGATTTTACGTGAGAATATAATATATCACATGGGAGCAATAACAACAAGAAAACTTGATGAAAATACTTAACAGGGAAGCACATATATTTACTTTGCCCAACCACATGGAAGTTAGAATCCCACCGAACCAAATCGGGTTTGGATCCCATGAATTTGATAGTCAAATTCATGGGTGGAGTTGGGATTTACACTAACAAAAAAAAATTAAAAGAAAAAAGAAAAAAGAAAATGGGTGGGCCGGGGTGGGGGTGAAGGAGGGTGGTTATTTTTTTGACGGTTGAGATTTGCTCAACTCCATTGGTGGAGTTAATTTAGAACTCCACCGGATCCAATTCCAACTAGACCCATCTTACCTAGCCCAATAACCGGGTTGTTATTGGCACGACCTTATATCGTCGAATGCACGGTGCATTAACTGGATTCTAGTGTCGATGAAGGAAATAGTCGGCTCTGGTATCTAAAGACGAGAAAATATGAGTCGTTACCGACTTCCAGTTTCGACAACATTTGAGTCGTCACTGACTTTCGAATTCGACAAATTTCGAGGGCATATTCGAAGCTATATTCGAGACTAAATTATTTCGAAGGTAATTGTAAAGGTATTTTTCAAGCTAAATACCCTAAAATAAATATATTGAGGGTACCTTTGAGGGTAAAATAATAGTAGTATCGAACAAAATTTTGAGGGTACTATATAAGGCTATGGTGAAAGGATCTTACTAATGAACGTCTTATATGGTACATTCGAGGCTACGTTTGAGGATATATAGGATCTAAATTTATTTCGACGAGGTTAGTTTCAAAAGTAAATTTGACACTAAATGGTTTTGAAGGTAAATTCGATTACATATTTAACATCACCCTTCTAGCCCTCCAATTAAAGTTTGTTTCGAAGCCAATTTGAGGCTAAATTTGAGATTAATTTTGTTGTTAACTTTGTGGCTATAAAGTTGTTTTCATAGAATTTTGTAGAGGGATATATATGTCAACACCTGGTGTTTGTGTCTGTAACAGACGTGCTAACTTCGACTTTCAGAGACGGTGAATTTATCGACTCAGGATGCCTTGCTGGAGCCATACCGACACCAGATGTCTGTGACAGTTCGAGCTTTATATTGTCACCCGCCTCCGGAGTCGGTACATCCACCGTATATATGGCGAAAAAATGGTTATCCCTATAGCAACCCTTATACATCTTTCAATTTATACTTACTTCATATTTTACTTGTCATTTTTTTATATAAAGAAAACTAATCTTAAAACTTCTACAATTTTCCAACTACAAGATAATTATATATAGTATTTTTTTTTCCTTTGTATGAAATAAACTTCTACAATATCAATATCGATGAAATAATAGTTTTTATCTTTAAATTATAAAAGATATTTGTGTTTGTTTTTCTCATGAATATAAATAAATCTTAAAATTATACTTGTATAGTTTGAAATGCTCCATATAGAGCCACTATTTCGACAGATATATCGGCTTCTCGGTTTGAAAAGAGGTAGCTTTGTTGGTGTATAAAAAAACACAGGTTGTAAAAATTGCATTGAAGTGTTGATCAAAATTGTTGTCAGTGCAAGCTAGCTAGCTAGATGCTTTCAAGAAGTTGTTTTGGAGTATAACTATTTGATGCATGAAATCATATGAATGATGAAATCCAAGGTAGACCCTTCACATTTTGGAGTGGTGCCAGATCTTGCCCTCACCCATTGAAGCATCCTATGTCCCACCCTCATATATTTCCACCTTGAGAGTCCCTTTCTTTTCGCGTCCTTCAATCTTCGCCACATAGAACTTAACCCTAGCTTTTACAGTACTATCAACGTTTATTTGAAAAAATGACGATAAAGAGTTAATTTCTCCTCTAACTATTGAGTTGTGTTATGTGAATTACATGATTTTTTATTATTATTTAAGAATTCGATATCAAATATATCTGAATCTCGATGGCCGACAAGTCTGCAGAAGAAAATTGTTAAAGCTTTAACAAAAGATGAACAATATAGTGCACCTTTTTGTGGATTTTTACAAAATATTATGGAGAGGTTTTCCTCTTTGTTAAATCTCTTTCATGTGGTCCATCAAAAGAGAAATTCCTTCAAATTGCCAAGCATTGAAGTAGTTTTAGGTCATTCTCAAAGCCAAAGTGGTGGTTGTTTCCCATTAAAGTTCCAATGAAGAACAATTTTTTCCTTTGTATTGTACAGTATGTGTTATATTCTTTGTCTGGGCTCTCTACTTTGAATTTGAGGTTCCAGGTTCTCCCCTTTTCCTTCCTGTTTTTACATCCACTAATCTTGATTTTTACACAACTTTTGCTTTTGTATTTTTACATATCATGCACATGTTGCACAAGCAAATAATGATTTTCAATATCACAACTAATCTATAAGTTGTGTTCCTTATACCATGTCCACTCCGGTTGAGCCTTGGTTCATCTGTTAAAAGACTCAATTTTTTTTTCTTTTTTATAACGAGGGTAACTCACCTTTTTGGTGGTATAAACTATGAGCACGTGATCCAATCGGTAAGGTTCACGCACCAGGTAAATCGGCTAGACTCAAGCGTAAGAAACTAAGTGAACCTTGATTTTTTCTTAAATGATTCAATGTGGAGAGATTGGTACAAAATTATGACATTTTCATACTTATGTCATATTCAATTATTCATATATTGATGCTATTTATTCAAAGAGAACAAGTGTTTTCATTAATTGCTTTGCAATTCACTTTGTATTGTGATTTGTGATCATCCCTTTCAAAGAAACTTTCTATTTTTTTTTATTAGTTAAGCAATTCGTAATGCAAGATAACTAAATCCGAAAAAACCGAAAACCGGATAAACTAAGAACCGGATAATCCGACGAAGGAGAAAACTTTGATTGGTTGAATTAAATCATCATTAGTATAACTTTTATTAGAAATATTTAACATTATATATATACAGTATAAGAAAAATACCAACTATGGATTGGTGAACATATGTGAGCAGTTGAGCAAGTGTCCTTTTTGCTTATCTTTGGTCGGCCTTTCAGGGTAGACCACTGGTTTTTGGATAACAGGCCCACCAGGCCCATTTGTCTGCCACTGTGTCCATTATGGGTGGGCCAGCCCCCCCATCCCACTGATATGCCTATTCATCAATAACCCAAACCAACTCATTCAAATTTGGGAGTAAAACTCATATTTTCCATTTTGCACTAAAATTATGCACCTTTAGGGCTTGTTTGGTTCAACTTCTATCCAGCTTTTAGTTTTAAGACAGTTTTTTCCCCCTATATTTATAAAAATAATTACTTAAAAATATACTTTATTTAAACTAGTCTCCTTAATTTTTAAAACGAGCAATCCCACAGTGAAAACCAGTAACAAATTAAATCTGTTTTTACAACAAAAAATTCAAAGCAGAGTTTGAGAGTCAAGATATGCACCCTCTTGAATAAACACCCAAGAACAAACAACACACAAGGACACCAATAACAGCATAAATGAAACCAAAAGCTTAAATAAACAAGCCCTTGGCTTTTTCATTGTCTCTCTTGATAATGATTTCATTACTGTCTATCAATATTTTCAGGAACAAAAATACATACCCTTTTGCTACTAATGGAAACCTTTCTTGCTCTTATTATTAAAGCAAGTCCTTAGCATGAAGGGAAAATCAAATCCATGATTTCTATATAGTATTGATACAAGCACATTCTCAACTGTTGTTTTCAACAGACAGTGGCTGCAAACAGTTGATTCCCATCATCAGCAATAACTGAAGAAAAATACAGACATTATGCGTAAGGATCGGAGGAGTTTGTCCAAGTTGGATGATCATGCAGTATACAGTCGATGGCACTGGTTACAGCCTGGCTATTCTGATGCGTGTAACGCCATTCGCAAGATTCATTATGTACTTACTTTCATGATCCGACAAGGCCCTTGTAGCGAGCATAGGACATAATCAACACGAACAAGACAGCACAGACTAACCCTGTGCCAATGACCACCTATAACCATGGAAATGACAGACATCTATTCAAAATTACGGTTTGAGCTTGATCGCGGTTGTCCATCAACTGAAAGAAACAACATACCCATTTGAAAACGAAACTGTGGTCATTCATCCAAGTGTAGGGTATGTTCATCCCGAAAATTCCAGTCACTAACGCGTAGATGGATATGCAGACAGTTCCTGAACTTAGGAAAAGCTCCAACTGGTAAAAAAAAAAGGCAGGAAAACAAATAAGAAACAAATTGCATAATCTGATTTATGAATCTTTTTTTTTTATCTCTACTGAAAGGATCCTTACCTGAATCAACTGATTTCGATGATTGTCAAGCTGCAATGTGAAACACGACATTAACAATTGGCATTGATAGGAAGTGAAATGTGTAAGAAGTTTCGTATGCTAGCTGTGTTAGGCAACCTGCTGCTTACCTGAATGTTGATGTAATCCTCGGTGTCATCAATATATTCTCGAAGCTACAAAGCACGTTCTTGACAGTTAGGGTGCGTGTAAAGAAACAAATTCAACGGGCAGAAATATTGCAGAGAAGTCTTGGCCATATATATACCGTTGTTAATTTGTTTAAACCACTGTCTATCTGCATGAAGTAGGCCTGAAAAAAGACATTAACCAGTTAAAGAAACGAGTCTTTGAGAACCATTCTGCGAGTTTAAGCAGGCATAACAACCTCTAGTAACATCTCAAGCTCTTCGACATCATTATCTTCTTTGGTAGTGACCATGCTTGCCCTACTCCCTCTCGCTATCCTGGAGCCCATTGTAGGTGAATTAGGGAACCAGTTAGCAGCACCAGAAGCACTAGTTGGGGATGCGAAACCAACCAACTTTCTAGATAAATACAAGTCAGCCATATCATCATCGTCGTCAAGAAGTTGTTCCAACTCATCTCTCACCTGCAACCAGCTATAGTCAGCGCCATACAGAAAATCGTATAAAAGCTTAACCGGAGAATATTAGTTGAGCTGTATGTAAGATTGAGAATCCAGTATTTGATCCGAAAAAGTATCATCAACAAAAACAACGACCCAGTATATCCCACGATAAAGCGGGGTTTGGGGGTCAAGATGTACGCACTCTTTCCCCGAACTAGTCAACAGTGTTTCCGATAGACCCAAAATAAGAGAACATATGTGTAGAACGAAGACATGCAGAATAGAAAGTAGATTAAGGGACTGAAAAGCAGCATAGAAGCATCAATAAAAAAGACACCACTCAATAGCCTAGGTCCCTAGACGTCTGCCACCCGGATACTCATTCGCCATTGGTCTCTATCTCAAGTCAAATCTTCCGAAAGATTCAAAAGGTTGAGATCCTGTCTGGCAGCAACTTCACGCATCTAAAAACATCAAACCATTCTCAAGTATGTAAAGGAATTCTAAGCATTTTCTGGCAGCATTTGAAATTACATAACTTACCACTATGCTGCAACTGTTTCTTTATGAACCTTGCATTTAACATGTATGGAGTCTGTAGGTTCAACTTGTGTTCATTCTTTCATTTGCAAGCACACTTCAGGCTCTAAAAATTATAGTTAAAAATCTTACTTGCACCTGAATATCTCATTTCAGAGCCTCGTCCTTTACAAGATGGGGTTGCCTATTTTTCTTATTTGAATCATGGTCCTTGTCTAGGCAAGTTTACCTCTTATGTCCCTATTTAGGCATTGTCCATAATAAATTTGGATTTTGGAATGCCCAAACATGATTTTCCTGAAAAATTACCACAGTAGTAGTCAAAGGTGTTTCTCCAAATTTACCTCTTTTATCCTATTTTATCAGAACTTCATAAAGATCCTTATGATCTCTAATTATAGGAGAAGAAGATGAAACCAGATGCCCACGGCTGTGAAATTCCCTAAACCTTTACCTTGTATTCAAGTGGTGAATCCCATACCACAAGAATGCTATCATCTGGAGACCACTGTACATCGGCCAAATCTATTGTATCCACGGCAAATACACCCATCATTTCCTAATTATGGCAGGAAAGAAGATTCACGTAATCCTTGCAATCAGGCCTTGCGCAAACTGCAGCAAATTTTCCATCTTGTGTGAAGGAGACCCCCCGCAAGCTGTGTTCACAAGTGACCACACAGTCAACCTCAATTGGAAGTCAGATGTGGTGAGTATATGTCGAATGTCAGGGCTCCACCTGGCATACGCGATAACAGCTGGACCCTCATCTATTTTGCAAGTCCATTCAGGCTGAGACAATGACCATGCCTGGATCATCGGTCTCTTGTAAAGACCACAGAGGATGTGCTCAGAATCAAGAGCTCATTCAGTGTAGCTAATCTTATCCACACAAGAAAACAGCTGCACAACCTTACTGTGCTATGTCGTCAGCAAAAGCCATTACGGAGCCCTTCTCCTCCATCCTCAGAAACAATGTAATTCCTTGATGATATTTGATTTGTCTTTTTGAACTCGCCATAATCTCCAAATTGTACATTGTTCATTAAGGAAACGAAAACAATCAATTTTTGTTGTTAAAAATACAGAGAAATACCTTTTGAACACGAGCAGTCAGCCGTGTCATTGCACTCTTCAATTTCCGAACCCTATCCAAGTTTCGGCTACTAATCTGCAGATTACAAAACAATTCAAAATGCTTTGATATATAAAAGTGAGGCGAACTACATATCATCACTACTTCATTGAGGTCTAATTGTGATCCCCATTTTTAGGTCCTAAATTTGACTATCCATTGCTTGTTAAGGTGCCACTTACCAGTTGATTAGTTGAAGGCTGATCAAAGCACTGTCTCTAAGAACCAACAAGATACAAAACAGAAGCAATTAAAGAACTGGAGAGAGATGAACAAGCAAGACCAACCTTGGAGGTAAGCTCATCTAAAGCTGGATAAGCAGAAGCCTCCAGTTCAGTTGTGCGTGCGGCAAGAAAGCTACAGATGGCCTCCAACGCAACTTCAAGAGCCCGAAATTCAAATGGAGATTCTATAAATGTGCAGAAAAATTATACTAGTGTCTTAAATAGCTAGGAAAACTTGTTTCTTAATAGCTAGAATGAATGATCAAAGTCATGTACCGTCTTCTTCATCATCATGTCTCCTTGAGTCTTTCACACCACCCTGGTCTTGACTCAATTCAGGCAATCTCCTCCGGAGTTCCTCAACAACCGGGATTACGTTCTCGTGAGATGGATCCCTAAGAAGGACCTATCGATTCCGAAGAAATGAATCCATGTAAACACCAACTTTATGATCTCAAGATATTAGAATTCAGAAACCAAACCAGATTCTAACCATCAATAACTACAAAATCCACACATAATTATTAACAATCAAAGTAACATGTACAACTACTGTCAAGTTACATTCCATCTAGGGTTGTTCGAGAACACGGAAACTAAGACAAGTATATCTTTAAGACATCATCAGTTCAGTAACAATTTTAGGCATCAAGCAAAAGATAAGAAATTTTTCAAAAGGGGAAACATAGATTACCTCATCAGCAGTGATAATTGCCTTGATGTGCTGCATCAAAACCCCACCGCCGACCAAAGAAGATTGAAAGCATGACAAAACCCACAAACACAATCAATCAATCATCCAATTCAAAATGAAAACACCAAAGAAGCCCCAAAAAAAACACTAAAAAATCACCTCCAAATTGAGGACAATGGCCCTCTCACGGCCCAAAATGGCGGAAGGGTAAGAGAGCAAGGGATCGAGGATGCGGAGGTCGCGGGCGTGGACATGAACACGGTGCAAGATGGCGTATTTGTCAACGTTCTCAAGCGTGGAGATCCGACCCGAAGAGTCGATGAGGATCCACTTTCGGGAATCCGAACCCTTCTTTTTCTGAACCGATGGGGTTGGGGTGGGAGTCTCCATTGGAACTATGTGCCCTTCTCGCCCCATCTTCCTTTACTTTACCAATCCCAATTTCCCAAAATGCAACGATCACGGGCACAGTAATACTTGCGTTTTTTCTAAGCATTACACAATTTAACTCCTACTGTAATTTAAAAAAGAAAGAAGGAAACAAAAAGAAGCTGATTCTCTGCCCTTGCCCAAAAATAGAAGTGGAGTACAGGAGTAGGAGTAGGACTGCTTTAAGCAGATATCAGATTCAGATATGTGGGTGTATAGCCGTATAGGTATTTTACTTAGAGTTGTTAATGGCTCGGCGAGGACTTCAAAATACATCAACATTTTTAGTGCGTCGGATCAAAATGGACTATAAAATAGATCCACATAGCCTAATTCAAGTAACTTACGACGAGTGAGTGCAACCTATTTTCGGTATTCATAGATCTAATCCATAAATGTCGATTTACAACGAGTGAAAGAAGAACATGGTTAAGAAAAATAAAATCTTTTAATTATTAGTCCCCAATTCCTTCCATCTCCTCAGCAAAAAGACGTGAAAGTGTTCACATCATCGTAAAAAAGTACATAAAAATATAAATTTTTTTTTTCCATATATTTAGTATTTTTAAGATAATATAATATCTTTAAATGATATTTGAAACAAAAGTGTGATCAAGTGGTAAGAGAATGAAAGAGAAAGCAAGCATAATTAAAAGGTCTTGGTTTCAAATCTCACATCTTTAACTTTTTATTTGTTTTACTCTATCATTAATTCTTCTTAATTTCTCTTTATATTTTTTTGTTTCTATCAATCATTTCATTAAAAATGTCATATTTATGTCTAAATTATATATTAAACCATTTTTTTCAATATTGAATTAAAAACAATTCTTCGTCATTTTTTCCTATATTTTTTGTTTCTCGTCTATTTTTTTAGTTACTCTCAACTATTTAAATACAAAAAAAAACATTAAAAAATCACAATTTCAGTGTTTTTTCAATATTTGTTTTAACAAAATCTTCTTATCAAGTATATGCCAAAAAAATATTTCACGAAATTTTTTTAGCACCCCTGGCTCCGCTCTGATACCATATCAAAGCCCGACTCGGACCGATGACTGGGGCTTGTGTGCGCTATGCCCTAATATCCTAGCACACAAGTCGAGTGAGGTTCAATTCTAAAACCAATTGTCAATAGAAGGAGTAACTCACCGACTCATGTACTAGGGTTTGATAGGTTCAACTTTCTGATGTGGGACATTTTTGGTCTCATTCACATCTCTAACAACTCCCAAGTCCGAAGGGTGAAGTTATACATTTCCGACAATTTAACACCGTGATATTCTCCGAGAGCAACAACTCACTGCTTGTGTACGTATATTGAGAATTTTCAAGAGGTAAATTTCTTAATCAACGTGTTTTGCTAAAAAAAACAATGCCAAGGTGTTTATTTAAAGGTTCGTTCATGCATGTCTATGTAAATATGTGCAGTGTGTGCTGATTTATTACTGTTGGGGAAAAACCGGGTAGCTAATACTCGATCTCGTGTGACTCGGATAGATCAAGCTCCACTTACAAATGAGAACTTGTATTATATATTAGGGTAAATTACACATAACCACCCTTAAATTAGGGTACTTTTCACATAACCACCCATAAAAACTTAAATTACAGTAAACCACCCATAAATTAGATTTGTTTTCATATGACCACCCAAAATACATTAAGTCTCTATTTGCTTTGTTTAAAACAACTAAAATACCCCTAATTTAAGCTTATTTATTTATACTTTGTAAAGGAAAGATTTTGTATATAATTGTTTGGATTTCAATTGTATTATTTTTAGTAAACCAAAAATTTAAGGCAAATTAAGGGTGTGTTTGGATTCCATAATTTATTAATTATATATAATGTAATAGTTTTATCCTTATGTATGTGATTGTTTGGTTAAATTACTGTTTTACCTTAGTTTTTATGAGATTTTTAGTTGTACAATCAATTACTCACATAAACCGAGGTAAAATAATTGAATTATAATTAAAATGGAATGAAGTTTAAACAGGCCCTAAATGCTCCAACCAATGCCTTAATTGGATTTGCAATGTGAAGAGTCGAGACTTGCTATTCCTCCTAACAATCTCTTCTCCTTCAAATGTTAAATAAGATATGGATAAATTCTAAAATAAAACAAGATCATTGCTTTAAAAGAATGGTAAATTAGCTAATATATTAAATTACAAACCATATCATTTAAAAAATAAGCTTATACATATCATTTGGCAAATTAGCCGAATGTGAATAATTTTATTATAATTTATCATTTTTTTAAAAGGATAAAAGTAAACCGGATTATTTAACAAATGGAAAGTCTTATGAAAACAAATCATTGCATTAAATACAAATAAATTTTAATTAAGAGTATTTTTGTCTTTTTAAACAAACAAATTGAGGTTTAATGGGTGGGTGGTCTTATGAAAACATAACTAATTTATTGGTGGTTTACTGTAATTTAAGTTTTTATGGGTGGTTATGTGAAAAGTACCATAATTTATGGGTGGTTATGTGTAATTTATCCTATATATTATGTACACAAGGGGTGTGTTTGGATTCCAAAATGCATTAATTACAATGCATTTTTTTACCTCGGTTTATGTGCGTGTTTGGTTGTATAATTGAAAAAGTCGTAAAAATCGAGGTAAATATGTGATGTAAACAAACATACACATAAACCGAGGTAAAAATAATGCATTATAATTAATGCATTTTGGAATCCAAACACACCCAAGTACACCTCTCACAAATACAAGTCTCACATACACCACTCGACTGAAGAGACTATCCTCACTCTTTGGTGGACCACACACTTGTGTGATCAAGACGCCCTGAGGCTCAATCGATCACACACTAGGACTCACACTCATTTGGAGGAGCACTCACCTTGCCCACTCACACCCTAACTAACACACCACTAAGCCTATTTATAGGTCATGCCATCTCTTACAAGGAGCTTCTAGAACATCTCTAGAATACTCCAATACTAGAATCATCCACATGCTTCTAGACTCCTCAATACCTTTTCCTAAGGTTCTCCAAGCTTCCGGAAAACTCTACACAAGTCTAGACACACCTAGACTCTTCACGGTTCCGGAACCTTTCATAAGGTTCGATCCGCACGCTTCCAGAGACTTCCGCACTCTTTCATATGCTTCTAGAATATTCCACCACATTCCGAAGACTTCCGCCACATTCCACATTTTTCCGGAACGTTCCACAATTTAGCCAAAAACACATTTTCATGTATGTGAAATATGAATTAGTGTGCAACAATCCGGATGTAATACTCGGGAGGGTAGAAGTTGTAGGGTCATGATTATCACCAGTGTGTAACCCTACTCGAAATATGAATGGCTTTTGAAGAAGCTTCGGTGTTTTTATGGTTTTACCATGACTATGCTATGCAGAGGGAAAGGGCTTCCAAGTAGGGATGTTATATGAGTTGCACAGCTCGGGCTCAGCTCGAAAAAAACTCGAATCGAGCTCGTTCACTAACCTAAACAAGCCGAGCTTTAACATGGTTTTAAGCTCGGTTGAAAGCTCGGCTCGTTCAATTTAGGCTCGAATAGCTCGAATTCTATGAAATTTCTAAAATTTTCTTTAAGTTAATATGTTATGATCGACCAAGTCAAACTACTTAAAACTCGAAAAAAGCTTGGCTCGAGCTCGTTCATTTACTAAAACAAGCCGAGCTTGAACAAAAAAAAAACCGTTTAAAAATTGGGTTCGGCTCGAGCTCGTTTAACAAATGAACAAGCTTGAACATGCCAAGCTCGGCTCGAATAACACCCCTACTTCCAAGTATGGGTAATGAGCTCGGAGAAGGCAAAAAGGAGAATGCAGGACCCTCATATGTCAACCGAGCCAAATCGACGGATAAAAGATTACACCAATAGGCGGTGAATCTTGATGGTTTGTTGCAAAGAGGGCAAATTTCAGTCCATGTGGAAGCACCCGTTAAGACCGACAAGTAGTATCCGAGAACAGTGTCAATTTAAGATCCTACCCGAATTCTTACCTAATCAAAAAAAAAAAAAAAACATACCCTTTTGCTACTAATGGAAACCTCTCTTGCTCTTATTAATAAAGCAAGTTCTTAGCACGAAGGGGAAATCAAATCCATGATTTCTATATAGTATTGATACAAGCACATTCTCAACTGTTGTTTTTCACAAACAGTTGATTCCCATCATCAGCAATAACTGAAAGACATTGTGTGTAAGGATCGGAGGAGTTGGTCCAAGTTGGCAGTATGGCACTGGTTACGGCCTGGCTATTCTGATGCGTGTAACGCCATTCACAAGCTTCATTATGTACATACTTTCATGATCCGACAAGGCCCTTGTAGCGAGCATAGGACATAATCAACACGAACAAGACAGCGCAGAATAACCCTGAGCCAATGACCACCTATGTAACCATGGAAATGACAGAAATCTATTAAAAATTACGGTTTGAGCTTGATCGCGGTTGTCCATCAATTGAAAGAAACAACATACCCATTTGAAAACGAAATTGTGGTCACTCATCCAAGTGTAGGGTATGTTCATCCCGAAAATTCCAGTAACTAACGCGTAGACGGATATGCAGACAGTTCCTGAACTTAGGAAAAGCTCCAACTGGTAAAAAAAAAAGAGGCAGGAAACAAATAAGAAACAAATTGCATAATCTGATTTATGAATCGTTTTTTTTATCTCTACTGAAAGGATCCTTACCTGAATCAACTGATTTCGATGATTGTCAAGCTGCAACAGAAACACGCCATTAACAATTGTGCATTGATAGGAAGTGAACTGTGTAAGAAGTTTCGTATGCTAGCTGTGAGTTTGAGTTAGGTAGCCTGCTGCTTACCTGAATGTTGATGTAATCCTCGGTATCATCAATATATTCTCGAAGCTACAAAACACGTTCTTGTCAGTTGGGTGCGTGTAAGAAACGAATTCAACGATCAGAAAGATTGCAGAGAAGTTTTTGCACATATATACCGCTGTTAATTTGTTTAAAACGCTGTCTATCTGCATGAAGTAGGCCTGAAAAAGACATTAAACAGTTAAAGAAGCAAGTTTTTTAGAACAATTCTTTGAGTTTAGGCAGGCATAGCATAACAACCTCTAGTAACATCTCAAGCTCTTCGACATCATTATCTTCTTTGGTAGTGACCATGCTTGCCCTACTCCCTCTCGCTATCCTGGAGCCGATTGTAGGTGAATTAGGGAACCAGTTGGCAGCACCAGAAGCGCTAGTTGGGGATGCGAAACCAGCCAACTTTCTAGATAAATACAAGTCAGCCATATCATCATCGTCATCAAGAAGTTGTTCCAGCTCATCTCTCACCTGCAACCAGCTATAGTCAGCAACATACAGAAATTCGTATAAAAGCTTAACTGGAGAATATTAGCTGAGCTGAAATGTAAGATTTAGAATCCAATATTTGATCCGAAAAAATATCAGTGACCCTTATTGCCACCATATGACCGTAACGTTTTAAAAAAGTGTGCTTCGCCTTACTGTGCTATACTGCTATGTCATCAGCCAAGCCATTAGGGAACCCTTCTCCTCCATCCTCAGAAACAATGTAATTCCTTGATGATATTTGATTTGTCTTTTTGAACTCGCCAAAATTTCCAAATTGTACATCGTTCATTAAGGAAATGAAAACAATCACTCTTTACTGTTAAAAATACAGAGAAATACCTTTTGAACACGAGCAGTCAGCCGTGTCATTGCACTCTTCAATTTCCGAACCCTATCCAAGTTTCGGCTACTAATCTGCAGATTACAAAACAATTCAAAATGCTTTGATGTATAAAAGTGAGGCAAACAAAATATCATCACTAGTTCATTGAGGTCTAATTGTGATCACCATTTCTAGGTCCTAAATTTGACTATCCACTGCTTGTTAAGCTACCACTTACCAGTTGATTATTTGAAGCCTGATCAAGGCATCAAGCACTTTCTCTAAGAACCAACAAGATACAAAACAGAAGCAATTAAAGAACTGGAGAAAGATGAACAACCAAGACCAACCTTAGAGGTAAGCTCATCTAAGGCAGGATAAGCATCAGCCTCCAGTTCAGTTGTGCGTGCGGCAAGAAAGCTACAGATGGCCTCCAACGCAACTTCAAGAGCCCGAAATTCAAATGGAGATTCTATAAATGTGCAGAAAAATTGTACCAGTGTGTTAAATAGATTGCAAAACATGTTTCTTAATAGCTAGGATGAATGATCGAAGTCATGTACCCTCTTCTTCGTCATCATGCCCTCTTGAATCTTTCACACCACCCTGATCTTGACTCAATTCAGGCAATCTCCTCCGGAGTTCCTCAACAACCGGGATTACATTCTCATGAGACGGATCCCTAAGAAGGACCTAAACGAATCCATATAAATACCAACTTTATGATCTCAAGATATTAGAATTCAGAAACCAGATTCTAACCTTCAATAACTACAAAATCCACACAGAATTATTCAATCAAAGTAACATATACAGCTCCTGTCAAGTTACATTTCATCTAGGGTCTTTCGGAGTATATCTTTAAGACATTAAGTCAGTAACAATTTTAGACATCAAGCAAAAGCTTTTCAAAAGGGGAAACATATGGATTACCTCGTCAGCAGTGATAATTGCCTTGATGTGCTGCATCAAAACCCCAACACCGACCAAAGAAGATTGAAAGCATGGCAAAACCCACAAACACAATCAATCATCCAAGTCAAACTGAAAACACCAAAGAACCCCCAAAAAAAAAACACTAAAAATCACCTCCAAATTGAGGACAATGGCCCTCTCACGGCCCAAAATGGCGGAAGGGTAAGAGAGCAAGGGATCGAGGATGCGGAGGTCGCGGGCGTGGATATGAACACGGTGCAAGATGGCGTATTTGTCAACGTTCTCAAGTGTGGAGCTCCTACCCGAGGAATCGAGCAAGATCCAATTTCGCGAATCCGAACCCTTCTTTTTCTGAACCAATTGGGTTGGGGTCGGAGTCTCCATTGGAACGATGTGCCCTTCTCGCCCCATCTTCCTTTACCATTCCCAATTCCCCCCAAATTGCAGCAATCAAGAACACAGTAATACTTAATACTAAAGATTGAATCCGGAAAATTGAAGCATAAAGATTGAGTCTTTAGCTGTTAGGACTTAGGATTGAACTACTGCAGTATCCGGGGAGAATCGATGAGCTTGAGCTGTAAATGGGACTACATGGTGATGAAAAGGGGGGGAAGAAGATGCGAGGAACAAGGAGGAAAGTCAAATGGGCGGCGAGTTTTAAAAGTTAAAATTAATGATGATTCGATCGGGGGGGTTGGTAATTCGTTTCTGGGTTTCTGTTTGTACTGATTGTATTTGTATTCATTTGATTCTTGGACTTGGGCGGCGAAGTAGGTCTCTTTCCGACATTATTGTTTCACCAATTTTTATGACTTTTTTTTTTGGGTCGTCATGATCCAAAAAATATAGGAAAAACTCCATAACTGTCTCATTTTTTTTTAGTTAGTTGTCTAATTTTACTTTAATAGGAAATCTAAAACTTTGAGGTAAGTACACTTCATATGATTATCAAGATATTTTACTACTTTAACGACTAATTCACTCATTACACGATCTCTATGTATGACACATATAATGGTTAATTCACTCAATTAGAGATTTATTTTCTCAATATGGTTGATTGTCCTTTATATGAAACTTCATAATTGAATAACCAAGCACAAGTAGTAAAGTGGTTATGGTAGTGAGTTGAAGGGTTGACCCTTTAAAGGAGACCTATAATATTTGCGGAGCAAATCCTCTGTCCCAATTTCGCGTTCCACGAAAATATTTTACCTCTAAATTAACATTAAAAAAACATATTTAGATTCTACATGCTTATTATAACATATTTTACCTCTAAATTAACATTAAAAAAATGTTTCCACATGGCTTCGGATCATCATATCTCGAAACTTGCAGAGTTCGAGAATCCAGTGGAGTAGCTTTTCCGGCATGATCGCGGCATCGACGCCTCTGGATCTGTCTTCGTCATAGCGTAATCCGACATTGATGGCTCAACGAAATCCTTTAGCAAACTTGTGCCCCCTGGACGGAGTTGGGTGGAGAAGGTAAGTCGATTTTGAAAATTCCCAAAAATTAGGGTTTCGAATTGGGGATTGAGTTTGTGAATTTGAATGTGGAATTTAGATGGATGGGGATTGGAATCTAGATAGATTTGATTTCAAGTTCGAGTTTGATTTTGAGTTTAGGAATTTAGATGGATGGATGGGGATTGGAATTTAGGTTACAATTGGCCAATTACAGTGATTTCCTAATTGTTACTCAATTCTCAATTCACTGGCCTCAACACATCTGTTATTCCTTGCAGATTTTTGTTCAGCTCTCTATTGTGAATTTGTGTGCTTGAATAATTTCCCAACTGTGAATTTGCATCATTATTTGAGGGCATTGTTAGCTTGATAAACCTGATTGTGAATTTTTTGTGTTTGAATTATTTGCTGGAGGCGAATAAGGTGGGTTTTTGAAGCTCAACAGACCCATCAAATTAGTTTATCAAATTGGAAATTTGAGTTTCTTATGGGTTTAGTCATGGGGTTATCTTGATAGTGAACCAAATTTTTCGGTATGTGAAATGATTACCGGATGATCTTAATAAAAAATATTTGCTTCTTTTTCTTCAGTACAAAAAAGATACAACACTCTCAAGTAGGTTTATCAGACTTGAATATAAGATATTTGCTTTTTTTTTGTTATCAAAGTATTTTAGCCTATTAGCTCAAATGGGAGAGCAAAGTGCTAATGCACAAAGACGTGGGTTCGAATCCCACATAGGCTTTGTTGAATTCATGAACCATTTAAGTAATCTAAGTATCTATCTAATTATATGTCAGAGCTGGAACATATTTTTTTTCTTGTAGTATATATAATGAAAAAGAACATATATTTCATAAGCTGAATTTATGAGCTTGTAACTTTGTATGTTCAGCTTTTGAACTATAGGTTTGTAACAAGTCCAAATCATTATATTAGTCTATGTAGGAGTTGAACCCACATCTTGTGCATAAACACATGCTCTACCGTTTGAGCTAATAGACTATTTGATAAGCTTCAAGTTCATAAATGTATGGGCAAAGACCAACATAAATGTATGGGCACCTGGAGTAACTGATGCAAATGAATTCTCCTTATCTTATCCTAAATTTGGGTCATCTCCGGTTCATTTGGCAATGACCTTAATACCGTTGAAGCCGGCTGGCAGGCAAGTATCCCCGATATTCTCATCAATAAGATTTTATCTCAGAACAACAGAGATGTTTTACGCAAATTAAAAAGAATGATAATAAAATCAAATAACCCATCAAGATCACCATGTAAATGGCACTCTCTTTCATCAACGAATGCAAATACTACTATACTACATTTGTTCTCAAAACTCTAAAGGGCTTTTTCTTTCTAAAAATCCACCTTATATTCTGATGTTTGGTTCACAAGTTAACAAGTTTTTTAACTCATACTTTCATGTAAGTCCTGCGTTGTTTGGGGACAATTCTCCTAGGTTCTTCACCTATTGGACGGTAAGTTAAAATATTAAAACTTTGGAGCCATGAAGGCATGAAATTGGCTATAAACATATTTTGAAGTACTGTTATTTCTTATTTGCATTCCTGTTTTTTTCTCCCATTCCACCCTGTGTTGGATTGTTGGTACATTCCACACTCCCCAACCATCCAACAAAGTAAAGTGAAAACAAAAGTTAAGTGTAAACAAAAATTCACCATTGCAACAGAAGTCTAAAAGGAAACAAATTTCATCAGTATGAGTTTCAAGTTTCAATATGAGTATGGGTAATTGACTAAAATTCCTAGCAGATCAATTGACTACAATTGCAATCAGTATGGATTTCAACAGATCAATTACCAACAAATCAATTACTGTGAGACGTGGAAACTGAACTCAGTATGAGACATGGAAACCAAAATCAGTATGAGTTTCAACTTTCAACCGATCAATTACCAACAAACACAAATTATAGTACTCCTAATAAAAATCAAATATTAACAACCCCCAATTCGAAACCCTAATTTTCGAATAAGATACAGGGCGTACATACCTTTGACAGTCGCTCCTTTCTGCCCGATTACAGGTTGGTCACCCGATTATGCTCAGTCGAAGGGCTCCTTCGCCGGCGTCGACCTGCCCGATTACAGGTTGGTCCCTATCCTTCGCGTTGCCTTCGTCCTCGTTCGTTCGTAGAGCAATGAGGAGAGGTGAATGGGATTTTATTGAATGCGAATGGAAGCCTTCGTTCCTCTTTCCTTCAGTCTCTCACCAGTCGCCTGAATCGCCTCCGGTTTCTCTCCAGTGGCTCGGTTCTGCAACTGTCTTCCTCTCAGTTCGCCATCAAAGCCGCCCACGAAGCCTTCGTTCCTCTCCTGCTCGACCAGCGTCTTTCTTTCTTTTCTTTTTTTTCTTCTAATAAAAACTAACGGAGAGTTGCAACTCTGTCCAAATTAACGGTAGAAGGGCGCGACGTGAATTAGTTTTAAACGTCAGGGGTATCATGTAAAATATGTAAATCTTTTGTATACCCCGTGAAAATTGTCATACCACGAGGGTACCTCGCGAAATTTTCGTATATTTTTTTACTGTTAATTTAGAGGTAAAATATTTTCGGGACGGGGTTGTGGGGCCGGAAATTGGGGTACAAGATTTGCTCCGTAATATTTGGGCCCAATCCATATTTTGCCACATCCTATCAAATAAAATGGGCCAGCCTTTAGACATACAAAGCCCATCGCAACTTCGGTTAAAGCCTATCAAATCCATAGGCCCAATAAATATAGTTTGAAGCTGTTGGGTCACATTCGTTTCCAACACTTGGTCATCATACGATACGACGATACTTGAATACATTTGTCTCTTCTTCTATAACCCTCTTTATATAGATTTTTTGTTAAGATTTAGACTATACTAGTTTTATTACCCGCGCATATCTAGCGTATCATTTGATCTTGATTTCAAATTTATGGTTAAATTTATTAAAACATTATTTTAATTGGTATATTTAATGTAAAATGCAATCACAAACTTATCATTAGAGTATTGATACTATTGTTTTGGGTCAGGAAATATAAATTTTTAGCTAATTTCTTGACTGTATTCGTGTCCTATGTTTTTTTTTAAACTTTAGTATCCCTATGTTTTACCGTATCCATATCTCATATACGGCAAGTTCGTTATAAGTTCGCCTATTATATAAACAATTAAATACATTGCATCAAAGAATTTAATAGTTGAAGGACACCTATAAATTGGGGACATGGGCAAAATAAATAAATATAAAGTTTTGAGAGACTTTGAAATGGAATAACATTAATTACATATATCACACATGAAATGATTGGTATCTCAATTGAGATTGGGAAAGTTGGAGAGGAAGCAAAGCCAAGTTGGAGTTTGGAGGAGTGTATGGACAAATGGGGCATCTACATGTTCTAAGTATCAAAATACAACTACTTCCAACTTGTAATGTACCCTCTTCCTTTGTAAACAATCCCCACTTGTCTCCTAATTTCTTCATTTCAATTTTCAATTTCAATTCCAACAAAAATATATTACATATTTTTGTCTCTAAAATATAAAAACATGGGTCATTACTCATTTGGTTGGTCTCTTGTTGTTACATACACGGCCATTTTCTCGTCATCGGTATGGTACCGTCGCCGACTTCAGAAGTCGCCTTTTAATTCAACGACATAGTTGACCGGAGACGACAACAAAAGAGCCGATACCGACTTACTAAATTGATATTAAGAACCATAGGTGAACGTTAGCTGCAAGCTTCGCCTGCAAGATTCCTGGTCGGATTGTACACATCCCGTCTCACTGACATGGGAAGCCTGTGTTGGCACGTGTAACACAGACTTCTCAGGTCTAACACTGACTCACCGACCTGAAAAGTCTGTGTCTGCATTCATAACACCGACCTAGGAAGCGCGGCACCAACTCTAAGCTTACCGAACCATGAAGTCTGCACCGATACTGTTTGGGTGACTATATTTTGCCGTGCGAATAGAATATCCAAAAAAATATGTGTGCTTTTTTAACCCATCCCATTATTTTTATTAAATCAACTGCATTGATTACATTATTATAAAGTATGCAAGTGTTCTTAATTTTATTCCCTCTAAATTTTTAGTGATCCCATAGAATTAAAGGATACTGCAAAATGCTTAAGAATGGTGTAATATGCCCACCAAATTAAGTAACTCCATCTGACATGATGATGAAGAGCATCTAACCTGTAATCCCTGCCCCCTCTTGTAATGGTCACTACCCTACCCTTAAAGCAAGCCTCAGTTCTAATTAATCATAGTATATATCATTCTTAATTACTAAACTATATTATTATAATTTATCATTGAATATTTAACCTTCGACCCACATGAGTTAAATTCCTGCAGTACTGTTGACCCCCGGTGCTACTGTTCGGTGGTGCTTGACTTCGTTTTTCGCCGGCGTCCTCAACTTATTAGGTGTTGTTCTGTTTACGTCGTCTTTTTAGAGTTTATTTCTGCAGCATTCCGCTTGCTTTCACTGTGCATGTTTTATGTTTGTATTGTATGTTTAAGCGGTTTTCACCCGTCGACTCGTTCGCCCCTCGAGAATAAGACTTGCCTGATCTCGAATCTTTAATTAAAAAAAAATTGACCTTGTAATTTTATTTTCTCTATAAATAATACTTGAGAATATTTTTTGAGTAATTTTTCTCTATAAATAACATATGTAATTTTTTGTTTATTCACAATGTCTAAATGCAAAACCTCTAAGTAAAGGAGACTCTTGCATCTCACATTCTCACCTCGCTCTAGAGGGACGAATATAGACAGTCTTTTTCCATCGAGACGAGAGCCTGATTTTAACCTCTCGTTTAAATATGTTTTACTTCACGATAAAATTAAACCCTCAATTATTTTTAAATGAATAGTTACATTTTTTTTTTCAATTCAAGAAAATATATATCACTTTAACTATCTTGAAAGATGAATACTCCCTCCGTTTCCTTTTAATTGTCGTTTTACTATTCATGCACGTTTTTTAAGGTGTGAAAAACTATATGAAATAATAATTTTTTAAAATATTTTTTTCGATAATCTCATACTTATTGGTGATAAGTATCATATTATTAAAAAATATTATTAAAATATTAATATTTAATATAGTTTTTATCGTTCTAAAACTACGTGCATGATTTGAAAAAGTCACTTAAAAGGAAACGGAGGGAGTACCAAATAATCAAATCAGTTTGAGTATGACCTATAGCATTAATACTCATATGCACTCATTCATACAATAATTCATTCATGCAGGTGGGACTAAAAACTAGCCTTGAGAAATTAATAGACTGATAATGAAACTAAAATTATTTACTTTGTAAAACGTTACAATTCAGATAAATCAATATATATATATATTAAATGAATACATAAATTATATTAAAAAATTGATATAAATGTGATGTCCATCCACATCCACATGGGCATGTTCCCTCATCATACACCAAATACCTAGACCGATCTTCAAAGGAGGCCCAAGATATAAATAATTATGAAAGCAAATTAATTAATTATGAAATATAAATGATAGCACTAACTTTATGATTAAATAATAATTGAAGGAATAATACGAACTATGACAACCAAGACTAAAAACAACAACAACCACCATCACCACAAGTTGGGTTTTTTTAATTTATTATAACTAGAGCAAAAAAATAGGAAAAAAAAAAGTACCCCATAAATATATTTAAAAAGGAGAAAAAATAGGAAAAAAAAAGAAAGAAGAAGAAGCAATAAACAAGCCACAAGACAACATGAAAAGTTTATTGCTTGTTGTCCATTACAGATGTCTGTAGAGATCTCCTCTGATATTCTTAGAAATTTTATATTTACGGGGTAATTAAAAATGCAAAAAGACCACATGACACTTTCGACGGTAAAAAAAAAACCAAAAATATTGAAAATATTTAGAAATTAAGCCCACTCTTTTTCATAATTATAAAAATCAAGCCACATTCTATGCAATCGAGCAAACTTCTCCTCCTCGTCCTTTCGATGCAAGCTCGTAAGTACACTGCATATGTTTTCTTCTTAAACCGCTCTTCAACTTCTATTCTTGCATTTTTCCATGGCTCGCGGGGCTGATTTCACAAGAAAAATGAATCGTGTCAATAAGCTGGAATTATTAAGTTCTGATATTATGATAATAACAACAACATCTGCTCAGTATATACCAAGTCCAGCGGCTTCTGAGCCCTTCATGATACGCAGACGCTTGCAGGAGTCGACAAACATCCTACATTAGATGATCACACATATGAGATCGATCATTCCGTTAGGTATATGAGATCGATTTAGGGCAAAGAACTTACTCCCAAGGAACATCGCCGACAAGCATCCAATCACCGTCTTTGTCTTCATATGAAGGAACATACTCAGAGCTGTTGAGGAGATCCATCAGCTTCCTCTCGTTCATGAAATCTATCATTCCTTGGGCCCCATAGCTACCTGCTCGATCCATTTTCATCCATATATATATGTACATATGTATGTTAATCCATATAAATAGTTGTCACGCTGTAAACTGTAAACAGATCGATCTGATAGTTATTTATGTATAATAATGTAATTATTCGTACGTACGTAACATACCCATGGTGAAGGCACTGAACATCTTGCCTAAGGCATCGGAGAGCTGCTGGTAGCTGTTGTACATTTTCAAGTCCACCTTCCTGAGGTACGGCGCCCCGTCGATGCTCACCTTCACGAACGCCGCCGCCTTCTCCCCCGCCTCCTCGCCGCCACAACCGCTCTTCTGGGTTGCCATTACGTTCTTCCTGTATGACCTCACCGGCGGCCACCCCACCACTTGCGCCCTGCAGTTACAAGTTACAAACATTTAACATATTCATTAATATATCATTAATATATATATATATAACAAATTAAATAAATAAATATATATATAATTCAAATCATAATATATATATATATGTTTTAATTCTCATCAACCATTTTTCTTATACAATACTTTAAGATTTCGATTTAGGGTCTGTTTGATGAAATATACTGTTCTTACCCTATTGAGGTTATATATAAGAACATGATGTTGATATTTCATTTTTTCTCAACAATTTAGCAATATATATTAATTCTCATGAACCCTTTTTCTTGCAACTTATTTGTATACTATGTGAAGATTTTGTACCCTAAATTATATAGAGCTTCGAGTTCTTATATGATCGATAAAATAAGGAAGTATACTTTAGGATGCATATATATAAGAAAGTGTTTTGGGAGCTTACTTGGAAGGAGGGTTGGCACCGGGATCTTTGGCCGAAGAAGATGGGAGGATGGCGGATTTATTCTTAGTAGAAGAAGAGTTGAGATCTACGACAGACAGTTCCTTGGGCTGGACGAGGTTGAGCTTCAGATCGACAGTCTCAGAGAAGCCTCTCTTTCCATTGACCGTCATCTTAGAGGGCTCGAACTCAGGACCTCCAGGGAGGCCTAGGCATAGCTCCGTCTCCTTGAGGTTAAGCTCGCGCTCTCTTTCGAGCATGGCCGCCATTTGATCGATCCACTAAGTATCGATACCGAAACTCTTGAATTGATGATTCCTATGGATTGCTCTTTGTTTTAGTTAACACAATATATGCTTTTAGCTATCAAGAGTTTTTCCTTTTTCCAAGAAAAGAAAAAGAGGGAGAGGTATATAAAAAAAAGTGTGTAGTTTTATAGCTTCAACACTATGAGTCTACGATGAAGAGAGGAAGAGATGGAGTGATAGTTTAATGGGAGAATGGACAGCCAGGATGGGGCCACGTGGAAGGATGTGGAGCGTTGATGAGGGTTAGGCGCTGGAGATAGTGACGATGGGGATGACGAAGATGAACTTGGTGGTGTGGTGATCTATAAATGGCGGGACTAAATAAAAGGATGGATGAGTGAAATGATTAATAGGGGTGTGGCCCCAAATTTACAGATTACCATGAGTTTTCCTACTTGTACTGTTTTAATATCTTTTTAGGGTGAAACCATATTTTGGGATAAGATTGTTAATACTACCTCCGTTTCAAAATACATGGTTTTTTTTTTAACACATTTTTTTAAGAAGCGGAAAACTCTATGAAATATTATTTTTTTAATTAAATTTTTTATATAATTCGACACTTATTAGTAATAAGTATCAAATTATATAAAAAAAATTAACTAAAAAATAATATTTTATAGAGTTTTTTGCTCATTAAAAAGCGTGTCGAAAACCAAAAGCCCATGTATTTTGAAACGGAGGGAGTAATTAGTAGTATTGGTGGATTTTATTTATTTATTTTTAATATGGAATTAGGGTTTGTATACTATATATGATCTTATGTCCTGGCCTCCTGGGATAGATTAAAAAGTTATCTAATTGAAAAACTGTTTTTTTTTTTATAAATAATATGGGTGAATTCTAATATTTATTTTAAAAATGGTTAACCTGGATGTATTTAGAAGGATTCCAAGTCAAAATATTTATCCTATGTCCGGTAAAAAAAAATCAGATTATTTTATAGCAATTTGACTTCATTAGTTTAGAGTTGACCTTCACATAATATAAACCTGATTTTCGGTTTTGATTCGGTTTGGATATGTTTTAAACCGATGCACAACCCTAGTTCTAACAACTCCACCTACCGGGAAAAAAATCAGCACTCCACAAATAACACAGAAGAGGCAGGAATTTAAACAATTTTAAATGAACATTTGAGAATCTAATTATTCTTTTGCCGTTGTTTTTCATAAACAGCGGTAAGCAAAATTGTACATATATATTAAGTCATATGGTATGTATTTGTGATGTTTTTGAAATGTTTATTTTATCGTCCCACCCATATTACGAGATTCTTGGATCATGTTCTATTTTTGCTCTATTTGAGGGTCGAGCCTTTTTGTGGAGGGATTGCGTCTAATATTTAAAAGCGAAGCTCAACTTGTTAACCGATTCTAATTTAATTTCATGTAGATATTTGGGTTGTTAAATACACCCCTAATTTTTACTGGATACACAGCTAATATCCGCAAGAAATTGCGGAGTTAAATCCGCATCCGATTGCGGAATGCTTTGGACGTCGTGCCAAACAGGCTTAAAAAAAACAGTTACGCAGCAAAATGCGTACCTTTTTGTTCTTCCTCAATCAGGTATTATCACTGCTATATTGCCTAATTCCAAACTGGTGACCGAATATACTGGATTTGCAAAGGGTGAAAAGTTACGTAACAACATGGGTAGCTTTTTGATTTTTTTTTTTTTTACGTATAGGTAGGGACTCCGCATCCTAATGCGGACCTCTTTCCGCAATGTCTTGTGGACGTTTTGTCGAGGGTCTTTTAGGGCGTGTTTGGCAAGATGTCCGGAGAGGTCCGCATCTCGTTGCGTAGCTCGGTCCGCATGGGGTTGCGTAGCTTAGCAGTGTATCCAGTAAAAATTAGCGGTGTATTTAGCTTTCCCGTACTTTTATTATAATAAAATTTATAAAGAATTTTTTAGGAGAATAATATTGAGGTAAATTCACGTTAAGTATTGAAAAAGAGCCTTTTTTTTTAGAACAATAATATCGTTGCACCGTAGCCGGTATTTTAGGTCCCTCGACCCACCAAATATGTCTGGTGCGTCGAATTTTTTCCGTTTTAAAAAAACACAACACATTTGTCTGGAAATTTGAGAGAGTGAAGAGATACGACTGACAGACTATCTGTCATGATACAACCAGAAAGAGTCAAGTAAATACCAAAAACAACCAAGTTTTTTTTAAAAAAAAAAAAAAAGACCCAAGTGATCCCAACAAACAAGATCAACGGAATGAAATCGATGAAGGCAAAGGAAAGACGTACTGCAAATATTGATCTAGTGGAAATTATGCACTTGTTACACAACAATCCTTAGAGTAAGGGTCAACAAGCACGGGGGGCAATGGGTAGCGAGTAGGAGAAATGGAGGTTTGGGCTCTCGAAGGATTTGGTGCTGCTCATATTTTATAAGAGATGCTTACTTATAAATCTGATCATATTAGAGCCCGCCAAGAGGTACTTGGTACTACGATCATTGGAGGGACAATACCTACCTAACCCCGATGATGCTCCAGAATCTTTTTTATTGCTCGTTCGAGAACTACGATCTTTGGCTCTGAAACTGAATCGTTTCCTTGTATCTGAGAAGAACTTGCAGATTAATAGGATGGAAGTTTAATTGGAATGAATTCAAATCTTTCTTTTATGATAGATCAGTATAAACATCAGCAACTCCGAATTGGATTAGTTTCTCCCCAACAAATAAGTGCTTGGGCCACGAAAATCCTACTGAACGGAGAGAAGGTTGAAGAGGTCACAAAACCCTATACTTTTCATTACAAAACCAATAAATCGGAGAAGAATTGAAGAAGAAACCCATAAGCGGAATTAGACTTCTCTTGAAGTAGTGTGGATTAATAACATTCCCCTCATTTTATGAGAGATCTTTGAAAAACACGAGCACTACCTATAAGATATTTGATAATATGATGGTGAAAAATGATATTGTAGTAAACTAGTGGAGATTAAACCCAAAAAAAAAGGTAAACTAGTAGGAGATGAAATTTTTATTAAATTCTCCTAATAACAATTCCAACATTTCAGAAAAAGATAATTTTTAAAAAGATAACTTACTGGACTTCTTGATAAATAAAAATCATGCATATATGTTTCACCCTATTTTTTGTAATATATTGAATATATATATGATAACTTTGTTGCAAATCAAATAAGCACTAATAAATATTTTAATTAATAAGTTGTATAATGGACACGTTAATGTATATATTCAAACAAAAAATGCAGTATCTTTAAGGGAAAATTTACGTTTTTGTACATTTAGGAGGTTTTAATTAGGTCATTAATTAACTAATTAAAAAGTTTTTTTAGGGCTTATAACATTTACTGGATGTTTTTTTAGGTTAGAGAACTCCGCCCTCCTCTCCGCTTCATCTTCCTCCTGGCGATGTTGCTCTGTACCCCGCTCCCTTCCGGCGATTTTCGACCTCCTCTCTCTCAACCTTCAATCTGCCTCCCTTGCTCTCCCCCCCCCCCCCGATCAGCCTCCCCTCGCTCTCTATCTCTCATGCTTCCCCTTTCTCGATCCCGCTGTTCATACTTCTCATCTCAGATCTCACAATTGCTGATGCCGACGAGGAGTCCCAGATGAAAATCCGGCTCCTCCTTGTCGTCGATGCCATCACATGGCACTTCTAGTTTCCTCCGCTCACCTGTGAGGACGAATCCGGACCCATCCTCCCCCGATTTCTGTTGCCAGACGAAGCCAAGCTCAACCTCCCCGATTTCGATGTCGCTCGCTCCTCCCTTGTAGCTTCAAGGTCATGTTCTTCTCCTCCTCTTCTTCTTCGATTAATTGTTTGAATTGCTTAATTGATTCGATAGATAGGGTTTTGAAATGAAAATTGGGGATTAATTGTTTGCCTTGAGCTTCCATTTCAGTTTTTGTTTGTTTATCTCCTCAATTTGATTTGGCATCAGTAATTATCAAAGTCCGACTCGGACCGATGACTGGGGTCGTGTGCACAAGCGCACATGCGCTAGTAGCCGAGCACACAAGCCGAGTGAGGTTCCATTCTAAAACCAATTGGCAATAGAAGGAGTAGTCCACCGACTCATATACTATGGCTTGATATGTTCAATTTTCCGATGTCTAGGAATGACCATCTAGTTGAGACTTGGACAACTGTGTAACCCAGACTAGGATCGACACGGGCCGTTAGGCTAACCGCTCTGATACCATATCAAAGTCCGACTCGGACCGATGACTGGGGTCGTGTGCATAGGCGCGCATGCACTAGTAGCCGAGCACACAAGCCGAGTGAGGTTCCATTCTAAAACCAATTGGCAATAGAAGGAGTAGCCCACCGACTCAAATACTAGGGCTTGATATGTTCAACTTTCCGATGTGGGACACTTTGGTCTCATTCACATCTCTAACAGTAATGATTGGTGTTTGAATCCATATTTATGCTCATAAGTTTGTCGTCTTTGCTGAATTTTGATTTCAATAGGCTAGGGTTTTCGATCTCACTTCTCTGCAATAGGCTAGGGTAATTGCAAAAAATCATCACTGAAGTTAAGTCCTGTTGTTGTCTGTCGAATTTTCGATCTCACTGTAGACTGTTGTGTGACTGTCGGTGTGTTTGCGGTCTGTTGAATTCTCCCACCATTAACAGGCTTTTTAGCTCTTTTGTATTTTGGATCCCTCCAGTTCACTAGTTCTAGTTTGTCGTCGTCGTTTATTCCTTTTGTGACTTCAATTGTCGGACTCAACAATCCAACACATCTGTGAGCCAGAAAATTGTGGGTTATTCAAGAGTCCTCTGCTTCTGCTGTTTATCTTGTAAGGTTAAACTCCTTTTGTGACTTCAATTAGGCTTCAATTCCTTCAAATTCGTTTACTTCTTTTGCGATTTCAATTAGGCTTTTCAATTCCTTGAAATTAGGTTTCCCTGGACCACCCTCATCCACCAAAAATGTGTGATCGATTCTACCTCAAATGCAACGTTGGCTCTCTCTGTGAGAAGTGTGGGGGTGAGAATCACTTGAAGAAACACCCAACCTTCCTTCTAATGATCTCGTAGTTAAAGTTACTATGCAACAATGCTTAATTTGATTTAATGATGTAGACAAGGAAAGCTCGGAAAGAGGAAGGAGCCTAATTGAAGTTAAAGATAAACAGTAGAAGTGAAAGGGCTCTTGAATAACCCAGTGACAATTCTCTGAATGTGTTGGGGGTCGTTGAGGCCGATTCCAATACACATTTTTTTCATTCTCTTTTGACATCTCCCTCACATCTATAAATCTATTTCTCAATCAAAAGATAGATTGCACAATTGGTTGTTACGGTTTTGTGGTGATTTTAGCTGTAATTCATATTTTGTTTTTAAAATTTTGGTTAGAGATGTACTTGTTTAACTTGTTTTTGCTCAACTGTGCAGTTATTTTTTATATAATTACATTCAGGGCTCTCATATGTGCACTTCCACTTCATTCTTCTGGCAGCGGAGGCAACTATCCGTAGATTCCAATCGCAAGGGTCCTGCCACAGGCGATTCCTACTGCTGCTGCTGTCGGTGGGGGAGGCAGTTCGAGTGGAAGTGGAAAAGGGTTCCAATAGACGATGTGATCGACAAGGTTACCAGCATGGGGTTCTCAAGAGAACAAGTCAAGGGCACAGTTCGTAAGCTGACTAAAAATGGGCAACCAGTCGACATGAATGTCATGTTGGATAAGCTGATGAATGATAGTGACGTGCTCCAAGAGGTTCGTTTAGACGCTGAAAAAACCCAACCCATGCCGCGAGTGAAAACTTACGACGAATGCTCTGATGTATAGACATGATTGCTCGATGAACATAACTCACACCATTACCCATCGACGTGGACTGTGTTGGTTTCCCTATTGTGCTTGCACTTGTAAACTTATATTATCAGCTCTTGTGGTGAACTTACTTTTGGCTTTGCTTTTTATCAGTGTCTATTTTAGTTGAATTTTTTTGGGTGGAAATGAATATTGAGTGCAAAGTATTGGACATTTTTTGGTGTTTTTATTGTCTTTGATCTTCTAGTGTAATGCTTCCGAACATTGAGTGCAAAGCTTTGTAAGGGGGTGCAATGTCATGTATTTCATGTATAAGCGTATGTGGACACAAATATATTATTATAGTTTTTTTTAATAAAAAATGTTATTGATATATATACAATCGCCTAGATTAAAAAAGTGACATCAAACAAATAAATTAGAAAAGTAGCATCAAAACATATAGAAAAGTGGTAAAAAAAATAATTGTCCTCAACGTTTAAAAAAAGTGGCATTAAAAACGTGTCATCAAACCATTTAATTCGAAAATTGGCATCAAACAATGTCATCACAAATGATTGAGATCGATGAAGTGTAATCACAAATGTCATCAATGAATAAAAGTCATTAATATAAGATGTCATCAATGAAGTTTAATTACTCACATTTTATGCATGCCCTTGTGTCATCAATTGTATATAAATGTCACCAAAAATTATTGCATCAATGAACTGTAATCACAGATGTGTCATCGGTGAAAAAAAAGTAGAATCAATGACAATATATCGATATACAATTGATTAATTAAAAAAGTGTCATCAAGATTTGTAAAAAATGTCATTAAAAAAGTGGAATCAAAGCGAAAATAAAATGTAGTAATAAAATGGAATCAAAACGGTAAAAAAAATAGCATCAAAAAATTGTCATCACTTAAAAAAAATCCACATGAATTTGTCAACGTTGACCGGTCATTGGTCAAACAGTTGACCATTGACTTTAATACACCATTTGGGGAATGGACTACCTAATCTAATTAAATAAGTTTATTATCTAATTAGCTAATTGAAAGTTCTAAATAGACTAGTTACCTAAATCACCCTGTCTTTAATCACTTATGTTATAAGCCTTTAAAATTAATCCATATTACTATATATTAGTTTCCGAAAATATAATTATTTGGTTGAAAATGAATAATTGGCATTTTCTTTCATTCAATTTCCTTAATGGAAGGTGGTCGAAATATAACATATAATTAACCTTTTATGATAAAGATACAAAATGTAAGTTTATCATTGTCAATGATGTATAAATTATAATGAAAAGACATATGCTGGGATTCTTCTTGGAAGGTACTACTAATTATTCACCCTCACATGAGTGAATATCATGCATTGCATGGGGATGTTATTTAATCTCCATATTGATTGATTAATTGATTAATTCTCCTACATGTAATTATTATTTATTTTAGGCCTCTTTATATAAATTTCTCTATTCATTGACCAATATTTGACCCTTTTTCCTAATTGTATTAAAAAATTTTTTGATAATCCTAATTGTATTTAATTTGTATCCATATGTGTATGTCTTCCCCTTCCAAACGGCAATTAGCATCCACACAACCAGAACACTACCTCTTCACTCTATATATATATATATATATATATATATTTCTCTTCCTAATATTTTTGACATCTCATATAGTCATATATACTTTTTAAAAATAATTTTTTAATTTATCACACTGTCTTTAAAATTTTCGTATTTTTTTCCACAACAATGAGTGTTTACCTCATGCATTTATCTCTTTTCTTATTTATCTATATCCATCGTATAGGTTCCATCGATCCTAATATCATTTGTTTAATAAAAAACATAAAAACAAATAAAGCATAAATTTTTGCATATGGTCCAATTCAATGCTTGCACTCTTTACCTCTCGATCCGCATCAAGATAATTCATTTCCTTAAGGTTTTGCCCCAACAATTAGGTTAATTACCTCATAGGAGGAGAGAGAAGGTTATAAGATAAGCAAAACTCATAATTGTGGATGCTCTAATGGAAAATCTTCAAAGGAGGCTCCCCTCGAATATGTAACGCTTCTTAATAAGTTTTAACGATTCCATTATTAGCGTTAGAATTTGAGACATATAAATAGTTATCCACTTATCCTCTATATCATCGGGGGTTACATTTAATTATTTTGAATAAGTTTATATTATTAAAAAAAATATTTACACACTACCCTTATATTGATATGTTGGGTTCAAAAAGGTTGAATGAACTATAAGCAAACAAACTTTTTTTTTTTGTTAATTTATTGGGTGCAAAAAGGTAGTAGTATTAATTCATAGAAAGGAGTTGGTGATGATGGTAGGTTCATAAAAAAAGGTGACTAGGTTAGGAATAGAAGGAGGGTCGATGAGATGAGTAAATAAATGCCATTTTTGGACCACTTTTCAATTTTCCTACCGTGCCGTTTATTATAAATTTAAATGTGTTTTATCTCAAAGTCAATTGACAATGAGAGAAGAAGTTCACCAACCTTATATATTGTTTATAATATCTTAATATATTCAATGTGGGACAACCCATATTCCATTTCCAACTATTCCTGAGAAATTACACAATATATTAAGCTTTAATGTCTAACTTAATCACAAACCATACCATCAATGTTCTTATTGTTAATCACAAAAGTTACTCTAATGGCTGAATTGTGATGATAGCTTTCATGTTTAGAGATTCAAATTTAAATTATTTTGACAATCTAATCAAACCAACCCAGGCTAACTCTAGTCAAACCTATCTCTAATACCATATGTAAAGTAGCTAATAATAAATAGTGAAATAACTTCCAATATTGCTTCTTTAAAGATGATCAAAAATAAAATAAAATCTATTGGCGCATAATATTGCTTCTTTAAATTATTTATATTGCAAAGTCACAATAAAAAAAATAAAATAAAAAAATAAAAATTACTCCGTAATAAGGAAGGGCCGACAGATTGAAAAGAACAACAGTAGTTAGTGAAATAAAACAGTGCAGTTACTGAATAAATATTCTTCATGTTGGAAGAGATAGCGACATTTGTACATCTTCCTTATCTGGCTTCTCTCTCTTTTTTTTTTTTTTTTTTTTAAAAAAAAAAAACCAACTTCATTTCTTTCCACACAAATTGATATTTCACATTGTGTTAATCCGCAGACAATGTAGGAAATATTCAGCATCTTACATAAGTCATAAATGTGTACGTTTTCATTCATAGGTTAAATTGTGAATCGATCCATAGGCCGCTTGCAAGCAAAAGTACGTTGTTAGTCCATCCGGCAAGTTAAGACGGTTTCTGATAAAACTATCATTCCCCTGGACTTTGGAATCTTTTTTTACGAGTAAATGTCTCATAAGTTTACGTCTACTTAAGATATGAAAGGATAATTATAATTATCTTACAACAGAAATATAATAAAATATAAGCTTAATATATAAATTGGCGGACTGTATATTTTTTCTATTATCAATTGGTTTTAGAATCGAATCACGCCAGGGTTATAGCTAGGTTTGGGATATATCGGATGACATTTAATATAACGTGCTCGTAGATGTGGTGACCCCTGCATCATAATGGTCGAAGTTATCAGAAGGGTTCGTTCTCGATCCCTGTCTAATGGGCTAGCATGCCTCAAGACATGACGATGCATTGACATATGGCCGATGTTGTGCTCTTGTTGTGGGAATATCTCTGCGCGCTTATGGTCGATGTTCAAGGACTTCATGTTATTTTGATTGGGGATATATAAATTAAGATCGAGTTGGTTTCATTTTAAGATTGAGGTGGAAAATGACAGTCTCACCGTGATCATTTCTATCAAAGAAGTCTAGAGATACTCGTGGAAAATCCAAATTCTTGTCTTTGATGCATAATGTCGGTTGAAAAGCTTCTCTTCTGTTTCCCGCACTCATATTTCCCGCAGATCAACCAGGTTGTCAATAAAACAATGCTTCTCCAACACTCATCAGATTAGGGTTCGCTTATACGAATGTATAAACCCATGCCATTGGGATTTTTCATGTCTCTTTCTATAATTTGGCGTCGTCCCCCTCCCCTCTCCCCTCTCCCCTCTCCATTACAAATTCCAAGTTAAAAACAAAAAGAAAATAAAAGAATTAAAAAAAATAGATCGAGGAAATAGACGGACATGATAGGACTGAGGACAGAGGATTTGAATCGTAATTTAACATGATTTAGTTAGTTAGGAGCCAAAATTAGAGATTGTGATCACAAAAGTAAAACATATCACTTTTAGACCAATAATGGGATGCTAAAATCTCTAATAGTTAATATATTTACATTATCATGAGCTTTAGTTTATTATGACTTTGAGATTCCTACAATCAACCATACATAGTACACCTCCAAAAACAATTAACTAGTGGTTTTACATGTGTTAGGTAACTATACACGTACACACTTAATTAGCTTAATTGATCTCGTGTATCTTTGTTTTTTGGTACATCGATCTCTATATACTTATGTGTATGTCCCAATGGCGATATGGGATTTGGGATTAGGAGAAAAATTAATCATATCTTGACTGCCTATATGGTTAATTAATATTTAGTTTGTGGATGATGCAGTCCTAAGAAGATCAGCTGAATCTCCTTGTGGGTGTACTGTGGAATATAATTAAATCAAATCGAATTTTATGATTTTGATGATCTTGAATTGAGGCCTTAAAAAGGGCTACGCCTTTTCACAACTGTAATATTCCCTTTTTGATTTTCTTTAACGTTAATTGGACGTCTACATTCGTTAGGATCAATTTTGGGTTTAGTTTATTAATTGGGAAATTTGGAGTAACAAATATCTCAGGTTAGGATCAAAAGCTAAGCTAGTTTGTCGGTTTATAATGTTAAAGATACATTTTATATCTTCTAATATTGATGTTTTATTGTAAGACATAATGTTATTTAAGACTTGTCTTTTTATAATTGTAGTTTGTTTATATATATGAAATAATTTAACTTTCGGATTAGGTGAGAATGATCAATAGAATCAAATGGGGGAAAATCACTCGTATTTTACCCATCTCACTCGATGAGTGATAGGTGAAGTAGATACGGATAGTGGGTCCAGATCAAGTGGAATGGTGATCCATCTATAAATCCATAATGAATCGAGTGAAATAGAGATTCATACACCCACCGCCCAACTCGTTTATATCCCTTCCTACATACATTGCTATATGTCATACTGCGTATTAGATTCGGGTCGGATCGCACTTTGAGAGAAAAAAAACCGGGTTGGAGAAATGAATTGGGTATAATTTTTTGTTGGTGGGTTGGGCTTCTAATTGGGCCGTACATTCGGCCCATAACCAAACAACAAAGCCACATGGCGTATTAAGAGCCCATTAATGATGTATTTATTACAGTAACAAATTGAGAACATGCGTAATTCTAGTGGTTTGAAAATGTTACTGTAGGTCTCTAGTACTCTTTAACAATGTTTTGACACGGTAACGTTTCACAAAGTTTTACTCAAAACCAACACTGCCAACACACATATGTGACATGCTACTTTTTTTTCTTCATGAGATGCATATTTTATCGTATTAGGTTAATTTTGTTTGAATGTACTCCCTCTGTTTCAAAATAAGCGTCTTTCATCTTTTAGTGCACGTTTTTCAATGAGTTAAAAAAATTATAAAATATTATTATTTTAGTTAAATTTTTTGCACAATTTTATACTTATTAGTAATAACTATGAAATTATATAAAAAATTTGATTAAAAAAATAATATTTTATAGAGTTTTTAACACCTTAAAAAACGTGCCGAAAACAAATGTGACATTTATTTTGGAACGGAGAGAGGAGTAGTATTTGTTACCGTTTGCATAGTGTTTACAGTACTGTTTACCAGTAACTGCGGCGGGCCCAACCGTATGCGGGCAGTGGCACTGATTCAGTGACGCCATCTGCAAAATGCCTACGGCTTTCTATGCGTTTTGGGAACCCAAACCTTTTTTTTTTTATCTTCATTTCTAGGATTGTCTTCATTTCTCTTATAAAAAAAAAACAAATAGAAAAAGGTTTGTCTTCGTTTCATTTTTAGGAGTATATTGATATTTTCACGAGGATGAAGGTTAAAAAAAATTACTCCATATATGTTTATAAATTAAAAAATCTACTGCAAAAGTGAAAGTAATTTTTTAATTAATTTATTTCATACTTTAATACTTAAATAAATTCACTATAAAAGTGAAAGTAATTTAAATTATGAGGCAAATGGAATATCATCTTGATATGATTTGTAATAAGACTAATAAATAATATCAAGTTAATTAATTAGTTTAAGACACTTTGCATTTCCTAAAATTTTTGGAGGTTGTTTATTCTTAAGTCTTGTTGGCATTAACGACTTTAGTCCTCTTCATATCAACATCTTATTTGTTAATTATTAGTCTTAGACGAGATCAATTACTAGTCCTTGAGGATTGCAATTTAGATAATATGGAGTACAAATTTAATTAGTTGCAATTGTTGAGTTGTAAAGAGAAACAAATACTATTTCTTTTGATTGCCATTTGGTTTTAAAACGAACATTAATAGATTTATGTACTGGATATATTTCTAATACGCGCATACACTTTACCTCAAGGATGTGTGCTATAACTATTGAGACTTGAGATGTCTTAAAGTCATCCATATTTCCGCCCTTTCTTTTAAGTAAAAAATCAAAGTTGACTTTACTTTTTACCATTGGGTTGAGTCGGTCAGTGCAAACCAATTTACTTGATGGGTGACTCTTATCGATTAGGTCACGTGCTTAATATTTCCAACGATGGATTATTCCCGATATAAAGAAAATAATGTCAAAAAATGGAAGAGGAACATTAGCAACGACTTTAATCAATCCTAGCTGAGATCAAAAAATGCAAAAGGATTGATGAGAGCGAGCTTGCTCGCTGTTGGATTTGGATCCAAACTCGCATTCGTCACCTCTTTCTATCCCATCTATGTGAAAGCCAACAACTTCCCTGGCTTGCATGCAAGCCGTCTAAGCCATCAAGAAGGATCAAATATCAAGAAATGACTCTAAATCTAATGTTTTTTTTTTATAATTTTATCTCTAATTGTAATCTTAAATTTAAGTTAGTGTTTTATCTCTAATTGTAACCTTAGATTTAAGTTAGTGTTTTTTTTTACTGGCGACCCTCTGTGTAGGGTTTATCAAACCATCAAAAACTTCAAGAACGCTTCGTCGATCTACTACTTGCCTACTGTAAAAAAAAACAAAAAAAAAAAATCCTAGCTGAGATCAATTAAGAATGATTACGGAAATCTCGTGCTTTCACATGTAAAACACGTTGATCATTTTTTACCCCAACATTTTTTGTTGAAAAATTATATTGTTTAGTGCATTTCCAATATATATATATATATATATATATATATATATATATATATATATATATATATATATATATATATATATATATATATATATATATATATATATATATATATATATATATATATATATATAACAAAGGTCTTGATAATTTTGAGCTCTGAAATAATTTATATTTTAAACAATTTCTCCATCTACATATCACCTCACACGTACAACTTTCATCGCCATAAAAATCTGCATATGCATTCAACGACAATATATGGTCACTTTCACTTTACAACCCATCTCATACATTCCTTCAATCGAATCGTACATCTATGCGGTGTGTTCATCTCCCAATTCCGATTCCTCGATGTATCGATCCTATAAGGTCGAAACGAAAATGTAACATCTCCGTCAACATCATCTCCTACGATAATTATCTGGTCGATCTATCCATATATCAATCATTCAAACACGACCGAGACTGAGATATATCTAGATCCCAGATCCAAGCGGCGGAGAGCCACACACGAATACAGATATCAGATGTCATGAAAACATAATTAAATGCGGATTCAATAATGCCGTCGATTTTCGGGTGAGTGTCCAACCCATATGAGTGTTACTAGCAAGTGATGTAGAAACCATAACTTAGATAGGACACTTGTTTCAAACATATCCTTTGGGAATTGAGTTGGAATTGGTTGGGTGAGTTGATAGATATATCCCAATGTTAAATGTTAATGTATGTATATATAAGCTGCGGAATAAGGTGAGGTGACATGCCGGTAAATGTGGACTTCACAATCTAAATGTGTGACAAATGCACATTTATGATACTTAGGTATATGTATTATTCCATCTATGGAACTATTTAACATTAAGGGTCATGTGTGTGGGCAAACGTGGTTTTGTGAAGAATGTATGTATTTTATGTAATTAATTTGTTGTGTTGATTGATATATGTATTTCTTTGCAAGTAAGACAAAATTATGATGGATAGTGTTTATTTTCCAAGAGTTTGATTATTTGAATCAAACTCTGATTATAAGGTGGACAAGTGGACAACCAATTGAGTTTGTTTATCTTTCTAAAAATAATTCTTGGGAAATTATAATCGCTTTTCATTTTTTAAAAAATAATAATGTAAATTAATACTCCACTATATTAAAACGAAACTCTACGGATATTTGTACTCGCCAGAGGCTTGAAAACTATTGAAGAGAATCGACAAAACACCAGAATACATAAAGAGAAGCTTAAGCAATGATAATGAATGAAGTTTACAACCCAGCAAAATCAAAGCAAAAGCATAAAGTAGAGATTGTAGCGATGATTAGCCTCAACGAGGACACCAGCCACCAAGGTCTAAACCTAGAGGGCAAAGAGGCTACAAATCTCTCTCAACACAATGTCACTGAGTGTATTTGGGTGGAAGGGAGCTCGATCTACGCTCACAAAGGCCGGAAAGGGATGGAAACCCTAAAATCGCCTCAGGAGACAAGAACAGAGCTACAGTAAGCAACAACCCTCTCAACTCTCGGATTAGGGTATTGGAAACCCATATAAAGGAGAGCACTTCAGGCTTTAGCTGAACGACGTCGTTGCTAAAGCTCAGCAAGAGAGGCTGAAAGCATCCGTATGGGCTTCTAGCCCAATGGACAATTGAGATCATCTTTGGGCCGATTTGGCCCAAAGCCAATACAATCAGCTTTACAAATAAACATCAAAATGTACACTTAGAATTACACAAAGTAGAGAGGGATGAGCCTAACAACTATCAATCAAAGAAACTCTACCAATGACTATACTCGCCGGCCGAAGGCTTGGATACAATGAACTGAAGGAAGTACATTTTTTTTGTTAGCACTGAAGGAACCCGCATCGCTACCTTCTGTATCGCTATTGTAGGGTGCTTAGCTATCGATTGGGTGTTCCGTTGTTCATGGTGTTTAGGCTTTGTCCCGCTTGTTCTCGGGCCTTTGATGGTGATGTATATGGTGATTACGATGTATCCTGCGTTGGTAACATGGGCATTAAACATCGACATAACCTCGTTCGTGATATCATATTGGATATCCACTACAGGTCCAGGATTTCTGCCGCTAAGGAGGTTGTTATCGATTTGGTTGATGGGCATGATTAGCCCCTTCGTCCGGCGGATTTGCTCCTTTATTCCTGGGATAGGAGGCGGGACGTGTGTGTTGATCTGACAGGGGCCTCCCCCTTGACTCAGTTTGGGATGTTTAACTTTGTGGCCAGTCGTGTTGTTGTTGATGCAGCTCAGCGTAAGTGTGTCAAGTATCGGATTTGTGCGCAGCGGCTGATTATGGTTTCCTACCCTTCTCTTTCTCTTCATTGGGGGAGTTAGATACATATGCAGTTGTCTTGCTTAAGCGGATTCAAAAATCATCAGTATCTCATGAATCAGGATGTTGGGGCTCGTGATGCGGCTGATATTTTTACTAGACTTAGCTTTGTTATCGCTAAGGGAGTGAGTGCCCAGATAGTATCTCGGCTCGTAATTTCTTGTAATATGTTTTTATATTATTATTATTATAATAATAATAATAAATCTTAGCATTGTCATTTGTCACTCTCAGAATGGGCGGGCTCCAAGCCTCCAGAATCCAGATTAAGAACAAGTTAAATCAAATTAATTAAGGAAGGAAGTGTTATCAAAAGCTGTGTATTGGCTGTTGCCAGATAGACCTGAGCATGGGCGGGCTTGGGCCGGGCCTCCCACCTTTTCACAACCCATTGTACCGGGTCGGGCTTGGGCCAGGCCCGGTTGTTGGGCCTATTACCTTGCCCAAGCTCGCCCGTGCTGGCGGGCCGGGCTGCCCACCGGGCCAAACGGATTTTTCATTTAAAAGATATAAATTAAATTAATGAAGATTTAAGGGTGTCAAACACATACATACAGTATATAAATTAATATATTATATACTGTACATAATATATTATCAAGGTAAAACACAATCGGAGTATAAATTTACATATACAGAGTATAAATTTACATACATTTACATTTACATTCATACATATATACAATATATAATATATTATTAAATACAGTATATAATATTACATACATTTTCAAAAGGTAAGGGTGTCAAACACATACGGAGTATAAATTTACATACATACATACAGTATATAATATATTATTAAATAATAATATATACCGGGCGGGCCTACCGGCCCGCTTGGGCTTTATACTCTGCCCAAGCCCAGCCCGGTGGGCCTACCGGGCCGGACCTGTCGGCCCGCTTGGGCCAATTACTCTGCCCAAGCCCACCTTTTTTACCGGGCGGGTTGGGCGGGCCGGGCGGGTTAGCCCACGTTTGCTCAGGTCTATTGCCAGATAATATAATAGTCGTATATTTTGTCCTCTTGAATTCTTTTAGCTTTTGTGTGTTTAATATTTTTGTTCAGAATTATATATCATTTGTTTTTTTTTTAAATTATATAGAATATTTTTTTAATTTCATAACTATTACTACATACTGATAAACTTAGAATATTTATTTGGAAACACTTTATTATGAACTTATAATTAATTACAGTAATTATTTGACTATTTAAGCCAAAATATATAAAAATAATGAAGATGAAACATTCAGATATATCTTCAATTCGGAGTATTTAAAAGTATAAAACCTGATGATGATGATACGTTTATACCCACAAATCACAGAAGGAAATTAAAAGAATAAAAACACTGATTAATGATTATGGTTAAGTTGGTATTTGGGGATTCTTTGTTGACTATCTGTCTTTGTGTTTGTGGAATCATCACAAATTGTATTTAATTATTTCTAAAATTCCTTTTTGCCTCTCAAAGGCCATACTTAATTGTTATTCGCAATTAAATTGTTGTATTAGTGATTTAATTAATTACATTAGGAATACTTGATTGCCTTTAATTGTCGTGCCTTTGTTGAATTGGAATCCGATGAAAATTATTTTAACACGCTCAACTTCCAATTAATATTAATTTTGACATTTATTTTTGTTTATGAGGTACTCCAAATGGTGATATTATTTATGTATCCATAAAATATAATAATGTAAGAAATATAAACAAAAAAAGTCTGTCTAACAATCATGATAATTATGCATTATAAAGCAAATTATTTATTAGAGTAAACCTATATAAAAAAATCAATACATTAATCTTTTTTTTTTTTGATCCTTAATCAATACATTAATCTACCCCTCTGTTTTTTACAAGTCTTTTATGGAGTACTAATTAGGCACGTTTTTTTTAAATGATAAAAAAAAAATATAAAATATAAAATATTTTTTTTAATAATTTCATACAAATTATATAAAAAAAATATAAATAGTAAAAGGCTATAAAAAAAACATCTATCTTTTACATTATATAACTTTTGACGGAATAGATATAGTTATATAATTACAACAAGTCATTTTCACACTCCCTAACTTTAGGAACATGTCAATTAAAAAAAAATTGTTTCACATAGCGAATTTTGGTGTTATAGTTGAAGGATATATATGGCGAGAAATAAACAGAAAGCAAGCAAACAATAGGAAAAATTTGGTCAAATATCCATTTAGAAAACTTAATTAGGTTAATGTCCACATTGAAATAGATATTAAGTAAATGTCCATAAATTTTTCATAATACCCATCCTACCCTTACCTCTATCCCATCATCCTCCTCCTCATCCCCCTCTCCAGCGCTCGATTTCAACAAATCAAGGAACCCCCCTTTCATTATCATTCGGAAATCCTTTTGTGCAGGTATCGGTAATCGGGGTCGACTTCGAAACGATCTCGGGCTTTCTTAGCCATTTCGGCGCATCTAAGTTTGCGAATCTCTCTACTGGCCGCCTCTTTCGTGATCGGAGTGGATATTTTCTTCAATTTCTTCGATTGCCTTCATCGTTTAGATCTGGTCAACCCCGCCCCCTTCAACTTCTCCTTCTCCTTCCTACTCCTCCTCCTTGCATTGGCGACTCGGCGGACATCGGAACCTTCAAATAGCCGGTAAAGGATCTCCAACAAGTCCTTGAAGTATCCGAAATCGGCAAGTGAAGAGACCTTGAAGGCCAAAGTTTTAGGGTGATGACTGTGAAATTGAACTCAAAGTTTGCAATCGATGTTGAATGAAATCTGCTCAATGGGATTGAATCATTGAAATAATAAGATTACAGATTTCCATGGGTACCTGGGCTGTTTTAATAAGGTCTCTAGATTGAATTTAGCCAAGGTTTTCTGGGCTATTTTCATAAGGTTTCTAGATTAAATTGGGAACTTGGCAGATTATGCGTTACTCCCTAAATTTATCTCCCCTTGTGAAATTGTGTTTGTTGGTGATGTTTTTGTGAAATTGCAATGTGTTATTGTTTGTAATTAGAGGTCGAGCCGAAGGTTTTGAAGATACTCAAGGTCGGTCAACCCGGCGTGAGGCTTAGATGAAGAGGGCGGTTGAACACGAAGAAGATGAAGAGGATGACGATGCTGGAGGGGAGAGAAATTTAATGACAATGTTCAGTGGTTGCTGACAATAGGTTGATGATTATTTTATTGTTGGTGACAACAAATTACGAAAGTATGATGGTATTTGTGACAATAGGGGGTGGTGGTGATGTTCTCTAGTTAGGGATAATAGATTGTTGACAATGTTTTGTAGTTGGTAATAATTGGTTTGTGACAATGTTTAGTGATAATGTTCACTTGTTGGTGACAATAAGTTGGTCAAAATAATTTGATGGCAGTGTTTCATAGTTGTTGACAATAGATTGGTGATAATATTTTGTAGTTGGTGATAGTATGTAGTTAATGAAAATTATAGTGGTGACAATATTTTATAGTAGGTGACAAAAAGTTGATGAAAATGTTTTGTAGTTAATGACAATGTTCTGTAATTGATGACAATAAGTTGGTGACAGTGTTCAGTAGTACCAGAAAAAAAAATTCTGTTAAATGTCACCAAAAAAAATAAAATGTCACCAAAATAATTGTCACAAATGACTGTCATCGGAAAAAATATATGCAATTGTCACCAAAAAAATTGTCATCAAATGTAGGCATTGACCGAAATCTGTTACCAACAATTGTCACCAAGAATAAAAATTATTTGTCACCAGAAAAAAATGTCACCAAAAAAAACTATTGTCAAAAAAAAAATATCAGAAACAACTGTTACCGAAAATAATTGTCATAAAATCTAGGCATTGACTTAATTGGTCAATGTTGACTAGTCAATGTCAAATTAAAAATAGTCAAAGGGGGAAGGGAGGGTAAGGAATGTGAAGGGTAAAAATGTCAAATATGGACATTTACCTAATTTTTTTAAAAAGTGGACATTTACTTAATTATGTCTATTTTTTTGGACATCCACTAAATTAAACCCAAACAATATTGATCGACACATATAAATATATCGTGGTTCATCAAACTTTGGCTATATTCACCCTACTGAAAATTCTTTGACATCCAATGAGTCAATGACTATTCTCCTTAGGGAACAAGTTCAGCCCAACCCGAAGCCCGAACACAAGTCCAAACAATTTCAGACATATTTAACAATATATAAAGAGAGATATTTATTCTATAATACTATAATTAATTAAAATATGTCATTTTATAAATTAATTTTTTTTTAAAAAAAAACAGATAAAATTATATGCACATCAAATCCGAGCACACAAGACCAGAAAAGTTCTATCCTAAAACCAATTGACAATAAAAGAAGTGATCCAGACTTATATACCAGGCTCGAATTCATGTGTTTTTCGATGTGGGACAAAGATTCCAACACACCACATCAATTAGTAAATGCATATGTACCAACGAGATTACGAGATACATATTTTCAAAATTTTATTCTCAATCAAAATAGATCATTTTTGTTACAAAGGTGGAAGAAAAATGAAGTGCATATAAAGTGAACGCAAATAAGAAGTAGGTTGAAGATGAAGCGCGTAGGGGAAGCTTCTTAGTTAATGGCTGTAATGGGTCATATCATATATGTACAAAACATTAACACGCTAATTGGACAAACAATTCGAGCACATATATACCTTTCTCCCCTATAAATGAGTTGGCATACTTGTCCCAGGACCAAGGCCACTAGGCCCACTACACTACATGCATTCATAAGTGAGGTTTTATCTACCAGCTTGTCCGGTCTTTTTTTTTTTTTTTTAAGCAAGATAAAGATTAGGTCGGGTCGGCCGCAGCAAGGGCCCTTCCTAGCACATTCTTCCGGACGAGAACTCGCAGTTCTGGATCATCCTCACAGCTGACGTCGGCAGGGGAGACATGGGCACTACGCGCAAGGTAGTCAGCCACAACATTTGATTCCCTGAAAATATGACGTATAGCAACATGAGTAAAGGGCGAAATATCTGACAGTATATCTGCTTGTAGCATCTCGATCTGCCAGGGACATCTCCAATCTCCTAATAGTACTTTTATCACCAAAAGATTGTCTCCTTCGATCAGAAGTGTAGAAATGTTCAGTTCCTTTGCCCGTAGCAGTCCCATCCTGAGTCCTAGATTTTCGGCATAAATGACCGAAATATTTGTGCATACAGATCTGCCAGCCGAGACAACTAAACCACCAGAGTCGCGGATGACGAAACCGTAGGACGAGTTACCATTCGTGATCACCGAACCATCAAAATTGAGCTTGTAACTATTCTGGGGCGGTTTATCCCACTTCCCGAACCGATCCTGATGTCTTGATTTCGACGTTGTATCCCTATATGGCTGGTGGAGATTGCCTCTACGACATTTAAGTATGGGAATCAATGGACCAGATGGATCATCATTTAAAAGCTTTGACTGTTTCCAACAATGAGTAGTAGTGCTGTGTAACAGAAGAATGTCATTAACTGTTACCTTAGTCGTATGATCGAAAACAAGTTGGTTTCTAAAGAACCACAAGGCCCACCAAGATGAGGCTAGAGTAGCAAAGGAGCTAGACCCAATCGCGCATTTAATTGCAGTAAGAGGAAAAGCATTACCCATGCGACCCGTGTAGATACGCCTTGGAATATGGATATGTAAAGCGTTAAGTAACGTAGTTGCCATAGGACAGCGAAGGAGAACATGATCATTCGATTCATTTGTATTGTCACATAAAACACAACCAGCCGGAACAGCGACATGTGACCTCTGTAGTCTTATCTTAGTCGGTAGACCATCCCTGGAGATTTTCCATAGAAAGTGTCACACCTTTGGGGGGACATCGAGAGACCAGATCCAAGCACAATCGAAGTGTGGCGACCCGGTGTGTTCCGATATGAAGGCGTTAGCTGAGGCAGTTGAGAACCAGCCATTTTTGCTGGGCCCCCAGTACAGACGATCCGTGATTGGGTTACTTGGTAAGGTTATACCCAAAATTTGCTTAATATCGTCTGGTTTCAGAATATTTTGTAATGCCGCCTTTATAAAAGGTTTATTCCATTGCCGATTTGTGATAAAATGAGCCACTGGCACGCCTGCTAGCTCCACCGGAATGGGGATTAGCGTTTTGGCACTCAACGACTTCTCAGAAGCCCAATTATGGGACCAGAAATCAATCGCTTCCCCATTTCCAACCCGCCATTGTAGACCCGGGAGGAACTGAGGCCTGATGGACATAAGGCGTGACCATTGCCAAGAGGTGTTGCCTTTTTTGTTATAATTATAAAGATCGTGCCCTTTTAGGTATTTATGTGAGATGACTCGAACCCAGATATTGTCTGGTTCCGCAATAATTTTCCACAGTAGCTTCATTTGTAGCGCTATATTCATAGATTCAGCCTTATGAATCCCTAAACCACCTTTCATCGTGTCCGAACAGATTTTGTCCCAACTAATGAGCGGCGTGACATTAGCTGATTTGTTCCAAAAGAATTGTCTATAAACTTTGTCATGTTCGTGAAGAACGTGCGAAGGTAGGAGGAAGGCTTGCATAAGAAAAACCGCTTTGGCACTCAGATTTGCTTTGATAAGCACCCGCCGTCCTTCGACAGACAGGTTGGAGGCTTTCCATTTTGTGAGCTGGTTTTTGGTATTGAGGACCACATCAGCGAAAGTATCCCTATTGGTCCTGCCGTTGACAACAGGACAACCCAAATATTTGTCAAAATTGTTAGCCTGGGGAATGCCAAGTACGGCAATAGTTGAAGCTATTGCGGCAGCAGTTGTGTTTGGGGATGCTTGAAAGCTGGATTTATGCAGATTCACCTTCTGTCCTGAAATTAAACAGTACCTGTCTAAGATAGACAACACAGAAGTACATGCCGCATGGGAGGCTTTGTAGAAAATGAGAATATCATCAGCAAACGCTAGAAAAGGAATCTTGATACCCGGCCGACCAAAAGAAATGTCGAGATCCTTACTAGCAAGCCCTTGGTTGTGCAGCGTACGTGCTAGTACTTCAGCGTCTAGGATAAAGAGAAAGGGGGAGAGGGGGTCTCCTTGTCTTAAACCTCTAGTGGGTTGAAAAACGGTGGTTGGTTCATCATTAACGAGGACCGAGTATGATACTGTTGAAACACATTCATTTATTCTGTTAATAAATAGATCATTGAACCCATACTTGGATAAAACTTGCAAAAGGAAAGGCCATTCAATGCGGTCGTATGCCTTTTCCATATCAAGCTTAAGGGCAACCATGCCCGTTTTGCCTTTCTTCATTCGAAACGAATGCAAAGCTTCATGAGCAATCCGAATGTTGTCCTGAATAGCTCTCCCTTTTGTGAAGGCTCCCTGTAAGGGATGTATGAGTTTATCAAAGATTTTTGTTAGCCGTGCTGAAATTACTTTAGCTATGATTTTATAGATTGTAGAGCATAAGCTGATAGGTCTGTAATGGTTGACTGCGGTTGGTGCATCGCATTTTGGTAAAAGTGTGATAAAAGTATGGTTTGTTTGGCGTAGTAACCTACCACTGGTGAAAAAAGCCTTTACAGCTTTCGTCACAGAAGGGCCCACGGTAGGCCAGAACTTCTGGTAGAAACCGGCTGGGAAGCCATCAGGTCCCGGAGCCTTGTCCGGGCTCATCGAAAAAACAGCCGCTTTTATCTCATTGTTTGTAACAGGAGCCGATAACATATCATTGTCAGCCTGAGTAACCAGCGCTGGGATAACTGCTAGATCTGGAGATAAGTCCCGAGCAGAGTTCGAAGAGGCTCTGAAACGAGCCTTGAAATCACGGATAAATTCTTGTTGGATTGTATGGAAATCAGTTGTAGGCTGCCCACCTGGCAGTAAGATTGACTTAATAAATTTTCTTCCTCTTTTAGCAGTAGCAATCTTATGAAAATAGCCTGAGTTGGAGTCATTTAGTTTTGTATGTTTAACTTTAGCCCGCTGGCTCCAGTAGCGACGGTGAAAGTCCAACATGCGTTCTCTTTTGTTGAGCAGTTGTTTAAGGATTTGGACACCCTGATGGTTGTAATTTGAGATAAGAGTTGTCTGTAAACTAAGTAGCTTTTGATCCGTTACAAGGATTTGGTTATGAATATTGCGAACCGTATTCTTGTGCCATGTTTTTTACAGTCTTTTAAGAACTTTTGCCTTTTGAAGCAATTTAAACATCAAAGAACCTTGTGGGTTCGCCCTCCAAGCCTGCGAGACTAAGTTTCTGTAATCAGCCCTTGAAGCCCAAGCCAATTCGAATTTAAACGGTCTATTTTTAGGTTGAATGTTGTGGCAAAAGTCTGTGGAGATCGGCGCATGATCAGATCGTGTAAAAGGATGGATCTGAGTACGCAGTGAGTCAAAAATAGTAAGCATGTCTGTGTGGATAAGTAAGCGGTCAAGTTTTTCCAAACAAAGAATAACATCATTCGATTTTCGTTGCCAGGTAAACTGGCCCCCACTGGAAGGTACTTCTAGTAGTGAATGTCTATTCTTTAAGTCCAGTAATCGTGTGAAACGGGCATTTGACGGGTATGCTCCTCCCAGTTTATCAGCTGGTGTCGCTATTTCATTAAGGCCTCCCATAATACAGAATGGAATCACAAGTGACCGAATATAAAGGGCGATCGAATCCCAAAAGGCTGATTTGCGGCGCTCATCCGGAGGGGCATAAACCACCAGAAACGCAAACGAGTGCTTCGTAACGTAGTCCGAGTAGTTAAAATGAATGAATCGGTGCTTGACCGAAATAAGGTCGATGGAACCTTGGGTAGGAGAAAGATTTTTCCATAGAAGACAGATTCCCCCGGAAAATCCAATCGCCGGATCAAAAGCCATATTCGAGAAACCACACTTACGCAGTGTACTTTCCGAAGGAACCTTGTCCGTCTTAGTTTCTAAAAGAGCTATAACGTTTATATTATTGTTATGACAGAAAATATCCACATTTGTCCAGAAATTACGGCTCCGGATGCCGCGTGAATTCCATGTACATATATTCATTAAAACCTTGTTGGGCGAACAGTTTGTACTAATCTATGGGTGGTCTCTCTAGACTTGTTTAGATAACTGAATTCTTATCTTGCTTAAAAAAAGGTGAGATTTTATGGTTTCTTACTTTCACTCGGATCGTCTAACTTGGCGATATGATCTGTTTAATGTATCTGAATTTTCTCCCTTTTTTAGCGCAAATGTACTTACTCATATATCATGACGATCTATTCACCAACAGATGTATATATTGATCTCTTAACTTATCAAATAGATGTAATATTTGATATTTTGAACCCTCCTAATAAAAGAAAAGAAAAGAAAAGAAATCTATGTGATGTGCACATACTTAACTCGTTTAGAAAATGAATGAGCTCAAATCGAGTTTTTATCAAGCAAGTACGAGTCAAATTCGAGCTATTTGGGTTAACACCCTGTCATGTTCGGTATTTACAAATGAAATTTCAAAACACACCAAACAAGAACAAATTTAAATGATTTCTAAAAGAGAACCTACCTATATTTCTCTAATTTGTGAATTGTGAGTAATTGAGGGAAAGTTAACTAATTATAATTTATACTCCCTCCGTTCGGCAAAACTTGTCGTTTTAGAGTTTTGTTTTTGTTCGGAAAAACTTGTCATTTTAGGTATTTTTGCTTCTACTTTACTAAAATGCCCTTGATTTGATTGATGTGTTGTGAGATGTAGTTTTTGATAAAGTAAAAAGTAGAGTAATAAATGAGGGTAAATTAGTAAAAAATGAGTGTAATTATTAGCTTTATTAAAACTTGTATGGGGAGTTAAAATGACAAGTTTTGCCGAACGGAGGGAGTATCTATTATCACATCCCAAATTCAACTAACCTTCATACTTAAAAACTTTCAAATGAAATGTAAAACAGAAAATGACTACTATAAAGAATGAACACGCAAAACAAAAAATGACACTAAAGATGAACTAGACAACATTTACACAATAATACACAAAGACACATAATTGATGTTTAACTAATTATTCAAACTTTAATTTTAAACGGTTTTGGCATAAAAATAAGTTACTAAATTGGGAAAGATCCCCTAAAAAAAAAAATCAATACTAAAAATCTAATTAAAAGAAACGCTAACTAATTAAAATTTTTTGAAAAACACATTTTCAAATTACTACTCTTATTAGAAAAACCGAATTTTAAAATACACACACACAAAAAAAAATTATACTCTCTCCGGTCTCCATTCGGTATATAAAATATGTTATTTTAGCTTTTTTCACAAGTTTGAATACAATTAACAAATGTACTAATTTACCCTCAAATTATTACCCTTTTTTTTTACTTTATCGAAAACTACAACTAACAAAGAATCAATCATGTTAATGACATTTTTGTAAAGTACTGAAGTGCAAAATATCTATAATGACAAGTTTTTTTGAATAAAAATAACACCCTAAAATAACATGTTTTGTCGAACGGAGGGAGTATCGCTTTTTTTATTAGCTAAAATTTCAGGTAGGCTGAGCTTACCCGATAACATCAATTCGGATGGACCTGCATCATTTTAAACCTCTTTCCTTTTGACAAAAGGACTAAAATATACAACCTTATCAATCACTTTATATCGTTTTCATATCACAACCATAACCTTCATCAAACCCCAATAACCCTGAAAATTTCCCTTCATTCTGATTCATATTACAGTATTAATTTCGAATCCTAAACCTAAAACATCGATTTTTAAACCCTAAAATTTTAGATCGAATTTGAAGGTGGGGCCCTGCTTTGACGGGACTAATGGTATAGAAGGGAGGAGGGGCGGCATTTAGAAATGTCGCGGGCGTGTCCCCATGGCTGATGGCCCCACCGGCACTCTCCTTTATGCTCTGCCCCCTTTTCTACCGACCACCTCCCTCTCATTTCTCCTTTATTTTTTTTATTTCATTATTTATTTAATATAAAAAAAACCATATTATAAAATTTGTAACATATATATACCATCACTAGCCAACCATACCAAACCCCTCTATTTAACTTTCACACCAACAATATTCTCCATCCTTTGTCAATTTGCTAGGCATAATTTCTTGGTTTGAGTTTTTGGCTACTTTAAGTCTGAAAACAAGAAGATCGATCAACAGAAGAAGAAGAAGAAGACTAAGAAGAAGATCTCATATGGAGAGCGATTTAAATCTCAAGGACACGGAGCTCAGACTGGGCCTGCCTGGCTCCGGCCAGCCTCATCCTAGCATCGAGGACTCTCGTGGAAGCAAGCGCACTTCGTCTGATGCCACCTCTGATGACACCGAGCTCTCTCAGAGCCTTATCGTCTCTTCCCCTGCCACCAAGTAATTATCCATACGAAGATAATGTCATAGAACTAGCTAGACTCTTAGAGAGGTGCCTAATGTTTTTAATTACCCCCTTTTGTTGTTGTTGTTGTTATGTAGAACACAAGTGGTAGGGTGGCCACCAATCCGAGCCTACCGGAGAAACAGCTTCCACCAACAAGCTGATCAAACCAAGGAAGGTGAGACCCAAGAAAGTGTTGGTGGTGGGATGGGGATGATGATGCCAATGATGTATGTGAAAGTGAGCATGGATGGAGCACCATACCTTAGGAAGATAGACATCAAAGGCTACAAAGGGTACCAAGATCTCTTAAAGGCCTTGGAGGGTATGTTCAAGTTCACCATTGGAGAGTACTCCGAGAGGGAGGGTTACATTGGCTCCGAGTATGTGCCTACCTATGAAGACAAAGACGGCGATTGGATGCTTGTTGGAGATGTTCCTTGGGAGTAAGTTTATATATATAATACACTCTCTTTGTTATCTTTGCCTCTAATTTTTACATAAGTTTGTGTTCTTTTTGTTGATGTTGTTTTGATATGTGGCACAGGATGTTTATGTCATCTTGCAAGAGGCTGAGAATCATGAAGGGTTCGGAAGCGAAGGGATTGGCTTGCAACATGTGAAGAGAACAAAAATCATCATGAAGAAGAAGCAGAAGAAATATTAGATGTGAATGTTTTGTGTGTTTGAAAAGATATAATATATATTAGATTTGTTGTTTGATGTATTAGCTAGCTAGTATTTGTTTTTGAGCATCTGAAATGCATCTTATATATGGTTTTGTTGCAAGATCCATCTGTAAATGAGAAACAACATATATGTGATATATATATATGATGTATTCATATATATTGACAGTTTTGGAACATTTGTCACCAGCTGTGATGAATCCTATATACATATATGTAAATCTTTATTTGTTGTTGCTCAATCACAAATAGTTGTCACTGTACTCACTACTACTCACAGGGAAGATCATCAACTTCCTAATGCCATATTCTCTTGTTCAATTACAAATCAATGAGTTAGGAGCACCATATTTGGTATTTTTGGCCAAGATCTCGAACTTATTTTCGTTAATTATTTTTCTAAGGGTTTATACATTGAAACTTAAAAAAGTTTTTTTTTTAAACATATGTCTTTGGGATATAGATTAGAAAAACTGTTGTTTTTTTTTGCAGATAAGATTATCAGAATACTGCATAAAACACAATCAATTTAAGTGCTTCAATTTGGGGAGAAAGGGTCATAAATTTTAACAATCTTGGTAGAGTGCAAGTAAAAATTATAATCAATTATGCAATCCAAATTATAGTAAAAGATAGTGGAGGTACTGTAGATGCCTCAATGAACAAAAACAAAGCAAAATAAAATAAGAAAGGACTACTTTATTAAATGTGGCTCTTTTGATGGTACAGTGAACTTGGATGCCTTGATTACAGCATTTCGGTTTGGGGGTATGAAACCACATTCATCTGCACTTAGCAGAAATAATGCAATCCAATATCTATCTATATTGTATGCTTCCAAACCCCACAGCCTACAATCATTCATGAAGCCATCACCCCATCCATTTGTCTGGATCAATAGTTTGAAGCCAATATCATGTCGTTACCCGATTTTCCATGAAAATTCAAACTTTTGTATGCTTGCTGAGATATCAGACAGCCATTGCAGGGTCACAAGCAAAATTGTATACATGTCTCAGTTTGGGTGATTAACATAAACAATACATTGCTTTCATTCATGAATCCTGATGTATAAGTTAACTTAGATAAGCTAATAGAATAACAGATTGCTTGAATATATAGCAACTTGTTAAATAAAGTGTTAACAAAATGGACAAGAGACCCAAAAACACATGATTTGCTTACAATGTAGGATCCATATCCACTTAAAAAAGAGAGTAGAGGATATGATAATAGCACATTAGCACTCCTTAATTGATGGCTTCATAGAGTCAAAGACATGAAACAAGTTTCAAGAACTGAAGAGAACTCCCCAAATTGGGCAAAGATGTCATCTTTTAATTGGGTTGGGAAAAAGCTGTCATTCCTAAAACACACAACACAATGCAAACACAAACACAACAAAACAAAGTCATGTTTAGATTGAGACTTGAGATGAGTCAGTAGTGTAGGTGTTGTGAGGAATCATTAAGGTAGGCACCTTTTGTTAGCAAAAAATCTTATGGAAAAACACCCAGATATTTGGGATTCTGTATACTCAAATCTTTATTGTATAAAATTGATGATGGGTTTTCACTTTTAATGAATTCCTGGCGCAAAAGCAGACGTGGGTAGCCGCTGTTTTTACTTTTTGCTTACTGGGGATGAAAAAGCTTTGAGCTTTAAGCAATTTAAGACCTTTTCACAAGGTTTTTTGTATATTGTATTTGCAATTAGGGATTAGCTTATTGAATAAGCTACTTGCAGGGATTTTTTGAATGCACGCTATTTTCATTACTTGGACTTAATTACAGCTTGTTTTGATTAATGTCAAGTTGATCACAGGTTCACAGTTGTCTTGGTTTTTTATTTACAGGAATAGCTGTCAAGACAAAGAGTCTTAAAAGGGCAGCTCAATTTGTGAACAGGAGAAAAACAAGCCAACAAGGAACTTGACCTTTATGCATCTAAAAGATTCTATATTGCAAGTTTGAGATTATTAGTGGAAATGTGCTCAATTTGTTCCTAAAATTCTCAATTAGATCAGATCATGGAGATTGTTTGCTTCATTTGATAGCGTGTTTCGTTACATAGGGCGATCAGTGAATACAACAATTTCAACAGCTGAACTAAAAAACTTGTAATCTGTGAACACCCAAAAGTTGTACAACAGTTTCTCAGCTAGTGATGATGCTTTCAGTTCCAGGAAAGCAAGAAAGAGTACAGATCCAATATAGCATCAAGCCTGTTGTTTTTTCTTCTTGGGTCTCCTCTTTCGGCGAGGCTTATGAGCATCTGAGCTGGAACTCACGTTGCTGCTCTGATCCATCCTAGATTTGGAGAACCCCCTGTCATTCGACGACGTGTTCCTGATGTTTGATACGTTGTTGGACGATGACAAGTTGGGCCTCGACAAGAAGGGCTTCTTTTGGGATGATCCAATTGTTGACCCATGATTGCGGGAACTTGGTAGGGCGTGGGTTGCTGATGGCCGAGGAGGCAGCATTTGAGCCCGGGCAGAAACTGGCCTCTGCATTGCAGATAGGTTGTAACTAGTGAGAAATCAGGAGTAATGGAATTACCGGGCAAAAAATTATACACAATCAGAATGAACCGAGAAAAAAACCTGATTCCTTTCATCACGAGGCACATTTGAATTAGCTTTAACAGAAGGACTAACAGCTTGTTTCCTGGCATTACATATAGCACCCGGAATTCAGATAGATTGATCATATGGATTCACCAGGAGACAAGATAACTTAATAATGTGAATAGGTACAATATAAAAAAAAATCGGGGCAAAGTGCATCCAAAATCGTATAATAACATACAAAACAGTTTTAACTTAAGCTTGGGAAAGGACTTTTGGATAACTAGGTCTAGGACACATTTGGATAAATGCAAAAATCGAATCAGAGATGTACGAAAGTATACGATGAACATAAATCACTAATTCCTTTGTCTAAAGAGTAGCACCGTCCCTCCCTCTTTAATCCCCTAATAGAAACAAATCATACCATGTACTTTTGCCAGTCAACACATCATCGGCATCACCTTCATCACTAGAAGATTCAGCTGCAAAGAAATCATCATCACTCATATTGAGTTTTCCATCATCCTCACCCCCTGTCTCTGCCAAGGAAAAACAAACAAAATATTACTATAAAAGAAGCACTAGTTTTGATTGCCCAAAGATATCAGAAGCCAGAACAAGAAAAACCTTCAGCTAAAATGCCAAATTTAAAACTAAGTAAATCAATTGCAAAGATTTTCAACTTTATTTTGCTAGAATTAAAAAAGAAAGGGGAGGGCAGTGTATGGAGATATTTGATCCAAAGATTCGTGTAGATGAACTGAAATATTTCTTTATCTCAACTCTTGCTCAAATTGTATCATAAGTCAAGAGTCATTTCATCCATATTGGCAAGCAAATCTTATTTGGGGATCCGAGTTCAATAGGTTGATTTACAGCACAAACTGCTCATATTCAGACTAAATCAAATATCAAGTCAAATCTTAACAAGTCAAGTAGAGAGCATTAGCTTATCATTTTCTTCCAATTTGGAGGTGTTGCTATGAGCTTGTTGAAACTTTTCTTTATTTTATTAGATACAATTAGGTTTCTTGCAGAACCAATGTTGCAGGAACTCAATCGGGGAAACAGCTAGCGATTCTAAATAACAGATTTTATATGGAATGAGACAATCAGCAAACTTGAAGACGAGGCTGCACTTTACTAGGTATTAAAGGTGGACTGCTCAGATTTCTAGCTAGTAAAGACACTAACTGTTCCTTCTTCTAGTTCTAGAGTATGGATTGTGAAAATTCTGTGGGCATTTTAATTTTTAAGATGATTTATTTATTTTTAATTTTTAATAACTGGATAGAAACATACAGTATTTAAGAAGCGTGTGAGAGACAACAGATTACCTTCAAGGTCCTTTCCACTAGCAGCAGCAGCAATCAGATTAGCTTTAATTACCTTCCGCAACCTGTTTCTCTTATCAACTATATCTGCATCTTCCTTGCCTGAATATAAAGAAACATATTTCTCTGTCTTCGGAAAAAACTGCAACCAAAACATCACAAAAAACTCAGGCAACATATAACAGTGCAGTGCTTCAGGAAACAAAGTTTCTGAGCAATCACATGAACCAATCAAGTTCAAAATGGAATTTCATTCTTTACTGATGAAGAATTTGTCAAGCCTTAATCATCAAAACAAGGTCGTTCAACCACCATAATTCCCCAATGACCTCATTTTTAAGGTTCAACATCAATGTACAGCATATATAGGACACCTTCCTTTTCCCCTTATGGGGTGAGATCTATTTCAACATTATTACATCATACAACTACACATTTCACAGAAGTGGGATGGATTCCAAGCATCATGCTTTAACTGTAATTATTAAACTGTTGACTAGTCCACATTCAAAGGCAGCATGATCATGCTTCACATAAAACTTACCCTAACATATTCAAGGTCTTCCTTTAACTTGGAAAGCTGTGCTGCAATTTCTGCCTCTTGAGCCTGATCTAATGAAGAATGAAGCATTTTCTCTAAAGGTCTAATTCTTCTTTCTATCTTTCTCCTCTCTGAAAGTTCAAAACAAAACCATGATGAACTGCATCCAACAATCAATATATCATAGGCAAGTAAAAATAAAGAGAGTTAATTCTTTAAACAGTGAAAACATGATCATAACCTGAACCAATACAAGGGGAGATTACCAAAGAACTTTATCTTCCTGTCGCGTAGGAAATTTTCGCGCTCTTCAGCTAAGCGAGTGTGAGTCTCTTGCTGCTTCTTAAGCCCCTCCAACTTTTTCTCCTGAGTCTCTCTAACATCAAGTGGGAGGTCCTTAAACGAGTGAAAAAACTGAAGAGTTAGTGACTTGTTATCTATGTCTGAGAGAATGTAATCAACCCTTTGGAGATGAGATGAAAAAAACATTGGTAAAAAACTCAACCTTAATCAACATATAAAAGGCATATAACTCATCATTCAAGCCAAACAACAGATATATCAATTCAAAATGATTTACACTATCTGTATGAATTCAGGATCACCAAAGTTTTCAAACCCTAAATCACACAAGCACAAGCCAATCAAGCATTTACTTAAATCCCATTCGGAACAAAACTCTAGCATCAATGCAGAACAAGTTTTCAAATACAAATCAAACCCTAAACCCTAATTAGACTTGGGGGGAATTAAAAACACTACCTTGCGGAGGATGCGTTCAATGGAACGGATTTGGTTCTTGAGGGAGACAGTCTTGGGCTTCTTACTGACGCCCCCAGCGGGTCCCTTCGACCTGTTACTGCTACCAGTAGGTTTGCGGCCGGCAACCCGCCGGTTGCCATATCCACCGTGTGCCATTCACCGCCGGCGGCGGTGGGAGCAAGCGAAGGATTAGGGACTGGAGGCGGAATAAATGTTTTTAAAATAAAAATTCGAAACGATTTTATACTGCAAAATATTGGGCTGAGAAAGCGGCCTATTTTCCCGTGGCCCAATAAAGGATGCGTGACGAAATAAAGCTTCGTCCTTCTTTCTATGGAAAGCCACAGACTTCCAAAGTTCAAACCCTTGCAGCTTCCGAAGGTACGTTGTATCTCCTTTCGCCTCCCGCATTCTCCAATTTGGTGTTTATATCCATCGATTTCTCGCCGTTGAGTGCTTGCTCTTAGTTTGGTTGAGTCGATTAAGAAATTCGTGTTTTCAACCTGCCGAATTTGAATCACTAGGGTGATTTTTTTTTGGTGTTTGATTTGATGAAGTATTGTTCTAACGAATGTGTATAATGTGATCGTTGGAACAGGAAGGAGAAGAAGATGATTATCCCTGTTCGCTGTTTCACTTGTGGCAAGGTAAATCGCCTTGCAGTTTTCTCTGGTTTGTGGTTTAGGGTTTGCGGTTTGGACTTTGTTTTTCCGTTTTCTTCCTTTCTTCACCATCTCTTTCAATTGTAGGTTATTGGTAACAAATGGGACACTTACCTGGATCTACTTCAATCTGACTACAGTGAAGGGTCTGATTTTCTCTTTCTTCGTTTCACAATTGCAACTGTTATTATCAGCTCTTCGGCTGAAGAATTTTTTACTGAAATAATATTTGCTTCTGAATGTCACTGTGGGAATGTTTTTATACAAAGCTATCATTTAGACAATCATCTTAGGAAAAAAGTCTCAAACTTTGTGACTTGAATGATAGCAAATGTAGTTTGCTTGCTTACAACATGTAATGTGAATACGCAGAGATGCGCTCGATGCTTTGGGATTGGTCCGCTATTGCTGCAGGAGGATGCTTATGACTCATGTTGATCTTATTGAAAAGCTTCTGAATTACAATGGTAAGTCACCAAAATCACAAGATCTGTATCTTTCTGTGATTTGCTGGATTTTGGAATTGCTGTTTAATGCCTTGTAAAACACTTTCTGGAAATGCGAAACCATTCGGCAAACTCCTTAGTGCATCATTGATTTACCACCTAGATAAAAGGATTTGATAGTCTCATTCAGCATCATGAGAAAGAGGAAAATCTTCCCTGATCTTTACTTCAAATGAGCGATAAATCAAACTTGAGATTAACTCATTGGAGAAAACGTATAGAATTGGGATGACTTGTAAAGAAATTGTATCTTTGTCATGGATTGGGAGAATGAACTTTGTGAACTCCCTAGTGCGTCAATGATTTACCACCTAGATAAAAGGATTTGATAGTCTCATTCAGCATCATGAGAAAGAAGAAAATTTTCCCTGATCTTTACTTCAAATGAGCTATAAATCAAACTTGAGATTAACTCATTAGAGAAAATGTATAGAATTGGGATGACTTGTTGTAAAGAAATCGTATCTTTGTGATGGATTGGGAGAATGAACTTGGTGCTGACTTCTGTCTGCTGCCTTGGTATTTTTAACCTTTACTTGAAGCCATAACAGCATACCTGATATGACATGTGATTTGTTTTTCTTCTTGCACAGCTCTTGACAAATCTGACACAAGCTGAAGATGCTCATCAAGCTAGATATCCGTCAGATCCATATGTTAAGGCTTGGTTGTAATGGGTATCTTTGTGGTTGTATGCACTTGGTTGTGTGATGTGCAAAGTTTGCGATTATAGACTTGTGTAGTATGCAGGATCTTAATGCGATGTTTGTATAATGTCATTAGCTTCGGGACAGATAGCTTCTGGGCATTCAATTAAGCAGAAACTTTGAGCATATTTGTCATTAGGATTGATATCAAAGTGCACACAAGCACAAATACAGGTCAATGAAGAAAACGTAGAACCAGAAGGTTGCTTGCCCAATTCTATAGGCATTAATAGCATTCTACAAGACATTACTAATTTCTGGGAACAAATCTATTACAGATACAAACACACAGCTCACTTTCGGTTTTGAGTTAGACAAACATTGCATTATCTACCATCTGGTTGAAGTACAGGTCTATAGACTTGTGGCGCTGGTGACCTTGCTTATTTGACAACTGATGAGGATCACATGACTTTACCAGATATTACAAAGCTACTTTCGATAAAAATCTGTAAGAGAAACATCAGAAACTGCATGGGTTGATGGTGGATCTTGGTGTTTTAGTCAATAGTTGAAGCTAAGTTGTATTTGGTTCCGGCTTTGCATGGGTTGATGGTGGATCCTGTGAGGAAAAGATAGCAGCAGCCAGTGACACGGGCATTATGCATAGCGCCTTTGACTGAAGGAACTGCATAGCTGCTCCAACATCTTTTTCCATGAGTTTTGCAACTTCTTGCTCTGTGCCATCATTTGCCCACTTATCCCATGGTTGATTGCTTCCATCTTCACTAGCATCTCCCTGCCGGAAGGATTTGATGAGAATTAGGTGAAAGGATTTGGTTATAAACTTCCACCTGGAATGACAGCTAAAAATGCCACTAATGAAAGCTGCTTGTAACTTCCTCTTATCCTTGGTTATTGCAGCATCATATGAAACGAAAAATCCATCTAAAACCTTTTTGCCTGCTAATGGATGGTTGCACGATCATGCAGTTATAAAGAAGGCGGTTGGTGTCCCAAAAAACAATATGCAAATGTGATTCACAGTGAAGACTTGTGGAAAGGCAAGAAATCACGCTGATTTCTTTATCTCCTGCTAACAGAAAATTAAATAATAAGTGGTAGAAATTTTTGTTATCCATCTCAAACTACCTGAGCTGATGCCGGTGGATTGTCAGCGACAAGCTGTGCTACAGCACCAGCTCCACCCAGTCTACTCATGCTCAAAACCTGCCAAGAGTTTACACAGAAAATGAAGAAAAAATGGAAATTCAAAAACAAATAAAGAGATCTCAACAAGGTTCAATTTAGACATCTTTTCTCCTTCATTGCAAAAGCTTATTTTCATTAGGATATTGTTTCACAGGAGGGTGCAAGCAAAGCATATTGCAAAATAATGATAAATAAGCCTCAAGAATTATCAGTCTTGAGATATTATTACCTTCACTTGAAGCCTCAAGAATTTAACATAATCCAGAATTTCATCCAACATGGCTGCCCTATCAGTCTGTCAAAAAGCACAAAAACATCAAAAATAATAGGGCTTTAGTTTCATAAAGAAGTTACAAGTTTCTAAATATTACAGATAAAAGTTCCCATTGGTTCAAATTCTTTTAGCTTTAACAAATATTATGATGTTACTTCTTCATTCTGCGACTTATATAAGATATCCCTCATGTTTCGTGATAGGAAAATGAACCACACTTACCTTGTTACAGCTAGGAACAAGTTCTTGCAGTGCTTTCACTCTTTCTGTTATTCTTTCTCGACGCAACTGCAAGGAAACAACATTATTTGAGAAGCTTAGCAACATAGTATAAAAGCAAAGGTATATCACAAATATTCTTTGGTTCTACTTTTCTCATGAACAAAGATGATCTTCATTCTTGATACAGGAGCTACAGAAATGTGTTTAGCACCATAAATGAAAGGCAGCCTCCAAGGCTGAATCCCCGGAAATTTTCTTTTTCAACACTAACTCGAATTTTAGATTCCTCAATTATGCTAAAAAGATTACAAATACTTGATTGATAGCTACCATCACTCCTGAAGCTACCCCATTTATTATTTGGAATGGATCAAGACACTAAACACATTATAGCCAGGCATTTATGACTCACTAAAGGTAGTATTTTGCAAGAAAAGACTGTAATGAGTACCAAAAAACACCATTATCAAATGAATAGTGGAACAAGTATGAATGTATGATTACCCTCTCAGCAATGCTGTGGGGATCTGTTGCCTGCCCTCTTCTAGCACGCACTTTTGGACGCATAGAAGGTGGATTTTGAACCGATCCTGGGGTACCAGTAGTTGCTTGTCCTTGGAAAACCTGAAGTGAAGTTGGAAAAATGCAATTCAGTAGGAAGGATATCATAGCCCATCAAAAAACACCAACAAGAACACGGAACTTCACTTATCATTTATATACTATATGATCAGTTCAAATGCAAAACCACACTTGCAACATTATTTGCATACTTGATTATGTGTACTGAGTCAAATAAAAACCTCTACATTAACATTAGGGATAACTCAAAAAAGCAGCCACAAGGGACAATTGACAGTTCAATTTTCTACCTTCCGTGCAAAAATTGGACAAGAACATGTGAAGAAATTAAGAAAACCAGACAAGAAAAGGACAACTGGGTTTGAGTATGGACTTTTAGACTTCATTGTACATCATTTGACACTCTTCGATGAGATGCATCCATAGCAATAAGATCACTTTCATAATCAAATGATCTATCCCTAACCAAAAAATACCTCTAAAAGCCTGAGATTCCTAAAGATTTATTACAGTCAAAATCTATGAAACATACCTGATGCATATTTGGTTCAGCAGGTTGGGCTGAGTGAGGTGCCATGTGCCCAAATGTAGGAAATAAGTTAGTCAGAGATACGAACTGCCCATCCTGCAAATGAAGCCACGTAATCTTTAAATTATCTGCTGCTCACTAAGTAATAAAATAAGTTCAAATAACCTATTCGCTAAAGACAATTCTCTCTTGCCAATAAGATAAGATCAAGGAGAGAGACCATGTGCATGAAAGAAAAACTTAAAAAGTGTAATGGAGTTCTTAGGGGGGAACACCGAATACAATTCACACCCATTCACAAGTTGCACCGAAGCAAGGTTAGCTTGAAGGTGCAGCCCCAAAGGAAATAGACAGCATGAAGACACAGACAGAAATAAGATACAAGGTAAAGACGTTAATTATATGAACAAGTACATCCCCCTTTGTTAAACCCCTCTGACAAGATCAGCTACTTGAACCAGATTTACCAAACCATCAATTTCGCTAAATTGTTATACACATGAACTGAGATCTATCTACATCCAAATCAAAACACCTTCCTTTTCAATTTGATTGATGAAGACCAATTAACAGCATTTCAGCATGTGTATTCTGTACTACATGATTTAAAAGGTCTACAAGCAAGCAGTGAATAAAAACTCTCAAACCTCGGGAAAATCTTAATGAAAGATATAATTCAGCAAATTGGACGGTTTCTACAAACATCACTGCTAGATCATCAAAATAACCAACGAAAGCACAGCTCTTCAGATCGAAAACCGACAAGCAGTAAACTCAATTTTCAGAAGCCTTCACAGTTCAGAAGCAACTTACACAGTTGACAGAGGAACCTCCGCCATTCACAAGCACATCGTTCGCAAACCTAAACCCGCTCTCAGGCGACGCCAAGCTCAAATCCAGCGGAAAACTCGCGCCGAGCGCCTGTCCACCGCCAACAAAGCCAGCCGCACCTCCGTCTCCACCGCCGCCACCGGAACTCAGCTGAGACGATGAAACGGTTGACGACGCAGTCGACCCCAGCCTCTCATCGCTGCCGAGCGAATTCCCGCCGGCGGAGTCGGCATAGTTGGGGATCGCAAGGAGGCGCTCGAGGAAATCGTCGGCGGCGAAACCCTCGGATGTCGGATTCGTCCCCATGGCTCCCCAGGGATAGCAATGGAGAAATCGATTATAGGCGGATTGAGGTTGAGCGATCACGAGAGCGAGAGAGGAAAGCGGCTTTTTGTAGAGAGAGTGTGAAGCGGACAGACAATAATTCTCCCTTTGACAGACGCGTACGGCGTGGGAAGCCAAAGTTGTCAAAACTGTCAACGCATGGTCTCTTTTTTCGCCAATTTGCGGGAAATGGCTCCAACTTTTGGTTTGTGGCTGAAAATGTCCTATTTGGACATTTTCTAAAACAAGAAAATACCCTCTTCGATCAACAATATTTTCTTTTTACTCACAATACTTGTGATACATAGTAGAGCTAATCCTAAGTGGGATCATAGTCGGTTTGACCGGGTGGTGTACGACTTCGGCTTCTAATGGGTATAGTCGTATAGGTGATCTTCTTCTTAGTTGGGGTACTGGCGTTTGGAGTCGGGACTAGCTATGGTTGAGGTGGTGTGTACGAGGCAAAGGCGTATTCAGGAAAGGGCTTCCTTAGAGCTTCGTCTTCACTGTCCATAGAGATTCATGTTGTATAGTTGGTCAGCGGTACTACTTCTTGGTAGTGCGTGGCATCGCTCTTAGTCTATGTACAATGTGTATGATTTAGGTCTGCTTAGATTCGTCTCGTTGAAGAGGGAATGTTGTATGTCTTCTTCGCGTCTTTTATGCTTACTATTGTATTTTTTAGGGTCTCCGTCTGCTGACTTGTCGACCTCTTGAAAATTGAGCATATCTGATCTCGAATTATTACTTTATAAAAAAAATCGGTTTGACTTCACTTCCTAATCCTTTGAGATGGTCTTCTGCTCTCACATCTTCAAACAAGGAAATGCGGTGGCAAATCGAGCTGTGTACATGGGACCGAACTCGGATCCAAGCGGGTTGAATTATGACTTTGAACTTCATGCTCTCATCTGAAAGAACGCACTTGGGTGGAAGTCCAGAATAGTGATACCACACAAATATCGCTTTGTATCGATTTGAATTCAATGTAGTTATTTTACCATTTATTTTCTTTTTACTCACAAGGTTTTATTTTTTCTTACAAAAAAATGTTATTGGATGGTTATGGAAGAAGGGATAGATTTTTACCATTAAAAAAAAGAGATTTTGATAGTTAAAATATATCCAACTTCACCCTACAATGCTACATCTTAGCCAATTTTGATCTTAACATGTGTTTATAATATGTTGTTAATGGTATTTTTGTACACTCGCAAAATATAGGGGGGTTTCCTATAAATTGGGTTTATAAAATACTACAGTACGTATTTCTCACTATTTTTTTATACAGTACTGAAAGGATAATTTATTAATATAATTAAAAATTACAGGGTTTTTTTAATTTGTTTTGTGACTTTGTCCAATTTGGACTGGTCGACTCATGTAAGTCATAGATATGTATGATTGTAGACTACAATATGAATATATGATATTGTTTTCTTTTTAATTATTTATAGCTTTCGGCTAATGGATGCAACATTAAAATATTGGTAGGAATCATGATAAAAATATACCTCTCTAACTATTGGTCCTTCTTCATGCTTTTTCTTTAATTTTTTTAATATTTTTGTCATATAAAATGCTTTTTTTAAGAAGAAAAATAAAAGCTTAAGAGATTAATTAAGTTTCTTTTTTTTCCTTTTTCTTTTGTGAGATGATCCAAGCATGACCTCAGATAACCAAGTGGAATATGCAACTTTCTAAACTTTCATAATCCATTGTACCATTTTAGTGTTTAATTCAATACCTCATATTGGATAAAATTATTTTGGGCATAAATAAATGTTTAAAATTTTCAAAAAGGAATTTATGATGAGAAATTATGATTCATATATACGGATTACATTTATATAAAAAAAATTGGGAAAATCATTAAAAAAAATTATGACTCAAAAGATGTTATTTTAAAACCTTTATCCTAATTATTTTCTAAAATTTATTCTTTTATGATTTTTACATTTTTTATAAATGTATTGGAATCATCATTCTTAAGATTAATATATGCTCTATATTTTTTTTTAATTTCTATACATCAATTTGAGGCTAAAATAATTTTATAAAACACCGAATGAAATATGGAAGTTGAATATATAAGGAATTCGAATACTAGCTAGATTAGCCTCCTCTATATGAACCATTTTATTTTATTTTATTTATTTATTAAAAAAAAAAACTCTTCATTGACCTCCCAATATAAGAAAATGGTTAAACTTTGTTAATATTTTTATTAAACTATGAAACCATCCTTCTATAAAATGATGAATGATTATCATACCTATTCCCTGGTAAAATGATAATTTCTCTATTTTTGTGGGTAAAAAAGAAATGGTTGGTTTATTAAATGGTTTTAGACTTGGAATGGTGGCTACACTGGCTTTCAAACAAAATGTTGGTGATTACATTAAATCCATTAAGAGTTGTTTTATGCAAAGTGGCCCATATAAAGAGTGGTTAGAGAAATATATTTCAGTGTTAGTTTATCCTTGTGATTATCATATCCTAATGGTGATATTCTACCAACCTTCCACTCAAAAACCACACCAGATGACCCTTGCAAATTGGCATTTCACATTAGTAAATCATCAATTGTTACTATACAAAAAAGGCTTTTTATGACCCAGTCGGGGTGGCTCACTGGTTGGGAGCAAGGGGGGATGTGGGGAGGTCTCGGGTTCGATTCCTACCTCTGCCCCTTTCCTTGGATTAAATTCCCAAGGGTTTGCCTTGCTCCTTTCTAGTGGGTCGAGCCGGTCGACGCAAGCCGTTTTATTATAGTGCGTGGCTCTTGCCGGGTTGGGTCACGTGTGGGGTTTGCCACCAAAGGTGGGTTTCCTCGTCATAAAAAAAAAAGGCTTTTTATTTCTTACATTGTAAAATAAAACTAACAATACAAAAGGCCTTTTATTTATTCTGGGTTGGTTCAGCCGGAAAGAACCCGTGAGTAGTGCTCAAAGATCCAATGTTCGAATCTAAATCTGGGTGGCGACCGGAGGCTTACCTGACCCTTAACTTTAAGGCCTATAGGATTAGTCGGGTGCTAGTAGCCTCGGATACCCGTGTAAATAATACAGAAAACCGACAAACATTACAAGTCCTTTCTTGGTAGCTCTTCAAAGCATTCCCTATAGTACAAAAACTACCAACACAAACATATCAAGGATTCATCTCGCTGCGACTGGATCATCGACACCATTATCCGACGTGTCATAGAACAGGTCGTCGCTCTTGCTCAAGGCATACACAATGTCCACCATGCTCGGCCTCTTAGAAGGGTCTTTGCTCACACAGGCGACAGCCACAGCTATCACACTCATCACGCTCTCCATAGAGCATGATGGCTCCTTCAGCAACACCGGATCCATCCACTCTGCCACTTTCTTCGCCTTCTTCTCCGCCTCATCCACGTCCAACAGTCCCTGAACGCTCGCCCACAGAACCCTCCCCTCTTCGCTAATGGCCTTATTGCCAGAAACCAACTCGAGTAGAACCACACCAAAGGAGAACACATCCATCCTCGTGGAGACAATCCCATCAGTCACATACTCCGGTGCCATGTATCCTTGAGTCCCGACAATGTGCATTGTTATGGCATTGCAGCCAGATTTTGCTAGTCCAAAGTTGGCAATCTTCGCCCTCATTTTTCCGTCCAAGAGGATGTTGCTACACTTGATGTCCTTGTGGACAACCTGTGGCCGGGTATGCTCGTGCATGTACTGAAGACCGCTTGCAACATCTGTGGCGATTCTCAGCCTTGTTCTCCAGTTAAGCTTCTCCTTCTTGTTGTTATCTTCATGTAACCAAGAGTATAGAGATCCATTCTCAATATACTCGTAGACCAAATAGCAGCTTCCGTCTTCTGGGTCTATTGAGAAGCCCTCTAGCTTAACAAGGCTTCCATGATTTACCTGGAGTCAATGACAGCAACAGTCAGATGAGTAACAACTTAGACTGCGGCAAGTGATGAACCGAGCTGAATAAAAACTAAGAAACTCTTTCTCATCCCCTTTTCGAGTTTTCACTGAACTAGTTGCAAGTAAAATTTACATTACAAATCATCAACAACTGGATAGGAACAAGTAGCATGGATGTATTGCATAGCATTAGCTCGTGATCGATTGCAATGTTCAACTAACTCAATCAATAACTTGGTAGGAAAAGTCATACATGATTCTTACTAGTGAGAGTATTTTAGTGTAAGAATAAAACTTTGCAGCAGACCATGTGATGTGAGCCAAAGAATATTCAATTATCAAGAAGTTCCTAGCAGCAACATGTCATGAAAAATATTTAAAGGGATCTGCAATTTCTGCCTTTCTTTATGGGCATGTTTATCTGATTTCATGGGAGATCATCAATCAATGCAACTTCTACAACCAACCAACAATCATACTTCATCTAAATTAAGATCGTTATCAGCGCCTTATAAGCAATCAACACATATCAATATACCTGCTAATTAAAGGAATTAACTTGCAAAACTAAAACTATGACAGAAAACCAAAAAAGTTCAGAAGGGGTAAAAACAAGTATACCATCTGAAGGATCTTGAGTTCTTGGTAGGCATTCCACTTCATCTTCTTGATAGCAAACGTCTGTCCATCAATAGACCCTCTGTAAACAGACCCATGGATCAAGCACTTGTCATCAAACCCACCAGTTGCAGCCCTCAAATCCTCAATCTCAAAAACCCTATACTTATCCAAAGATTCAGACACATCAGCTAACAAATTCGCCTCCATGTCCTTCCAAGCCTCCTTCCCTTCACCCATCCCACCTCCTCCTGCAATCCTATGGCTCCTCACCTTCCTCCCCAAATCCAATTTTTCTTCATCTTTCCCCTTCTTGTGCAACTTCCCCCTGTAAGCACACAGCAACAAAGTAGCTAAAGCCAGCAAACACACACAAACCCCCAATCCAACACTCAATCCTATAATAGCACCTTTGTGCTTCTCAACCTTGACGGATTGCGCCGAAGGAGCCACGATCGGCTGAGTGAACTTCGGGAGCTTCGAAACGGGGACGAAGATAGTACTGGAAGGCGAAATGGAGCTCCCATTTAGCCCAAAGATGTCAGCTTTATTAGCGCCGAGCTTGGTAGCAATCGAACTCAGAGTATCGGACGGCTGAACGACATAAGAGATCACAAATTTCAGGCCTTTACCCAACTGAGTCCGATTAGGGCACTTGCAGAAGATCGGAAAGAGCACGTCTTGTCCAATCGAAAGGTTAGTGGGGACAATTCCCGGATTCACAGCTTCCACGGCCTGGTAAGTGGTGAGATTCTCGTAGGAGAAGGTGGAGACGCGCCAGAGAGTGTCGCCGGAGAGAATCCGGTAGGTTAAATTGGAGTAGGAGAAAGAAAGACTGAGATTTTGAACGAAATTGCAGCCGCAGGTGATCGGTACAAGGAGGGATTGATCGGAAAGGAGAGGGGAAGATGGAGATGAGATGTTGCTCGGCTCGGAAATCATTACCCGGCTGACGGCGAAGAGGTCGCCGACGGCGCCAAGGTCCAAGATTGGAGACAGCGCCCTGTAGAAGACGTAGGTCTGGCAGGGGTAGGTGCCGTTGGTGGTGGTGGTGTTGGCGGTGCAGGGGAAGCCCTGTGTGCTGGGTTGGGCTCGAGAGGTGCGGAGGTGGAGGCATAGGAGGAGGAAGAGGAAACAGAGAAGGGTTTGAGGCGTTTTCATGGCGGCTGAGGTTGGGAATTGGGGTTTGGATTGCTGTGAATTTGGCCTATTCCATGGAAATGGAGGTGATTTCATAGCTTGAGTTTTGAAGCTCGTTTCAATGGTCTCATTGAGTCACTGGTCTTTGGTGTGGGACCCAGGATTGAAGAATCCATGGATCGGGCTTGACTTTTGGGGAATTGACGAACAAGTCTTTGTTCTTTTTTTTACAAAAATGAAAATTGTTTTTAAAAATAACTAGTGTAATAACGAGTTTGATCCATTTTAATTTGAATATCATTTTATATATTTATATAATACTATATTAATATATATTTGTTTACAATCAAAATAGGTATAAAATATTTTTTTTAATAATTTATAAATTAGTTGAAAAGATATACAATATAAATTTTTAAAATGATTTAATAAGGTAAAGTAGTAATAATACTCAAACACACCACCTAATATAATTCAAAATAAATATATAATTATTCTCATTATGATAGATCTAAAAAGAAAAATATAAGCTCTCATGCTGAGATTACAAAATCATATGCACGTGATTGTGCGAAAACTTTTGAAGTTATGTAAATATACATAACTTATTCATTATTTTCATGAGAAAGATGACTAGAAAAATAGAGAAATAAATAGTGAAAATAAAGATAAGATGGTAAAAAATATCCTAAAAAGTAGAAAAGTGATCCAAGGAGCCTCGACCAGTATGTAAAATAAGCATTAGTAATGCACCATACCAAGAACATGAAAACACTCACCCCCACAAACTCAAATCCCTACCCACACCATCGTCCATTCAAAACCTCAAAACTCATCCCAAACCCTCGAAAACGATAACAAGATCGTGAATATGCTATTAAAAGGGTAAACCCAAAATAGAGGCGGATAAGACGAGATTGATAATAGAAAATTAATAAACAACGATGAACAAGCATAGAGATAGAATAACAGTTTGATAAGGCGTCGAGTCTTTACGTAGTTCTAGAATAACTGATTTTGCTTGATTTACTTAATTTCATTTGGAACCAAATAAAGTCTTTTTGGAATTTTTGATTGAACTCGAAAGGCTTTAGCCTTTTTTTTTTTCATCCGAATGAAGGTTTTAGTTCTTTTAATAACTGATATAATTTGGTTTTGACGATTGAACTCGATGAGCTTTAGCTTTCTATCGAGTGTCTTACTTACCATTTTGAGAGAGATCAAACCACTCATAGTTACGCTTCTAGAATTAATTTAAATCCGAGGAAACTAGTTTGAGTTTTTTACCCCGGTTTTTGGTTAGGAGTCGACTTTGAGTTTTTCCTACTGGAATTAATTGACAAAGAATATTTAATGAATTTAATTTTATATCTTGATCAAACTCGATTAAGATAGAATTAATTTAAATCCGAGGAAACTAGTTTGAGTTTTTTACCCCGGTTTTTGGTTAGGAGTCGACTTTGAGTTTTTCCTACTGGAATTAATTGACAACGAATATTTAATGAATTTAATTTTATATCTTGATCAAACTCGATTAAGATAGAATTAATTTAAATCCGAAGAAACTAGTTTGAGTTTTTTACCCCGGTTTTTAGTTAGGAGTCGACTTTGAGTTTTTCCTACTTGAATTAATTGACAAATAATATTTAATGAATTTAATTTTATATCTTGATTTCGCAAATAAGCATGTTTGCCATAAACGTGCAGACTGCAGAGGCACGTACACGCTTATGGATTAGCAAAGCCCATTTCCGTTTATTTTTTAAATTGAGCCCAACTATTCCCATTAGTAAAGTAGTAGCCGAGTCCATTCAGGTTTGAACCATACCAACTATAAGTTTGAACAAACTTTTGAACCTAGTTTAAGATTCAAAAAAAAAAAATGATTTATCAAAATTTAAAAAGAAATCTATTACTTTGTACAAATCTATTTTTTATATTTATATTTTAAATAGATCAAACTCACTATTTGGTTGTCCGTACATGTGTAATACAACCCCATTTTTTTAAAAAATTACACCAAATCACATGAATTCTAGGCTATGTTTATACATTTTTTTTATATTAATTATGGATAAAGTGGATGCGATTTTATTTAATTTCAAAATAACAAGTGATTTTTGTGTAAACTTGGATAAATAAATAGTGGTTATGGTATATTTAAAAATAAAGGAGGTGAATTTGTGCGAAGTGTGGCTATGATTCTTCTCCTAGTTCAACTTTAAAATTTTGTATTATTTTAAGTCAAAAGTTCATAGCATGTCTCCCCCCCCCAAGTTTGTATTATTTTTTATTTATATGTGGACAGTCTATATTATTTTGATATTTTTTATTCATATGATAGTTAACACTCCCTCCATTTGAAAATATAAGTCCTTTTATGATTAATTTTTTGTTTGAAAATATAAGTCATTATAAATTTTCTAGGTATTGGGGGACGAGAATTGTTTTTTTTTTTTTTTTCTTAAATTTTATTGGTTGATTAGTGTCGTGAATAATTAATTAGGGGTATAAATGTAATAAATTTATGATTTTCTTAATTTGTGTGCAAATATCTAAAAGAACTTATATTGTTGAACGGATGTAGTATTTATTTTGAATCATTTTTACTAAAATTTATAATGAACCATTTATAAATTAAGCTATTGGAATTTGGAACCAATGACCTCTTGCTCTACTGATAAAGGAGAGGCGACCCTTGCAAGAGGTCAAGGGTTCAAATCCCACTTTTTACACAATTTGTGTAATGACTCCTTATCCTAGTGGGAGAGGTGACCCTTGCGAGAGGAGGTCAAGGGTTCAAATAATCGGTTCGCCTTGATGCCATCAAGGTAGAATGGCCCCACGATCCATAGTCCGAATTCATATAATCGGTTCGCGTTGATGCCATCAAGGTGACACCTTCTTCTTTCTCGGGATGACCGGGTCCTCGAATCGTCTTGACCGGACCGTGGGGGACTACAAAAGCTATTGGAATTTGGAATCCAAACGAAGCCTAATCACTTGGAATTGAAACGCACACTTTAGTAGTGGATAGAGCGTCATACGGCGATACGCAACTCTCCCTCGATGTTGGCCACTTGCTTCTTCAAACTCACACTCTCTCCCTTCTTCCGCCCCAATCGCCCAAATCCTTCGTCTCTCTGCAATCGCCAGGTAACGCCATCTGCCTATCTCTCCCTCCAGTTGTTGCGATTCAGATTTATCTGTGTGTTTGTGACAGAGATGATGATCTATAGTGCATCATTTTCAGTTCGTTGACTACCCTTCGCTGCTCGATTTTCTCTGCCACTTACCTTTGATCGGGATTTCAACTAATTCAAATTGATTTTCACGTCAAGTGAAGCCTCCTGGCTTTCTAATTTTGCAGAAATGTCGACCAGCGGGATTCGAGTTCAAAGCATCTCCGTGTTTTACCAAAGCGTAGTGTCCTTAAAATCAACTTTTTTAGTTGCGAATTTTACAAGCTCCTAGAATCACTGATTGTATGCTCGTTTACTGTTGAATTGATAGAACTATAGAAGTATGTAAGCAGCGCATGCTAGCAATACGATTTCAGTTATCTTTTATTTTTTTTGAAGTTGTTCTTTTGGCCTTGTTTCCAGTAAAAGATTTTTGGCCTTCTCTACCATGGATGGAACTGGAGATGTGTGTTCGAAAGAAGTGCCTGTGGGAGTGGATCGAAACAAGGAGGAAGAATTTTCTTCACTATCTAAATTACTTTTGGAATTCACTAATATAGCCAGCATTGATAAGGCCTGGGTTTTCAAGTCAGGTGTGGTTGAATGAACAATAGTGCATTTTAGCGCGTTGTCGGATTTCACTTTTCTTTATCATAGGGGCTTATAATGTAATGAATGCAGGAAAGGACTCTAATGCCATGTTTTCAATTAGCCAACCGAATCTATTGGCAAATAAGAAGAGGAAGTTTCTTATGTCAGCTTATGTACCAAAAGTGGGAGATGGTACTGTAGCCTTCCAATGGTCCAAGTTTCCCGTGGAGATGTCGGGTGTGTCTATTGTGGTTCCGTCTCCATCAGGTTCAAAGCTTCTTGTTGTTCGGAACCCTGAGAACGACTCACCTACAAAATTTGAGATCTGGAATGAGTCCTGTGTAGAAAATGAATTTCTTATTCCTCAAACAATTCACGGCTCAGTTTATGCAGATGGATGGTAATTTTGAGATGAGATTGCTTTGATTCCTTCTTTTTTTCAAAAAATATTTGTTAGTATTATTCTTCAAGCTACACAAATGAAAGAATGTTCTTGCTGGCCTTGTTGGCAACAGGTTTGAGGGTGTTTCTTGGAATTCTGAGGAGACACTAATTGCATATATTGCTGAGGAGCCTGCGCTTCCTAAACCTACATTCAATAATTTTGGTTACAAAATTGGAGGTTCCTCGGACAAGGATTCTAACAGTTGGAAAGGCCAAGGAGAGTGGGAGGAAGGATGGGGAGAAACCTATGTGAATAAGAGGCGACCTACAGTTTTTGTCATTGATGTTAACAGGTGATATGGGATGTCCTTGGTATGAAACTTTTGCATAAGTTACCTTAACGTAGTTGTTGGTTGATTTTGAAGATTCTTGTTTCTCATTATACAGTGGCGAAGTACATGCTGTCAAGGGGATAGAAAGGTCATTAAGTGCCGGTCAGGTTGTGTGGGCTCCATCTGGCGCAAACTCACAGCAAGGTTTGGTTTTTGTTGGATGGTTTGCAGAAGCAAGAAAACTTGGTATCAAATTCTGTTTTAACCGGCCTTGTGCTTTATATTTTATCCAAAGTCCATTTGGAGAATCAGAAGCCAATCAATCGGCAACCAGGTTTGCTACTTTTCATGGATTGATGTTCTCTTATGCATTGGTGAAGGATAACATGTTGAATTTTTTTTATATTTCCACTGTGGTTCTTAACTTCTGCAGGAGTGATGCTAGTACTGAAGACACAAATATAGTCAATCTTACTCAAGGGATTAGTAGTGCTTTCTTTCCACGGTTCAGGTGCAATTTCATGTTCAAGCCGACTTGTCATTTTATTTCTTGAAGATTGTGTGCCTACCTTAACTGATAATATCGTGCTCACTTCCTTCTGTTTTGGGTGTTGGTGACCGTGTTGAGCTAATACAAGATTATGTGTGTCCATGGTGTCACTTGTCAGTTTGAGCTCTGATGTTTCACTCTGAACTTTTTATCTCCTTTGTTTATGAGACTTGTGACATTATTTGTGCACCCTACTCACATAGATAGAGTCAATTTTTCTCTTAATGACATGATGGCTATTTTAACTTCTCCAGCCCCAATGGAAAATCCCTTGTGTTTCTATCTGCAAGGAGCGCTATGGACTCGGGGGCTCATTGTGCAACAAATTCACTTCATAGATTGGATTGGCAAAGTGACTTTAAGGGAGGACTGTCACAAGAAATAATTGATGTGGTACTTACTCTCTTGATTTTCTAGATGCTGAATATATATGATTGTGTTATTCACTTTGTCTTGGCATTGTTCTTGTCTAATTCTTGTTGTTGTTGCCTGCTTATTGATATGAAAATTCCTTCACTCAATCTGATTCAAGCTAGAGGCACCTAGGTTTAATGCAATTTTTAATTCTCACATTGCAAGATTCTTATCAGAACATAATTTGGTTTTGTAAAGTGGAAAAGGAAGACGGGTTGTATTTTCCTTCTGATCATACTAGTTCCCCAATGTCAACCGTTTCTTCATGGATGAGCAGAAAATTTCTTTGTGCTTAGCACTTAGCAGTACTACTAATAGTTGACTGATGTAGTATGGCTAATTTGAGTAATAGCAGAAAGAGTTCAGGTCAAGGAGTCTGCCAGGTTTCCAATTAAGCTATATCTGCAGAGAATTCTCTTAATTTTCTCTTTGTAGCTAAAATGGCTTTTGAATGAATAAGCCAGATCATAAAATTATCCTATATCTCTCTTGCTCTTTGGCTCAAGCTATCATCTGATCACTCTACTTGTAAGGTCTATTCTTAGATGCAAATTCCATTTCACTGAAATAAATGTGCCTTGTACTTCACCTTGGACTGTGTTTTCTTTACTGCACCTGCTCAACTGCTAAATTCCAATGTTTTAGATTTTTCTCAAAACATAAACAGAAAACATAGATAAAAATAATTAAAATTTGTGAATGATTAATATCTGATGATGAGCCTCTGGAGTTCATCACAGAATCTTCATCACGTGCATCAACTTTTTGGTGTCAGCGTCACAAATCATAGTTTTTAGCTCTGTCATACTGAATAGTTTTGATATCTGTACCTTTCTAACTTGTTCGTATTTTGATAGGTTCCGGTGGTGATGTGCCCCAAGGATAGCTCCTTCCCTGGATTATATTGTTCCTCATTTCTTACCAATCCGTGGCTTTCTGATGGGCGTTCCATGATTTTATCTTCCATGTGGAGCAGCGATCAAGTAATTCTTTCTGTGGATGTATTCAGGCAAGTTATAGTCCATGTTGATATTATGGGGACATTTTTTTTTCCCTTTACTTTACTAAAAGTTATTCGTCTTTATGCAGTGGTACAGTAATGCGTATCACTCCCTCCAGTCCAGGCCATTCATGGAATCTTCTTGCTCTGGATGAGGATAACATCCTTGCTGGTATACATGCTCATCGATGTGACACTCATAAATAGTCCAAAAGAATTGAGCCTAAACAAAATTATGTTTACATTGAAAGTATGCAGTAGTTTGGTAGATGCTCCTCAAATCAAGTATGGATGCCTTCTCAAGGAGTCATCCACAAGAGCTTGGAGTTGGCAAGATGTGTCTAGTCCCACCTTCAAATGCTCTACGAAGGTTAGCTCCAATGCCATTTTCTTTTGTGGGATTCTTCAGATTAAATTGGCTTTTATGAGTAAATCTTGTGTGGAATCTTTCAGGTTAATTCTTTGTTGTCAGCACTTCAGTCCAGCATTTTGAAAATTCCAGTAAAGAACGTATCAGAAAATCCTGCTGAAGGTATTATGTTGATCTTCTGTTGTAGAAATGTAGTTGCTATTCCTTAGAACTTTCACAACTCAGGCATGTAAGTTTTGTTAACTTGTTGACTCTGATATAATCTTTATGAAATCTTCATGCATTTTCTTGGTCTCGTGGGTGGATTAATCAACGTTTAGGGAATGAAATCTTATCTACTACTTTGTTGATTTTTAAATGTCAACATCTGTATATGGTATATGGTTTATAAGCTTATCGTTTATTGGTTCTGGTGTATTCTTACAGGTGCCAACAAACCTTTTGAGGCAATATTTGTCTCCTCAAAAGAGAAGAAGAGTGATGTTCGTGATCCTCTAATTGTGGTTCTTCATGGGGGGCCGCATTCATCTTATGCAACATCTTTCTCCAAAACCTTGGCGTTTCTCTCTTCTATTGGTTACAACTTACTAATCGTAAATTATAGGCAAGTGAAACCACTTAGTCAAGTATCTTATCTTTGCTATCCACCTTGTTATGATATTCAGTCAAAACATCTAATTGTATTATCTTGGATCATTTTCTTTTTGGTGGCTGAGGTGGCTCGTAAGGTCACTTGTTATAACTTATAAGCTCCATTAGTTTTGCAATATCTTTTGCAGAGGTTCTCTTGGATTTGGTGAAGAAGCATTGCAATCACTTCCGGGAAAAGTTGGATCTCAGGTGCTTTAGAACTTACTCCATAGTGTTCTATTGTATTTTGATTGAAGTGTCCTGCTAATAATGTACTGAAATAATTTCCAAGCAAGAAGCAGTGGAGAAGCTGATATATTATTTACGGTATGCAGGATGTCAATGATGTTCTTACAGCCTTGGATCATGTGATTGAAACAAAACTGGCTAACCCATCAAAAATAGCTGTCCTTGGTGGTTCTCATGGTGGATTCTTAACTACCCACCTGATTGGCCAGGTTTACGCCCTCCTTTTGCAGTCCTATATCTTCTTTCAAGTCCATTTTTGCTATATTAAAATTCATATGTATGTTTTCAGCTGGTGTGTACTCCCTTGCATAATTTTGCCAAAGAATGGGTGTGGTGTGGGTACATAAGATATCTGGGCCCCTAATATACCAATTGAGTGCTCTCTGATACACAAACATATGGTTTCAGTTTCATTAAGTGTTTAGGGAAAAGGGGTAACCTCATGCAGGAGTATTATCTTTGCTTCTCAGATTGTGCTTACATGGTATATGCTGGAATCAAGGTGGTTAATTATACTAAAATCCGGAATAATCTCTCTTGAATAGGATAATAATGGATATAATATATTCATATAATCATATGCGTTTCCAATTTGATGTGACAGGGCTAGTGGTAGCAGGTTAAAATGCATTATCTTAGTCTCCTGAAATGAGTTATGATTTGGCATGGGTTGGTTCTCATTTTTTTTTATCTTTTGTTATGTGAGGCTTACAGGCCCCTGAAAGATTTGCTGCAGCAGCTGCTAGGAATCCAGTCTGCAATATGGAATTGATGGTTGGAACGACTGATATCCCGGAATGGTGCTTCGTGGAGTCCTATGGGTCTGAGGGTAAATTAAGCTTCACCGATGCTCCTTCTATGGAACAGTTGGATGTCCTTTACCAAAAGTCTCCCATCTCACACATCAATAAGGTAATGCATGTATTCTTATGGATCTTTCTTCGCATATAACTAAATTTTGCATACAGAACATCTTTGGCATAGCAAAACTTGTTTTTGGCAATTTTTTACTCAGAAAGTTTTAGCAGTTCTCATACATGTGAACTTTGCAGGTTAAAACTCCCACTCTCTTTCTAATCGGAGCTAAGGATCTTCGTGTTCCATCTTCTAATGGTTTGCAAGTAAGATTACGTATCCCTTGGATTATTTTTCACTTTTATATCTTGTTACATACATAGTTACAGTGCCTTTTGATTCACTAGACACATTGTAATGTCTTCATACTTATTGTAGTATGCACGGGCGCTAAAAGAGAGAGGAGTCGAGACCGAGATCATAGTATTCCCGGAGGATACACATGGCATTGACAGGTTTGCAACCCGTATTGCATTCCTGTCATTTTTGTGTGTTTTGCTTCTTGGGTTTTTTCATCTTTCTTGTTTATGGTTGCAGGCCACAGTCGGACTTCGAAAGCTTTCTTAACATCGGGGTTTGGTTCAACAAGTACTGTAAGTAGGCACGGGGTGCATTCTTCAACCAGGCAAAAGAGGGTTGTTGATCGTATGATTCTTTCCAATTTGAGTATGTACAATTACAAAAGATTTTAAAGTGCTAGGTGGGTGTTGGATGAAATTATTTCCCTTGATCATTTTTCATGAAGAACTTCGAACCAGCGGACTTTGATGTACTCATTCTAGAAGTTATTAACGAAATCTGAAATCGCCCATGAACCAGCGAACTTTGATGTACCCATAGCTCATCTTAATCCTAATGAACTGAACTCATTGATACAACCCAAATGAGGAAACTATTGCTCAGAAAAGACGCTGTGTTCGTCGGTTTCATCGGTGGTAGAATGCTCAAAAACTACATACCAAAATAAAGAATGCTAAAAGCTGACAAACTACATCCATTCAAGCCATTGCGAATCGGATGTAAAGGCCAGGAAGCCAGGAAAGGATTTTGAGAGTGATCTAGAAAGAGCCAGGCTCACACCTCTGGCGACAGTGGGGACTAAGCTTAAAGCCAAGGCAGTTGCTGTCATGCTTTATTGTATGCCTGAAGCTTGTCTGTTCTTTCAACTGGGCTTGTAAAACTAAAATGCCACAACTTGTCACTCCAAAGTTGAATTATCAGACTCAAAAAACTCTTTAAATTTGTAAATTTCACCTGCTCTGCATAGCTGAGCTTGAGAGATGAAGCCATGGAGGATGCCAGTAATCAGATAAAGAGAACATACAACAGATCAGTAAAGGATTTTTATTAGCAAGAAACTATGATACATTGATAGGACTCAAAGAGATGACACAAAGCTTTACAAAAAGGGTCAAAGCATATTTAGACCCCCAAGATTTTCTACGCTCTCCTGGACATTTGAACACTGAGTGTTCAATCTTCTTTCTGAATTCTGATTCCTGACCTGTAGATCGCCATTGAAGGTCATCAGTTGAACCCTCCACTACCATCTTCATCATCATCATCGTTGTCTAGCCCCTACAAAACCATCCAAACCTTCCAATTCATCATTTCCTTTGTACATGGCCGGTTCTGATTCAAAGACAGCTACTGAAACAAAATTCAAGTTGCAATCTTTTGGAAGATCCATTTTCAAGTCATGTCTGGGTGTCTTCATTGTGCCAAAAGGCAACAATGTCTCCTAATTCAGACTTCAACTCCCCCCATTGAACCTTCTCCATCCTCCCGCCGCCGCGGCCTCCGTCGCCGTCGCCTTCCACCACCTTCACCTCCACCACGAGCACCTCCGCCGCCATCTCCAAAACCTCGACAATCAACAGCAATCTACCCTTCCCCAGCCAGATCTTACCGGCTTTCCCCTTCTCGACCTCGTACCCTAGTATCTTCCCCACCTCCGCCACCTTCTCCACCACCGCCGCCGCCGGCTCCTTCGTCGTGAATCTCCTCTCCTTGCTCCCTTCGCCGTCGCCGAACAGCCCCGACAAATCCAAGCCGGGGCTCATCCCGATTATGTCGAACGCGTTCATGCTCGAAACCCTCTCGAATTTCCTCTCGTTGATTGACACCAAATCGCCCAGCGACATGCTCCTGGGGCCGAATTGACTGGTCTTGAACCACGAATCCTTCGTGATTTCTTCGATGCTTAGCCTGGATTTCGGATTCGGATCCAGTAGAGAGTAAATCAGGGCCTTAGCGGATCTCGTCAAGTAGGACGGGAAGTGGAATTCGCGGCGGTGCATCTTCCTGTACATCGCAACTAGGTTGCAATCGTCGAACGGGAGACCGCCGACGAGCATCGCGTAGAGGATGACTCCGCAGGACCAGGCGTCGGACTTAGCGCCGTCGTATCCTCGGCGTCCAACGACCTCCGGCGCGGCGAACGCCGGGGTGCCGCAGGCCGTCTGGAGGAGGAGCGGGGAGGCTGCACACTCGCTGGCGACGGCGGAGAGGCCAAAATCGGAGACCTTAACGTTGCCTTCCTCGTCGAGGAGGATGTTCTGCGGCTTGACGTCGCGGTGAGCGACGCCGTGCTGGTGGCAGAATTGGAGCGCGGAGACGACCTGGTGGAAATAGTGGCGGGCGATCCGCTCCGGGAAGCGGTGGCCGGGGCGTCGGGCGAGCTTCGAGAAGAGGTCCCCGCCGCGGGCGAGCTCCATCACAAGGTAGATCTTGGTCTTCGTCGCGAGCACCTCGTGGATGCGGAGGATGTTCGGGTGGTTCAATCGGCGCATAGCGACCACCTCCCGGACGATCCGGGGAGCCATATCGGGATCGATCTTGAGCTTGTCGATGATCTTGATGGCCACCGGCGCGCTGCCGTCGTCCTTGAGGGAGCGGGCGAGGAAGACCTTGGCGAAGCTGCCCCGGCCGAGGAGGCGGCCGAGCTGGTATTTGCCGAGGACAGTGGTGGTTGTGGAGGCGTCGGAGCCGGAGATAGAGGGGGTGGGGGGAGGTCCGGGATCCATGGAGGGTTTGGGGAGGTTAGAAAACCCCAAATTGGAAATGAAAGGAGGCACAGACGATGGAGAGGAAGGAGAGGAGGTTAGTTTTATAGCGGCTGTGGGATTTCTTCGGAGGTTTTTAAGTCATTTTCAAAACTACTATATTTGATTTATTTTCTTTTTCTTTGAATAAGTATTTGATTTATTTCTATTTTCTCTTCAATAAGGAAATTTGGTTGTGGTTGTTGTTTTGTAATTTTTTGGGTTAATTAGGTATGCTATTTTGGTATAAGGTTAGTTTATAAATATTTAATAACTAGACTATTTTTTATTATCAAATTTTAATATAATAAATACAATAACTAAAATAAAAATAAACTTTTAGCGATGGGTCTGGTTAAAACCCGAACCCAAATTCAATTCAGCTCGACTTAAACATTATGCTATTTTAGATTAATTATTCACGTTGGTAATAATAAACTGAATCCAAACTCAGTGACCCGTCTCAAATTCAATTGTTAAATTAAAAACAACGATAAAACATATTGTACGTAAATTATTTTTTACCCCTATATATAAGTGGATATATCATATCATTTTTTTTACCACAAATCTTAGGTTAGGTCACACACACACACATAAATTGGGGACGAATCGAGGGGTGAACCGGGGTCTCCATTCCAGTTCGTCCTATTTTTACAAAAATAAAATAATAAGTGAAAAATTAAGAAAACTTAATAAAAATTTATTCATGTAGTCATTAAATTAAGGATTTTGTTAATAAAAAATTATGCAAATGAGAAAAAAAATTAGCCTACTAACCCATCCGAATTTTAATTTCGGATTCCGTACCTGCATAGAATTATATATGAGAGATATGTATTTAGAAAACTTTCAAAGATGAAACTTCCTATTTTGTTATTCCATTATTATCTTTGCTTTTAGCTTCTTTTTTGCATAGCTTTTATGTTTGTATTGGTGATTAGGACTTGTTTGGGCATATAGAAGATATATTATGTGTTTTTTGTTATATGATATTCAATCTTTTGAAAATATCTTCTCAATATAGTTAATGAAATAATGTGTACACCTCTACATTATAACTATTATATATATAGCAACATAGTTAATGAAATAATGAAATAATCTTTTGAAAATATCTCTCTTCTTCATTTTTTTCCTTTGCCCGTACAATATAACTATATAGCAATTTATGAGATGAGGCACTAAATTTCATAATAAAAAACTTTTAATTTTTGAATGTTGGTGTTGTAAATAATGCAAAGTGCGTGCTATAAACCAATTAGTATAAACGAAGCTTATATAGAATCATATATTTGAACAATACCTAAAGTCAAAGGTCAATTTAATGAAATGAAATATTTCTCATATGTACACTATTTAGTGCACACATGTTAAACTTCGTTATAGTCGACTATTTCAATTTTCAATCAAATTCAAAATGGATAATAATTATCATTTAACTTCATATTTCATAATGGATAATCAACAAATATATAAGTTGAACTTTCATTCTTTGTAGTAATTAACAATATGTATTGTGAGTCATTAGAATAATAAATTGATTAAAAATAAAAAAGCAATGCCACCCCATTGTAGCACGTTGGATCGATGTGTTCCTTACTCGAGATAGTTGACATTGGCATGATATCGATCTTCAAATGAGCTCCTATTTCTTCACTTAAAAATGTTTTTATATATATATATATATAATTTGATTGAACAAGTATAAGATGCGGTGGCAAGTGCAAGAAAATTGGGGGAAAAAAATTACTTTAATGGAAAAAAATTGGCTTTGGATAATGTCCTGATGTGTGCTCGTGTTCGCCACAAAGTTTATCGTGTACTAATGTAGGTCCCGTCCCGTGGACGAATAATATATTAATACAATATTGTAAATAATATAGATAAATTCCAATAAATAAATAAAATAATCTAAATATAAACTATGTTTTTCACCAAAAAATAATATATATATATATATAAATAAAAGGGGCGTTTTGCAAAATGACCACGAAATTGGACCTAATTTGCGAAATAGACGCGTTTTGGGACAAATTAGAGACCGTGGCGTCGGATCCGCTGTCTGGTGGCGAAATCGAGGGAGCGCTGGAGGGAGCGAGCGGCTAAGCGAGCGAGCGCCGGAGCTCGGAGCCGCTGTCTGGTGGCGAGTTCAAGGGAGCGAGCGGCTGAGCGATGGAGCGTGGGAGGCCAGATCTTATTCCAGATCTGATTCCAGATCTGAGCGAAGGAGCGGCGGAGGCCGAATATGATTCCAGATCTGAGCTAGGGAGCGGCTGAGCGAGGGAGTGGCTGAGCGAGCGGCGGAGGCCGCCGGATCTGATTCCAGATCGGGAGCGAGCGAGCGGCGCCGCGGCGGAGGCCGCCGGATCTCATTCGGGGGCGCGGGGTTGAGGATGAAGTTTTTGTTTAATTACAAAACTGACCCCGTAAATATAGGAATTACAAAAAAAATCTATATTTTATTACAAAAATCACTCTATAAATATGGGAAATTAAAAAAAAATATTTATATTTTATTATGTGATCCATAATCTATATTTTATTATATTTTACACAACAAAATGTTATATTTGCACAATATATGGTTATATTTGAATAATTTACGGTTATATATGCATGACAAAATGTTAAAAAAAAATAAAACAGAATCGTGCAACCCTTAAAACAAGAGTCGTCCAACTCCTACAACAGAGCCGTGCAACTCCTACAACAGAGCCGTGCAACTCTTACATCAGAGTCGTGCAACTCTTAAAACAGAGTCGTGCAACTCACAAGTCTTACAACATAGTCGTGTCATCACTTTTTTCAAATAATTTTGTTTTCACGTCAGCACTTTTTTAAAATAAGATCACGTTGAGAATAAACTCACAAGTCTCGATTGTCGTGCAAATCTTAAAACAGAGTCGTGCAACTCGTACAACAGAGTCGTGCAACTCTTAAAACAGAGTCGTGCAACTCTTAAAACAGCGTCGTGCAACTCTTGCAACATAGTCGTGCAACTCTTACAACATAGTCGTGCAACTCTTACAACATAGTCGTGCAATACTTAAAATAATATTGAGAGAACATAAAATCATGTTGAGAACAATTTCAGAAATCTCAATTGTTTTGCAAAAAATAACCTATTGTTGAGCAAAAATAAGAGTAAGTTGTGCAAATATAAGAGGACGTTGTGCAAATTTAATCATAAGTTGTGCAAATATCACCCTAGTCTAGTTTTTATTTATTTTATTTTTTAACTTTTTATTGTGCAAATATAAGAGTACTTTGTGCAAATATAACCATAAATTGTGCAAATATGATCCAAGTAGAGTTTAGAGTTGCACTTTTTTCCGTGTCAGCACTTTTTTTCCCATGTCAGCACTTTTTTTAGAGTTGCACAAGCATGGATAACAATTTCACAAGGAATCGAAGAAGCACATGACAAATGAATCATAAGCCGATCAAATGATGTCGAACAATTCCATCAAGCCTGGATAACAATTTCATAAATATGATCTAAATCTAGTTTTAAGAGCCGTGCAACTCTTAAAACAGAGTTGTGCAACTCTTAAAACAGAGCCTTGAAACTCTTACAAGAGAGCCGTGCAACTCTTACAACAGAGTCGTGCAACTCTTGAAACAGAGTCGTGCAACTCTTACAACAGAGTCGTGCAACTCTAAAATTTCATAATGTTATTCATGAAATTTATAGTTTTATTCATACAAACTAAAATCTAATTTTAAAATGTATGTTAATCAATTACATTAACAAAATACGGATTTTTCTCTTTCACTATATGGTTTACTACACACCAAATCTGAACCATATAGTGAAATATAAATAGTTTTTTTCCAAAAATGGGGTAATTTTTGTAATTTTCATATTAATGGGGTAATTTTTGTAATTTTCCAAAAATGCTTTCTTCAACCTCTGCAATATCGCTCCAGCTGCTCGCTGTTCCCTGCTCGCTCCAGCCACCTTGCTCGCTCCGGACACCTCGCTCGCTTCGCTCGCTCCGACTGCTCGACTTCCTTCATGATCGCGTTTGGCTCCACCGGCCACTTGAATTGGAGATATCGGAGGAATCGCATAAATCTGAAATCGCAGACTTCGCTCCGGCTTCAATTACCGGACCTCGCTCCGGCTTCAATTACCAGACCAAGCATCGTCCAATTGAGACTCGAGGGGGAACCGTCGAATTTCGCTGGAGGAGAGGCGGAGATTTGAGGGGGAGAGGAGGCGGAGAAACAGATCTGAGATCTCAGATCCATGCCATCTCCGAGGCGCTCCAGATCTTCAATCCCGGATCCATGCCATCTCCTCCTTAGATCTTCATCTTCAATCTCAGATCTCCAATCGGCTTCATCAATGTCTTCCTTCAGTCGGAGACGGCGAGAGAAAGCGACGGAGATGGAGAGCGCGATGGAGACGGCGAGAGAGAGGGAGGTGAGAGAGAAATCTAACATTGAATTAGGGTTATATAGTGGCTATTTTGCAAATTTGTCCAAATACGCGTCTATTTCGCAAATACGTCCAATTAATGTGCCTATTTCGCAAATTTTTTCTAAATAAAATTAGTTCAACAAATGATATAGTATAATCTAATTATCTTTTATTTGTATTCTCTCGAAATATAAATAAAATTCATACTTTTAAGGTAAAATATTTTTTTCCTAATATATCGTTAATTATAACTCATGTAATTAAATAGATAGTTGATTTTTAAAAATATTTTAATATTCTTTTTTTTAAATACTTTATGTAGTATATATTTATTACGTTAGTTTACTAAAATATTCATGCACGGATAGATTGTGTTATATTGATATAGTTTTTCCTTACAATCTTTACTCTTTTATAAGATTCTATCCAATTTACCAATTATATGAGTTAATGGTAAAATAAAATAATTATTTAATCATTTTTAATTATATAAATTAGAACTATCTAATTATTTTTATTATATTTTCTTTTTGACGGGAGAAAGTTTTGCGAGATGCACTCACGTGCCACCACGTATGCAAATGCACTCACGCGCCGCCACGTAGGCAACACTGCATCGGTTTTAGTATATACTCCGTAGTTGATTTTTAAAAATATTTTAATATTCTTTTTTTTTAAATACTTTATGTAGTATATATTTATTACGTTAGTTTACTAAAATATTCATGCACGGATAGATTGTGTTATATTGATATAGTTTTTCCTTATAATCTTTACTCTTTTATAAGATTCTATCCAATTTACCAATTATATGAGTTAATGGTAAAATAAAATAATTATTTAATCATTTTTAATTATATAAATTAGAACTATCTAATTATTTTTATTATATTTTCTTTTTGACGGGAGAAAGTTTTGCGAGATGCACTCACGTGCCACCACGTATGCAAATGCACTCACGCGCTGCCACGTAGGTAACACTGCATCGGTTTTAGTATATGTATATATATATTTATATAATTTTGGAGACTTGCATCTAGTACACTTACACATATCAATAGGATATATATTGTGGTGGATTTATGAATTTTTTTTTTAAAAAAAAAGGAGAGCTAAATTTTGTTGTGGGAAATTTCATTTTTTGTATGCGTACATGAAAAATATTTTTGTGTAAATATATTTAAAGACTTTAAATTTGTGATTTAAAGAGTTATTTTTAGTCGAAAATATAAAAAAAATTATCAAAAAATAAAGCTAGAAGTATAAATCTCACTCCTTACCACTTACCACTTAAATTAAATTGTCTTTGTGATTACTAACCTTTTTTTATAATATTTTATCTTTAAAATTAATAAAAATTATAAATAAATAAAATTCTCCCTTTTTTATTCAGAATTACGGGAGTTTCGGTCATCCCAATCCGCCTTTTATTACTTGTATTTGTGCATTTAAGATTTAAGAGTACATATCAAGAGGAAAGATTTTTCGTTTGGGAAATCAAAAGGTCTAATAAAAAGATAAATGCAAACATAAAACTCCAACTAGAGAGCAACACTTTCTTTTCATTCTATCTTGAATAAAAATAAAAATAGTTTATTATATATGATAGTAACAATTCAAATATTAATTAAGTATTCACATATACTAGAATATAATTCTCATTATTTCATACGACTCTTTAAGAATTTAACTTCCATTTATCACAAACCAATTTGTATACGTTCCTGTCCATTTTAGTAACTTAAACATTTATCCTTAATTCTATACATTCATATCATAACCAATTAACCATTAACCATTAACCAATCCAAAAAATAAATTGCTGCATTTTTTTTTATTAAAAAAAATGTCAAGATCAAAAGTCACTCTCTTCCATTTTTCTCTAGTGGAAATATGCTGTTACTCACCCGCTCACCATATTTTTTTTTTAACTTAGTCCAGTTCGATCGACTCAGTCGTTCTACATCTGGATCGAGTACTGTATGACCCATTTAAGGGGTTGACCCTCCCACTCACAAGCGACTCCATGTTTCCATTAGTCCAGTTCGATCGACTCAGTCGCTCTACATCTGGATCGGGTACTGTATGACCCATTTAAGGGGTTGACCCTCCCACTCACAGGCGACTCCATGTTTCCAAGAGGATTCGAACTTCGAACCTCTTGACATGGGATGTAGCCCCACAACCACTACACCAACTTGTGATTGGTCCCGCTCACCATATCTTAAAATCACAAAAAACAAAACAAATAAAAAAAGAAAAAATGAAAAGGGGGAAAATTAATATTTGACTGTGTTTGTACCTACATAAATTAATACGGAGTATAAAGTGACCCCCATCCCTACATTGCCTGATAATTGCCTATTAAAATGTTAACTGGCCACCACTAATCAAATGGCCTCTTTTTAAGAATGTTATCTTTAACATATTTTTAATAATTAAACTCTAATCAAATCATGGAATCATATGATTATATATTTTGATCTTATTGATATAAAATTGCTTAAAACCAATATATTAATGATGATATGTAAATGCGCCAACTTGCACGCCTCCAATGAAAAATATCAACCGTTAGTTAATAAACATGGGATTTTCATGCTACTTTCCTTTTTAGTTTTCTTTTTGCAACCTACACACGGTTTGGTTAAGCACTTGATATATACGGCCGACTATATGGAGAATTCAAATACCCACGAGACCTTATTTATAACTTTAAATTATGTAGTTGTTGATGGCTGCAAATTTAGTGCAAATTTAAAGACATCCATCTAATTTATCCTTAAAAAATACTAGCATTTACATAGATTAATTTATTAATCGTTGAGAATGTGAAATATGAAGTTAAGATAGTATCTCACATGAAATATATATATATATATATATATATATATATATATATATATATATATATATATATATATATATATATATATATAGTGAATAAGTGGGTGGGCTACTCTGTCTAAAATCAATAAGAACCCCTCTCGTCTTGTGTATTCGACTTGGTTGGTGAGTGTTACGCTTGGACGTACGTGATCTTTCACGACACGGTTGACGAGTTTTATAATAACTCCTGACCGAAAATTGTCTTTCAGGAGTTTTATAAAACACCCGATAATTTTATCCTGATAGATGTACAATCTTTACTAGTGTTTGCTTCGCTTAAGTGAAATATAAACTAGGGTTCCATATTAGACATTGTCCGGTAGTTTTTGGTTTTGATTTTGATGACATTTCCTAATAATGTGAAGAATCTAAATCTTGCATATAAGCCAGTAGACTCCTCATCCTAATGCCAATTGGTTTCAGGATGAAACCTCACTAATCTTGTGTGTTCGGTCTGGTTAGTGCATGATGCGCTTGGATGTGTGACCCCCAAGTCATATGGTCCACCGGAATTTAACGTACAGTAATAAATGAATTAAGAGTGTTGTTAGATACACCGCAAATCCTTTTCTTTAAGTGCACACTCATTCCAACGTGCAGACCTTTTCAATTAATTAGCACACTTTTCCAATTAATTAGCCCACTTCAACCATGTGCGTCCTTTTCGACGTGCAAGATTTGTGGTGTATTTAGTTTCTCCGATGAACTAAATATAAGATTTTAGTTTAATTAGCTTTTGGGTTTAGAGCTTTTCAACAGCTACTCACCCAAGGTTTTCATAGATTTTGGTGGGATTTTGAAGGGGAAAAAAAGTGACTCTCATACTCATACCGGTCCCGTCCCAATTCTGATGAGATTTCGAGGAAAAAAATAGTGAATCTCGTCCCTGCCAGTTAAAACTAGATTGATTGTGAAAGCGTTCCAACTATACATCCATTACATTTACGGAGTACATCCATAGTTAGGAAAGAGTGTGACCTAGCTAACTAGTTGCCCCATATGTATGATAACTTTAACTACAAGGTCCTATAGTTAAGTCCAATCAAGGGCAAAAAAAGATGCCCAACTTATCACCTTTGAGACGAGTACAGCTTACCACAATTGGAAGATATTTTGGAACATGAAAGGGTATCATTCTATAAAGTATGATTGCTACCCAATTTGACTTGCTCGGTTTTTAGTGTAGCTTCTGCCTCAACTCTCAAGAGTGACTTTTGAATTGATAGGCCCTATTTTTCTCTTAATTGATAAAATCCCAAATTTTTCTCTTAGCAAGATACTTTTTTTTTTTATTAAGAAAAAATTCGGGGGATAAAACTCTACCCGAAGGCATCATTTCGGATGAGGTAAAAAAGAGTAGGATTATTCTGAATATTAGTACCATAGGCAGAGTGACAAAGGTGTGCAACCTTATGAGCCACTCTATTGCCTATTCGGGGGTACATGGAGGAAATAAACTATTTCCATATTTGTTAACATAGTTGTAATATCTGACAGAATAAGTTCAATTTCCCATGGACATTTTGTTTTTCTGCTGAAATGGTCAATAATTATTCTGGAGTCCCCTTCAATTTGAAGATTGGCAATTCGTAAGTTTATTAATGTTTGTACACCGAGTTTTAGAGCAAGAGCTTCAGCTTTTAATGGATTTTGATTACCGAGTTTTTTATATCCTATGTTGATTGGCTGACCTTCCCAATCGCGGATAATAGTCCCTGCTGTGCTGGCCATGTTTAAGAGAGAAGAACCATCGAAGTTTAATTTGAGAGTTCCTCTAGGTGGCTTACGCCATCTAATGTTTTTTCGTTGTTTTTTCCGCTGTCTATCAGATTTAGTTTGTGGTTGCATGTCAGGGTCACCCCCTAGTCCGCCCTCAAAATTTGAGGCTTTGCTCCAATTTAACTCGTGTGTTTTAATGATGTGGATCGTGGTATCTCTACTAGGAATTGGAATTGATATGAAGATATGGTGGTTTCGAGAATACCAAACAGACCACCAACAAAATGCTAGCTTAGCTTTGGATTTATTGCTAATGTTGTTCCCAATGTAGGCCATAACTGGTTTAATGTCTCTTGATTGCTGAAGCATTGCTTCTATAATTATACTGGTGTCGGTTGGGAATTTGAGGAGAGAGGTCGTATATTAGCATTCCAACAGAAGATGGGCATCATCTTCTACCGCACAATTGCACAAACAACAGGTGTGGGGCACCGAAACGTTCTGCTGAACTAATCTAACGGCCGTGGGAAGACCATTTTGAGTTATTTTCCATAAGAAATTTTTTACCTTTGGTGGAATATCCAGGTCCCAAATCCAGAAATTATGATCAGGACATTGTCTCTTAGCAAGATACTGGTATAGTATATAGTACGGAGGAGTATGTACTTGTAGGCACTTTTTTTTTTTTTTGAGTAAATGTAGGCACATTCAAAATGATCTTCATATAGTAAAAAAATGATATTTTGTATAATTTTTACCGCCATAAAAAATGTGCATGAATAGTAAATTACTCCCTCCGTCTCACAGATTTGTTGTTTGACTTTTGAAACATTTTTTAAGAAGTTGAAAATTCTATACAATATTAATTTTTAAAATTAGATAATTTTATTAAATATGAAATTATTTTTTTATAAATTAATAAAATAATTGCATAGATAATTTTATTAATAGAATAATTAATAGAAGTTGAAAATTCTATACAAGGGTGTTTTGGGGAATTAGTAGGGCTTCCCACCTGAAGTGGGCCCACATAATTGTGTTAGGAAAGAGTAGGTGAGTAGCCCAACCCAATAGGGGGGGTCGACGTGGACGGGTTAGACAGGAGAATGTTTGGCATACCAGGGAGGTAGTCCACCACCCCACCTTTTTAATTAATGTAAAAGTAAAAAGTGAAAAGTAAAAAGTAAAACTCTTTAATTAATTAGTTTTCACTTTTTTAGTAATGTCCCATGAAGTATTGTATATTTTGTAATGGGTTCCTATCTCTGTTTTTCCATTCTATCTTTTTAAAACAAAATAAAAAAATCCAGTTGAAGGAGAACCGTGCCTTAGAGTTAGAGGTGGCTGGCAATCTCACCCGCATCCGACGGGGGGCTCAAATCTAGGGGTGGGCACAAATCCCGCAAATCCCGTCCCGTCCCGCATCCCGTCCCGATCCCGGTGGGATTTCGAAAAAAAAATATTCAATCCCGTCCCGATCCCGTCCCGCAAAAAATACGAGGGACGGGACGCGGGACGGAAAGTTCTTGTCCCGCAAATCCCGTCCCGTCCCGAATATATAAAACTATATATATTTAATATAAAAAATAAAAAATATATGTTGTATTTATAATAAAACTATGTATATATAAGTAGTATATATTACATGTTTAATACAGTAAATGTGATTTCTATCAAATATATAAGCTTTCTTTTATTGGATTATTTTAGATTTTTTTTACGAGGGACAAGTCCCGTCCCGTCCCGCGATGGATAAGACCTTGTGGGATTCAAAAAAAAATATTTCAATCCCGTCCCGATCCCGTCCCGTAAAAAATACGCGGGACGGGACGCGGGATTGGACGCCCACCCCTACTCAAATCACCTGTCCTCTAAAATGTCCCTCCCTCCTATCCCCCAACCCCCTTCCCCCTCACAAACTCTAATTGAAAAAAAAAAATTAAATTAAAAAAACAGATTAAAAGAATAAAAAAATTAACCTTTTTGTGAGAGGGGACCGGCCAAGGGAACGGGATTGGGGACACACGATTTAAACCCTCCGACGGGTACCCGCTTCACCCGATAAAAAAAAACCCGTTTAACAAATTTAAAAAAAGGTGAAAACTAAGTAATTAAAGAACCCCGTTTACGAATAAGTAGGAAAAATGTTAGATGGCGGAAACCAAACCGAGATTATCTAAAACTGAATTTTGATGGAGCAGTGAGTAGTTCCAGAGAAGCAAGCGCTGGATATATAATCAGGAATTGGGTAGGAGAGGTAATTAAAATCGGATATAAGGATCTTGGACATCAGAGTCCTATTGTAGCGGAATCGTTAGCCTTAAGAGAAGGAGTTCAATATGCAAAAGAGCAAAGGTATCAACAATTGATTATAGAAGGGGATTCTCAGATATTGATTAATCATCTTAAGAATAATGGTCACTGTCCTTGGAAAATAGAACTTTTATTGGGAGATATCAAAGGATTACTACAATCCTTTTCAGATATTTCTTTTTCCCACGTGCCCCGTGAGGGTAACAAGGCGGCTGACAAGGTTGCACACCTTGGTCGCCTTGTTAACGGGTTGGCACTGGAATCTCATCCAGATCTTCTAGATCTCATCCATCGGGATGCTATCGGTTAGGTTTTCCAACCGAATTTTTACCTAATCAAAAAAAAAAAAAAAAAAAAAAACCCCGTTTACACTTAGTTTACACTTTTTTAAAAAAAAAAAAAACAACCCCGTTTAACAAATTTTAAAAAAAAAACATGTTTTAACAAGGTTAAGGTAAAAAAACAGTCCTATTTAACCAAATTCAGCGTTTTTTAAAAACCTGTTTAACTAATTTTTTTTTAACACATTTCACACACTGTAAAACAATTATTTTTTTAACACATATCAGCGTTTTTTAACACAAAATTCAGCTCTTTTGAACACATTTGAAACACTGTAAAACATTTTAAAAAAAAAAAACATGTTTATCTAATTTTTTTTTAAAAAAAAACAGCCCCTGTTTATTAGGATTGGATGAAATATATATGTATATACATGCATATATTTATTTATTTATATTAAAAATATGCCGGGTGATGTACGGGTCGGGCGACGGGTGAAATTACTACCACCCGAATCCGACCCGACCCGTCGCCCGTTTAATACCCACCTTTTATCGGATTTTCACCTATTTTTTTTTTATCGGGTGAAGCGGGTACCCGTCGGGTGCGGGTAAGATTGCCAGCCACCTCTAACTCTAAGGCATGGTTCTCCTTCAACTGGATTTTTTTATTTTTTGTTTTAAAAGGATAGAATGGAAAAAGAGAGATAGGGACTCATTGCAAAATATACAATACTTCATGGGCCATTACTTAAAAAAGTGAAGACTAAGTAATTAAAGAGTTTTACTTTTTACTTTTACATTAATTAAAAAGGTGGGGGGTGGACTACCTCCCTGGTATGCCAAACATTCTCCGGTTAGACACACCCACGGGTGACTCACTCACATCACCCGCTCCAATCCGAAATTCAATTATTTATTCATTCAGAACCCCACTGTGGGCCACCACACCCATCCCCCCCTCCGACCCCACCTACCCGCGTGTCGTTGCTGTATTCTACATGGAGTAGGTTTTTTGCGAGATTTTCATTTTATTTTTATTGTTTTTATTGTTCATTGGGTCATTTGGGTGTTTGTTCCTTTTTTTTTTATTTCATCGATTCGATAATATGGATCATGTACAACCTAATAGTAATACTCTACTGCAATTGATCGATACATTTCCGATTAATTGAAAAAATAATATTATTACAAATCATTTTAAATTAATGCACTATCACCATTTCATAACACATAATATCGTTTACCATTCGCATATATTTTTTAAAATGATAAGAACTATATAAAATATATTTTTAAAATTATTTTTTAAAAATAATTTCATAAAATTTGGACAGTATTAAAATTAATGAACCTATTATAATGTTCATATATGGGATGAAAGGAGATCTTGTGAATTTTGGCAATTGTATAAAAAGCTAAAAACTTTAACATACGAATAATGTATATGGGAGCGGATTTATAATCTAACTGAAATTGAAAAAATATATTAATATTAATGTAATTTTAATCTCAAAATAATTCAGAGTTTAAATGTCCGATCCGACAACTTTATTATACGTAGTATAATTGTTTTATAATTAATTGCGTGGACTAGCCTTTACTTGTATATCTTTATTTTAATGAAGATTATTCCATAAAAAATAATTTCCAAAATGCTGCCAAACCAATGAAATATGATTGGTTCACAGTGTGTTTTATTTTCTTCTAATATAGTCCGTTTAAATTAAAAGACAAATGAGTCAAATTTTCTCCATAGCTTGGAAGCCCACAAGTAGTGGTGGTGGTGGACATTATACATGGTGGAGGTGATATGTGTAATATTAGTGGGGACAAATGGAAATGCCTAAAATCAAAATTTGTCAAGCCTGAAGATTAAAGGTTACATGACCGTTTTCTCGCCAATGGCTCGCCGACTTTCAAAGTCGTCTTTCAATTTAATGAAATAGTTGGCCGGAGACGACAACAAATTAAAAGAGTTGTTATAATTACCGACTTACTAAGTCGGCATTAAGGACGATAGGTGAATGCTGCAAGATCCGTCTGTGCGATTCCTGGTCAAACTGCACACATCTCGTCTCATCGACCTGAGAAGTCTGTGTCTGCATTCATAACACCGACCCAGGAAGTGCGGCAACAACTCTCGGCTTACCGAATCAGGAAGTCGGCACCGAGACCTTGCAGGTGGCAATATTTTTTCGTGCGAGTAGAAGGTCCGAAGATTAAACACACTAATATATCAATTCATAAGATTTGAGTAGGGTGAAGCGTTATATATATTTATGTTTATTTTTTATAAAAAATAATTCGAAATCCCAAACGATAACAAAAATCTGAGAAATCGAAAGGCCGAAGGGAATCGTATTATCTAGGAAATTGAAAGGCCGAAGGGAATCGGCTGACGGACTAACCGTCATGATATAACCATAAATAATTCTTTTTTTTTTTTTTGTCAGATTGGAGAAATTCCCCCTTGGGGTTTGCTTTTCATTAGATAGAATATATATAGATTACATGGATGAATATTTACAACGAGGCCCTTAGGCCCATTAGCCTATACAATACTACTGCTATCATACCCCTCAGTCGAAACAGGAGGGGACCGAAGAGTGAGACTAGATCTGAAATCCAAGAACAGTTGACGTGGCAAACCCTTTGTGAATATGTCGACATACTGATATGCCAAAGGCACATGGAGGACGTGGACGTGGCCCAAAGCAACCTTCTCACGAACAAAATGGATGTCAATCTCTACATGTTTGGTCCGCTGATGATGGACTGGATTGTGAGCAAGGTACGTGGCGCTGACATTGCTCGTGTAAACAACGTACGGATGCATGAGACAATGGACAATGGAGCTCAAGAAGGAGGTTATGCAACTAGGCACATTCGACAGCGACGTTGGCCACTCCGCGATATTCAGCCTCTGCGCTAGAGCGGGAGACCACCGGTTGTCGCTTAGAAGACGAGGAGATCAGAGAGTCATTCATACACAGTACCCGGATGTGGAGCGACGGGTGTCAGGACAACCCGCCCAATCGGCGTCGGTATAGGCGACCAACGAGACTGGTGACGATGACGGGGAGATGGTGGTGTCGAGGGCTGATGTGCCGTGAATGTACCGGATAATGCGCTTCAGAGCAGCAAAATGCGACTCGCGGGGATCATGCATAAAGAGACATACCTGATGCATGACGTAACTGATGTCCGAGCGGGTGAACGTCAAGTACTGCAGAGCACCCTCCAGGCTTCTGTAGAGGGTTGGGTCAGAGACGGAGGGGCCCGAAGCCTGAAGCAACTTAGCAGAGGTATCAACCGGAGTGAAGACCGGCTTGCAGTTCATCATATTTGCTTTGGACACAATCTCCTTAGCATACTTTTCCTGAGAGAGGAACAGAGCGAGTGACAGAAACCCCCAAGAAGAAACTGAGAGGGCCAAGATCAGTCATAGCAAACTCCCTGCTCAGCCGCTGAATGATGGTAGACCGGAGATGCTCCGTCGATGATGTGAGAATGATGTCATCAACATATAACAATAGATAAGCCCGGTGATTACCTCGACGGTAGATAAAGAGGGAGGAGTCACACTTGCTATATATCGACGAATCCAATCTGAAGAAGGAACGTAGCAAAGCGAAGATACCACGCTCGAGGAGCTTGCTTGAGGCCATACAAAGACTTCTTTAACAGAAAGACATGATCCGGTCTGGCGCTATCAACAAAACCTGGAGGTTGATACATGTAGACTATCTCGTGCAGATTTCCATGAAGAAAAGCATTCTTCACGTCGAGCTGATGGATGGGCCAAGATCTCGAGACAACAAGGTGTAACACAGGCGGCGGGATCTGAAGAGCGAGGAAGGAAAGCGAGGGCTGGGTTGCTGGTGGTGGCGGCGGGATTTGGACAGAGAGAAGGAGGACGACGGCGTGTGGAGGCGGAAAATTAGGGTTGATTTTGATAAAACCCTAAGGCTCTGATACCATGTCAGATTGGATAAATTCCCCCTTGGGGTTGCCTTTCATTAGATAGAATATATATAGATTACATGGATGAATATTTACAACGAGGCCCTTAGGCCCATTAGCCTATACAATACTATTGCTATCATTTTTGTGGACTTACCTAATAATATTAATTAGAGTTTTTTTTATAAAAAATTTAATGAAAAGAAAAATAACTATATTAATTAGAGTTTTAGTGTATTATAAGTCATAAAATAGGGTAATTCACCCTTAGTTGATAGAAAGTGATTATTTTAGTACGAAGGTTATGGGTTAACCCACATATATTATTCATTTTTTCTCACTCGATCCATGTCATTAATTATTAATGGTTAGATATGATTGATAGTTGTGTTTTTTTAGTAGGTTTGTTTTGGATCCTTCATTATATACTTGACGAGAGATCGAGATGTTGAGACCAAAGAAGTATCACATTAATTGATAATATGAAAGAATAAGTTTTAATATATAACTAGTGAACTACGTACTTCTCCTATTGTACGTCAATTGATTTTAGAATGAAACTTCACTCGACTACGTGCGCACACGACCCCCGATTCCAAAACAATATGAGAAGATAGGATTGTAAGTTAAACTCAAAAACGAAAATAAACCCGTTATAACTCCAGTACGTTTTCATATGACCCAAAACGAATTGAATGAATGATTAATTTGTGTATATGAATGTAATGCAAATTGCAAGGGATTCATGATTGCACAAAATGGGGTATATATATGGACCCTCACATTCATATATACTGTATATATTAGTACATGTTGGAGAATGAATTGAAGGTAGAGCTACATTTGCTTGTCAATTCAGCCATGTGGTTCTATATATACTTGATTATACTTAATTAATTTATATATATATATATATATATATATATATATATATATATATATATATATATATATATATATATATATATATATATATATATATATATATATATCCACAAAGCACTCCATTACTAATATACTTTTGTCCTTCATTAAGATTTGTCCTTTATTAATTACTGAACGTACACTTGTTAATCACATTAAGGAGTAAGCAATTCAACTATAACATGAATCTTCATTTTATGTTTCATATCTCTATAATGTTGGTAACTTAGGAACAATTTTATGCAATATTTTTATATTTACAAATTTATCCTCTCTTATCTGATCTCACCCGTAATTGTATCGATCAACTATGCACCCTATCACCTAAATTTTGCTATTAACATATTTGTGCAATAAAAATTTAACAATTTAATTTAATTTAATATCTATTTTAAACATCTAACTTATCGGTTTTAACTACCCTACCAATCAACTTTCCTGTATACTATACATTAAGCATATTTTGGTCTTATATACATTTGGCTTGAAACTAAATTAATATTTTCGGTATGCCAACACACATTTCGACATATTTTTTTTCTTCTGGGTGTATAGTATTCTTTGGTATTATTTTTGTTCATATCGGTCTATCTGTTGCAGATATTTTCAACCTCGATCTCGACCCATCGAGTATATCTGGTGCGTTGAATCCATTTCCATATCAATAAAAAAAAAAGATGATAGTAAACTACTTAAATGTATATAATTGCATATCTTAATATTAATTATATTTTAATTAAAGAAAATAAGCAATGGAAAATAGTGACTAATTAATGATTGTGAGAAAGATGATAACTACTTAATGTATATCATTGCATATCTTAATATTATATTATAATTAAAGAAACTAAGCAATGGAAAATAGTGACTAATAATGATTGTCTTATATGCACACTCAGTCAGTGGCTCAAAGGATCGAAGTTAGGCTGCTAACTTTTGCGATCTTAATCTTTGCAAGTTTAATGATATAAAAAACAACCCTAGCAAGTAGCAATTATGTTAATAGTATTTAATTAATGTCAATCATATATAATTAATATTACTGTGCTAGACGACCTTTATTGCTTAATTTAGAAATTAAGGTGGAAATTGGGATAATAATAGGACATATTTATAATCTAGATTAAAATAAAAAAAATGAATTAAAACAGATTTTATTTTTAAATTATAAAAATTATTATGAGTGTATTTTTATTGAGAATGCAAAAAAAATTCCTAAAATAAATCGGGTTGAAATGCCCCATTTTTTTTGGAGCTCAAACAAATGAAATTCTATTCATAATCAGCAATATAAACATGAGAAAATTTGCGCCGAAGACGCAACTTTTGGCCCAATTAGCGAAATATACACGTTTTTGTATAATTTGCAAAACTATACACAGATTTACCCTAGCCGCTTATCATTCTCGTTCTTCTTCCCTCTCACCTAGTTATCCAGATCTGAGAAGCCGCCTCTCCGTCTGATCTCTCGTTCTTCGTCATCTATCGGCGTGCGGTGGCTCCTACCTCTCTCCGCCTCTCGGCGTGCTTGAAGGAGGTGCGATGTAGTCTCAGATCCGCTTCCTCGCCGCCGCACGACCGCCACTGCCGAGATTCAATGCCACATATAGCATAAACTTCGATCTGGCGGAGGAGAACTTCGATCTGGATCGACGCTGTTGCCGAGATTCGTTGTTGGCCGACGCTGCTCTTGGTGGCCATGGTGGAGGAAAACTTCGATCTAGATTGAAGCTGTTGCCGAGATTCGTTGTTGGCCGACGCTGCTCTCGGTGGCCATGGCAGAGGAAAACTTCAACCTGAATCGAGATTGAGTCCATGGTGGTCGACGCTGATCTCGCCTTCCAGTAAGAATGGCATGTGCTGACATGGTTGGTTTCTGTACTCTCCTGCTTCGAAATCGGTCGCACTCCGCTCCGCTTCCTCCTTCAAGTAAGGTTTCTGGTGGTTATTTGGTTTATGTCTAATTTCCCTACAGTGTTTCTTCCTTGGCTTGGATCTGGATCCGAATTTGTGAACAGACGACAACATTCTTTCTTCGAATTCAACTTTCCTTTCACTTCAATTTTTAAATCTTTGCTTGATTTGTTTCATAGTCCGCTTCTTTTAACCTCGCCATGGCTGCTCCCTTGCTCTCCGTTTCCAAATTTCCATGGAGGAGCCGGATCAAGGTGCAGGCGGAGGAATCGCCACAGTTTGATTGGAGATTTTCCAGGGAGAACGCCATTGCTGACAGCCTATTGAAGGATCTGGATTCAATCAAAGCGTTGATAATGTAGCAGGAACTACAGCAGGAGTCTATCGTCCACATTCTGGTTGCGAACAGCCATGGGAAGTGGCGCTCCTACCTTCATCAAGATGGTCTTGAAGAACTTTGATGTCCTCGCAGGGTTCGTTCATCTTTCATTCTCCATTACCCCCTCTTCAATTGCTTGAAATTTGAGCTTCAATCTTTCAGATTCTGTGCTATTTTGAGATTGTCTTCTATAAATTTAATACTGTACTTTAATCTCCTCTCTAGTAGGTTAGATCTGATTTCTTAGTTTTATTTCCACTAACTGATCTAGATTCGCACAAATATAGAAATGTGATTGTTTTGGGATATGAGATTTTCTTAGTTTTGTATGTGCTGTCATCTGTCGACTGTTTTTTTTCTGGAGAACTGACTGTTGATTATTGATGGTAGGATAGGTTGAGTTGTTGGCTTTGATCTTCAAAACATGACATGACAAATGAGTTCTAAAAGGTTATTTGCAGAAAACCGTCTTATAGTGAGGCTAAAGTTGGCATGAGTGGTGAGTTTAGTGTATATCATGTATTAGTCATATTTTAATTGCAGCAAAGAGCCTCTCAACCTTGTATATATAGCTGTATACATGCACTTGTATATATAGCTGGATAAAAAAGCAAATTAATGGGAGCTTCAATTTTGCCGTGCTTTCTAAATTTGCAGAAGATTAGCTAAGTTTAGCTTTTATTTTGTCGGTGTTCATCTGAACAAGCACACTAGTTGGATATTATATATTTAGGTATATATGTATGCTTAGGTACTTAAAAATTGGTTTATTTTTTAATGCTGACATAGTTTTTATGAATATTTTTTAGTGCTGAAATCGTTTTTAATTTGATATTATATATGTAAGTATATATGTATGCTAGAGTCATTAAAAAATGGTTTGTTTTTTAGTGCTGACATCGTTTTTGTGTGTATTTTTTAGTGCTGACATCGTTTTTAATTTGATATTATATATGTAAGTATATATGTATGCTTGACTCCTTAAAAATTGGTTTATTTCTTAGTGCTGACATCGTTTTTATACCTATTTTTTAGTGCTGACATCGTTTTCATGCATATTTTTGTGTAGGTATATATTTGCTGACATCGTTTTTGCAATATAAGAGATGGACGAGGAAAGAGGTCAGCATTGTCGGCGTCGAAAAATTCTTTGTTTTAATTGTTTACCGTTATTCTTTGTTTCTCACTACCAAAAATAAAATAAAATATTCGTTTTTTTTTTTGGTAGAACACTCCTTTTGTCTCTTTGTTCTCCCCTTTTTGTATTTTTAATGACTTAATACATCAAATATATTGATCTTCGATGTCACCATTGTCGGCGTCAGCATCCTCGTAGAGGGTGTGAGCAATGCTGACGTCAGCATTCTCGACGTCATTGTCGTCGGCGTCACCATTCTCGTAGACGGCGTCAGCATTGTTGATGTCAACATTCCTGTCATCGGCGTCAGCATTGACGCGAAAAAAACTTCCTTGTAAACGGTGTCAGCATTGACGCGCGAAAAAAAAAAAAAACCTTCCTTGTAAACGGTGTCAGCATTGCTGACGTCAACATTCCCGACGTCGGCGTCGGCATTAACGCGGGAAGAAAAAAAAATTAAAAAACTTCCTTGTAAACGGTATCAGCAATGCTGACGTCATCATTTCTGACGATGACGTCAGCACTGACGCGCGCGGAAAAAAAAACAAAAAAACTGGTGATGCGGAGGGGGGCACAGGGGGCGCGCATGAGGGGAGGGGGGGCACACAGGAGGGGCACAAGGGTGTTGTATAGTTTTGCAAATTTTCCAAAATCTTGTATATTTGGCTAATTTGGCCTTCATATTTGTATATTTGGCAAATCACCCCTATAAACATTCCACCACTGTCTTAGGCAGTAACCTTTCAGAAAAATATAATGTACCGGAAATTGGTCTGAAGGTGGCTAATGTGTGGGCAACAGTGTTCCCCTTCCTCCGCACATGGCCCCAATCGACAACTGCTTGTGTAGCTCGCCTGTGGATGGCATTGATCAAGTGATGCAGCACCCCCCGTCCCTCATAGACGGTGGTGAGTTAAGACACTAAACTTAGGCAATTTGACTCGATGTTTATGCGCGTATAACCTCGCTCGGTTACCCGAGTCAGCGCCCAATTGTCGCAATATGGATGATATAATTGTGGGAAAAAGGAAAAAACTTAAATGGTTTTATATGGGTGCGATTAATTTAAATAGAGAAATTGCAATTCCCGGGAATAGCAATTTCTCGCTTTTTATAAGGGCTGGTTTGGTTTGATGTGGGAATTGAAATTCCCGGAAACTTAATTCATGGGAATTGAATTCCCATAAAGTTAAAATCATGGGAATTCTAAAAATATGTTTGGTTGATTTTTTATTCTAGGAGATTAAATGAAGGAATTGAAAATTTTCAAGTTAAAAATGGTGGAAGTTGAACTTACCTAGGAGGGACTAGCAGGGGTGGAACTCCTTAGGGGCGAGAGGTGGCCGTGGCCCCTCCGAGCGGAAAAAATTTAATGTAATATGTCAAAAAATTATTATTATATTTAGTAGTAAAAGAGTATTTTAACAACTAATTTCTCTAGCTTAGTTGGTAAATGAGAAGTATTTTAATCTATAAATCAAGAGTTCAAATATCAATATTAATTTTTTAGAAGAATAATTTTAAAAATTGGTGTGAATGTGATATAAAAACAATTAAAAACATCCCAAATATTTTTTTGCCCCCCTCGAATGTATAATTCAGGTTCCGCCACTAGGGACTAGGTAAGTGAACTCCTTCCAAATTGAAGGAATTTAACTTCATAGGAAGTTGAATTCATGGGTTTTTGGAATTTAAAAATGTCAACCAAACACAGATTTTTTAGCTACTTCCTAGGATTCTTCACTTCCTGGGTTTTCTAATTGTTAACCAAACAAGGCCTAGGATGTGATTAATTTGTTTTACATGTCGTGCTTTTAATACTTGCCATTTCCGTCGATTTTGATGTGTGGTTTGACTGTTTGAGTAGTATTTTGTAGGAATTGTGGATGTGTCCTCATGACAGATTGACAGATGCGTCATTGTTTGGGAGGCGCTTCTCTAAAGCATTGTGTTCACACCATTAGCCATGTCCCGATGTACCTGTTTTCTGGCGGTTCTACTCTTGTAGTGTTTGCTTGTCCTTCATCAGGTTTTTCGCCAGGAATGCATGTGGGTCTTTTGGTTCCGCCTGCTTTTCTTTGAGGCATTCTCTTTCAATCTCGGTTCCATCGTATTTCATTTGTTTTTTCATGTTGTTTCATGACGATTTGGCCGTTACCCGGTTTTCTCTACATTTCAAAGTAACGAGTTTGTCCAATATATATTTCGAATTCTTTCCTTACAAAAAAATTATAGAAATTTCACGTAACTTATATTTTGATCCTTGAGGTTTGTTGTGGCTTGCTATAATGTTTGCAAGGCTTTAAATTGGGGATAAAAAAATATTATTTGACTAATGCCTTTCAAATCAAATATCACTTGAAACCTACCCTAAAATAAAAAATATTTAACTAATTTTATGTTTAGGATATTCATATACGGAGTACTTTTTATAATGAAAAGTGCAATTCCCAAAATTAAAATATCAGTTGGTAAGGAAGCTCCTTAATTCTTTGTTAACTAAAAGAGAGAGAAAACGCTTTCTTTTGGGAGAGGGAAAAAAACCCAATTTGGGGTTTTGATGAACACCACTACCGGAGACCTCTCTCCTCTCTGAGGGAGCCAGCACCAATGGGCTGCCACCCCGGTGATCTCCGCCCGGCTTCTACTGTCCAAATTTAGTGTCCAAGAACCCCTCGGAGGAGGATACGAACCACCTCTTCGGAGACATCTAAACCCTCTTCGGAGGCATCTAAATCCTCTTCGGAGGCCTTGAAATCTCATCTAAACCCTCTCCGGAGGCCTTGAAATCTCCCTATCAATTGTGTCCCGTTGGGTTTTTCCACGGTGGCGCTGGGTCTTTCGGCCTTCGGATTCGTCAATCTGGGTGGTGAAAGGCCACTCCCCGTCGGATTCTCGGGGTCTCATTCCCCCTACCCACTTTATCCTCTCCACCCTCCTCGTTGTACCGGCGCTCTCCGTCTTGGGGGCTTTCGATTTGTTCCTTCCGGCGCCGCCCTTGGCGGAGCGTGTATCTCTCGTCGATTCTCGAGGTCCCCTTCCCCGGCCATCGCTGACTCCTCTTCTCCTTCATCGGAATCCAATCGTTTTCCGACCGGGATGGAGTGGTCTTGGCTCCTTCGACGCCGCCTTTGGTGGTGGTTGGTCTTCCCCTCTGGTGATCTCCGGGTCGCGTTTCGCTCGCCCGCACCTACTCTTTTTCACCCTTCTCGGCTTCCCTTCGCCCTGGGTGTGGTGGATCTGGTTTCGCCGACGCTATCTCGGCGCCTCCGGTTTCCTCCCTCGCGATTTGGTCCTCCCTCGGCCGATCTCATCGTCTCGGTTAGGGATTGCATTTGACGGTGCTTTTCCCTGGCTCTTTTCCTCTCGGGCCCTGGCTTTCCTTTGCCTTCGGGCTTGCCTTGGGCCCGAAGGTGACTCGGGCCTGGTGGATTCTGCCTTGTTTGCTTGGCCCCAAACTTTGCCTAATAAATTAAAGTAAATAAATTATAATTAAAACAAATTATAAACTATAAATTTCTATATTCTGGAAATTTGTCGGTTCAACTATATTTTCACATCTATTATTTAGAAATAATAAAAGTTTACTATATTAAATAAATCCCGGTCGGGTTGCTATTTCCCGCTTGGGTTTCTGGTGCGGTTCGATTCAGGCGATGTGTTGCTCTACGTTTGGCGTGACTGGACTTTCTTTCCGCGTGATGGGGTTCTGGAAGTCGGATTCGGGACAGGCTGGGACCGTGGCAGTGTGTATCGAGGCGTCTCCTTTTTCCGGAAGATTGTTTCCTTAGAGGTTCGTCTTCACTGCCCACGGGTGTTTCCTGATGTGTCGCTGGCCTGCGGTGCTGCCACCGGGGAGTGCTTGGCTTTCGTCTTTCGTCTACGTCCTCATCCTTTTCGGTCTGGTTGTTTTTAGTTCCGCTTGTGTAGAGTGTTATTGCTTGTATCTGGCACCATCTTTGTATTTTGTGTTTATTTTGACGGTTTTCCGTCTGCCGACTTGTCCCTCGAGGTTCAGGTTTGTCTGACCTCGAATTGTTTCCTAATCAAAAAAAAAAAAAGAGGTGGAGTTTTCCGTGCTTTTAATATACTTTATTAATAACATAAAAGATAGTGAAGACTCCACCTTGATTGTAAGACCTTGAACCTGTAGGTCAATATCAAAGGATGATGAAAGACAAAACACTGAAACCAAGACTCCGTTAGCATGCATAATGGATACTTTACTTGTTCATATTACATTGAGTTATTTATATTATGTCTATCCAAGCTAACTTGCAGGAGTTGGTTTAAAGAGATGGACATATTTTGTATGGGCTGGTGTATCTAAGGTTTTGGGCTCACATTCCTTGTGAGATATTTTATACACTTGCCATCTCGATTAAGTGTGTTATGGGAAAGAAGATCCTCCGGCCTTGAGAATCAAGAATTGCCGATTGCATCTGCTCATGGGGAGCGCATCTTGGAAATGGAAAGAATTATTTTTGGAAGGAATTCAAACTTTAACGAAACGCCCTTGCTGCATTCGGACAAACGACTATTTATATGGTGGCATGTAGAAGACGAAGATCATCAAAGCAAGCATTCATTCTAAAGCGATCAAGTCTTCTAAAAATTCTCTCGTTAACTCGTTAAGCTTTGTGTGGGTGGTTTTTGAGAGTTGAGAGAGAGACACAATCTTTATTGTATAAGTCATTCGATTCACTCTAAGAGTTTCATACTCGTCATAGCACACAATGGTGTGTAGTGAGAGTCTTTATTTTACTTATAAGGTTGAGAGTTAGAATAGAAGCGGTAAGGCCAATGTTCCAAAAAATGCTTGGCGGGTGCTTGTCGATAGGGTAAGGTCAAGGGTCTATGCGGGGTGTAGGTGGGATCTAGGTGGATTTCATGGCGGAGCTTTGCTGTCTAGGCGTGTTTTGACGACCTTGACAGCCTTGACGGTGGGGCGAGTTCAAGGGTTTAGGCGGGGGTCTAGGCGGGTCTTGAAGGGTTTTTTATAACAGTGGGTAAGGCTTTGTATAAGAGAAGGGAAGTTCTCCTAAGAAGTTCTAGGCTCAAGGAAAGTGAAATAAGAAGGTTTGAATCCTACGGGTTGGCTAACTCTAGGCGGGGACGCAGACCAAGTTCGGGCCGAACCTCGTTAACAATTCGTGTGTTCATCTTGTACATTCCGCGTTTACTTTATCTTGTCTGGTTTTACTTTGTCAAGATTTGATAGCAATATCAAGGTCTTGACAAGTTGTTTTGAAAACTATTTTAAGAGTTCTTGTTTTGCGAAAATCGAGCATATATACTCTATTCACCCCCTTCTAGAGTATTATTTGTCACCTTATAGACTCTTCAGATAGGTTAAATATTTAATATATATATATATATATATATATATATATATATATATATATATATATATATATATATATATATATATATATATATATATATATATATATATATATATATATATATATATATATATATATAGGGTCGCGCTCCGGTGAAAACCAATATTGTGGTAGAAACCGTGAGGAGCGTTTTGATTGGTTGACACTGTGGGGCTCACAGGTGGGGCAATTCTGATAGTAATTTGCAACTTTACCCAAGCTTTATAAAAATTACAAATTTGTTCAAACTTTTTATAATTTTTTCAAAGTGAAATAATGAATATTTATAAATGACTTTTAGTGGTACTAACTACCATAATCTACTAACTATATTATGAATAATAAGTTTTCTGTGGTTTTAAGCCCACCACGCTCTGCAACTAAAACTTTCAAGCTAAAGAGGTTTGACCCATACCTGAACGTAGTTACTCTGGACCACCGGCGTTCCTTAGCTTCCGGCTTTCTAGAGGTGGCTAACCTTCAACCAGGCCTCCCTTAGTCCAGATTGAGCACAGATCTGTTTCATTTCCTACCTCAGACCGTAGTCTATAGCTTTTGGTTTTGATTTTGAGAGGGTGAAGGGATTTGAATCAAGAAAACAAAGTATTCAGAACATAGTGTTCAATTAAGTAGCTTTCCCTTTCTTAAAAACAAACTTTATTGAATCTGGGAAATATTACAACACACAAGCACTCTTAACTTAGAACTTAAGCACACTTAACACTCATATCAGAAGATCCATTGAAAGGTTTTGAACTTTAGAGTGATGGAAACACCAATCTACTCAAATTCAAAACGTTTCTACTTCTCTTTCTGATTTACAAACTCTCTTCTCTCTTCTCCTATGGTTTCTCTCTCTGGAATTGTGTCTTGAGAAGTTAGAGAATGGCTCTATTTATAGACCTGAGTAGAGAGCATTGGATGCCTTCCAACGTCTCTTTTATAAGTGGCCGACAGATGGGCCCCTACGCACTCATAAAATAAAAGCACACCGTACAATAATTTACAGATTCACGTGATAAAAGCACAAACAGTAAAAGCAGAGAGTACAATAATTGCGTTTGGTGGATGATGATGGCTTTCAGTTGTCCAGGTTCTGGACCCCTTCGTCTCCCATGTTGGCTTCCAGGTCATCATCATTGTAATCTTGAACTAGATCTAAAGTATTATCAAACTCTAGATCTTGATCATTGTCTAGATCGAGATCAAGCATTAATCCTTCAGTGTAATCTCGATCCCATGCAATTAGTAAATCGATCATCCTCTCGTGTCCTCTTCTGTCTAAAAAGTGATCGGCCTCTATTTCTGCTAAGTAAAGATTGATGGATTCGGTCCTGTTTATGGCTTGCTGCATTAATGGGTTGAGTTGTGTGGTTACGATGAAGGTTGTATTTCCAACTTTGAATATCCCACAGCCTGTCTCTCTGAACTTGGTGATGTAGTAGTAGATGTAAAAGAATCCTTTTGCTCTTGCTTCCCAAGTATGCCTTACTACGTTGATTCTTCTTTCCGCTACTGGATTTGTCACGTACCAGTAGTCTTCCCTCATTAGTAGGAAGATTAGGTAATGTGGTAGCCGGGTTTTTCCCTGGCTAACATCCATGCAGGCCCTGATAACCCGACAACACTCTATGTCTTCTATTTTTTCGAATTTTGCTACTCTGAGGAAGACCTCCTTCTGGAACTTAGTGAAATACTTGTACAAAAAGCTCTCTTCTTCTTTCTTTGGCCATGATCGTCTGTAGTTGTGGATTCCGTTGCACATTCCATACTTCCACGATTTTAAGTAATCTGCATCTTCATTTGGCATGATGGGTAATGATAATCCTCCCAATCCGGCGCCAGTGGTTACACAAAAATGGTTACACCATTCTCTTATCCTTGCTGCAGTATCGTGATCTCTTAAAGTTACCATCCAGTAGAAGTTGTCGAAATCTTTCATTTTCCATCTTCTACAGATGTCTTCCCGGAGTTCAGTAGGTAGCTGGAGAACTTTTATAATTATCTCTAGAGTTAACATTCTTATAACCGCTCTGTGTCTCGTTTGTAGGAGTCCACGACGGAATCTATTCTCAGTAAATCTTCCAAAATCAACAGAAATATGAAAACTTGGAAGGGAAACCCATCCTTGGTATCCTCGTATTTCTCCTAAGAGATTAATGTACCATGGGTGGAACGCCCATCGCGGATTTTCCCACCGCGTTTGATTTCTCTAATCCATCTGCTAATTCTCTCGTTAAGCTGTCAGCTAGAGAATTTTTTGATCCCTACACATGTTCAATGGTAAAAGTGAATTGATTAAGGGCTAGTTGCCAACGCAGGAGTCTCCCATGCGCTTTCATATTATCAAGATTGTTGTTTATGAAACCCAATATTCCTTTACAATCTGTTCTGACTGTGAAAGGTTTAGGAGCTAAGAAGATTATAAACTTCTGGATTCCACGATAAATTGCAAGAATCTCCTTTTCCATGACAGTGTAATTATACTCAGATTTGTCGAAGCTGCAATTGCTATACCTGCAAAGCTTGTTATCTTTCTTTATTTTTAAAACAGCTCTCCAATGATAATTACTAGCATCTGTTTCAAGAACTAGCTCATCCTCTTCATTAGGTAAAGTCAATATCGGAAGTTTTTCACATCTTCTTTTAAGTTCTTTGACTATTTTAGTATCTACTTGAGTCCAACTCCAAACTTGATCTTTCTTTAATTTAACCTGTAGAGGTTTTCTCAATTTGGCTAGATCCTTTATAAAATCAGATGCATAAGTAAGATAACCTAGAAATCTTTCTAGTTGTTTTCTATCTTTGATTTCAATGGGAAATTTTTCTACCTTTTCTAGAATATGTTCTTGCAAAATAATCTGACCTGCTTTAATCTTTAATCCTCGGAACTCAATTTCAGGCTCAACATAAATGCATTTTTTCTGTCCTAAAATGATTTCATGGTCAATACATTTTTGAGTTATAGCTTTCAAGTCATGCTTATGTTGTTCTATAGTTTTAGAGAAGATTAAGATATCATCAATGTAAACAAGACAACAATGTTTAAATTCTTTGAAGACATTGTCCATTCTTCTCTGAAATATCTGTGGTGCATTTTTCAAACCAAAGGGCATGACTACCCATTCATAGTGTCCTTGTGGAGCACTAAATGCAGTAAGTGGAATACTCTTTTCATCCATTCTTACTTGCCAATAACCACTTTTACAATCCATTTTAGAGAACCAAGTGGCTCCCTGTATTCTATTAAATAAAACTGTCTTATTAGGGATATAATATCCATCAAAAACAGTATTATCAATTTATCATTAAGCTTTTTATAATTGATAACCATTCTAGCTTTTCCTCTTTTTTCTTCAGCATGATTCCTAACCATAAAGGCATGACTAGAATGAGGACTTTTACTCTCTCGAATTAAACCCTTTTTTAAGAGTTCATCAATTTGTTCTTTAAATTCTTGTTGATCCTTATAAGTATAAACCATCTGTTTTACTCTAATAACGGCTTTAGGATCTATTAGCTCTATGGTAGCAAATGATTTATCTTTTTCCCAAAATTTTAAAGAATTTTCAGAATATAACTCCTTACACATTTTTTCTTGTTGTTTAAGAATTTTATCTTTTAATGTTACTTCGCATATGGAGAGTGCAAATTCTCTTTGTGTAGGAAGAATATATTCCTCACCACGCTTAGTGCGCGTAAACTCGATTGCTTGGTGTGTATAAGCTTGTTTAATCTTTTTAACCCAAGCATCTTCTCCATGAATGTTAAAGACCATCATGTCTAGGTGCTGAGTTACTGGGACATGGAGTCTTTGGAAATTATTCCCAATTAACATATCATGTGAGGGCTAATTAGTAGCCCAGAGTGTAGGAATTACACATTGGACTCCTCCTATCATGATAGGTACATCAGAAGCTAATTCTGAATGAACCATGATACTATCATCAGCTATTCTAACTTGGATTGGTCTACGAGACTTCTGCCAAATAAACTCAGGAAATAATGCCTTCTTTCCAAAGCATACTGAACATCCAGTGTCTACAAAGGCACATAACTCATATTTATTGAACCCTTCTAAGCAAATACTTATCGGGATATAAATGCTATTAGTGTTGGTAATCCTATAATTTTTCTTCAGTGATTCTCTACTGACATGTTCAAAGCTTTCTTCTACTCTCATATTATCTCCATAGAGATGTCTGAGGTCTATTACTTCCATTTTCATTCCTAACTCTTCATCAAATAAAGAATATGTGAGAGATTCTTTTAAATCTTTAGCCCTTGGATCATTTTCATAGATAGGTTCACTAAAGGTTTTAGTTTGGTATCCTATTATCTTTCCTTTCTGTTCGGAACTAGATGATCCTTCTTGATTTTCTCTAACCTTTTGAACTATTGGAGGAATTGATGTTATTGATTCCCTAAATTGGCTAGAACCTAAGTCTATACTATGTCTAGGTGGTTCTTTTATAATTCTATTTTCTAACCTCTTGTTCAATGCTGCTATCATGCTTACTATGTCTTCATCTACCACAAACGATTTGTCTTTTTTGCTTGTATTAGCTCCCTGATTCCTTGGAGTAATACTAAGATTAAGATTGATCCTAAAACTAGTGTTTCTGGATAAACTTGGACATCTAGAGAGACTGGCTGGTGGTTTAGCATTAGTATGGATTCTACCTTCTTCATCTATGGTTAAAACTTTATTACTGCTAGTACCCGTAGAATTTTCAAATGCGTTTATCCAAATGGTCTTAAGTTTTATCTGATCAGGTCTTAACTTAATAGGTACAACTTCTTTGCTTGGACCTACCACCTCGTGTTTCTCAGCTTCTACTATATGGCACTTTTGTGGAGGATTTGTAGTATTTTCAAGTTTATAAACTACCTTCCATTTTAATTGTAAAGGACAAGTTCCCTTATGCATACTAATACCTTCTGTTAACAATTTTATAGCTAAGAACTTAGATGCATAATGATCTTCTAGACTAACATAATAGTTAGGTCTACAGATCCAAGAAACTGCTTCTTGACTCAAATTACATACTATACCACTGATGCATTGATCACTAAACTTTTTATGCCTAATGTCACAAACAAAATTAATGCATTGCACATCTTTTTCATAGTCTTGTAATGGAGTTATAATTACTTGGATGCCACATATGAAAATATATTTAAATTTTTTATCTTTGTTATGTTTCTGAATGTTTGCCCAATTGATTAAGTTTACTTCAGTTGCTTGATTTTCATTATTCTTGACAGTTACATCTCCAGACATTTCTTCGCAAACCTATTTAGCATATTTAGAGAATAATGATTTTTTAACAAACTGTTCTTTAGCGATGATTAGGAAATCAACCCCTGATCTCGTCATTTCTTCAACTTGTTCTTCATCAATAGAGGTTTCAGCTTGTTGAAATTGAGCTAAGGTGGTCATTTCATATTCATCAGAGAACTCACTAGGAGATTCTCCTTCCATCATTTCATTAATCTCTTCTATTGACTCATTTTCAGATTCTATTTCTTCTTCAAGCTTTTCCTCTATTATTTCTACTATCTCTTTATTATTTCTTAGGGCCAGATCTACTGCTTCATCTTCAGATAGCTCGATATAATCCAAACTACCTAGGGCTTCTGCTAATCTATTGTTCTTCTTGTTTTTGCATTCATTAGCATAATGACCGGATTCTCCGCATGCCCAACATTTACAGTTTTTCTTTTTCTCAGGACAGAACGAGGCTTTCTGGAAAAACCTTCTGTTTTTAGAGAATGGTTTTTTATAATACTTCTTATAATATTTTTCACCTATCTGTTTATTGAAACTTTTTCTCTTGTAGTTTCGTTTTCCATGGTAATCTCTATTATTACATCCCCATTCTGTTGGCGTCTCCCAACAAGTTAAGAATTGTTTTTTCATCCTTTGGGTGCTTCTTACATCTCGACATTTTTTCTCAACCCATTTCCTAACATAGGAAATTCTGTTACCAAGAGTATCTTTATCTCCATTTTTAATTAACTCTCGATATTCTTCACTTATTTGTTCATTAATTGGGGCTGGAAGTTTATCAAAGAACATTTGTAGATTAGTGCTGTTTTCCCCTATCTTATAGTAATACTTCTCGAACTCTGTTATATAATTATCAACATATTTCATGTTACAGATTTCGAGATTGTTTAATGTTCTTTGCCATTTTAAAGCTTCCTTATCTTCATCTTCTTTTTCTCCAATAAATTCGTCTTCTATTAGTTCACATATTAATGTGAACATAGTCACTGGGCTTGCTAAACTTCTAAGCTCTTGTTTAATGTGAGCTCTCATGCATAGCTTCGCTCTCTCATATTTGCTGCTCTTGGGAAACTATAACTGCTCTACAAAATACCTGGTTGATTCACAAAACACATCAATTGCTCAATATTACATACTACTTCTATTCCATGTCCAATTCAATGTATATTTACTTTATGACAGATTCTTGTACTCTGTTTTTAGATGATGGACTTTATAGAATTTGCAGCATGTATTACAATTACTTGAACATGGCCGATTATATAAACCTTGCTAGATATCACAGCCTTGGTATCTACCCCAGCTTTGATAGGACTGACTTATTTTCAATCAACTATATCTTAACACTACAACACCTCTATGGCACATGGCTAGCTGAAACACAAACTATCACGATAAACACAAGACCCCTCCATCTCAAAATATACATCATCTACTACATTAATAACATCAATCTTAAACAAAATATTATAACTCATACCCAAAACAAGCTTTCCTTGTTTTTGTGTAACCCGGAAAAAACACTCACGCAAATTCTCACAACATTAAATAATACACAATACACGAACCATGATCAGACTAAAAATCCCACTAATTGGAGAATCTATAATCCCACAAAAATAGTTCTCACCCAGAAAAAACCCATCTTCCGCTCAAAAAGGTTTAAATGAAGTTTAGCTTTTGGAATATAAGAGGCCTCAGCAGAAGGAATGTTTGGACCCACATCGAATCTACAACTAGAACGGAGCACATAAAAATCCTAATGCTAGCTGAAACCAAAATAACAAACCCTCCGCCTGACAAGTGCTGGAGGAAACCAGGATTTGACAAAATGCATTTCATTCCCTCAAATGGGCTTGCGGGAGGCCTTTGCCTTCTCTGGAAAGAGTCACAATTCCATAATGAAACTTTCACTATAAGAAACTCGACAGACCGTATCATCCAGGCAGACTACATTAACACGGATCTTAACATAGATGTCGAAATCTTATTCGTTTATGCAACCCCGTACGCAAAGGAAAAAAACAATTTCTGGGCCTCTTTCTCAGACTACATTCACAACGCAAAAGAATCACTGATTATTATTGGAGACCTAAACGAAATTTTGGAACCGACTGACAAATTAGGGGGCAGAACCCCTTCTGCAAATAGATTCGTTAGACTCCAAGACACTGTCAGAACTTTCAACCTGGTAGACTCCCCTACTAGTGGGAACGATTACACTTGGAGAAAACGTGAACATGGAACCGACAACATATTTGAAAAATTAGACCGAGCTATGGTCAGCCACGCTCTCCTAAAACAATTCCCGAATCTTAGTACTAAAAACCATGCATTTCTAAAATCTGACCATGCACAGATCACTTTGGACCTCATGGATAACCGTAAACCAAAATTACAACCCTTCAAGTTTGAGATGGCTTGGACAACGAAACCTGACTATGAAACAGTTGTACGATCAGCTTGGAGGTTAGACACCCCCGGCTCTAAAATGTACAAACTAACCAAAAAACTACAAGAGGTGAAAAGAAAAGGCAAAGTCTGGAGCAAAGTAACTTTTGGGAATGTCTTTCGGCAAATTAAACAAGTCGAGACGGACCTTTTACAATCTCAAAAGAATCTTTGCCATGGCTACAACCACAAACTAGATAACAAAATCAAAAGGCTCACTTCAAAGCACTCCTCCCTTCTTTCCTTCCAGCAGAAATACTGGGGGCAGAGGGCGAAAAGAATGCACATAAGATCTATAGACGCCAACACCAAATACTTCCATAAAATAGCAACGGGTAGGAGGAACAGGAACATAATAAGACACTTACAAACTACGGGAGGGATAACAATCAATAACGAAGAAGAAATTAGAAACTTAATCAAGCATGATTTTAGCCAAAGATTCAAACAGCATGCTCGACAACAAACACGAAATAACCTCCTTCAACATATTGAGAACGAAATCTCAAACGAAGACAATGAATGGCTGACAAGACAAGTATTGAACTCTGAAATAAAAAATGCGGTCTTCAGTCTTGCAAATGATAAATCTCCTGGGCCTGATGGCTTTCCGGCTGGATTTTTCAAAAAATACTGGCACATAGTTGAGCCATCAGTAATCAAAGCAGTAAAGAGTTTCTTTCTTAGCGGAAAGATCCTCAAGCAAACAAACCATACGTTCATAGCCCTAATACCAAAAATAGACAACCCAACCACAACTTCTCATTATAGGCCCATTAGTCTATGCTCAACAACATACAAAATTATTTCCAAAATTCTAGCTTCAAGACTAAAAAGGATAATCCCCAAAATAACTAATCCGCTACAAAGTGCGTTCTCATCAGGCAGATCAATACAAGATAACATCCTAATAGCAAATGAAATCTTTCACTCCTTCTCAAAGAAAAATGGAAAATCAGGTTGGATGGCTGTAAAGCTAGACATGGAAAAAGCATTTGATATGGTCGACTGGAATGTCTTACTATCAATAATGTCAAAATTTGGCTTCTCTCCCAAATTCACTCTTTGGATCAAAGAATGCATAACAACAGTCACATACTCGGTATTAGTAAACAACGAACCCACTGAAATCTTTTTCCCAGAAAGAGGAATACGCCAAGGATGCCCACTATCTCCGTATCTTTTCTTAATAATTTCTGAAATCCTGGCACGCGGGTTACAACATGAATCGGAAAAACAACAAAGTCACCTAGGAGTCAAACTAACGCTAGGAGGAACAAAAATTCCTTTCCTAGCTTTCGCAGATGATATTGTAATTTTTGCTTCTGCAACCAAAACAGGTTGTGACCAAATAAACAAAATCTTGACAGATTACTCATCCATTTCAGGCCAAAAGATAAATCGACACAAATCCCAATTTCAAACATCAAAGAACATCACAACCACCCAGAAAAACCTAATCAGAAACGAGCTACAAATAGCACACACACCAAAAATGGGTACCTATTTGGGTTGCCCTATAATAGAAGGAAGAATGACCAAAGAAGAATTCACAGAGCTACTGACCAACACTAAATCACAGCTACAAAGATGGAAAGCTAATTGCCTTTCTCAAGCTGGGCGTTGCACTCTAATCAAAACAACTCTCGCAGCGAAACCATTACACATAATGCAATGCTTTATGCTACCCAAATCGGTACACACGGAACTAGATAAGATTAATCGAAACTTTCTCTGGAACAAAGGCCCAAACCATAAACCCCTCATAGGTTGGTATGAGGTGTGCAAAACCAAGGAAAATGGTGGACTGGGGCTTCGAAGCTCGGAGGATATGAATACAGCTCTCCAATTAAAATTGCTCTGGAAAATTTTAGCGGATCCATCTAGTCCATGGGTCAAACTAATTAAAGAAAAATATCTTAAAAACCAAAACATTGGTTAGGCAATACAACATTAATCTCTTCTGTCTTAACACCCCAACAAATAGACGACACAATCAGCATAAAACATTTCCTCAATAACAACAAAAAATCACGATAAATTACAAGCAGAATTACAAAACCTAATTCCTAACAACCTAATTGAAACTATCAAAACAATACCAATACCTCAGCACATACAAACAGACAGACTCTATTGGAAATGGAGCAAAAATGGCTGGTTCAGCACCAAATCAGCTATCGATATGATATACAACCTCAAAAAACACGAGACATCAGATGCAAACTGGATATGGGAACTTGATATACCCCCAAAGATAAAGTCTTTCTTATGGAAAATCCTTAAAAACGGAGTTCCCACTTCGGCCAGACTAGCTTCGCGGCGCTTGGGAATTCCGACTAACTGCCCACACTGTGACGGTTGCTATGAGGACCTCTACCATTTATTATGGAATTGTCCCATTACAAGGGAAACTCTGATTGCAAATAACCCGGGAACATTTCGGAAAATGAATGGTTGTTTCAACAAAGACGACCACTTAAACAGTACACTATGGGAAATCAAAAATACGATTGGAAAAAAATGCTTTGAAGATCTCACCTTTGCTTGGTGGGGTATCTGGTACTTCAGAAACAAAACGCTTTTTGAAAACATAACACCAGACATAAGACGTATATTATCCTTTATAAAGGGTCAATCTTATGTCTGGAAAACATCAAACTTAAGTTGCCCGGACTACTGTAAAAATACAAAAAACGAATCAACAAGTATGGACAAACAAAGAAAAATTTCAAAAAGGAAAAGAACCAAATGGGAACCTCCACCTAACGGAACGCATAAGCTAAACTTTGACGGGTCGTTTTCTGCGAATGGTTTGGCATCTTTTGGTTTCATTATACGTGATCCTGTAGGATTCCCAATCTTCGCCGGAAATGGACCGTCACCTTTCAATTCTGTGTGTGGCTGCGAAAGTCTAGGACTCTGGAATGGACTTAAAGCAGCGACGGAACTGAGATTAACGAATCTTATCATCGAAGGAGACAACTTAACAATAATAAACAGTTTGAAAGGTATAGGAAAGCCTACTGGGGACTCTGAAATGATTGTCTCGGACAGTCTAGTCTCGCTGAGCTTTTTTGGTTCTGTTGAGATTCGTCATGTCTTCCGTGAGGCAAATTCGGTAGCTGATCGCTTATCATGTATCACTACAGCCAATTACGGTAATTGGACTCCTAATGACTCTTTGTTGCATAGTCTCATCCGCAAGGATGCTCTTGGCTGATAGAGCTAGGCTCTATGGTCAAATTTTTTCCGTTTCAAAAAAAAAAAAAAAAAAAAAGCTCTTGTTTTGGGTCATCACCAATAGCTCCATACCAGTCGGCAATACATCCATAAAAACTATGCTCTATGTAATTAAGAAATTGGGAAGAGTTCCAACCTACATTCATGTTTAATACACTCATCATACTTTTCTTCCAGAATTCTATAATTTCACGCCTATTCCTCACACCATCTAGGTTTAATTTGTAACCGGTTTCACTTATGGGTTCTAGATTAATTTCTCTTTGATTTGGTCTATGGTTTGGCATAATACTTACTCCAAATCTTTCTTTCTTTTCTAAAAACTCTCTAGGCTTTAACCTAGGTCTGTAATTACTATTTGAACCATGTTCATACCTTCTATAATGTCTTCTAGTTTCATTTTGTTCTACTGGTTCATTCTCCTCCAACCTTCTTTGTCTTAATATTTCATTCAACCTTTGTTGGACTTTAGATATGGGAATGTTTTCCATATCTTTTAGTTTAATTAACCCCATTTGTTGATATACAACTTCTTCATCCGAATTCTTTTCAGACTCGTCGTCGCTCATGGCTTCTTGGTTCATAAAGTTGGTTTCAATGGCTTTTTGTTTATGTAATTTCAACTTCCATTTTGGATCATCCAACTTAGTGTTGAATCTCCTTGTTTGTCGAAGTGGATGGTGATTCATTTTTAAGATTTTCGTCTTGGTCTTCTTCTTCTATAGTCGCTTTGTTCTTTATATTATCTAGTTTAGTAGAAAACTTCTTTTTGGATTTTTTAAATGGATAACTGTATTTAAAAGGATCTCCTTTCTTAATTTCACCACCTGATGTTAAGCTTATCTGATGGCTAATTTCGTTAATGACTTTTAGATTTGTTGAGTGATGTACTTCACCTGTTTCTTTTACAGTCTTAAATATTTTACTGCTAATCTCAATATATAACTTCGAGTTTTAAATCTATAAGTTGATCTGAAATGGCATTTAAAATTGCTCCAAAATGCTTATCGTTTATATCTAAATGTAAAGCATGAGGATAAGTCTTATGGGGGCAATTAGTAGACACCTCCAGATTGTCCTATAGATAAACACAGATTATTTTTAATTAACTTGGCTCTGATGCCAAATTGCAGGATCACTCTTATATAATATAAATGCGGAATATTAAAGATAACTTACAAATTAAAATTCTAAAACTAATGGCTATTTTCTGTAATTTTTAGTTTTTTGGTTGGATTTTAGTGGAAAAGTGGAAGGGTCCACTTTTAAAAAGCAGCCAATATGATTAGTCCTTTCGGTTTTCACTATAAGAAATGGTCCTCACCCGAGTCAATCCCTATATATATATAATTAGGATAGTCCGACTTCTAACATTATTTTGCAGAAAACTTAAAACAATCTCATACGATCAAAGAATATAGGGTGTGTATGGCACCACATTTTAACAGTTAAAATTGAAAGAGTTTTTGCTGTTAAAAAATAAACAGCTAAAATGTGTGTATGACAACCCAAAATGAGCATTAATCAGTTAAAATTTGTGTTTAAAAAATAAGCTACTTGTGATAGTTTATTTTGGTGTTTATTTGTTTATTTGGTTTGAAAGTATCATAATACCCCTAATAATAACCAAATAAACACCATTTTTTTTACAAATAAACACTTTTTCGTCACATACGGAGTTTATATTTTTTTCATAAATTTTTAACTACTTTTAACAACAGTTTATAAATTTTACCTTATTTATAATTTTAGTCAGTTTATTAACCTCATAGTTCCCATCCCATACGAACCCATAATCAAAACATACCCAAAGACTAGCAAGTAGGTAACACGGCGACAGCCGCTTACCTGGGACTGTGGCTACCAGGAGATCATTAATTGGTGACGATCCGGTCCAGCTAGTGGCCAGCCCGATGATACCAATTAATTAACGTTAGGATTATTAATATAACTAGGGTGGCATACCCGTGCTACGCCCGGGGTAAGATTTTATATCAAATAAATGAGTTGATATTATAAGGTGAAAAACCAAATATTTTAACATGGGATATCAATCAGGTGAATAACCAAAAATTAACATGACATAAATTTTATAATAAACAAAATATTTTAATTACTCGTTTTTATTAACATAAGTTACAATTGGTAAAATATTTAGATATATGCACTCTTTTAAACTTATAATATTATGTTTTAAAATTAAGCACATCGATTTTGCTTCAACCGAGAAGTTTCTTATATGGTGAAACTTCTATTGCATGTATTTTTTTTATTTAATGATAAATATTTTTATAGGAAGATATTTGAAAAAAAAAATATTATATCAATTTTCAAAATAAAAAATACCATCTTAATTTATAACAATTCAAAAAGATAACAATGCACTATTTAAATATAATTAACTTTACTTGTAAGGAAGTTAAAGAAATGATAGCATAAAAACGGATTAATTTTACTATCGTGGCCCGAAGACTTTGGGGATGAAATTACTACTCGGAATCCAAATAAGTTGACATTTAATTATTTGTAATATGAAAAGAGAACCATTTATTTTTTGAATTTAAGGCATTAAATTTAATGCAAAAAATCAATTTAAAGTAATAAATAAACATGGGGAACATGAAAGATAGCTATTATTTTTTTAATTCAATAAAATATAAATTAAAATTTTAAATTGAGAAAATAAAAGGATTTTAGGTATGCATTTATAAGATTGAACACAACTTTTCTATTATATATTATTATTATTATTATTACTACTACTACTATTATTATTATTATTATTATTATTACATATAGATATAGATTGTGTATAGATATTATAGACCGTATAGATCGGTAGATAGATGATATATATATATATATATATATATATATAGATTTATAAATTATTTATCGGACTTGTATTTATAAACATGAATGAAATGATTAAATTAATATAATAGACTCCTTATAACATAAATGTCTTCTTTACAAATAAATGAACTTGGTTAAAGAATAAAAATTAATACATAAAATAGTAATCTAAAAAATAAAAAAAAAATTAATCCTCAAAAATTAAAAAAAATTAAAAATAGTAGAAGTTGCATCATCCATGTACACAAATCAATGCTAATAAAAATCATAATAAATATTTCTATATATAAATTGAAAATGAATTAGAATCATACACTATATATATTTAAACCAAAATATATTAAAGTGTTTCCAAAATTGAATATGGAATGTTTATACAACAAATGGACTACAACAATATGCAAAAAAAATAAAGAATACGAATTAGAAAAATAACTATGATGTAGGTATACAAATTTTAATGATGATAAAATTAAACAATAAAAAAATATATAAGCACATAAAATCCAATGTTAAATAATAGAGCAACAACATTTTTGATTAATCAATGAATGAAAGATCAAAGAGGGAACAAAAAAATTCTTACGGGTCATCGAATGATCGAGGGAAGATATATATAATATAGCTCTCCCCAACTAATCTGCAAAATAAAAGATAAGAATAAAAATTAGAAAAATAAATATGATATAGGCATAAAATTTTGAATTGTGATTGATAAACAATAGAAAGAATATATCAACCTATCAAACCCAAATTACCCAATGCTAGGTATATATGAGAAAGTGTAAGAATATATATAAAAAAAGCAACAAACAAATGATTAATCAAATAATGAAAGACATCGCTGCGAATTTAAGAGTTTATGCGAGTTAGAATAGATTCTAAAACTGTGGGATACTTTTTATAAATTGTAAAACTGAAATAAGGGCATATTTTACCAAAACAGAATGTTTGAGAGTTTTTTTGTAGTTAGGCCTTCTTCTTCCTACCGCCCGACACAGCAACAAATCAAATCCGGCACAGCGATGTCTGGCGGCGCCGACAGATCATGCGACGGAGGAGGCGATGGTTGTGGGATCCCTACACCTTGGCGCACATATGGGAGGCGGTAGGTGGCTCCGGTAGCGGTGGAGGAAGTCAGGCGCGGTGGCTCCGACGAATCGAATATGAAATTGGGCATATTCTATTTTGCATGCTTTTCTCAAAAAAAAAATTGAATGGGATTGTAGATTACATGATGAACCAGATTCAGAGCTTGGAGATTGGGCTTCAATGGTGGACGGAGCTTCCGAATGTTGAAAGGGTTTTTATAGTCGATCTTAAAATGAGAACGAAATATCAAATTGATTGCACCAATCTCTTCCTCTTCTTCTGGTGATCAATGTCGTGTATTCAATTGCAAGAAACGGTTGAAAAATAATCCCAAACGACACCAAATTCGATTTGGGGCAAAACGAACTTGGACGAAAACGGGGCTGAATTCGTTGATGATATCACAAACTAAACACGTTTTTGACATGTGGATGTTGAATCAAAGTTAATAAAGACGTATTGGAGGTGAAACGTCACGAAATTTAAAACCACCATTGAAGGGTATGGTTTGAACTTTGAACGCGCATGGGAAGGAGGAGGAAGAAGGAAGGAGCGGTTCACTTGAACCGGTTCTCCATTTTATTTTATTTTTCTTGGTTTGGACCGGTTCAACCGGTTTAATAAACCAAATGCTTTTATTATTTTATTTTATTTTTATTATTATTTAAAAAAAACACTAATTTAGAGATAGTAAACACTCATTTGAAAGATGAAAAGAGAAGCCTTTATTATTATTTTTGAATTAAAGACAATCCTCCTAATGAAAAAAATAAAGTTAACTTAATAAATAAACATAATTTTTATATAATTGGAGAAATAATTGAATTGACAATTAATTTAAATTGATAAAAAAACGAACATTATATATTACATATATAAATTTAACGACCAAAAAAATAATAAAAGGTGTAGCTATGAAGAAATCCTTTATTATTTTTTTGAATTAAAGACAATCCTTCTAATGAAAAAAATAAAGTTAAATTAATAATTAATAAATAAACATAATTTTTATATAATTGGATAAATAATTGAATTGACAATTTATTAAATTGATAAAAAAAACGAACATTATATATTACATATATAAATTTAATGACCAAAAAATGAATAAAAGATGTTGCTATGAAAAAGTGGAAAATGAAAAAAAAAATATGTAGCTATGAAGATTTGAACCTTCAACCAAGAGGTAATCCCCAACAACTATAAGCATTGAGCTAAAGAAAGCAAGTTGATTCAAATTGAATAAGAAAAGAAAAATAGTGTAAATTTTCATGTACTTAATAGTAGCAATAAATGACTCTTGAACACAACTTTTTATGTTTTATATAATATTTGAGATTTGGAACTATATTTATAGAGTTTGGTGAAAACTTTTATAGGTGGAATTCTAATTCCATATATGGAGTGCTAATTACTAAAAATAATTTTAAAATGAAAATAATGATAAAATATCAGTGGGACCCCATTCCGAATATATTAGTATTGCGATTCAGCATATTCTACATCTCGAGTTTCAGATATATCTGAGCTCGAATTGTTACTTAATAAAAAAAAATCAGCATATTCTACTTGGGGGAAAAATATTTAAATTCAAGGTTTCATCAACTCCGGTTTCAACAACGTCAGCGTCAACAACTCCAGTTTCAGCACACGGTGGACATTTAGCTAATATAGATAAGTTAGTGGACAAATACTAATAAAGGCGGAAAATATGGACATTCTAGTAAACACTTCAATAAAAATAGGGCAAATTGCATAAAATAGCACGAACTTTAGGGGTGGTTGCACTCAGTGGCACGAACTTAAAAAAATACAAAAATAATCACCAACTTTGGTGTTTAGTTGCGGTCAGTGGCACGTATACCTCTATCTTGCTAATGTGGACTAGTGGGGGTGCTTACATGTAATTTTTTTAATTAAAAAGACATATAGCGAGATATGAATTAATGAGAATGCTTATATGATTTTTTAAAAAATTGAAAGACATAAAAGATGTGCCAAAATTATGAAACTAGCTATGTTCCAATTTTATTTTTGATTTCATGTAATTCCAAATCAAAGATAATTGTGACAAATATAACATTTGCAAATTAAAATTTGGTACTAGTTATTTTAATTTGGAAATTCTATATTTGTCACAATTATCTTTGATTTGGAATTACATGAAATAACGAATAAAATTGAAACCTAGCTAGTTTCATAATTTGGGCACATCTTTTATGTCTGATAATATTTTTAAAAAAAATTCATGTAAGCATTCCCACTAATTAATATCTCGCTATATGCCTTTTTAATTAAAAAAATTTCATGTAAGCACCCCCACTAGTCCACATTAACGAGATAGGGGGTATAGGGTTGTGCACCGGTCTAAAGCCGAACCGAACCGGGCCAAACCGAAACCGAAACCGTAAATCTCAAATTTTCAAACCGAAAGCATTAGGGTTCGGTTCGATTACTCACCAGTTTGGTCTGTGTTCGATTCGGTTTTAACACAATTAAACCGAATTTTCATGAATTGTCATGTGTCTTTTACAGTGTAGGTAACACTACTCTTTCAAGCAGTGTCGTTTCCTTCTTGCTTACACATATACTATCATATGTCTTCCCTTTCTCTCTCAGATATATTATTAATTACTCACATATATATTTCCACTGGAAAAGCCACCATTAAATATAGTTTACGCGGGGGTCTCTTTCTTGTAAATCTTAGTTAAACTCCTCAAGCGTACATGAGTTTAAAAGATATATGAGCTAGGGTATATGTAAATCACACATTCTGTAAAATGACTGTACTAATTTCCATGCATTCGGTTTAACAGAAACCGAACCGAAACCGAACACAAACCGAACCGAAAAATGAAAATTCTTGAACCGAAAGCCGAACCGAAAAACATCGGTTAGATTCGGTTCGGTTTGTGTTGGTTCCGCCCAAAAATTCAGTTTGGACCGAATAATGAACACCCCTAAGGGGGTATATGTGCCACTGGCCGCAACTAAACACCAAAGTTGGTGATTATTTTTGTATTTTTTTAAGTTCGTGCCACTGAGTGCAACCACCTCTAAAGTTCGTGCTATTTTATGCAATTTGCCCATAAAAATATTATATAAATTGTGGAAACCAATTCACTAGTCCAAAGGTGTTAGAGCATCCGCATTCGTGAAACCCACTCGGGTTCCTTAACTCCACTTTATATATTTCTCTCTCCTTAAAAAACCCAATACAAATTTTCACCCACATCCCTAAAACCCTTTAAAACCCCATTTTATCTCTTTATCGGGACCCGCCTCTTTTTTTTACTCTCTCTCTCTCTCCTCATGTTGGCCCACCTCCTCTCCATTTCTTTCTCTCTCTTGGTTTTTAAAGGTTTATTAGTAGGAAACCTTTCACATCATTCCTAAACTACTCCCCCATCTTCTTCAATTTTTTAATAATTGATTTCTTATTTTTGGGTTAAGACACCCCCATTGTGGGTGCTCTTAGAGCATGTGCATTGGGGTGTTTAAACTCAAAATATAAGGAATCAATTAATATAATAATGAACAGAGATAAAAAAATTTTAAAGAATGATGTGATGTGTTCTTTAGCAAGGAACATCTAAAAATGGAGAGAGAAGATGAAAATGGGGGACTCATGCTCATGAAATTGAGTTTTATAGTATGTAATAGGTTTTAAAATAATTATAAATGAAAAATTAAGGAACTCTTATGGGTTCGAGGGATGTGGGTTAAAAATTATGATGAGTTTTTTAAGGAGAGAGAAAGATAAAAAGGGGAGTTAAGGAACCGAATTGGGTTCTATGGATGCGGATGCTCTTAGGCATAACAAAATAAATTAAACGGATTGATTCACAATTCGATCACTAGTCCAAATTATTAATACACCTTTGGTTTCAAGTTAGGTGTTAGAAAAAATAAAATTATATATATAACACAACAAAAAAAAAGTAAAAAAAAAAAGAAGAGCGAAGATATTTGGAAAAGTAAACTGGATTGACCAATAAATATTCATGTTTCATTTTTTATATGCCCACTTGTACTTAGGTGGACCAATAGCAAGATATAAATAGATTCATAATTGTAGATTAATTTTAGGAATATTATTGACCCACGATGACTTTGATATTTGATTTTCCATATCATTTTAGTGGTGTATATGTAAGATGCTATTGTTGTCAAGGTTACCATTATTTAATGGTAGTGATGTAGCTTCAATTATTTAATTATATTGTAGCAATATATTTGTAATCAACTCTAATCAAATTTCAATGTTTAATGCTAGATTGCTAGGTCTTTTAACTCTCAAGGGCTAGTTTTAATTTAATTTAATCACCTAAAAAATATAGGAATATTTGTGATATTTATGATAGATCTACAACTCAACTTAATACATTCAAATAGAAGTTAATCTTGATTATTGGATTGATATACAAACAAATTAAAACATTCATAATTGTCAATTTACTTGGTCATTAAACTAATGAAGATTATGGTGCATAACTACATATATGCCAAAAAAATCCACATGGACCAATAGAAACAAATTGCTAAATTCATGAGCTACCCATATATCTACCATTCACCCTAATACCTAATTAATCCCCATCCACATATAAATGCAGTGGCGGATCTAGTGAATAAAAGTTAGGTGAGCGGAAAATTAGTGAAGCTAAAAGAGAGCAAATTTTGTCAAGTTTCCAACCTCTACTCCATTACGGGTGGGTTTGTGAAGAATTAGAGGGTTTTATTTTAATTTTTTTTTATCGCTAAACAATCAAATCTAAAAAAAAAGTAGGTAAATTATGTACAATACAAAGTATTAAACAAATTGGGGTGATTCCGTATGGAAGAGTTTGACCACTTGGAACAACTGTTCATTTAGGACGGTTTTGGTCAGCTTAGCAAGGCAACATTTATTTGGGCTGGTAAATTTTGGGCCTAAATTGGTCAACACAATAATAACTCAATAAGCCCAATTTTATTTTAACCCTAGCAGGAAAAAAATTTCTAGCCGTGAACATTGAATTTAACCCGGCAATAGCTGGGCCCACTTACTAAAGCATCCGCCTCTGTATAAATGTCTAATCTATTCTAAGAATTTGACTTTTAATTAAGCTCATATAAAACCTCATTTTTTTATTTTATTTTGTCTTATAACAAATCGATCTAATAAATACATAAAATTATTTTTGACCAATATTCTAATTTAATCATATATATAATATATATTTGAGAATCTAGGAATCGTTCTTGGTCCCCTAAAAGCTCAAAAGGTCATGCGCTCAAAGGGGCAAAATGGTGTACATTAACCCTAACAAATATAATAGTTATACATTAATTTACATCTTTGAAGTTACCCCAATTAGCTTGTTAAGTCATTATTTAATTAAGCATAATTAGCATTTGGTCTTGAGGTGTATGATGAAAAATTGATTAATATATACACATAATTAGATTCGTTTGGACTATAATATGAATGATCGATCCATGGACGCTGCTTGAATCTTCTAATAACATAGTTGGAAGTTATAAGAGGAGTGTACACGATTAACTTAAATGTTGCCATCTAGTTATAAAGATTAGGTAAGCTAATTAAGATTAATCAATTTGACACAAATCAAGTACTTCCACATTTCCACGCAACTTAGCAGTTTAGGCCTTTCATATGTACACAAATCCGGTTCTCGGATCACATATCTGGATCAGATACGGAGTGAATCTAACACATGACCAATTGTCGAGCAACCAACACTACAATAAATACCAAAATTGAGGCATTTTACCTCAAAAAAATATATAATTTAAAATCCGATAAGTAATACTTCATCCGTTCAACAATACTTGTCATTTGGATGGATATATCTTCTTACAAGATACATAAAAAAATCCTATAAATTGCAAAATTATTAACTAAGAAATTACAAAAGCATGAAAAAAAAAATCAAACGACGGGTATTATTGAATGGATGGAGTATGATGTAATTAAAAAAAAATGCATAAAATGAGGTTGCTAGGTTTAATGTCGAATTCAAACCTTTAAAAAAGTTTATTTTGAAACTATAACATGATGTATGTGTCAAAGGCCACTGGGCCCAATGTTAAAAATGTGCTGGACCATTTATAATAAGAAAAGCTTTAAAACCAATCTTACAATTTCCAATCACTGTGTTCAAAGTCTGTTTGGGCGTTTGGCGCAGGTGTTTATAATAAGCTTTTTATGCCGATAAAGAGCTTATTATGAACAAGTAGTTTGTGCCAAACACAACCAAGACGCTGAGGCAATTGACTAGGGTAGTTCACCAAATAAAATAAAATGCTAAATGTAGGTTCTACTCAAGCAAGATTATGGATTCGTAACGGTTTGCGGGAATTTTATTTGGGTAACACAAGCTCAGGTACATATGATTCGCTTATAGTAGCGGCATTGGTGGAGATCAGATCAAGGCTGTCTTTTCCGTGCTAGCTCTCGAGCCATCTCTCTCATTTCTTCAGGTGATGGAGGTCTCGGAGCCTCAGGAGGATAGACCACATATGAGTGCTTCACAAAGACAACGCAAACAGAGCGTTTTAGGCAGAAAATAAATATAAATAGATACACACAGAAACATACAATTTAACTTGAGGCAAGAGTACAAGACTAGAAGAAATGGAGGTGAATTATGATATTCCAAGGAAGTAGAGATAAATAGGTTGGTCAGATCAGAACAGAGGCATTCGGTACTTGGTAGGAAGGCTATATGCCACATTGCTATCTGATTCAACATTTTACATTTTCACCTTTTAGTGTCATTCATAGTACCAATCCCAACTCAAGCTTTCACATTTTTTATTTTCCATATAATTTTAGGTTCAATTGCCCATACTGTCCATGGATTTTAAAATCTAGGTTACAAAAATTGTGCAATTTACAAACGAATCTATGAACTCTTTGTTCAAAGTTCAAACTATACTATCTCAACAGTCAACACTCTTTCCCCTTCCATTTTTATGATATGTAACCAACCTGACACTAAAATTTGCACAAGGCGTGCCATGAAGACGAGCTAACTTCAATAAGTAGAGGAAATAATATGCTACTGCAAAAGAAAGGCTAATTAACCACCACTCATCTCAGCAAAATCAGCATGTACCACTATACAACATTTCCTGATCTTTGATCACAGGCTATACCCAATCAAGACTTCCTAAGAGAATATACTGTTCATTATTAATTTTTATCTAAACTTGGAACTAAGAAAATGCTTTTGGAAGCTAATCCTCAGACTTCTAACAATTACTCGAGTGCAGAACACAAGAGGCCTTACCAAGATGAGATGATTTCAATCACCAAAATCCCTGATTAAGATGAATCAATTACAAGCTCCGTGAATTCAAATGCTTGTTGTAATCACGTATATACACACCGTCTATGGCTAATCCAAGTAACTCTCAGTCAATGAAAAATTTGCAGCTGTATACAACGATTGCTCATACTAAATTACTATGGTAGGTTTCAGGTTCCCATTCAGCAAACCTACAAAATCCCCGAAAAACTCAAACTACTAACAACATGAATGTGTACACGAGCACGAAATCCATTGCTAATAGAAGAGAACTCACAAGGTGGAATGCATTCAATCCAATAGCAGCATTAAATGGCTAAATCCCAGAGAAGCCCTAATTAAGCTACATAATCACAGGATCAAATCATTTAATGCAACTAGTGTGATACTGCGGTACGCTAGCTAAGTTTAGGGTTCCAATTCCAACTCCTATCTTGACATTGAGCAACATCAAAAGGGGGCTGAAACACGATTAATCCATTTCGAGTTTCAGTGCAACTACAAATTATACAATTGGCACATTGCAATCGAGAAGCAAACGCAATTAAAGCAATCAAATCAACCAAAACGATGAACAAAAACCAAGCAACGGAAATCAACGGAGAGAGGGAGGAGGGGAAATTACATTGCCCATTATACGCTGAAGGTTCTTGGTGTTGTTGGCGAAAGTATACATAAGAGCGATTGGAATTGCTACATAGAGCGCGAATTTCCCCACCTCCAGTAAACCCTTGGATGTTCCAATCGAAGACATTCTCTGAAAGCATCAGCAAATTTCAATTCAACCCCAATTCCAATTCATCTTCATCAAATCCAAAAAACAACAATTCAATTCATAAACAAATAAAGCAAAGAAAGGAGGAAGTGAGGAATCGAAACTTACCTGAACAGTCGAAAGAGGCAGATGCCGGACTCGGGAAGAACGGTGCTCGGTGGTTTTAACCGCACTGTCGAGTCGCCGGCATTAATACGTGTTCATCCCTATCCCCATTACTTTTTAATTTCATATTTTCCTTTTATTTTTGGCCAAATTCCAGCAAACAATCCCTTAAATACACTATTTTGTACAAAATCACCCCTTAAGTCGGAAATTCCAGAAAAGTACCCTTTAAAAGCTAGATGTTTGCAAAAAGTGAAAAAACATATATCCCACCATTTACATTAAGTTTAATGTTAAAAGCACAAAATTATTATTTTGTCCCTTCACCATCGATATACTAGTTCATCTCTTGGCAATTTTAAGATGTTTCTTCCTTTATTTAATTGGTTCGAAGTTGGTCATCATTTATTTAGTTGGTTCGAAGTTCTCTCAGGTAGTAGCTGATCGACAAATTTTTTTAGGGGGGGCTAAAAAAAATTCTTTGCGTGTATGAAAAAATAATTTTTTTGTTTAAATATATTATAAAAAACTTTAACTTTGTGATTTAAATTAAGTAGACATTTTATAGAAAAAAATTTAAGTAAAGTTGTTAGTTAATCAATTCTCATTTTACACTATTTTATCTAAAAATTTTGTTAAAATTACCAAAAACATCCCATAATTTTTTTCCCCTGGATCCTCCAATGCTCCCTTGTTTTCATCATTCAGGTCATCTCCTTTTAATATATTAAAAAAAAAAAGTGGTAATCTCACATATTTAACAACGATTTTAACAAAAAAAAGGTGAGATGAATGGTATTTTTCAAACATCTAGCTTTTTAAGAGTGATTTTCTAGAATTTTGAATTTAAGAGTGGTTTTTTTGAAAAATGATGTTTGTAAATGGTGATTTTCTATAATTTGTTGGCCTTTCTTTTTTCACCAGAGAATGACAGGGTTAGCACAATGGGCTATTACCCCACATTATTATCTGACCCATTAAAATTATGGGCCACCAACTGTGGCCCATTGAAGCCCACGGGTAATGCTTCTACGAAAATGTAAATCTTCGTGTTAAAATCACCCTCATATTAAAACACATTCTACAACGGTCACTACTCACTAGGTTGAAATCTGTCACAAGAGATTAGACATACATGGAATGGAAGTGTAAAATCCGGAAATGGTATCCTTTACAGCAAGTCCAGTTCATCAGAACCAGACAGAGATACTGGCCCGAGAGAATCACCTTCCAAAGTGGCAAGAACATGGAATTCCCTTCTTGATCTCAAACCTGCATCTACCCATCTCACATCAAGCACCCTGAATCGGACAACAACGTTGACCTCTATCCTAGAGAGGGTATTGTTGAGGAAAGCATCCTTCTCTCCAGGGACGAAGTTGTGGTAGTCGGCCATCTTCCGGGAAGAGAGGAAAATCGTTCTAATGGGGCCACATTTCAAGAACGCTCCAGCTTCGTGCACCTGCTGTACAACTCCAAGCAGGGTCTCTCCCACGCAAGGGGTGAAAGTGCGACAAGTGAAGACTAAGGGGAAGAAAATGTGATCTAGGTGTAGCTCATGAGTCTTTCCTCTGCCAATGCACTTCATGTTGGTCACTGTAAGAAAGTAGCCATGGTTCTCTGTCGATTTCATATGCAGCAAAAACTTCAACAGGCATGTTGCTAGTAAGCTTCTTTGTTGGACCAATCCATTGTTGTCCAAATCCTTTGCGCGTAGTGGAATTTTACAGTACAATGCCACTTCATTGAACATCGTAGTTGATCTAGTTACAACCAACCAACCCAAGAAAAAGGTTAGCCAATGAAGCAAACTCTCAGATTTGAATGTGCTATAAAAGCATCATCTCGACAAGCAAAACTCTCAGATTTGGCTGTATAATCACACTTTAATAAATGCACATAAGTGGAAGAGAGATGTTCAGACCCTGAAACAGTATCAAGCTTCTCAAGCCAAATCAGCATCAAGCTTCTCAAGCCAAATCACAATCAAGCTGCTCAAGTTATACAAGAACATGGGGCGAGGTTATTAGGAACAAGTAATTTAGAACCACAACAGTTCATGGATTCATCACTGATACCCCTTAGTTTCAACATGCTCTAGTGTTCAATTTCCAGGAATTTTTTTGAAGCTGTAAATTTATAGCCAAGTCATCATCGACTTGTCTCAATGGCCATAAGCCATGTACACACACCATAGAACATGACGGTGTGATATCCGAAAAAATTCCCACCAAACTCCCTACTTCTCAAACAATGTCGACCCTAACTCTAACGACCTATCCCATCCAACTCTATTAGTCTTTTAGCTTCACGTGCAAAATGTAAAAAGAGGAATTTTCCAATGCACCAAAAGAAAGCACATTTAGGGCTTGTTTGTTTCCCTAAAGATATGAAACAAGAAAGGAATCTTACCCCAACTTCATCAGAACTTTGTTTGTTTTTTATATGGAAAGGATTGATTGCTTTTCAGACCTATAACGATTAATCCCATTTATTACCCCCCAAAATTTAGTCCTTTTACTCCTCTAGCCATATCCCAAATGGATCTCCTACGTTTCGTGCTCCTGTGCACCTCACCGCCCCGCCTCCTCCGATTTCGCCATTTCTCTCTCCTCCGTCGAGAAGCCGGCAAGCTTGGCTGACCGGATCCGGCTCGGTAGCCTTGCCGACCACGGCTTATCCTACCAGGCTACCAGGAAGCTTCATCATCCGCTCTTATGAGGTTGGGATCAACAAAACTGCCACGGTTGAATCGATGTCATGCCTTGAGGCACCAGCCTCTCATGGCGGCTCGCTCTCTCTCTTTCTCTCCGCCGAGTTCTATGTCAACTATTCTTCCCATCAAATCAATTTCCCCCTTCATCTTACAAAATTTCAGATCAAATTGAGTGCACCGATTAGATCAATTTCCCTCTTCATATCTTCCTCAATTTAGATCAATTGTAAGGATCTTGGCACCGGAGACAAAGCTGCATTGGGTTCATGCAAAACAAGCATCTTACAAAGGATTCATTTTCTTTCCTTTCCCTTCTTGTAAACAAACGACCCCTTAACTTCATGTGCAAAATGCATCTTACAAAGAATGGAAGCAGTATAAATCTTTTATTGTAGCCTCAATTTAGAACATAAATCCAGTCATCAGGCAACGCATATTAAACCTAATTCCTAAATTTATTTTAATGCTGACCTTGCCACATATCAAAACAAGCACAAGAAAATGAAGATATCATGTCTCTTAATTTTTTTACAAGGGTTCATGCATCAACCACAAAATTAAGCCTATATCACCAAGACATCAACACAGCGAAACAAAATAGCATCACAGAAACCGCAATTCAGGCTAATTATCAATCCGAAACTCAAACTACCACCCTACCAAACAGCACAAGCAACCTAAGTGATAAACAGCAACAAATCATCATGAAAAATCAAAATTCTTGAAGCAATAACAACGAAACTGAATAAAAACGCGAACAATTTCACAGGATTGCAGACCTCGGAAGCCAATCAAATAAAAAAAGGCGGATAAATAGCGTGAATCGCAGTAAATTATGAAGAAACAGGGTCGGAATGAGGTAAAAAATATGAAAAATTGGATAGAGAGGATAGAAATTACCTTGTCGAGACGGATCAGGAGATGGTTTGATTGAATTCACGAAGAACACCATCGAACGGATCCACAGAAGAGAGAGAGAAGCTGAGACCTAAAGTATGAAAGTGGGAGGCAAAGAAGAAAAAGTAGGACACGCTTTTTATGCTGAAATTTTGAAATTCAAACCCATTTTCAGTTTCAGGCAAACCCAACCCGGATAACAAAACCGGATTCGAACCGGGTTTGATCTCCTGACCACAAATTTCACATGGACCGGATTTGTTGGGGGTTGTGGGGGAGAAAGAAACAGCAAGCTCTCACGCAACAATGGCGACCCTCTCTCTCCTCTCCCCGCAACTGATTGTTCGTCCTCGCCGTTCAAAGACTCCGAATTCCATTCTTCTTTCCGATCGGAGATCCAATTTCATCAATTTTCTTTCAAATTCGCATAATCCTACCAAAGTGTTTCTCCGCAGCAGATCGGGATTCGCCGAGGAAGAAGAAGCTGATTCGTCGAATTCGTCTTCTAGGTTTGAAGGCGCGATTGAGCTCTTCAACGCCATGGATTACTACGCCTGTCATGACGTCCTCGAATCTATGTGGTACAGTTCAAATGACCAGACCCGTACACTTCTCCATGGCCTCTTACAGTGCGCTGTAGGGTTTCATCATCTATTCAACCAGGTCCAGATCCCTCTCTTTCTCCCAAATTGTGAAATTTCGTGTTTTTTTGTTGTTGTTGATTGTGGCTAGTTGTTGTTTAAAATTGAAGAATCACAAAGGTGCGATGATGGAATTGGGAGAGGGTTTATGCAAGCTGAGGAAATTGGATTTTGAAGGAGGTCCATTTCACCAGTTCGAGCGAGAAATCACTGATGTTCTTGAGTTCATCTATCAGACGCAGCTCGAGCTAGCTGCTTGTGAGTTTTTATTTCCTTTGAATCACACATAAGCCTCGTTTGGTATGATGAAGGTATCGGGTTTGACCGTTTGGGAATCAGCCAAACTTGATTCCTGGTGTTTGGTTTGTACCTTATCTGAAATCATACCAAACGAGCCCTAATAAAACTGATGCCTTATAAGTTATACCAATGTCGAACCAATGTGTAGGTAGTGAAGATATGTGCATTTCAATGGAACAAACAGAGAGATCATACCAACTTCTCGGTAGCTTTGCAGCGAAGGAGCGCATTTACGACATTGAGAATAACGAAGAGGGGAATTCGTACATTGTTTTCAATCCCGCGAGCTCTTATGGTGCCACTAATCCTCCTCGAAGAACAAGGCTCCCGAAGCTGCAAGCTAAAATGGAGCATCTGAAAACCCTGTCTATATAAACTAGCCTGTATACCAGCAATTAGCCTAATGAATCTCTGAATTATTGTCTAATGTTATTTCTTCAGCATAAATAGGATTTGACATCAATACACCATACAATCTTTTCATTGTTTCCAACCATGTCGTTGAAAAGATTGTTTAGTGTGAACTGTGGTAATTTCATCGCGTATGAAGGCACATAATGTGTTCGAGTTTCTTAAACATTATGGTATATTCGTTAATAGCTTCATTTTGATATGTATATTATAAGACTAAACCAGAATGAGGCATTAGACAAGGGTATATTGAGCTCATGTTAATTTATAATAAGATGAGGATGTTTTTGGAAACTAAAGAACATTTGTAATTATGAGCAAAAAAATAGAGCTTTTCTTTGAACAAATATACTGCCTCCATTCTTTTTTATTTGATATTTTACTATTTAGGCATAGTTTTTAAGATAATAAAAATTATATAAAATAAAATATTTATTTTTTAAATAATTTCATATGTATAATATTATTAAAAAGGATTGAATAAAAAATTAATATTTTATATAATTTTGACTTTTCTAAAAAAAAACGTACAGCTTTGAAAGAGACAAATATTAAAACAAATATTAAGGAACGGAGGGAGTATAAGATATGTCCGGATTTAGATACCAAATGCTACTTGGATAAAAAAGAAAAGAAAATATACAAATAAATCATGAATTAAAAGGTCAACGCAACATCTTTGTTTGCATGCAATACAAGGAAGAATTCAAAAGGGAGATATCTTTGTCATCCTGTCTTGCTTCTCCAACGCAATAGTGTTCTCCTTGAAGGACTTGTATAGTCATCAATTAGCTTCTCCATCAGCTCTCCCAATTTGCTTATATAGACCTTTATCGATGCTACTGTAACTCACTCCTGCCATGCCTCCAATCCAAAAATATATTTTCTCCTTGGGACTTAAATGAGTCTTAAACTGATTCATTTGTTGGCAATTACTCGAAGAGCTAAAGCTGGATTTCTTCCAACTCTTTAATTGAAGATCCTTCTTTGTGCAAGAAGAGATTCAATGACCAAACATAATTTCCTTCAACTGACGTTCCCACCATATGCTTCACTACTATTACAAAGAGAGAATCCACCAGAAAATTTAAGCCAAATAGCATTTAATTAATTACTTATGCAAAATCTGAATAAATCATCTCCTCTGAAGGTGTCTACTTCCATATCCGGATAGCTAGCAATTCCAAATATCTTTCGTACACGGGCTAGAATTCCACACTTAACGGCACACTTCATTTGTCCTCCAAAGATACTCTTTTTATTTGATCTCAAGTTTCACCGTGGCAGGGGATTCTTTCTATTTGTTGATGCCTCTCAAACATACATATATCTCAATAATAGTGGATGTTTTCTTGAATTAAAATTCATGCATTAAATCAGTGTTGCTTCACATTAAAAAATCCATTCCAAAAAACTATAAAATGCATGGGTTTCACATTTCACTCTAACTCGACTTCTAAGTTCTAAGATGAAATTTCCCATGGGCCATGGTACAATCAAATTAAAGAGAACTATAATCAATTTAATTTGACAAAGATTAGAGAAAAGATATGTGATGATATGCTCTCAAAGAGGATTGAGAATAAGAATAAATCATGACAATAATAAATAAAATAAAGCTCAACTAAGGCTGCATCCATCCCAAGAAACTCTATATCATGTGTATCCATCCCAAGTTTTCTGTCTTCTAATATCTGTAGGCTGCATTAGTGTATTGCACTATTGTAGATCTACATCCACTCATGACTCAAGAAACTCTAACAATGTGTCGCGATCAATCATGAAACAAATAAACACTCTAAGCCTTAATTAAGCAAGTGAAATTCTATATCGACTGGGAACTTCATGGCATTACCACAAATTATGTGGTGATTAACCATGAAGCAAGGACTCTTAAGCTTCAACGTCGCTCATAAAAGAGGACTGTGCTAGTAGGTTTATGGCACATTGGATATTGCTCACTAAACTAGAAGGCCAAAAGCATTCTGAAAAGAAAAGTTGGTGTTATTATGCACTGTTAAAACACAGCTGCAACTGTAGAAAATTCTGTTGATAAAAGAAGCAAACTACTCTTCTTCCAGCATAATTGATGACCATAACATACAATATTACAGCAAATGCAGACAGACCATACAAAATTCTGTTGATAAAAGAAGCAAACTACTCTTCTTCCAGCATAATTGATGACCATAACATACAATATTACAGCAAATGCAGACAGACCATACAAGTTACAGCCTACAAGGCAGCAAAGGAGAAATGTATGTACAGCGGTAGCAGAAATCACATTTTCTAAACCTTTTATACGACATTATCTTGCATTAGTATAGACTATAGATTTCTTACCTGATATAGCATCAATCTATTGTTAAAGAGTTATTATGAGTATCCCCATAACAATTCTGGGAGAAACCTGAGTAATGATTCCTTGTATGGTCAAGGATCAATTTCTAAGAAGTTATACAGGTTGTGTGTCGATAAAATCCAGCTTGACGTGATGCATGAAAAGCTCCTTGAATAAAATATAAAATACTCGGGAGTATTATTTCACTAATTACACCAACTCATTTATTCACGGAAACTTGTTTAGTATAAGTTTCATGAACAAGGATTTTCAAATTGGACACATAAGCATCCATGTCCATCTCTGTTTTAAAGATTTCATGAAGAATTTATACTTAAAAAAACATAAAATGAAGAATGCAACAAGTTCTTACTTTCCACTGAAATGCTCTGCCTGCCAGCATTCCGATCAGGATTATAAATTTTTCATGGCTTCTTAGGAGAACACAGAGCATCCAGATATCAAAACAACACTCTTACAAAAACAATTAGATTTAAAAAACTAACAAGGATACCACCACCAAACTTGCACAATGGGGAAAAAAATTCAACCTTTTAGCAACTAGGCAGCTTGCAGTAGCACAACCAGAATGCTAGAAACTAGGAACACCATGGCAAAGTACACAGATGAAAAACCTCAGTAAGCATGCATGGAAGAAATCTGGCACATGATTGACCAGACAAAAAACCATGACATTGAAAAAGCAATTACCTAGTCCACCGACAGCCCTATTGTGTAGGCAGTAGAATGCAACGCTAGCACGTCAACAAGTGTGCCAATGCCCAAGTTTTATTGCCAACACGAGGGTATTGAAGAAATGAAAGAAAGTAGTGTTAGGATTGAAAATAGACATAAATTATAATGATTTAGAGATTAGAATACACACAAGTTAGAGAACTAAAATACATGCAGATTTCAGTATGTAAACATATGGACCACTTCAAACACAAGGAAAAGAAACCCTTCCGAAAATACATGCAGATTTCAGTATGTAAACACTTCAAACCACTTCAAACACAAAGCTGTTTGGCATACAGTTATCTCCAATACTGATAATGCTCTTGTTTATGGAAAGCAAGCAGCTGATAAAACCTAATGCCAAGGAGACACCATCCATCTAAGATGACCACAAAACTAATTAATCTCTTCCTACAGAGTAAAAAACAAAACATACACAGTTGATAGAAAATAGCTCTAGTATAAAGAACAAATAGAAAAACCCAAGCAAAAAATAAGGAGACAGAAAACAAGCTTCATGTCACATATCATACTTCAAAGTTTAGTAGTTACACTAGCACGGAAGTACTGGACACTGGAGTTACTAATATCACATTTTTTGAGCCTTTCTAGAATTGATAAAATCAATCCTGATGCACATCCTCCTCTGAATTTTTTTCTTTTTATCCAAAGCAAACCATTATAATTAGCCTGCAACAGAGAAGCTCGTGTTTAATTCTAACATATCACAGAAAATAAATAATCAACTTTTAAAGCCCTGTATGCTCATGGCGAAATATATACCGTAGTCAATAACAGGTCATCTTCCAAATTTCAGGAAACCTTAACAATATAAGAAAAATCATCCCAATAAAAATACGTTTTGAAGCCTTTTAGTATACAATACCTGCATCAAGTTATCATATCTTGATTTTTTTTAATGACCCATCCACCATGAGTATAAATATCACAACATACAATGCAAGATAAAAGATTATGTGGATAAAATACTAGGGAAGCAAATAAAGGAAAAACAATAGCTAAAATAAAAGATAAATTAAATGTCCTTCAATGACAACCCAGCTATTTTCTATCAAAGTGCTTGGTAGAATATATGCATGAAATGTAATAAATGAGAAATTGGGTGGGAATAGAGGAGAGTGAAAACATTTGAATCTTGAAAATTTAAACCTTAAAAAACACAAAGGGGGTATCCAAATACATAAACAGATACCCAGTGCAAGAAAGGTTCAAATAGCGAATGAAGTAGTGGCAAGACAACAAAGACAAAAGGCAGTGATTGTGGTGATTATCGTCAAGTATCAGTTCTCTATGATCTAATCAAGCTAAGACACGAACCACTTCAAACAGAAGGGAAATGAATTCCTGCTTAATATATAGTGGATGTAAGACACGAACCTCTTTGGGATATCGTTATCTCCACAATTGTTAATGCTCCAAGTTTCAGAAAGCAGGGGACTGAAAAAACTACATGCGCAGGAGACATCTCACAATCCAAGAAAGCCACAAAAAGTAATCTCATAAAACAATAAATCATACAAAATTCATAACAAAAGGTTCACGTATAAAGAAAAAAACAAAGCCAAACAAAAATACAAGAAGAGTTAAAAACAAGCTTCATTCCACCATCACATATCAAACTTAGGTTTAGTAATCATACTAGAACTGTATGTACTAGAGTTGCAAAGATTCCATTTTCTGTCCCCTTATTTGCATCAACCTCTATTTCTATCACACCCAACAAACCATTCTAACTCAAAACAGAAAATAATTAATTAATTTTTTTTAATACCATGTAAATTCATGGAAAAATAAGCGTAGTTGCATATGCAGTAAATAATATATCATCTTCCAAATCATACGTAACCCTGACAACAAAAGAGAAACCATCACATAACAAACATTCCGGACGAGAAGACCCGGTATTAGGTTACCAGTCCCCAATCATCATGTTGTGAATCAAGCACCGGGTACACACAAGGAAGCACACGTGCACCAGGAGAGGGCATGCCAACATGAAGTGTGCAACTGATATATAGCAACATGACTAGTAACATAAATACCATATTACTAGTCTTTCCTCAATTATTAACAATCCCTTTCAAAACAATACCAAATCAAAGGATACGAGAGCTGCATGTCAATAGCAGCATGAAGGGAAGGGGGAGAAAATTAAGCAGAGTGACAACTACCTGTTCACATAGAATTGCAAATCAAAGGATACGAGAGCCAAAAACAAACTTATATCATCACAATTGTCACGTGGCAATCTCCAACAATAAAGCCTCATCATCCAACTATCGTAACATAAAATCCAGTAATTGTTTTGTAGCAATCTCCAACATCAAGACCTCACCATCATCCTCTAATAGACTTTATAATCCACCATCAGGACTGAATCCCCATTCTCTACCAAAAAATAAAACATGCCTGAATATGCAAATGTAGCCTGCAAAAGCTTCCCAAGAGCTAATAAAAAAGAATCTTCACTAGAGAATTACATTGTTCTTCCCATGATATGGAGAATTGAAATTATACAAAAATTATACAGCTTCATGCATGTACCTATTTAACCTGCTTCAAACAAGGGAAAATACCTCCTGCTTAATGTGCAAATTTGAGGTATGACACAACTCCCTTGATATATCATAATCTCAACCATTGTAAATGTAGATGTTTTCAGCTGCTGAAAACATCTACATTTACAATGGTTGAGAAAAGATAGGGAATTTGAGGTATGACACAACTCCTTGATATATCATAATCTCAACCATTGTAAATGTAGTTACTCCACCACTGTAAATGCCTCCTGCTGAAAGAACATTCACTAAAATGATATGAATTCTTGCTTAATGTGTGTCAGATTTAAGATACGTACCTCTGTGGGATATAGTTACTCCACCACTGTAAATGCTCTAAGTTGAAGAAAGCAAGGAGTTGAAAATACTATATGTGAAGGAGAAACCTCTTATCCAAGGGTACAGAAGGTAGCCACAAAAACTAATCTCTGACTACAAATTACAAGAGAACATACAAAATTTATAAAAATGGATCTAGTATAAAGAAAAAGCAAATCAAGAAGGAGAACATACAAAATTTATAAAAGGTACAGAAGGTAGCCACAAAAACTATGCAGGTACCAAGCAGACCTCTACTTGGCTGAAGATTTCATATCATTAATGAAAAAAAAAACTATATTGGGATAAAAAAAAATCGAAAGTATAATAAAACCAAATCAAGAAGGAAAACAACAAAAGATATCCCAAGTCGTTTTGATAAAAAAAAATAGGTACAATTGATAAGGAGTTGCTCCATGATGCTCGAACATGTACTTGGTTTGAGTGCCTATTTATTTTCGATCGGTATCTATGGATTAATCACAAGCCGAAATTTAGTTCGAGCTCTTATGTGTCTTGAACTTATAATGAATGCGGTGAATCTAAATTTCGTAACATTTTCTGACTTTTTTTATAGTCGTCAGTTGAAAGGAAACATTTTCTCCATTTTTTGTTATGGCGATTGCATTCCTCCTGAGAGGGACCAAGGAACACCACATTTTGGTTTTAGGTTAGCAGGATCTTACTCTAAACAGGATCACCTCTTCTATCCCATCAGCCACTTCCCTCTGCACGGCATAACCTCGTAAATTCAGGGATACCAGGCAAGTTATGGAGGTATAATTGCAGGAATTAAAAGAAAGCCAGAATGAATTGAAAACTGGGAAATGATAGCGTCTTACATGAAGATCCATGTAGAATCATTTCAAAAGATTTTCATAAGATTCTCCAATAATATCGACCATGTCAGATGCATATCCTGGGCATAAAACATCATTGTTCAACAGAAAGCACAATTTCCAAATCATAACTCAAGAACAGGGAAAATCAAGAACAGGGATATGACAGTTATGGAAAATCAAGAACAGGGAAAAAAGGAAAAGGGAATGAAAGAATGATCAAAACAAAGTTTCATTGGAGCAGGTACAAACAAGCATGTAAGACCAAGCAGTAGCTTACCAGTCACCAACCATCATGCTGTGAATCCAAAAGTATGGGATAGAAAGAAACATCAAAACGTATCTTCTCAATCAATAATCAATATATAATTATGTTTAAAAACAAACATCCATATTATACCCCTAACTGTATCATCTTTTACCTAATTATATATGTTACTGAAATTTGAAAGATGGGATAGAAAGAAACATCTAAACGTGCCATGTCAAGAAATTTCCTCACTCATTTGAAAACACAAAATTCATTTATTTTTTACATGAAACAAGAAAAGACAAATCTCATTTAGTCAATGATTATGCAGTGAGAAGAAGAAAAGACAAATAATATGTATTATGCAGGTACTAACCAGACCTCTACTCTGTTGAAGATCTATAAAGAAGGAAAACAACAAAATATACCCCAGGTTGTTTTTATATAAAAAAATTGTCACCAATAAGGCAATAACGCTCCTGAGAGGGACCAAGGAACACCACATTTTGGCTTTACGTTAGCAGAATCTTACTCTAAACAGGATCACTCTTCTTTCTCATTAGCAACTTCCGTCTGCGCGCACGGGATAACCTCGTAAATTTAGGGAGACTACGCAAGTTATGGAAGTATAATTACTGGAATTAAAAGAATGCCAGAATGAATTGAGAACACGGAAATGATAGCGTCTTACTTGAAGATCCATGTAGAGTCATTTCAAAAGATTTTCAGAAGATTCTCCAATAAAATTCGCCATGTCAGATGCAAATCCTGAGCATAAAACATCATTGTTCAACAGAAAGCACAATTTTCAAATAAAACTCAATGAAGTCATGATGTCGTATGGGGAATAAAGTTTTGCCTTAACTGTGCAAAGATCTGAAAGGAAATGAAAGAATGATCATCAAAGTTTCATTGGAATAGGTACACAAGCATTTTAGACCAAGCAGTAGCTTACCAGTCACCAACAATCATGCTGTGAATCAAGCACAGGGTACATAAGGAGGAACACACGTTACACGTGCACTAGCATGCTGGAAGAGAGCATGCAAACATTAAATGTGTCAGTGTCCAAAAGTGTGGGCTGCAGGCCAATAACAGCATGAAGGGAGAGAGTGAAAAAGAAAATTAACTAAAATAAGAGATCGATAAATCCAGAGATTAAGAGATCGATATGAACCAAAAACATAATCACATTTGTGATTTGGCACTCTCAATTAATACGGCTTCATCTTCCAAATATCATATCATAAAACCCAGCTATTGTTTTATGGTAATCTCCAACATCATGACCTGATCATCATCCCCCGATAAACCTTAAATCCTCCATCATGACCGAATGTCTATCCATATGTAGCCTGCAAAAGATTCACAAGAGCTCATCAAAAGAACTTTCACTAGATATGATCAGATATTAAACAACAACTTCTTCCCATGATATAGAGAATTGAAATTATACAGAGACGTACTATACAGCTTCAAGCATGTACCTACTTAAACAGCTTCAAACTCAAGAAATAACACCTGCTTAATGCGTAAATTTGACGTATGACACTGCTCCTTGGTACATCGTAATATCCATCATTGAAAATGCTCATAGAGGAAATCACCAATAAGCTACTACTTATAAAACAAGCCATCGTAATATCCATCATTAGAAATTAATGCTCATTGTAAAAGCAGATAAAAACAAACTATAATATCTGAACGAACAGATGAAAGGAACGTCCATCATTAACAATACTGTGTTTCTTATCAAAGTGTTTCACTATAGCATAAATGCACAAAGAGGAATAAGTGAGAAATCAGACTGAAGAGACGAATAAATCTACCTATAAGCTTAAATCAGACACATACACCCTTGAAAGGAGACATAGTACACTGACAAGTGTAAACATAGATGGAAGAACGATATATTTCAACTAAAGGTAATCCTCACCAACAGTGAAAGAAAATAGAACACAGATAAAATCAAATGACAGTGCTGTGTCAAAGCACCACTAAAATATTAAACATAATTCCCAAGGCCCAATCTAAATCCTTAAGTGGCTGAACATTAACCAATTCAGCATATCTTAGGTTGTCAGCAAACTTTATACCCTTTGATCAATCAATGAAACAAAATAAAACAAAATAAATGTGAAGAACACTTATGACAGCAATTTGTTAATGCATGTTTTGTGTGCTACACAGTCCAGACGAACACGAAGTGAGGCATAGGCTGAACAAGGCTAAATTGAATGGTGTTTGTTCAACTAGAACAAAAACGAATTACTACTACGAAGGTGAAGCGATGGGATTGAAAACGAATTACTACATAGATTCCATAAAATAAGAGAAATCTAGAGAGAGGAATATGAGAATTAAGCAGCTTAACCTTCGGGGTAGAACTTTGGAATTGGCCCGCTCGCAAATGCAGAGCAGCACCCACGCGTATGCTCGATCGGATCACTGAACCGTCGTACATCCATCCAGCACCACTTCCAAATCTAAAGCAGCCTGAAATCACAAAACCTAAAACTCCAATTTAGGGGAATTTCAACGGAATTACGCAAGAGAAAGAAGGATAACCTAAATTCGAACGATGTCGGCTCCGGAAAACTCGCGGATAAAGCGAATCTTGTAGCGATGGCTTCGTCACAGCATGGAAACGAATAACGCTGCATTAAAACAGCAATTTGAACCTAAGCAAATCCAACAGGCAATTTGTTCATGCATGTTATGTGTGCCACACAGTCCAGACGGACACGAAGTGAGGCATAGGCTAAATTGAATGGTGTTTGTTCAACTAGAACTAAAACGAATTACTACTACCAAAGTGAAGCGATGGGATTGAAATACGTAGTACATAGATTCCATAAAATAAGAAAAATCTAGAGGAATATGAGAATTAAGCGGCTTAACTTTCGGGGTAGAACATAGGAATTGGCCCACTCGCAAATGCAGAGCAGCACCCACGCGGCGTCATTCCGTGGTGATCGCGTATTCTCGGATCACTGAACCGTCGTACATCCATCCAACACCACATCCAAATCTAAAGCAGGCTGAAATCGCAAAACCTAAAACTCCAATTTCGGGGAATTTCAACGGAATTACGCAAGAGAAAGAAGGATAACCTGAATCCGAACAATGTCGGCGCCGGAAAACTCGCGGATTAGGCGAATATTGAAGCGAGGGCTTCGTCACAGCATGGAGACGAATAACGCTGCATTACAACAACAATTTGAAATATTAGCAGTAAAGCGCGAACCTAAGCAAATCCAACTGGCGAAGAATTAATTAAAGAGGGGAAGACAAATCAGATCGCTCTCCTAAAACTTACCTAGGGCACCTCTCGTACACTGGAAAGCGATGGACTCGCACCGATCGATCGATCTGGATGAAGCTAGGGTTTCGATAAGCCGAGCCGGAAAGAGACAAACCAGCCAGCGGAAGAAAGCCCGCGCGCGGGAGACGACGAAATCACGGCGTTTAAAGAGGGGGGAAGTGGAAGAGAGAGACTCGAGAGAAGAAAGAAGCGGAGAGTAACTATACTGAGATACAGTGAGACTTGAGAGGGATCCCGTTGCCTTATATAGAAACGATAGGTGCGTACAAGTAAAGCAACATTTACAGAAGTTGACCCGGTCAACGTTATTTCACCGACTTACAAAGATATCCACAGGTCAGCGTAATTTCACCGACTTGATCAATTACCTCATGTATGTTTCGTAACAATCTTTAGGGAAACAAAAACGTTCGACTTTTCCCCTTTTTAAAAAAGCTAAAAAAATTATAAAATATTATTCTTTTAATCCACTTTTTATAAATTACTAATACTTTATCAATTTGAAAAAAAATTAATTAAAAAAATAATATTTACGAAATTTAAACTCATTAAAAAATGTGAAAAAAGTAAAGCGACATTTATTTTGAAACGGATGTAGTACTAATTTCACCGATTTAAAACTAATAATAATGTTTTTTTGAATCTTGATCAACAGTGTTTAATTTAATTTAATTACTGACCTAATTTACTCTATATTGTAGTTTTAGTATAACAAATAAAGAAAAACTCTTAATTTGTTTTAGGGGAAAAGAACTAAAATCTATAATTAAAATTAAAATTTTAAAAGTTAAAGGGACCTTGAGAAATTATAAACAGGCACAAAATAAGTATTGGTAAAGAATCTAAAGATGCTAGGAAGAAGGTAAAAGAAAACTGATATCTAAATGAACAGATAAATCAAATGTACTTGGATCACAATTCTGTTATTTGCTATCAAACTGAATGGAATAACATATATGCACAAAACCAAACAAATTAGAAATTAGGGGAGAATAAATGAGTGAATAAAATGAAAATTACACACCTGATCAACAGTGCATCTCTTAGCTATACCCCCTAACCCGTTTGGATTGTTAACTGCAGTCTGCGTGCTAGAAAACCGCACAGCTACAATTAGCTGTTAAATTATTAAATAGTACATTATTTTCTTAAAAGTAACATGTTTTTTTTTAAATGCTGCTGTAAATATCATATTTATTACTTGTCAACATATTATTGTTCAGACAAAAATCTCATTCTAAATATACTACATAATAACTATATATATCTTCTCAATCAATACTCAATACTCCGTATATAATTATGTTTAAAAACTGACATCCATATTATACCACCCCTAACTATATCATCTTTTACCAAATTATATATGTTACTGAAATTTGAAAGATGAGATAGAAAAATCTAAACGTGCCATGTCAAGAAATTTCCTCACTCATTTGAAAACACAAAATTCATTTATTTTTTACATGAAACAAGAAAAGACAAAATTAATTTAGTCAACGATTATGAAGTGAGAAGAAGAAAAGACCAATAATATGTATTATGCAGGCACTAACCAGACCTCTACTCTGTTGAAGATCACCTATCGGCTATCATACATGGAAAAAAAAACTAGAGTAAGCTAGATAAATAAGAAAATTCAAAAGTATAATAAAACCAAATCAAGAAGAAAAACAACAAAATACGGAGTTCATCCCAAGTTGTTTTGATTTTTAAAAAAAATTAGTTACCAATATTGCTCCTGAGAGGTACCAAGGAACACCACATTTTGGCTTTAGGTTAGCAGAATCTTACTCTAAAGGATCACCTCTTCTATCTTATCACTCATCAGCCACTTCCCTCTGCACAGGATAACCTCATAAATTCAGGGATACCACGCAAGTTATGGAAGTATAATTACTGGAATTATAAGAAAGCCAGAATGATTTGAGAACTAGGAAATGATAGTGTCTTACTTGAAGATCCATGTAAAGTCATTTCAAAAGATTTTCAGAATATTCCCCAATAATTGCAAATCCTGAGCATAAAACATCATTGTTCAACAGAAAGCACAATTTCCAAATCATAACTCTGAATTCTCATGATGTCGTATGGAGAATATATACGGAGTAAAGTTTTGCCTTAACTGTGTACAGATCTGACAATTATATATGCAAAATGAATAACAGGGAAAAAAGAAAAGGAAATGATCGAAAGAATGATCAACAAAGTTTCATTGGAAGAGGACCAAGAGGTACACAAGCATGTAAGAGTAAGACCAAGCAGTAGCTTACCAGTCACCAACCATCATCGAAATAAAGAACCTGGAAAAGGGTGAAAAATAAAGAATTATCCCCGAGTTTCATTGGAACAGGTAATGAGATCAGGCAGTAGCTTACGAGTCACCAATCATCAATCATCGCAGTGGAAATTGGCAGGTATGCAAAGGAGTCTGGTCATATCACATTGAGAACAAAATTTTACACTAAACTGTGTGGATTTGATTGGTATACAAAATCGAGAACCTGAAAAAGGAAAAGAAAAAAAGAAGTATCAGCAAAGTTTCATTGGATCCATTAGGTCATAGAATCCAGTATTTGTTTGGGGTGATCGATCTCCAACATTATTACTACCTGATCTTCTTCCTCCATTAGATAATAGAATCCAGGATTTGTGATATGGCAATCTCTAGCATAAGTATACAACTTCATCTTCTAGCTTGACCAGATCATAGAATCCAACATCAAGTCTGAACACCAGTAGATAATCTGCTACAGATTTCCAAGAGCTCATCAAAAGAACATTCACTATAAAATGATATGAATTCTTGCTTAATGTGTGTCAGATTTAAGATACGAACCTCTTTGGGATATAGTTACTCCACAATTGTAAATGCTCTAAGTTGCAGAAAGCAAGGAGTTGAAAATACTATATGTGAAGGAGAAACCTCTTATCAAAGGTACTGAAGGTAGCCACAAAAACTAATCTCTGACTACAAATTACAAGAGAACATACAAAATTTATAACAAATGGATCTAGTATAAAGAAAAAGCAAACCCAAACAAAAACGTAAGGAGAGTAAAAACAAGCCTCACTTCACAAAAACATATAAAAAGTCAAGATTTAGAGCTGCAAAGATCCCAATTTTGTCCCCTCAAGTGAATCCACCTCTATTTTTATCAAACCCAACAAAACCATTCTAACTCAAAACAGAAAATAAATAGTTAATGTTTTTAATACCGTGTAAGTTCATGGAAAAATATGTGTAGTTGCATCGGCAGTCAATAATATATCACCTTCCAAATCACACGTAACCCTAACAATTAAAGAGAAACCACCACATCATAAATTTTCCGAAAGAGAAGGATATTAATCAGGAAAAAAAATTATAAGGCTCAAAAGGTATAAAATAGGAATACCTAATCAATTGTATTAGCATATCTTGGAAAAAAAGACCCCTCCCAGCTCCCACCATGAGTACAATTATTAAAACATGTAATGTAAGTTACAAGATAGAACCATATTGAAGATATCAATCTATGGCACAAAAAGTAAAGTTCAAATATTGGTAAAGATGCTAAAGAAGAAGATAAAAGAAAACTGATATCTTAATGAACAGATAAATCGAATGTACTTGAATCACAATTCTGTTATTTGCGATCAAACTGCATGGAGTAACATTTATGCACAAAACCAAACAAATAAAAAATTAGGGGAGAACAGAGGAGTGAAGAAAATGAAAACTATCCCATCAGCCACTTCCCTCTGCAAGACATAGCCTCATAAATTCAGGGATATCAGGCAAGTTATGGAGGTATAATTACTGGAATTAAAAGAAAGCTAGAATGAATTGAGAACTGGGAAATGAAAGCGTCTTACTTGAAGATCCATGTAGTATCACTTCAAAAGAGTTTCAGAAGATTCTCCAATAATATTCGCCATGTCAGATGCAAATCCTGGGCATAAAACATCATTGTTCATCAGAAAGCACAATTTCCAAATCATAACTCAATGAATTCTCATAAAGTCGTATGGAGAATAAATTTTGGCCTTAACTGTGCACGGATCTGACAGATATGCAAAATCAAGAACAGGGAAAAAAGCTAGGAAAAGTAAATGAAAGAATGATCATCAAGTTTCATTGGAAAAGGTACACATGCATGTAAGACCAAGCAGTAGCTTACCAATCACCAACCATCATGCTGTTAATCAAGCACATGGTACATAAGGAGGCAAACGCGCCGCACGTGCACCAGCTTGCTGGAAGAGAGCATGCCAACATTTAAGTGTCACCGTCCAAAAATGTGGACTGCATACCAATAGCAGCGTGAAGGGAGAGAGTGAAAAAGAAAAGTAACTAAACTAAATATAGTGACAACTTTCACCCATAAATGCAAATCAAGAGATCGATACTAACCAAAAACATAATCACATTTGTGATGCGGCACTCTAGAATAATACGGCTTCATCTTCCAACTATCATATCATAAAACCCAGCAATTGTTTTGTGGCAATCTCCAACATCATTACCTGATCATCATCCTCAAATAAACCATAAAATCCACCTTCATGACTGAATATATGTCCATATGTAGCCTGCAAAAGATTCCCAATAGCTCGTCAAAAGAACTTTCACTAGATGTGATCAGATATTAAACAGCAAAAATAAATTGAATTCTTCTCCAATGATATAGAGAATTGAAATTATACAGAAATTATACAGCTTCATGCATGTACCAATTTAAACTGCTTCAAAATCGTAGTAAATAACCCCTGCTTGATTTGTAAATTTGATGTATGACACAATGCTCCTTGGTACATTGCAATATCCATCATTGCAAATGCTCATAGTTAGAGGAAATCCCCAATAAGCTATAACAAAAGCTATTGTACCCAGGAGACACCTTCCATCCAAGGATCTCCACAACAACTTATTTCTTCCTGCATAGATAATAATGGAACAAATAAAGCTGATAACAAGCAGCTACAGAAAAAGGAGAGTGAAAAATTGAGTAAATAGAAAACAAATATAGATTTACAAATGGACCCAAGGTTAATGGTTGCACAAGAAGGAAAACTAGAGTGAGCTTGACAAATAAGAATATTCGAGAGCATAATAAAACCAAATCAAGAAGGAAAACAACAAAATATACCCCAGGTTGTTTTGATATAAAAAAAAATAGTTACCAATAATGCTCCTGAGAGGGACCAAGGAACACCACATTTTGGCTTTAGGTTAGCAGAATCTTACTCTAAACAGGATCACCTCTTCTATCTCTTCAGCCACTTCCCTCTGCGCGCACGGGATAACCTCATAAATTTAGGGATACCACACAAGTTATGGAAGTATAATTACTGGAATTAAAAGAAAGCCAGAATGAATTGAGAACAGGGAAATGATAGCGTCTTACTTGAGGATCCATGTAGAGTCATTTCAAAAGATTTTCAGAAGATTCTCCAATAAAATTCGCCATGTAAGATGCAAATCCTGAGCATAAACATCATTGTTCAACAGAATGCACAATTTCCAAATCATAACTCAATGAACTCATGATGTCGTATGGAGTATAAAGTTTTGCCTTAACTGTGCACAGATCTGACAGTTATGCAAAATCGAGAACATGGAAAAAAGAAAAGGAAATGAAAGAATGATCAACAAAGTTTCATTGGAACAGGTACACAATGCAAGCATGTAAGACCAAGCAGTAGCTTACCAGTCACCAACCATCATGCTGCGAATCAAGCACAAGGTACATAAGGAGGTAGAGCTGGCAAAATCTGACCCGACCCGAAAACCCGACCCGACTCACCCGAACCCGACCGACACTCGAAAATCTGGAGACATTCATAACCCGAACCCGAGACCGAACCCGACCCAAACCTGACCCGACTCGAAACAGACCCGAACACAGATAAACCCGACCCGACCCAAACCCGACCCGACTATCAACCCGACTCTCAACCCGACCCGACTCTCAACCCGACCTGATCCGACTAGAAATGGTTGTTTACTTGTTTGATATATGATTATTATTTGTCCTTATTCCATAATTTGTATGAATTATGATATATGATTATTTTTCGGTGGAAAGAATTATTTATATCCAAAACAATAATGTTATAGTTGTTATTATATATATATATATATATAATGTTTTGATATAATGAATTATTTATATCTAGATTTGTTAAAAACTAATAATAATAATAATGATGAAAAAACTAATGGGCCAAAGTTGAAAATGAAATGGGTCAAAGCTACAAATGAGATGGCCCAAGTTGTTAAAACACAAAATTTAACAAATGGTTATTTTGTAAAAAAAACTAATAGTAATTAAACCAAGGACGGGGTTGTTGAATGTTGAATTTCTGATTATGACTTTTTTAAAAACTAGTTGACAACCGATGAGGCGATGGGTTTTTAACCGAGTCAAAATTACATATTCAAGTTTTTAACCGAGTCAAAATCATTTATTTTAAGTAAATTACATATTCAAGTATTCAACATAGTCAAAATCAACTTAATTATCCAAACGAGTCAAATATGATTCAACCGAACACTCAAACAAACTAAACCCACTTTGATTCGAAGTTCAAACGAGATTGACCCGCCTTTGGACCCGAAACCCGAACGAGCCCGACCCGCTTCAACCCGAACCCGAATGGGTATGACCCGATTTAACCCGAAACCCGACCAATCTAAAACTCACCATGACCGAACCCGACCCGAACCCGAACCCGACCAGGACCCGACCCGACTAGGACCCGAGCTGACCTAACCCGCCAGTGGCGCGACCCGACCAAGCCTGACCCGAACCCGACCCGAACGACCGACTTGCCAGCTCTATAAGGAGGCATACATGTTACACGTGCACTAGCATGCTGGAAGAGAGCGTGCAAACATTAAGTGTGTCACTGTCCAAAAGTGTGGGCTGCATGCCAATAACAGCATGAAGGGAGAGAGTGAAAGAGAAAAAGAACTAAAATAAGAGATCGATAAATCAAGCAATTAAGGGGTCGATATGAACCAAAAACATAATCAAATTTGTGGTGTGGCTCTCTCAAATAATACGGCTTCCTCTTCCAACTATAATATCATAAAACCCAGCAATTGTTTTGTGGCAATCTCCAACATCATAACCTGATCATCATCCTTCGATAAACCTTAAAATCCACCATCATGACTGAATATCTATCCATATGTAGCCTGCAAAAGATTCCCAAGAGCTCATCAAAAGAACTTTCACTAGATATGATCAGATATTAAACAACTTCTTCCCATGATATATAGAATTGAAATTATACTGAAACTATACAGCTTATACATGTACCTATTTAAACTGCTTCAAACTCAAGAAATAACCCCTGCTTAATGCGTAAATTTGATGTATGACACTGCTCCTTGGTACATCGTAATATCCATCATTGTAAATGCTCATAGAGGAAATCACCAATAAGCTATAAAATAAGCAATCGTAATATCCATCATTGTAAATGCAGATAAAACAAACTAAGATATCTGAACGAACAGATGAAAGGAGCGTCCCTCATTAACAATACTATGTTTCTTACCAAAGTGTTTCACTATAGCATATATGCATAAAGAGGAAAAAGTGAGAAATCAGACTGAAGAGGCGAATAAATCTCTACCTATAGGCTTAAATCAGACAAATCCACCCTTGAAATGAGACATAGTACACTGACAAGTAAACATAGATGGAAGAACAATATATTTCAACTGAAGGTAATCCTCACCAGCAGTTAAAGAAAATAGAACACACATAAAATCACATGACAGTGCTGTGTCGAAGCGCCAGTAACATATTAAAAATAATCCCCAAGGCCCAATCTAAATCCTTAAGTGGCTGAACATTAACCAATTCAGCATATCTTAGGTTGTCAGCAAACTTTATACCCCTTGATCAATCAAGGAACCAAAATAAAAGTGAAGAACACTTATGAAAGCAATTTGTTAGTGCATGTTTTGTGTGCCACACAGTCCAGACGAACACGAAGTGAGGCATAGGCTAAACAAGGCTAAATTGAATGGTGTTTGTTCAACTAGAACGAAAACGAATTACTACTACAAAAGTGAAGCGATGGGATTGAAATACATAGATTCCATAAGATAAGAGAAATCTAGAGAGGAATATGAGAATTAAGCGGCTTAACCTTCGGGGTAGAACTTAGGAATAGGCCCACTCGCAAATGCAGAGCAGCACCCACGCGGCGTCATTCAGTAGTGATCGCGTATGCTCGATCTGATCACTGAACCGTTGTACATCCATCCAACACCACATCCAAATCTAAAGCAGCCTGAAATCGCAAAACCTAAAACTCCAATTTCGGGGAATTTCAACGGAATTAAGCAAGAGAAAGAAGGATAACCTGAATTCGAACGATGTCGGCGCCGGAAAACTCGCGGATTAAGCGAATCTTGAAGCAAGGGCTTCGTCACAGCATGGAGACGTATACCGCTGCATTACAACAGCAATTTGAAATATTAGCCGCAAAGCGCGAACCTAAGAAAATACAACTGGCGAAGAATTAAAAAGAGGGGAGACAAATCAGATCGCTCTCGTAAAACTTACCTAGGGCATCTCTCGTACACTGGAAAGCGATGGACTCGCGCGATCGATCAATCGGGATGAAGCTAGGGTTTCGATAAGCCTAGCAGGAGCGAGACAAACCAGCCAGCGGAAGAAAACCCGCACGCGGGAGACGACGAAATTACGGCGTTGAAAGAGGGGGAGGGAAGTGAAAGAGAGACTCGAGAGAAGAAAGAATGACTATAGTGAGATGCGGTGAGACTTGAGAGTTGGGAGGGATCCCGTTTCCTTATATAGAAGCGATTGGTGCGTACAAGTAAAGCAACATTTAGAGTAGTTGACCCGGTCAGCGTTAATTCACCGACTTACAAAAATATTTGTGTTTACCCGGTCAGCGTAATTTCACCGACTTGATTAATTACCTGATGTATGTTTCGTTACACTATCTAGGGGAAACAAAATACTCCCTCCGTTTATAATAAACCTTGTTCGATTTTTGCACGTTTTTTAAGAATTTAAAATTTTTATAAAATATTATTTTTTTAATCAATTACTCCCTCCGATCCAAAATATAAGTCGTTTGACTTTTCAACACGTATTTCGAGAAGCCCAAAACTATATAAAATACCAACTTTTTAAAATTATTTTTTTACAACTTAATATTTGTTAGTAATAAGTATTGAATTGTAAAAAAATAATAAAAAAAAAGTTAATATATTACTCCCTCTGTTTCAAAATAAAAGTCGTTTGTCTTTTTCTGCACGCTTTTTTAGGAGATAAAAACACTATAAAATATTATTTTTTTGATCAATTTTTTTAAATAATTCCATACTCAGTAGTCATAAGTATAAACTTATTGAGAAAAATTGAATAAAAAAATAATATTTTATATAGTTTTTACCTCATAAAAATGCGTGTAAAAAAGTCAAACGGCTTTTATTATAAAACGGAGGGAGTATATAGTTTTTATCTCCTTAAAATACGTGTTAAAAAGTCAAACGACTTACATTTTGGATCGGAGGTAGTACTATATTTTATCAAGTAGAAAAAAAAATTAATTTAAAAAATAATATTTATAGAAATTTTAACTTCTTAAAAAATGTGTAAAAAGTCTAGCAACATTTATTTTGAAATGGAGGTAGTACTAATTTTCACCGATTTAAAACTAATAATAATGTTTTGTTGAATCTTAATCAACAGTGTTTATTTTAATTTAATTACTGCCCTAATTTTACTCTATTGTAGTTTTAGTATAACAAATAAATAAAAACTCTTAATTTGTTTTAGGGGAAAATAAATAAAATCTATAATTAAAATTAAAATTTTAAAAGTTAAAGGGACCTTGAAAACTTATAAACAGGCCAAAAATAAGTATTGGTAAAGAATAAAGATGCTAGAAAGAAGGTAAAAGAAAATTGATTCTAAATGAACAGATAAATCATCCAATGTACTTCAATCACAATTCTGCTATTTGCTATGAAACTGAATGGAATAGCATATATGCACAAAACCAAACAAATCAGAAATTAGGGGAGAATAAAAGAGTGAAGAAAATGAAAATTACACACCTGATCAACACTTCTTCTCTCAGGTTTACCCTCGACCCCATTTAGATTGTTAACCGCAGTCTGCGTGTAAGAAAATCACACAGCTACAATTAGTTGTTAAACTACTACTACATTATTTTCTTAAAAGTAACATGTTTTTTTAAATGCTGCTGTAAATAGCATATTTATTACTTGCCTTTTGTCACATATTATCATACAGTAATAACTGTATATCTTCCCAATCAATATATAATTATGTTTAAAAACAAGCATCCATATATATTATACCCCTAACTGTATCATCTTTTACCTAATTATATATTATACAGTATATGTTACTGAAATTTGAAAGACGGGATAGAAAGAAACATCTAAACGTGCCATGTCAAGAAATTTCCTCACTCATTTGAAAACACAAAATTCATTTATTTTTTACATGAAATTTTACATGAAACAAGAAAAGATAAAATTCATTTAGTCAACGATTATGCAGTGAGAAGAAGAAAAGACCAATAATAGTATGTATTATGCAGGTAAATGCAGGTACTAACCAGACCTCTACTCTGTTGAAGATCTCCTATCATACATGGAAAAAAAACTAGAGTAAGCTTGATAAATAAGAAAATTCGAAAGTACTCCGTATAATAAAACCAAATCAAGAAGGAAAACAACAAAATACACGGAGTATATCCCAGGTTGTTTTGATTAAAAAAAAATATTGTAGTTACCAATATTGCTCCTGAGAGGGACCAAGGAACACCACATTTTGGCTTTAGGTTAGCAGAAACTTACTCTAAACAGGATCACCTCTTCTATCTCATCACTCATCAGCCACTTCCCTCTGCACAGGATAACATTGCAAATCCTAAGCATAAAGCATCATTGTTCAACTGAAAGCACAATTTCCAAATCATAACTCTGAATTCTCATGATGTCGTATGGAGAATATATACGGAGTAAAGTTTTGCCTTAACTGTGTACAGATCTGACAATTATATATGCAAAATGAATAACAGGGAAAAAAGAAAAGGAAATGATCGAAAGAATGATCAACAAAGTTTCATTGGAAGAGGACCAAGAGGTACACAAGCATGTAAGAGTAAGACCAAGCAGTAGCTTACCAGTCACCAACCATCATGTTGTGAATCAAGCACAAGGTACATAAGGTGGCACACATGTCACACGTGCACTACTAGCGTGCTGAAGAGAGCACGCCAACATTAAGTGTGTCACTGTCCAAAAGTGTGGGCTGCGTGCCAATAACAGCATGAAGGGAGAGAGTGAAAAAGAAAATTAACTAAAATAAGAGATTGATAAACCCAGCAATTAAGAGATCGATATGAACCAAAAACATAATCACATTGGTGATGTGGCACTCTCAAATAATACGGCTTCATCTTCCAACTATCATATCATAAAAACTCATCAATTGTTTTGTGGTAATCTCCAACATCATGACTTGATCATCATCCTCCGATAAACCTTAAAATCCACCATCATGACTGAATATCTGTCCATATGTAGCCTGCAAAAGATTCCCAAGAGCTCATCAAAAGAACTTTAACTAGATATGATCAGATATTAAACAACAACTTCTTCCCATGATATAGAGAATTGAAATATTATACAGAAACTATACAGCTTCATGCATGTACCTATTTAAACTGCTTCAAACTCAAGAAATAACCCCTGCTTAATGTGTAAATTTGATGTATGACACTGCTCCTTGGTACATCGTAATATCCATCATTGTAAATGCTCATAGAGGAAATCACCAATAAGCTATAAAAAAGGCCATTGTGCCCAGGATACACCTTCCATCCAAGGATCCCCACAACAACTTATTTCTTCCTGCATAGATAATAATGGAACAAACAAAGCTGATAACAAAAAAAGCTGGTAACAAGCAGCTATAGAAAAAGGAGAGTAAAAAATTGAGGAAATAGAAAACAAATATCGATTTACAAATCAATCTTCAAGGTTAATAGTTGCACAAGAATGTAGGTACAAGAGTTGAAAAGATAACATATAGCCTTTCTAATGCTGATAAAATTCCACCTTATGTGCAGCCTCCTCTCATATATATATACAGAGAGCTTATTTGTGATTCTAACATATAACACAGCCAAGAAACACCTGAAATTCCTCACCTTGTAAATTCATGATAAACACAATACCTGTTGTTGCATATGCATTATGCCTATAATAAATCATCTTGCAATATCACCCGAAACCCTGACAGCGGGAGAGAAACATCGCATAAGAAACACTCCAGATCGAGTACAGGTAGAAGAGAAGATTATTAAAGGGGAGAAGGGGGTATCTACACATAAAAAGAGTTCCAAGTTTCCAACATTTAGAACTCCGCCAATGTCGCAAAAAATCTTTCCAATATTGATAATGTTTCTAGGGAAGCGGATAAAAATAAACTAATATATGAACGAACGGATGAAAGAAACGTCCATCAATAATAATACTATGTTTCTTATCAAAGCCTATCACCATAGCATATATCCACAAAGAGGAACAAGTGAGAAATCAGACATGTCCATCATTCATCAGTCTATGTGCACATGCAGCAAGCCAGCAACTAGCCCTTCCTCCGACTGAAGAGGCGAATAAATCTACTTATAAGCTTAAACCAGACACATACACCCTTGAAAGGAGACATAGTACACTGACAAGTAAACCTCAGTAAACATAGATGAAAGAACAATATATTTCAATTGTAGGTAATCCTCACCAACAGTGAAAGAAAATAGATCGAACACACATAAAATCACATGATAGTGCTGTGTCAAAGCGCCAATAACATATTAAACATAATCCCCAAGGCCCAATTTAATTAAATCCTTAAGTGGCTGAACATTATCAACCGATTCAGCATATCTTAGGTTGTCAGCAAACTTTATACCCTTTGATCAATCAATGAAACAAAATAAAAGTGAAGAACTCTTATGACAGCAATTTGTTCATGCATGTTTTGTGTGCCACACAGTCCAGACGAACACGAAGTGAGGCATAGGCTAAACAAGGCTAAATTGAATGGTATCTGTTCAACTAGAACAAAAACGAATTACTACTACGAAAGTGAAGCGATGGGATTGAAATACGTAGTACATAGATTCCATAAAATAAGAGAAATCTAGAGAGAGCAATATCAGAATTAAGCGGCTTAACCTTCGGGGTAGAACTTAGGAATTGGCCCACTCGCAAATGCAGAGCAGCACCCACGCGGCGTCATTCCGTGGTGATCGTGTATGCTCGGATCACTGAACCGTCGTACATCCATCCAGCACCACATCCAAATCTAAAGCAGCCTGAAATCGCAAAACCTAAAACTCCAATTTCGGGGAATTTCAACGGAATTACGCAAGAGAAAGAAGGATAACCTGAATCCGAACAATGTCGGCGCCGGAAAACTAGCGGATTAGGCGAATCTTGAAGCGAGGGCTTCGTCGCCGAATGGAGACGAATAACGCTGCATTACAACAGCAACTTGAAATATTAGCAGCAAAGCGCGAACCTAAGCAAATCCAACTGGCGAAGAATTAAAAAGAGAGGAGACAAATCAGATCGCTCTCGTAAAACTTACCTAGGGCACCTCGTAAAACTTACCTAGCTAGGGCACCTCTCGTACACTGGAAAGCGATGGACTCGCGCGATCGTTCGATCTGGATGAAGCTAGGGTTTCGATAAGCCGAGTCGGAGAGAGACAAACCAGCCAGCGGAAGAAATCCCGCGCGCGGGAGACGACGAAATCACGGCGTTGAAAGGGGGGGAAGGGAACTGGAAGAGAGAGACTCGAGAGAAGAAAGAAGCTGAGGGTGACTATAGTGAGATGCGGTGAGAGGGATCCCGTTGCCTTATATAGAAACGATGGGTGCGTACAAGTGAAGCAACATTTAGAGTAGTTGACCCGGTCAGCGTTTATTCACCGACTTACAAAAACATCAAGCGTTGACCGGTCAGCGCAATTTCACCGACTTGTCTAATTACATGATGTATGTTTCGTTACAATCTTTAGGGAAAAAAATGTGGAGTACTAATTTTCAGCGATTTAAAACTAATAATAAAATAACGATTTTTCTATCCTATGTCTAAAACAAGAACCTAGATTTATATTATTTTTTTTTAAATTAATTAACTTAGTCATTTTTTAATTAGATTTTTAGGGTTGTTTGTTTTTTTTAGGAAATCTATCTTAATTTGGAGTTTTATCCCGAGCTCTTGGGAATAGGATAGAAAAATTGATAAAATAATAATATTATTATCGTTAAATGTTTTGTTGAATCTTGAAGGACAGTTACTGATCTAATTTACTCTATTATAGTTTTAGCATAACAAATAAATAAAAACTCTTAATTTGTTTTAGGGGAAAATAACTAAAATCTATAATTAAAATTATAAGTATCTTCATACAAAAAGCGAAACAATAAGTTGATAATGAACCAAAACGGCAAAACATAACAAGTAACAACTAGGGTAAACGGCAGAAAACCACCCTTTAAATACCCAACATTGCCCAAAACCACCCCTTATATGTATAATTACCGAAAACCACCCCTTATAAGACTTTCGTTAGCAATTGACCACCCTAGGTAGATTTCCGTCAAAAACTCAGTTAAATATGCAAAATTATGAAATTGCCCATACCATTTTTATATAAAATATTCGACATTAACAGATGAAAGATTAAAAAGAAAACAAAATTGATTTACCTCCTTGTTCATCCGCAAGAAAGGAGAAGTTTAATTACAAACCAATTTGAAAGGGGCTGAATAGAGCAATTGAAGAGCACAACTGCACAAGTGCGTTGGATTTCAATTTGGGGGAAACTCAATATACTGAATATAGGGATTCACAAGTATTTTAATTTGTGCAATTTCCGACATTAACAGATGGAAGAGGAGATCGAAGACCCACCCGCAGCTTCCGCTTCCAGGTCACAATCCGATTCACCAATCAATTTCCAGCAAATTGAAGTAGATGGTGTTGGCCAGATGCACAGTCGGAGGCAAAGGGGAGAGCGGGAGAGTGAAAGGCGTGCTGCCAAAACATGGTGGGAGTCTCAACAAGGAAGAGAATAAGGAGAAGTGCGAGGAATATATTCAGAGGCCATGAGGGAGAGAGACGACGCGAGGGAGCTCTCACTGGCAACCATGTGAGAGTGCGCGCAGCAGATGTGCGATGGTAGGGGATGATGGAGACTTCGATTCCTCCTTCAATTCCACAGCAAAATCGCAAAGGTTTATGCCTTCTGATCTCAATCGTCCTCGTTCATCCTTTGGAACAACCCTAAACCAGTAAAGTAGTAAACCCTTTCAATGAACGAAGAATGAGGAAGAACAGGAGAGGATAAGTCAGGTTTCTTTTTTTTATTACTGTATTTTGTTTTTTTAATCCTTCCATCTTTAAAATAAGTGAGGGCAATTTCGTAATTTCTCACAATTAACGGAGATCTAGACGGAAACCTGTCAAGGGTGGTCAATTGCTAACGGAAGCCTTATAAAGGGTGGTTTTCGGTAATTATACATATAAGGGGTGGTTTTGGGCAATGTTGGGTATTTAAAGGGTGGTTTTCCGCCGTTTACCCTAACAACTAACAACTCATAAATATATTCAATTAATTGATCAATTACACGAATTAATCAAAGGTACATTTCTAATAATAATATTTTAATCCAAATTAAAATAAATATATTCACTAATCTCAATCCTCCCACAAAATCAAAACCATTAACTTTCCAAACTCGTCACAACTCTCTCCTGGAGTCTCCCTTCTCCCACACTAGAGGCGGCGCACCACCTTTATTCGGCTCAGTGACTCGGCCAATCGACTGACGAGTCTATAATCTACAAGAGGAAGGTCGTTCTTTCAGGATGCAGATCTACACGCACCATTAGGCCGGGGAGTAAATTTCGCCGTGCATAGGCTTGAAGAGATTGGGGCTAAAATTCAAGGGATCAAGAGATTGGGGCTAAATTTCGTCGTGCACAGGCTTGTGAACCCTGAGATGAAGAGATTGGGGCTAAAATTCAAGGGATCTAGAGATGAAGAGATCGAACGGCGTTGGAAGGCTTTTGCGATTATTCCAAATTTGCAAATAATATGAGTTGCTCCTTGTCAAATTTTGGCATTTTTGGTAATTGCAAACCAGAACTGTTCATAATTTTTAGGGTTTCGATTCAACTACTACACTACTACTGTTAAGTTGAAGATTCTTTCTTAATTTCTCAATTCTTTAATTTCTTATAAATCTTTCTAATTTCTACTGTTTGTGTTTGAGTTCTAAAAATTACAATCTTCTCTTAATGATTGGGATGAGAGTATGCAAACTGATAAGGGTAATTGATCAATCAGTTCGCAAAATCAATAACCATGATTCAATTTTTACATGGAATCATTGATTTGGATCTTTCAGTTAATAAAGAGGGGAAAATCAAGTAAACATAGTTAATGGCATATGACAGAAATTGGGGATGAGTGGTTCTATGATAAAGTTTCACTTTTTATGGGTGGTTTACTGAAACTGTGCTTTATATGAGTGGTTTTACGAAAAAGACTCTAATTTAAGGGTGGTTATCTGTAATTTACCAAAAAAAAAAATGGAATCCACACAATCTCCAAGGGTGTGTTTGATTCCATTTCATTTTAATTATAATGCAATTATTCTAACTCGTTTTGTGTGTCCGTTTAATTCTAAAAATAAAAATATCGTAACAATCGAGGTAAAACCGTAATTTAACCAAATAATCACATAAATTAAAATAAAATAATTACATTATAATTAATAATCGTGAAATCCAAAAACATCATAATTTAAACACCTTAAAATTTGGATCAACCAAACACCGCCTTATCATTTTGATTTATAATGCATTTCGAATCCAAACACACCCCCAAAAAAAATGCATTCGAGTAATTATGAGCTTTATCATGGGCTGGCAAAATCCACATGGCTTCAGCCTTCATGTGGCCCAACTTACCTACCATTTACGGAGTAGTATTTGTTTTCTTAGGTCCAATGGACCAAGGTGCGATTCGTCATTCGTGTAAAGCCCACAAGTAATCCAATGTGAAAAGGTCCATCAGATTAATAATTAGGCCAAATTGCAGAAAACCACCCTTTAAATATGCTGTTTTGCGTGAAACCACCCCTTAAAATGAAAATTCCAGAAAACCACCCTTTAAAACCTTTTTGTTTGCAAAGTCACACCCATCACCCATTTTTCGTTAATTAAATGTTAAAGTGTGTGGAAATTTAATTATACCCCTTATTATTATTATTATTATTATTTTACTCATTTTAACATGTTTTTCAAAAGTAATTTTTTTTAATAAAACATCATTTTTTGAAATATAATTTCATAATTATCATTAAAAACACTCTATAAAAAATAGATATGATTGATGTTTTATACGGAGTATATTTTAAAAAGTGTATATTACTAAAGGGCTACTCAAAGAAAATAAATTTTTAAAAAATGATATGTTATATAGTTTTTATTATTCTAAAAATAGGTTCACTATTCCACATACATTTTTAGAATAATAAAAACTATATGAAACATTATTTAAAAAAATATAATTTCTTCAAGTAGCCCTAGTATTACACATTTTTTATATGTATAAAACATAAATTACACATCGATTTTTTATAGAGTTTTTTTGTAAGTATGAAATTATTTAATTTTTTTTTTATATTTATAGTGTTTTTGCTTTTGAAAAACATGTTAAAAGTTAAATATCAACTAATATCAATTAAAATGAGTAAAATAATAATAATAATAATAATAATAATAATAAGGGGTATAATTAAATTTCCACACACTTTAACATTTAATTAACGAAAATTGGGTGATGGGTGTGACTTTGCAAACAAAACGGTTTTAAAGGGTGGTTTTCTGGAATTTTCGTTTTAAGGGGTGGTTTCACGCAAAACAGCATATTTAAAGGGTGGTTTTCTGCAATTTGGCCTAATAATTAATCGATATTATACTCTCTCCCCCAAAAAAAACGTGAGATACATGATTTTATATTAAGTATTTTAATGAGTTAAAAATATATATATATTAATATTTATATTTTTTAATACTTGTAATAAATATTAATTTGTTTTATAAAAATTTAACATTTAGTACATGTTTAAAAGTAAAAAGTTTTATGATTTAGATCGGAGGGAGTATAACTGGAGGAGAATTCGTTTGTGTATGACACTTTCTCCTCAATCGTAATCGTAAAACATAGGGTTGCCGTCGCTAAAAAAAATTGGGGGCTCTGTCAATGGAAGTATGGAACCGTGTTTAGTGCCATCACAAATTCACAATAAAGCAATGAAAGCGTATATGTGAGAGTTGAGCTTAGAGTTTGCGGCCATCGAATGTTCTCCTTCTATTTTGGCCTATAAATTGAATGACACTTTCACACACACACGCCTATTGAAGACTCTGAAGTGTCTACACACGCCTATGTAAAATAATACAAATATATCAAATATGTAAAATAATATAAAATCAGCCCAAATGAATACATGGTCAAAACAATTAATTAAGCTCATTCACCCCATGCGCTCGCTATTCACTTCTCCGCGACGACTTCCTTCCTCTCGATGTTGTGTCCGCTAGTTTGCTTAGGTCTTGGGTTTTTTCCGGGTTTATTTTGGGTGCTCTTTTGATGTATTTTATGTTATCTCTTCTATTTCGTTTAGACGGCTTGCCGTCTGCCGACTTTGTCGGCCTCTCGAGGTTCGGGCCTGTCCGGCCTCGAATTATTTCCTTATTAAAAAAAAAATAAAAAAAAAATAAAATTAAGCTCATTCACCAACCTCATACTAATAAACTTCTAGATTTTCTAAAATAGTACTTAGTTTTTTTTTTCTTTTGTTTTCACATACTTTTATCAATATGGAAATAATTTTATTAAGGGATCCCTTTTATTAATGATAGATGGTTCTTTAGATTTTTTAGAGAGTGAATTATACGGAGTATATTTATACTGCGTGTTGTTGATCTTTCCAAATCTTTTGATTATGTAAAATATGCAATAGTAAGTAATAAAAAAAGTAGAATGAATTTATTTTTATAAAAATGAAGTATTTTCTTAAAACATGTACCATATATCTATACCTCATTTAATTAATCACATCTCTCTATTTTATGCCCTAAAGGCATAAAATAAGATCCTAAATTAAAAAAGATTCCCTACCAAATAAAATAAACGATTCTAAAAATCTAATTAAAAGAAAAGATAAATTAATTAAAATTTAAAAAATATTTCCAAATTAAGTATTATTATCCTATGCTCTTGGGTATAGGATAGAAAAACGTTATTAATTTAATGGAAACTAGCGTAATACTCGTGCCTTGAAAGCACGGGAGTTTGATTCATTTTAATTTGAACATCATTTTATATATTTATATAATACTATATTAATATATACTTGTTTACAACAAAAATATGTATAAAATATTTTTTTATAATTTATAAATTAGTTGGAAAGAGATACAATATAAATTTTGATCATGATTTAATAAGGTAATTAAAGTAGTAATAATACTCAAACACACCCCCTAATATAATTTGAAATAAATATATAATTATTATCATTAGGAATTAGGATAGATATCTAATTAAAAAGGAAAATATAAACTCTCCTACAAAGATTAAAAAAAATCATAAGCACGTGATTGTGCGAATACTTTTCAAGTTCTGTAGATAAAGATATACATAACTTATTCATTATTTTCATGAGAAATATGGCTAGAAAGAGAGGGAAATAAATAGTGAAAATAAAGGTAAGATTGTTAAAAAAAAAAAGATTCTGAAAGGTAGAAAAGTGATATAAGAAACCTCTTGTGAGCACATCTTCTGAGAAGTCAACCGGGTTGCTAATAAGGCGGTCCATCTTCGGCATTCAGTGGATGCGATTAGATAAGGGTCTCATTCAGAGCTTTGTGTTCTCGTCCGAAAGGGTGCTCTTGGGTGGTGGTCTATTAGGCTTGTTCGAGGTGGATTGCAATTCGATTTCGGGTGAAGTTTACCGTGATCTAAGTCATTTCAGTCGAGCATGTATGAAGATGATGCCATTCGATAGAGGGCGAGCAGACCTCGAAGAAGCAGGGCTTTGTGTTGTTCAAGCGGTGACAAAGGGCTTGACTGTCGCTTTCGTTTTCGATCCAGATGGAGCAAGGCTCGCATATGTGCTGGTGAGCTATCAATGTAGTAGGTTCTTGGTTTCGGAATCAAGTCAAGCGCCAACTTTTATAGTTGCCGGTGTTGGACAACAGGTGCAGTTCAAAGGAAAAGGGTGTAAAAGTGTTGCCAACAACCAGTGAAGAGGAGATCTTATTTTTTTACCATGCTTGCTTGTTTTTGTGATAACCAATTGCTCTATGAATACTAGGTGTACATTGAGTAATGGCCTGAGGTGTGGTACGGTTGATGAGTGAGATGTGGTTGCTTATGTGAACAAGCAGGTCAAGGAAGCCAAGACGGTGGAAGTTCTCATTGGCTTTCACATTTTTTTACTCGTGCACTATCAGTATAATATTGTTAGTTGACATTTATTAATTTTAGTTTTTGAGTTTTCATATAAGCTCTGAGGACAAAACTTTTATAAGGGGTATGTATTGTCATGTATAGGGCTATAGATAATATGGGTGTTATTATATATACCCTTAATTATAATTGGGAGAGTTATCCAATGAATAATCAATCAAATTACTCTTTACCCTTACTCTCTCCCTCCCTTTACTCTTTCTTCAACCCTAAACTCCTTCTTCCCTAAACCTTCATCCTTCCTCCCTTAATCTCTTTCCTAACCTTTCAATCTCACATGTCCATGGCTTAATTCGAGTTGGGACATGACACGAAGCTGCAAGCAAAAATGGAGCATGTGAAATCCCTATCTATATAAACTAGCATGTATACCAGTAATTAGCGTAATGAATCTCCGAATTCCTATTTAATGCTATTTCTTCAGAAAAAATCGGGTTTGACACCATACAATCTTTTTAGCCATGTCGTTGAAAAGATTGCATGGTGTGAATTGTGGTAATTTCATCACGTATGAAGGCGCATAATTGGTTCAAGGAGATTGAGTAATGTCACTAGCAAGCAAGCTTGGAGTGTGATATAGCTTTGACTATGTAAAGTTTATTGCATTCACATTCAAATGGAGCAGCGGACGGAGCCAGAGGGTTTGTTCGATGAGTTTCTTGAATATTATGTTATATTCGTTGATAGCTTCATTTTAATATATTACTCACTCCGTCAAAAAATACATGGACTTTTACTATTCATGCACGCTTTTTTAGGAGCCAAAAAACTATATAAAATATTAACTTTTTATTAAATTTTGTTAATAATTATAAACTTATTATCGAATAGTAAATGCAATGTATTTTTGGACAGAGGTAGTATAAGACTAAATTCGATATCTGGTTAAAAAGTTTTACATGTTTGAAAATTAAAAACATATTTATCGCTTCAATTATTATCTTTTAATAAACCACCACACTTAGGGTGTGTATGGCAAACAAATAAACAAGTTAAAAATTCTAACTTTTTAGCTATTAAAATAATGAAGTGGTTTAATTGGTGTATGGGTTGCAATTTAAGTCAAAAGTCGGTTAAAATAAATGGTTAAAAAAAAGCCCAATAAGGGAGCTTATTTTATAGCTTATTTTTTCATAATTACAAATCTACCCCTTCTCTTTTATCTTATTTGGTTTGAAAGTACCACAATACCCCTAATAAAAACCAAATAAACTTCACTTTTTACAAATAAACTGTTTTTCGCCCCATACGGAGTTTATATTTTTTCATAAATTTTTAACTACTTTTATCAACAGTTTATAAATTTTACCCTGTTTATAATTTTAGTTAGTTTATTAACTCCGTCCCATACGAACCCTTAATCATGTCATTATGTCAAGTGATTAACAAACATTCAAATAGGTGCATTGAATTTGCTACACAAGCGACTATAGTCCTCCGGTCTTGGTTTATGAAGTATGAAACCAAGAAAGTCTTAAATCTGAATTAGAGTTATAAATGGTGGAACCGTGTAAGTGCCATCACAGTCAAATAGGCAACCTCACTCGTTTGATCAGGATGAGATTGCGGTCCTAAATAATTGGTTGATGTTTTGGTCCACCAATAAAATTAATTTTGTTTATTTTAATTTCGTTGCCATCTATTAATTTTTGTTTATTTTTTCATGCACAATTTCATTTTAATAATTACTTAAAATCCCCAATAAAATTAAAATTATCCATTATATATTGTTGTGAAAAATAAACAAAATTTCCTTTTTATTTTATTTATATTTCTTGCAACTTAATATTTTCAATATAAATTTTTAATTTCCATAAACTCATTTTAAAAGAATCATTACCCATAATCAAAAATTAAAAAATTTATACAAAGCCACCCATATGTGGGTTCTTTAAGAAAAAATAGCTAAAATAAAATAAAATAAAGGAACAAAATATATATAAAAAAAACTTTCTAAAAAAATAATAGTAGAGGTCTCATTTTTCTATCTCGCATCAAACGTAGACTCAAAGCACATGTTCATTTCTTCGTTGTAATTTTAGGCTGTTCTCGAAAAAAGATAGCGAATAAAATAATTAACGTACATACGACTCCCGATGATTAGTTCCGTCAAACTCTAATAGTCATACATCAAACAAGGTGATGATTAGTGTTCAAATGTGGCTGGTTAAAGTATGAATCTCACACTACCAAAAAAAAATTGCTTTAGAAACGAATATGTATCGTCGCAAAAAGTAGGGTTGCCGTCGCTAAAAGAAAAATAGGAGGTTGTCAATGGAACCGTGTTTGGTGCCATCACAAATTCACAATAAAGCAATGAAAGCGTATATGTGACAGTTGAGCTTGAGTTTGCGCCCATCGAATGTTCTTCTATTTTGACCTATAAAATGAATGACCCTTTCACACACACACACAGCTATTGAAGACTTTTTAAGTTTTAAGTATGTAGCGGGATCTCTTTATTTTTGTTCGTTGAAGTCCCTGAACTTTTAGATTTTGTACACATTTGATCATTCCTGTAAGAAAATTATTAAATACGGAGTATGTGTTAAATAATGTCATGAAATCAATGTAATTTTGTATTAATGACATGAGATAGATTACGTACATGTAATTGCTCGGTATTTGTTTTACTAATGTAAAAAATTGAATTTTTTTTCTTCTCAAAAGTCATCACATATATTCTAGTTTTCTTAAAGCAAAACATATTTTAAAATATATTTGTATCAAAAACATTTTCTATTTTCCGATTAAATGTTATAATTTTCCAATAATATTTTATTTTAAAGAATTTTAATGACCGAAATTTCCTTATTTGATTAAAAATAGAGTTTATTTTGTTAACACAAATATTGTTTTTTTTATAACAAAAGTGGAGTTTATTTTTTAACAAAACACATTTTAATTTTTTTAATTAAATAAGAACATTTTGGTCATTAAAATACTTTAAAATAAAATATCATCGTAAAAAAATTATACCATTTAGTTGAAAAATAGAAAGTGTTTTTTTATCATGAAAATATTTTTTGAAATATATATTTTAATGTAATTTAATTTTTTAGTTTAGTAAAACAAATACCAAACAATTACATTTGTATAACTTAACTCATGCCACTAAGATACAAAAATACATTGATTTCATGCAATTATTTAACACGTATTTAACAATTTTCTTAAAGGAATGACCAAATATGTATAAAATCTAAAAGTTCAGGGACTTCAATGAACAAAAATAAAGTTCAGGGACATGTTTCAACATTTTGTCAAAGTTTAGGGATCATAGGTGGATTTTACTTATTATAAATATAAAATAAGTGAAGTATACTCGGTAATGTTTACCATTACCGATACAAACTATTCAAAAATGATGGATGGATTTTGGATTTTCAACTTTACTACTTACATGTGAAATGTGAACCCATACCAAAAGGTTCTGGCCTGGAAAACGCTATCTTCTTTTAACCCTAGCCGCCTCTCTTTTTCTTCCCTAGTTGAGCCCCAATCGGCGGCCTTGCCGCCATGACCCACGCCGTCGGTGGTGATTCCCAGTCCAACCTCGTCTCCCTGACCCTGGTTGTGCTGGTCTCTGACGACGTCGTTGGGTGGCAGGCAGGTGAAACAAATGACTAGCCCTCTCCCACAAACCCTTCTTCAACCCTTAGCCTTTAACCCGCCGCTGCCGCTACCGGTGCTGGTCGTGGATCCCGCCTCGCGCTGTCCCACTACAACCTCTGCTCGGATCTTCAGCTTGAAGTTTTTTATGGATTTGTCGCCACCGCCTCCTCCTCTCGGGCCTCCTTCCCCGCTGCTGGGCCGATGACGCCGACTCCCTCTGTGTAAACCTCCGTCGATCCTCCCTCTCCGTCTCCCGCTTCACAGGTGCCCTCTCCGTTTCTCCCACCTTTCCCGCTGCTAAAAAAACCCCGATTTGATCCCCAATCTCCACTCCAAATCTGATTTTATCCCCTAATCTACAAATTTGAAAACCCAAATCCGTTTTTACCCAATTCGAAGTTCCAGATCTGATAAACCCACCAAATTTTTGAAAACGCTCAAAACCGAAAAACCCATCCTCTCCTTCCAAATATAACAACCCCAAAGAACCACAAATCCGAGAAACCGCATGTAACAACCCATCCGTCTCCCTGGCCTCGGCGCTTTGCTCGTGGCCCTGCTTTGTGGGCGACGTGCGACCTCCTTCAAGAGCAATCTCCTGAGGATCTGGCCTCGTCTTCCATGCCTTCGCCCTCCTCCACTGTCCTTGAGCACATTGGAGCACCCGAGCATATCCGCTCCACTGACCCCTTTGATCCACAAAATTGATAAACCAAAGATGATGTTAACCCGATCCAGATACGTACAAACCCAATCCCTCAACGGCAGTCAGATATCAAGGATCAAGACAAGATCTCAAGACATAGGGTTGTAATTTTCCAGTTGTTTTAGTTTTTTATGTTGTTGTTTTTTTATTTTTTCTTTTCGTTTGTTCGACGACCCTCTACGTAGGGTCTAACAAGTCATCTTCGGATGGCTTCAGGATTGCTTGTCGATCCACTTCTTGCCCACGGTAAAAAAAAAAAAAAAAAAAAAAAAAAAAGTTCTGGCCTGAGATTTCCATATTTAGAAATATGGTGCAAACAAAGGCTATTTTTAAAATTCAATGTAGTGTTTTTTACTGTGTAGTTTCTCAATTAGTTATATGTAAAAATCAATCATATAAGTTGATCATTGACTAATAGAGAATAACAACAGCTTCTCAAGTTTTATAGATTTTTTAAAAGAATTTTAGACATTTTTTTTATTTTAATAGAATATATCTATCTCATTCTTTTTTTTTTGGTCAATGTCTATCTCATTCTTTAAAATAGAAAAAATACACCGAAAATGGAGTCTTCCTCAAATCTACAATATTTTCCAAAATTAAATGTTTATCCACATATTTTATATGGAAAAACTTTGGAGCATAAATAATTAAGAGAATATATATTTTATTTTCTTATTTTGGATAAGTTGTTAGATATAGTCTTATTTTGTACCAGTGGCGGATCTGATTTTTTTTTTAAGGGGGCTAAAAAAATTCCGAGGAAATTTTGTTTGCATGTATATAGTTATGGATTTTTTTTTGTTTCAATATATTAGAGAAAAACTTTAAATTTGTGATTTAAATAGTCATTTTAGTAGAAGAATAAAAAAATTGTCAAAAAATGAGTCTTCTTGCTTAATTATATTGCAGAAAACTTAAAACTTTATATTTAACTAAACATTTTAAGTAGAAGAAAACTAAAAGAAACAAAAATTATAAAAGAGTTTGACTTCATGACATCAGAGTACGGTAATAAATATATATCCTTACCAACTAAATAGTCCAAGCGGAGTATAGTTTTATCCCATAAATTTATGTAAAAAAATTATTAAATTTTTTTTGGGGCAGTTACTATACAGGCCATATTTTTTGCCCATATTAGGAAATTATCCCCCACCCTCTCCATATTAGCAAAATGTCCACCCCTAAAATAAAGCTGTTGAAAATTTTATTTTCAGCAATTTTTTTTTCCCGCGAAATTTAGTTTTTTTTTTCTTCGTTGCTGAAACCGAAATTGCTGAATTTGAGTTTTTTTTCCGTGAGATTGATTTTTTTTTTCCCGCGTTGCTGAAACTGATGAATCTGAAGTTTCTGAAATTAAGTTTCTTTTTCCCCGCAAAATTGAGGTTTTTTTCCCGCGTTGCTGAAATCCGATTTCAGCACTTTCGTTGATGCTGAAACCTCGGTTTCAGCATCACTGCCATCGCCAGAACCACTGCCATTGCCACCAGCGGACTGCAATTGATAGTGCAGTGAATGCAAGTTCAGCGCACATCGTCTTCTTCGAGCATCAATTGTAGAGGGAATTGCTGGAAGATCGATAGATAGATCCAATGGAGAGAGGGCGCTGGAGAGTCGTCTTCTTCGAGCATCAATTCGCTGACATTCTGTGATTTGGACTATCAAATACTCCCTCCGTTCGGCAAAACTTGTCGTTTTAGAGTTTTGTTTTTGTTCGGAAAAACTTGTCATTTTAGGTATCTTTGTTTCTACTTTACTAAAATGCCCTTGATTTGATTGATGTGTTGTGAGTTGTAGTTTTTGATAAAGTAAAAAGTAGAGTAATAAATGAAGGTAAATTAGTAAAAAATGAGTGTAATTATTAGCTTTATTAAAACTTGTGTGGGGAGTTAAAATGACAAGTTTTGCCGAACGGAGGGAGTATCAATTGCAGTGGAGGCGAAGGAAGAGAGCGAGGAAGAGACCTTGTACCAATGAAGGGGAGGCGGAGGCTGAAGGCAAGAGAGATCCTTTGAGTCCGGCGAGCACCGGACTCCGGACGAGGGAGGGAGACGGAGAGAGCGAGAAAGGCGGGGGGAGGGAGGGTGAGCAGAGGTCTTAGCGGCGCGAGTGGAGAGGAGGGAGAAAGGCGTCCATGGATTTGTGGTGCTGAAACGGGCTACGGATGTAAGAAATTAGGGGGTTATTTTTGTCCAGAAAAATTTCTGTAGACAAAACCCTAATTTTACAAGGGGGTGAGACACTCTCCAAATAAATGCCCAAAAATATATCCGTTTGACAAATTTTCTCATTTTTTTTTAGATTTTCTTCCATACTAGGTTCAGCCACTCCAAACCCCCTAAATCCGTCACGGTTCCGTGCTCATTATCAGTTTTCACGTAATTGATCATTCATCGATTTTTTGCATTTTTATCCCCTATTTATTGTACTTTCTCGATCTACTAATTTGTATATTTATTGCTCAATTTGCCCTAACAAATTTTAAATACAGGCTATTGCCGTACAGAAGACCAACCTTAATTAATTTGCAAGATGCAATTAAGAATTATAATTACTTTAGTAACGTTTAGTTATGTACAAGAAGCGCATGATTTATCTATTAAATACGTGTTGAAATAAGAATTTTCAAACTTGAAACAAGTTGCATGTGCTTCTTAAATCATCACGTGCGCGTGCCGCATAGTGACAAAAAAGAAGAAATAAAACAGAGTAATTATCTCAGTAAGAGCATCCCCAAGAGCATCCCTATTTTGGAGAATTTTATGAATTTGGAGAATTTTGGGCTTTTTTTAGGTCCAACAGCTTCCCCAACCCATTTTCCAAAATAGGGTGGGAATGAGAAAACTAGGGTCTCTTCCCCAAATCTGCAGCAACGCTAAATTTTTTGGAGAACCCTTTTTCCCACGTTCTTCCCCTTTCAACTCTAAAAAACCGACTGTGAATTTGAATTGCAGCTCGACAACTCAGACTCCCTCTTAGCACTTCGATTTCGATTCCACTCCACCCCAGATGCTTAATACAAAATCGGTGGCGTCGTTGCCTTCGTCTACTACTCCTTTTGCCGCCGCCGCGGTGTCGTCGTTGCCTTCGTCGACGATGGCCTCGCTCCCGCGCAGTACGAAGACGCCTTCCACGCCTTCCGCTTCCTCGTCGACTATCGGATCGGAATCGGAACTGATGTCGGATCTAAGCGTTCGCAGCGCCTTCACCGTCCAACCGTTCTTCGGCGGCGAGGAGCTATCGGAGTCGGAGATCCGGCTTGGTGCAAGAAGTTCTGTAGAAGTACAGTTTGATATTAGAGACGATCGTCATAGGAGAGTTACAGAGGAGGGATGGAGGAAGAAGGAGACGTCTATTTAGTTCATCTAGGTAATTGTATACTCCCTTACTCTTTACTTCTCCTGTTTGTGAGAACCCACTGTATACTCCCTCACTCTTTACTTCTCAGTAGCCAAAGGCGGAATTCCATGGGCAAAAGATGAATGATCAATTGGAAAGAATATTGTCTCAAGACTTATCTAGATGAACTAAATAGATGTCAATAGGAGTAGTAAAGAGTAAGGGAGCATACAATTACCCTTGCCTATTTATATACATATGATACATATATATGCTCTATTTAATACAGTATAACCTACAGATTATGACATAATCAGTAGCATATCTATACACATACATACTGGAGATATATATTCAGTAGCATCTTTATATATATATATATATATATATATATACACTCGGTAGCAGATTTACTTAATAAATTTCATTTCTATCAATCCCGTCCCGTCACATACCCACCCCTAGTTCTAGCTAGCTAATCAATTAGCTCAAATTTCAATAAAAAATTTAGCAAAAAAAATCAATAAAAATATATAATTTACAATTAAAAATTAATTTACCATTCTCCAAAATGGAGAAATTGTTGGAGTTAGCACGATTTTTTTTTAGAGAAAATGAAGGTTGATTCTCCATTTTGGAGAAATTTTGGGGAATCCGTTGGGCATGCTCTAATACTTTATTTTTTTATAACCAAATAAGAAGAAAAAGGTACGAATAACCAATAAAATCAAGGCTAAACTAATACTCCCTCTCCCCGTATAATTGATCTTTTGATTTTCATGTAATAAAATATTTATTCCTTTCAATAACATTAATGGAAAAAAATTTATAAATTCATTAATTTATCTCATACTCAAACTATATTAATAGTAAAATCTTACCTCACTCTAAATACAAATCAGCTAATTTATCAGATTAATAATAGTCGCCAAGAAGAAGCAATCACATTCACAGTACTCCATTATTTACACTTGGAATTTTCCACTACATACCACGCCCTCCAATCCTCCATCATTTACAGTTTTACACTTCTGAATTTTCCACTATAAACCTTGCGATCAAAACTATAAAATAAACAAACCTAGTAAATTACATAAAAATGACCCATATTTAGAAATTCTCTCAAAGTTACCCGTAGAAACTAAAATTATACAAGGACATCATTTTTAGAACTTTTTTTTTTTAGCAAACTATCCACGGCATTTTTGGTTTCTACCCATTGTTTACATAACACCGAATTCATATTTTCTTACAAAGAAATTAGTTAGTTTATTTCAATTAAAATTGACAGAATAAAATGCATAATTATGAAATAACGGTGGGTCATCCGACGTGGGGGAGCCGACGTGGGGGGAGCAACGCACGCCCAAGCGCAAACGCGCTAACCAAGCCGGGTGGGGTTCCATCCTAAAACCAATTGGTGTTAGGTGGGGTAGCCCACCGACTTATATGCAAGGCTTGGATTAAATTTCTATTCAATGTGAGACACTCCCAACTCATATATTCTCCACAATAATGTAACTGTTTTCCTAAATATAAATGAATAAAGTAAATTGGATAACCTATACCCTTATGGTTGGAGGAAATCTTGTTGGGTCCGATCAGAAAGTCCAACATATAAGCCAGTCTGGAGCACATCCAACAACCAATTCATCGAGTTATATGTTAGATTCAGAATCCCCACTACCGATGTGGGATTCACAAGTATCCTAACAAATCCCCTCTCACTTATTAATCCATCACAAGTGTAGCCGGTTAGAATTGAGATCCCCACGCAATGGGTTCGACTGACCCTTCACCGTATACAAATGTGGAGTCCATCTCAATCTTCGGTACAACAGGCCCACTCCGAACTCGGCTCTGATACCAGTTTTGTATTAGAGGAAGCGAGAACAGATTAGGGTGTGCAATGGGTTCAGGTGTTGTTATAGATCTGGATAGTTTCTTAATAAAGTAGAGAGAGAAAGGTTTAGAGATTAGAGAGAGTAAAAGAAATGAGAAAGGGATCCGTCTATATATTCATTTCATGATTTCTCTAATACAAGAAATGGGTATTTATACTTGTCTTCTTTAGTATCATTGATAATAAAAAGTTCTTAATCCATACCGTTATATCCTTAAAACATAATTTGAGGTAGTAATTTTATGGGTGCTGATTTTGAAAAATCTTCTAATTTAGGGTGACAGTGTGTAATTTAATCTAAAATAGAAACCCATAATTTATTGATGCGTTCGCATATACACTATGCTTTAGGTGATATGAGTATTTGACTATCCCAAAGAGGAGGAAGAATTTTCCTGTAAAGGATGACTAAAATTCCATTCCACATATGATTTAAAAGAATCCAATGTGTTAAGTTTTTGACCACGTTTTCTTTATGCTCCAATGAATTCCACCACGTTCCCAAACACCTGTATAAAAGCCCTTCCAATCGACCGTTATTTGGCATATATCCGTTGAAATCAAACCCACAAAATGACTTGAATTGAATTGAATCGAATATAATCTCCATCTACAGAGCTAATAAGATCCAAGAAATGTTCGATCCCTTTTTCGAAGATGAATTGCAGAAGCTCATCTTCTCGGGGCAGGCGCCGCCGCGGCCAGAGCCCAATCGGAGCGCGTTCCGGCCGTTTGTGGGAGGACCCAAAAGGCTCCGGCCGGCGGCGAAACCGAATATGAACAAAAGGGTGATGGAGTTCATGAAGCGGGATTGGCGACGGAAGGTGGAGACGAGGGAGCCGGAGAGGCAGCGCTGCCTTAAGCATATGATGAACGAGCGGCAGCGACGGGAGAGGGAGAAGCAGTCTTTCTTGGATCTTCACTCCGTCCTCCCTCACGGAACTCGGGTACCGATTTTCCGGATCGATACAGAATGAGAAGATATGGTCATTAAAAATAGAAGGACCGGTATCTTCTCATTTAGGTTGATTTTTTTTTTTTTTTTTTGTAGTTGTTGTTCTTAATGCGACGTTTTTTTTATGTGCAGAATGAGAAGATATCGATCATTCAAGTGGCGACGGCGGAGGTCCGGAAGTTGGAGAAGAGGAAGGAGGAGATGGAGAGGAGAAACTGGAGGTTGGAGGAGATTGTAACGAGGGAACAAGGAAGGGAGGGTGAGGGGAAACCAAGGGCTAAGATTAGAGTGAGGGTGGAGAATCCGACGGTCGGGATGGATTCGCTGCAAGAGGTTCTAAAGTGCTTGAAACACATGGGATTATCGGTAAGTAGCATTGGGTTCGACTTGTCTAACCAAGAAATGTCAGCTGTGATTGAGATTGACAACGAGGTACTTCATTTGATTAATCCATTGTTGTGTGCATATTATACTTTTTAAACCGTTGTTACATATTGATATATGTCCAACATTCAATACATCTGACATTAAAAAAGTAACGGAGCAATGATTCGTTTAAACCATAGCTTGACACGTGAACGGATCATGAATCCGTTACTTATATTGAACAGATCTTTGATCTGTTCGTTACTTTTTTTAATGTTACATATTTAATGCTGGACACGTGTCAAACTCCGAAGTTCAAACTTTGAGATTCAGTCTGAGTGCATATAACACCTAATCTCGGTGCATATAGTATTGCGGTACTGTTAAGTTTTAACATCATTTTTTCAAAAACAATATGATGAAACTATTTGAAATATGCTTGTTTAGGTTCAAACTTTTTGAAAAATCTTCATTGAAATATAGTTTAAAAAGATTAAAATGTACTATTTTTGTTGCAACTCATGGATGCACAGTATGTAATACGAATGGTTCGTTTTTTTTTAAAATATTCTTTTTTGACAGATTGAAGTTGCTGAAGTTGAAGCTGTGGTTCGTACCACCTTGGCCGAAGTAGACATGTGGCTTGCAAATGAGCGTAACTTACACCAAAGATAGTCTTGAGTGTAGGTTTCAATGTTGGAATGAAAAAAGCAAGAGGTCGCGGATTTGTGCCAAAAAGTGAGCAACTAATTTACCCTTGGGACACTTAACTTCTTGATCCCGAACAAGAAGTTAAGCATCAACCAAAATGAATCACAACACGCTTTTGAAAGCACACCCCTTCATAGGCGCAAAAAGGGCGTCTGATTCGACGACGTGGTAATGCCCAACGGAAAGATTCCGCCTCATCAACCTTCCGCGCTCGTACAAAAAGGCCGTCTCTTCCATGTTTAAAGTAATTTTTCATGGGAAAAAAAGTAGTTTTTATGTTTCATTCTAAACTAGAAAAAATATTATTGTACATGTACATAATTATTGATTTATTGACATTAAATTGTATGATTTTTTTTAGAGATTGAATGCAATTACTAATTCATGATCCGGTATGTACATTTTGATAATTAAAAAAAAAAAGTGTAAAGAGTCATATTTGTATATTATAAATTAATAAGTCTGATTAAAGTGTATGCGTTAAAGTAAACTAATGGTTGTAATTGTAGTTTCGAGGAAGGAAGATACGAAAGTGCAAAGAGCAACATCTTATCCCATAAGTTGAATCAATTCCATTGCCAAGTCAATACATTGCCAAGTCTATGGATTTGGTTACCCACTCGTTAAAATTTGCAATTTAGCCCATAGTTTTTGAAATTCGTCAAGCCATGACCAATCATATTTGGCTAAATGCCACATGCCTCAAAATCAGTCCGCATCTTCTAGTCCATGTCCACCTATTAATCCATTCGATATATCACAAAATTATTCCGAATATAAATAAATATTAATATACTTATAAGATTTTATTAGGAGAATTCATGTTTTAAAAAACAATAAAAAATATTTTCTAAAATAATTGATACTTTAATTATTTATTATATTTTTAAAGCCTGATTTTTCATAATAAAATTTTATAAACCTATTAATATAAATATATACATTTTTAGATTTTTTTTTTCAATTTTTATTTATACTCAAAATAATTGAATTGAATGATACATTGGAGGGACCACCAGACCAAAGATCCGAGTAATGACAGATTCAACCTAACCTAGCATTGTCATTAAAATAAAATTACATTATCCACACTTAAAACTTGCGTTATCATTTTTTATTTAAAAAAAGTTGCATAAAGTAGCAAGGATGAGAAAAATGACATATAATAAATGAATGATCAATAAGCCATAGGATGAAGATGTATTCCCATATGTAAAATTGTATACTGGGTTGTTGTTGTACAATACAAAAACTACAGCAAAATCCAACCATTTAATTCATTCTGATTATGACCAAAAAACTGACTGCAGAAATCACATACCCAAATCAAGATATGCAGTTAGGCGAAACTGGCTGAGGAAAGAATCTATTAGTTCACTGCGCAAGAATTTGGTTCATGATATAAAATTTGGGTCTGATATAACAAACGGGAAGCAAAACTTCAGTCTACATAGGAAATCAGGGGCAAAAATTTAAAGAGACCACAGATTCTAAACTCCTTAAGAAGATTTCACTTGAGAGGAATGAACCTTGAAGAGTGGGTAGCACCAATACCAGGCCTACCGTGCTTGACAGGCTTGTACGAGATTGAAAACTCGGCCAGGTAGTGTCCAATCATTTCAGGCTTGATCTCGACTTGGTTGAATGTCTTGCCATTGTATACTCCGATGACGCTTCCAATCATCTCTGGGACTATGATCATGTTCCTGAGGTGTGTCCTAACTGGCTCAGGCTTCTCACCAGCTGGGGCATTAAGTTTCTGGAATTTGTCAAGCAAGAAATCATATTAACAGCATGAAGAACAGTACTGTATCATATAAGCCAAACAAGATAAAAGGATATGAATTCGCAAAAATAAACCCTAAATGCAATGACGCTGTTACCTATCCAACTAAGTTTTCGATTCTTGTCTCATTACCACTCAGAACACAGTAGCAAATAGCAATCAGAAGCATGACTCCAGAGGGCAAAGAATTGAAATTACAAACATTTGAAGTCAATTGTTAGCAAACAATTGTACAGAACATTCAATCACACATGGAACATAAACCAATTAATAAAGAACAGCACAATGCAATATGAAATATAATGATAATACAAACTTTCAAGCATGAACACAAACATTGTACATTTGATCTCAAATCAGGTGTTGATCAATATTGCAGTCTCAACTCTCAACAGCCAACAACGAAGATTCACATGAACACAAACACATCAATTCAAGCTCAACCAAGCAAGCATATACATGACCTTCGTGCAATGTAGTCTAAAACTAAAACGCAATCCCCAAAACTTTGAATTAAGCAGACACTTACAGCCGTGCGTAGCTTCTTGATCAAAGCCATTGGCTTGCGCTTCAAACCCCTCGAAAACCTAACAATCCAGCATCAAACAACTCGGTTATTCAGAAGAGGAAAACAATTGAAAATTCAATTAAGTATTTAATAGAGTAGGATGAATACCTTCTGCGGATTCTGGCCCTGAAGAGCTTAACAAGGTCATCAGTGGACATGTCAAGGAGAGAATCCAAATCGACACCGCGGTAACTGAACTTCTTGAACGTCCTCTTCTTCGGCTGTCCGGCAACCGCAACATCAGCCTCGACTTCCGCCTACAGAACAACAACAGGAATGAGAGAAAGAGTTAAAGTCAGAGAACGCACTGCAAGCGACGCGAAAGTGGCAGAGAGGGGAATACCATAGTCGGAGATGGAGATGAGAATAGAAGCCCTAAAAATGGATGTGCAGAGAAGATCAGCCGCAGAGCGCCAGAGGAAGAAGACGGGAAATGATAGCAGCTAGGGTTTTATCAAAAGCAAACGGCATCAGTTATCGCTTATCTCGGAGAGATGATATTGGGCCTGAGATTCGACTTCTTGGGCCTGGATTGGGCTTTTAAAATGGACTGGGCCTGAAAGATACATATGGCGATGGATTCTAAATCCTCCACCAGCTAACACACGACCTAAATATGTCTACGAACGTGGATTGCAAATCTAATAAACGCTCGGTGCAATACATGGTTTAAAATGCATTTGGGTCGATCATCTGTGTTTGAAATTCTGATAAGGCCACTGACGGTGCCAGTACTAGTGCTGATAGTATGGCTTTAGCAGCAAATAGAAAGGGGATTCAGAGTGAGAAAAAGGATTTTCGTAAAGATAAGAGAGATAGAGTGTGTTTTCATTGCAAAGGAAAGGGTTGTATCATGGATAATTGCTTTAAGTTGCATGGTTTCCATATTGGTTTAAAGTAAGGAAAGGAGGTGTGTTTGCTAACAATGCTTGTGATGAGATTGGTGATCCTTTGGAACAGACTGATGGGGAAGGATCTCAAATCGGAAAGATTGATCAATCTTTGATCAATGCAGTTTGTCAAGAAGCACTTCGGGCAATGCAGAATCAACCCCAAGTCAATTGTTCCACAGTCACTTAACATGGCGTGCATTTCTCAACCCTTTAATCTGGCTTTACTTGCATCCTTGAAAAGTGATAAGGATTGGATTATTGATACGGGTGCGACTGACCACGTGACTGCATTTTCTCAGTTGTTGAGTGATAAGAGGTTGTTGGATAAGCCTATCTTGGTTGGTATGTCGTATGCCTCATAGTAACACTTCTTATGTGAAAGAGATTGGTACTTTGCGTTTGACTAATGATTTGATTTTATATAATGTTCTACTGGTACCTAGTTTCAAGCATAACTTGCTTTGTGTGCCTAAGTTGGTGGAAAAATCGTCTTTAGGGTTGGGCCACACTGGGCCATGGCCCACCCCAATCCAAAAAAAAATAAAAAATCAGCTCAGAAAAATTAGAAATAAATAGGTAAAGCCCAGCCCACTTATTGAGTAGTCACCCCATAACCTAAAACCCACCCTCCTCCTATTTTCTTTCTTGATTGAATTAACAATTTGTATCTTATAGTGACGTAGTCTTGCAGAGTACCGAATACGAAACGCCACTGGTTCAAACGTCATCACCTACTACTCTCCGAACTCCGAAACTCCCGTTTAGAATGATTAGTCCGGTTAGCAATTTCTCTCCAACTTTGATTTTCCCTTTATTGATAAATTTGTGTGTGAACTTTGATTTCTCCCGTTTAGAGGGATTTATTCTCAATTTTAGAATTCTTCAATAGGGTTTGAACTTTGGAATCACTATTAGAAGGGGAAAAAGCTCTTGCAGATTGATCACAAATTCACAAGGGTGTTCATTTGTTCTCAAAGAGGTCCAACCGTCCAAAAGAGGTACTTCTCACAATTTTAAAATTTTAAATATAGTATTTTTAAATTTGTAAGTGATAAATGATAACAGACTTAATAGTCACGTTTACTTGTTTGATCACGTTTAGATGCTTTTTGTTTTGAAAATGCATATGATCTTATGTTTGGAATTTCATCATATTTGCTAGTTTTATTAATGTTCATTCTTCATTTTATTTTTTAGATTAATAAGGCTTCACAAGAACCACCTCCTAGGAAAAAAGTGAAATCAACGATATATTCATTCTTCAAACCAAAAGAATCAATTTCTCCAACGGATAATCAACAATCTCCTTTAGTTGGAAATGAACCAGTTAGTATTGTTCCGTCGATTGAAATTTTAGTTTCTTCTCCTAGTATGAATGAATTCAATCGATCTTATTCCGACTTATCTTCTGAGTTACTTCGGGATCCGGGAATAAGGAAAAGAATATCTAATTGGCTTATTGAGGAAAGAGATGAGATTAGGAGGAAGTATTTGATGACTGGGCCTTATCAACCAAAGCTTGCAAATTATGAGCTAAATGAATCTCGTCGTTTTCAATACAATTGGTTTAAGGGATTTATTTGGTTAGAGTATTCACATACTACACACAAGTGTTATTGCTTTCCATGCTATCTTTTTGGGGAGAATACAAGTGCTTCTTCAGCTTTAGTGAATGGTGGCTTTAATAAGTGGAAGAGGGTTCATCAAGGAAGTGAATGTGTGTTTCTGAAACATGTCGGTAAATCATCGCCACCTCATTATAAGTGTGTTGTATATGCCGAAGGTTTGATGAAGCCTTCTTATCAGATAGATAAGGTAATACAAAGAGTAAGTAGAGAAGAGGTGGTTAAAAATTGGTTAAGGCTTAAAACCACAATCAAGGTTGTTTAACGATTGGCATTGCAAGGTTGTGCTTTTAGAGGTCATGATGAGTCGAAAAATCTTTGAATCGTGGGGATGTAGTTGAATGGGTTGGTTTTGTAGCAGATTGGGTACCTGATGTCAAGAATGTTGTATTAAGTAATGCACCAGGAAATGCCAAATACATTTGTCCATAGATCCAAAAAGAGATTCTGGCAATCATGGCCAACAAAGTGCGATCTATGATTCGTGAGGAAGTTGAAAATGCTTGTTTCTTCATTCTTGTTGATGAAGCGCAAGATGAGTCCGAAAGGGAACAAATGGCTATCATCTTGAGGTTTGTAAGTCGTTCTGGTATTTTAATTGAACGCTTATTTGCTATCAAAGCCGTGTATGAGACTTCTTCATATACACTTTATAAAGAGATATGCAGTGTCCTTTCCACTTACAACTTGCAAGTTCAAAAATTGAGAGGTCAAGGGTATGATGGTGCTAGTAACATGTCAGGACAATTTAATGGACTCAAGGCATTATTTCTCCATGATTGTGAATATGCATACTTTGTCCATTGCTTTGCTCACATATTGCAATTGACATTAGTAGCTGCTACAAGAAAGTATGATCCAATTTGGAACTTCTTTTCATTATTGGATAATGTTATTAACATTTTCAAGTCATCTCCTAAACGCAACACAGAGCTACAAGCATCTCATAGACAAGATATTGTGGATATGTTAGATAGTGGACTTCTAGCATCTGGACAAGGAGCTAATCAGATGACATCTTTACAGTGTGCAGGTTATACTCTTCAAGCTATCTTTTTATATTAAGGTTGAAATACATTGTAGATATGTTAGATTGTGTTTACTTGAACTTAGAGTTGATCATATGATACATTTGCAATCTGCAGGTTCTACTTGTTGGGGTTCTCATTTTAGTTCGGTTGAAAGTATGATTAGCATGTTTTCTTCAACTTGTAAAGTGCTTGAGAATCTAAAGAAAAATGGTTCAAACTCCAAGACTCGGGTAGAAGCTAGCGGTGCTCTAGATTAGTTGAGGACTTTTGACTTTGCATTTAGCTTGCACTTGATGATGAAAGTTATGGGGATTACCAATTTTCTATGCAAAGCGTTTCAATGAGAGTCTACTGATATATCGGATGCAATTCAGTATCTTTGCATCGCAAGAACTCTTCTTCAAGAACTAAGAGATGAGGGATTTCAGGTATTACTTCAAACAATGAAAGATTTTTGCTCAAAACATGAGGTACAAGTACCTGACATGAGTAGTACAGTTGCTCGTGGTGCAAAGCAAACAACTCTTGAAGATCGTTATCATTTTGAACATTTCAATGAGTGTATCGAATGAGTGTATCGATTTTCAATTGTCTGAATTGAGCTCAAGGTTGAGTGAGACTTCAATTAGATTGCTTCAGTTGAGTGTAGCATTGGATCCAAAAGATGGTTTTCATTCATTTAACGAAGATGATATCTACAAGCTTGCAGTAGAGTTATATCATGGAGATTTTGAAGAACATGAAAGGAATGCTTTGAAGAACGAGTTGCCTTATTATCGTGCTTTTGTTCTGCCTAATTCCGAGTTTCAGGTCCCTACACTTGCGAAATTGATGGAGAAGCTAGTGGAAACGAAAAAGGATGAACAATTGATACTGATAAGTTGATTGATTCGCCTTGTATTGACCTTGCCAGTTTCTACAACTACTACAAAAAGAGCGTTTTCAGCAATGAAACATGTGAAGACAGACATTCGCAGTAAAATGGCAGATGAGTTTCTTGCTGATGCTTTAATAATTTATATTGAAAGAGAATTCGTTAGTAAAATTGATATAGATTGTGTTATTGACGACTTTGCTAAGGCAAAGGATCGTCGTGTTCGTTTTACTTTTTAGTGTGAGTCTTTGTCTCTTTGAACACTTTTGACTATGTATTTTGTAGTTAATATTTATACCTTTGGGTTTGAATCTCGCCCACCCCTAAATATTTTTTGGATCCGCCCCTGCAGGTCACTAGATCAGGCTTCAAGCTCAATAGCCTTTACAGATTCCAAGCTGACAAGGTCATTGCAGATAGGGCTGGGCAAAATTTGGATCTGACCGTAATCGGACCGGGACCAGACCGGAATTCACAGTCTTTGGATCGGATAGGGATATTACGGTCCGGTCCACGGTCCAATACTTTTGGATTTCCGGGTTCCGGTCAAAACCCGAGACCGGATCGGAATTGGACCGGAATCCAAATTATTAAAAAAAAAGAAGAAAGAAAATAAAACGGGGAGTAAAGAATACGCGTTCCAGTGGTTCCACTTTCATTTCTTCATCTCTTCCTTTCTTTCCCTGCGCACAATAGCCGCCACCGCCAACCTTAGGGGCCAGTCTCTCTTCGTTCACCACCACGGCACCACCTACTGCCGCCATCGCCACCGCCCTCCATCGTTGCCGCCATCACCACCACCCTCGCCCTCGCCTGTCGCCACCGCCCTGTCCAGTTCGCCACCGGCCACCCCTAGACCTCTCTGCCGATCATCGCCACGACGCCACCGCCCTTGCCAGTTCGCCACCGGTCACCGGCCGCGGTCCTTCGCCACCGCGCTCGCCCTTCGTCCCGTTCATGACTATCAGTCATCGACCTTCGCCGTCCATCACCAGTAGGCATCCGATCCCTCTCCCCTCTCCTTAGTCTATCTCATCACGATTTGTACCTTTGTAATGTCGATTTGTACCTTTGTACTTGTCCCGATTTTAGGGAATTTTGGATCTAGGTTTTGATTTTAGTCTATCTCGTCTCTAATTTTTTTTCAATTTGTACTCCAGATTCAATTTTTTAGATCTAAGTTTCAATTTGTTTTGTACTTTATGGATTTTCAGATCTATGTTGTACCATTTTACTTTTTGTGAATTTGGTCAATTTGTGATTTTTCTTGAAAGGGATTAATGAATCAATGGATGAAATGATGAATGCAGGGATCATGTATTTTCACTTGAATTAGGATTTAGGGCTGTTGGATGTGTAGATTGCAAAATTGTTTTTTTTTTTTAATTCAAGTGCAAACAGTACAGTAACTATGGTCCAAACGGTCTTTACGGTTCGCGGACCGGAAAACCTGGGACCATATTTATCGTTTCCGGTCCGATCCGCGGTCCAAGTTTTCGAAAATTCTGGTCCATCGGTTCGGACCGGGACCGGAATGTCCAGTCCGGTCCGGTCTAGACCGATTGATCAGCCCTAATTGCAGCCCCTGTGGTTCCCTCTTAAGCTCAATAGGAGTGGGTTGCATTATGTGAATAAGGATATCCCCCTCTATAAATTAGGCAGCTCTGCTGTAACTAACATTGTCCGACTATCTTCAAGCTTCTACATGCTCTCTAATGGAGAATATCTCGTTTATCAATAAGTACATTAGTATATTATAAATCTCGTGCATCGTCCACAAGTACTATACTAGTTTTGTCTTACTCCGTAAATGTTTAGTAGTAATAATTGTTTTATTTGACACACCAGATTACCGGAACACATTAAAGATGCATATTTATTATTTGGCCTTATGGCATGACCTCAGTCAAGTAGAAGTGTTGGGCTTAAGGCGAGAAAGTCGCTAACATCATCTTTAATGCTAGTTTATTTCCCCTTTTTATTTAGATCTAAACCCAGTCTAGAATTTGTCTACACGCATAACAATTCTTAACTTTTTATGATTCATTTAACGCCTTCTAAAACCCCATTTATTACATCACACACATCCTGAGTCTGTCATTAAAGATCACAAAGTAGCACATAAATTGGCTTGGCGAATATGTCAATTGCCCAAATTGGCTGTTAGATCAGAGTATTACGTTTGAGATGAAGAGTATTTGTCACGCAGTAATAAAAGGCTTGTAAAAAATAAAAATATACTGGAGGGTAAATTGTGAAAATGGGGGGTAAAAAATTAAAAATCAAAGTTTTCCGGTAACAGTTCCTTCTTCTACACACTTTGTAAAAGGGTATGGGGGATAAACCCTCAATCCGTGTCACACTTTAAACTTTTGATCTCAGCCGTCCATTGGGTGATCTTCAACGGCTTTCAATTAAAGCCATCCATAAGTGGAACGATCCGTGTGACACCCCCATCAGCCAATCACAATGCTTCGTGCCTGCCTATTTAAAACTTTCAAATTCATGTCTATCCTCCCCAAAAATCACTCCACGTTTCTACCCCAATCCACTCGTTCGTTCTCCATCACCGCTTCCACAATCGTTTCCTGCGTTCTCTGCAAAAATGGCTTCAGGTGGACCTGCAGTGGCCAAGAAGGCTTCGGCTCCGAAGAAAGCGAAAGCCCCGTCTCATCCTCCCTACATCGAGGTACTTTGAAGTGCGAATCGTTAATTTAATTGAACATTTCGTGTTGATTTTGTCTAATTTCGTGTTGAATTTGGTCTGTTAACTGTAGATGGTGACCGAGGCATTGGTCTCGCTGAAGGAGCGAACTGGATCGAGCAGCTACGCAATCGCCAAGCACATAGAGGAGCAACAGAAGGCAGGCCTCCCTCCGAACTTCAAGAAGCTTCTGTCCGTTCAACTGAAGAAGTTTGTCGCCTCCGGCAAGCTCGTCAAGGTGAAAAACTCGTTCAAGGTCGCACCGACGGTGAAGAAGTCTTCGGAGGAGGCGAAGCCGAAACCTAAATCGAAGCCAGCTGCGAAGCCGAAGGCGGCCCCAGCGGTTAAGGCCGTGAAAAAGGCGGTCGCCACCAAGGAGAAGCCGAAGAAAGCCGCTCCGGCGAAGGCCAAGGCTAAGACCGTAGCGAAGCCGAAGGCGGTGGCTAAGCCTGCGAAGAAGGTTAAGGCGGTTGCGAAGGCGAAATCTCCGGCTAAGAAGATCATGAAGAAGGTTGTGGAGAAGGCGAAAAAGCCAAAGAGCATCAAATCTCCAGTGAAGAAGGCACCGGTCGCCAAGAAGGCGAAGAAGTGATGATGAATTGTAGTTGGAGTTTGACTTGGTTTGTTTAAGCAGCTTGTAAAGTTAATGAATCCTAGGGTTTTTTCTTCCCCCTTTTTCTATTTGGTTTGGTTTGTTTCTGGTCTGTGGAAGGATACAGATTTGAGTAGCTCCTAAATTTCTAGTTTAGGATTGTAATTTCTCGCTATGTGGTTGTATCTGATAATCTTAGTATCAGTGATTTGCTGGTTATCTGTCTCCATCTGCATCCTCAACCTTTGATCGAGCGTCTCAGGACAGCTGATATCTATCTATCTATATACCTTTAAAAATTGTGTCCCAAGGCTCCTTAATGGCTCTCATTAAAGACATTTTCTTTTTTAATCTTTTTCTTTTCCTTTAATTTTATTAATGTATTCATAAATGGTTTAATCTTTTTCTTTTCTTTTCCTTTAATTTTTACTCTTACTAACTTATGGTAATTAATTATATTTTCCTAAATTTCTATGCTCAATAATAATGACCCCATTCACATCATTTTAAATCCCAATATATTTAGGAAATTCATATCATCCGAATAACATATATTCGTATAAAAATCAATTAATCCTTAATCGTTTATATCTATACCTATCAACACATCTTTACGATCCCAATTTATGGATTTTTTTTTTCGTTGAAACCGAATATTAAAAGTCTATTTTATCGATATATTTTGTTAGTTTTAGAATCCTTAATGGATTTTAACATAATTAATAAATAAATTTTAATTTTCACCTAACAGTTTCTAAAATGTAATTATATAAGTAATAAAACATATAAGTTACTTCAAATTTAGCATGTATAATAATTTATTACTTTTTTATGTCACTTTTTTTATACTTTGTATTTCACTATTTCTAATCTCCTTATTAAAAACATGGTGAAAATTAATTAAAAAATATTTTACTTTTAATACCAATATATATCATGATTATCACCATATATCATTTATCCTATATTATTATAGATGACTATTATACGTTCATGAATTAGGGTTAATTACTTGCAACCATTAATATAAATTATTATCCATGCTAAATTCAAGACTCCAATGACCACTAATTTGGACACTTTGAAGTGATATGAAACATTGGAAGAAAAAACAAACGGTTAATTAACTTCAATTTCATTGAATTGATTGTCATAAATTCAATGACCATTGTTACAAGCTCATCCTCTACTCAATATCTTTATATATATGATCAATTAAAAAGGGTATGGGGTCGAGTTTTTCGTAAATTTCTTAAAAGTTAAAAACCAAAACAAAAAATAGAAAACAAGAGCTCATAAAAAAACCAAGGGAGCTAGGAAAGGAAAAAATTCAAAGCTCTTTTTTGCTTTTTGAAGTGGGTCAATTCTCGGTACGTATATACTCTCTTTTTCGATTAATTTATTTTATATGCCAACAAAATGCTTTGAAATTCATGTTTTTATTGATATACTTAAGATAAATTCCTTTAGTCTATAATTTATAAAAAAAACATCAACAATGAAAAAAAACAAAGGAGAGTTGAACAAGAAATTAAAACTAAGAGTTTGGAATGAGAATCGATGATTTTTTAAAAAAGGCTATCAACACGTACAATTACTTCAGATGTCTAAGAAATGTGATTTTAGCATTACTAGCTACTTTGGCAAGACTTCAATTTTTCAAACACCAATAGCTAGAAAAAGAGGTGAAGAAACTGATCGCTGACACTAAACCGATGGTGAGCCTGAATCAGTCATCATAAGCCTTGAATATGAATATCAAGACACTTGATGAAGAAACTCTTAAATACATTGTATTAGCCGGCTCGATCCAATTCAACAATATTCAAGTATTATTATATCTATACTTTTGCAAGATTCATCTATATACAAAAAAATAGGATGGTATAATAAAATGTCTTAAAAAGATTTCATTAATCGTTTTTTCAAAAGAAAAAAAAACTCAAACCCACTCTATCTATACACAATTAATTTTGATTCAATATTTACAATAAAATTATAAATTAAATTTCATGTAAGTATAAGATATCAAACTAGGACATAAACTATACCATAATATGTCATTGGCAATAAGAAAGAACATTATTTCTTCAAAAATAAAACATTGAGCATAAAACAATATAGGGTTTTATTTTGAAAATGCACCTTATATAACATAGTGTTTTTTTAACAAAACACCTTTTATTTAAAAAAAACAGAAAACATAAATAAATAATTTATTTAGTTGAAACACTAACCTCTATTTTTCATTTAAATGTTTTAATTTTTTAAAGATATTTTATGTCATAAGACTATAACCAAAATGTTTTTATTTAACTAATTTTTAAAAAAAACACAATATATAATAACTTTATTAAACAAAAAAAATTCAAATTGATTATTTAATTAATAAAAATATTTTATAAATAAAATACAAAGACAATTTGTTAAGAAAAAACTTACCATATACAATTCTTTTTTAAAAAATGTTAGTTAAATAAGGGTATTTCGATTATAGATTAAAAAATATCACCGAAAACTTGAAATTTTAGTTGTAAAATAAAAGTTGGTGCTTCAGTTGATCGAATACATTATACTATATAAGGTGTTTTTTGTTTTTAAAAGGTGTTTTTTTATTAAAAAAATTATTTTACAAGGTGTCTTCTTGAAAAAAAAAACCATAAAAATATAAAAATATAAAAATTTAATAAATAACTTAAACAAAATTATCAAGTATATAAAACCAAGATTTACGTCCCGTGCATAGCAAAACTTATATTTACATCCAAACTTATATTTACGTCCCGTGCGTAGCACGGGTATGCTTTGGCTAGTTTATCTATGAAATTGGAACCCATAGTGAATTATCTTCAATTGATTAGCTGATTGTATGAATGTTTTCGGGAACCATTTGATCTGTGAAAATGATACCCTTATGAAGTACTCCGTAATATATCTTCAAATGGGTTTCATGTTGGCCCAATGGGCCTATGGCAATACAACAGTTATCAGCCCATGATCCGAAGAGAGTTTGAAATCAATCAAGTGAAAGATAAACGGTGTGTTGGTGATGAGGTCTATGCAATGGCAGCTTCGAGCTTCTTGATTGCGGTTTTGAGCTGGAGCTGAATGTCGGGCCTGGAAGGCAGCATGACGATGTCGTTCCAGGCAGAGCCAGGCTCGTATAATTGGCTCGGGTCTTTGCTGTGTAGTTCGTATATGGATTCGGCATCATCGTTGATGCTGATTAGGGTTTTGATGAGGCCGAACTCCTCTGGATCAATCAAGAGCTTATGAGTTCCACTCTTCCATCCTATCAACTGGTCTCATCATGTTGATGTTTGCCACATGCAAAAACAGTAACATTCGTTAGAAAAAAGAGATATGTGCATTTCGCAGTGTATAAGTGTTTTAGACTACAGCCACCGTATACTCTAATTCCCCAAGCCTCTTTATAGCATATGAAAATCATACCGTTACATTAAAATCTTCATAGGAGTCTAATACTCCCTCCGTTTAAAATTATAAGTTCTTTTAGATTTTTGCACACATATTAAGAAAACCACAAAAGTGTTAATGCCTAGGACTTATATTTCTAAAAAAAAAAAATTAAGTCTAAAAAGTCTTATATTTTTTAACGTAGGGAGAGAGTATTGAACATAATCTGGTTAAATTAATTTTATATATAATTAAAAAGTAAGATTTCATAACATTCCTAATATAATCTTGTGATGCATTTTTTTAGTGATAGAGGGATTAAATGGTATGTTGGTCGAGTAGGGAGTTCCATCATAAAACAAATTGGTTGTAAGATGAGTAATCTACTACTCCCTCCGTTTCCTTTTAATTGACTTTTTACTATTTATGCACGTTTTTTAAGGGGTGAAAAACTATATAAAATAATAATTTTTTTCATAATTTTTTTCAACAATCTCATAGTTATTGGCGATAAGTACAATATTATTAAAAAAAATTCATAAAAATATTAATATTTAATATAGTTTTTACCGTTCTAAAACTACGTGCTTGACTTGAAAAAGTCACTTAAAAGGAAACGGAGGGAGTAGTTTATATACTAGGGCCTAATCTTTTATATTTTCAACCTGAGGGTTGGGTTGCATCCACATCCTCAAGTGGGTTGATTAAAATGGGTCAAGTATGGTTAAGGTTGGATTTGGGTCATAGATGGATTAACTTTTCTAAAAGCTTCTCCATTCCTTGCCTCTCCTCTCTAAGCGCGTGTTTGGCAAATTGGGTTTTTTTAGGAGTTGTGATATTTTTAGGAGGTTAAGTTTATTTGGGGTATTATGGAGGTGTGGGAGGTGGTCCGGTGGGTCCGGCCCAGTTGGGCCAGTGGGCCGGGCTTGGGCGGATAGTGAAGCCCAAGCGGGCCGATGGGCCCGGCCCGGTATTATAATAATATTATATATAATTATAATTATATAAATTATATAGAGTATTGTAAAAATATATACATAATTTCTATAATTTATAACTATATTACTGGTGTCATACTAGTACTAAGTGCTAACTATTCCCAATCATAAACGTTCTCATCTTCAAAATCAAAATCCAATTGAGAAATAAAAACCCTAAATGATTTCTCTCGCATAGCTCGAGTGCCGCTTAAAAGTATTGGCACACTATAACGTTGATTTGCATTTGTTAGTAAGCTAATATTGTCCATATTTGCCTCGTATTTGAAAGTATTTATACAATGTTGTAATTTGCCACTTTTTTTAGTTCAATTTCGGACATAAAACGAATTTGAGAACCTAGGCCCGCTTGGCCCGGTGGGCGGCCCGGCCCGGGAAAGAGGGCGGGCTTGGGCAAGACACTAGGCCCAAATACCGGGCCTGGCCCAAGCCCGGCCCGGTGTAGTGGGCTGAAATTTTGGCCGAGGCCCGGCCCAAGCCCGCCCGACCCGGCCCATGCTCAGGTCTAGAGGTGGAGTTTTTTTTTAAAAAAATAACCTTGTTGGGTGTTTGGTGATGGTAAAGTTTGTAAATTGGTATTAAGGTTAAAATGTCTAAAATGCCCTCTCACTTACCCCTTCCCCTTTCTTGCCCCAATTCCCTCTGAACAACATGTAATTCCTCTTCTCCTCCATGTGGATGCACCCCGGCCGCCGGAGGAGGTTAAATTCCAAGCTCCCGTCCTCGTCGGAGGAGGTTAAATTCCGGCCGGCGCTTCGTTCCTCGTATCCCCCGCTTCTGCAGCTACGTCCGCGGCGTTGCAATTGGGCGGCAGATTGTTGTAATCGTGCGATTCCGACTTGTCGCAGACAGTGTCGAAGTAGAGGTCGTCGTAGAGCGACCACTGGAGGTCAGAGGAGCAGGAGTCGACGAACGGAGCTCCAAGCCGGAGTCGACAGCGACCACTGGAGGTCAGAGGAGCCGGAGTCGACGGCGCAGACGGAAATCCTGCAGCACATCGGGAGGCGGAGACGAACGGAGCTCCAAGCTCGCTGCCATGGCAGTGGACGGATGACGCCAGTGGCAAAATGAAGAAGAAGATGATGCTTGATGCTTGATGCGGGTGAGGGTACAATGGAACAAACCCCCCTAAAAAATAAACTCAACCTCCCAAACCTACCCACCCCAAGGTTTCATTTTCATGAAATTTAAACTCCCAATTAACCTCCCACACCTTCTATCAAACCTATTGCCAAACAAGCATGGATTAGTTTTTTTTTTAAAACCCCCAAACCCCCAACTGAACCTACATTCAAACACAGCCTAACTCTCTAGAGGCTTCCTTAATCCTCATCCAAATTAGATAAATCTAGACTCTAGAGTCTTCCCAAACCTTATCCATCAATTTTACCCAAGCATGATGCCTATAGTCCCTTGGTGGATTTATCCCATGGATCATTCCCTTGAATACCCCCATACCATTTTCAAGCTCTATCCACATTATTCTATCCAAGTCTCCACACAAAGCCTTCATTATACAAACACATTCTATTCCACTATATTGTAAAGAGAGAGTTTTGTCCATTACCACTTGTATTTCCTACAAGGTTCGTTGTACTCTTTCTTATTTGATAGTGGATTTGTTGGCTATTGCCGCTCGTGGGTTTTCCTCCCGGTACTCGGATTTCCCACGTTAAAATTTGTGTGTCCGATCATGTCTTATTTCTCTCTATTCGTGATTCCGTTCTTTCCGCTGCACGCTCGTTACCCTAACAACGAGACTCTTTCGTCTCTTCAAATCTTTCATTCTCTCAACAAAACAAAGTAGGGCTAAAAATTCCTATATTCCAATTCATTAAAAGTGACCAACTAAGCACACATATATAATTGACAATTAATTCAAAGACACACTTACCCGGGGAGGCCCACGCACAACATTGGTGGAATAAAGCCGTGCGTTGTCAACAAGGTCACAATACCCTCTGAACGCGCTCGCGAACCTCTTGTGCGACTTGAGCTGCGGCTTAACCCGCACCGCCCTATGCACCACCAAGGCCCTCCTGATCCCCCTTACAACCGCCATGTAGGCGTCGCACACCACCCCTACGAGCTCTATCCTATAGGGCTTCAGTCCTCCCGGACGTTCCCCTTCCTCCCCCTCCACCTCCTCCCAGTAGTTTTCGATCACGGAGCCATCCTCATCCACCTTGTATCCCACCCCCATCCGGTATCGTCTCCTGTGGACGTTGCGGGCCATTGCTATAGTCTGCTCCACGAACGGCACCCATGACAGGGTGCCGTCCATGATCACATCCCTCCCTTCGTTCAGCGCCGTCACTAATAGTGAGGACGCTGCATTTGTCGACGATTGGTGCACCTACACAACATATATAATTAGTATCTTATTAGTCAATTGATTTTGAGATGGTACGACTATTTTAGTAATGTAATAAATAGTTGAACTTACTAATTCCGCTGTCTGAAGCATGTCCTCGTGGTGGCCGTGAGAACTCAAAGCCCTATAGATCACGTCGGTTTCCTTGAACGCGTCTGCTTCTACGACGACAGCGCTGGCTTCGACTCCGGCCCAAAACGGCCTGATCGAAAAGCGTCACAAACTTGTAACGGATTTTAGGCTATTGTAATTTTAACTAAAGAGAGGGGTAAAAAGGTAAATAAAGAAGGCATAGTACTCTTTAAGAAGGTCTTTGAGGACAGTGCTTTTGCCAGCGCCCATTCCACCACCCATGAGGAGGAGCACGGGGCTCCTTTCGCTGTGGGCCACAGGGGCCATCACCTCCGTACACGTGGATTCTCCTCCGCCGTTGGATGGCATCGGCATCCCTCCGATCAACTTGATCTCCTCAACCAATGTGGAGAAGACACTTGTCACCTTCAGCTGTTTCACTGTTCTCTCGAATCTTTGCTTCCTGGTACCCATTTTCAAACAGTCACAATCTATTGCATTTGCATATGTGACCCATCGTAACGGCTCGATCCCAAAAACTAAACTTAGATATTTTAAAAGTATTGAATTTACATTCAGGGTTTGATAACGATATTTTAAAAGTACTCGTAACATTTATTGGTCTCTTGAGAAAACCATTACTTACATTAATCAATCTTTTTCATTACAAGAAATACTCAACATTAAGTTTTTTTTTTTGTCTCCCTTTTCTAAGCAAATACTAGTAATTATAGAGTTCACATAAATTTTTTATATATACAAATATAGTATTATCCTAAAAAACCAAAAACCAAAAAAAAAAAAAAATTGGACACGAAAGACTATTTAACATTGAACAAAAAAAAAAGACTATTTAACTAAGAAATGAAGAGTATACTCTATCTTTATCAAAATTTAAATGATTTAATATTTTTGTACATTTTTTTAAGAAGGATTAAAAAATAAAATAATATTAATTTTTTATATATAGTTTTATACTTAATATAAATAAGTGATTTAAAAAAAATGACATCTTATAAAGTTTTTAGTTTTGAAAAAACGTGTTAAAATGTAAAATAATCTGAATCATGAGACAGAGGGAATATATATAACAGATTTTCTATCTTATGTCCTAATGACATAGGATAAAACTCATGTTTTGTAAAATATTTTAGCCATACTTTAAATAAAATTCTTAGAGATCACTCTTTTTTTAAATATATAATCTTTTTCAATTTAGATTTTTATTCTATTTCCCGTCTAGATATAATAAAAAAAAACCTATATATAATTGTTACTACATTATGAATCAATATTTTATATATTATACTCCCTCCGTTTCCTTTTAAATGACTTTTTCAAGTCATGCACGTAGTTTTATAACGATAAAAACTATATTAAATATTAATATTTTAAAAATATTTTTTAATAATATTATACTTATCATCAATAAGTATGAGATTGTCGAAAAAAATATTTAAAAAAATTATTATTTCATATAGTTTTTCACACCTTAAAAAACGTGCATGAATAGTAAAAAGTCAATTAAAAGGAAACGGAGGGAGTATATATATAACATGTGACTAGATATGGATATAATATCCTGTATCTCTGCCGATGACTTGTCCTTTAATTTTAGCTGCCATTTGCAGCTCTCTTTAAATTATTGTCAAAGTTGCTATTAAAAAAAGATTAAAATATTGTCATGATTGTACAGGTACTACTGTAGTTGCTTAGTGCTTATACCTCTCTCCAATAACTCATACCAACCAAATTAATACTGTACAGTATAAAAGAATTACAGTAAATATTACAATTTCACCAATAATTTCAATTTTAAAATTTTAAAAAACTATGCATGATATCAATAAATATCAATTAAAATAACCCCAATAGTTGAAAAGATCAATTCAATGGGAATCAATCAATGAACTAGCTAGAAGTTTATTTATTTTAATACATCAATAAATTTATATGAACATTGATAATATCTCATTGTCAATTACTAGTTTTCATAAAATAAGCATTATCTAAAAGGGAGGAAAAAACTTAAATAAAAAGGGAGAAATTGCAAAACCTTGTTGCAGCCATAAAAAAGCCTTTGAGTTTTGCTTTTGTCTGTGAATCATCTTCTTCCAACACCTTCAACCACGTTAAAAAAGTTAAAAGTTCGACTCGATCTCGTTCAATTTAATAATAATTTAATTGATCATATTTCTATAATGAACCTCAATATTCGACTCGTTCGACTCAGATATCAGCTACGAGTTACCTGATTAATCATGTGAGGAGTGTTAGACCAATGAAATGCAAAGTAGGTAAGAATGCATCTCTCCAACTCCTCCACCAGCTTCACATAGAGCGACTCCGCCTCCGGATCGGTCGCCAAGAACCCGAAGATCGCCGATTCGCAGCCTTCGGATTTCTTCAGGTAATCGGTCCCCAGCTTGCACAAATTAGGGCACTCTTTCGGGTCGTCGAACCCGATCTGCCGAGCTACAAAATCCAATTTTAAGTACCATAGATACCGTTAAGAAAAAAAGAAACGTTTTTTTTTTTTTTTTTTTTGTCCTATTACCAAGATAGTGGGAGAATCGTTCGAGTTGACCCACCCGGCCGGACTCGCTACGGACGAGGGCCGGGGCGAGTTTTAGGAGCTGGTCATCGCGGCGGTCAACCGGCGGCAGCGGCTTCTGGTGGTAGTGGCGGAGGGCGGCGGCCGCGGCCACGAGTAGCCCGATCGATGAAGCAGTGACAAATCCTGCGCCGATTCGAGCAAATGGAAGAGTTAAGATGGGAGTGAGAGAAATTAGGAGGAAGCTTAATTAATTGAGCAGGAATTTACCTTGCTGATTTTGCATTTTGAGAGTCAATTTCTCAAGTTCTTGAAAACCTGGCTACGCTATAGAGTTGAATAATATCTCTCACAGAGAGAGAGAGATGGTAGAGTGGAGGGGACTGGAGAAGGTGAAAGGGGAATAAATTTGCGGGTAAATTTATTTGGTGGTCCCTAACCTTTAAGGGTTAGCCACTATCGGTCCCTAACCTTTTTAATTGTTACTTTTAGTCCATAACCTTTTACATATTACTACTATTTGGTCCCTAACCTTTTTAAGTGTTACTTTTAGTCCCCAAATTTTTACATATTGCTACTATTTGGTCCTCCCGTCTATTTTCTAGTTACATTAAACGATAAATTTATTTAATTTTCTAAATAAATCCGAGAGAGATTAGAGAAAGGTTAGGGTTACAAGCAAGGTCGTCCAATGAATTTTAGGGGCCCCGTTCAATATTACCCTAATCTTAAAATATTTGTTTTTTTTTTCGACTTGCTAATTATTAAAAAAATATTTTATGTGTAGTTTTTAACCTATTAAAAAATGTGGCAACAAGTTAAGCATCTACTATTTTGATACGAATCTATATCTATATTTATATATCTATATTATACTTTAAATGATAATCAATTTTGCCACATGTCCTATCCATGGTCAAAGTTATTTTTGGAAATATTATTTACATACTATCATTTGTAAATTTATTTGTTATTTTAATACAAACTCTAATTGTATTAGAGTATAATTTATTATATTTTAAGATTTTCCACATATATATTCAATATTTTATTTGTAAATTATAACTTCACACAATGAATGAGTTTTTAATGTGAAAATACTATAACACACATCTATATGTATTGATACACAATCAAAAAGTTAAAATATATGACTTCAAATGTAATAGGAAAAAGTCCTATATTTTAAGATTCCCAATAAATGATATTATGTAAATAATATTTCCAAAAATAACTTTGACCATGGATAGGACATGTGACAAAATTGCTTATCATTTAAAGTATAATATAGATATAGATATAGATATAGATTCGTATCAAAATAGTAAATGCTTAACTTGTTGACACATTTTTTAATAGGTTAAAAACTACACAAAAAATATTTTTTTAATAATTAGCAAGTCGGAAAAAAAAACAAATATTTTAAGATTAGGGTAATATTGAACGGGGCCCCTAAAATTCATTGGACGACCTTGCTTGTAACCCTAACCCTTCTCTAATCTCTCTCGGATTTATTTAGAAAATTAAATAAATTTATCGTTTAATTTAACTAGAAAATAGACGGGAGGACCAAATAGTAGCAATATGTAAAAGTTTGGGGACTAAAAGTAACACTTAAAAAGGTCAGGGACCAAATAATAGTAATATGTAAAAGGTTAGGGACTAAAAGTAACACTTAAAAAGGTTAGGGACTGATAGTGGCTAACCCTTAAAGGTTAGGGACCACCAAAAGGATTTACCCTAAATTTGCAGATGAGGTTTATATGTACGTTCGACAAAACTTGTCGTTTTAGAGTTTTGTTTTTGTTCGGAAAAACTTGTCATTTTAGGTATTTTTGCTTCTACTTTACTATAATGTCCCTCATTTGATTGATGTGTTGTGAGTTGTAGTTTTTGATAAAGTAAAAAGTAGAGTAATAAGTGAGGGTAAATTAGTAAAAAAGGAGTGTAATTATTAACTTTATTAAAAGTGGTGTGGAGAGTTAAAATGACAAGTTTTGTCGAACGGAGAGAGTATTTAAATTATCCATCGTGTAATGCGTGTCTTGTTAATTGGGAATTGGGATATTGAATTCGATTAAGAGTAGACTAATTTATAATTTAGGATTCTTTTATTGTCGATGTAAAAATCCAGGAAGTAGCTAAAATATATGTGTTTGGTTGAATTTTTTTCCTCAGAAAAGCCCACGAAGTTAAATTCTCAGGAAGTGAATTAAAATAGTTTTTATTTTTCTTTATAAAGTAAAAATATGATATTATACAAGTCTGACTACATCTGTTCAGCAAAACATGTCATTTACTATTCACTATTCACATAAGCTTATTTAGAATGATAAAAACTATATAAAATATTTATTTTTTTATAAATTTTTTAACAAGTTTGTATTTATTAATAATAACTATGAAATTGTTTAAAAAAATATTGAAAAAACTAGATATTTTATTTAGTTTTTATCTCTTAAAAAAAACGCGCGTAAATAGTAATTAATGTGACATATTTTACCGAACGAAGGTAGTAGGGTAGAACAAATTGACAAACGAAAATAGTCGAACATACCATTAAAAACCCATAAAAGGGTGCAATAGAACAAACAAACAACACGCAATCTACAGTGGGACGACAAACCTAAGCCAATCTCAAAGGTAGAAGTGGAGGGGGATAGTCTTACGGTTATCAATTCCATCAAAGGGAGTTGGAAGAGCCCTTGGGAGATTGAGTTAGTGATCGCCGATATTCTGGTTATGCTCCACGCCTTCGAGTCCTTTTCTATCACCCATGTCTTCCGAGAGATCAACCAAGTGGCGGACAAAGCAGCTCATTTTAGATTGGGGCATGCTCAGGGATCCATTGCTTCTCACCATGAGCTTCTTGCTCTCGTCCGTAAGGACGCTATTGGGTGGTGGATCAGCAGAGGCTGACACCACCCGAATTCTTGCCTTGTATCAAAAAAAAAACAGTAGCAAATTTTATCTTTACACGTTAAAAGTGGTTATAAATGTGTTTTTTTTTTGAGAATATAAATAAAATCTAGAATAATTTGGGGTTAATAATTATAACACTCTATATAATAACTAGATTTCTGAATTAAATTAAAAATATATTTATTTAAAATAAAATAACATAAATTTTAATCGATTCAATATAAACAAAGTGTCGCTGGTTTGATTATGTCATTGAAGATTTGAAATTCATGAATTCAAGAAGATTATTTTTGGATAATAACATTACATATTTATATGATTTTTAGATAATAACATTAAAAAGATTTCTGAATTAAATTAAAGAAGTATCATATTATTTAATCCTATTATCTTGTATTTGTACAATAAATAAATAAATTGTGAATATTTTATTTGGTGAGGAGAAACTGACCAATTTTTTCACTGTCTTTAGCACCAAAAATCTGGCCTAATCCGAGTATATGTGGAAAAAAATTCTTACTACCTTCCTATTGTACATGTTTATTATTAGTGTACTTTTATTATTTTGTAAATAATTTTATACTTATTATTAATACTCTCCCGTTAATTAAAACTTGTCATTTTAAAAATCTACACACTTATTAAGAAAACAAACAAAAATACACTTATAAATCTAATTATTAGTTATTACTCTATTTTTTTACTTTCTCAAAAAAACTATAACTAACAATTATATAATCATTACAAGAGCAATTTCGTAGAGTAGATAACAAAATACCTAAAATGACAAGTTTTTATTAACTAGATTTAATTCTTAAAACGACAAGTTTTAATCAATGAAGGGAGTAAGTATGAATTTATTTTTTTATTTTTTTTTAGTTTTTAACGTTTTTCAAAAAACTACACTAATAATAAAACAACATATCTTATCGAATTGCAATATTATACTCCCTCCGTTAAGAAAAACATGTCGTTTTAGGAGTAAAATCTTGTTAAGAAAAACATGTCGTTTTAGATATTTTGGTGTTCACTTTCCAAAATTACCCTTGTCATGATTAGATGTTTGTTAGTTGTAGTTTTCAATAAAGTGGAAAAGTAAGGTAATAATTAGGGGTATAAGTGTATTTTTGTTTGCTTTTATTTGCTTTCTTAAAAAATGTGCAAATGTCTAAAACGACAAGTTTTAATTAACGGAGGGAGTATAATATACACATTAATGTGAACAAGGAGATCGACGGGGGCCTTAAAAATTGCCATTATTGCTCTCTCACTTTTGACCAAGGATTTTTTTAAATAAAATTAGCAAAGCCAGTTGGCTGTGTTAATTATTTGGATTACACAATCTTTAGATTAGTTTAATAATACATATGTACCAAAGAGTGATGAAGAAAGTTGATTTGGATTTGAGAAGAAATTTTTTATAAAAAAAAAAAAAGAAAAAGAAAAGAGGGGAGAAAAAAGCTTCAAGCTAGAAGAACAGGATTAGTAATGGGCTTGGCTTAGTCTAGCTTCAAGCTTGCAATTTTGGGCCACCCTTTTAATTTTGTTGGAGTGGCCCAATGGGCCAAAAGAATTAGTAATGGGCTTGGCCTAGTCTACCTTCAAGGTAGAAGAACAGGATTCAGTTCTACATGGTGATTCCAGTTTTTGGATGGCAGTCTTTAGCTGGAGCTGAATGTGGGATCTTGAAGGCAGCATTACAAAGTCTTTTGAGGCGGATCCATGATCGTAAAGCGGTTTGGATCTTCTCCGTGAAGTCTCATACATGGAACCAGCGTCGTCATTGAGGCTGCTCAGCAATTTTATGATCTTGAACTCTTGTTGACCAATTAGCATCCTCTTGGCTTCACTCGTCGGGATCATCAGGATTAAGTGGATCAATATTGGCTTCACCAGGCCGAGGTAGTTTATGAATTCGTATTCAAAAACAAGAGAAGATCAAACTGGCTTGGTATTATGCTACTAGAAGATCCTACATACCAAGATTTCCAATCATTTCGAGAGTCGGTTCCGATTGTACGTCGTTGCAAATGAGCCATTATGTGGAGACCAATCCATTATTCGAGCTGCCTAGAGCACAACTAGTAGATTGAAGGATCCAAAGTAAGCCTTAGAGTGGTCACCAGATCAAGATCGTCGTCTTCACTCATCCGGAAACACAGCCTCAAGAAACCTTAAATCATAAATAAGCTTCTAAGAAACACAGCCTCAAGAAACCTTCAATTCAAGAAAGCTGTATCATAGCACATCTTATTCATTATAAGCTTCCTAGGAACTCAAAGTTATTTTGATAAGTAATTAAATAGATGGAAATTGTGAGGGTGTGATATACTCTGTAGGTAATAGGAGTGTACGGGTAAAAATCTGAAAGAGGACAGAGGGTAAAAACAGAACCCAGTTGAGCTCAGATTCAAACAGAAAACAGTACCAATTTGGATTCTTACACAGTTACACCCCTTTACTGAGGGAATTGAAATTGCCTAATTTTTGTGGATAATGGATTGGGCAGGAAATACTGAAATTCCCTGTCACAAAATCTGTGCAAACAGAAGTTGGAATGTCTTCATTCATGGCCAAAAAACACCTTCATCACGTTTCTAGGGGTCGTTTGACACACCCAACTTATACCATATAAGTTCCTTATCAAAACATTATCAGCACAAATAAATTCGAGACTAGGCACTCTTAAGTATTAACTAGCAAGCTTATCAGGTATGCCAGTTCCCCATGATTCAGTTCTCCCTGACTGAACATGTCGAACCTCTGTTATGCCGAGATATCTGTCTCCTTAAATAGAGGGTTTATTTGGAGCAAACAGTTTATACATTGTACGTTTCTTACCAACCATAAATAAGGTCATCCGAACAAAAAAAACACCTTATAAGCTCCTTACAAGGGATGAAAGAAAATGATCCCTTGCTATATATAATTGATGTTCAAGAGATGCATAAACTCAGTTATGATAGCAAGATCCAACAGGTTTCACCATGACTGAGTTTTCAAGGACATTAGGAACAAAACAATTGGTAACTCACCTCTTTGTCAATCTGCGTCCAGCGCCTATCAATAAGGCTTTCCCGATGAATCCTGTGTGGAGTCCGCAAGCTACAGCCACAGTTCCTCCTATGATCATCCATTTCCAGTCGATACCATGTCTTGCACGATCCTGGCAATCGATAGCCTGTCTCCTTTCATCTTCACTGCATGCTTCATCCAGAGCATCATCTACCCCGTCGAAGGAGATCTTTGTTGTGATCCTTGCCAGCTGAGCGCATTTGGAGAGAGTCTCATCGGGCTTCCTCATGTTCTGATAAGCTCTCATGCCGGAATGGAGCTTCTTTACTGTTCCCCACATCCCATGGCGAACACCCAGTTTTGCAACATCCTTTGGAATCCCCATGTCCTCGTAATGTATGAGGGTAACCTCACAAGCAGACAATTGACCATCTCCCTTCCGTGATTCCACTGTTTTCATTACCAAATGAAAGGCAATCAAGAACGGAGTAAATAATTTGTCTTAATCAAAACTGTCATTGCAAAATACTCACCTGGCTTTATGACCCAACTGGAGAAGTACCGCTCCACACGCCTTGGTTTGTCACACTTTGGCAAACTTGAATATGGCACCCCCTGTCACATTAATGCCAGTTTATAAGTAATCAAATATCAACAGAAACTTTTTCCATTACACATCCCTCCAGACACTTTCGGACAGAACTTTTGCGGAAGGTTTACTAAGAAATTTGATCATACGCTGAAAAGGATACGAAATCCCAAGATTTGCAAAATCACAAAAAGATTGTTGTCCAGAAATCTGACAATATTACCGCTTATTTAATTCAGAACTCGGGAGTGAGACTATCTTGCACTTAGCTAGATATGTCAGAGGCAGACAAGTTAACTTAAAATGAAAATTGAGTTACAAAATAACTGATGGTTTTAATGTGGCAAGGTAAACAGATATGAGGTGCTGAAAAGTTGAATGGGAAGCTAAAGGAATACTGAAACAGTAGGCTTCACAGAAGCTCATCCGAGGGACTGATGTAGCAAAATGATTGTCCTTTTAAGTTTTACCCAAGTAGAAGTATCGCGAGAATACTACTGCAGAAATATTTTTGCAGAAAAAGCTTAGAAAACACATTGGTTGCTCCACCTATTGGAACAAGCCCAGGGACAGGTGAGGTATGTAGGAAGTTATGTCAACAAATTAGACGTAAAGAGATGGAATCTGCACACTGAAGAGCGAGAGTGCTTGTCAACCAACTCTGATTACTATCTCACTGTCCACATTTGTTCATATTGATCATGATGATTATCCAAGGATATTCTGAATTTCTAATACAACTTGATTTTAACTTGGAAGAAGGATCAAATTGTAGGGTTTCAGAAAGTAAATCAGATCTTCCAAGGTGTTACCTTTGTGATGCAATAAAATATTTTTCCTGCCTCCCATATTCTTCGTCCAATAATATATTCTCTATCACTGCAGAAAAAGGGGAACTGCAGATGCAATAAGTTAGCAAGATCAATCCAACTAGGAACACTAGCCCGAAATGGCAATTGCTAGTCTAACCAACCTTCTTGATCCAATGAACAATCACAGTGCCTGTATTTGGGCATTCTTCCAATATCTTGAAGTGGCTGAGCATAGGATCCCACTTAGGTCGAAATTCATCATCCCAGAAATAATCTCTTACCAGCTCTGCAGTAGCATCCTCAAATACTGTTCTACTACGATATACAGTCGGTCCAATCTGTCAAAAAAGTACAGTCTTAGAGGCATCACTGATCCCATATTGCTTTTACAACAACCTTACATTAAAAGACACCATCTTAATTGCAGGGAGTGATTAACTGAAGGGTTACTGCAATGATAACACCTTTAAGTGCATAAAAGTAAAACCCTTCTGAGATGACAAAACCCACTCTAACTTGATGACAAAGGGTAATGTTGACATAACAACAGCGACAAAATCTAATATGGACAAAACACCAGGAACAAAAGGTAATGTAGACTGAACACCAGAAAACCAAGCCCAGAACTGTCTACCGACAAGCACATTGCAATTATCGTCCTTCTCACAGAATAATTCAAAGTTATTGATGGCAACCTGCACCCTGTATCATCAGGGTCCTTGGCATGCAGTACAGCACATGCCACAATAATTCTTTTAGAAGTGCTTATAACTCAATTACAAACCGAACAATTCTATTAACTAACCATACTTTCACCTGTGACAATTCGATAACAAAGTAGCAAATTCATCATAAACTACTAAATAGCTATCATCCGGGTCCTTGGCATGCATCTCATCGTTTAAATCCCCTAAACTTAATCGTTTTTCATTATCTTACATTAAACTACTAAATAGTAAATAGATATCATCCCTAGTTCCCTACTTCTCAAGCACCTCTAGTTTCTCAACCTCAGCCTCTACTTTTAATTATGCTCTCCCTATAGTAACAGAACAACACAATATTGTTTGAAAATCAAAATTCACCAACATACCGTTACATACTCAATAGGTACAATAGAGAAAGTTGGGCTTGTTTAAACTTTAAAATACCCTATTTGCAATTGGAATTGCAATTGCTTCCCCTGTATTCCAGACCAGATTTTATCAGCCACGAGCGTTCTTTGGAGAATTTCTATGCTTATATTTATCTATAAAGAAACGAACAAGGCTTTGCCCCTTGCTCAATCAATTAGAATAAGTGTGCAGTGTGCATCCTTGGTCTAAAGGGAAAAATAATTCATCTCTTTAAGGCTGCCGGTTTCTACCCTGCACCATAACTCCCCGTAAAAGTAAAAACCATAGGAAGGGAAGTGCAAATAACGAATGCATAAAGCCTAAAAATAGCAAAGTAGCGTCACAGGGAAATTGTTATTACTACATCCAATCCTAGAACAAAAACACTTTATTCAAGAAGAAAAATACCTCAGGATCATGACGCCAAGCTTGATATGCCATGCTGGGTGTGGTCCTTTCCATCAAACTTTGCCATGATATTTCTCCATCCCTCTTGTTAAGAAGATGCAGAAGATGGTCTAAATCATTCTCTGTGACAATATCATGCTCTGTCTGAGCAGCTTCATTGTACCCACTACAGCAAAAATTAAATAAAGAGGTATCAAGGAATGAAGCAGTTTCCATTGGATTATTTATAAAACCTGCATAGAGATGAAACCCATACTGGCTTCACAATAAAGCTGTGTCTGATAATTTAAATGAGAACTTATCAACTATTCTCCACGGAGAAATTCCAAACTCCATAAGAAGCAATTCAAGAACAGAAAAATCTAAAGCTCAATTCAATATCTAGCCTAATGGTTTGAAAATTGAACAAGACAAGAATAGTCTCATCATAGACATACATAGCTTTAGCTGAATAATATGTTAAAATACATATGATAAGTACCTTTAACATCGGTGATCTCTCTTCCAAATCTAGTCAGGTTTGCAGTTTCTTAAGTTCAGTAAGTGGCTTCTACTTTTGGTCGTTAGAAATTATTCATGTAAAAAAACAGATTGCCCAGCCAACATACACAAAAGGGAGGGTGGAGCACACAGCAAACTTAATAATACAAGGGGAAAGACTACGTCTCGAATTGACTCATTGTTTTCTAACATGGTAGTCTATGAAATGATGACTATATCCTCCTGGTTGAGAAAACAACAGGATATACATCATAGGTGGCCAGAAAACTCTACAAACCATTCATTCGTTCCATAAACTTCCAAATGAAACGTGAAAAACAAAAAAATTGCCCAAATATTCCGCTGGAACTTCACACGATGTAGTGCTGTGATAAGTAGCTCATTTAATTGCTTGAAAAATTATAACCTCCAGGAAACAATAATCTAATGTGCATAAAGCCAATATGATCAGCTACAATTCCAATATTGAAAAAGTAAAATCACATTTCCCTGAAATCCGAAAGCAAACCCTAGCGCCAATATCAACAGTCAAAGATTGACTATAAGCTAACCAAATCCATGAAATTCATAATCACTGAGAAAAATACTTACTCCAACGCATCACGATTGGCACCCGACGAGCCAAAGTCGGCAGACGAAGACGCTCCCTCCGATTCCTTGACCTTCCCTCTCAAGCAGGACCACAGAGTGCGCATAAGAGAGAAGGCGGAGAGAGCGGTGACGGCGAGCCAGAGGCGGCGAGCGCCGAATCCGGGAGGCGCCGCAGCCACCGTCCAAAGGAACCGGAACTTGCTCCGGAGGCCAAGGTAAACGAGGCCCGTCCACCGGGGCCGCCACGACCAGCCGATCACCAACCCGATCATGACGGCGAGCCAAATCGGGACCGCGCAAAGCAAAATGTCGACGAATGTTTCCATGACCACCGGCCTCTGGACGAATTGGACCAGATCGAAGAATCCTCCGTCCTCCATAGCTGCGGACGGGAGACAGAAGAACAAAAACAGATCAATCGATTGATTCGAATGTGGAGTGCGGAGAATCTGACATGGATTTGGTTCGGGGAACGATGCACGGAGAACGAACAAGGTGGCTTCAATGCCGGCGAATGGGAGCGGTCAGAGAGAGGAAAGAGTCGGTGATTGGGGGGTAGGAAGAGGAAATGGAAGATGACGTGGGATTCGGTCAGCCGTTTGATGAGTTTGGATAAAGGTCATTTTCGAGAGAGACCTTACGCGATGGAGGCGCGTGTATCAGGTGTATGTAATACGGAGTAATTTAATTTCATTATTTTAAATTAAATTAAAATATTTTATAAATTATGTTACTAAATTACTAATTGCATTGATTTTGAGTAATAATAGGGGTATGTTTGGATTTCATTGCATTTTAATTATAATACAATTATTTTACCTCGTTTTATGTGCACGTTTGGTTATAAAAATAAAAATCTCATAAAAACCGATGTGAAACCGTAATTTAATCAAATAATCACATAAATCGAAATAAAATAATTTCATTATAATCAATACATCGTGAAATAAAAAAATAACATAATTTAAACACCTTAAAAATTGTGTTAACCAAACACCGTTTTATGATTTTGCCTTATAAACATAATGCATTTGGAATCCAAACACACCCTAGGTATTTGGTTGACATAATTTATTAGATATTTTATTTTAAATTCATGTTATTTTAATTATATTACAAAATGTATAACCAAACATTTTTTTAAGTATTTAAAATTTTAATTAAATTATAGTTCTAGTTAATGAGAATCCAAACTATGAATGTGAATGGTCGGGACCGTGGTGGACGAATAGATCGTCATTTCACCCGATCCACCATTGATGGACCACATCCAACCCGCCATCCATATGACATTATGACTATATTCACTCTATCCATATCCACTTTACTTGTCAGTACTCAGTCGCCACTCATCGGGGTGGATGGTGAAATATGGGTTATTTTTCGTCTATTTGGTTTTGTCTATTTTCATCTAATCCAAAAGATAATTTGTCATATATCATACTGTATACAACATACAACTATAGTAAATATATATATATATATATATATATATATATATATATATATATATATATATATATATATATATATATATATATATATATATATATATATAAATACAAATCTTAAATAACATCATATCTTATAACATACATAACAAGCAAATATTAGCAGATACATAACGTGTCTTTAACATTATAAACAGAATGGCTAGTAGAACATTATATTACAATTAGTATTTCACTCGAGTTTCGATGTCGAGTCGTATGTAATATTAGAGATTTGGGATTATAAAAGAAAAATAATAAATTTATATGTTTTTACTCATAAATCACAATAATAAAATAAACAAGTACTACCTCCGTTCGGAAAAACTTGACACTTTACTATTCGTGCACGCTTTTTTAGGAGATAAAAGCTATATAAAATATCGAGTTTTTTTAATAATTTTTTTAACAACTTCGTAGTTATTATTAATAAGTACAAACTTGTTAAAAAAAATTATAAAAAAATGAATATTTTATATAGTTTTTATTGTTGTAAAAAAGCGTGCATGAATAGTAAACGACAAGTTTTGCCGAACGGAGGGAATAGTATATTATATTGTAAATGAATGGTGGGTGGTAGCGGGTGATGGATAATGGATCGAGTGCGGTGGAAAAAAATCATCATCCACATTCAACCCGACCCATCAAATTTCTTCACTCGTTTTTTTTTCTTTGATTTTCACCAACTTTTTTGAATTGGGTGATTTGAGTTTGAATCGGGTGCGAGTGAAATTAACATCCCTAATCCAAACACTCCTTAATTTTGGGACTTCAATTTTTCTTTTTGGGGTAAAAAAACGAAGTTTTAAGCATTAAAACGCAATCCCATAAGTATATTACAATTTAGAAGTTTTAACTATTTTCTACAGCTATTTAAAGTTTATGCAAATCTATTTTTTTTTTTCTAATTAAGGTAGATAGAGACATAAAAAAAATTTCTTTTTGAGATAATTTTTTTTTTTTTGCTCCCGACAAGCAAATATAATATTTGGCGTAATTATTTTTTTTTTATTTTTTTTTTTGAAACGGAAAAAATTTGACCATAGAGCTGAGCTCTATCAGCCAAGAGCATCCTTGCGGATGAGACTATGCAACAAAGAGTCATCAGGAGTCCAGATACCGTAGAAGGCAGTAGTGATACGGGACAAACGATCAGCTACCAAGTTTGCCTCACGGAAGACATGACGAATCTCAACAGAACCAAAAAAGCCCAGCGAGACTAGACTGTCTGAGACAATCATTTCAGAGTCTCCAGTAGGCTTCCCCATACCTTTCATACTTTTTATTATTGTTAAGTTGTCTCCTTCAATAATAAGATTTGTTATTTTCAGTTCTGTCGCCGCCCGAAGTCCCATCCAGAGACCCAAACTTTCACAGCCACAGACAGAACTGATTGGTGATGGTCCATTACCAGAGAAAATCGGGGTTCCTACAGAATCACGAATGATGAATCCATAAGAGCCCAAACCATCCGTGGAGAACGAACCATCAAAATTTAGCTTATGAGTTCCAATCGGTGGAGGTTCCCATTTGGTTCTCTTTATCTTTGATATAGATCTTTGTCTGTCAACATTTGTGGGTGTATTTTTGTTGTTTTCACAGTAGTCCAGGCAGTTCAAATTCGTTGTCTTCCAAACATATATTTGTTCCTTTATAAAGGATAATATGCGTCTTATGTCCGGGTTTATGTTTTCAAAAAGTGTTTTGTTTCTGAAGTACCAGATACCCCACCAAGCAAAGGCGAGATCTTCAAAGCATTTTGTTCCAATTGTATTTTTGATTTCTCATAGCGTGTTGTTCAAGTGTTCGTCTTTGCTGAAACAGCCAGTCATTTTCCGAAATGTTCCCGGGTTATTTGCAATTAGGGTCTCCCTCGTAACAGGACAGTTCCATAATAAATGATTTAGGTCTTCATAGCAAGAGTCGCAGTGGGGGCAGTTTGTCGGAATCCCAAGGTGTCGAGAAGCTAGTCTGACAGAAGTGGGCACTCCGTTCCTAAGGATTTTTCATAGGAAAGATTTTATTTTCGGGGGGATATCTAGTCCCCATACCCAATTTGCGTCGGAAGTTTCATGTTTCTTGTGGTTGTATATCATATCAATAGCAGACTTAGTGCTGAACCAACCATTTTTGCTCCATTTCCAATAAAGTCTGTCAACTTGAATGTGTTGTGGTATTGGTATTGTCTTGATAGTTTCAATTAGGTTGTTTGGAATTATGTTTTGTAACTCTGCGTGTAGTTTATCTTGATTCCATGTTTTGTTGTCTTTGAGAAAATGTTTTATGTTGATTGTGTCGTCTATATGTTGAGTTCCTAATATAGATGAATTTATAGGTGTTTGGCCTAACCACTGGTCTTGCCAAAACCTAATAGAGGCGCCGTCTCCAATAGACCAATTAAGGCCTTGTTTAAACAGCGGGATTAGTTTTATTAACTGGGTCCATTGCCAGGAAGAGGTTCCCTGCTTCTGATACGTGAGTATGTTTTGGTTTTTAAGATATTTTTCTTTAATTAGTTTGACCCATGGGCTAGTTGGTTCCGCTAATAGTTTCCAGAGTAATTTCATCTGAAGCGCTGTATTCATATCCTCCGAGCTACGCAGCCCCAGCCCTCCATTTTCCTTGGTTTTGCAAACCTCATACCAACCGATGAGGGGCTTATGGTTGGGTCCTTTGTTCCAGAGGAAGTTCCGGTTGATCTTATCAAGTTCTGTATGGACTGATTTTGGTAGCATAAAGCATTGCATTATGTGTAAAGGTTTGGCTGCGAGCGTTGTTTTGATTAGAGTGCAACGGCCAGCTTGTGAGAGGCAATTAGCCTTCCATCTGTGAAGTTGTGATTTGGTGTTAGTTATAAGTTCTGTGAATTCTTCCTTTGTCATTCTTCCTTCTATTAGGGGGCAGCCTAAATAGGTACCCATCTTAGGGGTGTGCGCTATTTCTAGCTCGTTTCTGATTAGATTTTTCTGGATGGTTGTGACGTTTTTGGATGTTTGGAATTGTGATTTGTGCCTATTTACCTTTTGTCCTGAAATAGCTGAGTATTCTGTCAGAATTTTGTTAATTTGGTCGCAGCCGGTTTTGGTTGCTGATGCAAAGATGACAATATCATCCGCGAAGGCTAGGAAATGAATTTTTGTCCCCCCTCGAGTCAGTTTGACTCCTAGGTGGCTTTGTGGTTTTTCCGATTCATGTTGTAACCCACGGGCCAGGATTTCCGAGATTATTAAGAATAGATATGGTGAAAGCGGGCATCCTTGGCGTATTCCCCTCTCAGGAAAGAAGATTTCAGTGGGTTCATTGTTTACTAGCACCGAGTAAGTGACTGTGGTTATGCATTATTTGATCCAAAGAGTGAATTTTGGTGAGAACCCAAATTTTGACATAATTGAGAGTAAGAAATTCCAGTCGACCATATCGAATGCTTTTTCCATATCAAGCTTTACAGCCATCCAGCCTGATTTTCCATTTTTCTTTGAGAAAGAGTGGAAGATTTCGTTTGCAATTAAGATGTTGTCTTGTATTGATCTGCCTGAAGAGAAGGCGCTTTGTAGTGGATTAGTTACTTTAGGGATTACCCTTTTGAGTCTTGAAGCTAGAATTTTGGATATAATTTTATATGTTGTTGAGCAGAGACTAATAGGCCTATAGTGAGATGTTGTGGTTGGGTTGTCTATCTTTGGTATTAATGCTATGAACGTATGGTTTGTTTGCTTCAGGATCCTTCCGCTTAGAAAGAAACTTTTAACTGCTTTAATGACTGATGGTTCAACAATATGCCAGTACTTTTTGAAGAAACCAGCTGGAAAACCATCAGGACCTGGTGATTTGTCATTTGCAAGACTGAAGACCGCATTTTTAATTTCAGAGTTCGTGACTTGGCGAGTTAGCCATTCATTGTCTTCGTTTGAGATTTCATTCCCTATATGGTGAAGTAGGTTGTTTTGTGTTTGTTGCCTAGCATGTTGCATAAATCTTTGGCTAAAATCGTGTTTGATTAGGTTTCTAATTTCTTCTTCGTTGTTAATTGTTATACCCGCCGTGGTTTGGAGGTGTTTTATTATGTTTCTATTTCGCCTTCCTGTTGCTATTTTATGAAAGTATTTAGTGTTGGCGTCTATGGATTTTATGTGCATTCTTTTCGCCCTTTGCCCCCAATATTTCTGCTGGAAGGAAAGGAGGGAGGAGTGCTTTGAAGTGAGCCTTTTGATTTTGTTATCCAGGTTTTGGTTGTAGGCATTGCAAAGGTTCTTTTGTGATTCTAGTAAATCTGTTTCTACTTGTTTAATTTGGCGGAAAACATTTCCAAAGGTTACTTTGCTCCAAAGTTTGCTTTTTCTTTTAACCTCTTGTAGTTTTTTTGTCAGTTTGAACATTTTCGAGCCAGGGGTGTCTAGCCTCCATGCTGATCGCACAACTGTTTCATAATCTGGTTTCGTTGTCCATGCCATTTCAAATTTGAAGGGCTGCAATTTTGGTTTGCGGTTATCCATGAGGTCCAAAGTGATCTGGGCGTGGTCTGACTTAAGAAAAGCATGGTTTTTCGTACTAAGGTTCGGGAATTGTTTTAGGATGGGGTGGCTAACCATAGCACGGTCTAGCTTTTCAAGTATGTTATCGGCACCATGTTCACGTTTTCTCCAAGTGTAATCGTTTCCACAAGTTGGGGAATCTACCAGATTAAAAGTTCTAATAGTGTCTTGGAGTCTTGCAAATCTATTTGCAGAAGGGATCCTGCCCCCTAATTTGTCGGTAGGTTCTAAAATTTCGTTAAGGTCTCCAAGAATAATCAACGAGTCCTTAGCATTATGAATATAGTCTGAGACCGAGGCCCAAAAGTTGTTTTTTTCCTTTGCGTAAGGGGTTGCATAAACGAATAAGATTTCAACATCAATGTTAAGTGTCGTGTTTATGTAGTCTGCCTGAATGATTCGGTCCGTCGAGTTTCTAATTGTGAAGGTTTCATTATGGAATTGGGATTCTTTCCAAAGAAGGCAAAGCCCCCCCGCTAGACCATTGGATGGAATGAAATGCATTCTGTCAAATCCTGGTTTCCTCCAGCATTTGTCTGGCGGAGGGTTTGTTAATTTGGTTTCAGCTAGCATTAGGATTTTTATGTGCTCTGCTTTAGTTGTAGCTTCAATGTGGGTCCAAACATTCTTTCTGCTAAGGCCTCTTATATTCCAAAAGCTAAACTTCATTAAAACCTTTTGAGGGGGAGATGATAGTTTTCTGGTTGAGAACCTTGTTTATAGGAGTAGAGATCCTCCAATTAGTGGGGGTTTTGGTTTGTTCATGGTTCGTGTTGTTTGTTTCATCTATCATTGTGAGAATATGTGTAAAATTTTGCTTGAGGATTACCAATAGCAAAGATACTTTGTTTTGGCTATGAATTAAACTATTTTTGTTAAAAGATGTGTTATTAATATAGAAATTGATATATACCCTAAGAGAAATGGGGCCGAGGTTTATAGTGATAGATTGAGTCTAAAAAAAACAAGAGTCAAAATAGTGGTTTAATGTCAAGCTACAGTTGCTTAAAAGCCAATCAAACATAGCAAGTTTGGGATATATAACCATGTTCATTGATCTGTATGACCTGCTGTAAAGTTTATAAAGTCCATAATTTAAAATGAGGATACAAGAGTTTGTTGATGAGTAAATATACATCAGATTAGGTAATAAATAAAAGGAGCGTGGACCATAATAAATGAGGTTTGCTTTATGAAACAAAGGTTTATAACATAGAATAGTTGAAACACCCCAAGAACAGCTTAAGTGAGAAATCAAGGCTACATAAGAGAGCTCACTTAGGCTGAGACGTGGTTTGGTGCATCGGTCATCCAGTTTGATATTGTGGATCCATATTGGTAGTGTTGGGTGCCTTAGTGTGGGTCTTTCCTGAGCTTGAACCCAAAAACCTTCATAACAGAAACCATGAAGCCAAAGTCTAGCCACAAGCTGCAAGGTATACAAATAAGTGTGTTGCTCAAGGGGATGACTCCCTCGAGCAAGATTAGTAGTGTATATCATAATAAAATCATCTTTATAGTTAGACAAATAGGTTTGTTTAATTCTAACAGGTAAAGGGCATTGATGTAGGTGTAAATGGTGTGGTAATATGGTAATGCAGCTATCTGGCAGAAGACAAGTATGTCTATACTGAGAGAGGGATTCTAGACAGATGAAGTAAGAAGCCAGAAACCAAGTAGCTGAATATTTCAGTGAGAAGTCCTCATGATCAATACCAAGGCACATTATCAAGTAGTGGATAGTGTTAAATTTACATATAGCTATGCGGTTATGGTTGAGGCTAACAGTGGAGTTAATTTGTGGCCAACTTACTAGAAACAAGATATAGGTCTGTTCAAAAGTAAGCAATAAAGTCCAGTTCAGGTAATACTCTAGTTCATAACATGGAATTTGATTTATGATTTGAGAAAGATTACAAGCATTTGATGGATCAAGGTGAGTATGATTGGGGCAAGTTCCAGGAAACCAAAACCAACAGTAATCAAAGCACAAGTATTTGTGATCAACCAAGTTACCAGATATTATGGATTTTTGACGATTCAAATCAAGGTTTTTGATATGGGGCTTGCTTGTATAGCAGAGCAGGTCTTGAGCATTCAGCAGGTGCCAAAGAAGACCTGAATGCAGAATTTGATGAGCAGTTTCTGCTGGGCATGATTTAACAGTCAAAGCATGATGATAGCAGATGTGGAGGGTTTTAATAATGCAGAAATGGAGATGCTGCAGTTGGTTGAAGAAAGAAGTGAGATCAGTTTTTGCTTTCCCTTTATCACTATTCAGTGATTTGGATGGTGTTTTAGGTTTAAGGGTGTCACCCGAAGGCTTCCCAGTAGGTTGGTTTTCAGTGGGTGTCGGTGGAGCCCCGGAGAGGCTCCCCTTCCCTTTAGGTGGCTTGTTGCTCGCCATTATAGCAAAGCAAAGGTAGAGTTTGGATAAGAAGGTATAGGATATTTGGCGTAATTATAAAAGCATACGGAGACACAATTGACAAGTAGTTGGAAAATATTGTGATATAATTGTCTTTCTTTAAAGGGAAAACTAATTAAAATACCCCCACCTTTGGAGGTATGGTAAAAACATATCTTTAACTTTCAAATGTAATTAAAATATCTCGTCCTTTGAAGGCAGGGGTAACATATTACCACGAGTTTTCTCATGGGTCAAAAATGATAACAAGGTAGCCTACGTTGAGTTTGTTTTTGACAAGGCAGCCTGCGTGGAAGCCTTTTTACAAATTAGTAATAAAATCGGGTTTTCTTAAACGGTCTCCTTAGGAGGGAAATGCAACGACAACAAAATTAAACCTGAAAAAATGAATTTGATTCAACCAAGCAACTCATCCGGTCAAAATTGTCTCAAATTAACACAACACGATTATTCCTAACACCAAACTGACATCTACAAAACGCGAAACCGAAAACAACAGCAACAACGTACAAAGAGGGAAAAAAACTTATTCGGCTATGTCCGTGAACGAATCAAAGAGGAAGAAGATGTGTGAGAGACAACTCGAGATAGCCGACTACGAGGAAGGGAGACTGTCATTGAAGAGGAACTATGAGTTGTCTTCAAGACCGGAAGACGGCTCAATAGGCGATCACAAAAGAAGATAGGAGAGAGGAAGAGATGTGGTGTGAACCCGGTCCAACTCTTTATTTTTTTCCTAAGGAACCCGTTCAAAAAAATCCTTGTAAAAAATCAACGTATGATGTCTTGTCAGCATTTTTTACAAGTGAGAAAAATCGTGGTAATATATTACCACTACTATCAAAGGTCGGGATATTTTTATTACTTTTGGAAGTTGAGGATATATTTTTACCATACTCCCAAAGGTGGGGGTATTTTAATTAGTTTTCCCTTCTTTAAATCAACAACTTTCTCCGTTAATTAAAATTTATCGTTTTATAAACTAATCTTGTTTAAAAAAATCATTTTAGATATTTTTTTCATTCATTTTACGAAATTGCATTTATAATGATTAGATAATTGTTGGTTGTAGTTTTTAATAAAGTAAAAAAGTAGAGTAATAATTATAGATGTAATTGTATTTTTGTTTGCTTTTTTAATAGACATTTAGATTTCTAAATGACAAGTTTTAACTAACGGATGAAGTATTATATAAAAAAACTAATACCACAAAATCTTAATTATACAACAATATTCAAAAGAATAATTGTTATTAATGTCAATAATAGTATCAGTATCATCGAATAATCAGAGATTATTTTAATCTCATCCATTGATCTTCTTAATTCAATAACGGATAATGTACTGTATCAACAAATATATATGCGTCGCATATATATTTGTTCACACAGGACACTATAAGGGTTGTGTATATATGATATATTATCATATATAGGTGTGAATTGTGTATAAACTAATTATTCATAAGAAACACACGATATTCGTTTGGTGTAATATATTTATTCACATGTGTTAATAGTTTTTATATGAAAATTATTCATTTGATGTAATATGATTATTCATACTTATTCGCACGAGGTAGGCACGAATAAGTATTTTCGATCTGAGGGAGTGTATATATATATTTCAAGAAATCTCCTCTCATTTACTATTGCATATTACTATTGCATATTTAAATATACGGTTACACCAACTAGTATTCAAATATAATGTTAAATATGAATACTAGTTGGTTATACCGTTAATTGTGTTTTTCAAAACATTCTCCTCCCTTCATTTCTTTATGACCGTTTGAGTTTTTTCTTTCATATGTGCTTATTTGAGTCTTTACTCTTTAGTATGTTGTTTGTTGACGTCTAGTCCGGCGGTCGATTCGGCCTCTCAGGTCTCAGATTTGTCTAAGCTCAAATTCTTACCTAGTAAAATAAAATAAAAAAAACATTATAGTATAGTATAATAAAGTTGGGAAATTGTAATTTTTACAATTAACCCATAAAAATATTTAAAAATGTTATGCTGACGTATGGAGACATCATATTAATGTCATAATCGAACACCAAATGGGCCCATAGAGGTGCTGGATCGAATCCAGATGGAAGAAAAAGTCTGAACCGCAAACCAATGCAAATTAAAGTGGGCCCAAACCGAAACGGGCTCAATTAAATTGACCAGGATCCACATCATAATATTTAGTCTTGACATGGACGTTTGGCCCAATCTAGGTCTTCAGGACTGCCCTACCACTCTCATTATTTTAAACACAAATAATTGGTGCTAATCAAAACTTTCTATCTTACTTATTATATAGTACTAATGAAAAGTTTAATACAATCTTGTATCAAATACTAGCTGATGAGATAGTTGAAACTGATGGATTATTTGTGTTAAACATATGTTAATAAGTTAGTATGATGTTTGGTAAACTTGGCATTTGAAATAGCCGATGAAAACTTGTGAATAGAAAATCATAAGCTCCGAAAAGATTCACTGAATGGTTGTTGAAACACTCTCATTTCATTTCAAAAACTAATTCAACTAAAATCTTATATTTATTTCATTTACGACTATATAATATCAAAATCAAAAGTTCCAATAAGCCAGTTGATGGGTTTTTTTCCCGCCAAACGGAGCCTAAAAAGGCCAACGACTCGTTTAGTTTTTTTTAACCAGGTAATAATTCGGGTGGACTGATCCTACCCGATAGCATCCTTACGGATGAGGTCTTGAAGACCCGAATCAGTATAAATGTCAAGGCCCCTAGTAGAGTGACAAATGTGTGCAACCTTATCAGCCACTCTGTTGCCATTACGGGGCACGTGAGAGAAGGAGACATCCCTCACACTCGACAGTAATGTTTTGATGTCAGGCATTAATAGTTCAATCTCACAAGGGCATGTAGATTTTGTTTTTAAATGGTTTAAGATTACGAGGGAGTCCCTTTGAATATGACATTTGTTTATACCCAGTGCCAGTAGTTAGATTATTTCATGTCTTAGTGCCAGAGCCTCAACTTTTAGTGGGATCTGGTCACCCAATTTGTCGTATCCAATATGGATCGTTTTGCCCTCCCAGTCACAAATGATGTAGCCAAATGAGCTGTCATTATTACCAAGTGTAGATCCATCAAAATCGCCTCGTTTAGTTTGATACATGTATCAAACGTGGCAGATTCAAAAAAATATTTAACAAGGGGCTACATATTTTTTTTTAGAAAAATTTTCTTTTGCATATATATGATCTTTTTTATAAAAAAAAATATGTTGGAAAAAAATCTTAAATATATAATTTAAACATTTATTTTTAAGAAAAATAAAAATTATGAAAAAATGAGAATGTTTTTTACGTAAGAATATAGTGAAAGAATGTTTTTTATTTAAAAAATATATCGAAGAAAACCTTAAATTTATCATTCAATTAGACATTTTTAATAGAAGAAAACTAAGGGAAACAAAATTTGTAAAAAGTGAGGTTAAAGGGGTTTGAACTTTGAACTCATGACAATAAGATATTAATACTCTTTTTACCCATTAAGCTAAATTGTCTTTTTAATTACTTATTCTTTTAAAAACATTTTATTTCAAAAATTAAACACATTTTTTTTTGCTCGATTTTTCTTTTGAACTAGACCGGGGTTTCCAGACACCCCGAACCCCACCTAGATTGGCCATTGGGTATCAATCGGTTTCAATGCTAGATGTTTGAATTGTTACAATTATACTATACTACGGAGATGGAATTGTACACCAAATATATTCAAAGCTACACTTGCATTGGCTAATGTGGAATTGAGTGTGGATATATCATATATGGTGCTTGCTTTGTATGATGATGACAGTCATATATAGGGTGAAAAAAAAATAGCAGTAAATTAACTTCAAAGATCAACTTTAATGGCCCCCCTCACCTTGACATTACATTACCATCTTCTTCAATTCCATCTCTCTTATATATATATGTAATTTGCAATAATGTATAAAAACCCAAAATAAAAAAAAAAAATATATTCTTTGCAACTCTCTCCAAGCAAAGCCATTTTGGAGGGGAAAAAGGAAAATAAAAACCAGATCTTGATGAAAATACTTGCAGCTTATAGCTAGAGTTTAATCAATTAAAGCCATATCATCACATATGTATATGTATAGATATAATTCTATATGTAAATAAGATGGAAATTAAATAAAATAATTAATTCTTCATATACCTGATTGCAACTGAATCAATTGATCTCATGAATTGAATGCATATATATATATATGCTCTGATGTAGATGTTGAGGGGAATGAAGCCTGGTCCGAGGGCCGCCATTTCGATCCCTCTCTCGAATGACCGAAAAGAATGCCCTCGAACCAGACAACATTCCCCACAACTCTTTCTGGGCAGAGATAAAAATGGAGGAAGAGGGAGAGGTTTAATTTAGGGCTCTTCACAGCCATGCAAATGGTGAAATGGATTTTTATCGGAGTATATTTTTTGCTTTTCATGGGCGCACTTTGTCTTTTATACGTGACAAAGGGGAGGGGGGTGGACTCTTATTTAGGTGGGTCATACTCATACTCATAGGAGATATCAAAAGGGTGTAGCTAATTAAGATAGTGATAAAAAAGAGAGATGCATATATATGTTTTCACACACAACAACAAGCAATATGTATACTCTCTTCCTTCTTTAACTCTTAACTCATAAATTTCGATGGGTCAATATATATATATATAACGTCGAAAACCCATCATATAAAAACATACTCATTGCGATTACTTTTTATCTTAAAACCAGTTGAAGAAGACTTAGTTCATCGATTTTATATACGATCAGATAATTATTGTTTCTCATTTTAGGGTTTATTTGGATTTTAATTAATGCATTTTAAAATTATAAGGCAAAAATGCATAAAACCACGTACCCACTATTCACCACCCCTTATTCAAAAATTGTCAAATAACCACCAACTATTCATTGTTGTTTGCAAATAACCACCCATTAAATATAGGTTGTTTGCAACTAACCACCCATACCCATTTTCTTGTTAAATCTCACTTAATTTAATATGAAAAGACAATTATACCCGAAAATCCAGAAATTTTCCAAGTAATCTGGGTTTTGACATGGTGACCCGATTGACCCGGTAATTTTGACCCCATTTATCCGATTGATCCGGTTGATTTATACTCCCTCCGTTTCCTTTTAAGTGACTTTTTCAAATCATGCACGTAGTTTTAGAACGATAAAAACTATATTAAATATTAATATTTTAATAATATTTTTTAATAATATGATACTTATCACCAATAAGTATGAGATTATCGAAAAAAATATTTTAAAAAATTATTATTTCATATAGTTTTTCACACCTTAAAAAACGTGCATGAATAGTAAAACGACAATTAAAAGGAAACGGAGGGAGTAATTATATACGATTAATTTTTTTATGGAGATTCCAATTTATTACATTTTAGAATTACAATCACTTGATCTTTCATTTTCAAAGCAATTGTTAAATTTATTTGTATTGTGTAATACTCCGTCTGATCGATAGTATTTGATTTTTTTAATTTTCAACACATTTTTTTAAGAAGATAAAAGTTCTAGAAAATATTAAAATAATTCTATGCTTATTACTAATTACATGATTTTTTTTTAAATTAAAATTTGATATTTTATATATTATTACATTGTATTAAAAATTACGTGAAATAATAAAAATCAAATGTTTTTAATAAGATGTAATAATATACCCAGTATAAAATATCAAACTTTTTTAAAAATTATTTAAAATTTTGATATTTATATATTATTACATTTTATTAAAAATTACGAGAAATAATAAAAATAAAATATTTTAGATCAGATATAGTATATAATTACAAGCATTAGAATTTATGAACAACGTCTTTAATTGTAGAATTTTAAAATTATCCAAAATTATCAAATCATGATTTTTTTTAGTTTAAAAAAGAAATAATTGACAAACCCAAAATCGACACAAAATGACCCGAAACTCGGTCAAATCCGGGTTTGAGACAACCTGAAATATAATTGTCAAATGGGTCATATTTACCTTTTAATCACATATGACCCATTTGACAAGTCTAATTGTAATACTTGGAAAATCAAGCAACAAAGAGAAATATAATTGTCTTTTTACTAAAATGAAACATTAAAGAATAGGGGTATAATTGTCTCTTCATATTAAATTAAGTGAGGTTTAACAAAAAAAAGGGATATGGTGGTTAGTTGCAAACAACCTATATTTAATGGGTGATTATTTGACAATTTTTTAATAAGAGGTGGTTATTTACAAACAACAATGAATAGTGGGTGGTTATTTGACAATTTTTGAATAAGGGGTGATTATTTGCAAACAACAACGAATAATGAGTGATTTTATGCATTTTTGCAAAAAAAAAAAAAAATGTGATATGAAACAGGAGTTTATCCTATGTCATTAGAGCATATATAGTTTAGAAAACCCGCTTTAAAAATACTATGCCTTGTTTGGATGGGTAGCCATTAGCCAATCATGGAGGGGAGAGCTTCCAAGCAAGAAAAAAGAAAGAAGGAAAACAAGAAGAAAAGTCGGTGACATTAGTATACAAAAACAGTTGTTCACTTTGTGGTTTTCCGGTTTGCTTTCTTGCTTTTGTTTCATGTAATTTACACTCACACAATTATTTATGATTCCATATCCCAACTCTAACTCCTGGAATAATCAGTGCAGTGGATGGACAAGGTGTTATCTCTCACTCTTAAGGCCCTGTTTGGCTGACCCATCAAGTTCATCTCCTTCTGCCCCCAAAACATCTATCCTATGTTTGTGCTGACTCCTTTGGTCCATCCAAATCAATGCAATTTGGTGTACCCTTCATCTTGAACAGTCTCATGTCCCCTTTGCTTGTCCCTTAGCCCTTACTTTACTATTACTCATTTCCATACATTCTTACATGTCCAACTGTAATTGACGCTGATTCGTCGATCTCTTGAACTTGTAACATAAAAAATGAGCCAATATGTTATACATTATAGGATCCAACAACTCCATATATTATTGTCAAATGGTAATAAATGATGTTACTAATCAAAGAATGTGTTTGGGCAATGCAGATGATTCACTCCTATTGCTTTATTTGGAACCTAATGATGGCTTCATTTATATACTCCAACTGCTCCATTAACCATTTAACCCAATGTGTTGTTGTTGTTGTTGAGTATTTTTTTAGTAGAAGGTGGAACCTAAATTTGTTTTTATCAGTCAAAAAGTTTTAATTGATCTCCACATGATGATGATATTGAATGGTTTGGAGTTCAGAGATTTTGAATATGTGATGACTTTGATGTGGGTATGGATCTGTAATAATCAAAAGCATGTCCCTTTTGCTTTTCCAATCATGGAAAGTGGAGAGTGCAAGGTGGTTTGATTACTTTATGAACTTGCTGAGGTAAATTTCATCCTACATCTCCAATTTGGGTTACTGACTTGTTGTGTACTATAACTTTGATTCCAAACCCTAGACGGGAAAAGGCCTAAGTTGCCTCACTCATCTTAAGAAGATGATCATAGAGGTGTTAGTTGTTATAAGAAGCAACAAAAAGATGTACTGATTTTAGTTTCCGCTACGAGACCATAGGTTAATCATTTTTCTCAAATATTTGGCAAAATCTCACTTGATTTGCACCTTAAGATACGAATTTTGATGATTTAACGTATGTCTAGTGCAATGTGTTGATTGCTGATAAAAAGCTTATTTGTGATGATAAAGAGTTGATATAAGAGATGAAATCACCATTGCCTCTTTTCTACAAATGGTAGTTCTAATACATTATACACAGCAAGTTGTGCACCAATTTAAAGTGTAATACTGTAATGTACAGATGTACTCATGGTTAACCATGTACATGTCTTTGTCAAGATGTGGTAGAAATTCAATGATCTACTGAAACTGACCCTCCAGATCTGAACTATCCAGAGGTGCAGCTTGCTAATAATGAACACTGCAATTTCCAAAGTACTTCAACAGCAAAGGAAATTCAAGTTTTTCTTTCCTTTCTCTCTTTCACACAGAAGTTTGTCAACAATTTACCACATTTGCATGTAATAGGAGACAGATCAGATTTAATGGAGTAGAGAGTAAGATCTTAAATAACATATAAAAGAGTGAAATCTTAGCTTTAACCTTTTAATATTTGCAATAAAGAAAAAAGTGAGTTGGGATCCCATTTTAGGCTCAGATTTGACAAATGGCCTTATGGGTCATGGTGTTTGTATTGCTATATTAGAAATAATGCAGTACATTTTCAGACATTTCATAATATATGCCTTAAACATGAAACATATGTGATTAAAAGGTAAATAGTTAAGGGTCCAAGATACCCATTTTATATTGCATGTAGATCAAGCCTGAGCAAAGGGGTCAAGCTAGTGGCCTCCCTTTTTCACTTGGATTTTGACCACTCTTAGCTGTAAGACTGTAAACAGTGGTTATGTTCAGGAAAGTTTAACATTTTTTGTTGTTGTGAGAAGCAAAATCTTCAAGCTGGTGCTTTGCTTTTCTACCCTTGTTGTTTGTCTCTGCACTTTCTGGTGTCAATCTTTTTCACTTTAGCTTTAGAAACTTTTTCATAATTAGGTTTTCCAATAATAAGCAAAGACAAATATTCACCATGATTAAACCACATTCAGTGGCACAGTAGCTGTGAGCTTTTGTGAAACCAATATGTAATCACCAATCAAAAACCTCCTATTTTTCATGTTCACTTTTCAACATCACAAGGCCCTAGTACAGATTCAAGAGAAAAGCACATTATTTCAGCAAACATGAAAAATACAAATGAGTATTACAGCAAAGGAACTTGTACAGATATTTGTGTATATAAATTACAGAGATTTACAGTTTGCAAGATGATCAGATAAATTACATGCTCTCAGAAAATCACAACAGAGGGAAGGGGCAAGAATTTTGATAATTTCAGCAGGAGTGATAAATTAAGAATATATTTCAACAATTTAAATTAAGAGCTCACCAGAGACCCTCAAGAGTTGGCTGGAATATCGACATTTTGTGCCTGCAGTAATTGAAGATGGGATCGGTAATCGGTTTATCTACATCCGCTTTTTCCTTCTAGCTCCTCATTCGGTTTTATGATCATTGTAGTTCCAGTCTTGCTAGAAGGGTCTATGTAGAAACCCCCATGCTGTGGCGACCTCTCCTGTCAGGATTTTTTTTCTCCTTGTTTCCTTGAGGAAATCCGGCAACATCAACGCAACTCTTCCTTCTTCCAAGCTTTGGGGATTTGGCACGGGTAGGTGGAGCCTGATGCAATCAGTCGAAGGGAGAAAATATCATTATCATATAAAGATTTGATAACAAAAATTGGAGGGAAGAGAAGAAGATAATTGATTTTACATATTCAAATTACAAGTTAGAAAGGATAGGTACATAAATTTAGAAGGAGCTAAATCTCTTTTCCCAAATTCTTCAGTCTATATATCCATTTGAAGTGATTTCAAGGAAACCATCTCTTCTCTTCTCTTGTTTCCTTCCCTATGTCCAAACTGAAAAGTATGCCATCCTCTCCCTTCTATTCATTGCTTCATTCTCTTCCATAATTTTTCCTTCCATCCAAGAACTTGTTCGAAGAATAAATATATCAAGCTATGTCTAAAGGTTTTAAACTTCCAGTGCCAGCTTGTACTCATTAATCTTAGCTAAAAGACCTGAAATGTTGGAAATTGAGATTTTTGCAACATATCATTTCATCAATCAATTAAAAGGGAATGGATAATGATTACCTTCTTGAGTTCAAGCTTAGGAGGGGGACCCTCATAGTAGAAGTTCGGCATGGGGCTTGCCTTGAACGTCATATTTTTTCTAATCTGCTTAATGGCTGCCTCATTTTCTTCCTTGGTTTTTTTTAATTCAACAATGTATGAAGAGAGTGCATTAGTAAAGAATATGCACTTACAATCCAGCAGAAGAGCATAATATGATGATTGTCAGCACATCTATAATGAATTAGAGTTGTTGGGACTCAAAATGAAAGCATGAAGCTATATTACCTTGGTCCTCGCTTCACTCTGAAGTTTCTCTTCCTCTAAGGCTTGATATTTTTCCTCCAATTTTGAATTGTACTGGAAATAAAAATAATTCTTAATTAGCTATAGACATGACTGTCTTTAACGTATACCATCGTCTCATGCATAGTAACTAGCAAATAAGAAGTTCGTTCCAACTTCCAAGTCTGTCAACAAAAGGAGTACTAGAGTTGGTACCTCCTTTCTTTTCTCAGCGCGTTCTGTGGATTTAAAAGCAGGAGCTGATGCAACTGTTGTCTTGGGCTTTGAGGGATGCGTAGATGCAGCCCCACTATCCTTGGTCAAGGTCTTCAATAGTTCAATTCATTTCCATGATGCGGGCATGAATTAGAACAACTTGGTAAAAATCAAAGACAGTTAAGAAACCATGCTAAATTAAAGTTCCCCACAAGTTATAAAATCTAGGGAGGATACGATGAAGCAACAGAACGAGCCTCGTGATCATGATCATCATAATCATGGTTTTTGTTATCAGGTTCCAGTAGCTTCCTTGGAACAAATGATGGAGGCACCTGGAACGAAAAATGTTTAAGGTTAATTAGAACTGGTAATTAATACTGTATGTATAAAAGTTAGGAGTTATTCACCTATAGTAAAAACTGTTCAGATGTGAACTATGAACACTATGCTTATAAAGTTTATTACAACTTTTAAGGTGATGTATATAGCAAATGTAAGTTCAATTAAAGAACCAAGTCGTATACTCCATTAGAGCAGAAATGTGCAGAGATTACCCATGACAAATGTCATTTGACATAAGGAAACCCCACTTGGGACTGTAGCGTTGAATCACTGCTCCATCAGGCGAGGCTTTAGGCATTGGGAGCTGCTATTCTGTTAATATGGTGCATTTGCGATAAACTTATGATGTTTATTGACTAGTTGTTTTGCTTTGTTATTTATGTTTATCCAGATTAAGCATCACAACAGCAACAAGAAAATAGAAACTGCACAGAAGTCAGTTGTTTTGAAGTGGATGTTTTGACAAGAGAGCGGTTTCTGATTAAACTGGGGATTTGCAATAATAAGTTTTTGCTATATGATGAAGTTTAGAATATTTTGAATCATAAGGAGTTATTACCAGATTTTTCTCAGTATTGCTGGGGAGCTGCATTTCCTTTGACTTGGCGCTGGTTCTGTTTGTAGCATGATCAGCAGCATCAGAACGTGGAGCTCGCACGACACTGGATGCACGCTTTTCAGTTGCTAAAGCAAATGGTTGAGGGATAGTGCAATTTGAACGTGGATTTGAGTTAGAGGACTCCAAATCAAGCCTTTTTGACTTCTTAGAGTCCTTGCTTCTTGAGTTAAGCTTCTCTTTTGGCAGCTTGTTCTCTGCCTTCAGCTCGTCATTGTTTCTAACATCGTAAATTTCAGGCATCTCATTCTTTATGCCACATTCTCTTGCATCAAAATTTTCTTGCTTGGTGCACTGATCCATATCTAGTTGAGCATGTTCATGTAAATTCACAGCATCAAAGTGGTTGGATACAGTTTCATGAACTAAATCATGCAGGCCACCATTTGTATATATTATGACACCATCAGGCTCCTTATCCATACAAGCATCTGAGACTTCCAATCCCATTTAACTGCCAGCAGAAAAGAATAACTGTCTCAGTTCCTCGTCAATCAAAGAGAAATACTCTGAAAACATATTAGAGTTTGCCACTATCTTCAATCCAACAATCTAAATCACAACAGTATAATTCAGGAACTATGAAACTCATCCAGTCTCATTTGATTTAAAGACATGGATATACATTATACCACCAAACAACTACTGGGTTTAACTAATGCAGAAGAATCGCTGTCAACAAAAAACATGTTGAGAACCAAGAAGCTTAAGGTTTATGGAGGCTAAAAACAGCTAGATGGACAAGGATGAGATTTAAAATGGATAGACACTTCAGCGTATGGCTCTGCAGAGCTAGGTTAAATCTGAAAGTTTTGGTCCTTTTGGACTCCTGTGGCATCTTGCCTGATAGATGAGGGACAACATACATACAGTTTAAGTTTGTTCCAAACCAAGTCCCCAAGATCTGTTTGCTAAATTGTAATAACACAATAACATCAAGTGAATCATATAGTAGAGAACAATCATAAGATCAACGGAACATGTCACTCTTTTTCTCCATTGGTTGAATGTCCAAAATACATACTTGTACAAAATTAAGAGAGGCAGAATCAGAACAAACAAATTGAGCAAAAGATCAGAAAACAGTCCACAAGATTAAACTACAACTAACATTAAAAATCTTAATATCTCTCCAGACTAACCAATCCACACGACACACATTATGAAGTTCGAGAATTCCCTTTCGAAGAATTAGGGATCAAACAAAGACATTCTTCAAGGATCATAAATTCATAAGAAATCAGTAAATCCGAACCTTCAAGGATCACAAAAATGCTCAATTCAAAGCGATTCGCAAATCAACATCCACAAAATCACAACAGGAAACCTAAACTCATTCTCAGAGGCTCAAGGCGCAACAGACACATCAAAACTATCCACATTATGAATCAAAAAGTGAGAATCGCAATTCGAAAGCAGATTCAAAGCACATCACTCCGAATCGAAGAAAAATCAAGCAATAAAGAAGAACCTTTCGCTTACATTCTGAAGAACTCCGAGAGATCTCCAATGGAGAGAGAGAGACAGAGCTCGATTTCTATTCGCGGATTTTCCTTTTTTTTTTTAATTATTATTTTGTCGAGTGTCGCATATCCGTTAATCGGGGTGAAATTAAATATATACTACTATACTGTACCGCCTCATTTATGTCGCCGTTAGTTGACGGCGCAGTTTAGCTGTTGGTGAAAAGGTTAGCACGTCCAATTTCGGTGCACAGCGCCGTGGATTACTATTTTTAACCTTTTTGATAAAGGCCTAACAACCCTCTTAATTAATTAATTAATTCGTTCATTAATTCAAAATATTTATTAATTGATCAATGAGATAAACAGTGGAGATTAATAATTAAATTAGTTGATTAAAGATTGATGTATATGTGAGCTGGCAATGTTAGGTAGGTGATGCCACCTTGCTTGTAGTGCAGTGCTTAACCAAAAGTTATATTGGTGATCGAAAATAAAAAATTTTGTTTTTAATTGGGAAATTGAAATAAAACTATGCCCTTCAACATGAAATAAAACGAATTTAATTATTGACATATCTCTAGCTATTTGGTTGCATGAGATTTCTCTAGATTATTATATTGATTATTTGTGGATTATAATAAAAGTCTATATAATTAAAGAGGTTGTTGAAGGTTGACAGCCCAATTAATATTAAGAAGTAATTTGTGGGAGAATTAATTGTATTATGCAATCATTCACCAATTGATAACTTGGAGATGAAGGCTATACATCAAGTAGAAAAATTACATAAAATCATTTTTAAGTAGTTTTTCCAAATTAAATTCTTATATAAAATCACTCATTAATAGTAAATTTTTCTTAGTCTAGTTTGATGAGGTACAACTGGTTTACATTTGAATCGGGTCTTGTATGAGTATGACCCATCTAATGAATTATTCCACTAATTTCATATTTTGAAGAAAATTCGAATTTTTAACTTTTAAGAGGGCCTTTAATAACTTCTTTATTTTTTAGATCAGTAGGAAAAAAAAAACTGCGTAGGTAGACCTGTCAAACGGGTCATTCGGTTCCGGTTCGGGTCGGGTCAATTCGGGTATCGGGTAAAACGAGTCTCGGGTAAACGGGTTCCGGGTATTTCCGGATTGACTATAACTCGGGTTTGTCAATTTTTTCTTTTTTTAAATTAAAAAAATCATGATTTGATAATTTTGCGATAAATTTGAATTATATATAAATAAATTTAATTATATTTAATTATAAATAAACCGGGTCAATCGGGTCACCGGGTCGAAACCCAGATTACCCGAAAAATTTCCAGGTTTTTGGGTTCGGGTCGAAAAAAAATTCCAGGTCTTAACCCAAAAAATTCCGGACAGTCGGATCGGGTTATGTTTTGACAGGTCTATGCGCAGGTCATTAGTAGAAAAAATAGAGAGGTTTCTCTAATTTTGCAATATTTTTCATATATCTAAATATGTTTCCAAAGGTTTGAGATGAGGAACCAATTGGAGTTATAACAAAAATATTTTGAAAATATGCATTTGATTTTCTCATTGAAGGTAACCTTAACATAAAATATAACAATTGCAACACTGCACTAATTAACCTGTGATTTATATAAGAATTCCATTTTTGAAACACTATTTATAAACAGTTTTCTATTTCAAAAATTGGTTATTAATTAGCTTTTAAAATAACCACTTTACTATAGACAAAAATAATTAAATTTATGAGTGGTGATGTTTCCATCTTTCCTATGTTTTGTTCCAAAGTTTTTACATATTTCACGATTAATCAGCTATTAAAAATATTTTTTAAAAGTAGTATTAAAATAATACTGTAGTTAGGAAGTTAAATAAAATTAATGACAACACTTTCCTATAAGGGTAAATGCATATGAAGCCGTTGGATTGCAAATTGAGGAGAAACAAATGTCCAATAAGATGTGAACACGTGTCCGTATAAGACGGAGACCCCTCGTACGGTCATCGCTCGTCTTCTTCCCCAAGCTTACTCCCTTTCTGACACTTATCCGTTTTTTCCCGCGCGAATTTCGCACCTTGACGCCATCAAAAGAGAGGGGAGATGAGAAACCAGAGGAATCCAAACAGACACAGAGCACGAGCTCGCAACCGCTTCAGGAAGAGGATCGTACAGGGAGAGATCTGGATCTTTCGATTTCGGTTTCCATTAATGGCGCAGGCTGTGTGCGAGAGGCCGCAAGCGGCGGTGATGGAGATGGAGGAGAAGTGCGACGATCGCGCGGCTGTCAACGGAGTAATGAAGGCCGGAGACGATCTCAAGGTAACGGTCGCATCGGATAAGGCTCACGACAACGGCGATTTAAAGGCGGAAACTGTTTCCGATAAGAAGAATCGGATTCAAGTTTCAAACACCAAGAAACCCCTTTTCTTCTACCTCAACCTTGCCAAGGTCCTTCTATCTCTCTCTCAAACTCCGAATTGACATAATCTCCATCTTTTATCTGTATTTTCTGGTTGAAATGATTTTCGTAGATTGTGTGGCCTTTTTTGCAATTCTGTACGGATTTGATTTGAAATTGTGCATTTGGTTTAGGGAAGGAGAAGACACTCTATGTTCTCATGATTCTTGGATTCATTTTGTATTGAATTCGAATTCAATTTAGGGTTTTGTCTTTGGCAATCGGTAGCTTCTGTCATTAAAAGATGAATCTTTTAATTAATCTTCTAATTTCAGTAGTAAGACGAAGCATTCAATTTCTGCTTTTCTCTTGCAGAGGTACCTCAAACAATACAATGATGTTGAGCTATCTGCACTCGGCATGGGTATGATCTCTTGAATGCTTTAAATGAGACAAGATCTAATTAGGATCTGAAAACATTGAGCAGCTCCATTTCACAATGCTTACAATTAAGTTACCTTAATATGCTGTTTGATAGTGATTCCCATTGTTAGAGAGTTTAAATGCAGCTTTGATTGATGTTTGTCGAACATGGTGAGATGCCTTTGTAATGAATCTGATTTGAGTTTTCCAGCTATCCCAACTGTGGTTACAATCTCTGAGATTCTGAAGGCAAATGGTGTGGCTGTGGAGAAAAGTAAGCTTCATGAATCAGTACTAAACTTGTAAGACTTTGTTCATGTTCATCTTAATCATCACACTCTTTACACAGAGGTTTTGACATCAACTGTTGGAACAAAAGACGAGGCCAAGGGCCGTTTAATCCAAAAGGCCAAGGTTTGATTGCTTTCATCATCCCTGGAATTCATACGAAAATCGCGTCTTCTGGCCCAATTGCAGCTTCTGTTCCTGTGTTTCTGAAATCAGACTTCTGCTTTGGACAATGCAGATTGAGATTCTGCTGGAAAGGAGCCAGGCACCAGCAAAGGATTCGTCTGAAGGAGCTCAATCAGACGAAGAGGCTAAGCAGAAGGAGGAATGATTCGGTCTGGCTAGTACTATCACCAGAAAGTTTTCGATTCTTGACTACCATGCCAAGACGATATTTTCCCGTTGTCAACAGGCATTCATTCGCTTTAACGAGTAGATTTAACATACTTAGAAAAAAATGCACAAGATAGGCATTTTTGGTTTGAATTGATTGCTGCTCCTTTACAGCAGGAGTCGTAACCCGGGCTTTTTAATGGCTTGTACTACATATACTGTAAAAACTGAGTGTTGGTTGCTGTTACATAACAGATACTTGATTGTAATGTAACCCAAGAATCAGCAGCATCTTGTATAATGATGTGGTGTTGTTACTTGTTACACACATATGCAAACATCTTTGTATTGTTTCACGGTTTTGGTAATAAGAATGTATAATCATGTGTTTAGTTTACCTGTTGATTTATGCGCTTACTCTGTTAAATAAATTGGCTTGGCATTTTGTAATCAGACTGAATCTGATGCTAAAGATATGCAGATGAAGAACATTTTCATGGCATATAAATATATAATGGGAAAAAGCCTTGTTATGTTTTTTTTTTCCCTTAGGGTTGCAGTTAAAGATGATAAAAAGGCGGAATTGGAGAAAATCATCCGATAAGTAAGTCATTTTGCACAAAATCATCCCTTAAAATTGAAATACATAAAATCACCCTTTATAGAAGAACCATGTAAGAAAGACAAGCAAATCACACAAGAAAGAAAATAAATAGTAGTTCGGATCAAAAAAAAAAAAACAAAAAAAAAAAATAGTAGTGGTTTAAGGGGCATAAAAAAATGAGGGTAAAAATGTGTTTTAACACTATTTAAGTAACGTACTTAAAGTGGAAATGGGCCAGTGGGTGGCTAATTGCTAATGGAGTAGTTTAAGGGGCGGTTTTCCCCAATTTCAATTTTAAGGTATGATTTTGTGGAAAAGACTATTTAAGGGTGGTTTTCTGAAAATTTTCTTACTAAATTTATAAACACCAGCAAGTTAACATCAATGGGGGTGTAGCTCATATGGTAGAGCGCTCGCTTCGCATGCGAGAGGCACGGGGTTCGATTCCCCGCACCTCCAGTTCGTTTTTATTTTTGCTATATTTGTGAGCTCGAGTCATCTCGTTTTTTCTATATTATTTGTGAGCTCGATTGATCTCGCTAGTGAGTCATATACTCCGTAGTCTATAGCTTAAAGGACACCATAGATTTATTTTTGCTATATTTGTGAGCTCGAGTCATCTCGTTTTTTCTATATTATTTGTGAGCTCGATTGATCTCGCTATCTCGCTAGTGAGTCATATACTCCGTAGTCTATAGCTTAAAGGACACCATAGACGAACTTTTGTGATCAATAACTCTAGTTTATGGATTACTGACGTCAAAAGTTTACAATGAGGACAAGAGTTACCCCACACAACAAATTACACAAATAATACAAAAACGAGACAGCTCATTCTAGTTGCTTTGTCCAATCTACCGGTGCCCAGTCTCGTGCAAACGCCGCAACAGCTTCCTTCTGCGCCTCCACTGTCTCGTACCTACGCTTGCGATACATGTCCTCCTCGGGGAGCTTCAGCATGCCTCGGATGACATTCAGGCCGAGGCTGCTCTTAAACTGCGTCTCATCATCAATGACGTGAACGAATCCCTTGTTTAGTCCGAACTCCACATGGAAGTAGGGGAAGTTCTTAGGGATGGAAGCACGCAGCCCCTTCTGGCTCGTGTCAATCAGTCTTTTGGCGTTGTGTTGGCTCCATTCCTCTTCGGCTTCATCAATTGCCTGAGATGAGCATAAAATTGATTAAATCTAATCTCACCTGAGACTGAAAATGGAAGACGCTCATAGAAAGTCCGTACCTTCTTAAAATACAGCGGAGCTTCCTTGGCAATGTCTTGAGGCACAGGAATGCATTCAATCAGGCAATGGCGGCGTTGCTGGGCTAAGCCCATGACGGTTTCCAGGAATACCACATCTTTCTCTTGTTTAGCAAACATCATGATTAGACATTTCTTGAAATTGCGGATTTCTTCCCAGATGTCATCGTCCACACTCCTCGTCGCCAATTCATGCTATTGTGAGAACATGAAGAAACAGACCATCCAATTAGAATAAGAATGATGAATGTGTGAAATTTCAAGGGGCGAGCAATTACAAGACAATTAAAATTACTTATCATACCTGCAAGGGAAAGATGCAACAATGGCCAGGTACAAGCGGCTGCCTCTGTGGTAGCATGAGGTAAGTGAAGTTTGCTATGGCTACAACTAGGTGCTTTGGCCGATTCGGGTTCTCAAAACAGAACTGGCAGCGCTCTTGCTGAGTGGTAATGCGCTTTACAAAATTTTGCTTAGTAACTTGTCTTTTTTGATCTCCTGTATCCCTTTTCTTGCTCTTTCTCGATGGCCCACCATCAAAATCATACTCATCATCGGCCTGACCAGATAGACTGTACTGTTTGTTCTTCAATATACTTTGAGCTAAGTGCACATCACTGTCATCTTCCTTCTGTTTCTGCTTCGCATCCATGTCCCGCATAACATATCTGGCAAGCAGAGATAAATCATCAATAAACAAGAATAAAAGGCACCACATACCTATTCGCAAAACGGAATTTCCAGAAAGTGGTAATCAAATCTTCTTAACCTGGAACCTCATAGAAGTCAACCAAAATTAACTACTCAAGACTATATAACATTGGAAGGACCAAACGAAATCCCTGCATATACCTGGATCCTTCTGAATTTCAAACATTTCTAAAAAACATTAACATGTCAATAAACACTTCAGTCCAATCATACTGAGCAACCCATGGGGCCATGTCAAGGATACCGGGACATAGATGTTATGGAGATAAGATTAGAGTGGATTTGACACAATAAGGAAAATTTTAAACTACCATCTAGAACTGCTCAATTTCTTATTTGAATGAGTACAACTTTTGGGCCAAGAATCAATGATGCAAGTTTTGTTTTATCAGCTAGGATTTATATAAAACTCTTTCAAAGCAATTACAACTTGGGCACTTGGCTAACATTCCATGATGGAGGAAACCATGCATAATGGACTATATCTAGAACTGCTCATTTTCTTATTTGAACGAGTACAACTTTTGGGCCAAGAATCAATGATGCAAGTTGTGTTTTATCAACTAGGATTTATATAAAACTCTTCCAAAACAATTACAACTTGGCTAACATTCCATGATGGAGGAAACCATGCATAATGGACTATATTCAAATGTTGCAACATATGGCACAGTGAACCTACTCTGTTTTGCTGAGAAGAAGGTTCTGTAATAGATCTAAAATTAAGCCCATGATACGCGTATGCCAACACACGGATAATGACAAGTTGGCTTGAATATAGCTTAAGCCTTCATTTTCAACATTTTAGATGTAGCTTTATAAGTAGGTGAGATAAAGTGCATTGTTTAGTCAAAGAGAAACAGTTGGATGAATAGGTGTCAAAATATACTAAATGGTACGTAGTACATAGCATGGGAATAAATCATAAGATCTAGACATCCATTTCACATCAAGAATTGGAGGAAATAAATTGTACTAGGATTCTAGGAAGGAAGGACAAATCTGAAATACCTGCTTGCACTGCTATTATTTCTCAACCTAGTTAACCTCTCTCCTTGCTCCTCTTCAGCTCTAGCATTTTCTGCTTCCTTCTGAAAAAATGATGAAACAGGTTTCCCTAGTCAATGTAAGCTACAGCACAGGCTTAAAAACAATATAAAATTCAAAAATAGGACAGCTTATAAAGGGGTAAAAAGGAAAATGCATCTGTTGATGTATCAGTAGCGAGATATAATACATACTTTTCCAAAAACAAATGTAAAATGCGGACACAACTCATACAGGCCAAATAAATAATTCCAGTTTTGTGAACGGTGTCTAAAGACACAGTGATGGGCACTAATCTTATAACCGGAAAGAGGGATAAACTTCCAATTACAAAGCTATATTAATATAATTTCTCATTCAAAAGCCAAAACCTCAACAAATGACACAAAGATTATAAGTTCTAATGAGCGGAAAGAGAGAAATATGTTGTCTCACCAAAAGCTTTTCGGCTTCTTCATGCTGTCCTCTCAAGCGTAGCTGCATAGCCTTGGCTGCTAGCTGGTTCGCACTCAAGGATGGCTTATCCTTACTGTGCCTTCTTTCTATCGAATCTGATTCCATATCAGTTATGTCTTCAGATTTTGTGCTTGTGGAATCAACATTGCTAGCTTTTTTGTGTTGATTCGTGAATTCACTCATGAAGTTTCCATCATTAGAAAATCTATTCATGCTAGAGACTGCACTCGATATCAGATCAGCATCTTCCGTAGATATATTTTTCTTTCTCCTCCAGGATAATGAATCATCAATCTTAGGTGCTCTCATTTTAGGACGACCAAGAGATACATCCTTCAAATACTCACGTTCAGGTCTCTGTGAAAGCGCGAAAAAAAAAAAAAGATATACAATGAAATATTTTACTTTTCAGATTGCCCACAAGTTATATTAACAGTAATACCTTCAATTGAAAACTGAAATTCAGTAAAATAAATTGCAAACAAATAATGGATGTTAACAGATAAAAAGCCTGCAATTTTAAACAAATCTAACAATGTTTCAAGGCCCAAATTATGGATGTTGTAGTGTGAATGTCTTAGAAGCAGTAAGCCTATTATAAACTAGAAACTTATTTAATCAGAAAACATGATACATAGTAAACAACAGCCGAGATGAATTAGTGCAAATTACCTTTCCCCTTTCCTCATCATGGTTTTTTGAGCCTGAATCATGTTCCTCGGATTGCCCAAATTTTCTTGATCTTATGGCGTGCAGATGAGCCCGAGAAGGAGCAGCAGAATGAGATGAAACAGCAACAGCTAGATCCCCAAGAGATCCCCACCGTTCCTGAACAACCTGTAATTTTCACATATCATAATCACTGTCATAAAGAGATGATAAAACTATGCTTTATAGTTTAGAGTTTTAACAATTATATAAACAGCATACTTCGTCAAGTTTTCTTCCTTCCCGTTCTGCTTGCTCTTTCGAACGTTTCAAAGCTTTCAATCTCCAGCTTGCACCACCATCTCCAACTAATGAAGAGGATAAGAGTTTATCCTGAACAGTCTTAGTCTGGCTATCTTCCTCTGGGTAACCGCTCCCACTATTCCTTAGGTATGGATTCAATTCTTTAGGGTTCACCTTCTGTTCCTGATGCCAAAAACCATGATATGAGATTTCACAACAGTGTTCTGGTATCTAATGGTGGCACAATAAATGAGCAAGGAAAAAAAAGTAAAAATATGGCAAATTTTACATGATCAAAATCTACCTCTTTTATTGGAGGCTCCTCTTGTTGTTCCTCATAAGGTGTTTCATTTTTTTCAGCTTTAGCTCCAGGTCTAAGCATCCATTCTAATCCCATCTCTCTCCTGACAATGTTAATGTCATTTTCCAAATCCCCATCCCCGACGCCGTCTATTTCTATTCAAATAATAAAAACGAGTTTAGCTTAGTAAGATTCTCATCATACATCAAGATAAGGAAAATTAAAATTACAAATGAGATCAAGTATGTGACCCATGATACTTACTCTTTACCTGCTTTCTACTTCCACTTCTATCACCTTCATCTGAAGAATACTCTTTACTAGAATGCCTTTTCTTTTTCCCTCTCGATTTCTTGGCAGATCTTGTGTCTTCTTCATCATCTGATGAATCGGACTCGTCGGAAGAATACCACTTCTTCTTCCTCGACCTCTTACTTATTTTCCCTAATCCATCATCCTCTGAGCTACTACACTTGCTACTCCTATGCTTTCTCCTATCCTTACTCTTTTTCTTACTCGATTTCCTCTTACCTTTCCTTGAATCATCCGACTCATCTTCAGCTTTCCCCTACAATAGATTGCATATACATATAAATCAACAATCCAACAAGCACGATTTGACGTCATCTTTAACAACTAAATTCCTGGATTTCAAACACAAATTAGATTAGGGATTTACTTGATTAATTTGATCCTTGGGAAGAAATTTCACTCCAGAAAGCATTTCTTCTTCCTCGCAAATCAAAGCACTGCCAAGTCCCAAACCACTGGGGTTGAATTCGCGGTACGCCCTAAAGTTTACCGTCCCCGGGACGTCGAACCGAAATCGCTCGGAAACTCGAACCAGATGGCGGTGAATTCAATCGGCGGGGCGAGAGGAAAACAAATACGAATTGAAGAACAGAGATCTACAGAGAGGAAGAAGAACGACTTACAGACAACAATCGAAGAACAGAAGAACGAAAAGTATCGCTCGAGATAGAAGATCAGGGGCGAGGGTTTGCTAATAGATACAGCCCAAACGAAAACCCCAAACGTTGGCCCAATTATTTGAATAAACCCAAAGATAAACCCCTAGTTCCAAATTCCAAATACATTTTTTATTTTTAATTACAGTTTTTTTATTTTTAATTACTTAAAATCATTATTAAAATATTCAAAATTTTCATAAAATCATTATTCAACTAAATAATAACTACCTGTACGAAATAAGAAAAAGACCGTAAGCAAAAGAAAAGGTAGACATGTACAAATGGCAGAAGGAAAAAAAAAGAAATCTGAGATGAGATAAACCACAAGAAAGAACACAAAATTAATTTTGATAGTAGTCACAAATTTCATTGCATATCCTCTGTCGGCTTCATCATTCATGACTATCTACGATCCTTTTGCAGTTGGGTGAGCTCAGTTTGGGCAGAAGAGTGCACTGGTAACCATTCCGGAATGGCTCACCGGAAAGGACTTGTGGATAATAGTCATAGGTCCCCGGTTCGAACCCCGGAATGGCCGCTCTTTATTTACCAATTCAAAGAAGAGTGCACTGGTTTTAGAAGTTTTGACTCTCAATCTTGGTCTTCTGAAGCCGATCGAGGGGGTTGGGCTTGTCGTGTATTATGGTTGAGGGAGACAACCTGACAGTGATTAATACCCTCAAATGATGCTAGTCATGTTCATGTGAGATCGCCGACATTCGGCTCGTTTTGCAACATTTCGAGGTGATAGAAATCTCTCATATCTTTCGTGAAGTCAACAGGTGTGCGGATTGCATCATGTGCCTCTTTCATATAACAACCAAGGGCAGATATAATGGTGGACAACGTACATCGGGCCGTCACCCACCCCGACCCATAAAAAAAATAAAAGAATATTGTAGTTACGTTCAGTATGTATTACGGTTTATAATAAATTCTATCAATCCTTATTCAAATTCTACTAGTTACAAAAATTATCTTTAAAAAATTGTACTCACCCCCAAAAAAAAATTATAATTTCTGGATCCGCCCTGGCATAAAACGGCAAAAAAACTACCTATCACGTTTTTCATGTGTTGCTGATTTTTTTTATATATAATATCACCATTTTGTTGAAAATATTTATATCTATGAAAAAACATACTTGATCATCACTCTAAATAAGATTTTCATTAGAAAAAAGAGACATATGGCGAAGTGTGACGAAAATTAATCTCTCTAAACAGCGACCGGAAGTGTGAATGTCGGAATGGGAACAACTGCAAAAAACCGCTTTCTAAGAAACACAGCGGCAGCGGCGGTGTGATGCCGCCGGAGATGGACTTCAAAGGTGATGTCACTGATGTGGTGTGGTGTGTGTACCTTTGATTCCAACCTTTTTTTAATATGCTAATCTAATTTATATTCTATAAATAATAATTTGTAAATCAAATGCCGATTAAAAAAAAAAAAAGTGTTGGAAAATTTCGGTACAAGCTAATAAAGCCCGTCGAAAAATACTTACGAAATGAAGCCAAATTTGAAGATAACTAAAGAAAGTAATCAAAAAGATAATTGATTTGATATTTTCAAGTTAAGACGCTGAAATGGACTAATTAATACAAAAAATTGACATTTTTTTTTTGTATCAATTAAATTATTCAACATTCACTAAATTATAAAATAAAATAGACAAATTGTTATACATTTACGCCATAGTAATAAGTAATATTAGGTGGTGTGGTTTGGTATACTATACCGTGTAATTGGAGAATTAATTTGACCGAGGACGAGTTTTAATTAATTATTTACCGAGTCAAACCTTGGAAGTTTTCTTATTTCCTCTACTAGCCTTTGAATACACCCAAAATTCAAACGGTCAACTTCAAATTAAACACACTTTAGCGTCTCTATATATACTTTGGGCAACTCCTCATTTTTCATCATCACATACATTTTCACTCATTACACAAATAGAGCGACTTCCTATTCAAATAAAACTCAACTCGACCCATATTGTTATTCCTTCGATCCTCATTTGAATTTACGTGGGTATCTGTGTCTGACAACGATGGCTATGATGAGCAGAAGAAGCATCCTTGTGATTTTGATGATTGTGGTTTGCATTTTATGTAGCTTCGAGACGAGTGCTGCTATCAGGCCATTGGGAGGAGTTGTGGATGGAGAGCTAATTCGTCAGTATGCGAAGACGGTCTTCGAATCGCTCCCGAGAGGGAGGACTCCGGCTTCGACGAGTTCTTCGTGCACCTTCATTAGCGGCAGCAAAGGCGGCAAATGCTAGCTAGCTCCTATTTTTTGTTGATCGCTCGGCACCTAATGCTAGATTCGTTAATATTCATTAATTCTTTTATTTTTTCATGAAATGCAACATTCATTTTTTTTTTTAATTGGGATATATCACTGATTAGATCGGCCAATGTAAGATTTGGTTGGTATAATCCTCAAATTAGAGCCTAAACATAGTTTTGCTACATAAACTAATTTACATGTACATGTGTTTATATTGATAATTGATATATATCTTTGTGTTACAATTTCATATGTATGCAAGTTATATATACATGGAAATCATCCGAGTTATAATAGTTTCATGATTTCATTTTCAAAGGTAAATAAATAACAAAATACAACGAAACACAATTCATATGTATGCAAGTTATATATACATGGAAATCATCAGAGTTTAATAGTTTATTCATGATTTCATTTTCAAAAGTAAATAAATAACAACATAATACTACAAAGAAACAAAAAAACACAATTCAATCAGTGATTTTACTATTTGGGCCGAAGGCCCAAAAGTTGGCCATTAAAAGGGCCCAAAATTGTAGACGAGAGGAAAAGCCGAGGTGATTTGAGTATATCTACGGCTCTATGCATCCCCAACAGATTTGGTAAAAAATCTTTAAAATAGAGAAGAAAATTACAAAATCTCTGTAAGTTTTATCTTACAACTCCAACGGTTACCCTATTTTACGGATTTTACATTTATTATTCTAATCATTCATTGGTTAAATTTGAATTAGAGAAACACTTTTTATTATTTTTCTTTACATTTTTTGTGATGTATGTGTGATGGGGTTTTGGGATATAGTAAACATTTAATTTTAGAGATTTTTTCAAATGCTACAAATATAGAGATTTTTTCATTCTCTCTCATCTATTCTCTATTTTAGAGAAAGAAATAGAGGAGTTGTTGGGTGGAAAAAAAACTCCAATATTTTGCTAAATTCCGACTTTTCTCTATAATAGAGATAATGTTACTTAGAAGGTGATTTGGAAGGGGGCAAAAGCCAAAACTTTGTTGAGTTTATGATAATCTATGTTGTCGTCCAAGTTTCATTCTTAATTATTCACTTTTTTAATTGTTAAATAATAAATATCCATTAAAATATAATATAAAATGAGGGATAAATTAAAATTTATTAGGGTTAACTGAGATTCAGATGGAATATTTTTTAGAGTTGTTGGTTAGTGACAAAAATTATTTAAAGCTTGATTTTCTGAAAATATCAATTTAAGGGGTTATTTATGTCAAATGGGTATATTCAAATGATGATTTCCTACAATTTGGTCATTTACAAAATATTTTGATGTCAGGTCGTCTAGTAAGCAAGTATCCGTCATTGAGCTATACATTATTTAAGTATCCGTCTAGTAAGCAAGTATCCGTCATTGATCTACCTTTTAAAATAAAAAACTTAATAATTTTAAATTCAAGATATTTTGAACACATTGTAATTAAATCAGATTAAACAAACACTTTCAAAATATTTATATTTATATTTATAATTATATTATAATTATAATTCGCTTAAAATCCAAACACACCCCCTACGTTGGTTTGTTTGGATTTTAAGTTATTATAATTATAATGCAAGTATATTTCAAAGGTGTTTATCTAATATAATTATAATGTGTCTAAGATACCTCATACATTATGTTAACTAAGAACCCACTATATATTGCATAACATTTATATAATTACATTAATGTAGTTGACTAACATAATTCATAAGTTATATATTTTTATTTTAAATTTAGACTCCGTATTATTTAAAACACATTTTATTTTTTTAAAACACATTGTATTATACTATTATTGGGTTCCTGGTATGGACTAGCTAGTCTTAAGGCATTATGTCATCAAATGCAACTGTTTGATATTGCGTGGTCAGACAGTTGCACTTGAGAGTTGTGTGCTGAATTATTTGAATATGTGAAATGATACAAATAATGTATTCTAGGTTGATTATACGAAGAATCCAAGCCTTGTATATAAGACGGTGAGATAGTCATTCTATTGTCAATTGGTTTTAAGAAGGAACTCAACCGGCCCTATGTGGTTGGTTTGGTTGGCGTATGGTGAGTTCAGATGTATATATGGACCTCTACGTCATATGACCCACCCATAATTCACAAATTAGGTTAAAAAAAACTTAATAATTTCAATGTGATTATAATTATAATTAATCACATTAACAATGCATATTAATTCTCGGAATTAACTACTAGTTCGAACATTAACAATGCACCACTCGATTAACTTCTAAAGAAAAAGCATTTTACCACCTCAGTAAGTTTATCCAACGTAGTTAATTAATACTAATCAATTAAACCCCTTTATATATAGCTAGACTAGACTATACTCCAGCGCAAACAATTTCTACATTGTCACCTCGGGGTGAATATGAAAAGGGCAATTAGCATGAAAAATGTAAAATGGAGAAAGCCGGAGAGGGGATTCCTCAAGATGAATTTTGATGGAGCGACTGATGGGTTAGGCTTATCCTCAGCTGGCTACATAATAAGGGACCATGAAGGATTAGTAATAAAGTTAGGAGCAAGTAGACTTGGGCAACTATCCCCTCTCCAGGCAGAAGGCATGGCCTTGAGAATTGGGCTAAATGCGATCAAACAGATAGATTGCACAAACCTCATCATTGAAGGGGATTCTAAAACGATTATCGATAACCTCAAGTATAATAGCCCATGTCCGTGGGAAATAGAACTTATTATGGGAGACATCCAAAGACAAATTACTGAAGTCCAAAATGTGGTTTTCTCGCATGTGCCCCGTGAGGGTAACCGGTCGGCTGACAAGGTTGCACACCTTGACCGCCTTGTTAATGGGGCGGCCTTGACATTTAATACCGATCTTAATGATCTCATCCATCGGGATGCTATCGATTAGGTTTTTCCAACCGAATTATTACCTATTAAAAAAAATAAAATTTCTACATTGTCACCATTCATCAATGATATCGATGCCTAGTATTTAGCTTGTTTGTGTCAAATCGTATATGTGCTTATCTAATCTAATGTCTTCATACCAATTTAATTAGGCAAATGCGGAGATTGAATGGATTACGGAAATATCAAGGGAAATTAAAATATTTGGATAAGTTTTAGCTAAACGTACTGAATTTGCAATTTCAGTGGGAACTTAACTAATAATCCACGTTGACCGTAAAAGTTAAAAAAAAAAAAAAAAAAGAAGTTGGAATGACTATTGATTCGGGTCCGGGTCAAATTTCAGTAATACTATGGCTTTAGTCCATTTCCAAGTCCAAGTCCAACCCATCGATCTTCTATTTGACTATTTCCAATTTCCTTGTGCTTTCCCCAATTGTCTTGCCTATGTCCGTGACATAAGCCTAGTTAGACTTCGTCGTAAAATCAATTGACAATAGCCCAACGGTCTTATATACTAGACTCCAGATTCATCATATTTTCAATGCGATATTCACTTTCCTTTCATATCTTCCACATTTAGGAATACTTGGATCAACCTCTTATTGGAATCTCACGTTGATGGTGAAGTGAAAATAAACACCTAAATATAAATGAGAGTAAAACTCTTAAACAATCGCTTAAGTTATTGTGCTAGAAGGGTGGTTATATCCCGACCTTATAATCAAATCAAAATTAAAATAAACTCGATAGGACTCTTGTTTCGTATAACTCGACTGGAAATTCCCGAAATTTAACACCTGCCCCTTTGATCTCATCATTCTCCTTATGATGGAAAATAATAGTAGTAGTAACAACAACAACAATAATGATAATTAGTAATTCCCCTGTCTAGCTATTTGAACTACAATTGGAAAAGAGAACGCATGGACTCCTGGTGTACGTACCATTGTCCACTGGCTAGCGGTGTCATTGATTGATAACGCTTGATGTCGGGTCGTAGTCTATGTTGTCCCTAACGTTTTAGGGTAAGATTCGTTTATTCGGTTGAATCTGTTATCTTGCCACTGTTTGTATGTAACCTTTTTTTTTTTTAGGTTGTATGTTTGACAATTCGTTGTCTGCCGACTTTGTCGACCACTCGAGGAGTCTGCGCTTAAATTCGTAACTTCTTTAAGAGAGAGAGATAGATAGATAGGGAGGGAGGGAGGGGGGGGGGGGGGGGTTGAGGGTGAAGTCACTGTATTGAGAACTGGATAGCTTAGATATTAGGTACATATAGACTTATTTATACATACGAGAATTTGGGAGTGTCAACGCAGTTATATCACTACCAAATAGCGTCGACCCTACGGACGAGAATTTAAAACTCTAAATCAGAACTGCATTACGTACATATAGATGTTTGATCATAAATATATACATATAATGCATGCTATCCAAAATATTCTTTTATTCATATCTATGCACAACCAAGAAAATAAAAACTATATTCAACTATTCAAGGAAATCAAATTAAGAATGTCTAGAAAATTACATCAATATATATAAATGTGCGCGCATCGATGGAAAGTACAATATATAATCATAGACGTGTACATATATACAAGATTGGTGCCTTGGTGGTATACATATCAAACTTTGGTATGGTAGTATCATAATATTTCATATCATATATCAAAAACTAAAAAATAAATAATGTATATGTGAAATAGGCCGAGGTACACCTTGGTTCGTGGACTCTGCCCTTTCAAAAAATAAAAAATAAAAAATAAAACTAATAAGACTCAACACTAGCTTTTAACGAGTCAGCTTGACCCCACTTCAGTTATGATTCGACATAATGCCTAGTTTGAAGACTCCATATCCACGCGAGAACGCCCACCACCAACAACCCTATAAGCCCGAGGATGCATGCTAATCGCGGCAAAATGCTTCTCTTTAAAGGCACAGCTAGTAGAGCCGCTACCACCTCCGGGGATGAAGGTGCAAGGCGAGGACCCTGAAGAGGGGGCGGTGCCTCTGTCGAGGGACTCCATCATAACCCAATCTATCTTCTTATCATTAGAAGAAGATTTTTGCTCATGAAAATGGAGGTTTCTAGCTTGGCATGGTTGAAGGTTATGCAACACAACCATGCCAATAAGAAAAAGGATAAGAAATTTAATAAGAGACCCCTCCATGATAAAAATAAAATAAATCTCTCCTTGTTGTTTTTTCTTCCAATTGTTTGATTTTTGCATGCAAAATTGATGGGTAAACTATACACAAAGGCAAAGGTATTTATAGTGCAAAGGAGAGGAGAAAAACAAAGTAATGTGTTGACTAATGTCCACTCCTCATTTTCCTCGAAACATACATTAAATTGTTAATTTCCTAAATATAAAATATGAGAGGTTTCTGACTTTTTTTCCCCATGGATGTAAGGAATTAGATTGAAGTCAATAGCTAGGTTGGAATTGCCGAATTGGTATGAGGGGATTGATTTGGTTATCAAAAACTAGGTTGTAGCTCTGGCTCTTAAATAGTACAACTACATATTAACAAAATACATAATATGCAAGGCTGCTTTCTAATAATAATAAACCATTTGACAAACAAGCATAACTGTCATTGAGAAATCGAAATGATTATTATAGATATCAAAATCCTACTGTCGATTGTGAAAGAAGTCTCATTCCTCGCATAGGCAATAAAGTAGCTGATAAGGTTGTATATCTTTGTCACTCTATCCGAAGAGTCGACATCTCCAACAATCCCGATCTTCTTAACCTATTCGAAAAGATGCTCTCGGGTAGAGAGTTCTCTCATCCGAAATCTTGATCTTTCCTAATAAAAAAAATAGCTAGGTTGGAATAAGATTGAGTCGATCAATTTGTCTATCTTTGAAACTATGGCTGCTCAATGTACATTAATTTGTCTTGAAAATGACATTATTTGACATGTATGAGTGTTACCTATTATTACTTACTTGCATATAATATATATAAAAAAAACTACCTCATCAAACAATATTTTATAAACCAAAACGGTAAGCACTAATTTAAATGTGCATATATACTAAACACACTATTAACAAGAGTACTATTTTGGTCAAAATTTAATATAAAGTCTCAAACCATCCCAAACTTTACTTTATCAACGGTCAATTTACATGAATTAAACGCCTTTAGCTTGTAGTATACGTTAAGAATTGTTGAAGGAGAAGTTTCTAGGGGGTTTTCTGACGTTTGAACTATGACTTCGTGTTATAAGTTCAATTTCTGATCCTAAAATGTCACATTTGACATTAATTAATACATATTCTATATTTATTAAATTTTAATTAGGAAAAATAACTAAATGATCATATTTAAGGTTTATTTTGATTTCGGGCCAAAATTGTTAAAACGTGAAAAATATAAACATCAAAATATAATGGGCCGGGCCAGAGCCCAAACAAATCGGCCCACGAATAGAAAAATCAACTTCTTCCCCTAACAACGTTCAATTCACCATTTTCGACTTTACTAAGCTCCCAAGCGCGCTCTCTCGCCCCCCCTCTCTCTCCGTTGTAGACGACGAAGCGGTTACTCAGCCCAGGAAGAGTACAGAGGTGAATCAATTTTCACGCCCCTTGTTTTTATTTATGTAAAGCTTCTTGTTGAGGTAGGGATTGTAGATTGCTGAGAACCCTAACCTCTCCAAATCAGAAATTAATTTGTGAATTCGCACTCAATTGCTACTCGAATCTTGGGTAGCAGAGGCCTCTTCTTCTCCGACCTATTTTTTTGCTTTCTTGAATCCAATGGATTCTCCAAAACTCTCAACAAGTTCGTCTGTGAAGCCTCGCTCCATTATTGCTTTTCAGTTTATGGTGGATTTGATTTCCTTATTGGTTGATGGAAATCCACATTGAATTTAGATTATTGACTGTAACAACGCCTTTATTGCTCAAGTTTCAGTAGCTCCCCAGTGCTATTGGAGCATGTTACAATCTTGAAATCAACTTATTTTAGTAGCTTAATGGAAATAAATTTGCTTTCCTTTTGGTGGTCTTGCTTGTTTCTGATTTCAGAATGTTTTGTCTGTTTGCCCATCTCTTGTGTGTTATTCTCTTTTATCTGCACAAGTGAACTGATTTTTGTGTTTTTGAGTATCAATTGTTTGTGATTCAGGATCTCACCCCTAATTTGATGGGGACTGGTGCTACCAAAGTGGATGACAAATTGATCTATCCTTGCATCATTAAGCTAATAGTTAGATTGCAAGCACTTGGCTTGTGTTGTTAGCTCGATTGTTAACGTCAAATCAGCTAGCGATATCATGACATTAACAGATTAACTGCATATGTTGTGTTCAGTGTTGAGAGTGTCTACAAGTAAATGCTGATCATGGTTTGTGTTGTTAGTTTCTGAGAGTTATGAAGCAATGCACCTAACTTCCCAGTTTCATATTTTCCAGCCTCTCAAATCCTCATTGAAACTGCTCCAAATCCTGCAATTCTCAACAGAGGCCAACACCAAATCATTTGTTCTGAAGAAGTGCATTGCTCTCCTCCAGTCTTCAGCTTCCTCTTTCTACAAGCTCAAACAGGTCCATGGTTTCTCCATCAGGCATGGTGTCCCCATCTCCGATCCGGACATGGGCAAGCACCTCATCTTCTTCTCTATCTCCCTCTCATCGCCATCACCCTCCTCCATGTGGTATCCCCACAAGATTTTCTCCCAGATTCAGACCCCTAACATCTTCACCTGGAATACAATGATTAGAGGTTTTGCTGAGAGTGAGAACCCAAGTCCAGCCATTGATTTGTACACCCAAATGGTAGTCGAATCCGTTTTGCCCGATACACACACATACCCTTTCCTTTTGAAGGCTGTTGCTAAGCGTTTGGATGTGAGGGCCGGGGAGAAGCTGCATTCTGTGGTGACAAGAAATGGATTTGAATCTCTGGTGTTTGTTCAGAATGCATTGGTTCATATGTATGCTGCTTGTGGGCAGGCTGAGAGTGCCCACAAGCTGTTTGTGTTAATGCCTGTGAGAAATCTTGTGACTTGGAACTCTGTGATCAATGGCTATGCTTTGAATGGGAGGCCTAATGAGGTGCTGACGCTTTTCCGGGATATGGGAGTGGACGGCGTTGAGCCTGATGGGTTTACGATGGTTAGCTTGTTGACAGCGTGTGCTGAGCTTGGCGCTGTTTCACTGGGGAAGAGGCTCCATGTTTACATGGTTAAGGCGGGGTTGGATCGGAATTTGCAGGCTGGAAACGCTCTTTTGGATCTTTATGCAAAGTGTGGGAGGATCAGGGATGCGGATTTGTTCTTCGGGGAGATGAGGGAGAGGAGTGTGGTGTCTTGGACTTCTCTGATTGTCGGGTTGGCGGTAAATGGTCTCGGAAATGAGGCAATTGAGCTCTTCAAGAAGATGGAGATGACCAACTTTATGCCAACTGAGATCACTTTCGTGGGTGTCCTCTATGCTTGTAGTCATTGCGGTATGGTTGATGAAGGATTCAAATACTTTTACCAAATGAAAGACATATATGGAATTGACCCGAAGATTGAGCACTACGGCTGCATCGTTGATCTCTTGGGCAGGGCGGGGAAGGTTCAACAAGCGTACGAGTTCATCCGAGACATGCCATTCAAGCCCAACGCTGTCATTTGGCGAACTTTGCTGGGCGCCTGCTCGATACATGGGCATCGCGGGTTAGCAGAGACCGCGAGAATGCAACTCTTGCAACTGGAGCCAAAACACAGCGGAGACTTCGTCCTTCTTTCCAACCTCTATGCATCCGAAAGACGCTGGTCGGCCGTGCATAGTGTCAGGAGCAACATGTTAAAGGAAGGTGTAAGAAAAGTTCCTGGATACAGCCTAGTTGAGCTGAGAAACCGTGTCTACGAATTCACCATGGGAGATAGAACTCATCCTCAGGATAAGGAGATTTACAAGATGCTGGAAGAGACGACGAGGCTGCTGAGGTTGGAGGGCTACGTTCCGTGTACAGAAAATGTGTTAGCAGACATACAGGAAGAAGAGAAAGAGACGGCATTGGCGTATCACAGCGAGAAGATTGCAATTGCCTTTATGTTGATAAACACTGCCCCAAGAAGCCCAATTACTGTGATGAAGAACCTTAGGGTTTGCGGAGATTGCCACCTCGCGATCAAGCTGATATCGAAGATCTTTGAACGCGAAATTGTGGTGAGGGATCGGAGTAGGTTTCATCACTTCAAGGATGGGGCTTGTTCTTGCAGGGATTATTGGTGATTATTTATTGGATTGTTGTTGATCTGTGTATTTGTCTATCAGTTGATGATATGATATTAACGTTGTCTGTCAAGCAAGCTTCATTGCTTACTTAACGCCGACTCGAAAGAAAGCAAGGGAACATCGAGACCCTAGACGACAAGATTCGACCCGGGGGGAGATTGACAACGCTGCTAGGAGAGGAGGGAGATTGCGTGAGGAGGAAGATGAAACCGGCGGTGAGGGTGGCCGGAGGGGAAGCTAGAGAGAGGAAGGGGACAATCGGACACCAGATTTGGCCAAGGCAGAGGCGGCCGAGGATGAAGGAAGCCCTAAAACCAAAACCCGAAAGGCCATAGATCAAAAAGACAATTTATAAGAGAGATTAGGCACCCTCGCTGGAATCGAGCAAAAACCAGGAGGAGGGAGGGGCGGTGGCCACAACCGATTTGGGGCGGCCGGAGTTGGTGTTGGGTGGTCGGAGCCAAGGTTAGGGGCTCCCTCTCTTTAGTTTCCTTGAGAAAAGAGAGTTTTTTTTTCCGGAGACGTGCTGTTACGAAAAGCTGAATAGATGTTGAAAAGTTTAAAAGCTAGTTAAATTAAAATGTTATAAGAAACTCTATTTTAGTTAAATTAAAATGTTATAAGAAACTCTATTTTGTAGTATAATACAATAAAAATAATGTTATTTTAGGATAAAATGTCGTTAGTTCATGATAAAACATTATAAAAATATAAATAAATAAATAAATGAAATAGCAAAAGAAAAAAATCTAATAAAATAAGAATAGAAAACGCAATATAATAAATATTGAGTCATTTTTTAAGATAAAAGGAAGAATTTGAACAGAGTCCGTCGCTGTTCCATCATTAAAGAACATCCAAGTAATATTGAATCAATATGTAATTTGTTATAATCTTAACATATAATATTGAAAATTAAAAGTTGCATAACTTATTACCTAATTATCAAAATGAGCAGTATAACTTTTCGTTTTAAAGCTCTCGAGATGAATTATAGTATTTGAATGTCAATTTAAGTAAAATATAAAAGCATTATAGTTTATTCTAATATTGAAGTGATTAAAACACTTTTAATTTTCAAACACTGATAACATTTTACTCAGATATCGAATCATGACATATTATATATCAAAATGAAAAGAATATACGATGACCCCTTGGTTCCACCACCACATACACGTATCACTTAATGTATTCTTCTCGTTCTCGTTGAGGTCAATTTTGATAGGTAGGTTAGATTTCGACGTGGTGTTGTTTGCAAAGGGACAAAATTATAGGAATTTGGCACTGGAATGGACATTCAATTGACGTGGTCAGCTAGACTACTAGAGTGGCTGTAGATTCCTAATTGTATAAGATTAGATTGTTGTTGGATTCCTAATTTTATAATATTGTTGATGCCAACTAAGTGCATCTCTCCTTGAATTTGGTAAATAAAGAGAGGTCATTCGGAGTTTGAATCGGAGGCTTTGGGTATTATCCCTAAGTTCTTTTCGGTTGAGTCATTTCGGAATGGTTATTGCATCTCTCCTATATATAAAAGAAAAGCGGTTTTTAAGTATAGGATAAGAAGTTTGATTGAGAAATATTAACTCAAATTAAATTATTTTAGTTTTTTCTGAAAATTATTTTTTTAGGGTCGATGTTATGTTTGGTAGGGAATCGTTCCTAATCAAGTTTCTTATCCTATGTCATTGAGCATATGATATATAGATAGTATAAAAAGCGGTTTAGGTGCGTCATAATGCTTTTATGGTCTAAATCATGTCACATTTTTTTCACTTTATCTGTCATTATATTGACTTCGCAAAAGACATGAGTACAAGAGAACCGATCACATTGTCGAAGAAGTTACATGATGTTCGCGACGACCATCTCGATCTCCCGATGACACTTTCACTTGTCGGAAACAGATTTGACAAATGACATGTTGTTATCTTCGATCTCAATGATGCGTTGAAAGCCGATGGAGGGCACGATCGATTCATTGACATCCCAAAAAGCATAGTTAAGTGTTGCATAACCTGAAAGAAGTTGGGACCAATCGATTTTTTTTTTTGGTGAAGAAACTTTATTCAATATAATGTTTTTTTTTAAAAAAAATTGCTTCAACATACAATATCACATTAGCAAACCAGTTTATTGAATACTCCCAACTCATTTTTAAAATTTAACTACTAGTCTAATACTGACTAAGTACAAATTAATTAATTAAACCATAGGGCAATCAAAGAGTTTGGATGTCCACATAGTTAATGTTGGAAATAAGATCGAGGAGCACGGTTTCCACTTTCCATTGTTTGATTCTTCTATCCTGTATGCCATTTCAAATTTGCTTTCTCCCTCCCATTCAATCATTTACGGAGCATGTGTTTGAATTGTATTTTATTTTCAGTTTCTTTTTAAAATTACACTTTATTATTTATATTACACTTTATCATTTAGTGTCTAGTAGGACGAGAGTTCGAGACTTTGACTGAATCGCTAACCTAACAGTGTAATGTCATTAGTAGATAGTGTATAGTAGGACGTAAGGGTATAAATACCCTATTTGTTGTAATTGGGAGGTATCCAAATAATAATTAATTACCCTTTACCTATCCCCTAATCTCTTTGTCTAATCTTCCTCTTCTTCCGTCTGATAACTCACCCTCTGTCCTCAGTCTAAACTCTACCTCTCTCCCTCTTCATCATCTTCCCATCTCAAATTCATTAATTCAACCCGGATCATCTAGAATTGACCTCAGGACATAACAGTTTACTAGTAAGTAACGAATCCGAGCTAAGAAGTCCGCCACGATGTTGTAGGTCTCCTGGAAAATATGACAGAAGTTCCCCATCTCAAATGAATGAAGCAAGAAAGATGTCAGAGATCAACATCTCGATCTCCCGAGGACACCTCTAACGTCGCATGATGATATTGATGATAATTAGATTATTGCCTTCCACTTTGACATAACGTAACCCCAACAATCTGACATTAACAACTCCTGCATAGAAAGCACAAGCATCAGTTCCAATAGCAGAAATATTCTTTTGTATAGGACAAGAGTTCGAGACTTTGACTGAATCGCCAACCTAACAGGTTTTAATTACCAGCGACGAATATTCTTTTGTATAGGACAAGAGCTATAAGCAGTCTGCCACGATGTTGGTCTCCTCGAAAATATGACTGACGTTCCCCATCTCAAATGAACGAAGTTGAAGAAAGATGTCAGATAATCAGATATCAACATTGATATATATCGATCTTTCGAGGACACGTCTAACGTCGCATGACGTTGTTGATGATAGTTAGATTATCCCCTTCCACTTTGACATAACGCAACCCCAACAATCCGATAGTAACAACTCCTGCATAGAAAGCACCAACCTCGGTGTCAATATTAGAAATATTCTTTTGTATATATAATAGGAAAAATGACTAAAAATAATACCAACTATCACTTATGAACCAAAAATAATACGAACTAAAAAAAGTCTCAAAATAATACAAACTATCCACCCATAAACCAAAAATAATACAAACTTTAAATTCGACTAAAAATAATACAAACTATGAACTTTTAACTCAAAATAATACAAACTTTTGAAGTTGGACTAGGAGAAGAATTAATACAAAATATTATTTACCAAAATTACAAAAATATGTGTATATAGTCACACTTTGCACAAATGCACCCCTTTATTTTTAAATACACCAAAACCACTATTTATTTATTCAACTTTACAAAAAAACACTTTTATTTTGAAATTAAATAAAATCACATCCACTTTATTCATAATTATTCAAAATAAAAAAGAATCACATCCTAGAATTCAGGTAATTTTGTGTAAATTCTAAAAATTGGGTTTTATACAAAGTTGGACAACCAAACAGTGGGTTTGATGCATATAAATTATAAAAGGTGAATTTGTGCAAAGTACGAATATTTATAGATTTTTTTTTAATTTTGATAAATAAAATTTTATTTTGAATCTTATCCTAATTTAAGTTCAAAACTTTGTTATTATTTAAAGTCCAAATTTTATTGTTTGTATTATTTTTGGTTAATTTTAAAGTTTGTATTATTTTTTATTTATAGGTGGATAGTTTGTATTATTTTGAGACTTTTTTTAGTTCGTATTATTTTTAGTTCACATCTCATAATTGGTATTATTTTGAGTCATTTTTCCTATATAATATTGAATTACCTTGTAGAGTCAAGACAAGACGGAGAAAAATCGTATTCGGGCCCATATATGGAAGAAGAGAACAGCAACCATTCCGGAATGGCTCACCGAAAAGGACTTGTGGGTAGTATACATAGGTCCCCGGTTCGAACCCCGGAATGACCGTTTTTATTTAGGTATTCAAGGAAGAAGAGAACAGCATATAAAGCCAATTGATTTCATTTTTCTAGGTGGAAGCTAGTGTGGAACAAACCATATTCCAACCATCACCATGGAAAATGGAAGCGCAGCACTTCACGGCAGCCATGTCCACAACTCCCAAGCTTCCATAACCAAGCTCTTCGCCTTCTTCTACTCCACACTCCTCTTCCTCTTCTTCATCTCCTTCAGATCACTCAATCCAACTCCATTCATCCTCCCATGGCTCCTCGTCTCCTCCTCCGAGCTCCTCCTCTCCTTCCTCTCCCTCCTCAACCTCTCCTACCGCTGGCGGCCCCTCTCCCGTGCCGTCTTCCCGGAGAGGCTCGCCGGCGCCGGGGTAGACGCAGTGCTCCCGGCGATCGACGTGCTCGTGTTCACGGCGGATCCCAAGAGGGAGCCGCCGCTCGAGGTGATGAACACGGTCATATCGGCCATGGCCCTCGACTACCCGCCGGAGAAGCTCGCGGTCTACGTCTCCGATGACGGCGGGTCGGAGGCCACGTTGGCGGCGGCCAAGGAGGCGGTTGAGTTTTCGAGGGTGTGGGTCCCCTTTTGTCGGAAGTATGGGGTTGCTACAAGGTGCCCCAAGGCCTATTTTGGTGACGACGGCGGCGATGAGGCGGACGGCGGCGGCGCTCCGTTTTTGCAAGAAAGAAGGAAGATGGAGGTACAACTATCCTATTCCATTTTACTCCGCAATTTTTTTCTCCCTCCGTAACGGAATAATGGGGCTTTTCACTTTAAAAAAAAATAACTAAAAAAAGGAAAAGTATAGTTAAAATTTTAGCAAATAAATAAATGGACCAATGGAAAAAAAAAAATAGTCCGAGATGTTGGAGTATTAATTTTTTTTTTTTGTTGAAAAGTTTACCAATCTTATTCAATCTCTAAATCATCAATCGCAATGTTTAAAAGAGTATGGGATAAATCAAGTTCATTAAAAGATAAATATTGAACATTCGGGCGAAGTTAGGCAAGATGGTGCGCCGCTTGATTGCCCTCCCTCTTGATCAGGCTCCATCGGCATGCTTGAAAAGTTCGAGCTAGTGACATCGCCTTGTGTACCAACCTTCCAGCCACCCCTCTGAATTAATAGAGTATATGGAAAAGTTGGAGTATTAATAGAGTATATTGAAAATCAAATGTAATTAATGAGATAAATTAATAAATTTAGAAATTTTTGGTCATTAATGTTGTTTAAATGGAAAAATATTTTGTTACATGAAAAAATGGCCAAAAGTTCAATTATTTTGCTATGGAGGGAGTAAAATATTAAGTAACTTTTTTATTAGGGACAACTAATTAAAATACCCCCACCTTTGGGGTATGGTAAAAATATATCCTCAACTTTCAAATGTAATAAAAATATCCCGAACTTTGAGAGTAGTGGTAATATATTACTACGGGTTTTCTCATGGGTCAAAAATGTTGATAATGCAGCCTACGTGTATTTTTTTTGATAAGGTAGCATGTGTGTAAGCCTTTTTACAAATTAACACTAAAATTGAGTTTTTCTGAACGGTTTCCTTCGGGAAAAAAATAAACCGATAACAAAATTAAACCCGAAAAACGAAATTGATACAACAAAGAAACTAATCCGGTCAAAATTGCCTAAAATTAACACAACATGACTATTCATAGCATCAAACCGACCACAAAACTAAACCGAATACAACAACAACGAAGAGGGGAAAAAATAAAACTTACTCAGACACGTCCGTGAACGAATCAAAGAGGAAGAAGATGTGAGAGAGACAACTCAAAATAGGGGACCAAGAGGGAGGAAGATTGTCATTGAAGAGGAACCATGAGCTACCTGGATGACCTGGAACGGCTGGAAGGCAGTTCAAGAGGCGGTCACGGGAGAAGATAGGAGGGAGGAAAAAGCGTTGGGTATGAACCGGTCCAAATATTTATTTTTTTGCAAATAATGAATAATGAGTGTAGGTTCCGCGTCATTGCGCGCTTATTTTAAAATTAATAAAATAATTATGATATATAACATTACTAGGATAAATATAAGAAATATATTGATAAAATTTTAAATTCCAAATTAAACAATATTTTACATTTTCTGAGATGATTTTCTTCTTTAATTGAAATATTATTATTTTTAAAAATTACTGCTTGAAGTTAACAATTGATACTATTTTGGCGCAGGAGAGGTACGAGGCATTCAGGGAACGCGTCAGAATGGGCCATGAAACTGATACTACTTCAGCTAGTCGTCCTCCTTTAATAGAGGTGTGTTTTTATTCCTCATTAATGGCTTAAACTTTTGTATTAGAAAATAGATCGTTTATATTTCATTTTTATTTATAGATCATAAGCCCTAGCTTCAACAATACAACCAACGATGAAGAACCTCAAATCCCGCAACTAATCTATGTGGCACGCGAGAAATGGCCCGCTCATCCACACCATTTCAAAGCCGGAGCCGTAAACGCCCTTGTAAGATATACACATCGAATCAATCTTATACGTAAAAAGATTAGTTCGCTATAACATGACCTCGAAACGTTTGATATGTTTCAGTTGAGAGTGTCGAGTGTTGTAACTAACGCGCCCTACATACTAGTCCTAGATTGCGACATGTACTCCAACGATCCTTCGTCTGCTCGTCAAGCCATGTGTTTCCTTCTAGACCCCGAGATCTCCCCTTCTTTGGCCTTTGTCCAGTTCCCTCAGAAGTTCCACAATGTCGCCTCCAATGACATCTATGGCTCCAACATCCGAACTACCTTTGAGGTATTCTATATAAACGAACCTTTTTCATAATCATTTAAAAAAAACAGACAGACTAACTATCATGAGACAGAATCAATAATTTTTTATTTTTTTTGAAATTTAGATAAATTGGCCTGGAATGGATGGGCTAAATGGGCCAATGGTGTCTGGTACTTGCTTTTATATGAAGAGGAGGGCTTTATATGGATCCATTTCTATTGAAGGTAGTTGCAATATTTCATAGATGTATTATTTCACATTGGAAATTTATAAAGAAATTGAACAACATTTCATCTAATTGTTGTTTCAGATGCTGATTTTACACAGCTAAGAAGCCATTTTGGGCCCTCCAATGAGCTGATCAAATCACTCCAAAGCAACAACCATGGCATGATCAACACTAGCCAAGCTGATCCATCAAGCACATTGCTCTCCGAGGCCAAGTTCTTGGCCTCTTGCGAGTACGAGAAGAACACGAGCTGGGGCCATGAGTTAAGTACCCGAGAAAACAATCTCATTCCCTATTGATCAATCAATTCGGTGTCGAAAATCTCACACTTGGTATCCCCCCAAAACATTGAAACAGATTGGGTTCTTGTATGGGTCAGTGGTGGAGGACTACTTCACAGGCTTCAAGCTGCACTGCAGTGGATGGAAGTCTGTCTATTGCAACCCTCCGAGACCCGCCTTTCTGGGCACCGCCACCACCAACTTGAATGATGCACTGACCCAGAACACTAGGTGGCAATCAGGGCTGCTCGATGTCACCCTCTCGAGGAATTTTCCTCTCGTTTATGGCCCTATGAGGATGTCTCTCCTGCAGAGCTTGTGCTATGGTTACCTTGGATTACAACCTATCTTTTCCTTGCCTATTTGGTGCCTGGCTACAATTCCTCAGGTCTGCCTAATTCATGGCATTGCACTTTACCCCAAGGTAAGATATATCGTCCAAACTATCTCAATTCACAATCATTATATGAATCAAAGCATTGTTGGAAACTTGATACAAAATGAGTGCATTTTTTAGGAGGTTATGTATAATGCATTTGATGGATGTTGTTAGTTAGTCATGTTCTTACAATTTTGTCGCCCAAAGCCGGTTTTATTGTAGTGAAGTTCCTTACTTCTAGCTTGTAAGTTGGTACATAGTTCAATTAGGCTATGTTGTTTGATACTCCGTATAAGGGTAGTTGATGGGGTAGATGAGGCTGATTGGGTAGCTGAACTAAAGTTGATGAATTATTTGTGTTAAATATATGTTAATAAGCTGGTATGGCGTTTGATAAACCTAGTTTGAGGGTATCTGATGGAAACTTATGAATAGAAGAAGAAAAAAAACCCTCCAAAAAGCTTGAGTGAGTAATTGTTGAAAAGTTCTGATTCGAAAAGCTAATTAAACTAAAATATGATATTTATTTCATTTGAAACTATATAATATCAAAACCAAAAGCTCTGAAAAGCTAGATCGTTGATGGTGCCAAACATAGTAGAGGAATTATGCAATCTTGGACAAAAGTTAAGAGGATCTACTCTTAGTTATACTTAAAATTGTTAAGATTTCGACAACCTGTATTAACCAGAGAACAGTGTTAGGCTCTATCTTTTTTTTTTTACAACACAAAAACTTAAACCAATGTGGATCGATGAAACAATGTTAGGCTTTAACCCTAGCTACTTAAAAATTTGTATATTGTTTTAATTATTTTATATACTTTGATTATGCAGGCATCAAGTCCATGGTTTATGATCCTCCTAGGTTGTTTCCTAGCACCAAAACTCAAGTACTTGCAAGACACTCTAGCAACCGGAGGGACGATCCAAGACTGGTGGAACGAAGAGCGGATATGGACAATAAGGTCAGTGACATCTTTCCTTTATGGAACAATCGATGCAGTGTTGAAGAAGGCGGGTCTAAGGCAGGCAAGCTTCATACCAACAAACAAGGTGGACGAAGACGAGAATGTGAAGCTTTACAAGATGGGCAAGTTCAATTTCCAAGTCTCACCCATGTTTTTGGTTCCCTTGGCCTCAATCACCTTATTGAACGCGGCTGCACTCATTGCTGGTGTCGTGAGAGTGGTAATGGCTGATTCCGCGGGTGTGTGGGATGAGCTACTCGCGCAAATCTTGCTTGCGTGTTATGTCTTGGTATTGAGCTGCCCTGTGATCCAAGGGATGCTCATGAGGAAGGACAAGGGGAGGATTCGAGGCTCCATTGCAATGGCTTCTGCTTTGTTTTCTGTTGGGATTTTGGCTTTTGGTTCCATTTTCTTATGGGTTTGAAATGGAAATGAGAATCCAAGCCAAGACTCTTTGTTTTGCTTGTAATAAGATTAGTGTTTGTGACTTGTTATAAGTCCCTGCACTAAAAGGACATGTTCTAGCAATGTAGTGATAAAAAGATAGGCTGGGCTATAATTTAAGGCCCAAAACGTTAAACTAGGCCCATTGGATCATTTCTTAGATCAAGCCCATTCATAATTATTCATACATCTCCAAATATAATGAGTATAACATTATTTTTAAAAAATAATAGGAAGTTACTGTAATATTTATGTATGTAGGAGTTTTTAGCTCTTAAAAAGTGTATTCAAAAGTTGAACGGCATATATTTTGAGACTGATCGAGTACTAGTTACCACTATATCTGTATAAAAATTTAAACCAATATACGGAGTATAAAATTAACAGTACTGTATATAACATGTAACTTATACAAATAATAAAGTTAAAATATGAAAAAAATTGAAAAAATAAAAGTAGAAAAAAATAGACTGCAACAGAGAGCAGTAAAAACAGGCCAATGGGAAGGCGCAGAGGGTGACTCGGATTACAAAGTGATATGATTTCATCCTCTCTGCACTCTCCTTTTAAATGCAACTTCCATTAATTGTATTTCATCCATCTCTCCAACACTAAACAAAACAAAACACAGATTGGCAGTGACAGTTTGATTGGAATATTTGTTGGCAAAGGTTTGAATTGAACTATTCCTAAAGTTACTGTGTCAGCCCACCCCAAATGCATCCCCAATATTTTTATTTTTTATTTTTTTTTACCTCCTCAGTCTCACAAACACTAGTGAGTTTAGCAAGATAAAGAGGGTAAAAGTCCCTTTCACATTTTGGTTATCAGTTCTTTTAATAGGGCTGCTTTTTTGGAATCTCCTTTCATATTGATGGAATGAGTTTGTCTCATTTTTTTTAAATCTTTCATACATGTATAAGTTAATTCAAAGTATGTTTTGTATCTTGATGAAATACTACTAAAATAATGTAGCATAGTGAGTGGATTTAATGTAACTTGTAAGTATATTTTACAATGTAAACTATCAATAAATCTGGAGTGTAGATCGATGAGATTAAAAGAAAATTTGAACCACACAATTATTTGTATGTTACAACATGGTTATTCGTACATAACTCATACGAATAATCATTTTGTTACATACGAATAATCAATCTGCTCACATTTTACATCGTAAGATCAAGGTGTTTACGTTAGATCTATCCCCATGTAACACAAACACACAAGTAAATGTTCAAAGAATTTATAAAATGCACTATATGTCTGAAATATTCTTAGGGGAGATCTTCATTTTGAATTGATACATATACTTTCTCTAATTTTGAAATATTATCAGAACATATTCTCAACAATGACTAGATGACCGAATATACCCAATAAAAAGATGCATTATAACATGACTTCAAGGCGATAAATTAAGGGTGCATAAACATGGCTAGGAGGAGATCTAACACCTGCATATATATACAAACTTGGGCCAAATGATGTTTAAATTTGTAGCTTTAACTTACATCTTGCACTTGTAACAAAATATATAATGCCAAATTTTCATCATTTTCAAATTTGTTTAAAGCTAGGTATTAATTTGGTCTATGTAGAAGAGGAAGGCACACTAATGCACAATGGGTAAAACACTGCAATCCCCACCAAAACAAAGGGCAGAGAAATAGGGGAGGTCTCTTCTATTTGTGGGTTGGGATCTTTTGCCCAACCATGGTTTCTTTGATGACTCTTTCCACTAATTCCAATTTCTCCTTTCAACTTTTTTAGTGTTTTCTTACAAATAAATAGGTGCAGCTACAACTTAGCAGCAATCATGTCCATTTAGGTTTCAATGGAGACTTTACCTTTTTAACCTTCAAAATGCAATATTAAACCAATCCATTTGTGGGAATGAATGAATGAGTTAGACTTGTTTTATTTCTTAGTCCTGCAACTCACCACACAAGTTACAATAGTACTACTAGACCTTGGTTGGCTGACCAAATTGCAAAGCTATTTGATGCCCAAATCCAATCCTCTTCTGAGTACTAATTGCATTTCTAGCAATCTAGGCCTCTAAGACAAGATATGTTGATTTGATCACCATAGACTTATTAATCACTTCTCCATATATTGTTGTGAATTTCACTATAAAACACTATATATCAATCTTTCAAAATTAAGAAAAAAAAGTGTTATGTATATGATATGAAAAGAAGAGAAAAAAGAGCCATTGGATAACCAGAGATATGATCAAGTGTGCAAGAACATGAAAATCAGCATACATCATATCATTTAATGTAATACATCTTGGACCCATGTAGTAACCACAGCAAACAGACATTTCTGAGGGAGAAAAAGAGAACTTACAAGTCATCTACTTACCAAAATCTGTATAAAATGTAAAGTTTAAAACAAGGGGATGGCAGGCAACATCCACTAGATCCATGCCTGATATAGTATGGAAGTATTAACCTGGCCTCAGTCTAAGGTTCTTGTTTTAGCAATAGAGAGAGTGGCCAAACAAACCTTAAGGTCACTTTGCAGGTTACCTCCCCCCTCCCCACTTTTTTTTTTTAAAAAAAAAACAAAAAAAAAACCCTCATCATCATTTAGGCTCATCTTTAAAAAGGGGCTCAAACTTCATTCACAACTACACCAACTAAAGATAGTTGCATTGGTTTAGTTTCTTAATTTCATGAGAGGAGGAAGAGGAGTTAGCACCACCATGATTGCCAAATCCCACCACCACTACTCCACCACCGCCACGGCTGCCGACTCATGGGCCAACCACCACCAAGATCAAGACCAATATATGAGTGGTGGTGGTGGGTGGGGGCTATCATGGCCACCAAGGTTCTACACTTGCAACTTCTGCAGGAGGGAGTTCAGATCTGCACAAGCACTTGGAGGCCACATGAATGTCCACAGGAGGGATAGGGCAAGGCTTAGAGTGCAATCACCTAAGCTTATAACTCCAAACCCTAATTTCACCCCCAATTTGAACCTTAACCTTATCCCAAACCCTAATCCCACCCCACCCAGTGCTTTACCTTCACCCTCCATTCTCCCAAGGTATAGCAAGCAAGTGGGCCCTCCTGCTGTGCCAGCTCAATGTGCTTCCATTTTCAATCCCAAGAAGCTTTTGGTTATGAGGAGGCCAAGGAATTTGAGTGCTAAGACTAGTAGGGGAAGAGGTGTTGTGAAGCTTGGCTTGGAGATTGGAATCTTCGACGACGATGAAGATGAAGATGAAGATGATCAGGAGGAAGATCTTGAGGTTGGTCTGGATCTCGAGCTTCGACTCGGTTACAGTCATTAGTTAATCAGCTTAGTATCTTGTTAGTTTCAGGATTAATCATGTCAAATTTCCAGATCCTAGGACTATTTAGGATGAAATTAATAGTATTTAATTCCTAGAACTAGTTATGAAGTATTATATTATATTATATTATATATATTATAGAAGCATATATTTGATGTACTGGAAATTAATGCAAAAGATATCCAGAAGATGAATGGTATGATGTCTGATTGCATTTTTTTTATTTTTAGGGCTTTATATCAGATGAAGATGATCATTTACTGGTACAACAATTTCATAAAATCAAGAAAAAGATTGTACCTTTATAACAACTTCAATTGAACATTTCTGAAGCTAAGATTAAATAATTAGAATTTCACATAATTCAATTTCAATCAAGGTTAAAAGAAAAAAGGAAAAAGAGGAAGAAAGTAGGGTGATTGCTAACTTAAGTGATTGATTTGGAGTCACAAAATTTAGAAAGTTGGGGGCCTTCAACTTGATCATGATGGCATGCATTTCACTTTCACATTGGTATTTAATTTTGTCCAGAAATTGCAAAACAAAAGCTTCTGCAGCACCCTCTAACCAAAGGTTAGTTTTGGGGAATCACAGTACATCATTCATAAAAATAATTTGTTTCTTCCATCATATCAAAAACCCATATATATATTATATGATCGAACTCTCTCACCTGCCTCTTAATTAATTTGCTCTTTTTTGCTTACATATAATTTTTCAGCTCACTAAGAAAAGGAAGCCATAACTCAATTCAAACCTCAAACTTCATCTAGTTAATTTGAGTCTCACACATTAATCAGGTGATTTATACTGTCAGATATATATGCATATACATAACAGCAAATTAGTATATACATACTATGTCTGTCTCAAAATATAAGTCATTTGACTTTTTAACACACTTTTCAAAGAGCTAACAACTCTATAAAATATTAATATTTTAAAATAATGTCATACTTATTAGCTCAAGTATATCAAAAAGTCAAACGAATATGTATAGTGCAAAAAAGTACCTTCAATTAAGAGAATTTAATTAATAAAAAGGATAAATTCAATAAACTTAACCTCATTAGATGTATATTGAGTTACTGACCACAATGTTTAGGGAAAAGTGTTAAATATAATACATTATTTTTAAAAATTAGGACTAGAAATTAATTAAGGTTGAAGTTGGCTAGGGCAATCACCAACACAGTAAGAGAGAGGGATGGAGATGAGATGAAACTTAAAAAGTCCAAAAACCTGATAATGGCTTCCATCAGGATTGGGTTTTGCAGTGCATCAGGGGATGTAAATTAAATACTGAAATGGCATTTTAAGAGTCCTTTTTAATAACTTAATTTCCTCAAACATAAAATCAGATGTTTTCTTCATACTTTGTCAGCATTTAATATTTCCTTTCTTGTCTTTCCTCTTCATCTTCTTCCTCAAAAGGTGTTGGGTTCAAATCCCACTTCATTCCTTATTTCTAACATGGTATCAGAGCTCAAGTGTTAAGGGAAAGAAGGGAGAAAGTAAGGAGAATCAAAAGGTGTTGGGTTCAAATCCCACTTCATTCCTTATTTCTAACACTTCCCTCATCTTGCATCATAAGGAGGACCTAATTGCATTAATCTCCTTCCAATTCGATAGACCGAGATGTGTTGATTGCTTATAATAAGTGTTGATAACGAGTTTACAAAGTTGTATATTGAGCAAGTCGGAGAAGATTGATAATCACTACGAAAAAATGGTCTCGAAATAATGCACATGAGGCTTCCGATTTCGAGGAAAAAAGTAATGAAATAGCATGATAAATCATTGTTGCCATAACACATAAACACACACATATATATATATACACATAATTTCAGTAAAAAGATATTCTGTGATCATACAAGCTAGTCAGGCTAGCTATATAAATGACGGTACATATATATACAAAGTATATATCACAAATTCATGTAATAAAAAGAAAGAAACTATTCCCTAGAAGAAGTGTTCATCAGTAGTCATGAAATTGATCTGAATATATGTATGTGTTTTCATCTGCTAAATTAGGACTGGACCTTTTCTTGTTTGATTGCTAGGGTTTTGTTTTTGTATCACCAGATTATGATATTTTTACCTGAATGCCTTTTAGAGTTTTGAGGCAGAGGGTTTTAGCACCTAAAAGACCATAAAATAAGGCAGTGTTTGGACAAAAGTGTACCGTGTGATTTGTTATGTCAAGGGATAAAAATGGAACAAAAAGAGAATGTAGCTTCATACAAGTTATTATTATACCCTATCATTTGTCCACTGTGGAGATCCAACTTAATTTGTGGGTTTTTTTTGTACATTGTACTTGTAGAGTTGTTTTAAAACTCTACTGGAACCCAATCCGTTTCCCGAGGATAGAGTTTTTCGGTTTTTATTAGATGATGTAAGAGGTGTAGCTAGAGCGAGTAAACCCGATACGAGAAACCCGACTTGCCTAGCCTAAATTAACCTAAGCTCTTGTCATAATTCATCATCCGTTTTGAATCAACCTAAATTCGACACAATCCCAGCCCAACCCAAATCCGATCCGAAATACTCATTTGTCGTTAACTTACAAATTGTATCCTGACTCGATTTTTTTTAATTAACAAAGCGAGAATTTGGGTGAGGTCAGCTACTGTTAGTCCACCACCCAATACTATCATGAGGATGAGAGCCTGAAATTCTAAATGTGATACTAGTGATCCGAAGTCCATCGTATGGTGAAGACTAGCAGTGCAATCTGCCAGTGTTATCTTGTCGAAAAAACGTGATTGAAACACATTGTATTGAAGGGCCGGAGCAGGATGTCAGAGATCAGCATCTCGGTCTCTAAGAAGCATCTCCAAACTCTGTTGATGGCATTGATGATAGTAAAGATGACATGTAATGACCTAAGTTCGAATCCCCCTTCCCCAAATATTGTAATGGCCTAAGTGACTAACTTTGAACCCAAAAAAAAGGTTGATATATATGGCTCGTTTATGAATCGCCCGAAAAATGATCCAAATAATTATTTTAAGACCCATTCCCATTAGCGTAATCGGCACAGTTTGGGGTAAAATGAGCCCAACACTTTTGACCCAAGTTCATAATTTGCTTCAATCGGCCCACTATTATAACTTGTCATTCAACCTCTTTTGCAATAATATTTAAAAGGGAAAATAATTTAAAATAATACCAACTATTAAATTTAAACTAAAAAGAATACAAATAAAATAAAAATATTAACATAATGCAAACTATCAACTTATAAACAAAAAATAATACTCCACATGAACATTAAAATCAACTAAAGATAATACAAGCTACGAAATTTTGACTTAAAATAATACAATAATAGCATTTGTTACTTGTGCATTTTGTTAGTAAATTATATTTTATTATATTAAATTTTTTTAAAAAAAATTATATGAAGATTACAATAGTTTATTTGAAATTCTTTATAAAAATTTTCAAGTAATCATAAAAATAATTGGTTTTTGTAATGATTTAAGATATAAAGCCGAGAATTAATATAAAATATTTTTATTTTTCAATAGGCAATTGATTAATAATGAAAATTTATCATTAGATATAATTAAATAAAATGATCAATCTTAAGGACTAGAGATAAAATAATTCAATGTACAATATCTATAAAATAACAGATTTTGTAACAACTTAATGATAAATTCTATAACCTAGCTATTATCATGGTAAAATGATAGATTTTGTAACCACTTAAGATACGAGAAGAACACATAGGGTGACACGTGGATAAAATAGATGGGGTCTTTGTCTAATGTGGCTTAAATATATTCGATCTTCATTAATTGACGTGTCAAAAGATGCAGGTCAAACTGCACCAGAAAATGATACGTAAGCGAATTGCATCAAAAGAGACTTCGTGTATTTGTTTTAGTATATTATATTATCTATAGATTTTAAAGTTGAATTAGGATAAGATTTAAAACAAAACTTTATTTATTAAAATTACAAAACAATCCATAATAAATCATACTCTGTACAAATTCATCCTTTATATTTTCAGTAGATTAAAGCCCCTATTTATTTTTTCAACCGTGTGCAATACAACCCAAAATTTTAAAATGACACAAAATTGCACGAATTGCAGGTTATGATTTTTTTTTGTGTGTGATAAATTATGGATAAAATGCTATGATTTTATGTAATTTTAAAATAAAAAATGTTTTTTTTTTTTTGTAAATTTAGATAAATAAATAATGTTTTTTGGTGTATTTACAAATAAAAGGGTGGATTTGTGCAAAACATGACTACTTATAGACATTTTTATATAATTTTGATAAATAAAGTTTTGTTTTGATTTTTCCCCTAATCCAAGTTCAAAATCTTGTATTATTTTAAGTCAAAGTCCATATATAGTTTTTATTATTTTGGTTTATATAGGTATATAGTTTGTATTATTTTGAGATTTTTTTTGTATTATTTTTTATTCGCATATAATAGTTGGTGTTATTTTAAGTCATTTTTCCCATTTTAAAAGAAAATAAGATGTATACGAAAACTTTAGATCGCATATAAAGAGTCGAGATATACATACTCTTTTCCAAACGATATAAAGAGGGTATTTTCAAGTGTCCAATGACTCCAATGTACCAGAAATAAACAAAACAAAACATCGAACCAAAAAAAAAAACATAAACACATAAAGACAAAGTAATACATAAAAGGATATGATCTCAAAAAAAAAAAAAAAACATAAAAGGATATCAATAACCACAATAATATACAAAACGCTCCAAAGTATCATCATTCCCCTTATCCCCTCTCACAAAATCTCTTTATTCTTATTCTTTTTTGTTTTATTGATGTTTGTAAGGAAAAGGAGCCGCCGATAATAGGAAGAGACATATAGTTAGAGATAGAGATAGGTGATTTAGACCTAAGTATAAAATGAGTAAGGAATATCTAGCAACCAAGGAAAATGAAAATGGAACTACCTAACGTGTCCAAACGTAACTAAATAATTTGTGTCAATGGTATTTCAACCATTTCACATTTGGGTACTGGACTTATTTCTCAAGCATCTACCTTTTTTTTATATTAAAAAAACAAAAATGCTGATCTCAAGAACTGAATTAATTCAGAATAGTAGGAATTGACATGGAATCAATTTTAGTACAAAATTAGGAGTATGAAACAAAGACCATCTAAACGACTTGCAGTAGAAAACTTGTATCAATCTTAAGCTACATACCAAGAGTTTGAATTTTGTGCTTCTTAGGGACTGTCTCGTAAATTTGATTATTATTATTAATGGGGGCTGAATAGTTAAATTGAGAAACCGTTTATTTTATAACACGATAAACTCTAGAATCTATTTTTAAATTATCGAAAAATTGAATGAAAAATCAGGCAAATTTTTTTCCCATATCGAAGTTGGTAATTTAATATAGAGTAGTTAATTTGTATACCTTTTAATGATTTTCAAATCCTTTTTAAAATAACAAAACTGAATGTATGTAGTAGAAATATTTTTTCAAATCGAAATGTTTTTGTAGAATAGAAAATCTGTATTATTAAAACAACGGTCTCTCTATCCTATGCTTTTGTGTAATAAGTTAAGAACCATAATTGTGAAAATCTATATCTAATATCTAATCTATATCTATATCTATATCTATCTATCTATCTATATAATATACTAAAACAGAGGCCGCTGGAGCGACCTCGCGGGCACGGAATTTTCTGGATTAAACGGGATTATTTTTGCTGATGTGGCATTTTCTGGATTAAAGTGACATTAATTTTTGGGTCACATCAATTAATAAAGCAATATAATTAGCTAAAAAAACTTATCTTTCTAAGTCAAATAATCTATCCAATATAACCTTATATCTTACCTATGTTTTTTAATTATAAATATTCAACCATATATTTCCAAACATTTAATCCGATAAAAAATTAACCGCACATCATATATTAATTGTAGTTTGTTATAGATGAGTTTTTTTTACCTTTTGTTATCTCGATGAATCAATATTCACGTCCCATTACAATTTACAACACATACTCTAATTTTTATAATTCTTGGCTTCTTTCAATTTTAACTAATGATCAATTATATTTTATTATTAATTTAATATTGTAGCTAAGTTAATAAATTTTATGGTGTTTTTAAAAAAATGTTCCTCTAAATCATGACTTAGATTTTGCTAATTTCGGAAAATGTCCATACTTTTTCCAAGTTCCAAGTCGTATTTTTGACGTGTCTATGATATATTTATAAAAATAGATTTTAACCATTTTTTAATAAGAGAACAAATATGATTAATGTACATTCTAAAAAACACAAATATGATTAATATAGATTCAAAAATGTTTATTACATTCTAAAAAACATAACACAACTTAAAACTATATATTTACTTTATATGGAGTAGTAATTTAAATTAATTCAAAAATGTTTTATATAATAAAACTTATTAAGAAACCGCACAACGGGCGGTACCGAATTTATATTTTATTCAATATAACCTTATAATTTATATTTTAATTAGAGTATGTGATTAAATTGGGAAAACTAGATTATCGACTTAATCTTCGAATAAAAAAATTATATTAATTCAACTATATATTTATATTAAAATAATAAAATCAGTACATTGCATTCTACGTTTTTCTAATTTTCACTTTTTTTATGGCCATTAATTTTAAAATAGTAATAACTAATTCAAACTTTTATGGGCGAATGTAGTAGTACATCTATCTATATATCTTCTAAATCTATATAATAAATATATATATCAATATATATATAATATTAAAACAGAGACGTGGAAATCCAATATGGCGGGTTCTGGTACGATTCCTTACGTGTCATACTCTGATGCACAAGAGGTCATTTCATGCCTCTTGTGCGATTTCGAATACCTGGAATTTTCTGGATTAAAACGGGATTATTTTTACTTACATATCATATTTGGAATTAAATTGATATTTTTGGTCTACATCAATTAATAAGTCAATATAGTTAGGTAAAAAATTTATATTTTTAGGTCAACTTTTTTTATCTTAGTCCAGTTCGATCGACTCAGTCGCTCTACATCTGGATCGGGTACTGTATGGCCCATTTAAGGGGTTGACCCTCCCACTCACAAGCGACTCCATGTTTCCAAGGGGATTCGAACTTCGAACCTCTTGGCATGGGATGTAGCCCCACAACCACTACACCAACTTGTGATTGGTATTTTTAGGTCAACTAATCTATCCAATATAACCTTGTATCTTAATTAGATAAATCTATATAATATTATATATTTTAATCGTATAATGAATTTGTTAATAATAATATGTTTAAGTACGTATTATATAAACCATCTTATCAAATCAACCTTTGCTAAAAAAACGTGCATTTTTAGATCAATTGTTTTAAAATTTATGGATTAGGCATGGTAAAAACTCTACTTTGATCTCTAATTTAACATTTATCTAAAATGATAAGCTCTCTACCTAATTAAGATATAAGGTTGAATATTTATATATAAAAAACCTAATTAAGATATAAGGTTATATTGGATAGATTATTTGATCTAAAAAGATAAGTTTTTTTTATCCAACTATATTGGCTTATTAATTGATGTGACTAAAAAGATAATATCATTTTAATCCAGAATATGACAACGCATAAAAAATAACACCAATTTAATCCAGAAAATGTCACGTATACGAATCGCACCAGACCCCATTTCAGGCCGAACAAATATGGTTAATGTAGATTAAAAAATGTTTACATTCTCAAAAACATAACATAACTGAAAACTATATATTTACTTTATATGGAGTAGGAATTTATATTAATTCAAAGATGTTTTATATAATAAAATTTATTAAAAAAACCGCACAACGGGCGGGTACCGAATACTAGTAAAATACTAAAACGGAGACCGCTGGAGTGACCTCGCGGCCACGGAATTTTCTGGATTAAACGGGATTATTTTCGCTTGCGTGGCATTTTCTGGATTAAAGTGGTATTATATTTCTGGCCACATCAATTAATAAACCAATATAGTTGGGTAAAAAACTTATCTTTCTGGATCAAATAATCTATTCAATATACCTTAACTAGATACACCCTAATTGTTAATTTGATCTTCAACCTCAAATCTAATTTGTTACAAATTTCTACGTATGTTTCAAAATTTGATGAAAAAATTAACTAGATATATACTAAGAGGATAAAATATTTTAATTAAATTAAATTGATAAGAGATGTTGTGATAGAGTTAGTAGACGTATAGTTATAAACTAACCCAATTTAATAAGCAAATATATATAAATAATCTATCCAATTTAATAATCTAACTAATCAAATATAATAATATATAAAAAAAAAACCGATCCAAGTCCTAATAGCCTAATATAGGTAGGTTGTTCATAAACCTATACTTGAAAGCAAGTTGACTTGCATATCGGTACGTTGGAGATTATATTTTTCCAATTCATCTCATAGTATTTTGAATATATTTGTCAAATTAAATCTTTGTCAAATATTCGATCTTTTTAGATGAAATTAAATATATTTATATAAATATTCAACCTTATATTTTAATTAGGTAGAAAATTAATTCTTTAGATAAAATTGAATATATTTGTATAAATATTCAACCTTATATCTTACATAGTTGAAAAATTTATCCTTTTTAGATGAAATTGAATATATTTGTGTAGATATATATAACTCATAAGATTTTGTATTGAATAGACAATTAATTAATGGTTTAAGATAAAATAGTGTATTTCTTATATATAGTCTAATCTACGAGTCATCACCAAACACGAAACCTTCGATATCATTAGCCGGTTCAACAACTTTCAATAGTTGCAAATCAAGATTCGCCGCTTCAAGAGGTATAGTTTTGACTATATTCATCATATGTATATCCTACTACGTGTATGCAATAGTTTTATAGGTAAAAATAATTCAAATAATCTGAACTTTAATGGGGTGAGCAGAAAACACCACCAACTTTACAATGTTACAAAAATAACCCAATTTTTGCAAAACCTGGGCAAACGCTACCACCAGCCCAAATTTTGTCCAAATGGACCACTGGTTTTATTTAACTGAAGGTGATGTGGCTGCTGACATGTCACCATACATAATTAAATATGATTATTAAAATGAAATAAATAATATCATTAAATAATTAGAATATACTTCGTATGATTACCTGGGATGAACAAGAGAGAAGAGAAATTACAGAGGACGATCGTAGAGACTCGGAATCGAAATTGTTCCATGGAGAAAAGGTGAGGGAAATTGGTTAAGCAGAAGGAAGAGGAAAACAAACCAAGTAAGTAAACACAATTTGTAAGTTTATTTGCATTATTCGATACTAAAGTTTCTTCCTTTCTTGACATATGATGGAATTTAGGGTTGGGTTATTTTGCTGAGAGGTTATGATTGAGACTAAAAAATGTCGTTTTGTTTTGATTTTTGTTGTCTTATTGAGGTGACAAATGGAAGATTATAATCTTGTTGATACTACTCCCCCAGTAAAGATGAAATTGAAAGTTAGGAAAGGGCCTCCATCTAAGCTTATTTTGAATAGAGAGGATCAATCTAGTGAAAGTGAAGAGACGTGTGATGGTACAGAGAGTGACAAAGATAGTTGTAATAGTGGAGGATCTTCAAGTGATAGTGATGACGAATGGATAGCAAGTAAACAGAAATTGAGGGAGATGAGCACTGTAACGGCCCAGAATTATGATTTCCGGGTTACGTTTCAAGGGATAAAACCCCTTGTTCGGATCTTGCAATCCAGGTACGGGTCGAGGTTTCAAACTCATTTTAAGATTTGTAGAAAGAGGGATCTCAAACCCTAAAACCTCGAAGGGCCGTTGGGTACCCTTAACCTGTCCTAAGACTACGTCGTGGAAACCATTTCAAAACGGAAGTAAAGCGGAAGTAAAGTACAGATACAAGTGCCACGGCGGAGCCGGGTCAAAACGGAGTCAAAAGTATACTTCCAAACAATATAATCAGAGTCTGGTGAAGTCTATAACTCCCGCGCCCACTTTCCGCCGACAAAATGACCCGCGCAATAAGCAACAGCAACGATAGGATGAACATAATAATTCCTAAAAAAATTGATTTGGGGCGGGATCAGATCGATGCCCACTTTCTCTGCATCCCAACCATAAGCACACATATACGCTATACCTAATAAAGATGCTCTAATGCAGTACGAAATTCAAACACACTAGCATGCTCCTAGTTCATAATAATGTGCAGAAGTACTGTAAAGGGCCCAAGACAATGCCAAGTGACATATCCCTCTCCTACCTCCACCCCTTCCGACAGGCGGAGACTGGCCAGCTCGTGAATGCATTCATTCATAATAGGGCGGCACGCATGCCTAACCCGCTCCACCATAAAGCCCGCAGGCATATCATGATAATAATATAAGGAAGTACTCGATTGACTCAGGGTACCCGATGAGGCTGGGCTACCCTATGACCCTAGCAAAGACTTCTAGGACTATCACAGATAACTGTTTACATACGCACAAAGAAATAGAATGCTCAACGATCGATGCAACCTAGCATGGTACTACATGGCATGCTGATCATGAATGCAACACCTAGTATATCATGCACCTATAGCAGGGAATCACTCTATTCAATCTGAGTAAGCTCCGAAGAGACTTACCTGAAGATGCAGAACAACAATATAACACGAGCAAGGCCCAAATGAAAGTCCAAAGCAATCCGGAAGCAATACACACCTATCATCAAGTCATTTCCATAAGCTACCAGACCAATATTCATACACACGATTCCCAAGTTCTCAATATACTCAAAACCAAACGGTGATAAAACTATTTTCCAAAACCTTTCCGCTACGATCAACATTAACCAAAAATCATTTACTTCCAATCAACCCCATTGATAAAATCGTACCAACCATATTTTCCAAGCTCTTACATCCCAAATTAAGTCAACTCATATTCAAAATAATTTCTCAAATCATACTTGGCTAAATTCCGACATTTGACATTTAAACCTTAAAACCACTTTCTCAAAATCTTATTATAGAATTAATTCCGGCATTTTGGTTTCAACACATCAAATCCTTTAAGGAACATTTTCGAACGACTTAAAACATTTTCTAAATAATTTAGCAACAATGTTTATCTAAAATAAACATTTAAATAAATCCATCTTTATTAAACCATATTTATAAAGCAACATTTATCTATAATAATACCATAATATAATATAACCCATATATAAAATCTCCCAAAATACCCATCTTAACATATATAAATATCAAAATTTAAATAACAACAACCCATCAATTAAACCCAACATAAAAGGCCCAAAAAAAACATCCCAGACCCGGATTCGTTGCCCAGCCCAAACCGAAAGTAAAAAGGGGTGCCCAGGCTCTCAAATCTGACGGCCCAAAGAGAAAGACCCGACCCGCCCACAAAAGGAAAGAAAGAATCCAGAGCCCATACCCGATTTCCACAATGATGGAGCCCCAAACCCGAAACCCTTACCCGGAAAGCCCAGCCCAGCTAAAGGAAAAAAAAGAGGAAACGGATCTCAACCTGCCTCTTCCTCACAACGGAGAACAGACGACGGAGACGGAAGAAGCGGAACGAAACCCAGGCTCCGGGGTGACTCCTCTCCGACCCAAGCTCACCCCATCAGACCGACTCGACATCCCGACCACCCCGGCCCCGGTAAGACCCAAACGCGAGGGAAAGAAAGGAAGAAAGGAAGGATTACCGAGATCGGCGCGATTCCGACAGGCTCCGGCTGAAATGGCGGATTTCCGACCACCAGGGCTCGATGGGAGGTCGATTGAGGGCCTAGGAATGGCGAGAGTTGAGTTCGAGTGCGATTGAGGAGGATTGGCATCGAAATTGACGAGAAAACCGAAAACAGACCTTGAACGGAAAAGGGAAAGGGGGTTCTCGTACGGCGCCGGCGGCTCTCCGACCGCTCCTGGGTGCTCACGGCGGCCTGTCTGCGTTCTCGGATGTCGGAGGAGGCTGAGGCCGATGCTGCTTCTACTGCCTGTCCAGGGAGGAGGAGGTAGTGGCAGTGGTGCTCGGAACCGGAAAACAGGGAAGGGCCAGCGCTAATTGGCTCGTCTAGAGGGCTCTCCTGGCGGCTTCCTTGACCCGCCGATGTCGAGGGAGACGATGGAGAATCCTGCTGCTGCTGCTCGTCGGAGAACGGAAGGAAAGCGGAGGCCTTGGTGCTCGGATCACGGCAAGGGAAGCTGGTGGATGCGGTTGGTAATTTAATTAATACAAGGCTGCTGGGTTTTTCTGATTGAGCAGAGATGAAACAGGAGAGAGGGAGGGATTGGTTGTCTTTGTGGGATTTGGTGTGGGAGATGAAAGAAAATGAGGGCAGGAGGGTGGGTTCATAGAGACATAGAGTGAAATCTGAGCATAAGAGGACCACCTACAGGCTACAGCTGTACAATACAGGAGGAGGAATGAGATTCCGTCCTATCGACATCTGTGTGAGAGAGAGGAAAAGAGAGAGGGAGAGAGAGGGAAAAAGAAAATAAAGAGAAGAAAATAGGAGAGGAGAATTGAGGGTTGTTGTTTGTCCACTTGTGTTTGTTATTTTTCAATGGTCAAAGAATCTTACTTTTATGAAGAGAGAATTGTTGTTTGTTTCTCAAATGAAGGGGATCAAAGAATGAGGGAGGAAATGAGACGATAGGATAAGATGGGTTGGATCAATTGTAGAGATCTAGGTAAGAATTGGTGATAAGAGACGGAAAGAATTTTCGAATCCCGAGGAGATAGACGGATTCAATCGTTAAAGTTAAAAATTGGGCCGGAATTTGCTTTAAGAATTTCGAGCTCGATTCATTAAATTTATGACGAGTTTTTCTTAAATTATCCAAATTAAATTCATTTTATTTTATATATTTTTAAATAGTTATTTTAAAAATCCGGGCCTTTACATCATCCACCTCTAAAAACAAGTCTCGTCCCCGAGACTAAAACCAAAATAGAGCAGGGGATGAAGTTTGAAATTGATGAGTCCTAGGACCATGTCCAAGAATCTTGTAATCATCTCGGTTGCGTCTTCCGGGATCCTCACAACATTCTAGTCACGGTCGTGACATCTCCGATTGGCCTTGACAAGTATGCGATAAGCGCCCCTATCACATACTCGCTTCGACCTTTCGGAAGTACCACAACTCTCTACAATATCATCACTAGGTCTTAGCAAGCACCCTACAAGCGCCCTCATAAAATGCTTGTATCCACTTCGTGAGACGTTATAATATAAGCCCGGGTTAAAAGTGTCAAAAAGGGATTCCGAAATTGAAAAAGATTGGCCTCAAAATCGTTGAAATTCTCGATAACTTTTATTCCTTACAGATCTAAGCTAATCTTATTCAAAACCGTTCAAATCTGCAAATCCACGTTTAAACAAGCAGCTTACACAAAAACAAGTAAAATCGTATCGATCAAAATTTCGTCAAAATCCTCCAAAACCAAATCAGCTTCCCACACAACAATCAATCAAATTCAGAAGCTCGGAGGTGGAATCATCCACTTCTAAAGGCTAATCCCATATTCTCTTCCTAGGTTCCAGAATCAAATCAATCTATCAGTCTCAAATCAAGCAAGATTCACAAGCCATAAGCAATGCATAACTACATAACCAATCGATCCCCAACGAGTGCATCATACGACAAGTCTCAACATATGCCAACACAATGTCACAAGGTCACATCAACATCTCCTCATCATACTAAAGGTCCTAATATGCATCTATGACAAAATGATTACACACATCTCAATATCACACCAAAGTCATAAAAGGTAACCCTTACCATAGAGTCAACGAATCAAAACTCATTGTCAACACATCTACACAACAAGTCATGCCGTTAAGATTCGACAAAAAGGGAAGATCAACCAATATATCAATCATCAAGGTGTCAACATGCTCGAAAGACATTACTGTAACTCATCACAATATCATATAACATTCATTTAGTAATTAGGCACCATTATCTTACATATACAAGTCATATTCATACTCCAATTCATATTCATTATTTAACATATCCCTAGTCAGGCTTAATGACCATACAGCATAATATCATTCTTGATCGGATTCATCATAGTTGCTATCTAACATCATGCCAGCAAATATAATTAAATCACATAATCAAGAAAATTCTCACGTCATACCAGTCAATTTAAAACACAATTCCCCACTCGCCCATCTTCCTCTCTCAAGCCAAGACTAACCTCCTTCTAGACTCACCAACCTCAACTCAGTCAAAATTCCCTAAAGAAATCCCAATTCATTCCGATACTAGAATCTCGCTCCTCATTCCACCAAGCACTCTCACTAGCCATCCACCTCTAAGAATCCAACTCCTATTTCTAACATCACACCCGAGTACCCCCTTATACTACGTACTGAATACTCTCAAGGGTCATTTCTTACACTCTCACACTTTACAAGACATCTCAAACATCATGCCCAGCTAACCATACCCCCACCGAAGACTTACCCAAAAGCTTAATAGAATCACCCGAGCATTGCCTCTCATAAATCCCAAGACTCACTCTGTCTCTCCCAAGCCTACATCTCTCTTGCGACTTACTACGAAATATCATCGATCATCCTAACCGCCTAGAATTCTTTTACCACCCACCAACCACTCAACAAGGGAACCTTCAACCACAAGTTCAAAGAAGAAGCAATCATGGACAATATTACGCATAAGGATCACATCATATCAACTAGCATTTATAGCATCACGAGTTCATCATCAATTATTGCAACTATATCAACAATCTCAATGTGCCGGCATGCTTAATAATTATTGTAAAACATCATATACGAGCATAGTCAATCCAATCTAGCAAGTTTCATCATGACCTTATCAGATAACAATTCAGGTTCTCAGCAATTGCAGCTCACATTTTATAGGCAAGGAATTTAGATCATGTTTTGCAACTCAGAGTGTCAACACATCAAGGCATAAGGCACATTAGAACTATAAAGCATCAAATCATATCATCATAGACAATCAGACAACAATTCATCACCAAATCAACACATCAACACGTAATTCTCATCGTCAGGTCAGTGCAATATCATCAACAGATTCAGAAGGGTTAGTAATTCGAACGGAGAACAATCCCGCTTGCAAATCATATCGTACACAGTAACCGTAATCTTTGATGCGTGCCCGTTCCGCCGACATCATAGATCCTGAGGCCCGTGGGTTATGGGCCCACGCTTCCGTCACACGGCTCTATTGCTATCCAACTTCATTTCATTCTCTTTCCCATGCGATCGCTCGTTCAGGTATCGCAAATGAGTCTAAGTTAGCAGAGATAGGGGGGTGACAAGAACGGGTAACCAAATGTTCCTTTCGGAACTAACATAGACCAAGGCTAAGAACGACAAGACTAAAGACAAGACTAGGGACTAGACTCTGACCCGAGAATAACAACAATGCCCTCATGGAAGTCTATTAGGTTATAATCGCGACAAGTAACACGAATTCATCATGGAGCATATCAATTTCACTAACCCACACTAACATGTACCTATCTCAAGGGAAAAGAACATGCGTATTCATTCCAAAAGACACAATCAAGTCCTACACGGATGCATGCGAGATAGACTAGTAGTATGTGATTCCATGGAAACAGATATGCTCAGCAACTTTAAACAGGATACGCGGGATTTATTGAGCATCACAATTATCACATGTGTAAACAATGCACGAGCTTGGTGTATGCATCATACGAGAACATATAAGAGCAACATAGTAACTACCTCATCTAACACAATGATCGAATAATAGGTCAAGCATGGCACGTAATCATATGACGAGATACATTTAGGAAGCATGGGTCCTACATGGTACTAGTGATACTTGATGTGATACAAGCATAGTCAAGAGTCATTAAGAGGAGTTCAGCATAATATTTACGAAACATGAGACATCGTCAAAAGTAACAAGAAATACACCATGGGCGATACATTATAATCATACTAAGAACGACCCATCATAAAGCACATTCACAATACAATAATCATCACATCATAGAACAAGTACAACACGTGATCATTTGGCGAATCATATTGGAAATCCTAAGCCCTACCAGACACTACTAACACTTATCAAATATTAACACAATCAAGGTAACTCGACTAAATCCATTCTAACATTCGTGCATCATGCGTATGCGAAATCATGATATAGCGTGGTGTGTGATCATGCGAGGTGTCCAGTCATACGTTCATGCAAGCAAGAGAGAATCTCATAGGGTAATAGGGAAATACCACCGAGCGATAACATATAAGCATGCAAGAATTTACCATCACGAAAAACAAGTCGATCATCGAATTCAGCACCAGTCTAATCAGGATGAGTAAAACACTTTAAGAGAACAACAAGAGGGAAGAAACACACTATCAGGGACCTAGCTCGAGAGGGAATCAACAGTAGTGTAGGCAAGGTATAATTCGCACAAGTCATGATCAAAGGTCCTATATGACACTAATGGCTCAACATAACACGCGATACATACATGCAACTAATCATGGCGACACATAAGAAATTAATTCAGTCACATTCCAACAATCTAGAAACATGAGGAAGGTTTTACGATGTATAACACGAGTTTAAGCAACAATAATTAACCCGATGTATGCGTAACAAACAAGCATGCTATTGATTCTTGTCACAAAAGGGATAATAGGCATTGACACGTCATCATCCAACATGCTAAGATGATCATCTATCAACATTCATACAAAGAGGAATTGATCACACTATCATGGACCTAATCCAGGGAAAGCAACATTCATATAGACCCATATCACGCCCTTTATGTTTCTAACCAATCAGTAGTACGATCATTACAACAGGTCAATTAGACACGCGAACCAAACATAATCATGACAGAAAGCGAGATACAACACGAGACCTAAACAATGTGACTAGCATGGATACGGAATGTTATACAATCACGAATTTACACGAAGGATCATCACAACAACATGTACTGGGAATTACGTATCATATAAGGCATGATGACATCAAGTTGTAGCACGTATCAAATAAGGAACTTGCTTCATCAGGGTATCAAAATTTAACGATCACACTACCATGAACCTAGTAGAGTAAAATCATGCAGATTCATTTCATGCAACTCACACATCCATTCAATCATACGATTAATAGGCCAAGTAAACATGCTTCAACAACATACAATCATGGTAGAACCCAAGACATAACACAAGACCTAAGCAAGGTACCCAATCATAGATGCAACAACATGAGTAGCTTTTTACCAATGATCATTCGTAGGGTACATGCCAAAGATTACAAAATTATACCATGCAATTCAGAGGGAGTCACAATTACAACCTGACAGGGGTCCCTAAGGGCAACCATTGACTTTTCCCAACCGACTCATCACCCCTCTTTCCCGTGGGACTCCGGTACGAATCTTGTGGTAGGAAAACACTGGTTAATCATCATAAAAATCAAGAAAGACAACCTCATAAACACCTTACTCTCGACTCAAAATGACATCAAGAACTACCTTCCAACACTCACTCAAACCACCTTTATTTCCATACTTGTTTCCGACACAACGTGTTTACCGACCCGATTCCCCGTGGAAGACACTGACATCTGGGAGGGAGACTCGATAGAACATGGTTGAAGAGGTTGTTTCACACAAGCTGGACTTGACCATATAGAAACAATGGTACTCCCGCTATCCCGTTTTCACATATCAATCACTACACATTTAATTGTTAGGCACACCAATCAGATATCTAGCATAGCAAACACTCAACACAGAATTTGTTAGTGACACTCATAATGACCTCCTTGGAGTCTTCCAGACCCATCTGTAAAGAACAAGCTAATATTTCGCCTACCCATTTCCAACTACATCCAATAGGGATGGTCTAACGTCTGTCACTACCCACTCGCGTCCCCATTTGGTCGGTCTTCCTCTTTTATTACAAGTCAAGTTCATTACTTAGTCCAATTTAGGTTAGACATCTTAAATTCATTTTGCCCCTTTAAAACACTTTCAAATCATTTGAAATTCATGGGCGGTTTTCCAAAACATACACTCGACCCTTTTGTACCCGAATTGCACAACCTCAGCTCTGATACCATCTTTGTAACGGCCCAGAATTATGATTTCCGGGTTACGTTTCAAGGGATAAAACCCCTTGTTCGGATCTTGCAATCCAGGTACGGGTCGAGGTTTCAAACTCATTTTAAGATTTGTAGAAAGAGGGATCTCAAACCCTAAAACCTCGAAGGGCCGTTGGGTACCCTTAACCTGTCCTAAGACTACGTCGTGGAAACCATTTCAAAACGGAAGTAAAGCGGAAGTAAAGTACAGATACAAGTGCCACGGCGGAGCCGGGTCAAAACGGAGTCAAAAGTATACTTCCAAACAATATAATCAGAGTCTGGTGAAGTCTATAACTCCCGCGCCCACTTTCCGCCGACAAAATGACCCGCGCAATAAGCAACAGCAACGATAGGATGAACATAATAATTCCTAAAAAAATTGATTTGGGGCGGGATCAGATCGATGCCCACTTTCTCTGCATCCCAACCATAAGCACACATATACGCTATACCTAATAAAGATGCTCTAATGCAGTACGAAATTCAAACACACTAGCATGCTCCTAGTTCATAATAATGTGCAGAAGTACTGTAAAGGGCCCAAGACAATGCCAAGTGACATATCCCTCTCCTACCTCCACCCCTTCCGACAGGCGGAGACTGGCCAGCTCGTGAATGCATTCATTCATAATAGGGCGGCACGCATGCCTAACCCGCTCCACCATAAAGCCCGCAGGCATATCATGATAATAATATAAGGAAGTACTCGATTGACTCAGGGTACCCGATGAGGCTGGGCTACCCTATGACCCTAGCAAAGACTTCTAGGACTATCACAGATAACGGCCGTTCTGTTTACATACGCACAAAGAAATAGAATGCTCAACGATCGATGCAACCTAGCATGGTACTACATGGCATGCTGATCATGAATGCAACACCTAGTATATCATGCACCTATAGCAGGGAATCACTCTATTCAATCTGAGTAAGCTCCGAAGAGACTTACCTGAAGATGCAGAACAACAATATAACACGAGCAAGGCCCAAATGAAAGTCCAAAGCAATCCGGAAGCAATACACACCTATCATCAAGTCATTTCCATAAGCTACCAGACCAATATTCATACACACGATTCCCAAGTTCTCAATATACTCAAAACCAAACGGTGATAAAACTATTTTCCAAAACCTTTCCGCTACGATCAACATTAACCAAAAATCATTTACTTCCAATCAACCCCATTGATAAAATCGTACCAACCATATTTTCCAAGCTCTTACATCCCAAATTAAGTCAACTCATATTCAAAATAATTTCTCAAATCATACTTGGCTAAATTCCGACATTTGACATTTAAACCTTAAAACCACTTTCTCAAAATCTTATTATAGAATTAATTCCGGCATTTTGGTTTCAACACATCAAATCCTTTAAGGAACATTTTCGAACGACTTAAAACATTTTCTAAATAATTTAGCAACAATGTTTATCTAAAATAAACATTTAAATAAATCCATCTTTATTAAACCATATTTATAAAGCAACATTTATCTATAATAATACCATAATATAATATAACCCATATATAAAATCTCCCAAAATACCCATCTTAACATATATAAATATCAAAATTTAAATAACAACAACCCATCAATTAAACCCAACATAAAAGGCCCAAAAAAAACATCCCAGACCCGGATTCGTTGCCCAGCCCAAACCGAAAGTAAAAAGGGGTGCCCAGGCTCTCAAATCTGACGGCCCAAAGAGAAAGACCCGACCCGCCCACAAAAGGAAAGAAAGAATCCAGAGCCCATACCCGATTTCCACAATGATGGAGCCCCAAACCCGAAACCCTTACCCGGAAAGCCCAGCCCAGCTAAAGGAAAAAAAAGAGGAAACGGATCTCAACCTGCCTCTTCCTCACAACGGAGAACAGACGACGGAGACGGAAGAAGCGGAACGAAACCCAGGCTCCGGGGTGACTCCTCTCCGACCCAAGCTCACCCCATCAGACCGACTCGACATCCCGACCACCCCGGCCCCGGTAAGACCCAAACGCGAGGGAAAGAAAGGAAGAAAGGAAGGATTACCGAGATCGGCGCGATTCCGACAGGCTCCGGCTGAAATGGCGGATTTCCGACCACCAGGGCTCGATGGGAGGTCGATTGAGGGCCTAGGAATGGCGAGAGTTGAGTTCGAGTGCGATTGAGGAGGATTGGCATCGAAATTGACGAGAAAACCGAAAACAGACCTTGAACGGAAAAGGGAAAGGGGGTTCTCGTACGGCGCCGGCGGCTCTCCGACCGCTCCTGGGTGCTCACGGCGGCCTGTCTGCGTTCTCGGATGTCGGAGGAGGCTGAGGCCGATGCTGCTTCTACTGCCTGTCCAGGGAGGAGGAGGTAGTGGCAGTGGTGCTCGGAACCGGAAAACAGGGAAGGGCCAGCGCTAATTGGCTCGTCTAGAGGGCTCTCCTGGCGGCTTCCTTGACCCGCCGATGTCGAGGGAGACGATGGAGAATCCTGCTGCTGCTGCTCGTCGGAGAACGGAAGGAAAGCGGAGGCCTTGGTGCTCGGATCACGGCAAGGGAAGCTGGTGGATGCGGTTGGTAATTTAATTAATACAAGGCTGCTGGGTTTTTCTGATTGAGCAGAGATGAAACAGGAGAGAGGGAGGGATTGGTTGTCTTTGTGGGATTTGGTGTGGGAGATGAAAGAAAATGAGGGCAGGAGGGTGGGTTCATAGAGACATAGAGTGAAATCTGAGCATAAGAGGACCACCTACAGGCTACAGCTGTACAATACAGGAGGAGGAATGAGATTCCGTCCTATCGACATCTGTGTGAGAGAGAGGAAAAGAGAGAGGGAGAGAGAGGGAAAAAGAAAATAAAGAGAAGAAAATAGGAGAGGAGAATTGAGGGTTGTTGTTTGTCCACTTGTGTTTGTTATTTTTCAATGGTCAAAGAATCTTACTTTTATGAAGAGAGAATTGTTGTTTGTTTCTCAAATGAAGGGGATCAAAGAATGAGGGAGGAAATGAGACGATAGGATAAGATGGGTTGGATCAATTGTAGAGATCTAGGTAAGAATTGGTGATAAGAGACGGAAAGAATTTTCGAATCCCGAGGAGATAGACGGATTCAATCGTTAAAGTTAAAAATTGGGCCGGAATTTGCTTTAAGAATTTCGAGCTCGATTCATTAAATTTATGACGAGTTTTTCTTAAATTATCCAAATTAAATTCATTTTATTTTATATATTTTTAAATAGTTATTTTAAAAATCCGGGCCTTTACAAGCACTAAATTTGAGAGTGTTGGACCTTCTTACCTAGCTGCACATGCTGAACAACAAGCAAGTGATAGTGAAAATTCAGAAAACCTTTATGCATTACCAACCATAGAGGAGGAGGATGAGATTGATTCAATGAAGGAGAATGTGCATTTCAAAGTTTTAAGTGATGCTGAATTGAAAAGTCTTGTTTGGAGAGTTGGCATGCAGTTTGCATCACCTCAAATATTTAAGGGGCAAGTTATAAGATATGTTGTAGTTGCAGGATATAGCATCAGATGGTACAAGAGTGAAAAAAACAATAAGCTGGCAGCCAGGTGCAAACAAGGTTGCATATGGAAGATATATGCGTCATGGGATGGTAAGAGAGAGAAATTTGTTGTGAAATCAGTGACCCCTGATCACACATGTAATAGACAAGATTTCGAGAATATTCAGGTGAAGGCAAAGTGGTTAGCAAAAGAGTATTTGGAACAATATAGGAAAGAACCTAGCTGGTCCACTAAGGCCTTGATTGATGCAGTGATGGCGAGATTCGGCGTACAACTGAAAAGGTTTACGTGTTATAGGGTAAGAAAACATGCTCACAGAATGATATATGGAACAGCTAGTGATCATTACAATAAGGTTGGGTCATATTTGTTTGAGCTACAAAAAGTAGATCCTCTCTCTACAATAAATTTGCTTACTGAGAAGCCAACAATTCCTACTGAACCAGAAGCGTTTAGGAGGTTATATGTGAGTTTTCCTGCACTTAGAGAGGTTATATGTGTGTGCCTTCGTCTACCATTGAGTTTCAAGTCGTATGTAAGAGTGACATGTTCAGTGTAAATTTCGAGAAGAAGATTTGCAGTTGTAGGAAGTGGGATCTCTCAGGAATACCTTGCTGTCATGCTATATCTTGCTGCAATTTCCTTAGAGTTCAGCCAGAAAATCTTGTGTTTGATTGGTTTAAGAAGGAGAAATATATTCAGAGTTATAAACACTCCATCAAGCCAGTAAAGGGGGAGAAACATTGGGAACCAGTAGACCATCCATTAGACCCTCCATCAATTAAGGTTAGTGTTGGAAGGCCAAAAAAAAATAGAAGGAAGCAAGCTCATGAGAGGTTTGATAAGAAAGGAAAGTTGTCTAGAGATGGGACCGAAATGACCTGTCAACTTTGCAAGGGAAAGAATCACAACAAGAGGACATGTCCTCAAAAGGACAAGATGGCAGTCCTTGAAGCAGCTCCCATAGAAGTATAACTTTCACATTCACTTTTTCTTAGTTTATAAATACATTTTAGCTCCTTGCTAAAAATTGGTTGCATACTTTCATTCATAGGTGAGACCGAGAGGAAGACCGCGAAAGGATGGACAGCCTCCTAAGAGGGAAAGTGAACATTCGAGGAGCATGACCAATCAACCCAGCAAATCAAGAGGCAGGCCTAGGAAAGCTCCAACAATCAGCATGTCTGAGACTACAATCCCAAATGGCTTTGGAGTTTTCTTTGGTGGAAATCAAGAAATTTACATTAATGTAAGTGAATGGTTTTACTATATTTTCTAGTTTCAAAATACCACTATTTCATGGTAATGTATAGATCCTCAATTTTGCAGCCAGGTATCACAACAACTCAACAACCCAATCGAGCATCACAAGCTTTAACATCCGCCCAACGGGAAAGCTGACTACTAAGTACAATTAGCTATATATTTTTAGAGAACCAGGATAGTTAACTTCTTTATTTTTTGCCTTATGCAAGGTATACTTTTGGAGTACTAGTTGGTTATTTTTATCCTCTATTTTGGGAGTGCTAGTTGGTTATTAAGCCGTCATGGTACAAGCTAGGTGGATTATGGGATTTTGCTGTCATAAACTGACTATGACTCAAAAAACGGAAGCAATCACTAATGAAATTTATGGATTTGCATTTTTTATGAACATGAGTACTCACTTTTGTGTTCTGTCAATCGTTGAGATCAAATAATCTAGCAAAAAGCCAGCTTTCAATTGAGTTGAGAAAAGCCTATGCGGGATTTGAACTCGCATCTATGTGCATATGCACATTGCTTTACCATTTGAGCTAATAGGCTTAAAAGAATATAGTTCATACTTAGTACATTAATTATTTCTCTCATTTTGATTTACTGGATTCAAGATAATATATATGTAAAATTTGCTACAGCAGGTCACACCACTAACAAACTACTTTGAGTGAGAATCCAAACACAGTCATATATAATAGCCACTCAAATTGATAATGCAAAATGCAAAACCATTACCAACTCAACATCCTGCAATTTATTATTTTCTACAAGATTTGGCTCGAAAAGGTCAATGGGGTCATGGGTGTTGCTGCACATTATTGGCAGTCCTCAAAACTTCAAGAGCAATAGAGGATTTAACCCTCCTGCACATTATTGGCAAACTCCAGCCTAGGTACCAACCTACAGTAATACACAAACCAAATATAGCCCTTGCAATCACTTCTTCCCTTATTTCTAATGTCAATCCTTTTACTTTCAGCAATTCAACTCGGAAAAAAAATTTCAGTACCTTAAGTTTAGAATTTGGGTAAAGCTACTTTAATTTGTACACATGACAACGATTCAGTTTGAGGAACCCTTAAGCTTTGAATTCTTTACCTTAAGCTTTGATTTGCAATCACTACTGTAATATTTAGGAAATTCTTTACCTTAAGCTTTGAATTCGAAAACGATTAAGTTTGAGGAACCCTAATTTGTACACATGACAAATTAGGACAAAGCAGAGTTGGGAGACAAAATTGGGGCTAATCTCATACGAATTCTAAAAAAAAAACTAGGAGAAAGCACAATTAAGAGGGTACCTCTTGCTTTGAATCGAGCCCTAAACGCCATTCTTAAATACCTACAACCCATCTCCATTGCCGATGGCTTCAGTTTCTCCGCCGATGGCTCCAGTTTCGTTGGATCCAGTCGATGGCTTCAGGATGTAGTCTATCTCCGCCATCGTCTTCAATTGCTGGGTTAAGCCTAGTCGTCTTCTCTAAATTATCATCACAAATCCCAGTCGCCTTCTCCGATTCGTCTTCTCTAGTTTTTTTTAGTCCGATCTTCTCTACGTTTAATTCTTTAAAGTGACAGGTCAGCAGCCACATCACCATCAATTAAATAAAACCAGTGGTCCATTTGGACAAAATTTGGGCTGGTGGTAGCGTTTGCCCAGGTTTTGCAAAAATTGGATTATTTTTGTAACATTGTAAAGTTGGTGGTGTTTTCTGCTCACCCTAGTAAAGTTCAGATTATTTGAATTATTTTTACCTAGTTTTATATTCTAAAATAAGGTCCTTAATTAAAATAGCTTTATTCATCATATGCAGATTTGTTTTCTTAGATGAAGAAGTAATCTCTTATATTAATTACACCTTATTTTAATTAATGTAATTGATTCGGTTTTGATTATAGTATTAACTTTTCCCTTTTTGAATTGTACATCAGGATTTGATGATTAAAGGATTTGAAGCCATGGTTCCATTCGTTCTCAATTATTTTAATTGACAAAGGCTATCAATTTTATTTTTAAAAAAATCTATCTTCTACCCACTACAATTTTACAACACAATATAATTACAAAACTCATTACTTTAATTACTTAATATATAGATTCAATTCATTATCTTCCGTACGTGTTCCAAATTTTATTATTTTGAAAGATATTATATATTAATGTGTAAGTGCGGGCATATATGCACAGTTGATGCACAACTTATAATCATGGTGAACATTTTGCACGAGTAAAGGTGACAATTAATACAATTTCACAAAATATTTATAATACGTGTTAAATTTATATGATAAAATTTTACAAAAGAATTTATTTTATTGCTCAAAATCCGTCATTATATATTACTATTATATATTACTATGTACATGCTATATTTTGTTATCTTATTTAACGATCTCACTTATATTTATAAATCTATCCAATATGTAAATATACTCCGTATATGCATATGTATAAAAAGATGTATAAAAATATGTATAAAAAGATATATATATCACAATTTCTTTCTCATCAATTTTTTCAAGGATGATATTTCATACATGGATGATAATTTTATTTCATCTAAAAAGATATATAAAAAGAGATAAAATAATTTTATTTGATTTAAAAATATATATAAAAAGAGATCAAATATACTACGAAAAACACTCGTGTTTATACTAAAAAATAACACAAGGGAAAATATAAAAAATTATAAAAAAAATCTATCCAGTTATCTTTAAAGATTTCTAACCACCTACATTTTGACTTAGTTTCTCTCCATTAAGGTGAAAATAATGTTAAATTACATGTTATTATCATCTGATCGAATTTGATATATTTTCTAATAATTTTAGACAAATTTGGTCAAATAAGTTAGATCAAATATATAAAATTATTAATTGATATGGTTAAAAGGATTTAAACTACACGAGTAAGCGACATATAAGTGAAATTAATTAACCTCTTAGCCGTATATTCAATTTCATCTAACGAGATTTTACTTTAATTTATTTTACAATTGATTGAACGTTTTATTAAAATATTTCAAGAATAAAATTTAATAAAAAAATATTTCAAACAAATTAACATAATAAATTATAATTTATTAACAAAACGCGCAAACGCGCGGGTACCGAATACTAGTAAAATACTAAAACAGAGACCGCTGAAGCGACCTCGTGGTCACAGAATTTTCTGGATTAAACGGGATTATTTTCGCTTGCGTGTCATTTTCTGGATTAAAGTTGTATTATATTTCTGACCCATAATCATTAATAACTCAATATAGTTAGGTAAAAAACTTATCTTTTTAGATCAATAATACATCAAATATAACTTGAATTAGTTGTTATACATATTTATTATTTTCATGCTTTTGTTAATAAATAAACTATATTATTTATATACAATATTGACTATTACGTACTGAAACTACTTTATCATCGACCGGTTTGTCTTATGAGGTAATATTTGTAGTTATAATTTATCTATTATAGACAAAGGTTATATTTGTATGCTATGGTGAATTGGTGACCTGATCACGAAAAGTTCGACAATGGAAATACTCAAATACATACATTCGACAATGGGAAAGTGATCCTTTTAATTATAAATATTCATCCTTATATCTAAATTAGTTAGAAAACTTATCTTTTTATACTTCATATCTAAAAAATAATCTTTTCAATATAATAACTTAAATTTTTATAATTTTATCTATATCTTAATTATTTGAAAGATTTTGTTTTAAGTAAAAATATATTTTTATAAAACTCGATAAAAACAAGTAAATTTTATATTATTTTCAAGGTGTAAATTTATTTCACTTTTTCAATTCTAACTAATTAATGATAAAACTCTAGAAAAAGAATTAAGCACAAATACATTTTAATATTAGTACATTTTTAATTTCAAGTATAATAATTACTTTTCATCTTTTTTAAAATATACTACGTATCAATGTATAATTAAAGATGAGTTTAGCGTATTAATTAACAAAAATATAAAGCAAGGTTAACGTTAAATTTATTATCCTATTTACTATACAAAGATAAGGATTTGACAGAACAGATGATAGAAAAAGTTAAGATAAATGTTGATAATTCAATAAATAAATAAATAAATAAATATATATATATATTGTATATTGATATGAACTAAACATACTCTTAATTTAATTTATTGTTATTAAAAGATCCAAACATTTCAACCAAACTATTATAACCTTTAAATTTTAAAAATAAAATATAAATTAAACATCATTTTAGTTATTAAGAAACCGCGCAAAGTCGCGGGCCACGATACTAGTAAAATACTAAAACAGAGACCGCTGAAGCAACCTCGCTGTCACGAAATTTTCTGGATTAAACGGGATTATTTTTGCTTATGTGGCATTTTCTGAATTAAAGCGGTATTATATTTCTGGCCCACGTCAATTAATAAACGAATATAGTTGGCTAAAAACTTATCTTTCTGGATCAAATAATCTATTCAATATACCTTAACTAGATACACCCTAATTGTTAATTTGATCTTCAACCTCAAATCTAATTTGTTACAAATTTCTACGTATGTTTCAAAATTTGATGAAAAAATTAACTAGATATATACTAAGAGGATAAAATATTTTAATTTAATTAAATTGATAAGAGATGTTGTGATGGAGTTAGTAGACGTATAGTTATAAACTAACCCAATTTAATAAGCAAATATATATAAATAATCTATCCAATTTAATAATCTAACTAATCAAATATAATAATATATAAAAATAAAAACCGATCCAAGTCCTAATAGCCTAATATAGGTAGGTTGTTCATAAACCTATACTTGAAAGCAAGTTGACTTGCATGTCGGTACGTTGGAAATTATATTTTTCCAATTCATCTCATAGTAATTTGAATATATTTGTCAAATTAAATCTTTGTCAAATATTCTATCTTTTTAGATGAAATTAAATATATTTATATAAATATTCAACCTTATATTTTAATTAGGTAGAAAATTAATTCTTTAGATAAAATTGAATATATTTGTATAAATATTCAACCTTATATCTTACATAGTTGGAAATTTTATCCTTTTTAGATGAAATTGAATATATTTGTGTAGATATATATAACTCATAAGATTTTGTATTGAATAGACAATTAATTAATGGTTTAAGATAAAATAGTGTATTTCCTATATATAGTCTAATCTACGAGTCATCACCAAACACGAAACCTTCGATATCATTAGCCGGTTCAACAACTTTCAATAGTTGCAAATCAAGATTCGCCGCTTCAAGAGGTATAGTTTTGACTATATTCATCATATGTATATCCTACTACGTGTATGCAATAGTTTTATATTCTAAAATAAGGTCCTTAATTAAAATAGTTTTATTCATCATATGCAGATTTTGTTCTCTTAGATGAAGAGGTAATCCCTTATATTAATTACACCTTATTTTAATTAATGTAATTCATTCGGTTTTGATTAAAGTATTAACTTTTCCCTTTTTGAATTGTACATCAGGATTTGATGATTGAAGGATTTGAAGCCATGGTTCCATTCGTTCTCAATTATTTTAATTGACAAAGGCTATCAATTTTATTTTAAAAAAAATCTATCTTCTACCCACTACAATTTTACAACACAATATAATTACAAAACTCATTACTTTAATTACTTAATATATAGATTCAATTCATTATCTTCAGTACGTGTTCCAAATTTTATTATTTTGAAAGATATTATATATTAATGTGTAAGTGCGGGCATATATGCACAGTTGATGCACAACTTATAATCATGGTGAACATTTTGCACGAGTAAAGGTGACAATTAATACAATTTCACAAAATATTTATAATACGTGTTAAATTTATATGATAAAATTTTACAAAATAATTTATTTTATTGCTCAAAATCCATCATTATATATTACTATTATAAGTTACTATGTACATGCTATATTTTGTTATCTTATTTAACGATCTCACTTATATTTATAAATCTATCCAATATGTAAATATACTCCGTACATGCATATGTATAAAAAGATGTATACAAATATGTATAAAAAAGATATATATACCACAATTTCTTTCTCATCAATTTTTTCAAGGACGATATTTCATACATGGATAATAATTTTATTTCATCTAAAAAGATATATAAAAAGAGATAAAATAATTTTATTTGATCTAAAAAAATATATAAAAAGAGATCAAATATACTACGAAAAACACTCGTGTTTATACTAAAAAATAACACAAGTGAAAATATAAAAAATTATAAAAAAATCTATCCAGTTATCTTTAAAGATTTCTAACCACCTACATTTTGACTTTGTTTCTCTCCATTAAGGTGAAAATAATGTTAAATTACATGTTATTATCATCTGATCGAGTTTGATATATTTTCTAATAATTTTTGACAAATTTGGTCAAATAATTTAGATCAAATATATAAAATTATTAATTGATATGGTTAAAAGGATTTAAACTACACGAGTAAGCGACATATAAGTGAAATTAATTAACCTCTTAGCCGTATATTCAATTTCATCTAACGAGATTTTACTTTAATTTATTTTACAATTGACTGAACGTTTTATTAAAATATTTCAAGCATAAAATTTAATAAAAAATATTTCAAACAAATTAACATAATAAATTATAATTTATTAACAAAACGCGCAAACGCGCGGGTACCGAATACTAGTAAAATACTAAAACAGAGACCGCTGGAGCGACCTCGCTGGCACGAAATTTTCTGGATTAAAGCGGGATTATTTTTGCTTATGTGTCATTTTCTGAAATAAATTGGTATTATATTTTTAGACTACATTAATTAATAAACCAATACAGTTGGGTAAAAACTTATCTTTTTAGATCAATAATCTATCTAATGTAACTTTATGTCTTAATTAGTTTTTTTTTCAAATAAAATTTTAGAAAATAAATCTATGTACAATCCTATAGTATAAAATATAAAATAAATTGGTGCACAATATGGCGGTTACAGTTTTTCATTGATCTCAATAAATAAAAAATCCCATTAATTTATTGATAATACAATCTTTATTGAATAGTTTTTGCCTATCTTTTTTTTTTCAAAAATCATCAATAACCAAAATCAATCTTTAAGGTGGATCGAGGATGATAGGAACTCTATATATTAATTGATGAACAAAGTCGCTTTCGGGGTACGGACTTCGGACTTCGGATAGTATGTACATGGATGGTAATTGGTACATCATATGCACAATTATATTTCTGATTCAATTATTGCATTGGTACATCATATGCACAATTATATTTCTGATTCAATTATTGCTTTGTGTGTGTAAAATATAAATTTGTTGATTTGTATTAGGAATTAATTTGTATATATCATCATCGTACCGATATATATTAACTTTTTTGGTGTTTGTTCAAGTGTAGATACCTTGAGAATGCACGGCCTCTGCGTCACCACCCTAGCTAATTACGTGTTTGGTGGATTAAGAAACACAAATCTTTTTAATTTCTTGCCAATTTTAATTCAAACTAGATCTGGTAAACTCTCCGTCAATTTTTGCATATTATTTTTGTTTTTTAGTGTTTTAAATTTCCTCTTAGGAATTTAATTACATTTTGATTTTATCACGGTTATTTAACATTATAATCAGTTTTTATTTAGCATGCAAATTTGTTGATCTTTTTCATGTTAATTTATTGGAAGAGATTCAATTGCCTACTATATTTATATATTTGTACAATTGTCTTTGAAGATAATAAGATTTATGCTTTGATAAGAAACGGGAAGTTGATAGGTGAAAAGAACCATTGAGATTGTTGGAGTTGTTCACGATTTCAAAAGAGGTAAAACATTCGTGTCCAACTCTTTATGAATCAAAAAGTATGAAAATTTATGACCAAAAAGGAAAAAAATAAAGTATGAAATACTAAAACAGAGGTCTAAAACGGCTTCTGGTGCGATTCGCATATGTGGAATTTTTTGGATTAAAACGGGTTTTTTTTATCTAAAAGGTAGAATACTTGATAAAAAAATATATGTAATTATCTGTACATTAAATATATATAATTTACTACCTTTATAATGATATTTAATATACTTAATCAAGATAGGATTGGGATAATACACATGTGACATACCTACCATCATTGATAATGAAAATATATACTGTATTGTTCTCAAATATATATATATATATATATATACACACTGTATTAAGATAGATATATCTTCAACCATACGGTACAAAAATATATACTGTATTTAGATAGATATATCTTCAACCATTCAACATAAAAAATTAATATCATGCCGTCATATATACAAGTTTCATTATATTTTTATTTTTAATGTAGAATAAATTTAGTTACGAATTTTGAGATACCTATATCTTAATTAGTTAGAAAATTTGTCTTTTTAAATTAAATAATCTATCTAATATCTGGTTCATTATTAATATTCAACCTTATATCTAAATTAGGTAAAAAAAACCTATCTATGATAGTATATAATATGTGTGTGTGGATATATAAAAAATTATTGGTTGATATGGTTAAGTATTCTGTATTATTTAAATAGTTTTTAATAAAATTGGTTGGAATAGGCTGGAGTTTATATATTATGATTTTGATAATATTTTGTGACTTATTTGAATAAATATAATTAATTTTGAATAAAATATATTTATTAAATCTATACCAAAAAAAAGTCGATTTCACATTCATGGAATTTTCTGGATAAAACGGGATTATTTTTACTTACGTGTCATATTCTGAATTAAATTGGTATTATATTTTTAGGTCAAATTAATTAATAAGTCACTATAGTTAGGTAAAAAACTTTCTTTTTAGATCAAAAAATCTATTCAATATTTGGTTGATTATTAATAAGCCAATATAGGTTGATTAGATTTTTTATAAGCCTTAACTAATAAATTGATCCGCACTTGACAATAAATACATTATACATAGATCAATTTGGATAGAATATTTGATTATTCTACGTTTAAGCCATGTAATTATTTGACGTCTAAACTATCTATTTTTAATATAAATAAAAAAAAAGATCTAAACAATTTGATTTTGGATGACAATAAATCTTTCATCCCATATTCATTAGTTTTGTTTTAATCTTTATCGAGTTACAAGATATTTCATACTTAACTAACTTTATTTTATTATCGTGTTTAAAATACTTTCATTTATTTTATTATCATGTTTAAAATACGTACATTAATTAGTTTTAATTTATGCTTTATTTTTATTAGTTGTACACATTAATCGTAAAATAGTTCATTTATTAATTTACATGTAAGTATTATTTAACCAAATAAATTTTACATGAAAACATTCAAATATCACATGATATTTTATTATTCTCAGAGAAATTAAAAAGATATAGCATAATATAACATCTACCTTACTAATATATATATGTCAATCCATAGTGCAATCTAAATCTTATTTAAAAGAAAAAATATATAATTAAATCATATTAATTTTTAAATTTATCTCACATATTTGTATTGATTTGGATTTGTTACGTATCTTTTTTTTATATTTGTGTATATATAATCAATTAAAGGAATTTATGTACATATGCCTGGCCGATCTTATCCAAGCAAAAGTTCTATCTTTCTTTTACTATTGATTATTCAAATTTGACCTATTCAATATATCTTATAAATAAAAATTTTTTTTAATGAATAAATAAATCTTAAATAATATGTGATATAATTAATTAAATTCAACAATCTATATCTATCTATATCTATATATCTATATAAAATACTAAAGCTAGCAGAGGCCTGAAATGGCCTAGATCATTGAAATTAATTACGACTATATTACAAAAGAAATCTAAATAAAATATATTTATATATTGCACCGTTAGTGGATCCAAATTCGATAACTATCTAATATATAAAAAAATATATACTTAATTTTAATTAAAAGAATTCTTATGGATTAAGGTAAAAGTAGAGGAAGAAAAGAGAATAAATAATCAATAGATTTTACCATGTTAATTTATTTCATCAACTATTAAAATTATATCGAGCGAGTTTGATTAGATTTCTACGTACTAAAATATCATATCCAATGAAGATATATATAGAGGGATAATTAATTGATAAGAAATATATATATAAACCTTTTAAATTATTATAACCTTCGAATTTATTATATGTAACTAAAAAGGTATATATAGCTAAAAAGGTGTATTAAAAGATCCAAACATTTCAGCCAAATTATTATTGTAAAGGCCCGGATTTTAAATAATAAATTTCAATAAATAATAATAAGATAAAATAAAATAAAAATTCGGATATTTCCAGAAAAACTCGTCCATAATTTCCTAAATCGAAATTGAAATCCTTTAAGCGGATTCCAACCTAATTTTGAACTTTGAGGGACGATTCCGTCATTTTACCTTGGGATTTGAAATAAACTTTGGGATGTTGACATCTTTGAAAATTTGAAGCGTTATTTTGATCAAGTCGGAATAAGATCGAGAGAGCGGGATTTAAAATATCAATTGTCGGAAATTCACATTTCCGACTCGGGACCCCAATTCCGTCACCTTCTCCCATTCTTATCCATTCCATGTCATCCCTCTCATTTGGGTAAAATTCTATCCCTCCTTTCACTCCCTCCCTTCTTTGAGACATTTCCTATGGAAAACAAACAACAAATCCTTCTTTTCCAAAATCAGGTTTTGACCACACTTTTCTCTCACACAAACAAGGAATCCAAACACACCCCAGTTCCATCTCCCCTCTCTGTTGTTGCCGTGAGGAACCCCTCCCCAAGACACCTCCATTTTGCTCAGCTCCTCTCCACCAGCAACGCCGAGAGCAACCAGTAGCTCTGTTCTTCTTCCCCGAGGAGCAGCGGTAGCAGCTCCTTCTCCGTCTTCCACCAAGTCGCAGCAGCAACCTCCCTCCGTTCCTCCTTCCTTTCTCCTCGACGAGCAACCAGCAGCGCCAGGCTCTCCCTCCCCCCTGTTTCGAGCGCCTTGAGACGCCAGTAGGATCCCGAAGCCGCCAGAAGCAGCAGCAGCTTCTCCCGGAGCCGCCAACGCCGCCACCAGCCCTCTCGCGCTCACCGTAGCTCTCGAAGGTCGACTTTGTTTTCTTATTCGATTCCGGTCCTAATCTCGTCAAAGTCTGTTTTTGCTCACCCATTACTTCTCCTAGGACTCGGTCGGAGCTCCTTCCTCGTCAATCGCCGCCGGAGCCGGTCTCGGAGCCCCTCGGAGTCGGAATCTTGCGATCTCGGTAATCCTCCTCACTCTCCTTCCTCGCTGCATCTTCTTTCTGGCTGTCTGGGTGTTTTAGAAATTGAGTTCTAGTTCGGTTGGGAGAGGGTTGTTCGGAGACAGGGCACCGCCGGTGGCCTGAGGTTTTCACCTCCTTCTCCCGTCCTTTTCCTTCGCCGTCGCTGCGTCTCTGTTCTTCTGTTGAGGAAGGAGATGGGTTCACTTAACAGTTGGGCAGATCTTGGGCCTAATATTTCGGGTCTGGGCCGGGTATCCAGTTCATTTCGGGTTGTGCATCCGGATCCCTTCTCCCCCTTTCATTCCTTCAGCATTTGGTTCGGGTTTTGGCTCGGTTCATTTTGTTTTAAATGAAAAACCGGTTCAGCTTTTGGGTATGGGTTATTGGATCCGAAATTTTAAAAAAAGATTGGGCCTATTTCCTTGGGCCTAATTCTTTGGGTAAAATGTGGTGGAATGGAAAATGGATTTTTAAGACTTATGTATATTTTGATATAAAATATCTTAAGTAAATGGAATTAATAAAATTAAAAGGAGAGTTTTGGAAAATTATTTAAAAAGGGTTATCACGTGATCCGGAATTATCTCTTAAAAGGATTGATTGTCTTGAAAACTAAAATGCCGGAATTGTCTCTATAATATGATTTGAGAAATTATTTTAAAAATGAGTTGACTTAACTCGAGATTTAAGAGTTTGGGGAAATGAGTTCTGAAATGTTATTTTAATATTCCATATTAAGGAAGGGATTTGACGGAACTTGAACTAATTGATCTTGAGCTTGAAGTTATGTTAAAAGTGTCATTTCAAATGTCGGGATTTTGTCTTGGCTTAATGATATTAGTTTTGAGAAGGAAATTGGAAAAATGATTTTGATTGATGTTGATCATATCGGAAAGGTTTTGGAAAATGATTTTACCATCGATTGGTTTTGAGTATGTTGAGAACTTGGGTTCTGTGTATATGAATGTTAGCCCGATAGCTTATGAAAATGGCTTAATGATAGGTGTGTATTGCTTTCGGATTGCTTTGGACTTGCATTTGGGCCCTTGCTTGTGTTATATTGCTGTTCTGCATCTTCAGGTAAGTTCCCTAGGGGGCTTACTCAGGTTGGACATTCAGGCCTGTTGTTGCATTTTATGTTAGGTGTTGCATTCATGATCAGCATGCCATGTAGTACCATGCTAGGTTGCATCGATCGTTGAGCATTCTCTTTCTTTGTGCGTATGTAAACAGAACGACCGTTATCTGTGATAGTCCTAGAAGTCTTTGCTAGGGTCATAGGGTAGCCCAGCCTCATCGGGTACCCTGAGTCAATCGAGTACTTCCTTACATTATGATATGTCTGCGGGCTTTATTGTGGAGCGGGTTAGGCATGCGTGCCACCCTATTATGAATGAATGCATTCACGAGCTGGCCAGTCTCCGCCTGTCGGAAGAGGTGGAGGTAGGAGAGGGATATGCCACTTGGCATTGTCTTGGGCCCTTTACAGTATTTCCGCACATTATTATGAACTAGGAGCATGCTAGTGTGTTTGAATTCCGTACTGCATTAGAGCATCTTTATTAGGTATAGCACATACTATGTGGCCTCAGAGAGGACTGCCGGTCCCGCGTGCGTGGCTCGATCTGATTCCTTTCCCCGTTCTTCTTTTAAAGGTATTATCTGCAGATTGAGTGCTCGATGTCGATATGATGGGGTTCCCTTTTGGCGATTCGAAGAATCTGGCTAACATTCTAATTTAATACAATGGTAACCACCCACTCATGATTTGGTTTTGATCCGGCTCTGCCGTGACACTTGTATCTTTACCTTGCTTCCGCTTTACTTCCGTTTGAAATGGATTCCGCGACATAGTCTTCGGACAGATTAAGGGTACCCAACGGCCCTTCGAGGTTTTTAGGGTTTGAAATCCCTCTTTATACTAATCATAAAAGTGTTTGAAACCTCGACCCGTACCTGGATTGCAAGATCCGAACAAGGGGTTTTATCCCTTGAAACGTAACCCGGAAATTATAATTCTGGGCCGTTACAAAGATGGTATCAGAGCTGAGGTTGTGCAATTCGGGTACAAAAGGGTCGAGTGTATGTTTGGAAAACCGCCCATGAATTTCAAATGACTTGAAAGTGTTTTAAAGAGGGCAAAATGAATTTAAGATGTCTAACCTAAATTGGACTAAGTAATGAACTTGACTTATCATAAAATATGGAAAACCGACTAAATAGGGACGCGAGTGGGTAGTAAAGGCGCTAGACCTCCCCTATGTAACGGCCCAGAATTATGATTTCCGGGTTACGTTTCAAGGGATAAAACCCCTTGTTCGGATCTTGCAATCCAGGTACGGGTCGAGGTTTCAAACTCATTTTAAGGTTATTAGAAAGAGGGATTTCAAACCCTAAAAACATCGAAGGGCCGTTGGGTACCCTTAACCTGTCCTAAGACTATGTCACGGAAACCATTTCAAACGGAAGTAAAGCGGAAGTAAAGTACAGATACAAGTGCCACGGCGGAGCCGGGTCAAAACGGAGTCAAAAGTATAAATCCAAAACAATATAATCAGAGTCTGGTGAAGTCTATAACTCCAGCGCTCACTCTCCGCCGACAAAATGACCCGCGCAATAAGCAAACAGCACCGATAGGATGAACATAAATAATTCCTAAAAAAATTGATTTGGAGCGGGATCAGATCGATGCCCACTTAACTCTGCATCCCAACCATAAGCACACATATACGCTATACCTAATAAAGATGCTCTAATGCAGTACGAAATTCAAACACACTAGCATGCTCCTAGTTCATAATAATGTGCAGAAATACTGTAAAGGGCCCAAGACAATGCCAAGTGGCATATCCCTCTCCTACCTCCACCCCTTCCGACAGGCGGAGACTGGCCAGCTCGTGAATGCATTCATTCATAATAGGGCGGCACGCATGCCTAACCCGCTCCACAATAAAGCCCGCAGGCATATCATAATATAAGGAAGTACTCGATTGACTCAGGGTACCCGATGAGGCTGGGCTACCCTATGACCCTAGCAAAGACTCTAGGACTATCACAGATAACGGCCGTTCTGTTTACAAACACATAGAGAAATAGAATGCTCAACGATCAATGCAACCTAGCATGGTACTACATGGCATGCTGATCATGAATGCAACACCTAGTATATCATGCACTTAAAGCAGGGAATAGCTCTATTCAATCTGAGTAAGCTCCGAAGAGACTTACCTGAAGATGCAGAACAGCAATATAACACAAGCAAGGGCCCAAATGCAAGTCCAAAGCAATCCAAAAGCAATACACACCTATCATCAAGTCATTTCCATAAGCTATCGTGCCGACACTCATACATACGAAACTCAAGTTCTCAACATACTCAAAACCAATCGATGATAAAACCATTTTCCAAAATCTTTCCGATACGATCAACATCAATCAAAATCATTTATTTAAATCCAACTTATTGATAAAATCGTACCAACCATATTTCCGAACTCATTTCCCAAAGTTTTCCAACTCTTAAGTCTCAAGATAAGTCAACTCACTTTTAAAACAATTTCTCAAATCATATTATAGAAATAGTTCCGACATTTTATTTCAAACCTTGACTTTAATGTTTCAAGTAACTTAAGACATTTGTTAAACATTCCCAAAATAGGTCCATCTTTATAAACCCTATTTATAAAATAAATTACTTTATCGATTGACCTCAATAAATCACTCTAAAATAATTTTATAATATATAATAATAATTTCAGAAATCCATATTTATCACAAAATCAGAAATAACATGTCTTAATAATAATAACAATAGGTTAATCAAATAGGTAATATATGATAACATGTTAACTCTACAATTGTATAATATAAGTAACACACAACAATACCCATCTACTAACAAAAGCCCAATCTCACAGCCCAACCCTTATGTGAATAAAAGAAGGAACCCGGCCCAGCCCAGAGAAGGAATGAAAGAATAAAGGATCCGGATTCCATGCTCCCTCTCCCAAAACTGGATACCCACAAGAGAAATGATATAACCCGGAAAGGAGGGATCGAATCCGGCCCATGACCCGGAAAATTAGGCCCAACCCTGCCCAACACTGCCTTCCTTCTTTCCCAAACAGATAGAACAGAGAGCGACGTCGGAGAAAGGGACGGAAGAAGGAGGAGGAAGAGCTCAGGCCTGCCGGCGGCTCCTTTCCGGCCAAGACTCTCCCACCCGGACCGACACTACATTCCGACCTCAACCGACCCAACAGGACAGACACGAGCGCAGGGAAGAAGGAGGAAGAGAAGTCTCACCGAGATGGTCGTCGTTCACGCCGGAACTGCTCACCGGAGGACGATTTGCTTCGTTGGAGGCTTGAGGGTGCGATTATCGACCTGGAACGGATGGAGTGGTCAAAAGGAGGGACCTTTACAGGGTTTCGAATCGGAATCGAAGGGAGGAGGTTGCGGGGTGCTCACCGAGGGCTCGAGCTTCGCCGGAAGGTTCGATTGTGGCTCGCCGAAGACTTGGGATGGACGGAGGAGGGAGGCGACTTGGTGCGCGGAGTGCCGACGGGAGAAGAACGGGGAGGTGTGGTCCGGATTGTGCTACTGGTGACTGCTGTTCTTGGCGGCGGTCGGCGACGGATCCGAGGGCTGCTCCTGGCGGCTACTGCTGGACCGAAGAGAGGAGGAAGGTGGGTGGAATTGTTGTTCGGCTTTGCTACTCGGAAAAACAGGGACGATGGTGCTGGAACAAGGTGAAAAGGAGGGAGTTGTGGCTAAGGATGTGAAGGAAAGAAGGGGGGAATGAGTTTCCTGGGAAGACAGTGAAAGAGGGGAGCTGCTATTGGGTATAGAAAACAGAAGGGAGTAGGTGGTGTTTAGCATCTTGCCTTTCTGGGTGAAGCAAGCACATGAGGGAGGAGGTGGGAGTGGATAATATTTAGCTAGAATTGGGGTGGAGTGAGCTGGAGTTGGGTTGAATGCAACCCGGATAGAGGTGGGAGGAAGAGACAAAATGTGACCCCAAAACAATTTCTCAAGGTACCCGGAAAACAAATCCCAAAACCCGCTCTCTCGATCTTATCCCGACTCGTTTACAAATAATTTTTTTAAAATTTTCAATCCGAGTTTAATAATGGAATTTCTAAAAAGCGGAATAAAATCTATTTTGCATAATTTAAAATTTGGTCGGAATCCGCTTTAAAAGTTTCGAGTTCTATTTATTAAATGGATGACAAGTTTTCCTTACAATATCCGATTTAAATCCATTTTATTTTATTTATTTTTAAATTATCATTTTAAAAATCCGGGCCTTTACATCATCCACCTCTAAAAACAAGTCTCGTCCCCGAGACTAAAACCAAAATAAAGTAGGGGGTGAAGTTTGAAATTGATGAGTCCAAGGACCATGTCCAAGAATCTTGTAATCATCTCGGTCGCGTCTTCCTAGATTCTCACAACATCCTAGTCACGGTCGTGACATCTCCAATTGGTCTTGACAAGTATGCAATAGGCGCCCCTATCACATCCTTGCTTCGACTTTTCGGAAGTACCACAACTCTCTACAATATCATTACTAGGTCTTAGCAAGCAAACTATAAGCGCCCTCATAAAATGCTTGTATCCACTTCGTGAAGTATCATAGAGTTGCCTGGGTTTGAAAAGTTTCAAATGGAATTCCATAATTGAAAATAAAGATTAGCCTCAAAATCGTTGAAATTCTCGGTAACGTTCATTCTTTTACAATCAAAGCTGGTCCTTTTTCAAAATCGTTCAAAATCTTCAAATAAGACGTCTAATTAAGCAACCTTACACCAAACAACTCAAATCCCTTTCAAATCAAGATTTCGTCAAAATCTTCCAACCACCAGATTAGTTTCGCGCATATCAAACAATCAAATTCAGAAGTTGGGAGGTGGAATCATCCACCTCTAAGGGCTAATCCCATATTCTCTTCCTAGTTTCCAGAATCAAATCAATCTATCAGTCTGAATTCAAGCAAGGTTCACAGTGCATAACCACATAACCAATCGATCCTCAACGAGTACATCATACGACAAGTCTCAACCATGTATCCACACAGTTCCACAAGGTCACATGAAGCATCTCCAAATCATACTAAAGGTTAAAATGTGCATCTAAACAACATACCAAAAATCATAAGGTATATCTACATCATACTGAAGGCATCACAAGTGCATAATCGAATGCTCATCACTCATCACGTAAGCACACATGTCCAAAAATCAACGGGTTAGGTGTTATGGGGTTAGTACGCCAGTACACATCAAATCTCACTATCGCATATCGATATTGAAACACAAGTAGGACAGATTCATCACGTTAACATATCAACACAACAAAGTCATGCTATTAAGATTCAGAAAAAGGGAGATCAAGCAGTATATAAATCATCAAAATATCAGTATGCTCTGAAAGACATCACCTTAACTCATCGCAACATCGAATGACAATCATTTAAAAATCATGCACCATTATCTCATATGTACTAACCATAATCATACTTCAAGTCATATTCGTCATTTACATAACCACTAATCATGCTTGTCAACCATATAGTACACATCATGCTTACTACCACATAATAAAACATCATGCTTCCACATAATAGCACATCATTATCTCGTATGTCATATCACAACGCATCCTAACATGCTCCTAAAACAACACAGCAGAGCAGCAATATGTCATGATAACATTTGTCACTACCAACTAGATTTCAATATTGCATAACAGCATGTAATATCATTCTGTATCAGATTCATCATAGTTGCTATCTAACATCATGCCAGCAAATATAAATAAATCACATAATCAGGGAAATTCCTCACATCATACCAGTCAAATAAAACACAATTCCCACTCACCCATCTCCACTCTCAAGCCAAGATTAATCCTCTTCTAAACTCGACAACACTAACTCCGATAAAATCCACCGAAGAAATCCCAATTCCTCTCGATGCTCAAATCTTACCCCTCCTTCCGCCAATCAATACCACACCATCCACCTCTAAGAACCCAACTCCTATCTCTAACTGCACACCCGAGTACCCTCTCGTTCGATGTTCTCAATGCTCTCAAAAGTCATTTCTTACACTTCTCTTACTACCCAAGACATCACAAGTATCACCCAAAAGCTCATCAGAACCCACCAAGTATTGTCTCATGTACATCCCAAAACTCACTTAATCTTACCTCAGTCAACATCCCTCTCTCGCGACTTACCTCATAATATCATCGTTCATCCTAACCGCTTAAATTCTTTCACCACTCTACCAAATGACCTCACCCACGGGTTTAAAGAAAAAGAAATCATGGAAATCATCGAACATAAGGTCTACATCATAACAATTTGCATTTATAACATACATCATGGGTTCAACAAACCTTAATTTTTACCATCATGCTCAAAATTATAGCAAAACACCATATATGAACATAGTCAATTCAAGCTAGCAATTTTCATCATAACCTTATCAGATCACAATTCAGGCTTATCAGCATTTACAGTTCATATTTTACAGGCGAGTAATTTCAATCATGCTTATCAACTCAGAGTATCAACGCATCAAGTTACCATGACACATTAGAACTGTAAGGCATCGATTCATATCACCATCGAAATTAGGAACAGTCATCATCAAGTCAACACATCAACACATAAATCACATCGCTAGGTCAGTGCAATATCATTGTCAACAACCAAGTTCAAAAGGGTTAGCACTTCGAATAGCGAACAATCCCGCTTGCAAGTCATATCGTACACAGTAACCGTAATTCTCGATGCGTGCTTGCTCCAACGACATCATCGATCCTGAGGCCCGTGGGCTATGGGCCCACGCTTTCTTTGCGTTGCTCCATCGCTAACTAACTTCTTGTTTCCTTTTTCACGCGGTCGTTCGTCCAAGTATCGCAGAGGAGTCTAAGTTAGCAGAGATAGGGGAGTGACAGGGACAGGAAACCCAATGTTCACTTCGAAAATACAGGCCAAGGCTAAAAGGATGACAAGACTAGAGACAAGACTCTGACCCGAGAATAGCAACGATGCCCTTATGGAAGTCTATTAGGTTATAATCGCGACAAGTAACACGAATTCATCATGGAGCATATCAATTTAACTAACCCACACTAACATGTACCTATCTCAAGGGAAAAGAACATGCGTATTCATTCCAGAAGACACAATCAAGTCCTACACGGATGCATGCGAGATAAACTAGTAGTATGTGATTCCATGGAAACAGATATGCTCAGCAACTTTAAACAGGATACGCGGGATTTATTGAGCATCACAATTATCACATATATGAACAATGCACGAGCTTGGTGTATGCATCATACGAGAACATATAATAGCAACATAGTAACTACCTCATCTAACACAATGATCATATAACAGGTCAATCATGGCACGTAATCATATGACGAGATACATTTAGATATCATAGGTCCCACACGATACTAGCGATACATGATGTAATACAAGCATAGTCAAGAGTCATTAAGAGGAGCTCAACATAATATTCAGGATAGCAAGAGGAGAATCACAGAGTAACAGAATGACATCACGAGCGACAAATCATCATCATTCTATGAATGAACCATCATAGGACACCTATAAATGTACAGTAGTTATCACATCATAGAACAGGTACAACATGTAATCATTTAGCGAGTCATGCTGGAAATCATAAGCCCTGCAGAATACTACTGGCACATATCGAACATGAACACAATTAAGATAATGCGATTAGATTCATCCTAACATTCAGGTGTCATGCGTGTGCGAAACCATAATATAACGTGGTGTGTGATCATGCGAGGTGTCAAGCCATACGTTCGTGCAATCACGATATGATATCACAGAGTAATAGGGGAAATACTACCAAGCGATAACATGTAAGCATGCTAGGATCAAGCATCACAGAAATTAAGCAAGACAGTCATCGAATTCAACATTAATCCAATCAGGATGAGTAAAGCATTTTAAGAGGACAACAAGAGGGACGAAACACACTATCAGGGACCTAGCTCGAGAGAAAATCAACAGTAGCGTAGGCAAGGTATAATTCACACAAGTCATGATCAAAGGTCCTACATGATACTAATGGCTCAACATAACACGCGATACATACATGCAACTAATCATGGCGGCACGTAAGAAATAAATTCAATCACATTCAAGCAATCTAGAAACATGAGGAAGGTTTTACGATGTATAACACGAGTTTGAGTAATGGCAATATGATTGGAATACGGGGCATGAGCTCAAATCAACACATACTAGGATAAAACATGCATTTCTCAAGACTCAATTATACCAAATATTCTCTCTTCAACACAAGTAACACACAACAATATCAAGTGCAAAATAATCAGCAACAGTTAATCTGACAATTACAAAATAGATATGCATGCTATAGGTTCTTGTCACAAAAGGAATAAGGAGCATCGACGCGTCATCAGCTAGTATGATAAAGAGATCATTTACAGGCATTCATACGAAGAAGATTTTATCACACTATCATGGACCTAACCCAGGAGGAAACAACTATCATGTAGGTTCATATCATATGGTCCATGCTTCAAATCAATCATAGAGGCAATACAAGAGGCCAAGTGGACATGCCATGACAACATATAATCATGATGGAAAACAAGACATAACATGAGTAACCTTATACTAATATGATTATTTGCGAGGCACACACGGAAGATTACAGAATCAAGTCATGCAATTCAGAGAGAGTCACCATTACAACCGGACAGAGATCCCTAAGGGCAACCATTGACTTTTCCCGACTGACTTCTCACCCCTCTTTCCCGTGGGACTCTGGTATGACTCTTTGTGGCAAGAAGACACGGGTTGGTCGTCACAAGAAGCAAGAAATGCAGCCCAGAAACACCTTACTTGACTTAAAGGGACATAAGGAACCACCTTCCAATATTCGCTCATACAACCTTCACATCCATACATGATTCCGACACAATGTGTTTACCAGCCCGATTTTCCCCGTGGGAGACACTGACATCCGGGAGAAAGAGTCGATAAGATTCTCAAGGGTTTAGCAACGTGGAACGGGCTATCACACATAACTGGGTTGACCATACAGAAACAAGGGTACTCCCACTATTCCGTTTTCACATATCAGTCAATACACATTTAACTGTTAGGCATACCAGTCAGTTATCTAGCATAGCAAGCACCCAACACAGAATCAGTCAGTGACACTCATAATGACCTCCTTGGAGTCTTCCAGACCCATCTGTAAAGAACAAGCTAATATTTCGCCTACCCATTTCCAACTACATCCAATAGGGATGGTGTAACGTCTTTCTACCCACTCGATCCCCTCTTTAGTCGGTTTCCCATATTTTATGATAAGCCAAGTTCATTACTTAGTCCAATTTAGGTTAGACATCTTAAATTCATTTTGCCCCTTTAAAACACGTTCAAAACCTTTGAAATTCATGGGCAGTTTTCCAAAACATACACTCGACCCTTTTGTACCCGAATTGCACAACCTCAGCTCTGATACCATCTTTGTAACGGCCCAGAATTATGATTTCCGGGTTACGTTTCAAGGGATAAAACCCCTTGTTCGGATCTTGCAATCCAGGTACGGGTCGAGGTTTCAAACTCATTTTAAGGTTATTAGAAAGAGGGATTTCAAACCCTAAAAACATCGAAGGGCCGTTGGGTACCCTTAACCTGTCCTAAGACTATGTCACGGAAACCATTTCAAACGGAAGTAAAGCGGAAGTAAAGTACAGATACAAGTGCCACGGCGGAGCCGGGTCAAAACGGAGTCAAAAGTATAAATCCAAAACAATATAATCAGAGTCTGGTGAAGTCTATAACTCCAGCGCTCACTCTCCGCCGACAAAATGACCCGCGCAATAAGCAAACAGCACCGATAGGATGAACATAAATAATTCCTAAAAAAATTGATTTGGAGCGGGATCAGATCGATGCCCACTTAACTCTGCATCCCAACCATAAGCACACATATACGCTATACCTAATAAAGATGCTCTAATGCAGTACGAAATTCAAACACACTAGCATGCTCCTAGTTCATAATAATGTGCAGAAATACTGTAAAGGGCCCAAGACAATGCCAAGTGGCATATCCCTCTCCTACCTCCACCCCTTCCGACAGGCGGAGACTGGCCAGCTCGTGAATGCATTCATTCATAATAGGGCGGCACGCATGCCTAACCCGCTCCACAATAAAGCCCGCAGGCATATCATAATATAAGGAAGTACTCGATTGACTCAGGGTACCCGATGAGGCTGGGCTACCCTATGACCCTAGCAAAGACTCTAGGACTATCACAGATAACGGCCGTTCTGTTTACAAACACATAGAGAAATAGAATGCTCAACGATCAATGCAACCTAGCATGGTACTACATGGCATGCTGATCATGAATGCAACACCTAGTATATCATGCACTTAAAGCAGGGAATAGCTCTATTCAATCTGAGTAAGCTCCGAAGAGACTTACCTGAAGATGCAGAACAGCAATATAACACAAGCAAGGGCCCAAATGCAAGTCCAAAGCAATCCAAAAGCAATACACACCTATCATCAAGTCATTTCCATAAGCTATCGTGCCGACACTCATACATACGAAACTCAAGTTCTCAACATACTCAAAACCAATCGATGATAAAACCATTTTCCAAAATCTTTCCGATACGATCAACATCAATCAAAATCATTTATTTAAATCCAACTTATTGATAAAATCGTACCAACCATATTTCCGAACTCATTTCCCAAAGTTTTCCAACTCTTAAGTCTCAAGATAAGTCAACTCACTTTTAAAACAATTTCTCAAATCATATTATAGAAATAGTTCCGACATTTTATTTCAAACCTTGACTTTAATGTTTCAAGTAACTTAAGACATTTGTTAAACATTCCCAAAATAGGTCCATCTTTATAAACCCTATTTATAAAATAAATTACTTTATCGATTGACCTCAATAAATCACTCTAAAATAATTTTATAATATATAATAATAATTTCAGAAATCCATATTTATCACAAAATCAGAAATAACATGTCTTAATAATAATAACAATAGGTTAATCAAATAGGTAATATATGATAACATGTTAACTCTACAATTGTATAATATAAGTAACACACAACAATACCCATCTACTAACAAAAGCCCAATCTCACAGCCCAACCCTTATGTGAATAAAAGAAGGAACCCGGCCCAGCCCAGAGAAGGAATGAAAGAATAAAGGATCCGGATTCCATGCTCCCTCTCCCAAAACTGGATACCCACAAGAGAAATGATATAACCCGGAAAGGAGGGATCGAATCCGGCCCATGACCCGGAAAATTAGGCCCAACCCTGCCCAACACTGCCTTCCTTCTTTCCCAAACAGATAGAACAGAGAGCGACGTCGGAGAAAGGGACGGAAGAAGGAGGAGGAAGAGCTCAGGCCTGCCGGCGGCTCCTTTCCGGCCAAGACTCTCCCACCCGGACCGACACTACATTCCGACCTCAACCGACCCAACAGGACAGACACGAGCGCAGGGAAGAAGGAGGAAGAGAAGTCTCACCGAGATGGTCGTCGTTCACGCCGGAACTGCTCACCGGAGGACGATTTGCTTCGTTGGAGGCTTGAGGGTGCGATTATCGACCTGGAACGGATGGAGTGGTCAAAAGGAGGGACCTTTACAGGGTTTCGAATCGGAATCGAAGGGAGGAGGTTGCGGGGTGCTCACCGAGGGCTCGAGCTTCGCCGGAAGGTTCGATTGTGGCTCGCCGAAGACTTGGGATGGACGGAGGAGGGAGGCGACTTGGTGCGCGGAGTGCCGACGGGAGAAGAACGGGGAGGTGTGGTCCGGATTGTGCTACTGGTGACTGCTGTTCTTGGCGGCGGTCGGCGACGGATCCGAGGGCTGCTCCTGGCGGCTACTGCTGGACCGAAGAGAGGAGGAAGGTGGGTGGAATTGTTGTTCGGCTTTGCTACTCGGAAAAACAGGGACGATGGTGCTGGAACAAGGTGAAAAGGAGGGAGTTGTGGCTAAGGATGTGAAGGAAAGAAGGGGGGAATGAGTTTCCTGGGAAGACAGTGAAAGAGGGGAGCTGCTATTGGGTATAGAAAACAGAAGGGAGTAGGTGGTGTTTAGCATCTTGCCTTTCTGGGTGAAGCAAGCACATGAGGGAGGAGGTGGGAGTGGATAATATTTAGCTAGAATTGGGGTGGAGTGAGCTGGAGTTGGGTTGAATGCAACCCGGATAGAGGTGGGAGGAAGAGACAAAATGTGACCCCAAAACAATTTCTCAAGGTACCCGGAAAACAAATCCCAAAACCCGCTCTCTCGATCTTATCCCGACTCGTTTACAAATAATTTTTTTAAAATTTTCAATCCGAGTTTAATAATGGAATTTCTAAAAAGCGGAATAAAATCTATTTTGCATAATTTAAAATTTGGTCGGAATCCGCTTTAAAAGTTTCGAGTTCTATTTATTAAATGGATGACAAGTTTTCCTTACAATATCCGATTTAAATCCATTTTATTTTATTTATTTTTAAATTATCATTTTAAAAATCCGGGCCTTTACACCCTATTGGGTGTAGTTGGGAACGGTAGGCAAAATACTAGCTTGCTCTTTACAGATGGGTCTGGAAGATTCCAATGAGATGATTATGAGTGTCACTAACTGATTCGATGTTGAGTGCTTGCTGTGTTAGATATCTGCTTGGTATGCCTGACTATTAAATGTGTACTGACTTACCTGTACGAACGGGATAGCGGGAGTCCCTTTAATTCTACATGGTCAAACCCAGCTTGTGTGGAATAACCCCTTCCATTATGTTAACCCCTTGACGGTTCTATCTAGCCTTTTCCTGGATGTCAGTGTCTTCCACGGGAAATTGGGTTGGTAAACACATTGTGTCGGGAATCATGGTGCTATGTTAAGTTGTCTGAGTGAGTGTTGGAAGTTTTGGATGTCACTCTGAGTCAGAAATAAGGTGTTTATAGGGTTGTCCTCCCTTATTCTTATAATGATCAACTAATGTCTCTTTGCCATGAAAAGTCGTATCGGAGTCCCACGGGAAACAGGGGTGATGAGTCGGTTGGGAAAAGTCAATGATTGTCTTTAGGGATCTCTGTCCGGTTGTAATGGTGACTCTCTTTGAACTGCATGACATGATTTCGTAATCTCTCGCATGTACCTTGTAAATGATCGTTGTAAGAAGTTGCTCATGTTATGCCTTGCTTTCTGTCATGATTTGTTTAAGCTCATGTTGTGGTTAGTTACCCTCCTCAAGTATCGTGTTGTGTCCTTTCTTATACCATGACTATTGTTGTTATAGCATGTTTACTTGGCTTACTGATCGTATGGTTGATAGGAAGCATGAAACATATGATACGAACTTGCATGATCGTTATTTCCTCCTGGATTAGGTTTGTGGTAGTGTGATCAAACCCTCCCTGTATGAATGCTTGTACATGATCGCCTTAGCATGATGGATGATGATGTGTCAATGCTTATCACTCCCTTGTGACGAGAATATGTAGCATGCTCATCTATTTTGTATTCGTTAAATCAATCATTATTGATGATCTTGCAAGTTAATATTGTTGTATGATTACGTGCTTTGGATGGAGAGTATGTGGTATAATTGAGTCTTGATGAATGCATGCTATATCATGTTATGTGTTGATTTGAGGTCATGTCCCCGTATTCTAGCTATATTGTCCCATTACTAGGTTCGTATTATACACTGTTGCATTGCCCCCATGCTTCTATATCGTCGGGATATGAGTGATGGATTTCTTGCGTACCGTTGTAACTATCAATTAAATGTTTATATGTAAAGCATGTTATGTTGAGCTATTAGTGTCGTGTAGGACCCTTGGTTGTGACTGGCGTGAGCTTATATCTTGCCTACAGTACTGCTAATTCTCTCCCAGACTAGGTCCTTGATAGTGTGATTCTTCCCTCTTCTTAAAGTGTTTTACTCATCCTGATTAGACTGATGTTGAATTCGATGATCGACTTGCTTTTCGTGATGGTAAATCCTAGCATGCTTATATGTTATCGCTCGGTGGTATTTCCCTATTACCCTATGATATTCTCTCGTGCTTGCATGAACATATGACTGGACACCTCGCATGATCACACACCACGCTATATCATGATTTCGCATACGCATGATGCACGAATGTTAGAATGGATTTAGTCGAGTTACCCTGATTGTGTTAATGTTTGATAAGTGTTAGCAGTGTCTGGTAGGGCTCATGATTTCCAATATAACTAACTAAGAGGATCACTTGTTGCACTTGTTCTATGATGTGATGACTATTGTACTATATATGTGCTCTATGATGGTTCGCTCTTAACATGACTATAATATGTCGCCAATGATGCCTTTCTTGTTATTCTGAGGATGCCTCATGTTTCGTGAATATTATGTTGAGCTCCTCTTAATGACTTGTGACTATGCTTGTATTACATCATGTATCGCTAGTATCGTGTGGGACCCATGATTTCTAAATGTACCTCGTCATATGATTACGTGCCATGATTGACCTATTATATGATCATTGTGTTAGATGAGGTAGTTACTATGTTGCTAGTATATGTTCTCGTATGATGCATACGCCAAGCTCGTGCATTGTTCATATATGTGATAATTGTGATGCTCAATAAATCCCGCGTACCCTGTTTAAAGTTGCTGAGCATGTCTGGTTCCATGGAATCACATACTACTAGTTTATCTCGCATGCACCCGTGTAGGACTTGATTGTGTCTTTTGGAATGAATACGCATGTTCTTTTCCCTTGAGATAGGTACATGTTAGTGTGGGTTAGTGAAATTGATATGCTCCATGATGAATTCGTGTTACTTGTCGCGATTATAACCTCATAGACTTCCATAAGGGCGTTGTTGTTATTCTCGGGTTAGAGTCTTGTCTCTAGTATTGTCGTCTTTAGTTGTGGTCCGTGTCTGTCCCCGAAAGGGATTTGGGTTGTCTTCTCCCGTCACTCCCCTACCTCTGCTAACTTAGACTCCTCTGCGATGTTTGGTGAGCGACTGCTTGAAAGAGAAAGGAAGTTGCATAACGATAGAGCAGTGTAGCAGAAGCGTGGGCCCATAACCCACGGGCCTCAGGATCAACGATTTCGGAAAGACAAGCACATTTCGAGAATGGCGGTCACTGATTACGATATGACTTGCAAGCAAGAGCGTTCTCTGTTTGAATTGCTAACTTTTCTGAATATGTTGATAACTATGTTGCATTGCCTTGATGGTGACATTTATGAGTTGATGTGCTGACTTGATGATGACTATTGCCTGATTGCCTGTCGTCTATGATGATATGATTTGATGACTTATAGATCTCATGTACCATGATGTCTTGGCGTGTTGCTACCCTAAGCTGCTAAGCATGATTGAATTCCTTTGCCTGTAAAATGTGGACTACATATGTTAAGAAGCATGAATTGTATCGGATAAGTTTATAATGCAACATGTTAGCTTGACTTCATTATGTTCATATATGATGTTTGCAATGATTATTGAGCATGATGGTAAACTGAGACTCGTTGAACTCATGATGTTATGTTTATAACTGCTAGTTGACATGTTGTAGACCTTATGTTTGATGATTTTCATTATTGCTTCTTCCTTAAACCTGTGGGTGAGGTCATTGGTAGCGTGGTAGAAGAGTGGTGAAAGAGCTTGAGTGATTAGGATGATCAGGGATGTTATGAGATGAATCGCAAGAGAGATGTAGGCTTAGGAGAGACAGAGTGAGTCTTGGGATTTATGAGAGGCAATGCTTGGGTGATTCTATTAAGCTTTTGGGTAAATTTTCGGTGGGGGTATGGTTAGCTGGGCATGATGTTTGAGATGTCTTGTGAAGTGTGGGGAGTGTAAGGAATGGCCTTTGTGGATGTTGAGGACATAGTGTAAGCAGGTATTCGGGCATGAGGTTAGACATAGGAGCGAGTTCTTAGAGGTGGATGGTGTGGTAGTGATCGGCAGAAGGAGGGGTAAGATTCGAGCATCGAGATGAATTGGGATTTCTTTGGGGAATTTTTGCCTGAGTTGGCGTTGGCGAGTCTAGAAGAGGATTAGTCTTGGCTTGAGAGTTGAGATGGGCGAGTGATTGTGTTTTATTTTGACCGGTATGATGTGAGGAATTTTCTTGATTTTGTGATTTATTTATATCTGCTGGCATGATGTTAGATAACGACCATGATAAACCTGATGTGGAATTACATGTTGATATGCAATGTTAAAATCTAATTGGTAGTGACTGGTGTTATCACGATATATTGATGTTTTGCTATCCTGTTATGTTGTTTTAGAAGCATGATAGGATGTGTTGTGATATGATAGTATATGAGATCATGGTGTGTTATTATGTGGGAGCATGATGTCTTATTATGAAGTAGTAAGCATGGTATTATATTATATGGTCGGTAGGCATGATTATGAATATATTAAATGATGAATATGACTCGTATATATATGAGGTAATAGTGTATGTCTGCCTAATGACTAAATGATCGTTATATGGTGTTGCGACGAGTTGAGATGATATCTGGAGAGCATGTTGACATATTGATGTTGATATACTGCTTGATCTTCCCTTTTGTTGAATCTTGCTAGCATGACCTTGTTTGTATTGATGTGGTCATAATTAGTTTTGTTTCATTGACTTATGATGAAATCCTGCTGTGGCTATCCTTGCAAATACAAATGTTGATGTGATAAATCTGTTATGATAATGCTGGATAGAAATTGGATAGGATGATTATGCGAATTTATGCGCTAAATGAGATCCCTTGTTGTGACTGACCCTACTATGATTGCGGTGTTGATATGCGATAGTGAGATACCTTCTATGATTTATGGTGTGATGTCGAGACGTTGTTATGATTCTGATATGTTGTTGAGATGCACATTATAACCTTTAGTATGATTTGGAGATGCTTGATGTGACCTTGTGGCACTGTGTGGGTACATGGTTGAGACTTGTCGTACGATGTGTTGGTTGAAGATTGATTGGTTTAAGCTGTTATGCATTTGTTATGGCGTATGAATCTTGTTTGAATGGAGATTGATGGATTGATTTGATTATGGAAACTAGGAAGAGAATATGGGATTAGCCCTTAGAGGTGGATGATTCCACCTCCTGATTTCTGAATTTGATTGATTGTCATGCGGTAAACTGATTTGGTGGTTGGAATATTTTGACGAAATCTTGATTTGAAAGGATTTGACTTGTTTTGGTATAAGGTTGCGTGATTAGGCGTCGGATTTGAAGATTTTGAACGATTTTGAAAAAAGAACTAACTTGGATTGTAAAAGAATGAACGTTATCGATAATTTCCACGATATTGAGGCCAATCTTTTTCAATTGCGGAATCCCTTTAGAAACTTTTCAAATCCGGGCAACTCTATGATAACTCACGAAGTGGATACAAGCATTTTATAAGGGCGCTTGTAGGGTGCTTGCTAAGACCTAGTGATAATATTGTAGAACTTTTAGAGTTGTGGTACTTCCGAAAGGTCGAAGCGAGTATGTGATAGGGGCGCTTATCGCATACTTGTCAAGGCCAATTGGAGATGTCACGACGGTGACTGGGATGTTGTGAGAATCCCGGAAGACGCAACCGAGATGATTACAAGATTCTAGACATAGTCCTTGGACTCATCAATTTCAAACTTCATCCCCTACTTTATTTTGGTTTTAGTCTCGGGGACGAGACTTGTTTTTAGAGGTGGATGATGTAAAGGCCCGGATTTTAAATAATAAATTTCAATAAATAATAATAAGATAAAATAAAATAAAAATTCGGATATTTCCAGAAAAACTCGTCCATAATTTCCTAAATCGAAATTGAAATCCTTTAAGCGGATTCCAACCTAATTTTGAACTTTGAGGGACGATTCCGTCATTTTACCTTGGGATTTGAAATAAACTTTGGGATGTTGACATCTTTGAAAATTTGAAGCGTTATTTTGATCAAGTCGGAATAAGATCGAGAGAGAGCGGGATTTAAAATATCAATTGTCGGAAATTCACATTTCCGACTCGGGACCCCAATTCCGTCACCTTCTCCCATTCTTATCCATTCCATGTCATCCCTCTCATTTGGGTAAAATTCTATCCCTCCTTTCACTCCCTCCCTTCTTTGAGACATTTCCTATGGAAAACAAACAACAAATCCTTCTTTTCCAAAATCAGGTTTTGACCACACTTTTCTCTCACACAAACAAGGAATCCAAACACACCCCAGTTCCATCTCCCCTCTCTGTTGTTGCCGTGAGGAACCCCTCCCCAAGACACCTCCATTTTGCTCAGCTCCTCTCCACCAGCAACGCCGAGAGCAACCAGTAGCTCTGTTCTTCTTCCCCGAGGAGCAGCGGTAGCAGCTCCTTCTCCGTCTTCCACCAAGCCGCAGCAGCAACCTCCCTCCGTTCCTCCTTCCTTTCTCCTCGACGAGCAACCAGCAGCGCCAGGCTCTCCCTCCCCCCTGTTTCGAGCGCCTTGAGACGCCAGTAGGATCCCGAAGCCGCCAGAAGCAGCAGCAGCTTCTCCCGGAGCCGCCAACGCCGCCACCAGCCCTCTCGCGCTCACCGTAGCTCTCGAAGGTCGACTTTGTTTTCTTATTCGATTCCGGTCCTAATCTCGTCAAAGTCTGTTTTTGCTCACCCATTACTTCTCCTAGGACTCGGTCGGAGCTCCTTCCTCGTCAATCGCCGCCGGAGCCGGTCTCGGAGCCCCTCGGAGTCGGAATCTTGCGATCTCGGTAATCCTCCTCACTCTCCTTCCTCGCTGCATCTTCTTTCTGGCTGTCTGGGTGTTTTAGAAATTGAGTTCTAGTTCGGTTGGGAGAGGGTTGTTCGGAGACAGGGCACCGCCGGTGGCCTGAGGTTTTCACCTCCTTCTCCCGTCCTTTTCCTTCGCCGTCGCTGCGTCTCTGTTCTTCTGTTGAGGAAGGAGATGGGTTCACTTAACAGTTGGGCAGATCTTGGGCCTAATATTTCGGGTCTGGGCCGGGTATCCAGTTCATTTCGGGTTGTGCATCCGGATCCCTTCTCCCCCTTTCATTCCTTCAGCATTTGGTTCGGGTTTTGGCTCGGTTCATTTTGTTTTAAATGAAAAACCGGTTCAGCTTTTGGGTATGGGTTATTGGATCCGAAATTTTAAAAAAAGATTGGGCCTATTTCCTTGGGCCTAATTCTTTGGGTAAAATGTGGTGGAATGGAAAATGGATTTTTAAGACTTATGTATATTTTGATATAAAATATCTTAAGTAAATGGAATTAATAAAATTAAAAGGAGAGTTTTGGAAAATTATTTAAAAAGGGTTATCACGTGATCCGGAATTATCTCTTAAAAGGATTGATTGTCTTGAAAACTAAAATGCCGGAATTGTCTCTATAATATGATTTGAGAAATTATTTTAAAAATGAGTTGACTTAACTCGAGATTTAAGAGTTTGGGGAAATGAGTTCTGAAATGTTATTTTAATATTCCATATTAAGGAAGGGATTTGACGGAACTTGAACTAATTGATCTTGAGCTTGAAGTTATGTTAAAAGTGTCATTTCAAATGTCGGGATTTTGTCTTGGCTTAATGATATTAGTTTTGAGAAGGAAATTGGAAAAATGATTTTGATTGATGTTGATCATATCGGAAAGGTTTTGGAAAATGATTTTACCATCGATTGGTTTTGAGTATGTTGAGAACTTGGGTTCTGTGTATATGAATGTTAGCCCGATAGCTTATGAAAATGGCTTAATGATAGGTGTGTATTGCTTTCGGATTGCTTTGGACTTGCATTTGGGCCCTTGCTTGTGTTATATTGCTGTTCTGCATCTTCAGGTAAGTTCCCTAGGGGGCTTACTCAGGTTGGACATTCAGGCCTGTTGTTGCATTTTATGTTAGGTGTTGCATTCATGATCAGCATGCCATGTAGTACCATGCTAGGTTGCATCGATCGTTGAGCATTCTCTTTCTTTGTGCGTATGTAAACAGAACGGCCGTTATCTGTGATAGTCCTAGAAGTCTTTGCTAGGGTCATAGGGTAGCCCAGCCTCATCGGGTACCCTGAGTCAATCGAGTACTTCCTTACATTATGATATGTCTGCGGGCTTTATTGTGGAGCGGGTTAGGCATGCGTGCCACCCTATTATGAATGAATGCATTCACGAGCTGGCCAGTCTCCGCCTGTCGGAAGAGGTGGAGGTAGGAGAGGGATATGCCACTTGGCATTGTCTTGGGCCCTTTACAGTATTTCCGCACATTATTATGAACTAGGAGCATGCTAGTGTGTTTGAATTCCGTACTGCATTAGAGCATCTTTATTAGGTATAGCACATACTATGTGGCCTCAGAGAGGACTGCCGGTCCCGCGTGCGTGGCTCGATCTGATTCCTTTCCCCGTTCTTCTTTTAAAGGTATTATCTGCAGATTGAGTGCTCGATGTCGATATGATGGGGTTCCCTTTTGGCGATTCGAAGAATCTGGCTAACATTCTAATTTAATACAATGGTAACCACCCACTCATGATTTGGTTTTGATCCGGCTCTGCCGTGACACTTGTATCTTTACCTTGCTTCCGCTTTACTTCCGTTTGAAATGGATTCCGCGACATAGTCTTCGGACAGATTAAGGGTACCCAACGGCCCTTCGAGGTTTTTAGGGTTTGAAATCCCTCTTTATACTAATCATAAAAGTGTTTGAAACCTCGACCCGTACCTGGATTGCAAGATCCGAACAAGGGGTTTTATCCCTTGAAACGTAACCCGGAAATTATAATTCTGGGCCGTTACAATTATTAACTTTAAAATTTCAGGAAAAATAATATAAATTAAATATTGTTTTGTTTATTAAGAAACCGCACAACGGGCGGGTACCGATTACTAGTATAATACTAAAACACTCGCAAAATGGGACACGTGGCAGTCATACATTTAAAGTTAGAAATTTAAGATATATCCCCAATTACTTCTCCAAATATTTAAAAATCTCACCTTAAAAATAGATCATCTAACCAATCATAATTTAATTTTAATCAATTACTTAATTTTAATCTATCTAATCTAATTCAACTAACTCCTAATTTAATTTTCTAATCACGCTCATATCCATCTTTAATTAAAAATAATATCCATCTTTAATTAAAAATAATAATTGATGGAACTTTCATTAATTTTTTGCTTAGATTTAAATTTTCTCACTAATCAAATTTTTTTAAATTTTCTTTATATATATACAAATTAAGGCCTAACCATCTAGAATGAACTATTTCATCTATCTAGCATAAACCAATTCTCATTAATGATTAATCAATGATATTTAATCAATCATCTTTTCTATATAATTTCTAAAACTCTATACTCCAAATTAAAAAAAATCATGATTAAATCTTATTAACCAATTAAAAAAACAAATCAAATCATTTATGTCAAGATAAAATTTGAACGTAAAAGGCAAGATTAAACTAAAAAAAAAATCTTTCGGATGGAACCTAATTAAATATGAAAAAAAGCAAGAATATTTATTTGAATTTTGTTTAAAGTTCAAATGTTCAAATCTTTAATTCTTAAGAGTTTGTCTAATAAATAAAATAGATGTTATTTGTCTTTATCCATTTCTAAACAACTTTGCCGTGTTTTGATAAGAAAATATTTTTGAAACAATTATTTTCTATGTTTTTGTGCACATATGAATAAAATCTTTTTCTAAATATATACATCTTTAACTATCTTTTAGCTCACGGGTAATCTACTTTGCAAGCTATAATTTCTAATTTTAGTTTTTTTATTTAGCTATATTTACAACTACGGTGTCATTTTTTATTTATCTTTGGCCATGTTTCGTTCTTTTGCATGAGTAGATAAGAAATCAATTTTCCCTTAAAATGATGAGTTTGTTTGGTCGTTATAATCTTAAGTAGATAAGAATAAATTAATATAAAAAATTAAACTAAAAAATAATTTAATCCATAATTACTTATCAATTTATATCATAAAAATTGTTGTTGATAAAAAGAATTCTTTTTTTGGTCAGATAGAATCTTCTTATTCAATGGTTAATATTGGTTATGATTTGATACATTGTATACTTGGTTTTTATTTTCAAAGAAATGGTTGTTAAATATTTATTTATTTTTTTAAAATGGTGTTTTTTGCACGATAATTGTGAAAATTTTACTTGAATAAACTTGGTCTTTAGACCTCTTTTATAATCCCAAACATATCGACGTTAAAATGATGTGGCAAATACTTTAAAAATTATAGACATGCATGTTTTTTATAACTTATGTTAGAGTTGTATAACAATTATGGGTAGAGTTAAAAAAATTATAAGCGCTATAAAATATTGAATGATTTAGATTTTAATAGTCATTTTATTTTAGCTTTTTCCATAGTTCACTTTTTTTTTATTAGAGCAACAAATAAATTGTATCTAGATTATCCAATAAAATAAGATTAGCTCTACATAGTTTTTTTTTAATTAAAAGTTTTATGTATACCAATACATATTCATTATTGATGTGGGTACGTACATTTGAAATGGTAAGCCCGTGCCTTAGGCACAGGTACTGTATTTTGAGACGGATGAAGCATTTTGTTTTACTTTTGAGTTTATTACAATAATATCTCTTTTCTCATTTTTATGTGCTCTCTATCCAAAAATTCTTAAAATTCTATTCACCTAGCGTTTGTATGATATGTAGTTGAACTACCAAATTATTTGGTCTATAATTTATTTACATTTTTATATGGGTAAATTGCAACTAATATCCCAACCTTTAGGGATAGTTGCTTTCAATACCCTAACCTTGTAAAATTTCACAAAATATCTTAACCTATACTGTTAGTTGTACTTAACACCCTGAATGAGATTCTTAAATTTAAAAAATTACCCACATAATACAAAAATTACAAAAATCGACCATATTCATAAAATGTTTTCAATAAACTCCTAATAAATTTTAAAATTTGAAATTAAAAAAATCTCTTACAATTTAAGCCAACCCAACCCACCATCCAAAAATAATTATAACAGGTATATAAAATCTACTCCTTCAAAATATAATATAATTACTTTAGCATCTACTCATTTAAAATTTTAATATAATCAAACAAAATAATTAATTATTTATCTAAAAAACAAACATTATAATTAAAATCTAAATTTATATAAGTCTGTCTCGATACATGCCGATTTGTACATCTATATATTCCATATATATTATTTGATACAATATATACTGTCTTTTTGGTTAATATTATGTTATATATACTAAAACTAATACATAACATCTTATAATGTATCACACATAAATTCCATGGTATTAAAAAAATTATTCTATAAGAAATGTTTAACATAATAGTTTTACAAAAATAAAATAAAGTAGATTTAAAAAATAAATGGTAAAATATATGATAACCATTTGCAATCAATAATTATATAATAAATATATACTAAAAATAATATGGTAAAAAATAATAATTTTACCATATTATTTTTAATATATCTTTATCATGTAACTCTTTATATATTACAAACGGTTATCATATCTCATAGCATTTATTTATTAAAATCTACATTATTTTATTTTTGTAAAAGTATTATGTTTAAGATAAATAATTAATTATTTCGAGTAATTATATTAAGATATTAAATGAGTAAATGCTAAAATAATTATATTATATTTTTAAAGGAGTAGATTTTATATACTTGTTATAATTATTTTTGGATGGTGGGTTGGGTGAGCTTAAATTGTAAGAGATTTTTTTAATTTCAAAATTTAAAATTTATTAGGAGTTTATTGAAAACATTTTATAAATATGGGCGATTTTTGTAATTTTTGTATGATGTGGGTAATTTTTAAATTTAAGAATCTCATCTAGGGTGTTAAGTGCAACTAATAGTATAGGTTAGGATATTTTGTAACATTTTACAAGGTTAGGGTATTGAAAGCAACTATTCCTAAAGGTTGGGATATTAGTTGCAATTTACCCTTTTTATATCATGCCTTAGGCATTTCAAATCTCAAACCCGACCCTGCTAGGAAGGTGAGACATTGACGTTTTGCCACATATATTATATATTGATATGTATAATATAAGCATTATCTTTTTTTAATCCGAATTTATATTATTTTGTTATATCGTTTTCGTATTATTATAATAGTATAATACATCTAATATATAATGTATATAATGTAAATAAATTATAGTAATATCTTCTATAATATAATATACTTTACAAATTCCGTGCGTTACGCACGGGCACTACGCTAGTATAATACTAAAACACATGTTGGAGGACGCCACATGGTGGATTCTCCTTCAATCATCCTATGTGTCACTTTTTACTTAAATATGGGCCCACCTTTCATTTAAAAAAATTATCTCAATTTAAACTTTTAATAATTAAACTAATTTATTAATTTAACTAAATAATTAAACTAATTTAAAAGTAATCAAGTAATTCAAATATGTATTAATTATCCAAATCTTCTATTTTATTAATTTAACTAAATATGTTTAATACAAATCTTTATTCATTATCAAATCTTTATTTATACATTTTGTTTAACTTAATCACATAATACTTTACTTCAATTTTAATTTTATACTAAATCATATTTTTAAAATTTTTAACTGAATAATTTTTGGACGTATTACAAAGTCCGTATCGATCTTCAATTGATTCGATATTTAACTAATTTTTAAAACACTCCCGGACAATATTTTATTGTTAGGGAGTGTCTAAAATTAGTTTAAATCAATAAATAAATTATTTATTTATTGTTAAAATAAATTATATACTTATCTCATTTTGATAGCTTATTTATTTATTAATTTCTATTTAATCTTTTATTAAAAATAGTTGATTTAGTTACAATTAATTACTACTAAAATTAAGATGCTTTGATTTTTTTTTATAGATTCTCTACTTTAAATAATTATTTCACTTTAATTATTTACTAAATTAAAGTAATTGTATCTTATGTATTTTTAAATTAATAAATCTAATTAATTTTTTAGAATATTTGTTTAGAATATTTTATTTATAAGCTAACTACCAAGTAATACGTGTAAAACAATCTAATTTATTTATTTATAATATTTTTTAGAATAATTTATTTACAAGCTAACTACCATGCACTCTCACACACGTAATTGAGAAAATATTGACTCAATTGTTTCGAATTTCTTTACAAAATCGATTAATTTTCCTTAAAAATTATCTTAAGTTGTTTTTAATTAAATAATGAATTGTTTAAACTTTATCTGAATTTAATTTGTATTACCTTTATTTCATATTTGATTTTTATTAGAGATTTTCTCCAATTCAAACTATAGCCGCACTTTTAAACTTTTTCATTTTCAATTTCAATTTCAATCTCTTTTTAATTACAAAACTAATTCCATGAAAAATATATAATCTACCAATGAAAGTTTCAATTAATTAATTATTATTTTTAATCCACAGTGACGAAAGAAATCACAAAAAAAACGTAATTATGTGTGAATAACACATAACACGTACATTTATATTATGAAATTGATTTCGTGTTTTTTTAATGCAAGATGGTGATGAAGATGAATGGTTAATTTCCATAACCGCAATGATCTAAAAAGAAAATTAACATATATACAAATATACTCTACAAGATTAGAGTATGTATGCTTCAAAAATGAAAATTGAATATCATTAGTATGATTAGAGCATGTATGTTTCCTTTAACATAAAATAATTTCATATTTCATATTTAAATGAAATATTGTACGGTTATTGTTGATTTTAGGCAAATAAAATACTTTTTTGAAATATAAATTTGAATGCAAGTTTAATATTTTCATTATCAATAAGTTATGAGCTCCATTCCCAATCCCCATTTTATTTAATGATTTTTCCTCCACTTCTTCTTCTTCTTTTTTTATAAATTAATTGAAAGTACAAGCTTGATATCCAAAAGATTTTCATTTGTTGTTTTATATTTGTCATATGTTTTACGGCACTAAGCTAACTATCCATATTTTTGCCTAATATATAATAATAAAGCTTCTATTTAGACATTGCAAATCATATAACATGCTCAAATAAAACTAATAAAAAGATTTGATAGTGTTTTTAGCTTCTTAAAAAACATGTAAATAAAATAAAATAGCCTATATTTGAGACGAAATAATTTTTTTTTTACTTTTTAGTTTATTAATATAATATATCTTTTTTTAGGTGCTCTCCATCACAAAGTTCTGAAAATTCCATTCACGAGTATTTGTGGAATTTATAGACCAACTACCAAATTAATTGGTTCTACCTCTCAACCCATCTATATATCTATAAAAATTGTGTCCCTAGCCACCTTAATGACCCTCCCCCTAATAATTCTCTCACCAAATTAAATCACTTCAATGGCTTTTGGTTTTCCTTGATTTTATTTAATTTTATAAATACTAGAAAATATGGTACCAATATATGGTTTCCTTGATTTTATTTAATTTTAGACTCTTCAAGTAGTATATATTAGGTTTACTTTATATATATATATATATATATATATATATATATATATATATATATATATATATATAGAAGAAAGATAGAAGATATAGATAATGATATAAATATTTTTGTTTTGTGAGAGAATGAATTGTGACACCAATGGATCAAACTAAAAGTGAGATGGGTACGTTCAAAATGAGTCCTTAATTAAATACCAAATTAAACTGAATGAATATTAATGCATTAAACATAAAGACGACTACTTAACCTATATCATGCGGCTAACAAGGAGTCATGGTGATGGATATGTTAACATCCACTCCACAACGTCTCTTAATTATTCCACCAAAAAAAAACGTCTCTTAATTATTTAATAACGACGTTGGGAACCAATTGAAGCCCGCCAGCTACTCTCCCCGACAATTTATCAAAATGGAGTTTGAATCTGCAGTGGATGAATCATACTTGATTGCACTCCCCGACCACGATGAACTCATCCCAATCTCCGACGAGGCTTATGCCGAAGAATTGGAGATACAAGAAATCTTCTTCACTAATTTCGTCGTCGCAATCGTCGTTGTCGTTGTCGACATTCTCATCCGTAACTACTCCACAATTAGTGCAGTCATCGGTGGTGGCGTCGTCATCTTCCAAGAAGAAGGTTGAAGAGAATGGGGAGTCCTCTGGGAAATTCTGCTCCATTTGCATGGACAACAAGCCCTCCAACGACTTCTTCACCGCATCCGGCTACTCCCATTCCTTCTATACTGACTGCATCAGTCAATATGTCACCACTAAGATACTATATATAGGAATCAGCATCTCACCCCATCTTAAGTTCATTTAACAATATAGGGTAGATAGCATTGAATTTGGAATAGGTTAGATAATGTCATGAATTCCAAAGTTCAAAGTTCGAATCATCTTCAAAAATCGAGTTGGTTGCGAGTGATAGGAAAACCCCTAATAATTCTCTCATCAAATCCCTTTTGATTTTCCTTGATTTTATTTAATTTTGTAAATACTAAAAAATATGATACGGTTGATACCAATATATAAAAATTGTGTAGTAGTTATCCATTTCACAAAAAAAAAAAAAAGTGTAACTCCCATATTAATTGTTTTCTCCATTTTATTTACCCGTTTAATTTCCTGATTTTTTATTTTAAATTATTGTTTAGTATTGATAGTTTTTTAAGATATTTTTAGATAGCTTAATTTTAGTTTGTCTCACGTCCATAGTCTTTCTTTTAGTTTATTAATCATTAATCTGTATATTTTTTTTATTGAAGATTTTCAAGTTTGATTAGATGTTAGATTATAGAAATAAATAATGTGCATTATGGACTAATTGATACTATGTCCATTTTTTGTCACTTACTATTTAATTTTTACTAATTTTTTTTTATGAATAATAAGTATGAAATCATTAATAAAAAAATATAATATTTTATATCAATTTTTAATATATAAATATTTTTTAAAAAAAATCATGGTGTTTACAATAACATCAATCAATAACTATTTAAAATTTAAACCATTCAACAATTATGGATTAGGTTTAGCATTTACAGATACAAAATTTACTTCGATTATATTATATAGAACTATGTCTATATATAGTTATACCTTGATATAATACCAACTATAATTCACTATATAATTAAAATTATTTATATTGTGTTCCTAGACACCTTAATGACCCTCCCCCTATTCCCTAGCCATTAATCAAATTACTTTTTCCACCAAAAAAAAATAATTTCATATTCTCTAGAAATTAATAAAGTTAATAATTTAGAATGAACTTAGATCATTAAGATATAATTGCATATTTAATTGAATCCAATAAGAAATCGATCAATGCAAAGAAATTGATACCGATAAAATGAACAAATCCAATGAGAACTATTTTCCTAATCATTTAATAGCCACAATAACCATAAATTTGATATTAATCCGATAAAATGAACAGACCAATGGGAACTATTTTCTCAATAATTTAATAGCCATAATAACCATATAAATTTTATATTAATTTTTCTATTGATCGAAAAGCTTATTAGAATCTAATTAGTGCTATGAAGTGGTGAAAATTTTATTTTATAGTTTTCGTATATACTCAAGCCAACCGATTTTATATTTTAGTTTTGAAGTGAAAACAACACCCATGGTTTAATCCAACATAAAACAATTTAACTGTTACAATTTGAAGATGATATGGATAACCAATAGAAAAAATATTAACAACTAATTATGAAGCATATAAAATCTAGATTTACTGTTTGTACGTATATTTAGTTTAGATTAGGGAATAATATTATATAAAATAACCTCTTAAATAATCTTAAAAAAATACAAAACTTTTATGTCCCGTGCGTAGCACGGGTATGACTTGACTAGTATCCAGAATAAATTCAGCTCCAAAACCATAAAACTATAAGACCCATACCTCAAGAACGCCCCGCAAACTTTTGGCAGGGAACTCGGCATTCTGTGCCCTTGGTATTCTTTCGTATTCTTTGTACTTTGATTCCAACTGAAAATACAGGAATATTAAAGGAATGGCACAAATAATATGATATACTACTCCACACACTGCAAAAAGGAAACCAAAGAAGACAACTCACGTCGCTTCTAAGATCTTTTGGAAGACGGGTTGCAAGAACCGACATGCACTCTTGCCATTGAAGGAAAGGCAACTCAGGACTATCAAGACAGTTAAGCAAGTTTTGCACCACCTAAGACAATTTGAAACCAATTTTCATGAGGTTAGTAATATCAGAGCAGTTGGTGCTTTATTTTGGAGAAATGTCAAAAGAAAAGTTAGGTAGTAATATAATTTTATGGTAAAAAAGCATACAAAAAAGAGGGAGTATTTACTTCATCAATGTTGTGCTCATAACCAGCAAGAATCATACGAGCAGCATTTAAACTTGCGGCACACCTCTGATGAACTTTTCCTGATATAGCAGTGGGGAGACCAAGGATAGGAAAGCTCCCTTTGAACGGTTCTGCTTTTCTTACCGCAGAAGGGTCATCAAGGTCAAGTCTTGCAATAAGCTCACCAGCCTACAAAAAATGTATTACTTCTTGCTCTTCAAGAATTTGAACAAAAAAGCAAAATACAAGTCATAACTAATAACTTGCCTGCATTGCTTGTCCTTCTGACATCTTAAAATGTACAATCCCAGAAGCAGGTGAAAGAAGTGGCATGCACATCTTCATAACCTCAACTTCAGCATACGGAGTGTCTGCGTCAATGTGACTGTCATCCGGAACTAGAAAACGTAACAGTTTGCATGGTGTCTCAGCGATTAGTTTGGAAGGATCGTGATCATTCTGCATGTGGACAACAAAACTATTAAACCAACAGCAGCAAGGATAAACTCAAACGTGAAGCTTAATGTTGAAAATCGGCACCTGAAGTAAACAGGTCCTTCCATCAATGAGAAGTCGAGTCCCAGCAGCTTCTTCTTCGGCATATATCACATGACTGTTTCCGTCCAACTGTCATCCGGAAAAGCTTCAGTTACAGATTATTTTATTCCAAAATAAGCAGAACAGTACATCGGTCAATTGGAGACGATAGTCCTTAGTCATGCCCATTTAAAAAACACACAAAAAAAAATACAAATATAAACAAGAAAAGAAGATCACTAAAGTAGATGCAGAACAAGTAGGAGTAAAAAACTTTTTTAAATGAAAGGTTAGGATGATGTTATTTCTCGGAACAATAAATTATTGATGTGTTGAACCAGAACATAAGCTAGATGAAAAGATTACTGAACTTAGAACAAGAAGTTTCCCATATTGGATTCAAATTGAGAAAAGGTCCATGCCTTTTTCTTGTTCAAGGAAATCACTTCATGACATTTTAAGCAAATTTCTCACAACAAGAGCCTACGATGTTCCTATTTCTAATATATATGTAAAAAAATATGACATTTTACATGAGAGCTTGCCTGCATCAAGAGACCTCCATCTCGTAATGTATGAATTTCTGCTTCAATTTCTGACTCATTCATTTTCAATCTGTAGCTCCCGGGTCCACCCCTTACCATATTAATCTAAAAGACCACGTTCTTGTTATTCAAAGGAAACACAAGCAATGTATCCTCAACATATATATAAAAATCGTACTAAATAAAGACATACCGTATACTTGCTACCTTCAATGTTTAGAGAAACTTCAGAGTACACAAGTGATATGTGCTGCAATTATATAAACAACACCATCACACATTGCAAAGTAATGAAGGAAAATGCCTGCAAAAACCTTGATATCACATCCACTTTCTTTTTTTCTTTTTTTTTAAACAAAATCAACTATTATATGATCTTTTACCTTGGGGGGAATTTGCCCCTTCTCAAGATAACCAACGTATTCGGATACCATAGCTGCACTTGTAGCAAATGCTTTCTGAGAAAATGAAAATCACATCATCAATCTTTCAGCAGATAAATGAAAACTATAAGCTATAACAAGTAAAGTTGTTCAGAAATTGGGCTTACAAAAAGAGCTCCTCCAACCACAGAGATGTACCAAGGAGGTCTCTCTGCTCTGACTCGCATAGCAATTCGGCTATCCAGCCAGCCAGTGTGGATTTTGTTGTCTCTGTAATCAGAAGCCTGTAAAGAGAAAACTGATTACCATTAAAATAAATAAATAAATGAAGTGTCACAGCTAATATGATAATTAACCAGACAAACTTACATGTAGAAGATCAATAGTGTAATCCACATTGGTTCGGATTTCTCCTCGAATCTGCACCTCCTTCAAACCAAGAACCATATTTGCTATGGCTATAGCTCTAGATTCTCCAAATGCGAAGACATGCCCTGGAAAGATCACTTTCTTTCATGAGTATGGCTATGACATTTACAAAATAATTTGTCAGCATTTGACTAGATTTCACTTTTATACATTTAAGATCTTTTAGACCTTCATGAAATATGACATGTGTATCCAAATCATTTCCATAGCTATCTATGTTTGCATATATAGGAACCCTGCTTGAAGAGATAATAACGTGTAAAACAATATCACTTCACTAGTTACCTCAACAAATGTGTGTTTAAATGTTTAATGCTCTAAGTAATCAATCAACTTACTAAAAAACTTAGAATGCTAAAAAAAACTCATTCTCAAACGGCAGTGGTGACTCCAACTTTATACTACCTCTGTCTCAAAAAATCGATCGTTTTATTTTTTAGCACGTTTTTAAGGAGCTAAAAACTTTATAAAATATCAATTTTTTTATTAGTTTTAAAAATAATACTCCATCCGATTGGAAATATAAAACGTTTGACTTTTGTGCACGTAGTTTAAGGAGCTAAAACTTATTGATTTTTTAATTAATTTTTTTTACATTATAATACTTATTAATATAAGAGTTTGTAGCTTCTTAAAAAACATGCCAAAAAAATAAAACGACCTATATTTGGGAGGGATATATGAAGCATTTTTTTTACTTTTAAGTTTATTACAAGAATAGTTCTTCTCCGATATTTTTATTTGCTCTCCATCCAAAAGTTCTTAAAGCTCCATTCACCTGGACATTGTGTAATATGTAGTTGAACTACCAAATTATTTGGTCTTACCTTCCAATCCATTAACATAACAAAAAATAATAGTAGAGGGCCACATTTTTATATCATGCCTCGGGTATTTCAAATCTCAAACCCGACCCAACGAGGAAGGTGAGACATTGACGTTTTGCCACGTATATTATATATTGATATAATATAAGCATTATTATTTTTTTTCCCAAATTTATATTATTTTGCTATATTGTTTTCATATTATTATAACAGTATAATATATGTAACATATAATGTAAATAAATTATGGTAATATCTTCTATAAAATATAATATATTTTACAAATCCCGTGCGTTACGCACGGGTACTACACTAGTAAACTCTTAATTTAGAAGAGTTTAGGATGCTGTGTCAATCTTAGAGGAATTTTAGGAGTTTTAACTAATTTTTTTTTTCTATTTTTCTTTGATTTTATTTAATTCTTTTTTTTTTCTTTTTCCTTTAATTCTCTCTTTTCTTTAATTTTACTAACTATCTATATCTATCTATATAAACTCTTAATTTAGAAGAGTTTAGGATGTTGTGTAAATCTTAGAGGAATTTTATGAGTTTTAACTAATTTTTTTTTTCTATTTTTCTTTGATTTTCTTTAATTCTCATATTTTTTCTTCTTTTTATTTTAATTCTCTCTTTTCTTTAATTTTACTCACTATTGGGCTTAATTCAAAACATTGAATTCAATCTAATATAACTATTGGGCTTAATCAAATTTATTTACTAACTATCTATATCTATATAATTACTTAATTAAGAATACTTTATGCCTACGTGGCAGCCTCTCCATGTTTCATTCATTTTCACCCAATTGCGTTTTTTCTTTTAATTTTCTTTTTTTACCCATTTACTAATCATTGGGTTTAATTCAAAATATTATCTATATAATATCTTAATTTAGAATATTTTTGATGATGTGTCAACACCTTCTTAATTTAAAATTTTTAAACTAATAACAATTTTTTTTCCTATTGATCTCTTTCATACATTTACATTTTCCCCCCGTTTATTTTTTTTACTCATTTACTAACCATTGGGTTTAAATCAAAATATTGAATTAAATCTAATGTCTACTATTAATCTATATTTAATCTTTGTATATTACAATACTAATAATCTATATCAATATAATATCTTAATTAAAAACCTGTTTATGGAGCCTAACTTTATGGTTAACATTTTTACCATTTTCTTAAAGATTTCAATGCAAGTCTACCTTCATTACTTTACTTATTATAAATCGCGCCATGGCGCGGGAATTATACTAGTAAACTCTTAATTTAGAAGAGTTTAGGATGATGTGTCAATCTTAGAGGAATTTTAGGAGTTTTAACTAATATTTTTTTCTATTTTTCTTTGATTTTCTTTAATTCTCATTTTTTTTTTCTTCTTTTTCCTTTAATTCTCTCTTTTCTTTAATTTTACTAACTATTGGGCTTAATTCAAAACATTGAATTCAATATAATATAGCTATTGGGCTTAATTAAATTTATTTACTTACTATTGGGCTTAATTCAAAACATTGAATATAACTATTGATTATGATACATCACATTTAAACAATGATGTAATGATATTGGTATTATTATTATTGAGTAATTTAAAATATCTATATTTATGTATTATACTTTAAATAAGATTTTTTTTAAAACATTTTCTGAGATAATTATAAGATAAATTTATTGTAAAGTTTTTTTTATGATTTTATTTTAACATTTATTAATATTTTTATATATAATATTTTAGTTTTAAAAAACACGCCATGGCGCGGAAATCGTACTAGTTTTCATATCGAATAAAAAAGCGACCATAAAAAAATATTTGAAAAAAGTTAAAATAATTTAAATTTGAGGAGTAGTTTCTTATTAAAATTGTAAATCTATTTCCTAAGATTATAGGATAAAAAAAACTGTTTTTTTTTTCCAAATCCTTGTCAAATTTGATTAAGCGTTTGTTAAAAAGTATTGGTACTATCAAATCTAATGGTTTCACCATTTTCGAGTTTTTCTACCATTGTGATCTTTAGTCTTTTACGTCTATGTGAAAAAATCTACTCCAGGGAACAAACAAAATCACATCATGTGATCTAATAATTTCTCAAACCTTCCACACAATTTTTATTTTTTCAGCCATTTCACAGCTTAAATGGGGCCCACAGGGTGGAGAGTCTCCATCCAAATTGATTTCACACGTACGGAAAATTATTTCCAAACGCTCTAACGGTGTACGAGGACGTGCACATGAAAAGGATGGCCCAACTGCCTATGTGCTCAAGCCCAAAACCTACCTTAATGTTCAAAATGACTTGAAAAAGTCATTTAAAAGGAAACGGAGGGAGTATCTGGCACTCCGAGAGGTTGATTCTACTTCATAGAAATACAACTGCGTGGTTGTTGTGTTACGTGTTCAAATATTCACAACTTTTTATTTATAAACGAGTAGAATAAATTTGGATTTTTCGTGAGAGGAAAAGTGAGCTATTGTTTCCTGTTGTCCTAGTTCTGCCATTTATACAAGAAAACTCTTGTATAAAATTAATAATAAAAAATGATATAAATCTTTTCACATTATTTATAATTTTACTTTTAATATGGAATAAGTAGATAATCCATGTTAATGTCTCACATAATTTTGTTTAAATGTCTCCAAGTCCTACTTTTAATAGGTTGTCATTCTTATTAAACTTTCTTTATAATTTACAAATTGAAATGAACTAGACTCCTGCATTACAATGAAAACCATATAAATAAGTTTTTTTTTTTTATCATACGTAGTCAGGGACGGAGCCAGAAATTTATCGAGGGGGGAGGGGGCGAAGTTTTATACAAACTGTTGATTCGATGTTCGATAAATTTTTTTAATACGTAGTAATATGTTTAGTGAATTAAAACCATAATATTTTAGATTAAACGGTGATATTTTAGTTTAAACATACATTTTTTAGTACAAAACACAATGTTTTTTTTTTCAAAACGGTGATCTTTTAATTTAAAATTGTGTTATTTTATATTTTTCTTTTCTCTTTAAACGATAAAACGATGTCGTTTTAATCGATAACGACATTTTTTATTTTCGTCTAAAAATATGTCGTTTGAAACCTACAAAGTCAATATGCACATTGTTGTTCTCTTAACATGCACTAACGTGTAACAAGATATACAAACTTTAAATTTGCATAATTTCTTATATAATTATTGAATTTAGTAATATAACCTCTTGTTTCAAAACTCTTTGGTTGAAATATATTGCCAAAATATCAAATTAAGGAAAATATAAAAAATCATGCTTTATTAAAAGACATTTAAAATAATTAATCTGTGTTTAACTTCAAACGGTCATAACTTTTTACTCGTTTATCGGATTCAGGTTTATAATATATCAAAACGAAGCTATCGATACGTAGAACAAATATAGGTGATTCGTCGGATGAAAGGGGGGTGTATATACTCCCGCTTGCCCCCGTCTAAATCCGTCTATGTATGTAGTATTACATATCACCTGTAGGCTGTAGCTAATCTAGTAAGACTTGACTCGACTCCCCTCACAATCTTTCTAGTCATACATATATGTCGGTGCTTCCATAAAGATACAAAGTGAAATAAAGTGATGTTTGCGCCACAAAGTGGAATAAAGAAGAAAAAGATTGCAAATTTGTGTGTAAGATAACTAATTTTGCTTAAAAATTGAAATGTTGAGCCGGAAAAAATAAAGAATAATAATTAAAAAAAAGTATGATTATAATGGACTGCCTACCAGATGAACAGTGATGTCAATCTCAAAGTAATAAATTATTCATTTACCGTTTTCATCGCCTGCACTATTATTGTTCGTTATTGCCTTCAATCTCAATCCATAAATTAACGGTAATATAAATACACTAATTTTAGAATATTTCTTCACAAAGTGGCATTCACTAATGCAATGCTAGTCCAAGTTGATTCAAACTCAGTTCGATAATATTACATTTGAATACAACAAATTTCACCCAAATTTGGGAAATTTTATAATCAATGGCTTAAAGATCAAATCATCATATCTCAAAACCTCTGCAAATCCATCTATTATATATTTCTTTTTTTTTTTTTTTTTTTTTTTTTTTGACGCAGAATAAAAATTAGGTTGGGTCGGCCGCAGCAGGACTCCTTCCTAGCGCATCCTTGCGGATGAGAGCACAGAGCTCTGGATCGTCGTCGTAGCAGGCGTCGGCAGGGGAAGCATGTGCACTGCGCGCGAGATAGTCAGCCACTGCATTCGATTCCCTGAAAATATGACGGATAGCTACATAAGAAAAAGACGAAGTATCTAACAGAATATCAGATACACTTTAGTTCTATGGATGATTGGATGTATTTATTTAAAATTGGTAATGGGAGGAGTTCAAGAGTTTGTTGAGCATCTTATGGGTCAATACATCCGCTTATTTACTAAGGTTTGTTCATTCATATTTTAAATGTGCGACTCTTTGATCTCTTCACATATCTTAACACAGTAACAAGCATCACACATTGTCTTAAATGAGTATTGTTTTCTACCCATTCACACCTCATCATATTAAATTGGTTATCTTCGGATTAAAATAAATAAATTGGGTTGCAAAGTCACATGATTTTAGAAGCAAATGTATTCAAGTTAAAAGCAAGGATGGCCGCAAAGACACGCCCCATATGGCCTTATGCCCTTATATGATTATACATATATGATCCAAGGGAGTACCAATCTTGTTTCCCTTATTGTGCAGTTTTCATCTATGTGAATGTGAACATGTCAAAAAATTCAAAAAGCCATAAATCACTTGACACGTGTCACTCTAGCATTGGGAGCAAGGCATTATAAATTGGTATGATTATGGTCTACACTCTTCACTTCACAACCATCAACCAATCCTTACCAAAGATTTGCAAACATGGGTAGCAAGTGTTTGCTAGTGTTAATGTTGCTCCTTGGGGTGGTGCTCTTCGCATCCCTTTGCCTAGCCGATGAGCCCAAGCCATTTCTGAAAGGCAAGCCATTCGGCAAGCCTCCTCATAAGGGTGAGAAGCCACCGCCCGACCACCACAAACCCCCTAGACACCTCGAAGAGCTTCTACCTAAGGGAGAGAAGTCACCACCCGAGCATGAACCCTTTGACAAGCCTCCTAAGGGCTTCAAGCCTTCTCCAGAGGGCGAGAAGCCACCACCCGAACATGAACCCTTTGACAAGCCTCCTAAGGACTTCAAGCCTTCCCCAGAGGGTGAGAAGCCACCACCCGAACATGAACCATTTGACAAGCCTCCTAAGGGCTTCAAGCCTTCTCCAGAGGGCGAGAAGCCACCGCCCCAACACGAACCCTTTAGCCCCCATGACCAACCCCCTAAAGGCTTCAAGCCGCCCCCTGAACACGAGAAGCCACCAACCGAACACAAGCCCTCAAGGCACCTCCAAGAACTACCACTAAAGGGTGAGAAGCCACCACCCGAACACACACCCTTTGAGAAACCTCCTCCGGAGCACGAGAAGCCACCAATGGATCCTAAGGGTAAGGGAGAGAAGCCACCACCGGGACACAAACCCTATGAGGAGCCCCCTAAGGGTTTCAAGCCTCCTCCGGAGCACGAGAAGCAGCCATTGCCTCCCAAGGGAAAGGGAGAGAAGCCACCACCAAAGAAGGAGGTTGGAAGAAAGCTCTTGGCAGCTAAACCCAAGGGAGACGACAAGCCCCATCCCGAACACAAGCCCTTCCCTCTTCCAGGGAAGAAGCCATCAGTTCCTCCCCACAAACCTCCCACCACCACCAGTCACTAGACATGGATCGAGTTCATCCGTGGACCATATATGAATAAGATACTATATGTATGTCCTTGTCATTAGTGCCTCCATTGTAGATGATGTGTTAGCCTTCACTACTAGTAGGAGTGATCAGCATTGTGTCTTTTTTCTACTTATTGTATGATGTATCAGTTATGCTCTCTGCCTGTAAGCCTGTTGATCTTCATCACAGGTCTATGCAGCGTTACCCATTTGAGTTTATTATATATATGTTCCTAATTCCTGTTTACAAAGCTATGCCTACACTTTATATTGACAAGAAAATAACCCTCCAAATTATTCTTTAGAATTTATCGGCTACCAAGAACGTGGGATTGTTTAAACATTTGCACTTTTGACATAAAATAAAACAAAATTTTAAATATATGTACTATTGGCTACAACAAAATTGCCTTAAATTTGGACTTAACAAGTCCAAAAGTTAGCAACAATTAAAAGAGGAGGAAACATATATGAGTGGGAAGGTCAACCTCTTAAATGGGTTACACAGTACTCGATTAAGATATAGAGCAACTAAGTCGATCGAACGGGACTATGATAAAAAATAAAAAAGAGCGGGAGTCCTTAAATGAAATAGGAATCTAATCTGACTTATTTATTTTTATATTTATAAGAATGGGGAAAAAAAAATATCACAACCTGGTATGGGGGAAGATCAAACTCGATCGATCTTAACCTTATACGGAGTATTTATGAACTGTTATTTTTACCACCTAACTACAACGGCTTAAGCTTGTACAATTTAGTTAAAAATATATATTGTCATCATTTATAAAAGTTATGACAAGTTACCATCAATCTAAATATATTTTAGTTAATTAATAAAAATACAAATCAAAATTATTTCATAGTCACACTTACAAATAAAAAATTAATAGATAAATATTTACTAAGTGTTATTTTACTTATATCTAGATTAATTTTTTAGTGAAAAGAATTATTTATGTCTCGATTAATTTTGATTGAAATACATCTATGTATAAACTGATGTAATTATGTTATAATTGATATTAATTTACAACTCTATCGAAATGATTTTCGCCACTATTATATTTTTCAAATAAAAAAATAACCGTATAACAAAAAAAAATTAATATATTTTTTAAGATTAATGGTATTTGCTAATAGATTTTAAAAAAATGTTCTAAAACAATAAAAATAATAATTTTGACAAAAATTTACTGTTTAGTAGGATACAAAAATATTTTTTTGAAAAATATTTCTTAAAATTAAATTATATGACAAAAATATTTTTAGGAGATGTTCGTAAATAAATAATACTACGTATAATTTTAAAATATGAAGACAATATATTTCCATGCACAAAACGAAGCCGACACGACAGTTACCAAGTAATCGTATCTAAGGCTAGTGCAGGAACAAATGGACAATACATTGTATCAATTGTATGATTTGAAATGTTAATTTCAACACATTCAGATTACCTTTGTCTTGTCATATTAAATTAGTTATCTTCACACTGAAATTTTGGGCTGCAAAGTCACATGATCGATTTTACAAGCAAACAAGCTAAGTTAAAGTTAAAGGCAAATTAAATTATATATGGAGGCCGCAAACGCGCAAAGGGATCGATCCCATCATCCAACGGAATACAAAATCTATTTCCCTTACTGTGCAGTTTTCAGCTGTGTGAATATGTACTCTTTTTCAAACAAATTGGCACGTGTCTTCCTACCATTGGACACATGGGGTTATAAATTGCCATGATCAAGGGACTTCACTTCACACTCACAGCCATCAAGCAATCCTAAATCAATACCAAAAGAGTTGCAAACATGAGTAGCAAGTGTTTGCTAGTGTTGCTCCTTGGGGTGGTGTTCTTCACCACCCTTTGCTTAGCCTACGAGCCCAAGCCATTCGGCAAGCCTCCTCACGAGGGCGAGAAGCCACCACCTGACCACCACCACAAACCCCCTAGACACCTCGAAGAGCTTCCGACTAAGGGAGAGAAGCCCACTAAGGGCTTCAAGGTTCCTCCGGAGCACGAGAAGCCACCACCTAAACACGAACACACAAGGCACCTCCAAGAGCACGAACCCTTTGACAAGCCCCCTAAGGGTTTCAGGCCTATCCCCGGGCATGAGAAGCCACCAATGGATCCTAAGGGTAAGGGAGAGAAGCCACCACCTGAACACAAAGCCCCAAGGCACCTCCAAGACCTACCACCAAAGGGAGAGAAGCCCCTACCCGAACACAAACCATTCGAGAAGCCCCCTAAGGGCTTCAGGCCTCTTCCCGGGCACGAGAAGCCACCAACTGAGCACAAACCCCCCAGGCACCTGCAAGAACTACCACCAAAGGGAGAGAAGCCACCACACGGACAAAAGCCCATTGACCAGCCCCCAAAGGGCTTCAAGGCTCCTCCCAAGGGCAAGGGAGAGAAGCTGCCACCAAAGAATGAGATAGGAAGAAAGCTCTTGGCAGCTGAAACCGAGGCAAAACCAGTCTTTCCTATTGGCAAGAAACCCAAAGGAGAGAAGCCACATCCCGAACACAAGCCATTCCCACTTCCAGGGAAGAAGCCGTCATTTCCTCCCCACAAAGCTCCCACCACCACTGCTCACTAGACACTGCGTACGCTTATCCATAGACCATATATGAATAAGAGATATGAGCTTGTTGTTAGTGTCTCTGTTGCATAGATGATGTTTTAGCCTTCACTACTAGTAGGATGGATCTGCATTGTGTCCTTTCCACTTATTGTATCTTGTATTACATATGCTCTGCCTGTTGATCTTCATCACATGTCTATGCAGCGTTATCAGCTGAGTTTATTTATTATATATATGTTCCTATTTCTTGTTTACAAGCTGTGCCTTCACTTTATACTGTCAAAAACACAAAGATGTATATGTAAGCTAAGCCACTCAACATGAAACATAGCATACAAGGAAATGCACAATAAATATCTGATAATAACACTACTACCAACCAGATGTCAACTGGATCCTCACAATCATTCAGTTAGATTTTATTAGGCATTACTTAAAAAGCATGTCCGCAATTGACGATTTGCCAAATCATAAAATTTTGAATTTGAATGATCAATTACTTTCAGCCATATGTAACAGTGATCACAGCAAAACTGACCTCCAGGACAATCTGTTGGCGTGAATATCTGAACTGCACACGTCCAAGTTTGTGAATAGGATCCACTTCCTAGCGTTCTTGTTTTAGCCGCTAGGAAAGATACATTGACGGATAGCAGGTAACTTCCTATAGGAAATTGACACAAAAATGTCAATATTGAATATTTGCCCATTGTTTCACGGTTCATCCATGTAAACACATGTGAAACAAGGAACATTACGTGCATTCTTGTAATGTGCATCATCAAGCTCATAATTGATATCTTAGTTTACTGAAATCATAGGCTCCTACTACTAGCTAAATCTAATTCACTTAATTAATTCTTTGAAATTTGAATACTTCAGATCGAGTTCATATTAGTAGTAGGAGCCTATGATTTCACAACAGCTATAACTTCATACTATGAAATTTTACCCAATTTTAGACTTACAAGTGCATTGACCAAAGAAGCTGAATGAAAAGGCCCAGCTGTTTCATGTTTCATCCATGTAAATAACATATGTGAACCAAGGAACAATGCATACAGCATACATACTTCAACCATCAGACTCATAACTGACATTTCACTCTCCTTTCATGAAGAGGTAAAAAAATTGCAACTTTCTACAGTTACAGGTTTGAATCAGACATAAAGATGCACCAATTTGTTGTTGCAGCCTCATAAAACCATTCTAATAACTGCAATTACTGATCGGTGCCATCATTTTTTACATGTACATACTCCGTACTAATCAAGAGATTAAATGAAAATTGCATACACACATACACAATTAGCAGCCGAAGATACGTCGATTACCTGGATTCCGATCAGAAAATTGAGAATGCCAAAACACTCGAAGCGATTTCTCCCGTCGAAAGCCGTTCACTGCTTTGAGATTGATCGGCGTAAAAACGACAGATGGAGATTGGAATTCGTTGACCTGTTTGCCAAATTGAGAAGCAAACACGATCATCGGAACCCCTGATCAGAGAAATAGGGTGGGACATTGAATCAGCATTGTCTTCTTTCAACTTATTGTATCTTGTATTACATAAGCTCTGCCTGTTGATCTTCATCACAAATATATGCAGCGTTAACCTTTGAGTTTATTATATAAATATATATGTTCCTGTTTCTTGTTTACAAGTTTTGCCTTCCCTGTATGCTGTCAAAAAGATAAAAGATTTTAAGCTAAGAAACACATCATGCAAGGATATGTACCATAAATATCTGATAGCTAGATCCCAGCTTGATCCTAACAATCATTCAGTTAGATTTTATTAGTCACAGCAATAACTTGGCATTACTTAAACATGTGTGTGTTTCGACAAATAATAAAAAATTGGACTTCAATGATCAATTGATTTCAACAAGGGAATAGCAGAAGATAGCAACAACTGAAAGAGGCAAATCTGGATAGGAACACTGGCATCAATGCAAGAAAGATGTTTATCCTGCAATACCATTCTATTCCATTGTTTCGATGTGGGTAATGCCTAAATCATAATCCGATTCAGTGGTTGACCTTCAGGATAATCTGTTGGTGTGAATATGTGAACTGCTCAACTCAACTGTACACGCCGAAGTTTGTAAATAGGATTGACTTCCTAGTGACAAAACAAGAACTTGTTTTTAGCCGCTAGGAAATTAGACATTGATGGATATTAAGTAACTTCCTACAGGAAACATTACATGCATTCTTGTAATGTTAATCATTAGATTCATAACTAATACCTTAGGTTACTGAAATCATAGGCTCCCAATTGAGTTCATATTAGCATTAGCATTAACTTCCTACAGGGAACGTTACATGCATTCTTGTAATGTGAATCATTAGACTCATAAGTCATAACTAATACCTTAGGTTACTGAAATCATAGGCTCCCAATTGAGTTCATATTAGCATTAGCATTAACATCATCCAGCAATCTCTGGGGACTTTGTTTATGCTCAATAGAATCAAGTCCTTAATATGACCCAATTTGACCTGGCCAATCACACATTCACACCAGTCATAAGTAATGACGTAATGTCCTTAAACTGATCCAACCCAACTAACCAAGACGGGTTCAGAACTCCGAGCTCAAATTTCCCCTATCACTTCTAGTAAGATGAGTGGCTTTTCACTTGAATGTTTAAGTATACTCGATCTACCTGTTGACCTTCCCCAAATGCCTATGCAAGTGTAATCCACTATGTTTATATATGTTCCTACTTCCTGCTTTAGACTTTATATACCGACAAAAGGAAATATGCCATATCAAGCTTGAGCACAGTGTGAGATCATAACGGCATTTACCTCATTTTGAACTTACAACTAGTGCAAATGGTGACAGGGATGACAGGAAGAAGGAGGAGATAGCAAGAACTACATGAACCAAATAGTGACAGCTTCGAATCAGACACAATCGGATAAAGCTATACCAATTTGTTGCTGCAGCCTTACAAAACCATCCGAAAAACTGCAATTACAGATCAGTGTCGTCACTTTTTACTACCGACCAATATCCGTTAGGAAACCCCCAAATTTGGAGTTACGTGCATACTAATCGAAGGATTAAAAGGAAACTGCAAACACGCACCCAATTAGAGGTCAAAGATACACCTATTACCTGGTTTCGTATCAGAAAATTGAGAACACCAAAACACTGGAAGCGAAATCTCCCGTCGAGTATCGTTCATTGCTTTCAGAGTGATCGCCGAAATGCGACAAATGGATATTCGAATTCGTTTACCTGTTTGGCAGATTGAGAAGCAAACAAGACCCTCGAACCCCCTAATCGGAGCAATAGGACGGGAAATTGAATTATGAAGAAGAATTTTTTTTTTAGGGTTTGAAAGGGAGAGAAAAGCCATTGCTTGGCCTCTTTTAGAGGCGCGGAACTATCGATTGGGCGGATTGGCGCCAAGTAGAACGAATTTTCTTTTTATATAATGTAATAATTCGAAATATCAAATAAGTTACTTGTCAATTGTCATAGATTGAAAGAGAGGGTCAATTTTGCTTGATCTCTCGAATTGTTTTCTTATACAAGTATACTATAATGTTTAACACAAAATAAATGATAGATTGAAAATAATATCAGATAAAATTGTCAAGACACGAATAGAATGAGAACAAAAACAGCAAGGAGAAGTTTATCAAAAAAAAAACAGTAAAGAGGTGATCCAATAAAATATCCAGGAAAAAAAAACAGGATTTAAACCGGAAGATTCTCGTATCAATGCAACATAATAGTAACAAGTCAAGCGCTGCCACAATAACACTGCAAGATTCAATTGGAGATGTCTAAGATTCGCGGAGGCATCTGTTGTCCAGGTTAAGGTCATCCGGAGATGTCTGAATTTGTTCTGCAACTACTCGGGCCAAAAGGTGAGCTTTCAAAAATCCAAAGTTTTCGTCTCTAAGAATGTGAAGCAAGACCTCCGTGAGAAGATTCAATTGGAGAGCGGCATAGAGACCACGAGGGATCTTGGTCACTATCTCGGAATCCCAATCCTCCACAAGCGTGTTACCCAACGTACTTTCTCCTCTATTTTTGATAAATTTGCTTGCAAACTTGTAGGATGGTACGTGGTGTCCCGTCACGCCGGAGCGATGCCTGAGCTTGGCTAAGGAGTACGAATGGGCGAAACAGAATCTGATGGTCACAGCGGTGGAGAAGACTAGAGTTCACCGTTGGACTCCTCCCGATTGTGGGTGGGTTAAGCTAAATGCAGACGGTGCTGTCAGGGGTGATGGAGCTGCCTCGGCGGGTGGTGTGATCCGTAACGATCAAGGAGATTGGTTAGTGGTGTGGAGAATATGAGTTGAAATTGTCCCACATTGGAGAATATGAGTTGAGAATATGAGTTGAATTCAAGCATTGCATATAAGCCGGTGGACTACCCAAACTAACACCAATTGGTTTTAGAATGGAACCCCACTCGGCTTGTGTGCTCGGCTTGGTTGGCGCGTGTGCATTTGGCGTGCGTGACCCCTACGTCGTATATGGGTCACGCCCGGGTCTCCTACTGAATGATGCGCTAGGGGTGTCAAAGACTCGGCTTCGGATTGTTCAGTGAGCCTGCCCTGTTAGAGGCTTAATAAAATGGGGTCTCTGTCCCCGATTTTTTCAAAAAAAAAAAAAAAAAAAACACTGCAAGATTTGAACTCGTTCAGACAGTATAAACTATAAACAAGACTCCAATGAAATGCCTCTCATCAATCGGCCTGCATACGTCAATTAGACCATTGACATATTAAAAAAATCCACAGGTTTTGAATTATAAGAATTACAGTATTATATATATTCATTATACTAATTATTAATAATTCCAATTATGACATTTCAAAGAAAAGTTCTATTTTTATTTCCCTGTTTCCTAGTCACAGCAAATCCTTTATAAATTGGTTCAAATCTTGAAGATGTTGTTGAAGATATAATTTATTCTACAAAATAAGTAGTCTATGAATTTTAAATGTGTTTTTAAAAAATTGTTTACCTAATTTCTTCTAAATCGAGTCAATATTTTCTAGAAATGTCCAAGTAATATTGATAAGCCTACCATATTAAGTCCGAAAACTAGGGACACCTCAGCTACCAATAGCTTTAGACAATTGCATAAACAAACCAAATTTTTTAGGTGACGATCTAATCTGCATCTTGTCATTGGGTGAGGATTAAGTTTATTTATTATAATGTTGATAGGTGATCTCTATAATCAATTGTATATATCCCTTAGAAAAATATATGATCCCTACACTTGTTCTCAAATGTAAACTATATTATCTTTTTATGCATTATTGTTATCCCATATATGTTTATAGCCTCTCAAATGTAAACTATATTATACGACTTAGATGGTTAATCCTGATAAACTATTCTTATATGTTGAATTTGGCACTTCTGATACATGTTCCTCCTTCGGCTTATTGATCTTAATGGATCTAATGAACTTTAACACAGTATCAGAGTTAGATTTCGTGCTTATATTGTTAGGTCTACGCACAACTCTTGAGTATTCTAACAACTTGAGCAACTTCAGTTAACAAGTTCACTGCGCAAGTCTCATTACTTAAAGACTTTGTGATGGAATAGGACAAAGGCTATGCTATTTGATGCATCATTATTAGTCACATTGAAAACCACTTGACACTAATAAACGTGAGAGCTAGTGTTTGAAATCCATCCGAAGATGTGTTTGGGCCACCTTTGTTTTTCCAACGTCCGCCCTCTGGATTTTATATGGATGGATTGTGTCATAAGATGTAATGTAAATCTATGGTTGTATTCAATGTAGCACGTGTAGACTATATAGTATATGTTAGAATCACTTTCGCGTGACAATGATGGAAATAGTATATAATCATGTATCCTACCTAGAAAACGTCTTACCCTATTTCGACGGTACGATGATTTCGTTCTTAAGGAAAAATCGCTTCATCACAATATAATTACTCCTTCAACATTCATCTTAAATGAATTTAAGATATCGGTTAGATGTGATGTTTTTTTTCCACTGAGATTCAAGTGTATCTGATCTTGAATTCTTACTTCATAAAAAAAAAAAAAAAAGAGAAGTCTTGCAACATCGCAAACAAAAGTTTTAAGATTAACATTGATGGAATCCTATTTACATTTATCAACCGTTCTAGCCAACAAAAACGAGTTTTTGCTAGAATCGCCCCTCGTACCACCTGATACATACACTATAACACTAACATAATAATAATAACAATAATACATCAAACCGAGAAATATTTGTAAAATTCTCGAGATAGCGGCTTCTTCTAAGCAATCAACACATTGCATCAAAACCTCGCTCTTATCGATAAATCCCGACGAATCCGAGTGGTAAGAATATAAGATCAACAAGAATTCTCACTAGTGATCAAGAGTTGTTCCAAGTAATCTGATCCCAAATCTTCAAACACAATCACCTTGTTCTCCTCTGCCTCAACACATTCCCTGTTTTCTCCCCTGTTTCGCTTGCCCCACTTCCGCTTCCGAATCGAGTGCTTGCTCTTGAGAGCCAAGACCGGCGACCGCCCGTGATCGCAAATCCCCTCGAAGTCGATCTCGCTGAGGGATTTCCTGACGACCTCGACCGGGAAATTGAGAGTCGCCATCGGGCCTCTGACGGAGAAGGCGGCCTGATCATACGCCAGGGCGGCTTTCTCGGCGGTGTCAAACGTCCCGAGCCAAACCCGGATGCCATTCCTCGTCGAGTCTCGGATCTCGGCCGCGAACTTCCCCCACGGCCTCCTCCTGACGCCCCTGTACGGCCTCGGCGGTGCCTCCTCTGTTTTGCGGACGGAGGTCACCTCCTCTGCCTGGTCGGACGGTGAAGAGGCGGAATTCGCGAGCATGTCGAAGAGGATCATCTCCTCGGAGTCGTTCTCGTCGAAGGGGAGGTGGTAGGCGAGCGATCCCGATGCTTCGAGGGAGGATTCGGGGGAGAAATTTGGGGTGTGAGAGGAAGAAAAAGCAGGGGAATACATTGCTCTGTTTTTGTGGTTCAGTTTACTGTTTTGGGGGGTTTTGGCGATGGTGGTGGGATGAAGCTTTCAGTGCAAGTTTGAAAGCGGTTGGGGAGAGAAAGGATTGGGTTTGTTGGGTTTAAATAAGGAAGAAAATGGAGGAGGGCAGTGACGGCTGACAAGAGCTTTGACACTGAAAGAGGAAAAACAGAGGAAGTGAGTGAAAAATGGCAACATAATTAAAACCTTTTTTTTTTGTTTGGTAACAGGAACATAGTTTATACTCAAAAAGAATGTAGAGTAAGCTGAGTAGCGTGTTATATGAGGTGAATAGCTCGAGTTCGGTTCGAAAAAAGTTCGATTCGAGTTCGTTTACGTGTCTAAATAAGTCAACCCAATTTCTATTCGATTTAGGCTCGAATAACTCGAATTTTATGGAATTTTTAAAACTTTATTTAAATTAATGTGTTATGATCTAGTAAAACTATCTGAAATTCGAAAAACGCTCGGCTCGAACTCGTTCATTTACTAAAACGAGCCAAACTTGAACAAAAAAGAAAGTTCGTTTAGAAATTGGTTCCGGATCGGTTCGAGGCTTCGAGCTCATTTATTAAATGAACCAAGCTTAAACATGTCAAGCTTGACTCGTTCGGCTTGTTTTATAGAAATAATTACCCTTAGAGAAAAAAGATACCGAATATCATTTTAGGTATTTTGATATTCAATTTCTATAATCGCCTTTATAATAATTAGAGAAATGGTAATTGTAGTTTTCGAGAAAGTCAAAAATAAAATAATAATTAAGGATATGATTATATTTTTGCTTTTCTTTAAAAGTTTGCGAATTTCTAAAATAGCATGTTTTAATTAACAGAGTAAATATAAAACAAAATGAAAAAATATTTTGAATTCCAATTAATAAGAAAATGTAGAATATATTAAGGAAAAAAATTTATTATAATTTGATCGATTATAAATTTTGCATTAAAATGTTTTGAATTAAACACATTGAAAAGAAAATGTATGATATCTTAAAAATAATTATAAAGACCGTATATAGATATAGATATGTAGATAGTTATTTCAAAAAATTATGATTAAAATATGCAAAATTTATATCCATATCTAGAGAACTAGGGAAAAAATATTGAATAGATTGGCATAAAAAATTATGATTAAGTATTATAATGTAAAAAATTTAATATTTTGTATAGTTTTTACTTTTTAGCTCATTCAATTACACGCATAAAAGTTAAACGTCTTATATTTTCAATCGGATGGAGTATAATAATAGATTGCCACTATGAAAACTATATCGAATTTAGAACCTTTGTTTATTGGCGTTTTATCTTCTTCTAGAGTTTTCTTGTTATGAGGAATTGTAAACTAGTTTGGCCTAACCAAGACCGATTCAAGCCTAGAGAATATGTGGACCATTCCACGGGCCACAATTAAATTAACCACTTTAATATCCTGAATTAGCACATGTGGGTCAATTACCCATTTACCCGCCGCCTGCTGCCTGACTGTGATCCATCTACTTTTTTTTTTTTTTTTTTGTTAGGAACATGTTCTACCCGATTTCATCATTTCGGATAAGGTAATGAAGACCTATATTATTATGAATTTCAGTAACCCTGACGGAGTAACAAATGTGCGCAACCTTATTCGCCACTCTGTTGTCAGTTCGGGGTACATGATAAAATGACACTTTTTTCAAATTTGATAACATAAGTTTGATGTCCGACATGATGCGTTCTATTTCCCATGACATTTTGTTGTATTTTTTAGGTAGTTTATGATTATACTGGAGTCGCTTTCGATTTGGAGTTTTTCAATACGTAAGTGTAAAGCGTTTTGGACTCCAAGCTTTAAAGTGAGAGCTTCGGCTTTTAGAGGACTCTGCTTACCAAGTTTTTGGTATCCAATGTGGATTGGACAACCGTACCAGTCCCTAACTATTGTACCAACCGTATTGATGTTGTTAATAACAGAGGAGTCGTCGAAGTTTAATTTGAAGAATCCCTTAGGTGGTTTGCGCCAAACAATGTTGTCGTGTTTATTTTTCTTTTTAGGTTGTGTGCTTTTGTGTTTGATGAGAGGAGTTCTCTTCAAAGTAGCTATCAAAACTAGAGGTCTTGCTCCAGTTCACTTCATGTGTTCATGCCCGAACACGTGATTGTTTCGAATATACCAAGTAGTCCATCAGGTTAACTTTGTCTTAGATACCTTGTTAAAGTTATTTCCCAAAAAAGATAAAACCGGTCTTATATCTCTTGACAGATTAGTCAAACTCGAGATTGTTGAGTTGATGTGGTTTGGAAGACTAAAGAGTGACCTTGTACATTGACATTCTAGTAGGAGATGAACATCATCTTCCTCCGCATAGTTGCATAAACAAGGACAGGGACATTACGTTGAGTTAGCCTAAGGGTTGTAGGAAGATCATTCTAACACATTTTCCATAAGAAATTGTTGACTTTTGGAGGAATGTCTAGATTCTAGTACCACACCTTAATATCTGGGTTTTGAGAGGACTTCTCATAGATGAGTTTGTAAGCACTCGAAGTGTTGAACCAGTCATCCCTATCTGACCACCAGTACAAGCGGTCCTCAAAAGAAGAAGCGGGAAGGGGAATATGCAAGATTTCCTCGTGATCTATCTACTTTAGATCAACCAGACAACCACCTTTTTTTTCATTTGCTAAAATATAATATTTTTTTTGGTAGAAATTTGCTAAAATAAATATAGTCCCTTAAAACAAACAATTGGATATTTGATTATTTTTTAATCAATTAAAATATTGAAAAAAGTTACAAATAAACCCCTAAATATATATTTTTAGTTCTATCGACTAAATTCTCATACCCTCGGGGAAAAAATATAAATTAGTTGAAATGTAATATTTTTTGGACATTCATTTCAGTTAAAAGTTATATTTATATAAAGTTTCAAATTTTTGGGATCAGATCAATTGATTTTTAATAAAAAAAATTGTCTATATATAAGATATTTTAAAAGTCCAAATTTTTTAGTTAGGTATTTTTTTTTCTTCGGAATCATGTTTATAACTTCTCAAATTTTTTTTATCTCATTTTGGATGTGCATTAATACTTCTAAAATACTAATTTTATTATGAAAAAAGATGTATTTTTAATTGATATTAAATGAGAAAAAAAAAACTTCTTTTACTAGATAAAATAAAATAAATATAGTCCCTTAAAACAAACAATTGGACATTTGATTATTTTTTCATCAATTAAATTATTGAAAAAAGTCACACATAAACCCCTAAATATATATTTTTATTTCTATCGACTAAATTCTCATACCTTCGGAGAAAAAATATAAATTAGTTGAAATGTAATATTTTTTGGACATTCATTTCAGTTAAAAGATTATATTTATATAAAGTTTCAAAATTTTGGGATCATATTTGATCAAGTGATTTTTTAATAAAAAAAGGGAAAATTGCAAAAAATAGCCCAACCTTTAGGGGTAGTTGCGCTCAATAGCCTGAACTATAAAAAATGCAGAAAATAGCCTCAAGTATTTAACTGGTTGCGGAAAATAGCCTCAAGCTACATTAAAATTCAAATAATTACCTTTAAATTCAAATTAATGATAAAAAAAAAGTCTTAAGTTGTCATTAAATTCAAATTAATTACAAACCTTCTCCAAAACAACTTTTATTTAAAAAAATCATCACTTCTTATATAAAAAAAAGGTTACACTTAATTGTTGTTATCTAAACTCATAGCTAAATTAATTATAAAAACTATCTCAAACCATATAAATATAATTTAAATTTATTATTCTAAAAAAATAATTAGATTATTTACATATCATTAAAAGTAAATAAATACTTAAGCTTCTATTTACAATTGATCTAATAACTTCTATTCACAATTACTTAGATTTTTTTTAAAATTTATTTATTTACACAATTTATATGGTATAAGGTAGTTTTTGTAATTAATTTAATGATGAATTTAGCCAATAATGAATTAGTGAGAACAAAAATTTATGAGAAGTTGTAGATTTTAGGAATAAAAATTATTTAGGCCTTTTTTTTTATATAAGTGATGATTTTTTTAAATAAAAATTGTTTTGGAGAAGGTTTGTAATTAATTTGAATTTAATGACAACTTAAGACTTTTTTTTTATCATTAATTTGAATTTAAAGGTAATTATTTGAATTTTAATGTAGCTTGAGGCTATTTTCCGCAACCAGTTAAATACTTGAGGCTATTTTTTGCATTTTTGATAGTTCAGGCTATTAAGCGCAAATACCCCTATAGGTTAGGCTATTTTTTGCAATTTTGCCATAAAAAAATTGTCTATATATAAGATATTTTAAAAGTCCAAAATTTTTAGTTAGGTATGTTTTTTCTTCTTCGGAATCATGTTTATAACTTCTCAATTTTTTTTATCTCATTTTGAATGCTTCTAAAATACTAATTTTATTATGAAAAAAGATGTATTTTTAATTGATATTAAATGAGAAAAAAAAACTTCTTTTACTAATAGAAGATATAGATGGATAGATCATAGATGAGGCCAAATCTACTAAAATTAAAATCAACTTAAATTGGACCCGTCAAACAGGTTTGGTTGATCAGGTTTGGGTCAGGTTGTCTCAAATTCGATTAATTACAAGTCGGGTTATTTTGGGTCACGAGTCATTAAATGTTCAACCAAAATCCATATTTTATGGGTTCGGACCAACACTCCTGTCATGAACGCTATTTTTAATAGTGGACTATTTACATAGTTTAAAAAACTAAAATTGTTATATTACCTTATTGCTCGTTAATATTTATTGGAAAAAAGTAATTAATGTTGTTATAATATTCAATTCCCTTTAATATTAGTACAATAAATTTTAATATACAAGTTATGTATTAGTGTATTACTACTACTACATAGTAAATTGAACTTTAATACGGTATAAGAACTTGTCAAATTAAGATGAACTAGCCAAGGCATACCCGTGCTACGCACGGGACGTAAATATAAGTTTTTTTAGTATTTTATAAGCCTATTTAAGAGCTTATTTTATATCATCTCATTGACTAATTTAAACAATATATGTGTAAATCTTGGTTTTATATATTTGATAATTTGGTTTAATTTATTTATTAAATCTTTATATTTTTATGAGTTTTTTCTTCAAGAAGACACCTTGTAAAATAATTTGTTTAATAAAAACACCTTTTAATTTTTTTAAAACAAAAACACCTTATATATAATAAGGTATTCGATCAATTGAAGCACCAACTTTTATTTTACAACTAAAATTTCAAGTTTTCAGTGATGTAATTATATATAATTAATTTTTTTTATATATAATTAAAATTTATCACAAAATTATCAAATCATGATTTTTTTTATTTTAAAAAGAAAAAATTGTCAAACCTGAAATCGACCCAAAATGGCCCGAAAACCCGGTCAAACCCGGGTTCGAGTCAACCCGAAAAACCCGGAACCCGTTTTACCCGAGACCCGTTTTACCCGAAGTGACCCGACCCGAATCCGACCCAAATGACCCGTTTGACAGGTCTAGTTGCAAGTAATTAACCCTAATTCATCCACGTATAATAGTACTCCATAATAATATGTGATAAATAATATATGGTGATAATCAAGATATATATTGGTACCAAAAGTAAAATATTTTTTTAATTAATTTTCGCCATGTTTTAATTAAGAGATTAGAAAAAAATTGACATAAAAAGTAATGAATTATTATCCATGCTAAATTTGGATTAACTTATATGTTTTATTACTTATATAATTATATTTTAGAAATTGTGTTGCGAAAATTAAAATTAATTTATTAAATATGTTAAAAATTAAAATCCATTAAGGATTCTAAAACTAACCAAATATATCGATAAAATAGACTTTTAATATTTGATTTCAACAAAAAAAAATCCATAAATTGGGATTGTAAAGATGCTTTGATACACATATATATAAAAGATTAAGGATTAATTGATTTTTATATGAATATATGTTATTCAAATGATATGAATTTCATAAATATTGTGGGTGAGGTCATTATTATTGGGCATAGAAATTTAGGAAAATATAATTAATTTTCTTAAGTTAGTAAGAGTATATATATAATAAATCATTTATGAATACACTAATAAAATTACAGAAAAAGAAAAGGATTAAAAAATGAGAATGTCTTTAATGAGAGTCATTAAGGGGCCTTGGGACACAATTTTTTAAAGGTATATAGAAGATAGATAGATGAGGTTGAAGGTTTTTCTAGGAAAGGGAAGGAGGGATATAGATTGAGAAGGAAATTTTTCTAGTTTTGACCACATTGGGTTAAATTTAAATTTATAATTGTTCACATTAGGATGTGAGCCTTACTCACTTAAATGTTGCTTATGAGATAGCCTCGTTTGTAGCCTAAGATCCGATCAACCTTATTTTGTACATATTTCTTTAGTTAGCAATATATTTACCTTTAAAATCAAAATAAATAAATAAATAAATAAATTTATAATTGTTTTCCATTACTCTAGAGTCTAGACCTTGGCTTAACGAGTGATCCACATTTTGACCCAACTCAACCTAAAAATTTACAGGTTGAATGGGTCAAGGTCATTTCGAGTTTCGAGTTGAAATATTTGTGCCAACTGTGTAGGGGGTGTTATATGAGCCGAGTAGCTTGAACTCGGCTCGGGTTCGATTCAATAAAAACTCGGGTCGAACTAATTCATTTTCTAAACAAGCCGAGTATGAGCACATTTTTAAGTTAGAGTCCAAATTTAGGCTCGACTCGTTTTTAAATGAGCTTAATACAAGCAACTAATATTCAACTCGTTCGGCTCGAATAACAACCCTATAATTGTGATCGATCTCTTTTACGATTCATGAAACAATGACTGTCAAACCTCTCAAGGTTTATAAAAATCATAAGCAAAAACTTTCCCACCATTTTCAAAATCATCACCGATACCTTGTATTTGGCGAAATTTTAATCGTCTAGTTGGGCGGAACTTCTTGGGGTGGGAGGTGGTACCTCCGGGCGGAAAAAATTTAATGTAATATGTAAAAAAAATATTATTATATTTTTAGTAGTAAAAGAGTATTTTAACAACTAGTTTCTCTAGCATAGTTGGTAAATTAGAAGTATTCTAATCTACAAATCAATGGTTCAAATCTCACTATTAACTTTTTAGAAGAATAATTTTAAAAATTGGTGTGAATAACTAAATATAATATAAAAACAATTAAAAAAAATTCTGAATATTTTTTTGGCTCTTTCGAATGTATAATTCAGGTTCCGCCACTGCTTGGGTAATCCGTTTTTTTTTCCATGTGGCACAAGGATCCAAACAAAAAGAAAAAGAAAATAACACGTCACTGTCAGCCCTGTCACATGGGCAGCCACGTGGGTGCTGACATGGACAAACTCCAATTTCCACCATTGGCGACTTTCCGTGGAAGACTTGAAATCCAAAGGAAGCTGCTAAGAAACCTAGTCCTTTAACCGACACGAGGATGTTTTAAGGGACGAAGGTAGCTATTGGTCATTTTATTTATTTATTTATTTATTTATTTATTTGATATAAGAATGTGAATATGACTGGATATATTACAGGGGCGGAAGGAGGGGGCATTAGCTGGCTCGAGCCCCGTGGGTCGGAGAAAAACGTAAAAAAAAAATACATAGTTTTTTTTAATAATTTTTGATAATTTAAGGGTTAAAAAGAGTAATAAATCAATGAGTTTGCTTAGTTTGGTTGGTATGGATTGAGAATTAAAATGTTGAGGTCTTGAATTCGAATTCTTATAGCTTCATTTTATGGATTTTTAAACTTAAAATAGATATTTAAATCATACATTTAATTTGTTTTATACTATATTCTTTATAACAAAAATTGTATCTTATATATATATCTTCAAACAAAAATCCGCTAATATAGTTGAGCCTCCCTCGATTTTTTCCTGGTCCCGCCCCTATGTATATATATATTAAGGTTTAGCATCATGTCAATTTATTTAAAATAATCATTTCAATCTTCAAATGACGATTTCAAATGTGCAAGAGTGCAATGATTATGTAAATTAGATTATTCCCTTCAATTTCGATAATTTGGATATTTCGAATCATCGCTTGTATTTCGAAAAGCTTGTATTGCAGTGGGCCTTAGTGATATAGAGTATGAGCCGAGTGATAGTTTAGCCCACACGAGGATCTTAAATAGCACCATCGGATATTCGGACTTGTAATCAGGCATCAATAAATTACCTAACGCAGCGTTTTGAGCTTAAATAGTCCAAAACGACGGGTTTGATTCCTTCCAAAAAAAAAAAAATCAAAAGCCACAAGTTTCGGAACTGAGAGCATATTTATCAGTGAGCCCCGTCCCAGACTCATAATTTACTTTTCAACTATCACATCAGCTTACAAGTCTCAATTCAGCTTTTTACCTTTTTAGCAAATTATTCGTGAACCCAATCCCAGACTCACAGACTCGTAACTTCATAAATGTGGGATTTTTTTTAAAAAAAAAAAACATATACAAAATGATTGTATATGGGTAGATAAAAATAAATAAGCCGAAAATCCATTTTAAAGAGTGAAATACAAGCTTTTCGGAAAAAAAAAAAATTAAAAGTGGCCCACCTAATGTATTTATGAGCCTTGAGGCTCATGTGCAGGAGTGAATTTTTTGGGCTCACCGCCACCTTATCTTCCATCTTCATTTTTCTATTTTTCTTTTTATTTTACTGATGTGGATTATTGGTGAGCCTTAAACATCCTTTGAGTCGATGCAGTTGGAAGCGCCCCCTGCGACGTCGTATTGTTTTGAATGTTTGTGGCATTAAAAGGTCGGTTAAGTATCTGTTGTTGGTAATGGACCAGTGCTTCCTTTAAGTGCTTTAAGAAAGACACATCAAATCAAATCAACTCAAAAAATCAAAGGATAAAATCGGATCAGCTCAAGAGGGGAAAAAAAAAATAGGTGGAGATGACTGTACAGGTAAAAGCAGTGAGGGTAGGAGTGACCTGTCCAGTTGTTACAACACACTTGTGATTAGGCCAACCGTTGAGAGTTTGATATGATACTAGTTGAAAGTGATGTACGACGTCGTTCAAAGGAAATTCCCAATTTCCTTCGTTTTCACAGAAGCTACCGCCAACCTTCCTTATACTCACGTTTCCACCCTTTTCAACTTTATACTCTTTAGCTACATAGTACTTAATTAATTACCTTAATTTGCTGACAGTGACATGCATCTAGCTTGATCGTCTTGAATTAACAATTAATGGCAAATGCTAATGCTATTGACATTGTAACTAATTGAGGAAGAATATATATGTATGTAAGTACAAGTATTGCGAAATGAAGGAAGTATCATAGGTTTCCGTTGTTCAAGAATACACCCTATATTGATCTCTTTTGATCACTGTCTGATGTGCTCGTTTTGTCGTTGATTTGAAAAGGTCAAAACTATCTCGAGGGAATTGCACAAGGTAACCCAAAAACCCAAAAATCTTGCAAGGTTAACTCAACCCGGAAAAAAATGAGGTGAAACCGGATATCCGGCAAACCTGGCCAGCAGGTAACAGGTAGGGAAAGTGGGCCCAAGCGTGACACCTCAGCAAGGGAAAGAAAAAGAAGGCGTGAGAGAGAAAAAGGACGGAGAGAGAGAGACGTCCAGGAAGGAGAGAGAGAGAGAGAGAGACGACCATTGAGAGGGGAGAGGCAAGAAAGGGAGCTGTTGAGTTTGATTAGACAAAGAGAGAGAAAGGTAATTGAGCTTGACAGGGACTCTCTCAACAGTCCGGGGAAGGAAAATTCCCGCACAAATTTTGCGCCAAAAAATCCTGAAGAGGAAGATGAGGGAGGAGGGAAGAGGGGGAGAGTATATAAGCATTGAAGCTCCACCTCAGTCCAATGATTATTCCACATTAATGCACTGCAGTAGGAGAATTAAAAGGAGGGAGGAGAAGCGCCGGCAAAGAGTGAAGGAGGAGGGTTGGTGGCCAATGTGACAGCTGGTGGAATAGACTGGACCGAGTTTCGATCGCCTGCAGATACAAAATGGGTAAGTAGTCTTATAATTATTATGAGGAGAAAAAAAACTTTGCTACAACTTAATGTAAACTAAATGTATCCCCTCTCTATGTAAATGAACAGGGGAGAAGACAATCGTATGTCTGACTGTGGTGTTCGGAGGATGGTGGGCTTGCGAAGAAGGCGGTTGGGTCTTCAAGGGGTCACGGAGCCAGAAGGCTCTGCTGGTGGATGAACGCATCGACTACGTTGCACTAAAGAAACTCGTGATGGAAAAGTTTAACGTCGATGAGAGAAGGCATGAGGTGGAGCTCACATATGGGAAGCTGAAGAAGGGCGGGTGCAGGCCATATGCAATAGGAGATGACGAAGACCTGCAGGCCTTCAAGTTTGTAAACGGACTCAATGGAGAATGATCGTGGCCTGTCGACCTCAATGTCTCCCTGCGAACCAAGCTATGTGGCAGCACTGTGGCACCTACAGAAGGATCGTCAACGGGTGGCTCCGGAGGGTGGGGTTTCTCAGTGGCGGGAGGTGAGGAATTTATACTGCCACTAACTGGGTCGCCTGTTACCCAAGAAGATCACGCACATACGGGCATCCAATTGGCTGGTGGTGAAGAAGAAGCAGTCCTGGTAGCCGGAAGTGTCCAGGCAAAACAAACTGGCGTCCAGTTAGATTTACAATGCGTCCAGTTAGAAGACGAATGTGTCCAGTTACATAACAGTACCGACGCGTTCGGGCGACATGAGGAGTTGGAGATCGATTTGCGAAAGAAGGCAAAGAAAGCCGAGGAAATAAGACGTGGGAAGCAAGTCATTTATGTCAGCAGTGATCCGGAAGATGAAGTTATTCCACCGGGTGGAGATAGAAGGGTGCTCATTGACATCGGGAGCTCCTCCGACGACGATGAGGTATTACCAAATGCGGTGAAGATGGAGCTCGGGTGCGCAGTTCCTACCAGGTCGTGGTCATGGGATAATGAGGCCGAGCAGGCTGTGAGGGAAATAGAGGAAGCATACGCACGCAGAAAACAGAAGTTGGGACCGAATACGGAGGGTGTGGAAAGTGAACCAATGGTTGCGGTGAACCCATTGGGCCCCCGTCAGCACATGGGTGAGCTCCGGGAGGGAAAAGTGTTTCGGTCGAAGGAGGAGGTCCAACAGACAATCAAGTGGGCGGCCCTATCTAGGTGTTTCACGACCAAGGTGAACAAGTCGACGAAGAGCTTGTATGTTGTGCGCTGCGGTGGTCCCAATTGCAAGTGGCTTTGTCGGGTTTCCACATACAAGAACACTCGGATTTGGATTATCTCCAAGCTTGTGGACGAGCACACGTGCGACCTGACCGACATGATGACACAAAAGCGTCGTGCGACATACACCCAGGTTGGGCAACACATAGTGGACAGGTATCTCCTTCGCTCTAAACAACCGAAATGGACAGTATAGTGTTTATAACTGGACGCTTGTTAAATATAACTGGACATGAAATGTTATAAAACTGGACAGGTACTTCGACACACACTAACCCAATGCGCCTGTCCATGTGCAGTTTCGTTGGTTCAAAGAAGGCCCTTGTGCCGGAGCAAGTGCAGGCTCTGACGAAATCCCAGCTGGGGGTGCCGTCCAGTTACTGGAAGGCGCGGCGAGCCGCCATGAAGGCGAGGGACACCACCTACGGGACAGACGAGGAAAGCTACCGGAGGATGTACTCGTACATGCACATGCTGGAGCAGTCCAACCCTGGCATGTACACCAGGATAGAACGCGACACAGAAGGACGATTCAAGTATGCGTTTGTCAGCCTTGGAGTGTGGCGGAGGGCGGTCCCCTATCTAAGAAAGGTCAGTCCCTCCTTCTCCGTACACTACTAGAAATTTGTTATTTAACATCGGTTAATAGCCGATGTCTTTCAAAAAAAAATTGATGTCTATGTGGGGGATGTAAAAAGTCAAAAGTTTTTTAAATCGGCCAGAACCCGATGTCTTTGTACGTTATAACATCGTTTATATTTTTAAATCCGATGTCTTTGTTATCTTATAACATCGATTATAAAATATAACCGATGTTATAACATACAAAGACATCGGGTTCTGGCCGATGTGAAAAACATTTGACTTTTTACATCCCCCACATAGACATCAGTTCTTTTTTTGAAAGACATCGGCTATTACCCGATGTGAAATGACATATTTGTGGTTTTTTTTATTATCGTAGCCTATACGAGATTTGAACCCGTATCTTTGTGTTTGAACACAATGCTCTACCATTTGAGCTAATAGGCTTTAAATTAGATAGAATGTTTTTACATGTAAGAAGTGCAAGCAAATTCATGACAAGATTTCAGCACTCACTCAAGTCTAAGAGTTAATTAGACAATGACTAGAAAGCAAAGCCAAAGAATGGCAGCCGGCCCAGGCTCCAACTTCCACTTCCGTTCAGCATCATACAAGCACACCAGACGAGTGCAGTTTGTGCATATCGACATCCCTATCAGAAATTAGATGATTCAAGAAAATAGTTGTGTTTTCTATCTATCATTAGATGAGGCATGCAAAAATAACCTTATCTATATAAATCACGTAACAAAATGAAAAGAACGTCAAAGATACATGCCTGACATATGTTCAGCCATGCCCCGATTGTCAGTTTTAGAACAAAGACAATCTTAATCAATAATATTGTTCTACACGGTAACACACAAGTGTTGACAATGTTTTAGAACAAAGACAATCTACATAATAGTTACAGAGCTAAACTCTTTGCCAAGGACACTTACCACAACAACAAACACAGAAGCAAGAGGAAATGCACATGCAAACATCATGATAATTCCGAATTGCATAGCCAGTTCTAGAAAATCTGCAAAGTAGGTTCATAATTCTAAAATCCTTCTAATTTCCTCGAAATGAACTGCTGCCAAAAAACAGAAAGGAAACACACAACGATTACCATCAAACAGTCCATCTTCGATCCCTCCACCTTGATGATGCTCGAAATATAAATAATGATATTCACTAATATCATAAATAAATAAGGTTCCCCGCTATATAAATAGAACCTTATAAGCATAAAGAATGGGCAAATACAAATCGAGGTACAGACTTAAGACGTCCGCGGACTATAAACCGCCCGTGGCTCCCAGGTGTTTGCCATGACACTTGGCATCCATGCCTCCCACCCACATGTGATAAAGCATGTGACACTTGGCATTCATGCCCCCCACCCACATGTGATGAGGCATGTGACACTTGGAGACAAATGGGCTTGCATGAAGGAGTCTTAGTACTATAAATAAGATGTCGAGGCCTCATTATTTGGGGTCGGAAACGGGGATCGGATAAGGCTTAGGCCGGATTCCCTGGCCGTGAGCCCCCTTCTCAAGCGGGATAAGTCTCGGCTAGACCGACGTTTGATGGAGCCTTACAGGGAGGACAGTTGTTCGCGAGTGGCTTGAGCTCGGATCGGCACAGGTTGGGTACGCCAACGGTAACCTCGTCGCGCGTCTCAGGTAAGCCCGATCGTCTGAGCTCGCCCGCGTCAAACTGGATCCCGGAACCCGCCGACACGGGATTCTGAAAATCGGGCTTCGTCACACCTATACTAGCAACATAAGTAGGTTTTAGAAACTCTTTCTCCACTCTCAAAGCTATTCTGAGGTTGTCCTTTGATAATCCTTTATCGTACCTTTTCTTGTTCCTGTTTAAGAAGGGCACATCATTTGAATCTTTTTCTTTCCCAAAGGGCATGCCCCATTTTACAATGTGGCTGCAAAGAGGCAGAGATGAGTTAAAGAAAAGTACCTAACATTGGTATATTTCTTAAAGTTGTACTGGAGGTAGGGCGCAAAGTTCTCCATCAGATTCTCGAAAACCTGAAAAACACAGAAGATTACTTCATAAATCTGAAATTACTTTACTGCTTGTAAGAGAGATAAACATCTCGTTCTTTCAATGTATATTAACCTGGGACATAATCAGGCGCCAAATCACTATTTGACAAAGGGTCTCTATGTTGTGGTACATGAGAGCATGATAGAACAGCCCGATAAAGAAGAACATGCAAAAAAGAAGAACATGAGGGTGACCATAAACATGTCAAATATAGATAAAGAAGAACATGCAAAACAAAAAGTCACAAAAAATAATTTTCAACCTTGCATGTGCATTTTCACTTTGCTGCACAATTCTTGAAGCTTTAGCTAAGGAGATTATAAAATCAACCATGTCAACCGAAGAGCAAACATGACAACAAACATTTTGGCAAAGATGGGTGTGAGATTAGATGAGCCTTTCACTCAATTCCTTACTATTCCAAATAACATTTTTGATTCTGTGTACTCACTTATCCATAGTGGGGCTATCAACTAAGCTTAATCAATAAATTAAAGGGCTTTATCCCTCCTTCATGACAAAAACAAAAAAAAAAGAAACTTAACATTCCACCACTGCCAGAGTATAAAGTAACCAAATCCACTTTAAGCAAATTAAAAAAAATGCAGGTGAAAGTACCTTCACAATCTCCAGTGATTTGGTAGCAAAGGGCCCCTGAAAACCTTGCAGTTTTGATATCAAGACAAACCTGACAAAGTGCTCTTCCATTAGCAAAAACAAGCAAAATTTTATGAGGCGGCTATAAGTTCAAGCTGAGACAAACCTGCCCTGAAAGACTATTAAGGGTATGCCACTGTGCACCTGTTTGGCCCTCTCTTTCAACTGTAACTGTAACTGAACCAAGAACTGCACTCTTCCAAACTATATCCCAATCTGCAGTTGAAATTCACAAACAAAATTTTCAAAATAAATGCATAGAGGAAGGCTAGAAATAAAGCTTTTGCAGAGAATAAGTATGATAAAATAAAGCATTAAAATAAACTTTTTATGGAAAAATCAAAGAAAACCTGAAATATGACAAGCAAATAAAATGAAAATGATTTTAAACTCAATCATTAGAACAAGAAATCCAAGAGGGAATCAGTGTGGACCTAACATGAGGGTATGAATTCTCAATGTAAACAGGAACAATACATGAAAGAACATCCAACAGACAAACTGAACCCTCTTGAGAATTATTCTAAAACATCCAACACTTGAATGAAAACAAAGTATAACATTAAGCTCAGGATAACAAGTTTAAGGATTCAATAATATCATGGCAAACCAACACACTTTTACCAAGAGGAAACACATATTATACCCAATCCCCGTCATCATAGTATCAGAAAATGTTCACAAGCTACAAAAACAAGCCAAAGTATTATACCCAACCCCCGTCATGATAGTATAAGAATGCAATTAAAAGTCATTTCCCTAAGATGTATGATAAATCTGGACTGATTGGAAAATATGTATCTCGCACACTAGAACAAAACATTTGGGAAATTAAAGGACCAACGCAATACCTCAATCTATTATTTTCTATAAGTTGACTTTGCAGTACCCTCACTCCATTACTCAATTCATGTCAAACGAAATTGGGGGAAGCAACTCACATCTTCTTCCTTATTAGAACTTGTTTCTCTATACGTTCATACTCTTGTCTGATCTTCTTCTTCTCCGCTTCAACTAATTGCAATTTCTTGATGTTCAACTCCTACGAAGCATACAGCAAAAAGCAACCATCTAGCAATACACAAAATCAATTTTTCCGAAATCAAAGAACCCGAGCACTTGCATAACAAATCGATATCAGAAAAGTAAGAAAAAAGAGAAATCATTACTTCTTCAGCAGAGACGGAGATCTCGTTGGCCTTCTCCTCCGCTTCCTGGTGGACCCTAAAGCCACTCCTCCGCTTCAACAGAGACAAAGATCTCTGAATTTCAAGAAATCGGCATTAACATCAGAAAAACAAAACCCTAATATTGAAACCTCTTAGAAAACCCTAAAATGAAAACCTAATAAGAGGGGTTTCAAAGAATTCATACACATGGAGTGGTGGACTGGGCGCGTGGATTTGCAAAGGGAGGTGCCGGGAGGAGGAGGTGAAGCGAGTCACCGACGAGAAGAAGGTGGATCGAGTGAGCCGAAGGCTTCGCGGTTCAAGCTAGGGTTCATCGATCTGTCTGACAAAGATGACGGGGAATGGATTGAGATGCACACTGAGGGCGAGAGTGGAGGAGGAAGAAAATGTCAGGATTTGGCTGCCGGAGAGAGGAGAACAAAGGCAGAGTCGGGATTTGGTCGTCGGAGACCAGTGGTCTTCAACTTCCACTAGGAGAGAGTGGAGGGGTCTGTTTTTGAGCAAATGAAGAAAACGGAAAGAAGGGCCTTCTAAAATGGTACACGTATTTGTTTGAGCGGGCGTTCAAATGAATTCAAGTTTACATCCGCGCCTTCTAATTTTTTTTTAAAACATATATTTAACATCTGTCAAATAAATGGAATGATGTCTATGCTTTTATTTACATCGCAAATTTAAAAACCGATGTTAAAAAATTGTTTAACATGGCAGGTTTTTCTGACCGATGTTAATGAGCCGATGTTAAATAACATAATTATAGCAGTGGTACGTTGTGTGACCTTTACAGCAAAGCCGTTAAACTTCTACAACTACTACCATTATAGCGACCACCTACCACGCATGACGTCCTCTTGAAATAACATGACAAATAAGTTATATAACATGACATTAGTCAATAACGACATGACAACGCTAACCAGTGAGGTTGTTGCAATCGCAGGTGGTGTCAGTGGACGGGGGGTTCCTGAAGGGGAAGTTCCGATGGTGCCTCCTGTTCGCGACTGCACAAGATGCCGACCACTCTGTCTACCCAATTGCATTCGCAATGGTTGACGGAGAAAATGATGGGTCGTGGGGGTTCTTCTTCAGGCAGATGCTGCATGTTGTTGAAGACACGACTGATCTCATGTGGGTATCTGACCGCCATGTTAGCATCGAGAAGGGAATACGGGACAACTACGTCTTCGCCAAGCACGGCATATGCACATGGCACTTATGGCAGAACGTCCGGTTTCGGTTCAAAATCAGCGCTATGAAGGATCAATACTTCTCCATGGTCAAGGCATACACATACGACGAGTTCCAGTCGTTGTACAATGACTTCTGTGCGGTGTCTCCCGTCGCGGGCCAATACCTACGGGAGGCCGGATTCGAAAAGTGGGCAAGGGCGTGCTACCCGGGTAACAGGTACAACATTACCACCACGAATAACTCGGAATGCTTGAACTCGGTCTTCAAGTATCCTCGGGACTTGCCACTCACAGCGCTGATGGACGCCATTCTTGAGACCGTCGGGGACTGGTTCGTGAATCGAAGAGAGATCACCTCAAAACCAGGGAAAGTTGTAAGCGATTGGGTCGCTAAAGCCATTAAAGCAAACTTCGCTGAGTCTCTGTCGATGTTGGCCAGGCCGCTAAGCCCCCACGAGTTCGAGGTCCGCAATGGTCAGTCCACTTGGCTTGTCAACCTCACGGGACGATTATGCAGCTGCAGACGGTTCAACGTCGACCAATACCCCTGTGCGCACGCACTGGCTGCTGCACAATTGCGCGGGGTGGATGTCCACTCATTGGTCAACGACTTCTACAAGGGAGAGGGGTGGCGAGCTTGCTACGCGGACGTTTTGTACCCAGTTCCGTCTCCAGACACATGGAGGGTGCCACTGGAAATTGCCAAAGAGACCTGCCTCCCGCCCAGTGTGAAGGCCCGTCCGGGTAGACCCAAGACTAGACGTTACCCCTCGCAGTGGGAAAGGAGATACAAGCGTCGGACCACCTAGACAATCAATGGGACAACACATGACGATCAGGGCGGAAAAACATGACGACCAACTTGGATTAACGTGACGTTATTGCATCTGTGGCTTTTGGGTTTTGGTGGGCTAGACTATAATGCGTCTGTGGGTTTTGGGTTTTATTCAGATGCACCTAATGTCCGTGGTGGGGTGACTACTGCGTATTTGTACGAAAGTGTGTTGATGTGTTGGTCGTCGTACCTTTTTGCTAGTAACTGGTATGTCACTTGTTTCGAACTGGACGGTTAATGATTCAGACATGACGGTAAATGTTCTTGACATGACAATGTCAACGTATTTTATGACAAGTTTTGACCCTATGTGTCTGCGAATGACAATGACAACAAACCTAAATAATCCTTATAAAACGACAGAGGTAACGAAAGATGTTCATCATTAGCGATGGCAATAATCCATCTTAAACGACAAGCTAAATTGTCAATCCCAAACACAGCAACGGGAGGTAGAAATGTCATCAACACATCGGAATCCAAAAGAGAGTATTCATTCTAGCGGCAACTACAACCACAATAACCAACAATGTTCACTGGTTCACATAATGACGAGGGGACTACATAGGATCGTTGCTGAGACCGAATCCAAGGTGGAAGATAGAGACGCATAGGAGCTGACGGTATACAGCGATGAAGTCGTCGTCCAAGCCATCGAAGACGCGGTCCCCCATAACGAGCTGCTGCATGTACCGGATCGTGTACGGGCCACAGTCTCCACTGAAAACGGTAATCATTTGCGTCAATGGATATTCGGTAAGATAACAAAAAATGACAGAAGCGGGACAAGTACTTACGATTGTTTGTTTTGCGGGATCCCCTTCACGCGGGTGAGGGTCAGGGGGCGGTCAACATTGGCCTTGTGCTTGGCATGCATCTCCTGGTGGTCGGCGAACATGGTGGGCAGGACGTGCGTCACGGGCTTCAGCAATTGGGTGAGCTGGCGCTCTCTTATTAAGTTCGTATCGGAGTCAAACACAAGCACGGTCCAATCGGCGAAGTTGATTTCCAGAGCCACCCAGTGCTCGTTCTTCAAATTCCAGGGGAGCAGGACGCGGTCCACGGAGGCCCATGGCTTGGGAAACCGATCTGGCAGTACACCATCCATGTACAGCTTGAGCTCGTCCGCGACCACCAAGCCCGTTTGACGCTCCAACAAAATCCGGAAGAAATTGTCGAGCACGGCGACGGAGGTGAACATCGGGTCAGTGAGTATGGCCCTGCGAAGGATTGCGCATGCCTGCTCGATGTGCTGCGGAACAGAACTCACATGTGAGAGGCACTCATGGGGAATTGAGTAACGACGAGGCAACAAATAAATAGTTTCGCGGGAAGGAGCTTTACCTCAGAGGTTACCCAATTCGTCGGCGTCTCTAAATCCTGGAAGAACTTCTTCTCGAGTAGGGTACCCTCAATAGACCGTGTAGGACTTGTGTCCTCTTTCATCTAAGCGTCGTAGGCGTCCAGCTCTGCCCTAGTCAGAAGGCCCATGGCAACGGCGTCCTTTTTGATCTTCGACGTGCTCACCCGTGGCTTCTTTACAGGTTGAGTGACCTCGTGCCCAGCAAATGCAGTAGTAGCCTTCCGGGTTCGCGTCCCCCTCCGGGTTAGCGGCTCCACCTGAGAGGTGTCCTCCGTGTCCAGGTCACCCTGCACAGACATGACAAGGGGAACACTCCAACATTTCAACATGAAACTTTCAACATGACAACAGGAAACTTTGAACATGACAACATGAACATTTCAACTGGACGATATGAATGTTAGTAGGGAGGTGACATACCTCACTTGTTATCTGGGTTGGTGCATCGCCGACGCCCTCTTTCCCCTTCTTATCCAGGCGGCCTCCTTTGGCCTTCATCAAACCTTTGGCATCCCGGTCACCATCGTCCTGCACACACGGTTGCAAGGGACATGACAATTAGAACATTTTAACATGACATAAAAGTATCCATAACATGACAGTTGAAGGGAATTGACATGCCTCAGCGCTTTTCTGTTTGGCGACGGGGGCAACGTCAACTTCCCCCTTTCCGGCCTTCTTCCCCTTGGGGGGCTTCTTGCCCTTCTCCCCCACCTTGGCCTTCTGCACCTTCTCGTCCTTGTCCCCCCTCTTGTCGTCAGAAACTCTGTCGGCATCAACATTGTCCTGCTCCTTGTTCTCATCCCCTTTGTCCTGGTTCTTGTTCCCATCCCCTGTGTCCTGCTCCTTGTTCTCATCCACTTGGTCCTTCTCCGCCTTGTCCCCAGCTACCTCATTGGTGATCTCCTAGTCCTTGCTCGAATCTGCTTGACCCTGTTTCTCACTATCCTTTGCCTTTGGTTCTTCATCCACTTGGTGCTGCTGCTCACTCTCCTTTCTCTGTGATTTTTCATCAACCTGCAAACATTGTATTAAGCACAGTATTGGGTACCCAAAGGTGCTATTCCATGCGAACGAAACTCTTACCTCCTTCGTCGCCGACGATTCCGCCCTTCCCAGCGAGACTGCGCAGTCGGACTCGTCCAGTCCCTCCCTCCCCGGCCTTTGAAGCTGGCGGATGGCATCCTCAAGGGGTTTGATCCTCGCAGCGAAGTCAGCTCGTAAATCCCTTGCCAGGTCATCCATCTTCGACAAGATCAGTGAGAAATCACCCACCGATGGCCCCTGTGTGTTTTCCTGCGTAGGGGCTGCCTGGGACGGTGCCTTGCTGGCGGTCTCCGTTGTCGCCCTCGTGTGCACACCCTTCCTGTACTCTACGCGGAGGTTGTCGAAGAACAAATCGGGCTTCTCTCTAGGGTAGACTGCCCCGTGCGTCACCCGTTTTTTCACCTCAACCTCATCGGGGATTAAAACTGTCTGCACACTGTCATGAAGGTCAAAGCTTTTTAGCTCGTCCTTCTCCTCCACCATTAAGCTGACGATTAACTCGTACTTGATGTTGTGGTCTTTCGACGCGTACCGCAGGCACCGAGGGTGGGCATTGACGTCAAGGACGGCAGCAAATTGAGATCGGATTGGATAGAAAGCTTCATAAGCCCACAACTACATAAACCACAGGGCATGGATGTCAATATCTGTCCAGTGTAAATATAAGCCTGGCCAATTTAAATATATCCGTGTCCAGTTCAAATATAAAGGTGTCCAGTTAATTTCTAAGCGTGTCCAGTTAAATTATAAGCATGTCCAGTTGAGATATAAGCCAATACCTGAAAGGCGAGGGGGAAGCCAGCTAAGAAATATGACGGACGAGGGCCCTGGACCCCATGCTGGAGCTTGCGCTCAACAGCGTTTTTGAGGAACTCATGGGTCATCTCGTAGCAGTGCCTGCCCCACGGGAATCGCAAGAAATCGTCGACGTCGGCCACCATATTGACCACCCATCCATTAATGTAGTTGCGGGGATCCTTCCCAAATAGCACACTCTCAACCAGCATCAGCAACGCATACTTAAACTTCACGGCGGGCGAATGCTCTCTGCCCTTCATCGCCACTTGGAATGCAACGTCGAACTCTTCCATCCTCATCTTCTCCACCCCAAAGAAGTCCTTGATGGCCGACCTGTCCCCATCATTCTCCTCGGGCAGCAACATAAATGAGCACTTAAGCCCGGTGACCAGCGCGAACTCTTGGATAGAGAACCGAGCTATTTTGTCGTGTATCATGTACAAGTTCTCATGCTCCTTTCTCGTCCGCAGCTGGCGTAGCAGGACATAGTGCACCGGCTGGGATGAGAACTTGACACGGGAACCCAGCCTCGCAATGGCGGCCAACGGGCTTGCCATCAACTTCTTCCAGTCCCCCTCGCTTAGGTAGTTGTCCAGGTTTGCAAGTACTGCCGGCCGGCCGTACTGGTTTACACGGCCCTTGTAGTGCTGGTCCTCGGGGACCGCATAGATGGCCTGTAAAAATTACGCACAACTGTCACTCGCACATCGACACGACTATATTCGTTTGATCAAGACTATGCACACCGTACCTCGCCTGTTGTATGTGAAAGGGGATCTCTTCTTGCAGACCGGGAAGTCGACATGTTCGCCTGTCCTTGATATCCTGGAAAATTGAGAAGCAAAACCGTAGGACTATCAACACACATGACAACAAATATTATAAACATGACATTTCACTAGTTAAAACATGACAGTAGGCGTTCTAAACATGACATTTCACTAATAAAAACATGACATAATCGAAACATGAGATGTACTCGAGTCTCCCCTGAACTCAGTCCAATGTTGGAAGGCATCTCAAAAGTAAACATTTCGAACACTCATTGACCCTATTTTCATAAGACGCAAGCGCCTTTCCCCAATTTCCACAATTCCCCCAAAACCCCCAAATCTCCCAATGTCGATAATTCCCCCAAATCCCCCAATTTCCCCATCCAACTAATTGTTGTTGTCCCCCAATTTATCCATTTAACCCCAGCCACTGTTGAAGACCAATTGTTATTTTCCCCCAATTTCCTTTCTATCCCCCTCGTCAATTTCCTTTCGGAAACTTTCCAGCCCCTCATGTGTACATGCCGATGGTTGAAATTGACATGAGAGAGGGAACCTCATAGACCTTTGCGCAACTTACTTGATTTCTACATTCCAAACAATGGCAAACACATTTGGATATGAAACTACAGTTCTCGCCCTAATATTGTGTTCAATCGGAGAGAATTCGGGGGCTTTAGGCTTTAGGCTTTACTTACTTGTTGTCGTCGCCTGTGTGCAGGGGCGTTAGGGCCTGAAATCCGCTTCTTCGTCGTCTCCTCTACCGCCTTGCTCTACTTCTTCTTCGAAACCCTTCCGCTTCTTCCTTCGGTTTTCAAATTGAGAGAGATGTATGAGAGAGATGGAGAAACAATGGGGCTCAACTACCCCTTTAATGAACCACTATCCTAGGCGGTTGAGGTGACGGTTTTTTTCAAAAGTGTCAACTCTCTCCCCAACAACACGCCTCCCTCTCTCTCCTCCATCAATGCAACCGGTTGGCCCGCCAAATTAAAAAAATTTGGGCTACCCTTTTGCAAATAAAATGGAGAAGGGATAGAGAGAGCAACACAACCGGTTTTTTGGGTTACTTTTGCAAATACCCCAACTATCTCACATCAAAAGTAAATATACAAATTAATTAAAGAAAATGTATAAGGTTGTTGGTCAAACGATTAATCTTACGTAGTATTAATTATTACCAATTAATTTTGAGATAAAAAAAAAATCATACATGTGTTGTACCGTTCGATTAGGTTTAAAAAATGGCATACTATATATTTTCTTTCTTAAGTATTAGTATAATAATAAATAAATAATAATAATGTAATTGTAATCTTGTTTCATTAATCTTCTCTCCTTATGAATACCATTTTTTTTTTTGGGCTATTTACTTGTAAAAAATAATTATGGATAAGCTCATCATACAAGTGTTGAATAAATCACAACTTGGTCAAATATTGGGGAATGGGGATGGTATTGAAGAAAATATTCGAAAGAAGATGCCCTCTTTACTCGATCATCACATAACATGTGATTGCAATTGGGCCAAACTCATACCCAATTAAGCAAATTGATTAGCAAAACATACAACTTTTCTTTACCCGCAAAACCCAATATAAATCAAGTAATCAACTACGTCAGTCAATCACAAAATTAGTTTAACCTAAAATTTATCTTTAAAAAAATTAAAAATTATATTCATATTCTAAACACTTATTATAGTGTGACTTTTGTAAACTTTTATATTTTTCTAATAATTTTAAAAATTAAAAAGACCATTATTTTATAATTTTATTTTTTTTGACGCATGATTTTTAAGATAAAAATTTATAAAACATCCAAATATAGGTCTTTAGAATATAAAATAACTTTGAAAAGATAAAATTTAGGGTAATATAAATTTATGAAATATATGCACTAAATCGATAGGAGATATTCCTTGTGCAAAACCAACCTACCACGTGTAATTTAACCACACCAAACGATCCAAATTCATTCATAATCTTTTTAACTACACAATTTTAGCGCTGCAATTTTTTTTTTGTTTGTTTGATTAGGAAAAAATTCGAGTTCAGACAAATCTGATACTCGAGAGGCCGACGAATCGGCAGACGGACTAGCCGTCAACAAACAACATACTACAGAGTACAGACACAAATAAACACAGATGAAAGAAAACGCCCAAACAACCCGAAAGAGTCATCCGTCCGCCAACAGTAAAGACGAGGGAGATCCAAGGCGGGCCACGAATGCCGAGAACACGGGGGAGTGCAATGACTCTCACAGCGACTCGACGCCGAGATGGCGGAGAACAGTAACCCACTACCAGAAAGGGCAAAAACCAGGGGAAGTGTGGATCACCGACGTTGCCCCCACCTAGATGAAGGATCTTCGAAGACCACGAACACAACCACGATTCTCTCGATCATACTGGCAGCCCGATACTGCAACCCACCTCGAAACTAAACGTCACCACACCAAAGCAACGACCCACCGCCAAACGAACGAACAAAAACGGATCAATAAGGGAAAATCAAGTATCTAACGAAAATTTGTGTGCAGCTTATTCGTAAGATTAAGTATATAATATATACCCCAAAATAAGCTATATGTGTATATAAATTATTGTATTGTTTAATTAAGTGGGGTTAGGCCCAAAGAAAGGAATTCAAGTTCGGGCCCAAGCCGTGGCCTTCAACAATCTACATATTTTTTTTTTTCTTTTTTTAAACAAAAGCGTTCAAAGAACGTAGGAAGAACTAGGGTTGAGTGGAAGGCGGCGAAGGAGAGCCACCGGGACGAACGCCGACAACGAAACGTCTGGCGCCACCAACACACAACCAATTTTCAATACTCGCTTTGGAATCGAGGGGTTCAGACTCAGACAACGGAAGAGGAAAAACTCCACAACCGCCGGTGAGGAAGACGCAGGCGCCGAAGCGTTATTGTTGCAATTGAAGGATTTGGAAGACGAGGAGGGGGAAGGCCCACAGCCACGACCACCGACCAACCAAGGAGGTGAGCGGCGACGGCAGGCCTCCAGGCTCCGGGACAGAACGGTGAACCAGAGACACCACCACCAGACGGCGCCGGCAGTGGGAGGCTGTAGATAGGGTCAACCGCGAGATTGGGTGGCAGAGCTCAAGAGCCACAAGCTCTCGAACCCGTGGTTTGAAATTGGGGGATTGCTGCTTGGATTTGGAAATGACGAAAGATGATTGGGGGCAAGAACCCAGAAACAACGAACGTCCCAACCCAAAATGGTGTTTGGTTAAAATCCGAGAAAGGATTTTCGGATTTAGGGTTGCTCAATGCTCATATTCACAAAGATCGTCGTCGATGGTCGAAGTCGGGTTGAGGCGGCCGAAGCCGGGTTGAAACGGCCGGAGCCGGGCCGGACAGAGCCGGGGGTGGGACTCCCTACCTCTCTCTAGAAATCTAGATGTTTCTCCTTTTCATAAGATTGATATCTTATTGATCTATTATTATTTAGCGCTGCAAATTCATTTCACGGAGGAGTTTTTTTTTTTTTTTTTAACTAGGGTAACCCACTTTTAATGGTAAATTTTAGACACGTACGTGATCCAGTCGGTAAGAGTCACGTACCAGGTAAACTGGTTTGCATCGTTCGGTTAGACCCAAAGATAATATAAATTTACTCCTTATAAGATAAGACATATTTTCTTTATTGGTAAAATAAATTTTACGTGATTGTACTTGTGTCCTTTTTATTTTTTTATAAAATAATTATGAATTGACCAGAGAGACGACGAGTAACCGAAATACCAAAGTCTTGAAACTACTATCAATCTAGTTGAATGTGATAAAAAAAAATGCTGTAGTATTTTGGATCTGTTTTGGTTTTTTCCTTTGAAATTGGTGGATTTCGACAATTCGTTCTTTCGGCGTGAGGATACAATCGTTTAAAATTGTTGAGGCTATAGTATTCCCTTGACACAGTTCTTCAAGCATTTGATGTTGACCAATTTCTATGAGGCATGCAAATACACACCCTCACCTCAGTTCACCGAGCCTATGTCTTCTCCTCGGCTAGGTTCGTCGAGTTGAGAGATTGAGCTTGGCCCACTAAATCGAGCATTTCTAACTCATATTATAACAACAAAGCACAATAAAATCTCAAAAAACAATTGAAAATCGATTGATTTTGGATTTTCAAATTTTCCGTCAAAAATTTTAAACCCCCAAGTTATATGTCGAATCCACCCGAAATCAATGAGATTTTGACATTATATGGGATAACATTTGTATTGTAGTACGTGATAGATTGATGTAGATTTCGACAAAAAAAAAAGACGTTCTAAATATAAGTAGATCTAAGGAGGATGGGCGATATTAAAGAATGATGGAAGTTAAAAGGAGGCAGACTGGCAGAGGGCTATTAAAGATTATGGTTAAGTTTTTAATTTTTTGAACCAATCTGTAATTATCCTCCTATATCTTAAAGCTGAGTCTTTTGGAGTATAGTTAGGCTATCCACGTGGCGGCCTATTATGTTTTCATGTTTGTTTTTCCAATTTTACCCCTCCCTTTCTTAATCAACTCTTATTCTGTTCCCCTCTCTTTCTCGAATGGTGCTACACATAATTCTACACCACCAATTAAAATCTGACATATGTATTTAGAGAATTTTTTTAAAAAAAATTCTACAACTTTCGGTCTTTCAAAAACTGTTTTTTTTATGCAATTTTTTTTTTGTTTTTTTAATGAAAAAAAAAACCGTTTTTTTAAACCGTTTGAAATTTTGAATTGAATGAATCAAATTTCAATTGTTATTTTTACAACCATATATTAGTGAAATAAATTTTATTGATTTTTCATATAATATTCAACCATAATATATACGTAGTAGATACTTTTATTTAGCATATATTTCAAATTGTTTACATTTTACAAATGTAAATAAAATTGTAAATATATTATAATTAAGAATTTATATAACTTATATATATTGAAAATATAAGTGATTTGATATAAATTTTACTTATTTATAATTAATGAAATTAAATATATCAGCTTTGATAAAGTTGAAAAATATTCGAAAAATAAAATACAGCTAGTGATAAAGTTGAAAAATATACCTATCAAATACTATATTAAGGCTTTTACCGCAGTTGCACAACTAGATACAGATTATACCCATTGATGCCATCACATTCACTAGCTTTGAGATGATCAACTGGTTTTTAAATAACGAAGAAAAGTATTATTTTATTTTTTTATCTAAAAAACTAATTAAACTTTGTTTATATGTATTATGATCGATAGGGAACATTGTATAAAATAATTTATAAATCTCATACTTTACGCAAGGGTACCATACTATTCAACCCCGATGTCTGGGTATAAAAAAAAAATACAAAACTTCATCCGCGTGTCTATAAGAAAAGTACATATCTCTTCAAAGCCCGGGTTCAAAAATTGGATTTACATGTAACATGCAGATTTAATCTCGTGTTTCTATCGGACCTGCAATTTTTTAACATTTTGGTAAATATTTTAAAATCATGAACATTTTGCTAATTTTTTAATTGTGAATATTTTTAAAAAAAATCCTTCTTCTATGTGTATATAATGCAAATTAATTCTTCTATGTGTATATATTGCAAATTAATTAATAATACGCCTATATTCTTAACTTAATAAAAAAAAATAGAGTAGGCAAATAATAATACGACAATAAATAATACGATAACATCCGAAAAATATAATTAGTTTAATTAGATTAATTTAAAATCCCGTGCATTGCGCACGGGTTATAGGCTAGTGTTTTAAAAAGATGATATCAAATTTCATCTTATCAATAGACTTTTTGATTTTTAAAATGGAAAAACACTTATCTTAACTATGTGGGATAACCACCAAATTTATATACTCCATATTGTTTAACTTTAACATATCACACTTTTTTTTTCAAGATCTTTAAGATCAACTCAACATCAGTCTCAATTTATTCGCAGTTTATGATAGTGTTCAGTTATAAATGTTATACTATAAAATATGTGACCTGAATTGAAGATAATTATTTAAAAAATTAAGGGCATATATGCAAATTTAGGTGAAATGCATTTTTAGATCCTAAGATTTCAACATTTTTCATTTTAGTCCCTACGTAATACAGTACTCCCTCCGATCGGAAATATTTGATGTTTTGACTTTTTGCACGTACTTTGAGGAGCTAAAAACTATATAAAATATTAATCTTTTAATAATTTTTTTTTACAATTTAATACTTATTACTAATAAATATTAAACTATGAAAAAAAATAATTAAAATAAATAAGATTTTATATAGTTTTTAGCTCCTAAACAAAAGTCAAATATCAAATATTTCCGATCGGAAGGAGTATTTTATTTGTATTATTAAGGTCCCTAATCTACAAGTACATAACAAATGCAGTCACTAGTATATATGTACTGCAGTACTGGACTACTGTCTACTGGTGGTAGTGTGACACGAGCTTTATCATGTACGTGATGGTATGGCTGTAATTTAAATGGGCCGAATTTTAAAACAACACACAAATCTTACACAGTTAAACCCAAATCCTAATTAAGCAACTTTTTAATTGACGTATAAAATATCCCTTCTTTAACCAAAATATTTAATTTTGCATATTATTTTATATATTTGGTGTTTTTTTAGATGTAAATTAGCCATATTATTATAATTATTAACAAGTCAGTTATATTTTTTAAGAAAATGAAAAAAAAAAATAGAATAGTAGATGAAAAAATAATGATAATTTTGTTTGACAGAGATAATTATAAGATTTAGAGTGTAACTAGAATATTATCTCAGCAAGGTCGGACAACACTTATTGGATGAAACTTAACAACAAAACCTCTGTACATAATGCTGAACTTTATACTTCATGCAACAATGCGTAAGGAACTTGATACAATAAATAGAAAGTTCTTTTTGTAAAGGCCCGGATTTTAAATAATAAATTTCAACAAATAATATAAAATGGATTTAAGTTAAAAAAAATAATAATAACAAGATAAAATATATATATATATATAGAGAGGATGGATCGGATGAGAACACCTCTTAGGATGAGAACGTAGGAACAGATCTGAGCCATTGATTTGTGTGAAATGGATGGTGAAGATTTAACTTTAATTATATATTTTTTTAAATCTAAAAGCAAGGGCCCACTGTTTAATTTCATCACTCTCGTTAATATGCCGTGTGCTACACGCTGATCAAATCCCTCCCTTTTGAGTTTTAACGGTAGTAGACTAGTTCAGTTTTTTTTTGGTTGGTTCTGTAGAACTTCTTTTGATGGCAAAGCTTTTCAATTAAAACAATTAGGTGGGTCTTATTATATGAAATTTTTTAACGTGATTTCTTCCTTTTTTTACCGATTATTTTACTTTTAAATCACAATCGGTCGTGGGATATTCAATAATATCACTTTTGTATGTACGTATGAATATATAATATCATTTCTCGTTCCTATGAATATTCTGATTTTACTGAATAATGTACACGTTTATTGATTATTTTTAATATTTCAAAATCAATAAATATGTAAATAATCGTCCTTTTACATATGAATAATCACTCAAATTTAACTGAATAATCTCTCAAATTTAGCCGAACAATTGTTTTATTAAGTACGAGTAATTTTTCTAAATTAATCGAATAATGTAATTTCGATAAAATTATGTATAAGATAAAATTGGGTTACTGTATACGTACATAATTAACTCATCATCTCTCTACGAATAATAAATCGTCTTCTTGCTTACGAATAATCTCATAAACGATCGTCTTTTAACATATTCATAATTAACTAATTAACTCATAAACAATCATCTTCTTACAGACGAATAATCTCTCTACTTCAACCGAATAATCTATCAAATTTAAATGAATAATCTTCTCTTTAAATACGAATCATCTTTCTATTTTAAACAAATAACTTAATTTCACAATAATAAATGTACAATTATATTGATTATTATTTTAACCTCTCCAAAACTAATAAATGTGTAAACAATCGTCATCTTACATACGAATAATATTTACAATTTAACCGAATAATAGATAAAATTTAATTGAATAATATATCACATTAAATTGAATAATCTAATTAACCGAATAATATAATGGTAAATTACACAATTATATTGGTAACAAATAAAATAAAGGAAAGAAAAACAAAAGTAAAAGAAAAAGTTCCATACCTGTACAAGTGTACAGTGAGTGAGGAGTGGTTATCATCCCGTATCCTTCGTCCAATTTACAAGAGTGAAGAGGGGCTGATTCAAATTTACCCGGTACAATTAATGCGCGTGGGATTACTTTTTGGGTCCACCGATTTTATTTTTATTTTTTTCAAAAGAAAATCACAATCAATCTTAACCGTTGGTTTAGTTGGATTTTATGGTGTAGATCTGTTCCTAGGTTCCCACCATAAGGGTTGTTCTCGCATGAGCCACCCCCTATATATATATATATATATATATATATAATTTTCGGAGTTCTTATTAAATTCGGAATTTATGTTGGGCTTTATTAGTTTATTTCGGATTCGGAATTTCGATTTTGAACGAGTTAGGATAACGTCGAGAGAGCGGGTTTTGAGATTTATTTCCAGGTAATTTTGAGTTGGGAACTTGAGATTTATGGACAAATTTTACTTCTTTTCTTCTCCCTACAGTAGCCTCACCTTCTCCTTTTAATTGTAATTTGGGATCACTCTCTTGTCCCTTTCCTCCTTCTAACCGGATAGACCAGCAGAGCCCAGCTGCTCCTTGTCTTTTTCCCCTCTGTGACAATTGCCAACCCACTGCATTACCTCTGTTGCCCTGAGTTCAGAGCACGCCTCACCCTCACCTCTCCATCCCTTTCTTTTGAAGCACAGATCTGCAACCATCGAGCACCAAACCGAGCCATTCTTCTCTCTCTTTTCAACCAAGCCCGGATCCACTCCACCATCGCCTCTTTTGAACCCAGCACCGCCCTTCACTGATGTAAACCGCGCCCTGTTCTCTGTCACTTTCCGACGCCGACGTCGCCACCAGTAACCACCCCATTGTTCTTCCCTCTTCCTCTCGACAAGCGCAGCGGAAGCGCAGTGGACCCCTCCTCAGGAGCCTCCTTTCCGAGCGCCCAGCCGAGCACCCGCCTTTGTTTCCCGCCGAACCGGAGCCACCAGCGACCACCTGTCCACGTTCCCCACCCCCAGAAGCCGGAAGTCGTCGAGGGAGGGCCGAGCTGTCCATTGGAGCCGAGACGAGCGTCGCATCTGTCACCGTTTCCGATTTGTAAGGTCGGAACCAATTCCCTTTCGATTCCGGTTCGAATCTCGTCAAAATCTGTTTTTGCTCATCCCTTCCTCTCCTAGGACTCGACCGGAGCTCCTTCCTCATCAATCGTAGCCGGAGCCGCCCTCGGAGCCCCATCGGAGTCGGAATCGCGCGCGTCGGTAATCTCTCCCTCCTCCTTCCTCCTTGCTCGCGCTTTGCTGTGTTTGCTTGGGTTTGGTCGGAATTGATCGACGGACAGAATGGGGACGGTGTTGGCTTGAACGGCCGCCGGCAGGGACCTGTTCCCTTCTTCCCTCCGTTTCAACGCCTCCGCCGTCTGTGTTCTGTCTGGAGGTTGAAGCTGACGCCTTCCTTTCTTTCTCATTTGGGCCGGGGCTGGATCTTTGAGCTGGGCCGGATCATATTCTTTCTTTCGGGTTATATTAGGTGAACTGTTGGGCTGGGTTTTGTTTATAAATGGTTGTTGTTAATTGTTGTGTTATTTTGTTATATAAATATGATAATGTGTTATTTTGTTATTTTGGGAAATATTATATTTCTAGAATTTTATATATTATAAAAGTATTTGGAAAATAACATTATTGGGGGGGATTTATTTAGTGATGTCTTAATTTGTGATGTTGGGAGATTTGAAATAAAACATGGGTTTTGATATATAAATATGGTTAAGAAAATAGAATTATTTTGTGACTAAATGTCGGACCTTATTCTAATTTCGAAATAAGAAACATGCCGGAATTGTCTTAATTGTATAAATTTTCAAGTTGATTAACGGTTAATGCTTATAAATGGGTTTTGGCCAATTATGATTTGAGAAAATATTTTGCATATGAGTTGACTCAACTTGATATTTAAGAGTTTGGAAAATATGGCTGGTACGATTTTATCGATGGGTTTTGATTGGAAATGAAATGATTTTGGTTGATGTTGATCATATCGGAAAGGTTTTGGAAAACGGTCTCACTAACGGTTGGTTTTGAGTATGTTGAGAACTTGGGTTTCGTATGTATGAATATCGGTCTGGTAGCTTATGGAATTGACTTGATAATAGGTGTGTATTGCTTTTGGACTTGCATTGGGCCCTTGCTTGTATTATCTTGCTGTTCTGCATCTTCAGGTAAGTCTCTTCGGAGCTTACTCAGATTGAATAGAGCTATTACCTGCCTTAGGTGCATGATATACTAGGTGCTTGCATTCATCATCAGCATGCCATGTAGTACCATGCTAGGTTGCATCGATCGTTGAGCATTCTATTTCTTTGTGCGTATGTAAACAGAACGGCCGTTATCTGTGATAGTCCTAGAGTTTTTGCTAGGGTCATAGGGTAGCCCAGCCTCATCGGGTACCCTGAGTCAATCGAGTACTTCCTTATATTATGATATGCCTGCGGGCTTTATTGTGGAGCGGGTTAGGCATGCGTGCCGCCCTATTATGAATGAATGCATTCACGAGCTGGCCAGTCTCCGCCTGTCGGAAGGGGTGGAGGTAGGAGAGGGATATGCCACTTGGCATTGTTTTGGGCTCTTTACAGTATTTCTGCACATTATTATGAACTAGGAGCATGCTAGTGTGTTTGAATTTTGTACTGCATTAGAGCATCTTTATTAGGTATAGCGTATATGTGTGCTTATGGTTGGGATGCAGAGTTAAGTGGGCATCGATCTGATCCCGCTCCAAATCAATTTTTTTAGGAATTATTTATGTTCATCCTATCGGTGCTGTTTGCTTATTGCGCGGGTCATTTTGTCGGCGGAGAGTGAGCGCTGGAGTTATAGACTTCACCAGACTCTGATTATATTGTTTTGGATTTATACTTTTGACTCCGTTTTGACCCGGCTCTGCCGTGGCACTTGTATCCTTATTTTGCTTTCGTCTTGCTTCCGTGTGAAATGAATTTTGCGAGTTAGTCCCTAGGACAGGTTAAGGGTACCCAACGGCCCTTCGAGGTGTTTAGGGTTTGAAATCCCTCTTTCTATAAATCTTAAATGACTTTGAAACCTCGACCCGTACCTGGATTGCAAGATCCGAACAAGGGGTTTTATCCCTTGAAACGTAACCCGGAAATCATAATTCTGGGCCGTTACACTTTTTGAATAAAGATGCACAACATATACCATTAACTATGGAATAAGATATGCAAACCGAAAAAATCAGGCAGGTTGGGGATTAGAAAAGCAAAGGAAATGAATGAAGCTCTCCAATTAAAACTACTATGGAAAATTCTGGCTGAACCAAACAACACATGGGTACGGGTAATCACACACAAGTATATATCTGAAAAGTACACACCTCCTAAAATATAAAAAATCAGGAAATATGTCCTGGCAATGGTCGAAACTATCAAATATGGCCTTATTTGGTCCATTGGTAACGATACCTCGGTTAAGTTTTGGACTGATAACTAGGTATCTGAGGTTGCCATTTGCAACAGGTCGGATTGCCCAGAACAATACGATAAGGAAGAATTGGTTAGTGAGTACGTACGTACATTATTCACGGCCAGTGGTGGGAGGAGAAATTGCGCAATTCGCTCCCTATACCATTAGTTGAGGAAATTCTTGCTATTCCATTACCTGTTTCGGCCCTCTAAGACAGGCTATACTGGTGGCCAGATAAAAATGGCGGGTTCACTACCTCTTCTGCCTACAAATTCATCATGAATGGTGCGGTGGGTGAGAGTAGAGACTTTACATGAATATGGAATCTCAACATTCCCCCTAAAATTAAGAATTTCCTCTGGAAAATTGGTCATTCGGGTCTTCCGACCAAGGTTAGACTAGCATCTCATGGAGTTCTGATGCCCACATCATGTGATAAATGTCTGGACTGTCGGGAAGATAACATCCATATACTTATAGAGTGCTTCCCAGGCCTTATCAGTAAACATTTAAGCTCAATTGAGTTGCGAACCCTTCAACAAATCATTGACGATAACAGGGACATGGGGCTGGTATTAGATTGGTTGAAAACTCTTTCTAAAACAAAAGCTCAAGAGATTGCAACAACCTGGTGGGGAATTTGGTACTTCCGGAATGAGGTGGTTTTTAGAAACCAGTCCTCCCCGTCGACTAACACCCTCGACCAACCATGGATGACCCATCACCCCACTGATCCACCACCCATATATACGTTTACCCATATCCATCGGGTGAGCGGATGAAATGAGTGAAATATGGATGACATATGAGTGATTTTTACTAACTACACATAATTGAATTCCAATAAAACACGTAGAGAAAATAGTGGCTAAAATAAAATCATCTTGCACATTAAATCTTAAATAAGTCATCCTAAGTTTAAATAACATTGTCTAACATGTGACCATAAGTTTTAAACACAAACGAGAGTTTAAATAGCATTGTCTTAAGGAAAATAAGTCGTCCAGCAACATCAAGACAAGAGTGGTAGAGGAAGAAGAGGGCAAGAGGTTTGCAGAACGAAGTGTCAATTAGGAAGTTATGGTTTAGAAAATTAGAAAGTTTATATGTTTTTTTATATAAATTATATAAATAATACTTTTATAATGTAGATGGAGATGGTGGATCGGGTTTGGTGGTGGATGATGGGTCGGATGGTGGATACTGGATAGGGTGTGGGTGAAAAAAATCTCACCCCACCCGACCCATCACTCATATCCACTTCACCCATATATCCACTTTCCACCCGTTTTTTTTTCGGTTTTCACCCACTTTTTCGTGTCGGGTGCGAGTGAAATTGTCATCCCTAGTAAGAGGTCGTGGGTTAGACTCTTGATTCGAGAGGTAAGATATATATTGCATGCATTGGACCAGTGTTGAGATGGATATATTCGTTTGAGAGATATATGAAATATCACACTTTTGATTTAAAATGTGTTTATTGTTAAACATGATTTGAAAAAAAAGTATGCTAAAACTTTTTTTTTAACACACTACGATTAAATAATAAACGTGTTTGTTTAGGAACGCACCCTACGCCCAAAAGAAGAAAGTCAAAGTAGATAAAAATGAAATCAAATCTTGTAAGCCACGATTGGATTCTTACGTTGACTTTTGGTCAATGTCTTAGCATATAAAGTAGTTATATATACATATATTTTTATGGTCGAAATGTAAAGTAGTTTATAAAGTCAATACTTGATCTCAAATCATCCAAACTTTAAATTAATTTTCAATCTACACATAAATCAGTGCAGAATATATAAGGAACTTAAGGGCTTAATTTTATTTATACATTTTTTATTTAATTACTTTATAAATATGTACCAACACCATATCGCCTCTTTAATTGCATGATTTTTTTTCAATGAAGAGTACGGACAAAATGAGGGAATTAAAATGGTTTGCAAGAGCATATAGCTAGGCTCTTATTTGAGTCAAATGAACGATTTTGTCTAATTTTTAGTAAATGAACGATTTTATCTAATTTTTTTCTCATAAGATGATAACTTAAAAGAAAATTTTATCAATCCTGCAAAATTTGAACTATTTGAGTTTAAATTAAGTAAAATCGAACTTTAAATTGTGCTTTAAAATGCCCTTGTACTGAACTCATTTAGTAAATAAACAGGCTCGAACCTATTTTTTCCCAATGAAAACCGAACTACTGTACTCATATAACATCGGTAATCATTATCATACATTGTTCTATTATTAAGATATCATATCTTTTATTTAAAGATTTGAGTTTATCTTGTATAGCAACTAACTTATCTTGTATCCTAAGATAGATTTACCCTAGTTTTCTAATATAAGTACACATTTCTTCTTAATGAAAAGACAAGCTTTAAGCTCCTATCTAATTCTACATCGTATCTGGCTTTTTGATCCATCTCTAAACACATCCCTACTTCACCATGGCCGCCGCCCCTGCTCCTGCTCTCACCCTTGCCTCCTCTTATTATCTTCATCGTGATCTTGCGTGGGGAGAACTTCCCCGAATGGAAGATTGCTATGCGCAATGCCTTAGTATATGGCTATAGGATTGCTCCACATGTAATCATCCTAGGGTGTGTTCTACTGATCATGTATATCTGTACATTTACCTTAGCTGTACATATATAGAGGATTGAGTATTAAGTACTCCATAGTTTAGAAAGCCGTAATTGAACCTTGAGTGAGTTGAATCGTTGAGCCGTTGGTGTCCCACATCGGTTATATAAAAAATGTTTGAACAAGGTTGAAGAGCTACCTCTCATTGTCAATTGGTTTTGAGATGGAACCCGTTCAGATTTATGTATTGTTCGAGAAGTCTCTCGTATGTGAGCACGCCGCACGTACGATCTCCCTTCAGCTTGTCTTGATCCTACCGGGCCCAGCCGACTTTAACAATCGGTCCTGTTTAGTGAACCATCAAATCAAGATTGGATTGAGTTTGACCTATTTCAGTTCGATTTGGTTCAATTCATCTTTCGAGTGTAACCTCGAATATCTCTAGCTAAAACAATGAGATGAATCAACAAAAAGAGTTTTATCCTTTATTTAGAGATCTCAAGTTCAATTTGAAAGATTAAAATATAGCAGATCTTATCAACATTAATTATTCATAAATTGCTTAAAGTTATTTTAAAAGCTTTATTCACTTACTTTCTACTTGTATAGTATATTTTAAAATTAATTAGAATGTATTTCGTATAATTTTTATTGTAAAAAAAAAAAAAAACTTAATTCAAGTTGATTGTATATTCGTTGCTTTCTAGCTCCTTTTGGTGAAAGAAAAGCTAACCAATTTTTTTTATATTTTGTTTATAATTGATATAAAATAAAAAGAAAGTGTAAGTGGCACATCTCATTAAAAAAAGCACTTCAAATATGCTATCAATCCGATCTGTAGGTGAAAATCTGTGAGATATCCCGCCGAGATTTTGATGAATATATTCTCATAAGTCAACCTTGGTATCACATAATTTGCATTTGCATGAACACCTTTTTAAATCTTGACCATTTCATGAAAAAAAAACAATGAAATTAAATTAAGATATTGTTCTAATGTTTGTAAAAAGAGTATATATATTAAAATATCACTAATTCTTAAGTTTTTAATACTTCCTTTTAAAGTCATGGTTGGGATTGTGTATGTGTACAATTAAAGACACTTACTTATCTTATCAATCCAATAAAATCTTATTATAAAATTAATTGATAATAAAAAGGTTAGTCTAATTGCTCTTATATATTTCACTTAATTATATTGTTAAGGGAGCTGTATCCGGACATTCGAATTAGCCATTTACAGTGGACGGGATCGGACCATGTTCCGATCGTAATCAGAATGAGTCCGGGCGGGGTTATGGGGGAGAAGGAAAAAAGAGAGCGATTGTTTCGTTTCGAGGTGATGTGGCTTGATGATGAGGGTTGTAAGGAGGTTATTCGAAATGGGTGGGACAACCCGGGTACATCTCAGGCAGACAAAAGTGTCATTGGGAAGATTGCGAGGTGTGCGGCAGATCTTAAGGAGTGGGATTGGGTGCATTTTGGCAATGTGAGGAGGGATCTTAAAAGGATAAGAGAAAGGCTAGGGGAATTGAGGGAGGGGGGGATGACGGGTGAGGATGTGGGCAGGAGGAGGGAGCTTGAGGAGAGGGAGAGGGAACTAATGGGGCGGGAGGAGCTTCTGTGGCTCCAACGAGCCAAGGCAAATGAGCAAAAATGGGGAGATAGGAACACCAGTTACTTCCATAGGAAAGCAACAGGGAGACAGAAAAGGAATGAGGTGAGGAAATTGGTGGACGATAATGGTCTTGAATGGAGGGATTATAAAGGGAAAGTAAGGGTAGCTATGAGCTATTTTGAAAACCTGTTTAGTTCCAATGTGCAAGCTAATCCGGACACAGTTACTCAAGGAATTAAGCAATTGGTTTCGGCTGATGACAACTCTGAGCTCCTCCGGCCATACACAAGTGCTGAGGTAAAATTTGCCCTTTTTGAGATGCATCCCACGAAAGCACCAGGGCCTGATGGTATGTCAGCGCTTTTCTTCCAAAAGCACTGGGATATTGTCGGGTCTGATGTGTGCAAATTTGTGATTAGTATTCTAAATGGGGCACCAATGCCAAGTGACTTGAATTATACTTTTATTTCTCTAATTCCGAAAGTTAAAGACCCATGCAGGATGACAGAACTAAGACCTATTAGTCTCTGTAATGTGCTTTATAAAATTGTGTCCAAAGTGATTACTGTTAGGTTGAAGAGATGCCTGGGCAAGCTGATATCCCCGAGTCAAAGTGCGTTTGTTCCGGGACGGTTGATCACGGACAATGTCCTGGCGGCGTTCGAGCTTTTCCACTTCATGAAGAAGAAGAGAGGGGGAAGGAAAGGCTATATGGCACTGAAGCTGGATATGGCCAAAGCATATGATCGGGTGGAATGGAACTTTCTTAAAGGGTGTATGCAGAGGCTCGGATTTACAGAGGAGTGGATCAAGCTCGTCATGAAGTGCGTGACATCCGTATCTTTCTCTGTTCTGATAGATGGAACACCATCTCCTCTGTTTAGGCCGGAGAGGGGTTTGAGACAAGGAGATCCCCTCTCCCCGTATCTGTTTCTGATGTGTGCGGAAGGGCTTTCTGGGATGCTCCGGGTGAGTGAGCAAAGTGGACGGTTGGATGGGATTGCTATAGCTCGGGGAGCTCCGAGAATATCTCACCTATTTTTTGCTGATGATAGTGTTCTATTTGCGAGAGCGACTTGTCAACAGGGCAGTGAAATTGCAAACATTCTCCAAGAATATGGAGCAGCGTCGGGACAACAAGTGAATCTCGCGAAGTCAGAAATGTCATTCAGTGCAAACGTGGGGGAGACCGTTCGAAGGGCTGTTCAGCAGACAGTGCAGATTCGGGAAGTTGCGAAGCATGAGAAGTATCTTGGACTTCCAACAATGCTTGGAAGATCGAAGAAGGTGATTTTTGGGCAACTCAAAGAGCGAGTCTGGAAGAGAATAAAGGGCTGGAAAGAAAAAGCTTTATCTAAAGGGGGAAAGGAGGTATTAATCAAGTCGGTGGCACAGGCGATCCCAACTTATACAATGTCTTGCTTCAAGCTTCCGGGTGGTCTTTGCACTGATATAGAGCAAATGTTGTGTAAGTTCTGGTGGGGCGATGGGACTGATAAACGGAAAATCCATTGGATGAAATGGAAACGCATGTGCACTCCGAAAGACAAGGGCGGAATGGGTTTTCGAGACCTGGAAACCTTCAACAAAGCGCTACTGGCACGGCAAGGGTGGAGATTACTTCAAGAGCCGGAGTCGTTGCTAGCACAAATGTTGAAGGCGAGATACTTTCCCCGAACATCCTTTCTACAGGCTCAGGCTGGATTTCAACCCTCGTATGTATGGAGAAGCTTGCTGGATGGCAGAGAGGCGCTATCACAGGGATTACGATGGCACATTGGAAATGGCGAGAAGGTCTCTGTGTTTACCGATCCATGGGTGCCAAGACCGAGCAGCTTCAAACCAATTGCGAATCTTTTGAGCTTTGGTCATGATTTGAAGGTGGCTGAACTTATAGACTGGGAGACCAATGCTTGGAATGAAGATATAGTGAGGGAGGTTCTGCTGCCGATCGATGTTGAGTTGGTGCTAAGAATGAGGATCACGGAGCCTCATGTCCAAGACGAACTGATCTGGCATCATACAAAAGACGGTTGTTTTACAGTTCGATCTTGCTATCATATGCTTATGGAGATGAATGGTGCAGCAGAGGCGGCATCTTCATCGGAACCGTCAAGAGCAGAGTATCTATGGAAGAAAGTTTGGAAGGTGCAAGCGGCTCCGAGATTTCGGAACTTTCTATGGCGTGCGTGCAAGGGAGTACTACCATGTATGAGCAATTTGGAAAAGAGAGGAGTGGTCCAGAGCGATCTGTGCAGCCTTTGCTCTGCGCGCGAGGATGAAATCCATGTCCTCTTTCAATGTCCAAGTGCGAAGAGGGTATGGAGTCGTCTTCTACCGATTGGTAAGCTATCTGGGAAAGCCCCAAATGTGCTGGGATGTTTCGAGTTGGTTCTGAAAACAGGACGACATGAATGGATTCAGAAGTGGGTGCATATTGTTGAGGCTATCTGGATGGCGAGGAATAAACGCATATTTGAGTCAGTGGAAATGGAAGTGGATGAACTGGAACAACTAGTGACACAGAGGATAGCTGAATACAATAGAGGGAGGGAGATTGCACCTGTTCGGCAGCCAGCTGCAGCAATAACTGAGAATGTTAAATGGGTGAAACCGCCGGATGGGTTCGTCAAAATCAATAGCGATGCAGCTGTCGAGGAAACGAAGGGGAGTGGGATTGGGTGTGTTGCCCGCAACCATGAAGGGGGACTGGTATTTGCAGCTGCGAAAACTGTTCAATATGCTGATCGAGTGGACTTGGTGGAAGCGGAGGGGCTAGTGTGGGCTCTCGAGCTTAGTCTGCAGCAAGGTCTGTCAAGAGTTTGGGTTGAGAGTGATTGTGTGCAAGTGATGAACTTGCTGCAACAAAAGTCCTTCCCTAAGGGTGAATTGGGCCAGCAGCTGAGGCAAATACACCGGCTTGCAAGTAGATTCGCGGAGTGCCGATGGAGCCATATTCGAAGACAAGCAAATCGAGTGGCGGACGCGTTTGCAAAGCTAAGACCGGCTACTGCTGTCTGCTATTTGGAGGGTGAATGTATGCCTTATGAAATGAAACTGTTATGCTTAGATGATGCTAAATAATAGATGATTTGGTTTTGCTCAAAAAAAAAAAAAAAAAGAAATTTTGATATAAGACTTATTTTTGTTTTTTCTCATCTCAACAACAAAGAAGAAAAATAAAATAAAAAACAAGTCAACACATCTACAGGCTACACAATTAAAATAAATAATTTTTTTGTTTGCTTGCCTCTGATTTGGACCTTTTGCTAGTTTGATGGTATGTTGCGACGGTTGACTGTCCGTCAACTTTATCGGCCTTTAGAGATATTAGACTTGTCTAGCCCTCGAATTCTTATCTTATCAAAAAAAAATTAAATAATTTTTTTATATATAAAAACATTTCAACATATCTTGTCATACGAATTCATAGTTACTAATGTAGTAATATAAGGTCGTTATATCTATACTTTTCAAAATAGATTAGAAAAAAACTTTATAATTAACTTACACATAGATATAGATTTGATGCCTAAAATTGCACTAATAATTATTACAAAATTTTGTCAATTAGGCTTCGATTGAAGTTGTCAATTGTTGATTCTTGGACAAATTTTCTTGCTTTGATTCCTTTTATTAGAAAGTGTGGGGCCATGTTTATTTTATTTTTGGTAAAGAGGGGGCCATGTTTATAGTACGACACAAATATATAGTCTAAGAATCGTAATCCAACCCAAATTGCATATCTAATATTCCCCTTAATCCATGCCCATAAAGTTTATTCCCCTCATTCAAATCAGTTTTCACTTAATTAATTTGATCTATCTATAGTAAATATGGGGAAAAAAACAGCATATATATGTACCATAGCAATTAGCAACTAATCAATCAAACAAGTTCTAAATGTGTAAACATATATTTAACTGTATTCGATTCTTCAATTAATTTAAAATATATATATATATATATATATATATATATATATATATATATGCAATGCAATTATCATTTATCAAGGTAACTAATCACATATGCAATGCAATTATCTAAATATCATTTATCAAGGTACGTTGTGGAAAGATGTGAAAATGATATTCCGCATTTTATAAAATGATGAATTCAAATCTTGCATATAAATCGATGGGCTACCACATCTAATACCAATTGGTTAGGATGGAACCCTACTGACTTAGTACTCACTAATTACATAAAGTGTATAAGGAGTGAGATTTAAATCATTGACCTCCTGTAAGACCCATCTCTTCCTTATCAGTAGGGCAATGTAAAAAATCTTATATTTTAAATCTAATAAATAGAACATAAAGGAAAAATATATATATATATATAAACACACCTGTATGCATGATAAAAATGTACCACTCATATAGACATATACTTTTGAATGTTTTGATCAACTTATGGTCAACATATTGCGTGAACAAGAAGTTTTGACCAAAGTTTCAATTCCTTTTAATTAATTACTATTTTTAGTCAACGCAGGTTTGAAAATTCAATTCAACATGAATACTCCATTATTAATTATTAATTAATTAATTAAATTACCCAACCATCCCCCTCCTTATATATACACACCCAATTTAACCCCTAAATTTAACCTTCACCACAATATTTTCTCCGGCGACTCAAAACTCCATGGAAGGCCCAAACTCAGCCAGAGGAGCCAAGAAAGCAGCCGAAGACGGCGCCGACGTCCGATACCGTGGGGTCCGGAAGAGGCCGTGGGGCAAGTACGCGGCCGAGACCCGAGACCCCTCGAAAAACGGAGCGCGCGTGTGGCTCGGAACATTCGACACCGCAGAGGAGGCGGCACGGGCGTACGACCGTGCCGCCTTCAACATGAGAGGCCACCTCGCCACTTTGAACTTCCCCGGTGAGTATTTGTCCCAAGTCGCCGGCTACTCTAACTTTCCCGCCCAATACTCTTCCTACTCTCGTCCTTCGACGTCGTCCGCGGCGGCGAGCTACTCGGGGTGGACGGGGAGGCCGGAAGCCGGGGGCGCGGTGGCCGGGAACAGGCAAGGGAGGCAGGTGATTGAGTTTGAGTACTTAGACGACGACGTTTTGGAGGAAATGCTTAGGTCGGATCGATGAAACGGTGCGTCCCAGTGTTTTTTGTTTTGTTTCGACGTGGTAAATTGGCATTTTAATTGCGGTTAAAATGGCAAATTTCACTTTGTTGTGGCCAATGAATGCACAATCAAATTAACTGTGTTGTGTAATTTTGTCTGCGTACGTATATTTTCTTATAGTCAAAATTGCATAGGAGATCATTTACTTTACCAAAATAAATCAAACAACACAAATTATGAAATATTGGGTTTGACAATATATTGAAAAATAATAGTTGCATAAATAGGGAAAATTTTGAGGTTAATTTCATCGCTCACTTATATTTTAACGGTTGATATTTTGTCAAATGCACCAAGATTAATCCCAAATCCTTATTTGTGTAGGTGAGTCAATCTTGTTAATCTCTAACACTCTATTTGTAACCTTTTTAGTAGTTATATAACTGGTGAATTCTATGATGAATGTGCAATTATTGATTCCAAATGTTAATGGTTTAGTACGTAATTTTGTGATAAATTAGTGCTAATAAGTTTTTAGAATAAATTTGATTATGATCGATGGAATTTGTTTTAAAAAATGTTTGTGGTACTAATTATAGTTATAATTAAAAAAAAAAATTCAATGAAGTTTTTTTTGTAATTAAACAAAGTGGATAAGGCCTAATGGAGTATTATATGATTATCTGTTAGAATGAAATTTGTACAAATGAATAATTATATTGTTATATACAAATAATCATATAAAAAAGATAAATAATTTATGTGTACATGAGTACAAGAGTCATGTACGTATACCTGAACATCTCTATATGACTATATAATTGTTGAGAGGTTTGGTATGAGAGTGTCTCTCCTACATTGATTATAAAATAGTAAAAATGATGGGTTATAAGGAAGTGTGAAACTATACACAATAGTTTAAGCTTTTGTGTTAAGTTGGTGGATCCCGACTTTATAATCGCAAAAATAATAAATCAATGTAACCCGATATAAGATATCCCAATATGTTGATTAATTAGGTTGTCGACCTTAATTTGAGATCGAAAATGGGACACCTATGCAAAACGTGACATTGTTATGTAAACCCGTGAAAGCGATTTGAACGTAAGATTGTGAGATTCGCAGATTTTGGGAACAGAAGAGTACAAATTCAATCTTATCGATTTAAATTTCAGCTTCATCATGAAATCAAACCAGATCCAAATATTGAATGCTTGTTTAGTCGCTCAATTGAATTACGGCCGGGCAATAGATTTTAGATTTCGAAAGGACGATTTTTTAGAATTTGTAGTAGTCTATATTTCGTATGTTTCTAAGAGATCGATGGACCACTACTTGCTCGTTACCAATAAGGATTAACAATGGTGATCGATCCATTAAATTCACCACATTTTCTTCAATCATTTTTCGTTTTCATTTCATTCATGTGGTTGAAAATCTCATTTGTAAAAGGGAAATTTATAGAAAACCACCCGTTAAATGTAGCTGTTTACACTTAATCACCCGTTAAACAAAAATTTACAGAAAACCACCCATTAAATGGGTTTTGTTTTCAAATCACCACCCGTTGTCTATTTCTATTAGGTTTTTGTCAAATATATATGATATTAAAATATTTTAAGTTTTATATTTAACTTAAAATCTCAAATACATTTAAAAATATATTTGATTAAATTTTTTAATTTTTTTAAAAACTTGATGCATGTATGTATGAACAAATTTGTTCTATTTTATTCCTAAAAATGGTTATAAATTTTATAGACTTCTTTTTAATCAAAATTAAAATAAGTTTATAATTCATTAGCATTGTTTAAATTTAATAATTATTTTGATACTAATAATTAATTTATCATTTTCTTACATATTTATAAACACCTACACTATATACTAAAAATGAAAAAAATATCTAAATATTGTTTAAATAATATTTTTCAATGCTCAAAATTATTTTTATTAAATGTATCTTTATTATAATTTGTTTGACTTTTTAAATAAAATTAAATAATATTTTCCACATTTAGAACATCCGCCCTTCAAATAAATTTAAAATGTGTACACGCTTTTCCCCTAATATATTAATATGAATTTTTACCCCTACAATAAATATAATTTAAATATATTCAAGTTTAAACTTTAAATTTTAAGTATAAAATATTAAAATATACAATATTTAATGGAATTATGTGGTGGGTGGTGATTTGAAAACAAAACCCATATAATGGGTGGTTTTATGTAATTTCGTTTTTAGTGGGTGGTTAAGTGTAAAGGGTTATATATAATGGGTGGTTTTCTGTAAATCTCCCTTTGTAAAATTAGTATTCTATCCGTTCGACGGAATATGTATATTATCATTTTAGGTATTTTAAGCTTTATTTTATGAAAAATATCCTTATAATGGTTAGTGCAATGTTAATTGTGGTTTTCGATTAAAAAATGTACCTAAACAAATCAAAGTTTGTTAAAGTCGGCTGGACCTGGTGGAGCTAAAGACAAGCTGGATGGAGGTCGTGTGTGCGGGTCCATATATGGTATACTCGAACAACACATAAACCGAACGGGGTTTCATCTCAAAACCAATTGAAAATGAGAGGAGTAGCACTTCACATTCTCAAAACCGAACGGGGTTTCAAATATTCTATATATAACTAACGTGGGACAATCACATTCCAACACAATTAATGGATGCGATTAAGCTAATCGATTAACAACTAACTCAATCACTTATTAGCATCACCGTAATCAATCATGTAGCTCCTCCAGCAGCTTATCATCCAAGCACTCGAACTCGAAAGCTTGCTTCCCGTGTCCTTCGACGCCACTGCCACTCGCCCTCGAAGGCTGTGGTGACATGGCCGCCCGGTGGTCAGCGGGGCCGCCGCCACCACTGACGCTGTACAGCCTGTACTCGTGAGGGAAGTTGAGAACGGCGGCGGAACGGCCCCTCATGGCGTAGCCGCGTAGGCGGCCCGGTCGTAGGCCCTGGCGGCTTCCTCGGCGGTGTTGAACGACGTCCCTAGCCACATGCGCGCCCCTTCCCGCTTGAAGTCCCGGATCTCCGCCGCGAACTTGCCCCACGACCGCCGCCGGACTCCTCTGTACGTACTTGGCTCCTCCGCCACCGCAACTGCCGCCGTGCTCGGACATCTGGCTGATTACTTCTCTTGGGCACACTTCTTCCACATAACATGTGTAGAGGCGTTGGGAAATACGTTTTCCATATTTATAACAGGTTTTCTAATCTATATTGTAAGGGCTTGGTATAAAATCTCTTATTTTAGGAATTACTCGGTATTTTTCTAATTAAAATGCTTTACACATATTTTAAAGTCAGTTCACTTTTTTTAGGAATCTTTTTCAATTTAAGTTAAGAGTATAGGATAGAAATACCTTACGTATAAAATTTCAATTAAAATATCTACAAAATATCAACTTTCTATTTTTTAATAATTTCATAGGCAATACTGTATGAAATTGTGTATATAAAAATTAATTAAAATATAGTTCATCTTTTATAGAGTTTTAAATGTGCATAAGTCCAAACTTCAATAAACAAATGTAATATATACGTACTACATATGCTGTATGCGGTTTTGATCAAAAAAAAAAAAGCGGTATGTGGTGTTTTAAATTGTTCCAATTTAATTTTATATCGATATAATTATAATGAAATATCATCATCACACGTCAATTATACGAGAGGATAGGATGATTTATAAAAAGAATTAGTGTAGATCCCGTCTCATACACGAGATTAGGATGATTTATAAAAAGAATTCTTTATTTACGTTCAAACTCAAACAAGTTACAACAATGAAATTAAAAGGGTTGGAAAACTTAAAATCACTCATAAACACTTTCTTTTAGACAATATTTGACTTTATATTTATGTGAAGATTTTTCTCATTCTTCGGCAGTTTGAGATAGCAAATCCCTACCACGTCTTCAAGTAAGTTAACAGGTTCGCTAATTGTTTAATTTGTATTGTTAACTCTTTCAGATATGTTGTGCCGTCGCCTCTCAATGATACAGAATTCTAATTCTATTCTATACTCCATCCGTTTCAAAATATATGGGTTTTTAGTTTTCGATACGTTTTTAGGGTTTAATTAAATTTGATTAAAAAAATAATATTTCATTAAGTTTTTCGCTTCTTAAAAAACATGTCAAAAAAGAAAAGCCCATGTATTATAGAACGGAGGTAGTATATTTTATGGGCTTAGGCGGACCTAACCATGTTCAAATCATTGATTTTAAAAAAAAAAAAAAAAAAGTGTAGTCTTATTTGCTTATGTTTGGTTGGTGACGGGCGCCGCTTCACAGAAGAGCCCAACAAGAACACACTAACAGTAATCCAGCCCACACAAAGTATTTGGGCCCATCGGAGACAAATGAAGAAAGATTTGGTGAACTTAAATTAAAGGGTTTTGTTTTAAATATAAAATATTTATTGTATGTATTAAATGCATAAATTTGTAAAATGGAGAACTTGCTACTTTGCTAGTGTTTGAGGGTAAAATTTCATGGATTTTATTGATCTATGATCTCACAGATAAGGTTATCACATTGATTATACCTTAATAAGAAAAATTGTGATTGATATCCTTTATTTAGTCACAAAGCTTGACAATTAGACAAATCAAGTCCTGGGCTCGATACAAGTGAAAAGGCCCAATAAGCCCAAGACCATATGGTGAATGACTGAATGTAAATCTGTGTTGTCTATGGTACATACAGTTAACCAGATAAAAAAAAAACTGTAAAAGGAGGTGAAGCAGTGCGTGGTGTAGGAGGTTACTTGAAAACTGCTAGTAGTGGGTAGTTACTCATTTCTTGAGATAACCTCCTGTTGCCTACAATATAAAAAGGAGGACTGGCTTTTTCCTTTCTCTCCTTTGGGTTATTCGACTGCAAAGTCTATAGCAGTTGTTCCTCTTTCCTGGCTTTTCTTCCTCCAGCAGTCACCTGCAAACACAAATACACACTCAGCAAACAAATCCAACAACAAAGCTACTGCAGTAGAGAAGAAGAATCAAACAAGGTAGATTTCATGGCTCTCGAAACCCCCCCTTGCAAAGCATTGAGCTTTAGTAAGGGTTTGGGTTTCGGAATCATAAATTTGCCTAGAAGAACTCAACCGCTGCAGGAAGTTGATCCTCGGAATCGACTCTTATAAAGCATTGAGCTTTAAGAAAGGGTTTGGATTCCGGGATCATCAAATCGCCCCAAAAGAGGGCGAAATGCTGCCCAATTTTCTACTCAAATGATTTGCCATAAAACTCCTAATCAGTTAGGCAAATTAAAACTTAACCTCTACAGACAAAATTCAGCAGGGAGAACTAAGTTTTCCAGGGATCCTAAACCGCCACAAATAGGCAAAAAAAAACAATATCAATCTGAAATTCATAGGAAGCATGAAAAAAATGCAAATAACTTGGGGTTGAAACTGATTCCCCTAAGGTGCAAGTTCAAGGAGGAGTGGGATCTAACGCCAAAAGAATCTCGCCTCAGAAAGAATCCTTAACAAAATTGAAACGCCAAAAGTACTCAAATCAGTGCTAAATTGCAGTTAAAAAAAGAGGGAGAGGAAACTCTGTTTAATTTGAGCCAAGAGCCATGAATGAACGGGATAGGACTCGGTGGTCCCGAAATGCTCAACTGAACACAAACAAATAAAATGGTGTGTTCATGAGGAGCAAATTCAGAAGCTATGACACGAACCGAAACTCAAATCAATCAGTAGGACTAGAGCTGTTCATAAAAATAAAAAAAGAACTGAACTTACCTAAATAGAGGAAGGATTTGCGGCAGCGGACCTGATGATCTGAACGAGGTCTCGCAGCACTGCTCCCTGCTTCGAGCGCTCATAGCCGGAGCTCCTCTGGACCCTCCTCCGATCTCCTGAGCCCTAGCTCCCGCTGCTCTCCCTGTCAATTGCCCCAAACCAAAGGCAAAACCTAAATTATCAAATTAGATTAAATACCTAAATTATCAAATTAGATTAAATTAAGGGTAAATTGCAGGGAAAAAGAGGAGAACAAACACGTTTCTTCTTCACTTTGCAGAAGCTCTTGGGATCTTTGATTGACATCCATTCGATTCAAAGCCCCGATCCTCTTGCCCTTGATTTTTTTTGGAGTGCTAGGCGGCCATGGCGGTGAAGCCTCGTCTGCTAATAGGCACACAGAGAGCAAAGGAAAAAATACGTAGCCCTCAGAAGCCAAATTGGGCTTGGCCATCATTAAAACAATATGGGTATTGGGCTGAATTTGTGACATAAGAAATGGCTTGGAGGTTAACAAAGAAAAAGGGCTCAATATTGTTCACTGTAAACAACAAACGGTGGATGGTGTACATAAGCAAGTACACTCACGTTGTATATGCCTAGCACATTTTTTTAAAAAAAATGTGATTAATTACAAAACCTACCCACTAAAGTATACGAATTATAATTGGCACAAATTAAGAATTCGAGTTTGATAAAAAAATATAAAATTAAACTCATTAAAAAAATTCTTTGCCGATTAATTCGAGTGGGTCAATCTCAAGTCGACTCCTAAATAAAAACGGAGTCAAAATCTCAAATCGAGTTTCACCAAATATAAACTCGGTTCGTTAAAGAACTACGTAAAGACTTGATACTCGTTTACGAGTTACGTAGGAAATTCGATATTAAAAATTCATATATATCGGATTCAGTCGCCCGACTCAAATTAAATCAAATTTGTCCTTTGGCAGAACTACGTAAAGGCTTGACGCCGTAAAAACGGCTACGTAGGTAACCCGATATTAATTTCTAAAAATATATCGGGTACAGTCGTCCACCTCAAAAATTCCCCTTAAATGAATATGAGGTCAAAACCAAACAAATTAAATTGGTTCGTAAAGAACTACGGGTGATTTGATCCCGTTCAAACGGGTACGTAGGAAGCTCGACATAAAGCTAAAAGCTCGCCGAGTTCAATCGCCAAACCAAAGTAAAAATCAAATCGGTTCGGTAGAACTACGTAAAGACTTGACGCCGTAAAAACGGCTACGTAGGTAACCCGATATTAAATCCTAAAAATATATCGGGTACAGTCGTCCACCTCTAAATTCACCTTTAAATGAATATGAGGTCAAAACCAAACAAATTAAATTGGTTCTCAAAAGAACTACATAAGATTTGATCCCGTTCAAACGGGTATGTAGGAAGCTTGACATAAAGCTACGAGCTCGTCAAGTTCAATCACGATCCTCAAACGATCAAATTTTTAAAACCAAATCAAACTTGGTTTCTAAAAAGAACTACGTAAAGACTTGACGCCGTAAAAACGGCTACGTAGGTAACCCGATATTAAATCTCAAAATATGTCGGGTACAGTCGCTAATCCCTAAATTCACTTTTAAAATGAAAATGGGGTTAAAATTAAATCTAAATTAAATACACGTGATTTTCCGTGTAAGTGATAGCCGTTGAGTTGGGAAACCCTTCCGAGAAGGTGTGCTCAATTTATTCGGGTGATACACAAGAAAATCTCATGCATATGATAGTGTGATTTATGTTAGGGCTACCCTTCCGAGAAGGTGGGTCCTAATACGATCCAATGATGCATGAAAACCTTAAAGGTGATAAAACACACAAAACTCAAACACTCTGAACTACGTGAGGCTTGATTCTCTTCCAAGAGATACGTAGGCAACCCGTTAAAATTCGGGTGCAGCCCAAATCACCAAAAACACCAAAATCTTGGTATCGATATGACTTCGAATCAAGAGGATAACCAAAAGGGGTCGAACTCAAATATTAAAAAAATTAAATAAAATGTGTTGTACGATTATTCGCGCATTTTTGTCCAACAGCTAGAGTTAGGGTATAATTTATTTTTAGATTTACTTTTTTGTTTTGGATATTCTATACAACATCGGTTGGAGATGATTTTAGTAGTGATTTATAATAAACTGAAAGTATAGAGTAATAATTAAGAGCATCATATTCACAATATTCGACGATTCCTAAAAAATATGAAAGTTCCTACAAAGACAACTGTTACAATGTGGAATAATTCTCTTTGTAGGAAAGTTTTGTAATTGATTTAGATTTTATATAGGGTGATTTTGTTAGAGGCCCTTTTTTAAATATTCAATTAGTCACCTAGCCCATAAATCAATTTAATTAGTTTTGTCCTATCTCCCTTCCCAATAGGGTGGGTTGGTCAATGGTCAACCGTTTGACCATTGATCGGTCAACGGTTGACCGTTGACCAACCCATTTTGATGCCATTTTTTTTTTTGATGCCAACTTTTTTTTTAGTGATGCCATATTTTACCGTTTTGATGCCAAAATTTTACTATATTTTATTTTCACTTTGATGCCACTTTTTTATGTCAATTTTTTGATAATATTTTTTTTTACCGTGATGCCATATTTTTGATGATGTTTTTTCAAAGTAGTATTTTTGATGACATTTTTTTCTTTAATGTGATACAAATTTTTCAAAATGGCATCAATGGTCAACGTGACATTAGAGTAAACAAAAAATGTCATCAAAGTTTTAAAAAAGTGTCATCCAATAATTTAATTAGAAAAGTGGCATCAGAGTGAAAATAAAATGTAATAAAATTTTGGCATCAAAACGGTAAAATATGACGTCACAAAAAATGTCATCAATGTTTTAAAAAAGTGGCATTAAAAAAAAGTCATCCAATCATTTCATTAGAAAAGTGACAATAAGGTGACAATATTTTGATTCCACGTTTTAAGCTCTTATGCCATCAATTATATAAAATTGTCACCACAAAAATATTGGCATCAAAACGGTAAAATATGGCATAAAAAAAAAAAATTGGCATAAAAAAAAAAAGTTGGCATCAAAATGGGTTGACCGGTCAACGGTCAACGTTGACCATTGACCGTTTAAGAGGGCTAAGCAAGCTAAAAAAACAATTAATGGGCTAAGCATGCTAAAAAAACAATTAATGGGCATATCTAGCTAACTAAATATGCTTAAAGGTCCATTTGAACAAAATCCCTCTTTTATATATGTTATAATGTGAATATTGAATTTATAATGTAAAAAAAATGAATTTAAAATTGCTTTTAGATTAATATTGCTTTAACGAATTCTTGGCCCACCCCTAATTTAAGTATTTAACTTACTTTTTTTGGTTAAATTTAGATTTGATAAATATTCTTTAGGATATTTATCATTTTTGAAGCTCTTTTTTTATGTGGTTTATTCTTTTAATTTTGAAAAATTATTTAGATTGACCAATTATGTATATGAAATTAATATTTTTGTAAGTATAATATTAATATAGTATTATAAAATATTTCGAGTTGACAAATGACTCAAACTCTAAACTATATAGGTGCATACACATTTATATTACGTGGATGTATTATAATTATTGTAAGTGACTACTATTTTAACAGGGAAAAAAAAGGAGAACCAACAAGTTAAATAGTTTCCAGCCCCCATAGTTTCCAGCCAAGCACGGTCTTGATGAAATTAGCGGCCACGGGCATTGACGAGGCTGGGACTGAGTTGGATAGGCTGAGCTGGAGGGCGTCTCTGGATGGGGACTACTCTATTAAATCAGCCTATGGGTTGCTTCGGGGTAATTGGGAGCTATGCTTCACCGACTCCCAAGTGTTCAAGCAAGTTTGGGTGTTGAAAGTTCCCGAGCGAGTGCGTTGCTTCGTGTGGCTCACACTGCGTGGGGCAATCCTTACCAACGAGGAGAGGTGCCGGCGTCACCTTGCTTCGGACCCTTACTGCAGTGCCTGTCCGGGCTGTTCAGAGTCTCTCACTCATTTGTTCAGGGGCTGTACGGAGATTGCAGGGTTATGGGAAGCCTTAGGTGTGCCGGCGGGTGGGTTGTCTTTCTTCACAGCGCCTTTTGCTTCCTGGATTCGTGATAATCTGCTGTCCACGAAGCAATATAAGGAGGGTGTGGATTGGCCGAGCGTGTATGCGCTGAGTCTCTGGTGGATTTGGCGTTGGCGTAACGACCGGGTGTTTAATGGAAGAGGGCGAAATATTGATCAAGCTCACTTTATTAGGACGAAGGCAATGGAGTATGCTAGGTCCTGGAGTGCTGTGAACAACAGGGGAGTTACTGTTAACTGGTCTCGACAAAACATCGGGTGGGAGAAACCCTCCGAAGGCTGGGTAAAGCTGAATTCGGATGGGTCGGTGGTGAGTGATGGAGGGGCTGGCGCCGGGGGTGTCATTCGCGATTGTGAGGGGCGCTGGGTGACAGGGTATGTGCGCCGATTGGGCTGCTGTACGGTGTCGGTGGCGGAGCTATGGGGGTTGGTGGAGGGGCTCCGGCTGGCCTGGGAGCATGGGTACCGGAAGGTTGAGGTCGAGGCTGACTCCTTGCTTGTCACTACGCTCATCAACAAAGGGGTCGGGGATTGTCATCCGTTATCTAGCCTGGTTCGTCAATGCCAGAGCTTATTACGCCGAGGCTGGGAGATCCAGTTGAGGCATGTCTATAGGGAAGCGAATCGTGTCGCCGACTCCCTCGCAGCTTTGTCTTTTTCCTTTCCGGTTGGGTTGCATGTGTTTAGTGCCCCGCCGTTAGATATTGTTAAGTTTATTGATGATGACATTTGGGGGAGGGCCACCCCCCGGGACGTTTTGGTGTAGGCCTTTTCTGGGTTTTATATATCGAGAGCTTGCTCTCGTTTTTCTACCAAAAAACAAGTTAAATAGTTTTAATTTATGTAATAAAATTAAATTCTCTCCAACCAGAGAAGAAATACGCCCAACTATAGAAGTATATAATATAGTTTAATATTCTTAGGCAAAACCGTACCTAACCTTTGACGTTACATAACCAACATATATATATATACTTACGTACGTAGGAAATATATATTATTGGAATTATAAAAAAAAATAGATGCATGCATGGTCGAAGAATATATGTTGTATCCAACGAGGCAACATGAGCTGCCAATTTTATTTTATTTAACTACAAGGCAATAATTCGAGTACTGACTTACTGGTTTATCACTCGATAACATCTTTACGGATAAAAACTCATAAAATTGGATTTGACAATAAACTCTCATGAGCAGTTAGGATTTAGGGTTAAAGCCCTGCAATCCTGTCTGCTACTGGATTTTGTTTTACGGAAGAAGATGTGAGAGCTATCAGTGGACGAAATCGAAAGCTAGACTAAAGAATGGTCAATATGTCTGACATAACCATTTCGATATGTGACACATCAGCTGCCAATTAATTTGAATATAATCATTTGGTTGGTCTATTAATCTAACATATATCATATCTATACATAAACTACAATCACTTAATTGGAATCTTCTAATTCTTACTATCCCTAGCTAACTTTCATATTGCCCATCATTATCACTATAATATATAAAATAAAATATTAAATTATGCAGCAAAAGTGAAGCTAGCCAGGGAGTCCATATGGTAGGTGCATAAAATATCAACTAATGTTATCTTCTTCCATTCTTCAATTTCGAGTTGTCTATTGCGTGCTGCTTTGGTCAAATGTTTCGCTTTTTTTCTCCTTGTAATACAAACTAACAGTACTAGTATATACTAGTACTGTTAGTTTGTAACATGTTCAATAAGAGGGTAAAGCACTTAACTTTGATTCGGGCATATATATGCTCAATAATAAGCCAATACAATGTAAACCCTAGTACAAGCTATGTGGCAATAGAATTGTTCATATGGAAGAGGAAGGTAGGAGAAAGGGGAGGATATGACAAATATGTGTTGTATGATTAGGGGACCAATTGAGAAGAATCTATATAGATGAAGGACCACCCAATAGTACTAGGAATTGAAGGGCTCCCTTGTTTGCATTCTACATCTATAGTGTTCTTGCATCCATTTATCTCTAATTCAAATCCGAATGGGACCATATTTGTAAGACCCAAAGTCTTAAGATATATGCGCCAACCTATGTGGCTATGCTACCGGCTCTAACTTGTCATATGAGTAGGGTTAGAATTAATTATATAATCACTTTTAACATTTTTATTATATCCGAGGTGAGACAGAGTGTTACATGTACTTTGTAACCTCCAGGACTCCATATGCAAAGCTAGCGCTATTCGTTTTGGAAAAAAATAACAGGTGAAGACGACTAGCTAGTGTCCATTGTTAACAGAGAGCAGTGCACATAACAAATGTTAGTAGACTATCTATACGTTGCAATTCTAAACACTCCTCCTTTAGTGCCTTGGCTTTTGTTTCTATAACACACTCGTAGGATTTCAAAAGTAATGACATTTCATGATATAAAATATCATAGGTTTTCATATAGTTGGTGGTTGTATTAGTTTAGATTTAAATGAGTTTACATATATAAAACGAGTTTAAAATGAGCTTTTGGACAACGAGCTTAAATAAGTACTCGAGTTCGCGCTTGACTCGTAAAAAAACGAGTTAAAGGAACTTAGCTTGAGCTTCGTTAAATACTCGTGAGGCGAGTATGAGTAAAATTCTGATCTTAAAACCAAATTCAGGCTCAACTCGATTAAAAAACGAGCAAAGCATGAGCAATTAAACACTCGACTCGTTCGACTTGAATAACACCCTTATTTTCAAATATCGGGGGTGAAACTAGAGGGTACGTTTATAATTTTGCTCTGCCAACTGCTGCCATATAGTTTTGGAGCATTAACTTTTTGGACCATCTAGTCAGCTCAATTCTGTGACGATTTCACTTTGTATAGTATAGTACTTGTATAACATAACTACATATACTTGGACCAATAGAGTCTGGTTTTAGTTTTTCAATTTCATAGGTGTGTTCTCCGTTTTCCACATCTTCAGAGAAGCTAACAGGACGGTCAATCGTCATGAACTCGATCTGAGCTCCGACTCTTCTTCTTGGAGTTCCGATTTAAAGGTTCAGGCTCTCGTCCGAAAGACGCCCTTAGATGGTTGATCAACGGACCCAAGTGGTACATACAATGAAAATATGACAAGTCCTATCATGAATACTGAATTACGGAGTATAAATTTTCATTCGTAAAGATGTATTAGGGTGGATTACAGATATGATGTGTAACTCCTTCTAATTTTCTTCCCTTTTTTAAAAACATGAGTTAAAAAGGTTGATACAAACCTTTTTAACTCGTATATTTATACAAACCTTTTTAAAAATCGAGACAAGCCGGGAGATGAAGTGATCATCATGTACAATCAGAATAAAAAACAGAAGTAAATAACTAAATGGAAATTATAAGAAGATTTTAATTATAATTGTTTATATTGATATGAATTTGATAATAATACTATATTTATATTATTCAAATCATAGGATTCTAACACCAAAATATAAACCCTCTTCACATAATTATAAGTTAAGACTTTTGCATATAACAAATTATCCAAGATTAGAGGTTGATTGTCAAAACCACATTTGTCTCTACACACAAGTTTTCTTCCTCACCGAAAATTCTTCAAGTTTGTTTGTGGGGGCCTGCCAAGAATTTCAACACCTAAAATCTCTGCCATCTCCATCTCTTGCTCTGCACTCTTCCTCCTTTATAATATATATACTGAAGACAAAGGAAAAAACAAGCAACCTTGTTCTCTTTTTTATGGCGTTTTTGGTAGGTATCACTCGGATATCGGATTGAAACAGGTACAAGAGTCCTTCTCTGATAACTCGTGTTTGAAATGAGTGTGGATGAGATTTCAAATTATTACCTTAAACGATTAAATTTAGAACCGACAAAGATACGATTTCAATATATTTTGTATTTGAAATGAAGGAAAATAAATATAGCATTTGTTGTAATATTGTTTTCTTGTCTTAGTCTGGTTAAATAATTAGGTTATGTGACTCGTTAATGAATTAATAATAATCTTATACATAAGCGACTTTGTTGTTACGAGGATTCAAGTCTGAATACCCGAACACAAGATTTAACATTACAATCTGCTAAACCAACTTATGATTGATTCGTGAGAGGGTTTTGAAAGGTTGTTTGTAACATTTCTAACAAGTGTTTAAACTAAAAATAAACATTTACTACTTGATGCCAAACACGCCCTAATAAATTTGAAGGCAATTTTTCATGGCTTTCCCACATCTGCCCTGCTTCCTCATTTAATACCCTTTCTGCCCTCCCCTGTTTCCCTCTCTCTTCTTCCCTTGAAACCAGAAGAAACCCAATCAAGAACCCAACTTTAATGGATTCATCTTCACCTCCTCCCTCTAATGTCTCCCCCTCAATCTTCCACTTCACACCCAACTCTTCTCCCTCCTCCTCCTCCTCCGCCTCAAACTTCCCCGTCCTCGTCATCGCCATCATCGGAATCCTCGCCACCGCTTTCCTACTCATCAGCTACTACATCTTCGTCATCAAGTGTTGCCTCAACTGGCGCCGCTTCTCCCTCTCCCGACGCCGCTCCGACGATGCCCCGACCCCCACCTACTCCCCCGCCGCTGCCTCCCGTGGCCTCGACGAGTCCCTCATCCGACTCATCCCCGTGATTCGGTTCAGAAAGGAAGGGGGAGAAGGGGATGAAACAGAGTACTTCGAATGCGCCGTTTGCTTGAGCGACTTCCGGGAGGGAGAGAAGCTTCGAGTAATCCCCAATTGCTGTCACGCGTTCCACATCGATTGCATCGATATCTGGCTCCAAAGCAATGCGAATTGCCCTGTTTGTCGGTCGTGCATTTCGTCGAACACCTTGTGTCCAATCCACAAGAAACCTAAAAAACCGAATGCTACTCCAAACGATCCGACCCAAATCCACAGCCCGGAACGATTCACCGGGAACGACGACGATTACGTGGTGATCGAGATTCGGCACAACAATCTGGATGATCCGATACTGGTTAGAGGGAGTGATTCAGGGGATTTATCCCCAATCTCCATCGTTCCATCTCCGTGGAAAACAGAGCATGGCAGGAAGAACTCGCACACAAGCTTCGACGACGACTGCATCAATGTCAGACCCAAAGATGAAGATTTCGACAGAGTGTATCCGATCAGGCGGTCGATATCTATGGATCTATCGAGCCGCCGGCAACTCTGTTCGGAGCTCCGAGAGGCGTTGGAACCGGCAAGCTCAAGCAGTGATGACAGAAACAGGGGAAATAGAAAGTCTTTTTTCTCATTTGGGGGAGGCAGGGGAGGTTCAAGGAGTGCAGTCTTACCACTCCAATCGGACTCCTAAATAGACGGGGCACGGGAACTAAACTAGTTTATATCTATTTAGGATCTACAAAAGAATTTACGGATTGTCGATTCATACAAGAGATTCGAGGCAATGCTCGACGTAATTCAACGTCGAGATGCCATGTAGCTTTCTTATTAGTAGAATGTGGATATAAAGAAGAAAACACGAAAAAAGGAGGGTTAGTCGATCATCGATCTTTCGATCTCTCAATGTTACCATTGGTGATTCGATTCGATTTGAATTCAATTTATTTGTTTGATTGGGAGTGGGGATGGGGATTAGGTGGTGTGATGGCTTAACATGATGGTCCCAAAACCTTAGCTAGAGTGGGGATGGAAGTTTGTGATGGATTCCAATTTACAACCTTGATTGTGAATTGTGATAATAAACAATCATTTTTAGTTTATTAAAATATGTATTTTAAATTAATTATTTTGTTCTTATTTTTGATACGTACTCTAAAAAGTTATAGATGAATAGATGATACTATCTCCGTTCAGAAATAAAGTTTTGACACGTTTTTTAATAAGTTAAAAACTATATAAAATATAAAGTTTTTAATTGATTTTTTAAATAATTTTATACATATTAGTTATAAGTTTAAAATTATTTTAAAAAATTAATAAAAAATTATTATTTAATATAGTTTTTACCTTCTTAGAAACCATGTCGAAAAGTCAAACGACACTTGTTTATGAACGGATGGAGTAATGGTTTTATTTGGTTTTTCGAATTATTAACTTTTTCATCATCTTAACAAAACATTTGAATTTAGAGTAGGTCAAGTGATGTTTTCATAATTGACTTTTGTGTTCCTCCCTCAAAATCTTTTTCAGAAAAAACACACCTTTCAACCATTATGTTGGGCACATGGTATATATAGTGTATGATAAAGGGTTGGACCAAATGTGAATGGTGTAGCTTAAAGAAGTAATACAATTGGGGTGTGTTTGGATTACGTTGCATTTTAATTATAATGCAGTTATTTTACTTTATTTTATGTGTCCATTTGGTTCTAAAAGTAAAAATATCGTAAAAATCGAGGTAAAACTGCAATTTAATCAAATAATCACATAAATTGAGATAAAATAATTGCATTATAGTTAATATATCGTGAAATCTAAAAACATTTTAATTTAAACACTTTCAAAATTGGATCAATCAAACATCATCTTATCATTTTGCATTATAAACATAATGTAATTGGAATCCAAACACACGTTGGTGTTTTGGGTTAGGTTTCCATTCATGTTTTGGGTTAGGTTTCCATTCATGTAGTTATGGGTTTGAGGTTTTATTGTGACAATGTTCTGGATTTTATTTGAGCTCTCATTGTGGGCCACTAGGCCCACTATGCCACTATTTGTTGATGGAGTTTTTTTTTTCCTTTCTCTTTTCAAGTACGTAATAAGTTAGAGAAAATAACGAGTGAAATCCCATTTCGATCAACAACAATTTTTTTTATTCAACGATCAACAACAAATTTGAGGGGTTTCAGTTTCACTTCTAGGATAGCATACTCAAATATCTACTTTTTTTTATAAATAAAAAAAGGTATTTAATGAGGTGGATTGCCACATCATCAAATATTGTGACGGTTAATTGCCATGTTACTTCATTGCCAAAATTTGATAAAATAATAATAATAATAATAGTTAAACCATATTAAAGTTAATTTAATATGAAATAGTTTATACAAGAATGAATAAATAAGAATGTTTATATTAATTTCAGTTCAATAGTATTGTTTTAGATATATTTATCCAAAATTTTAAGTAATCAACTTATCAACTATAGTTAAAATGTTATCATTGAAGGGGATAATCTAGGCGTGATCAAGACAATAGAAGATAATTCTAAGGTGTCATAAGAGATACTCGAGGTAGTTGAGAAGATTGGGAATATGAAAAGGGAGTTTGCGAAGATTGAATTCCGACACGGTTTCTGACAAATAAATTCAACAGCTGATTATATAGTCAATAATAATTTTGATTGTAATCTGTTTATCGTCTCTTTGAACAATGAATTTTGTAATATCATTCGCCAGGAAGATCAAGAATGAATTTGCTTTTCTTTCAAAGACATTCTAATAGTCTACTGTAAAATAAAATAAAATTTGTCAACTATAGTCACTCGGTTTAAAGCTCTCTTGGGTGATCTACCTTCTGTACGTGGGCCGTGTGTAGGCTTGGGCCTGTTTCAAGGGTGTCAAATTGTCAATTATCCTTCATGGCCCGTTAAGAATAATAATACTCGTAATTTGTAAATAATTAAAACTTTTTTCCCTACCAAAACCAAAAAATACTTTTAAATAAAAACGAGTTTTTTTTTTTTTTTTTGATTCGTTAAAAATGAGGTTTTATAATCTGTGCCCGGCACCCAATAAGCAACCCAATGTTAAAAAAAAAAAACACCCTTGGCGAGTGTTTGGTGGTAGAGTAGGGTAAAGGGTTTAGGTGGGATTTAGACGATTTTTATGGCGGGTCTCTGTGATTGAGACAGGTTTTGACGACCTTGACGGCTTTGGTGGAAAAGCGAGGTCAAAAGGTTTAGGTGGGATCTAGACGGGTGTTGAATGGTTTAGGTGGGATCTAGACGGTACCAATGTCGTCAAGGTCGTCAAAACCTGTCTAGATCAACGATTTTACAAAGAAGAAAACATTGAACATAACTAGTGGTCAATGGTATGAGACTGGAGTAGATAAACGAAGGCATGACAATATAAATGTATGATTTATCTGTAGAGGCCGTTTAAAAAGTGTAATAAAAATAAATGTAAGACCTCATATTTATACTCGATGGTCAACTAGTCGTCAGTTCTCGATTACATTCACAATAATTGTGTAAATCGTATCTACTACAGGAAACAAAAAAGGTTTTTATAATTCTATATTTATATGGGGTGATTTGCCAAATATACAAATATGAAGGCCAAATTAGCCAAATATACAAGATTTTTGAAAATTTGCAAAACTATACACAACCCTTGCCCCTCCTATGTGCCCCTGCGCCCCCCCTCCAGCGTGCCCCCTTGTGCCCCTCTACGTCAGCAATTTTTTTTTTTTTTTTTCGCGCGTCAGTGCTGACGTCATCGTCGAAAATGTTAACGTCAGCAATGATGACACCGTTTACAAGGAAGGTTTTTTTTTTTTTTTTTTTTCGCGTGTCAATGCTGACACCGACGTCGGGAATGTTGACGTCAGCAATGCTGACACCGTTCACAAGGAAGGTTTTTTTGTGTTTTTTTTTTCGCGCGTCAATGCTGACGCCGACGTCGGGAATGTTGACGTCAGCAATGCTGACACCATTTTATAAGGAAGTTTTTTTTTTCCGCGCGCCAATGCTGACGCCGACGTCGGGAATGTTGACGTCAGCAATGCTGACACCGTTTACAAGGAAGGTTTTTTTGTGTTTTTTTCGCGCGTCAATGCTGACACCGTTTACAAGGAAGTTTTTTTGTTCCACGCGTCAATGCTGACGCCGACGACGGAAATGTTGACATCAGCAATGCTGACGCCGTCTACGAGAATGCTAACGCCGACGACAATGACGTCGGGAATGCTGACGTCAGCATTGCTCACACCCTCTACGAGGATGCCGACGCCAACAATGATGACATCGAAGATCAATATATTTGACGTATTAAGTCATTAAAAATATAAAAGGGGGAGAACAAAGAGACAAAAGGAGTGTTCTACCAAAAAAAAAAGAAACGAATATTTTATTTAATGTTTGGTAGTGAGAAACAAAGAATAACGGTAAACAATTAAAACAAAGAATTTTTCGACGCCAACAATGCTGACCTCTTTCCTCATCCATCTCTTACATTGCAAAAACGATGCCAGCAAATATATACCTACACAAAAATATGCATGAAAACGATGTCAGCACTAAAAAATACGTATAAAAACGATGTCAGCACTAAGAAATAAACCAATTTTTAAGGACTCAAGCATACATATATACTTACATATATAATATCAAATTAAAAACGATGTCAGCACTAAAAAATACGCATAAAAACGATGTCAGCACTAAAATAAATTGGAGACAAATTGCATTACTCACAAAAAAAACATCAATAACCTAAAAAAATCAGTAGCTAAAGATCATTAACTTAAAAACATAACTTATGCTTTCATAAAAACGATGTCAACGCTAACGAATACGTATAAAAATGATGCCAGCGCTAACGAATACGTATAAAAACGATGTCAGCGCTAAAAAATACGCATAAAAACGATGTCAGCAATATAAAACAAATCAATTTCTAAGGACTCAAACATACATATATACTTACATATATAATATCTAACTAGAAACGATGCCAGCACTAAAATAAATTGGAGACAAATTGCATTACTCACACAAAAAATTAACAACGTAAAAAAATCAGTTGTTATATAAAAATCATTAACTTAAGTTCTGGCACTACCAACTCATGGATCAGCTCATAAATTTGTAGAACTAGGACAAGGGTCAAATTAACTTCACTTGCAAACCAATGTCATTCAATTTGCTATGACACGAAAATTGGGGATGATGACCTCATCCATGACCTAACCTTAAGGTTGACCTCCACTAAATGTCGAAATCATTAGATATTTACACAGTCCACATCTTCTTCCCATCTCATGCCTTCCATTGTAAAACAAAAAAAAGACCATGGAGTATGTCAGCTTTGCATCACATTCACGAACCACTGCCCGCACCAAGCTTGTTTATCATTAAATTTAGCCTCAATCAGATGGTGCATAAAAATATCAAGGTATTGGAAAATCATCTGTGCAGTGCAGATTATAGCAAGATACGAGTTTCAGAACTCATTTTCAGTCACTTCAGTATTGTAAATCCTTGCATACAAATGATGGAACACAAATTTTTCCTAAAAAACAGTAACCGTAATCGCAATCGCAATTGCATACTATTAGACTCGCAAACAAAATCAAGCAAAATCCAGATGAGAGGAAGAGAGAGAGGTGAACATACAATCGCTGCGCAGAGCATCGCGAATCCAGATCCAATCCAGATCCGGTCATCCATGGAAGAAGACGCAGATCGAGCAAGGAGGAGGAGGACTCGCAGCAGTTGAATCGTCGATCTACGAGGAGGAGCATCGTCGTCTTCATCGACGCCCCCATTCTGGAAATCTCCGGCGATTCTTCTGGCCTAGGCAACAACGCTTCCCCTTGATTTGTGCTTCGCCTAGGCAACAAAAGCTTCGTCGTCAGCCCTCTTCTTCGACGGAAATCTCGAAACAGAGATCTGGAAGCCTAGGAGATAGATCGAGACGGACGGAAATCTGGAAAGGGAGAGAGATATTGAAACCTTCATAGCGCGGTTCTTCGGTCAGCGCCAGATCTGGAGCGAGGGGAGGGAGGGAGGACGAATTCGCCGGCGCCAGATCTGGAACGAGGGCCGTCGCCAGATCCATGGGAGAGCCGAGAGCGATAAGATAAAGGATTAGGTTTTCCTGAATGTATACTTTTGCAAATTATACAAAAACGTGTATATTTCGCTAATTGGGCCAAAATTTGCGCCTTCGGCGCAAATTTTCTCTATTTATATTGGGTGTGATTAGATATAATGCAAATCCATATTATGGCGGTACAGGTTCGAATCGACATGGAACCGAAAATCGAAGGCAAATATGATTTAGGACACCACCTATTTAGTTTATGCGATTTATATTAATTATTACTAGTAAATGACTACAGAGTACTCCCTTCGTCTCGAAATAGATGTCATTTTAGCCTTATGCACAAATTTTAATAAAAACACTCATCCATCAATTAACATCATCATTCCACTAATTTTTTCATTAATTTTATTACCCATTATATTTTTTAACCAATCAAAACATTTAAAAAAGTCAACAACACACAAATCAATACTCCATCCATTCCAAAATAAAAGTCGTTTGATTTTTCTGCACGCATTTTAAAGAGGTAAAAACTATATAAATTTTTTTTTTTAATGAATCTGTTTTTATAAGTTTATACTTATAAATACCGACTATGAAATTATTTAAAAAAATTGATTAAAAAATTAATATTTTATAGTGTTTTTACCTTCTTAAAAAGCGTGCAGAAAAAAGACAAACGACACTTATTCTGAAACGAAGGGAGTACAAATCATTACTTTCCACTACCTAGAAAAACCTAAAACGACATCTATTTCGATACAAAACTAAAGAGCTAAAATGACATCTATTTCGAGACGGAGGGAGTATTTCATTTATATTTTTCTTGTTTTCAATGTTTATCTCATCTTCCCTCCTAACTCATAAGTCATAACCTAATGCTTATCCCAAAATCAGGCTATTCGGACAAACAATCAGCAAACAGCAAAAGCTCGCCAGATGGAGAAGATGAAGGTCATGGTTGCAATCAAGCGAGTCGTTGACTACGCCGTCAAGATTCGAGTCAAGCCCGACAAGGTACAATTCGATCCCAATCCCCTCAAAATTCATCAACAACCACATTCAATTGGACTGATTTGTATTTCCCCCTTTTCGATTCCCAGAGCGGCGTGGAGACGAACAATGTCAAAATGTCGATGAATCCGTTCTGCGAGATAGCCCTAGAGGAGGCGCTTCGGATCAGGGAAGCTGGTATGGCTTCGGAGGTGGTCGCTGTAAGCATGGGCCCCGCTCAGTGCGTAGACACCCTCCGCACCGGACTCGCCATGGGCGCCGACCGTGCGATCCATGTCGATTGCAAAGCTAGCCTCTACCCCCTTGCTGTTGCCAAGCTTCTCAAGGCTCTTGTTGATGTTGAAAAGCCCGGACTTTTGATTCTCGGCAAACAGGTTTTTGTTCTCTAACCTAGCAATTTTTGATCCGTTTATTTGATTGTTTTTGTTCAATTGCATTTTGGTATTATCACATCTGCTATTGCATTGATGCTGATATTAGGAGGAATTGGAATTTGCCTCTGTGTGATTAGATTTGAGAAGTTAGAATTTGAGTTGTGTAGATTGAGAAAAATCAGATTTGTTGTATGTGTTCAGTTGACTAGCCAGCTGAATCCGGTGATAAACTAGCTGAAGTGGATTTTGAGCTACTCACTGTTTACTGATAGCTCATCGAAATCGGTTACTTGTGTTCTAGTTCTAGGAGTGTATGCTCTGAAGTGACTCCCGTCTTCCGTTATGCTTGTGTATTGAGGTTATTTCAGGTGAGACATTTTAGCTTAAAAAAAGAAAGAGTGAAGCAAAATTAAGAGCATGGAAACAAGATCGGATTGTTTGTTGCAACCTCCTGAAACAAGATCTTGTTTTGTTTTTGCTTATTTAATACTATAAATGACTACATTAATGTTTTAAAACCGCATGTTCTTTCTTCATCTGCTATGTATGTGACTGATTTTGGTGTGATGGAGCATCTCACTCAACAAATTTTTGTGTTATTTAGTTATACTGGTTGTTGGGCAAGTTTCAGAATAGCAAATTGCGTGGGTTGCTCATTGTCTTAGTTTGGATGTTGTAATTGTTAGGCGATAGACGATGATTGCAATCAAACAGGACAAATGGTTGCAGGGCTGCTTGGTTGGCCACAAGGGACCTTTGCATCAAAGGTATTTTCTGTAAACTTTGAACACACCAGTAATTGAACGCGAATAGAATGATTAATAATTTGATGATTTGTGCTAACATACCTATTTAGCCGAGTTTTGTTAGCAAAATGATCAGTAAAGCATCAGTTTCTCTGGTGTCCTGAATAACAGTGTGGCTTAGGTTCATTCAAGCACTCCAATTATCAAAAAATATTTTTACTTTATAACAATCCACCTTATGTGATTGCAAATTATGATTTGTGGCTGGAAATCCCGGACTCTTTTTATACTCCTTTTCGCTATTTCTTTCGGGTTTTCTCTGCATTTCTAGTAGGTTGTGCTGGACATGGAGAAGCAGACAGCAACAGTGGATAGAGAGGTGGATGGTGGTCTAGAGACTTTGAGCTTAGACATGCCCGCAGTAATTACGTAATATAACCTCCCTTGATTTGTTTCGTCTCTCTTCTGTGCTAGCTAATTGGCAGTGGCGATTTTATTTGTTTCCCATCACAAAAAATGATTGCTTTTGCCATTTCGCTTCAGTCGGTGTCCTAACCGAATCATTTCTCAACCACTCTCCATCATGCAGCACTGATTTGCGACTGAACCAGCCAAGATACGCGACACTCCCCAACATAATGAAGGCGAAATCAAAGCCAATAAAGAAGGTCACTCCGGAGGAGCTAAACGTGCAAGTGAGGAGTGATTTTGAGGTTGTTCAAGTCACCGAGCCTCCTAAGAGGAAAGCAGGGGTCATTGTTTCTTCTGTAGACGAGCTCGTAGACAAGCTAAAAAACGAAGCCCGTGTCATTTGAGCCCTGATGATTGTATGTTGTTTGCAACCAACAAAGTTCACCCAAATAATACAAACATTGAAATAATACACAACAGTTGATCCAAGTTTTCCCTAAAGAAATTCATGTTGGTTTTAGCATCCAGATGGGTCAGTTCTTGGTTGTTTGGTCTCATTCATACTTTGATGGTCTTTGACATCACTTTAATAATCTAATTGATAAAGCCCATTACGGAAACCTGCCCAAATGAGGTAACCATCTAATTCTCACGGATTCAAACACTAGTCTTCTTTTTAGTTCAGCTGTTCAAGTCGAGTAAGCTCGGATCGGATAAGTTCGGGTCAAATGGGTTTCGAGTTAGTCGGGTCAAGTTTTAGTTCAGCTGTTCAGGTCAAGTTACAATTTGTTTTTTATTATAAAATGATGACTATTTTTTATTTATCTTAATGGTTGAATATTGAACTTTATTTATTTAATTATATTATGTCTCATTATAGGTAATTCACATTATTAGTGTGTTTAAAATGAGAAAATTAAAGTAATTACAGGGATGAGTCGAGTCTTGTTCGGGTCGTGTACGTAAAAAATGGATTGGGGTTGTCTTTATTCGTATCCATTCAGATATCGGGTCAAAATGGGTCGGACTTGGGTTCCGCTTCGACCGTTCGAGTTGCACATGATGCCAGATTTTTTAATTCGGCCGGATCTAAGTTCGGGTGGGTTCTCGAGTACGCCGGGTCAGATTTTATCAGCTCTAGATTTGTGTATTGTCAAATTCAGTTTGTTATTAATTGTGAAACTTGTGAAGTCTATAAACATGAATTCTCTGTTGGACTTGTGAAAGTCAGTTTGTTATGAAACTAAAGTCTTTGCTAAACTTGATCCTATACCTAGTTAGTTAATGTGTATTGTTGTCTTGTAAGCATTCTTCACCATTCTTTTATGCTTCTGTTCACGTGTACATTTGGTCTCTTCTTCCCTCACTTCTCCTCCTTTTAGTGCTTCTTCTTTTGAACTGGTTTAAGATAAGATTAGAGAAATAGATTAATACTAGTGTAATACCCGTGACTTGAAGGCACGGGAGGTTGATCCATTTTAATTTGAACATCATTTTATATATCTATATAATACTATATATATAAACACGTGTTTACAACAAAAATATGTATAAAATATTTTTTTATAATTTATAAATTAGTTGGAAAGAGATACGATACAAATTTTGAAAATGATTTAATAAGGTAAAGTAGTAATAATACTCAAACACACCATCTAATATAATTTGAAATAAATATATAATTATTATCATTAGCATAGATCTAAAAAGGTAAAATATAAGCTCCCGTACAAATATTAAAAAATCATAAGCACATGATTGTGTGAATAATTTTGAAGTTAAATATGTAGATATACATAACTTATTGATTATTTTTCATGAGAAAGATGGTTAGAAAGATAGAGAAATTAATAGTGAAAATAAAGGTAAGATGGTAAAAAAAAGATCCTTAAAGGTAGAAAAGTGATCTAAGAAGCCTCATCTAAGATGTAAAATAAGCATTAGTAATGCTTGTGAGTCTTAAAATATTATTTATTTTTCGATAGTCATTTAAGATGTCTAAAATAATTAAATTATAAAATAACACTTATTTGGCTCTAATTGATTTTTATAATTAATTTTTGAAATCGAATATTTACAAATTGATTATTACATGTTCGTTGTATGTAGACATTGTGGAGAATATTGCAATCGGTTAAAAATGATAAATCAACAATTTCAATATCCAATAATAAAATCAGCCAAGAATTGACGAATGTTCAATGTACGTAGATGATTAAAATAGATCACAAATTGAGATACAACATATCAAATTAAATAATATTTTAGTATAAAAATATGAAACAAATATGTTTAAAATAGGAAACAGATATTTTAAAAGGTGGGCGTGACACGTCAGCAAAATGCTAGCAGAATTAATAATATTAATAGATTAATAGATATATTGCAATCGGAAAAAAAAAATGGAAACATGTCTCAATATTTACGGCAATATAACCGAAAATAAAAAAAAAAGGAATGGATTCAAATCATATTTAAAATAGGAAACAAATATTTTAAAGTTTCCATAATAATATTGACCAATAAGAAAATCTCATTTGAATAAAAAATTCAACTTTAATTGTGGGCGTGACACGTCAGCAAAATGCTAGTAGAATTAGTAATATTAATAGATTTGAGAATTGAGAGATGTAGAGACCAAATTACATATACCTGCAAGAAGGAAATCTGATGACGAGAAGAGGGGAATTGAAAGGGCTACATTCTTCCAAAGGTAACTCGTACTCAAATTTATCGATGGGTGTTGTTTCATACAAAAGCAGTCGTCACACCATATCTAGCTACATTAAGTTCATTCCTTTTCGGAATGAAATTGCTCATTCAGGTTATTTATACCTAATTTCAACCTTCTCAACATTTTCTATTTTTTTGAACGGTGAGAAGAGAACATCTCAAATCCATCAGAAATATATCTGAATCTTACTGCGACCTTGGAATCAATCTCAGTAACTCATTTCAATGAGTTCCCAAGTTGATTCCAAACACATATGCGAGTTTTAGTCGAAGATAATTAATGTATACACCTTATACTTATTCAATAATTTTATCTAGCCACTCCTAATTTTGACAATATATTATAGGTTCAAGGGCCATTACGGAAGTGCCCTTAGCCAATGAAAATATTGCATTGTCTTTCCCTCCTTCTCCTTCATCAACAAGACTGACCTCATACGATTATTTCTTTCGTGTTCTAAGGGTGGATAACAAAAGAATGACGCAAAATTGTGGGGTGTATTCAGAAGGAGATCATGTACCATATTAATTATGGTAGGGTAACCATCAAGTTTACATGCGGAGTATATATCAACTACGTGTTACCTAGGTGTGAGTGGCCCACTGTGTACCATGAACCTGCCAACTCATAGCCGTGGTAGGTTAGAGTCTAGGTAGAGATATCCCAACCTGTCTATTCGGACCCGATGAATTTAACACGTGATCATAACTCATACCTACCTCAGCTCTAGTAATGTTTGTCTTACTGTCTGGTGATTGATAGATTTACCTAAGGTATTTCTATGTCCAAGAAAAAATGGAAATAAAAAGAAAAGTTTTAATATGGGATAAATAATTTTGCTTTTTTCGTGGAGTTCAATGTACCCTATATCATAATTATTACCCTAATTACTACAATTATCATCATTTCTTCTTCTAAATACGAAAATGGTGGTAATTAAATTGTTTATGTGTTACTTTGCTCCGTATAATTTATCATTTGAAATATATAAGTACTTTGTAGATAAATTAGTTGGGTCTCAATTTTTTTATATTTTGTTTATATTTTACAATCTATATTTTGTAATTAAATATTTTTATACTTTTATACAATTTAATTAGTTCAAAATCTTATTTTTTATACTTTGGAATGTAATTAGTTCGAGCTCTCCTTAACCCGAATCGGATACATGCAAGTACGGATATAATCGGGAATATGTCATCGAAAGCAAACAAGATATATGAATCGATAATATAAAGTCAAAAAACGCATGATTCTTTTTTGGTTTTCTTGATTTTGTGGAGAGGAGTTGGATCAATGTGTTACTAGGTGAGCAATTGAAGAAGAGGTAGCTGATTACTGTCCTCCTCATCAGTCATCTCACACATGACACAGACAAACATTGGGATGACATCCGATTGATGAATCTATTATGGCTTTAGTTGTTATAAAGCATCTACTGCAACCTTTCTAATTTTATTCTTTTTCTATTTTTGGCGAAGAATTTTTCATCTAATTAGATCTAGGATCACATTTTTTTATTATTACTTAATAATTCGGATGAGAATACCCTATTCGAAATCATCCATGACGAGGTCTAGAAAATCTGTATTAAAGTATAAATCTGGTCCCTTGGTAGAGTAGTAAATGTGTTTTCTTGTCTCTTCGGAGACATCTGATAAAATTGGAACGGAAAGATCTAGGATCACATGTAACCCGAGGAGTAGGTATAGGAATATAGGATTACACAAAATTATTTTGGGTATAATTTTACACTATAAAAATTATATTTATACTTTATACATTTATATTGACATGCTTATAAACTTTTATTATAAAAAATAATGTTTTAAAAATTACTAATAATTAAAATATTGATTCTTTATTAAGAAAATACTATTTCTATCCCCCTAAAGGCGAAATCGGGTATATACCCATGGAAACTTTATTAATTGGGTATATACCCATCAAAACTTTCACTAGTACAAAAGTGGCCATATATTAATACCGGACTTTTAAGACCGGTTATTTATAACCGGTGTTAACTAATTCTCGGTTACCGGTTATATAAAAATACCGGTATTAAATGCTGAATTGGTAAGTTAAAACCGGTTATGTTTAGTGTAACCGGTTACATTTAACAAAAAATAATCCATCTCTTGTAAGGATAAATTAGTCTACTAATTTCTGAAATTCAGCATTTAATACCGGTATTTTGACAATGTATTATAAGTTTCATTTGAACCAGAGTTCTAGGAAGGTTTCTCAAATGGAAAGTTTCTAGGTGATCATCTACTAATTATATTTTCATGCCCACAGTTGACTGATAAATAAAAATCCATCTCTTGTCTCTTGTAAGGATAAATTAGTCTTAAATGGTATTTTCTTTTCCCTTGATTTGCATTAAATTTATTTTTCCGGGTTTCATCTTTGAAATTTCACTGCATTATTTAATTTTCTGGTGCCTCATCGCGCTGAAATTCATTTGCATAAAAGTGTCCTTTACTAAGAAAAAAATATGTGTAATTCATAAATCATTTTCAAGTGTTTGCACGTGCTTCTGAATATTCATTTTCCCTAAAAGTATGTACAAAGATTATAATATATACACATATATCAATATATCATATTTTTAGCATGTTATTTGAATCTCTTTCTCCAAATGTTAATTCAGGTTTGGATTCTCCTCCTTTAGATTGTGTTTTAGCTAGCTAGACTTCCGCAAAACTGGGCTAGCACGTACACTTGCTGTATTTCTGTTTGAATGACTCTTATCTATCGAAAAGAGTTTATCTTAATTTTCTTCCCCTTTAATTTCAGATTGTGAGGTTTGTTTTCCTTCAAATGATGATATATATATATATATATATATATATATATATATATATATATATATATATATATATATATATATATATATATATATATATATATATTTTTAATTACTCAAGTTTGCAACGCATCATCCACACGAACCCTCTATTGGAGCAGCAGAGATCACACAGAATGAGTTTGTACGTTGGACAATGTGGATCAGCAGAGCTAGGCTCTTCTTCTAAGCATATCAAGCCATACCCCATTACACCTCATGTTTCTCTTTATTGTGGGAAAAAAGTTAATTAATTTGTTCATGCGATTGGTTTACATTTTCCCAAAGTGTCCTTTAGCGTTTTTAAGAAATCTTGATATTCAGCCTAAATATCATCGGTTGTAGACCCATTGGCTGGTGTGGTTGTGCATTTTGTTTATTGAGCTTAAGCATCTAACTTTCCCGATATTGTAGGCTTGAAAGATATTTATGCTCGCTCTATGTTGACTAATTGTTAAACTTCTTGAATTTATATTATAAATTTTCTACTCATGTTTTTGTGTACTTTTGAAATTTTGGGATCTAGCATACATGTTTACCTTTTTTTTTTTTTTTTTGCATTGCAGTCGGGCCACAACATAACATGTTGTCAACTATTCAACTGAATGTCTACAAGTAGATATTTTGTTTACTTCACTGCATTTTATACTTTTTCTTTTCCTTCAGATGAAATATTTTGACACTTGTGCAATATTAAGTGAGTTACTGTTTGAGTTCCGGCTTGTGTTATTCATGATATGTTGATATATTTTCCATTTTCTTGTCTAAACGCCGTGTGGTCCAAGTGTATGCTCATGGAGCTCAAATCCTTGATGGATCCAGGAGCTGAGTTTTGGACTTTGTAGCTAGGAGCCAGGATCAGCATATGTACTACTGAGGATGAATGATGGGACTCTACAACTTCTTATTGGAGGGAGGTATGTACTGCAATCATGGTTCAATTTGATGTAGAGATGAGTTCTACAACATATGATTTGCTTCAGGTTAGGATCTTTATTTACATTTAATTTCTTGGAATCTGTAAATCTATGAAGACATTTTTTTTATTGCAAGGGTGAAGGATCATCTATTACAATCTTGTATATATCAATATTGTAAACATTGTTATGGGTGAAGATATGTTTATAATATTTCGATTATCTAGTTTAATTGGTTTGAAAAAATATTGTCATTTGGAGTAGATGGAATGGGGACTATATTTGTGTACGTGGTGATGGAAACCATATTTCGAAACAGGACCAACAGGCGGGACAAGAAAAAGGGGCTAGATTAATATTAATAAAAACATAAATATTATTACCGGTTTTTTTACACACAACCGCCCTCAATTCAGGTGCATTTCTTTTTTCGAAACAAATAGGGCATTAATACCGGTTTTTTTTAAATAACCGGTAATAATATATTTTTCCACATATTAACACCGGTTTTTTTGAAATAACCGGTAACCGAAAAAATTAATACCGGTTACATAATAAGTGATATTAAGCAAGTTAATACCGCCGCCGTTAATACCGGCCCAATAACCGGTATCCGGTTTAGAAAATAACCGGTATTAATGGCCAGTTTTGTACTAGTGTTTAAAATTGTTTATATACCCATTAAATCATTTATATTTTGTTTAATTGTCCATCATATATTTAATTTATACTATTAAATGTAAAAATTATTAAAATTTAATTATTTAACTTTCAAATAATTATTAAAATGAGACATTAATTTCAATTTCTCTTAAACTAAGTAATTATTTTTAATTTGATGTGATTTTACATTTAAAAATATATGTATTTTATTTCTTTACTATGGTTTATGGTCATTTTTATAACTTAATTATTTTGAACTTATACATGAAACTTGATATTCAAAATAAAATCATTGGATAAAAATATAATTATAATTACATTGAAGTTTAACTTTTATATTAAAATTTTAATTATATTTTCTATCTAATAATTGTAAAGTGATAAATTTTCTAATTATTTAAGTTTAGTATATAATTAAATTTCAATCTAATTTTCACTCAATAATATTAGATCAAATATATTACGGACAATAAAATAAAATTTAAATTATTTGATGGGTATATAAACAATTTTGAAGTTTTGATGGGTATATACCCAATTAATAAAGTTTCCATGGGTATATACCCGATTTCGCCTTATCTAAAACAACGATTGTTATAATAAAAGTTTTTAAACATGTATAAAATATAAATATAATTTTTATAATATAAAATTATATACGAAGTAATTATGCACATTATATGATACATCATATAATATAATGTGGGTTCCCTCGACTCTTTCGCTGGCTTACGTCTTATATGAGTTCTTAGAGTTGTTCCTTCATCTGTATTTTTTGTGTGTCTATTATATTGTATGTTAATGGTTAGTCCGTCTGTCGATTCATCAGCATATTGAGTTTCATGCATGCCTAAAATCGAATTTTTACACAATAAAAAAAAATTAAAAAAAAAATTATATGATACATCATAGTATCATACACGTGATCCTGACTTTCAATTAATGTACGGTGGGGACCGATAATTCAAGGAAAACCTACTAAACCAACGGGAAATTAGTGTGTGTGTGGTGGCAATAGAGATCTCCTACGTCATATTATGTAATACTATGTAACACTTGGTGCATCACTTAATTATTTTGTGTATAATTTAACATTGAAAATAAAAATAAAAATTATATTTATATTCCACACACTTATATTTACATTTTTATAAAAATTTGTCATGAAAAATTATTATTTAAAAATTATAAAAAATTATTTTTCAATATAATCAATCTTTTAATTATATGTAATTTTTTAAAATGATTTTTTATGATGAAAATTCATAAATATGTAAATATAAGTGTATGAAATATGAATATAATTTTTTTAATTTTTTTAAACGTTAAATTGTACATAAAATAATAATGTGAAGCACCGAGTGTTACACCGTGTGATGTAGAGGATCTTCACTGGTGTGGTGGGGGGTATTTCTGTTAATAAATTTTATTTTCAACCAATAAGAGAAGGCGGACCACGTAGCAATTTACGTCGAATGGCAGACTCATCCCCTGCTCCATTCAGTAATCTCTTCGATATATTATAAAATTATTCTAGGTATAAATAAATATTAATTTTTTTTAAATTGTAGATTCTGTATCCTTATATTAACATGTTTATAAAATTTTATTATGATTAATCATGTTTTAAAAAGTAATAAAAATTATTTTCTAAAATAATCGATATTTTAATTATCTTTATTTTTAAAACATGAATTTTCATGACAAAATTTTATAAATACATCAATATATAAGGTATAAAATCTAAAATATTTTATTTTTATTTTCATGTGTTTGTTGTTGTGGTGATCTCTAACTTTGAAAGTCTTTACCTTCCATTGATTTTACCTTGCTCTGAGTCGTTACATATGTGTGAACCCTATCACAACCGATACTACCCTTCTTTTCTCATCTCTTCCTTCTACTTTCAACCTCATAAAATAATTAGGATAGAACCGCTGACCAACTCTCTTGGATTGACCTTAATTCCACTATATATACTATAGACGGTGGGTCACAAAAAGATGGTTGATACTTGATAATTTGATATTGCTTACTATTGATGGGTAATTTGTTTTTTTAGAAACTAATTAATTAACATTTGGACAGATTACATTACATCCTTCTCGGTAAGTGCTATTAAGGTTTTCTTCCTTGTCGTCAGTCTTGAATTGGAATGAGGCCTCCAAATTCAATATCGGTGATGACCGTACAAGTGATCATTATAATATTCTCCCTAAGGGGTGTTGCTCTAAGAAGAGTTGGAAGAATCTCAACAATCATCATGGAACTGAGACAAGCCACCGACCAATCGTGCGAAACTAAATTTCGATGGATCTGAACGATCATCTAGTGGGGCAGCTTATGGGTTCGTCATTCGGGGTACGGTAGTAGGAGATGTTATATCTCTCGGCATGGGTACTTATCTATCATCTTTGCAGAGGCCTTGAGCCTTCGGAAGGGTGTCATACGTGCTAAGCATTTGGGTATAAATAACCGACAATTAATTACAGCTGGTACGTAGTAAAAGCAATCCTATGAAATTGAAAATGTATATGAAACATAGAGCTTTTATTGTCAGACACAAAACTAGATCTTTGCGATTTTTTTAATATTAATTGATATTCGTCATATTTTCAAGGAATCTAATATTGTTGCATACTAGATCGCTTGTCTGTACTTACGGTATCCCCGCTGACGGAAGCCTTGATATGATATCAATGCAAAACTTGAGGTTCTCATTCAAAAGAACGCTCTAGAATGCTCGAACACAGTTGTTTTCTTCATAAACGCTTTCATTGCTTCTAAAAAAGACAATGAATAAATTATTTAACTGCCTCACTAGTTCTCACTAGTTTTGGAATGGGGCAAAATTTCAATTGGTGATAACTTTTATATATATATATATATATATATATATATATATATATATATATATATATATATATATATATATATATATATATATATATATATATATATATATATATATATATATATATAGTACTAATTTACTAATTTCAATTCATGGACCAGTGAAATCATGCATTAAAACAAATACAAAATAACCGACTCAATTGAATTCAATCCAACACAATGACTCGTACAAACTCCAAAGACATTGCCTCACTCGATGGGCTTATTTGCATTGGTGTTACATAATTAAAGACACAATTAAGTAACCGTTACACTTAATATTATTCTTAACATATATAATTGGAAAGATGAACATAACATATTGCATAGTTGAATGGATGGATCAAATTTTGAAACAGTCTAGGACAGGGGTGCCATCCTGGCCCGTGGCTTTGTACGACACTAGGTACTCCTTGAGAGTGGCTTCCCTATACACCGCCGGGTTTTCCTCCGACAACAACTCCTTGATCGGCCCTAATGGTCTCGGGTTTGGGATACAAGGCCTAAAGAACGCCGCCACCGAGATTCTTGGACCTTTCTTCTTACTCTGGACTCGATGAACCACGCTGTTAAGCTTGTCGTTCGACACCAGCTGCAGCATTTATTATGATATATCGATCGATCATATTTTCAACATAAATTATAACATCTTACACGTACTACGTACATTTAATATATATACCTGGAGGAGGTCCCCGGTGTTGATGACTAGGGCGCCGGGGACAAACGGAACCTCCACCCACTTGTTGTTATGGAGAACTTCGAGGCCACCGACATCGTCCTGGAGGAGGATGGTCATGAAGTCGTTGTCCTTGTGGTTGTTGATGCCGATGGCCTTCTCTGGTTCGGGGCAGGGCGGGTAGTAGTGCCCCAACAACAACATCTCTTCGGCGCAATCCATTTCCTTCAAATGGGTCGGGTTTAGACCCAGTGCCTCTGAGAACAACTCGAACATCGTCTCCCCAAGGCTTATTAGGACCTTCGAGTATTCCATTATTATGTCTCTACACATATTTTATTTCATTACGAGAGTTATCAGAAAAGCTAAATACACCACTAATTTATTATTAGCGCGCTAGCGAGTTGATCGATGTTTTATCGTACCTGCAAATGGGAGGCAAAATCTCCGGGTCCGGGCCGGGCTTCATAACAACCATAAAACTATCCCTCCAATTGGTAACGGGGCCTTCATACAAATACCAGTTAGAGCTAAAGATAAACTTCTTCTTACCGGCTGTATCCCTTGAGTAGTACTTCATCTTCTCCTCTGTCGGTTGTTCGTGGAATATCCTCGTCGCCTCCCGGACAGCCTCTAGCATCTCCACCGGGATCCCGTGGTTGACGACTTGGAAGTAGCCCCACTCCTCGAAGGCCGCGGAGATTCGGTCCACGATCTCCTTCCTCAGGGAGGGGTCGCCGGAGGTGAGGCCCTCGAGGTCGACGATGGGGCTGGTGAATTGTGACACCTCCTCAGGGGATGCGACGGGGAGGTGGTCGAGCGATTGGGGCTTCTCCTTGACGAAGATTTGGGGGAGTTTGTCGATTCCGGCGTCTAGGATCCCCTTGACGCCGGCTTTGGTGTCGTCGAAGAGTTTTAGCTCGGTTGTCCGATCGTAGCCGGTGGAGGCCATGGTGGTGGTGGAAGCCATTTTGGCCGGAGTGGTCGAGTTTAGGTTGGATGAGTGAAGGGATTGAGTGTAGGAGGTAAGTTGATCAAGTTTAGGATTTGCTATGGTAGGAATTTATAGGAGGAATTTTGCTTCTTTTTTTTTTTTAATAATTATTTTGACTATTGTCGGCAGGCATTTTTTGTTTTTTTTTAAAAGAAAAAGTCCAAATTTTACTGCACGTATTTTGAGAAAGTAAAAACTCTATAAAATATTATTTTTTAATTAATTTTTTTTTCATAATTATTATTAAAAAAAATAATATTTTATATAATTTTTAGTTCGTTAAAATGCGTGCGGAATAGTGATAGGGTCTATTTTAGTCGTATAATTGTATATTATATTAGCTTATTTTCGTGCATATTTTACATATTTATAGCTTATTTGTTATTATTTAGTTTTCGGAATCTACACAAGTGTTTATATATATTTCAGGTATTTTTGATTTCGATCGTATCAATTTGGAGGTTATTCATAAGTGGATTGTTTTGCAAATTGGAAAGCAAGATGGGATGTCTTATATCAATTCACATACGGGCCTGATGCGTTAACACAATTGGAGTTCTATCGCGCAAGGCAGGAGGAGGCCGCAAGTGCTGCAATATAAAAGTGCTGCAATATATACTCCGTATTATTTGGATTAATAAAAGTAGATAGGTAGAATTATATTAATATATTAATAGTATATATAGATAGATTAGTTAGATAAATTAGGATATAAGCACTATATATATTTCATTGTTTTCACACGGCAAGGAGACGAACTAACCGGCGGTAATCGACTAACATTCCACCCTAAACCCTAATTGTTTTTGTCTTATTTTTATGGAGATCTAAACTCCTCCGTTTCGTCTATGGATTGAAGCTTTGGTTTGATAAAGTTGTGAGATTTATATTCTTGTTCTATTATTATTGATTCGTATTGATTCTTTTGCGAATATTGTTGATTTCTTCAAGTCCGTACAACTAGTTGAGATTATTGCTAGGATTTTGTAGATTTCTCGTAGCGAACCTTAATCCATAGTAGCAATCATGCCTTTTTAGGACTCGTAGGACTAAACTGGTGTGTAGAGAATCAATTATATGTTAAATGCTGACTCGTAGCTTGGTGTTGCATATATCCTGGTTATTCCTTAATCTTAATGCTACTATTAGGTTAAATCTTAACCGTGTTAAGGTTATCTAATTAGTAAGGGTTACTAGGACTCGTAGGACTAGTAATTTACACAAGATTAGGATCAACCGATCAAATTAAAGTGGATATTTGTAGATGAAACTAGTCTTTTAATTGTTATCTCCGTTAACTTGTTCATATATTTAGTTATTTTATTTCTTATTATCACCACATAAAAAACCCTATTTTCTCTTAATTGGTAAATAGACTTAACTTAGAAATAACTTGATTCTCTGTGGGATCGACTCGTGCTTACCACACTACATTAGTTAGGTATGTTCGAATTTATTTTGATACGGTTAACGCGACTAAAAACCGTCCATCAAATAGCAAAGTGACGCAATCAAGAATCTGTTCAAAATTTGAAAAGAGAGTAAAAGGCATAAAATGCGTACGGAGTAACAAGTATGAAATATTTATTTTGAAAAGAGAGTAAAAGGCTAAAAGCAATAAAATTTGTTCTAAAAATGATACAATCAAGAATCTTATTTTTCAAAGTTACCCTTACTAAAATAACAAAATACAGGAAGCTCGATCGAAAGGTAAGCAACGAGTCTTTGATAATGAGTTTTGTAAGCAACGAATCCTATAATTTGTTAACAAGATCACTCCGCCGAGGACGCACGTTTTGACGATCAAAGTGGGTAGGTCTCAAAGTTGAGTGACTTTGTAGGTGCATATATATAATTTGTTAATTTAGGGCGGGTGACAGGAAATTTTCTTAATTTAGGCCTCGTTTGGTTGAACGTGGGAAGTGCAATTCCCAGGAATTTAATTCACGTGAATTTAATTTCCGTCAATTGTACTTCTGGTTAATTGAAAAAAGATGTTTGGTTAGTTTTTAAATGATAGGAATTTCAAATGGTGGAAGTGGTGATTTTGTACACAAAATGGTGGAAGTTCAACTTACCTAGTCCACCCTAGGTAAGTTAAATTCCCCCATTTCATAGGAATTGGAATTCTTAGGAATTCAAGTTCCTGAGATTTTGAAAGTAAAAAATTATAACCAAACACATATATTTATCCTACTTTATGGGTTTTTTCACTTCCTGGGTTTTTCAATTGTTAACCAAACAAACTCTTATAGTTTGTGAAAATTTTCTGATTTTTCAATTTTATTTTTATTTTTTGTAATTTTACCCTATCATCTATATCTATATAAAATACTAAAGCAGAGACCGCTGAAGCGACCTCGCTGCCACGGAATTTTCTGGATTAAACGGGATTATTTTTTACTGCGTGGCATTTTCTGGATTAAAGTGGTATTATATTTCTGGCCCACATCAATTAATAAACAAATATAGTTGGGTAAAAAACATATCTTTTTAGATCAATCTATGTATAATCCTATAGTATAAAATATATACACACACAATACCGGTCGTAGCATATTAATTTCTTGCAAATTTTAGTTCAAACTAGATCTTTGTCAATTTCTGTTTAATTATCATTTTTGTTTTTGGGTGTTTTAAATTTCCTCCTAGGAATTTAATTACATTTTGATTTTATCATGGTTATTTACAGATTTGCAATTTTTTGATGCAATTTTACGTAATGAGTAATGGAGAATGTACGGATTATTGATTACTCAATGAGTAATGGAGAATGGAGAATGAAGTACTGTGAAGTGCAATTTAATATTATAATTAGTTTTTATTTAGCATGCAAATTTGTTGATCTTTTTCATGTTTATTTATTGGAAGAGATTCAATTGCCTACCATATTGATATATTTGTACAATTGTCTTTGAAGATAATAAGATTTATACATAACAAACGTGAAGCTGATAGGTGAAAAGAACAATTGAGATTGTTGGAGTTGTTCACGATTTCGAAAGAGGTAAACATTCATTCATGTCTAACTCTTTATGAATAAAAAAGTATGAAAATTTATGACCAAAAAGGCAAAAAAAAAAGTATGAAAACTAGGAAAAGGATATGAATTAAAATATTTATACGGCTAATTGAAATTACTTTTGAGTGGGTCATTCGAAAATCTTATTCATATTTTTTTTAAAATTCTATAAAATATTATTTCTATAAAATTTAAATTCTTTTGTTCATATTGTAATTCTCAATATATACCATACGGACTACGGAGTATATGGTTTTTTACGTAGATTAAAATAATATTCAAAGTAACCATGACTAATTTGATAAGATTTGATAAAGTTTAAATTCTTTTTTTTTTTTGGTGAAGAAAGTTTAAATTCTTTTGTTCATATATAATAGTATGGTTTTATTTTGTAATACCAATGAAATGTACATATAATTTGTTGAACGTACGTTCTTTAATCTACCCTAGCTTTTATAAAAAGAAATATAGAAACTTTTAATTATTTATATAGTTTGAATCTGAATATCTTTTTTATATAGAAAAAAGGGCGATTTTGTTACATGGCCTTTTTTAAATATCCAATTAATCACCTAGCCCATAAATCAATTTAATTAGTTTGCCCTAGCCCCTTTCCCAATTGGGTGGGTTGTTCAATGGTCAACCGTTTGACCATTGACCGGTCAACGGTTGACCGTTGACCGGTCAACGTTGACCAACTCATTTTGATGCCAACTTTTTTTTTTTTTTTTTTGATGCCAACTTTTTTTTTTTTTTAGTGATGCCATATTTTACCGTTTTGATGCCAAAATTTTACTATATTTTATTTTCACTTTGATGCCACTTTTTTATGTCAATTTTTTTATAATATTTTTTTTACCGTGATGCCATATTTTTGATGATATTTTTTCAAAGTAGTATTTTTGATGACATTTTTTTCTTTAATGTGATACAAATTTTTCAAAATGGCATCAATGATCAACGTCACATTAGAGTAAACAAAAAATGTCATCAAAGTTTTAAAAAAGTGTCATCCAATAATTTAATTAGAAAATTGGCATCAGATTGAAAATAAAATGTAATAAAATTTTGGCATCAAAACGGTAAAATATGACATCACAAAAAATGTCATCAATGTTTTAAAAAAGTGGCATTAAAAAAAAAGTCATCCAATCATTTCATTAGAAAAGTGACAATAAGGTGACAATATTTTGATTCCACGTTTTAATCTCTTATGCCATCAATTATATAAAATTGTCACCACAAAATGTTGGCATCAAAACGGTAAAATATGCCATCACAAAAAAAAAAAAAAGTTGGGCATCAAAAAAAAAAAAAAAAAGTTGGCATCAAAAAAAAAAAAAAGTTGGCATCAAAATGGGTTGACCAGTCAACGGTGACCGTTGACCGGTCAAGAGGGCTAAGCAATCTAAAAAAACATTTAATGGGCTAAGCATACTAAAAAAACAATTAATGGGCCTATCTAGCTAACCAAATATGCTAAAAGGGCTTTTTCACCAAATTCCCTCTAGAAAAAATCATAAAGAAATAATTTTTTAGAAATAATTAAAATTAAAAGAGTCAAGTTAACATCAACCCTAGATTTTAATTCAAAATTATTTTATAATTTTACTCTTTATGATTTTTCAAAAAAAAATAAGTGTATATAAAATATCATGTATGAAATAAATATATTTTAAAATTATTTTTAAACCAATATGCTTAAACTTACATTAGTGTTGATTTTAAGGGAGGAAATCCTACGTGGCGCATTGTGGTTGATCATAGGAAAAAATAAAATAAAATAAGAGAAAATTTGTTGGAATATCACATTTTGCTAATTCAATTAGGTTCTTAACACCCTAAGAAAATAAATTAGACTTTATAACACCTTATTAAAAAAAAATTAGGCCCCTAGCACTCATCTCTCTCACGCTAATTCGTCCAACCATGGTGACTGGTGAGGAATCCTGCCTTGAATCTCAATTCCCTCACCAATTCTCTCGACATCAACGACGACGAAGAACACAATCCCCAGCGAAATCATGATGTTTCTCCTCACGAGATTGGCAGCAATCACGATTTATACCACAAATCTTCGTTTTCTGACCGACAAATCCGAGAGTACCGGCCGGAGGAGGAAGATGAAGGTTAATCTCGAGGGGTTAAGGAGGATCTCAGTGAATTCAGGGATTCTTTAACCCGCCAGTTACTCGGCGTTGCTAATTTTCGACGAAGCTTCTGGGCAGGTGCAAGGATGGGAGAGAGTTTGTGAGGCTTCGTCGGTGGGGGTTGGGGGTCGGATCGGCGGGATTGGGGCTCGGGATGGCCGGAATTGGTGGCCAAGGAGGGCGGATCCGGTGAGGGAGCGCCGGATCTGGTGTGGAGGCGCCAGATCCGAGCCGAGGACGAGCGAGGCGGGGCGAGCGAGCCCAGATCTGAGCGAGGGAAGGAGGCGGCGACGAGCGAGTGGGGGAGCGAGGGAGGGAACAAGCGGTGGAGCGTCCGGAGCGAGCGAGGTCGATCGGCCGGAGCGAGGGTTCCAGGAGCGGCGGCCGGAGCGAGGGTTCCAGGAGCGGCGGCCGGAGCGAGGGTTCCAGGAGCGGCGGCCGGAGCGAGGTCCGCGAGGATCGACGAGCGGCGGCGCGACAGAGGTTGAAGAAGCGTGGAGGTTGAAGATGTAGTTTTTACAAAATTACAAAAATTAACCCAAAATAGCAATTTTTGAAAAATTACAAAAATTAACCCATAAATATGAAAAAGTTGCATTAAATTAAATAAAAAATTGGATTACATCAAAGAAAAAATATTGCATTACATTGAAAAAGTTGCATTACATTAAATAAAAAATTGTCATCAAAACGTTACCTTGAAAAAATATGACATCACGAAAATATTACATTGGAAAAATATGGCATCACGAAAAAAAAATATCATCAAAAGATTGATATCAAAAAGTGTCATCAGTAGTCAACGGTAAAAATGTCATCAAAATACCACTTTGAAAAAATATGGCATCATGGTAAAAAAACATATCATCAAAAGATTGATATCAAAAAGTGTCATCAGTAGTCAACGGTAAAAATATCATCAAAATACCACTTTGAAAAAATATGGCATCATGGTAAAAAACATATCATCAAAACATTGACATAAAAAAGTGTCATCAAATTTTGAAAAAAGTGGCATCACATAACATCAAAAACGCTACTTTAAAAAGTGGAATCACATTAAAGAAAAAAATATAATTATAAATTTGGCATCAAAGCACTATGAAAAATGGCATAAAAAAAGTGGCATCAATTGGTTATAAAAAAAAAAATTTATATATATATAAAAAAAGTGACATCATAGTTAACAAAAAATGTCATCAAGATTTGAAAAAAGTGGCATTAAAAAAATCTCATCAAACCATTTCATCAAAAAAATAACATCAAAGCGAAAATAAAATGAAATAAAAAAATGGCATCAAAAAAATGGCATCATTGATTTAAAAAAAAAAAAACCGAACAAGTCGGTCAACGGTGAACGTTGACCGTTGACCGGTCAACGGTCAAACATGTTGACCGTTGACCTTAATAACCAATTTGGGAAGGGTGTTAGGTTAACTAAATAATTTTGTTTGGGTGGTAGTGAGCTAATTAGATCTTCAAAATGTGTTGGTTGTCAAAAACACCCATAAAATAATATGTTGTCATAGTTTATAGAAAGTTATATAAGCCATAATATATCTATATATATTTTAGTTAATTGACAAAATATAAATTAAAAAATATTTCATAGTCATACTTACCAAAAATATTAATTGATAAATATGTACGGTATAGGGTAACTAATTAATTAAGCTTTTTTTATATTATTATTATATTATAAGTTAATAGAGTTAGGTAAAATCCTTATATTTTTAGATCAATAATATATATAATATAACCTTATATCTTAAATTAGATTAGATTTTTTTTTAATAAATATTCAATATTATATCTTAATAAGCTAGAAAACTAATCGTTCTAGATAAATCTATCTAATATTATTCATGCCGAAATTATTTTTTTACCATGCCTTATCCGTGTAATCGAGAGTGAGCGGGACTTTAGAGATGCTCTTGAGGTTTTTTTTTTTTTTTTTGAAATCTCTTAGCGTGTCAATTTTTTTTTACCTTGCCTTGGAGCGTGGCTTAAAAATTTAAAATAGATGTACAAGGGCAAATTTGAAAGATTTGGTTCAAGTAAAAATACATTTTTATAAAACTCAATAAAAACCTAAATTTTATACTCCATATTATTTTTAACTAATGATAAAGACTTTTTCAATTAAAGAATTAACATGTGATTGAAAATCTTGTGCAGAGGTTTCATAAAACTTATTTCGTATTATATTCATTAATTGACATGATTCTTAATTAAAAAGGCATAACTTATGGGATAAAATTTTACTAAATAAGATTATACTTATTATTTATTTAAATTATGATTCATAAACTGGTATTGTTATAGGTTTTTAAATATTTTTCTGAGTTTAGATTATAATATAATAATACAAATTAATCCGAATATACAAATTAAAAATAAGCTTGAAACGATGATATAGCTTTACTGAACCATCAAGATGTTGTATATTCTCTTCTTTAATCTATCTTTTTATTATTTAAATTAATACGAATTATAACAACCCTAATGCTATATAAAATATATATACCATGTCGTAAAATTTTGTTCAATTATTTAACCTTTTACTATCAAATTTTGGTCAATATATTATTCTACATTTTACATCAAATTGAATCTAATATATTTAAATATAAATATGCACCATCTTAATTTGATGATAAAATCTGAGAAGATAAATTTGTATATAATTCTATATAAAATATATCATGCCAAGAAATTTTAGTAAATTATTTTACCTATTAGATCAAATTGAATATAATATATTTAAATATAAATACATCATTAAATTTGGTGATGTAATTAAATATTATTTTTTTAATTAAGAAACCGCACAACGGGCGGGTACCGAATACTAATATTAAAATAAAGAGAATATTTTGATGGAGTACGTCCGAGTATTCCATTATTATGTCTCTACACAATTTGTTTTATTACAAAAAATTAATTAAAAAACTAAATATATCACTAATTTATCATCAACAAGTCAATCAAAACATCTATTACTAACTATTAAAACAAAAGTCTTATCGATAACGTGAAGACATTTTAACCAATCACCTTAGTTTAAATTACAATTTTAGTAGTTTTTTTTTTAAATCTATTACTAACTATTAAAATAAAAGTTTACCGATTACATGGCGCTCTCTCCTTAATTCTAGACATTTTAACCAATCACCTTAGTCTAAATTACAACGGGCGGGTACCGAATACTAAAATATTTTATATCTTGATTAATAAAATTATTCTATAGATGCTACAAAACAACGTTGTAAATGCTTTGATGGTATTTAAGATGATTTTCAAACATGAAAAATATTTTACAGAATATATTTAATGTAAGCAAACAGTAAATGAAAATAATTCAATTGCACGCACAACTCTTTTTCAGGGTGGCTGTCTTTATAAAAAAAATAAAATTAAAATCTATATTTATAAATTATATCGGTTAAACATATAGTATGATTAAGATAAGATGAATTAAGTTATTATTGATTTAATAGAAAGGTTGTTGTTTTCTAATGAATATTTATATACCTAATTAAGATATAAGGTTTATATTAAATAGATTAGTTGATCTAAAATTATTAAAAAAATTTACCTAACTATATTGACTTATTAATTGATGTGGCTAAAAAAGATAATATCATTTAAATCCAGAATATAACACGCATGCAAAAATAACACCATTTTAATCTAGAAAATGCCACATGTTTGAATCGCACAAGAGTCGGGGTCTGGTGCGACTCGCCTACGTGTCATTTTCTGGATTAAATTGGAGTTAATATCACATACATGTCATATTATGATTTAATTTTTATATTTTAATTAGTTATAAAACTTTTTTTATATTTCTATCTAATAAATAATATTTACAATATAATAAATTAAATTTTTATAATTTTATCTACATCTTAATTTGAAAATTTTGGTTTAAGTAAAAATGCATCTTTGTTAAATCGTAAAAATATGATATAAACATTTAAACAACGTACAATATCAAGTAGAAATCACACGTTTGGTAAAATCAAGTAGAAATCAAACACTACTTCTTTTTACTAAACATATACTCCCTCCGTTCAACAAAACTTGACGTTTTACTATTCATGCACGCTTTTTTAGGAGCTAAAAACTATATAAAATATCGACTTTTTAAATAATTCTTTTTCAACAATTTCGTAGTTATTATTAATAAGTACAAACTTGTTAAAAAAATTTAAAAAAAAAATGAATATTTTATATAGTTTTTATCATTATAAAAAAGCGTACGTGAATAGTAAACGACAAGTTTTGTTGAACAGAGGGAGTACTGTATACATTATCATTACTAAAATATTTAAAATCCTAAACAATACTGTAACGGCCCAGAATTATGATTTCCGGGTTACGTTTCAAGGGATAAAACCCCTTGTTCGGATCTTGCAATCCGGGTACGGGTCGAGGTTTCAAACTCATTTTAAGGTTATTAGAAAGAGGGATTTCAAACCCTAAAAACATCGAAGGGCCGTTGGGTACCCTTAACCTGTCCTAAGACTATGTCGCGGAAACCATTTCAAACGGAAGTAAAGCGGAAGTAAAGTACAGATACAAGTGCCACGGCGGAGCCGGGTCAAAACGGAGTCAAAAGTATAAATCCAAAACAATATAATCAGAGTCTGGTGAAGTCTATAACTCCAGCGCTCACTCTCCGCCGACAAATGACCCGCGCAATAAGCAAACAGCATCGATAGGATGAACATAAATAATTCCTAAAAAAATTGATTTGGAGCGGGATCAGATCGATGCCCACTTAACTCTGCATCCCAACCATAAGCACACATATACGCTATACCTAATAAAGATGCTCTAATGCAGTACGAAATTCAAACACACTAGCATGCTCCTAGTTCATAATAATGTGCAGAAATAATGTAAAGGGCCCAAGACAATGCCAAGTGGCATATCCCTCTCCTACCTCCACCCCTTCCGACAGGCGGAGACTGGCCAGCTCGTGAATGCATTCATTCATAATAGGGCGGCACGCATGCCTAACCCGCTCCACAATAAAGCCCGCAGGCATATCATAATATAAGGAAGTACTCGATTGACTCAGGGTACCCGACGAGGCTGGGCTACCCTATGACCCTAGCAAAGACTCTAGGACTATCACAGATAACGGCCGTTCTGTTTACAAACACATAGAGAAATAGAATGCTCAACGATCAATGCAACCTAGCATGGTACTACATGGCATGCTGATCATGAATGCAACACCTAGTATATCATGCACTTAAAGCAGGGAATAGCTCTATTCAATCTGAGTAAGCTCCGAAGAGACTTACCTGAAGATGCAGAACAACAATATAACACAAGCAAGGGCCCAATGCAAGTCCAAAGCAATCCAAAAGCAACACACACCTATCATCAAGCCATTTTCATAAGCTACCGGACTCACATTCATACACACACGAACCCAAGTTCTCAATATCCTTAAAACCAATCGATAGTAAAACCATTTTCCAAAACCTTTTCGATACGATCAGCATCAACCAAAATCATTCTTCCTATCAACCCATTGACAAAATTATACCAACCATATTTTCCAAACTCTTAAATCCCAATTTAATTCAACTCATATCCAAAATAATTTCTCAAATCATTATTGGCCAAGTTCCGACATTTATCATTTAAATCCCTAACCAATTTCCCAAAAATCATATCTTTAAAACAATTCCGGCATATTCAAGTCAAAATCGTTACTTCAAAGTTTTAAATAAAATTCGACATGTTAACAAAATAACATAGAAGCAACAATAGTTTATAAAACACACACCCAAGAAGCCCAAGTCTCCCAAAAGCCCAAACTGAACACAAGAGGAGCCCAACCCGGATCCAATTTTGAAGTTTGCTGAAAAGGCCCAAGGAAATAGGCCCACACTAAAATCTGATTTGTGCAGGTGAACCGGACCAAAGGAGACTGAACCGGTTTTCTTTTAGTTAAATGGTGAACCGGACAAAATAAAGCATAAAACCCAAACCGGGTTACTGTTCACTTCCTTCCCCAAAATCACTGTCAATCGGCAAAGGAAGGAGGGAAAAGGAGGGTGGCTCGCCGGCGACGACGGCTTGCTCCGGTCACCAAACCGACACCCATGGACACATAATCGTCAAGAAAAGGAGGAGAAGGAGAGGTTCTCACCGGGGTCGGAGTTTCGTAGGGAAGGGTTCTTGACTTCGCCGGAAAATGGAGCTCGGGGCTGCGGTGCGGCGTTGAGGGCGTCGGAGCCAATTTCTCGCCGGAAAATGCACAGGGAGGGCGGAGAAGTGTTAAATTCGAAGCTTTTCGCAGTTTGGGATCGAAAGGAAAGGAAACGGGGCCTTACCGCTCGGAATCGGGAGAACATAGGAGAGAGGAGGAGGTGGCGGCGGCGACGGCGTCCCCGGGGTGCTCCTGGTGGCTGCTGGGCGTCTCTGAACGTCGGAGGTGGAGCTCCTTGAGTGCGGTTCGGCGTAAGAGGAAGAGGAAGTGTGGTGCTGTTGCGTTGCTGGGTACTGATGGCCGCGAGACAGAGATGGCGGGAGCAGCTCGGGGTGGTGGCGACGGTGGCTCGGCCGGCGGTGGCTGCTGCTGCTCGGACTTCGGATAGAAGGAGGCGGAGGTGCTCGGCTGGGCGTCTCAGCCGGCGGCCAGGGGCGAAAATAGGTGGTGGGTTTCCTTTGTCTTGTTACAGTCACGGGGAGCAGGGGATTAATGGGTCTTGTTTGTTTGCTAATTACAGAAGGGGGAAAGCTGGAGATTCCATTACAAGGAGGGAGGGGAAAATGAAAGAAGGAGGAGCTGGGATTTGTCTTGCTGCAGCCATCAGAATTGGGTGAATACAAAAGAAAGGGAAGGGCTGCTTGTTGTCGGTCAAAGGGAGATGTAGGGTGTTTGGCATTTTGCCCAAAAGAAAGTGTACACTTTGAGAACAAGGTGATAAGATTTTGCCACAATTATGCAACCTTGAGATAAGTTGGAATTAGATAAGATTTGATGAAATAAGACAAAATCGTGGTCCCGAAGGTAAAGTTTGAATACCCGGAATAAAATATCTTGAAACCCGTTCGCTCAAACCAAAATCCGACTCTATTAAAATAACGCTTTAAAATTATGAAGATATCGACACCCCAAAGTTTATTTCAAATCCCAAGGTAAAATGACGGAATTGTCCCTCAAAGTTCAAAATTAGGCCGGAATCCGCTTTAAGAGTTTCAATCTCGATTTAGTAATTTAAAGACGAGTTTTTCTTAAAATATCTGAATTATTTTATTTTTTTTTTTTTTTTTTTATTTTTTTTTTTTATATATATATTATTTGTTGAAATTTATTATTTAAAAATCCGGGCCTTTACATCATCCACCTCTAAAAACAAGTCTCGTCCCCGAGACTAAAACCAAAATAAAGTAGGAGATGAAGTTTGAAATTGATGAGTCCGAGGACCATGTCCAAGGATCTTGTAATCATCTCGGTTGCGTCTTCCGGGATTCTCACAACATCTTAGTCATGGTCGTGACATCTCCAATTGGCCTTGACGAGTATGCGATAAGCGCCCCTATCGCATACCCGCTTCGACTTTTCGGAAGTACCACAACTCTAAAAGTTATATAATATCATCACTAGGTCTTAGCAAACACCCTACAGGCGCCCCCATAAAATGCTTGTATCCACTTCGTGAAGTATCATAGAGTTGCCCGGGTTTGAAAGGTTTCAAAGGCGATTTCGCAATTGAAAAAGATTGGCCTCAAATCGTTGAAATCATCGATAGCATTTATTCTTTTAAAAAAAACCAGTTATTTCCTTACTATATCGTTCAAAATCTTCAAATCCGACGTTTAACCATGAACTTTGCACCAAAACAAGTCAAATCACTTTAACTCAAGATTTCGTCAAAATCTCCCAAAACCAAATCAGTTTCCCACATATCAATCAACCAAATTCAGAAATCAGGAGGTGGAATCATCCACCTCTAAGGGCTAATCCCATATTCTCTTCCTAGTTTCCATAATCAAATCAATCCATCAATCTCCATTCAAACAAGATTCATACGTCATAACAAATGCATAACAGCTTAAATTCATCAATCCCCAACCAACACATCATACGACAAGTCTCAACCATGATACACATCTCAACAATATGTCAAAATCATAACACATGGCTCAATATCACACCAAAAGTCATAAAGGATATTTCACTATCGCATATCAGCATCGCAATCGTAGTAGGGTCAGTCACAACAAGGGATATCATTTAACCCATAAATTCACGTAGTCATCCTACCCAATTTTTATTCAGCATTAGCATAACATTTTTATCACGTCAATCATTGGCACTTGCAAGGTTAGCCATAGCGAAATTTCGTCATAAGTCAACGGAACAAAACTACTTATCACCACATCAATACAAACAAGGTCATGCTAGTAAGATTCAACAAAAGGGAAGATCAAGCAGTATATCAACATCAAAATGTTAACATGCTCTCCAGATATCATCTCAACTCGTCACAACACCATATAACGATCATTTAGTCATTAGGCAGATATGCACTATTACCTCATATATATACAAGTCATATTCATGCTCTAAGTCATATTAATCATGTAATATATCAATAATCATGCTTGCCAACCATATGATAACACAGTATTATCTCATGTATCATATCACAACACATCATATCATGCTTCTAAAACAACATAGCAGAGCAGCAATATATCAAGATAACATTTGTCACGACCAACTAGATTTCAATATTGCGTAACAACATGTAATATCATTCTGTATCAGATTCATCATGGTCGTTATCTAATTATCGGGCAAGCACATATTAATAAATCACAATATCAAGAAGATCCTCACATCATCACCAACCAAAATAAAACACAATCCCCACTCACCCATCTCCACTCTCAAGCCAAGATTAATCCTCTTCTAGACTCAATAACACTAACTCCGACAAAATCCCCTGAAGAAATCCCAATTCATTTCGATACTCCAATCTCACTCCTCATTCCACCAAGCACTCTCACTAGCCATCCACCTCTAAGAATCCAACTCCTATTTCTAACATCACACCCGAGTACCCCCTTATACTACGTACTGAATACTCTCAAGGGTCATTTCTTACACTCTCACACTTTACAAGACATCTCAAACATCATGCCCAGCTAACCATACCCCCACCGAAGACTTACCCAAAAGCTTAATAGAATCACCCGAGCATTGCCTCTCATAAATCCCAAGACTCACTCTGTCTCTCCCAAGCCTACATCTCTCTTGCGACTTACTACGAAATATCATCGATCATCCTAACCGCCTAGAATTCTTTTACCACCCACCAACCACTCAACAAGGGAACCTTCAACCACAAGTTCAAAGAAGAAGCAATCATGGACAATATTACGCATAAGGATCACATCATATCAACTAGCATTTATAGCATCACGAGTTCATCATCAATTATTGCAACTATATCAACAATCTCAATGTGCCGGCATGCTTAATAATTATTGTAAAACATCATATACGAGCATAGTCAATCCAATCTAGCAAGTTTCATCATGACCTTATCAGATAACAATTCAGGTTCTCAGCAATTGCAGCTCACATTTTATAGGCAAGGAATTTAGATCATGTTTTGCAACTCAGAGTGTCAACACATCAAGGCATAAGGCACATTAGAACTATAAAGCATCAAATCATATCATCATAGACAATCAGACAACAATTCATCACCAAATCAACACATCAACACGTAATTCTCATCGTCAGGTCAGTGCAATATCATCAACAGATTCAGAAGGGTTAGTAATTCGAACGGAGAACAATCCCGCTTGCAAATCATATCGTACACAGTAACCGTAATCTTTGATGCGTGCCCGTTCCGCCGACATCATAGATCCTGAGGCCCGTGGGTTATGGGCCCACGCTTCCGTCACACGGCTCTATTGCTATCCAACTTCATTTCATTCTCTTTCCCATGCGATCGCTCGTTCAGGTATCGCAAATGAGTCTAAGTTAGCAGAGATAGGGGGGTGACAAGAACGGGTAACCAAATGTTCCTTTCGGAACTAACATAGACCAAGGCTAAGAACGACAAGACTAAAGACAAGACTAGGGACTAGACTCTGACCCGAGAATAACAACAATGCCCTCATGGAAGTCTATTAGGTTATAATCGCGACAAGTAACACGAATTCATCATGGAGCATATCAATTTCACTAACCCACACTAACATGTACCTATCTCAAGGGAAAAGAACATGCGTATTCATTCCAAAAGACACAATCAAGTCCTACACGGATGCATGCGAGATAGACTAGTAGTATGTGATTCCATGGAAACAGATATGCTCAGCAACTTTAAACAGGATACGCGGGATTTATTGAGCATCACAATTATCACATGTGTAAACAATGCACGAGCTTGGTGTATGCATCATACGAGAACATATAAGAGCAACATAGTAACTACCTCATCTAACACAATGATCGAATAATAGGTCAAGCATGGCACGTAATCATATGACGAGATACATTTAGGAAGCATGGGTCCTACATGGTACTAGTGATACTTGATGTGATACAAGCATAGTCAAGAGTCATTAAGAGGAGTTCAGCATAATATTTACGAAACATGAGACATCGTCAAAAGTAACAAGAAATACACCATGGGCGATACATTATAATCATACTAAGAACGACCCATCATAAAGCACATTCACAATACAATAATCATCACATCATAGAACAAGTACAACACGTGATCATTTGGCGAATCATATTGGAAATCCTAAGCCCTACCAGACACTACTAACACTTATCAAATATTAACACAATCAAGGTAACTCGACTAAATCCATTCTAACATTCGTGCATCATGCGTATGCGAAATCATGATATAGCGTGGTGTGTGATCATGCGAGGTGTCCAGTCATACGTTCATGCAAGCAAGAGAGAATCTCATAGGGTAATAGGGAAATACCACCGAGCGATAACATATAAGCATGCAAGAATTTACCATCACGAAAAACAAGTCGATCATCGAATTCAGCACCATTCTAATCAGGATGAGTAAAACACTTTAAGAGAACAACAAGAGGGAAGAAACACACTATCAGGGACCTAGCTCGAGAGGGAATCAACAGTAGTGTAGGCAAGGTATAATTCGCACAAGTCATGATCAAAGGTCCTATATGACACTAATGGCTCAACATAACACGCGATACATACATGCAACTAATCATGGCGACACATAAGAAATTAATTCAGTCACATTCCAACAATCTAGAAACATGAGGAAGGTTTTACGATGTATAACACGAGTTTAAGCAACAATAATTAACCCGATGTATGCGTAACAAACAAGCATGCTATTGATTCTTGTCACAAAAGGGATAATAGGCATTGACACGTCATCATCCAACATGCTAAGATGATCATCTATCAACATTCATACAAAGAGGAATTGATCACACTATCATGGACCTAATCCAGGGAAAGCAACATTCATATAGACCCATATCACGCCCTTTATGTTTCTAACCAATCAGTAGTACGATCATTACAACAGGTCAATTAGACACGCGAACCAAACATAATCATGACAGAAAGCGAGATACAACACGAGACCTAAACAATGTGACTAGCATGGATACGGAATGTTATACAATCACGAATTTACACGAAGGATCATCACAACAACATGTACTGGGAATTACGTATCATATAAGGCATGATGACATCAAGTTGTAGCACGTATCAAATAAGGAACTTGCTTCATCAGGGTATCAAAATTTAACGATCACACTACCATGAACCTAGTAGAGTAAAATCATGCAGATTCATTTCATGCAACTCACACATCCATTCAATCATACGATTAATAGGCCAAGTAAACATGCTTCAACAACATACAATCATGGTAGAACCCAAGACATAACACAAGACCTAAGCAAGGTACCCAATCATAGATGCAACAACATGAGTAGCTTTTTACCAATGATCATTCGTAGGGTACATGCCAAAGATTACAAAATTATACCATGCAATTCAGAGGGAGTCACAATTACAACCTGACAGGGGTCCCTAAGGGCAACCATTGACTTTTCCCAACCGACTCATCACCCCTCTTTCCCGTGGGACTCCGGTACGAATCTTGTGGTAGGAAAACACTGGTTAATCATCATAAAAATCAAGAAAGACAACCTCATAAACACCTTACTCTCGACTCAAAATGACATCAAGAACTACCTTCCAACACTCACTCAAACCACCTTTATTTCCATACTTGTTTCCGACACAACGTGTTTACCGACCCGATTCCCCGTGGAAGACACTGACATCTGGGAGGGAGACTCGATAGAACATGGTTGAAGAGGTTGTTTCACACAAGCTGGACTTGACCATATAGAAACAATGGTACTCCCGCTATCCCGTTTTCACATATCAATCACTACACATTTAATTGTTAGGCACACCAATCAGATATCTAGCATAGCAAACACTCAACACAGAATTTGTTAGTGACACTCATAATGACCTCCTTGGAGTCTTCCAGACCCATCTGTAAAGAACAAGCTAATATTTCGCCTACCCATTTCCAACTACATCCAATAGGGATGGTCTAACGTCTGTCACTACCCACTCGCGTCCCCATTTGGTCGGTCTTCCTCTTTTATTACAAGTCAAGTTCATTACTTAGTCCAATTTAGGTTAGACATCTTAAATTCATTTTGCCCCTTTAAAACACTTTCAAATCATTTGAAATTCATGGGCGGTTTTCCAAAACATACACTCGACCCTTTTGTACCCGAATTGCACAACCTCAGCTCTGATACCATCTTTGTAACGGCCCAGAATTATGATTTCCGGGTTACGTTTCAAGGGATAAAACCCCTTGTTCGGATCTTGCAATCCGGGTACGGGTCGAGGTTTCAAACTCATTTTAAGGTTATTAGAAAGAGGGATTTCAAACCCTAAAAACATCGAAGGGCCGTTGGGTACCCTTAACCTGTCCTAAGACTATGTCGCGGAAACCATTTCAAACGGAAGTAAAGCGGAAGTAAAGTACAGATACAAGTGCCACGGCGGAGCCGGGTCAAAACGGAGTCAAAAGTATAAATCCAAAACAATATAATCAGAGTCTGGTGAAGTCTATAACTCCAGCGCTCACTCTCCGCCGACAAATGACCCGCGCAATAAGCAAACAGCATCGATAGGATGAACATAAATAATTCCTAAAAAAATTGATTTGGAGCGGGATCAGATCGATGCCCACTTAACTCTGCATCCCAACCATAAGCACACATATACGCTATACCTAATAAAGATGCTCTAATGCAGTACGAAATTCAAACACACTAGCATGCTCCTAGTTCATAATAATGTGCAGAAATAATGTAAAGGGCCCAAGACAATGCCAAGTGGCATATCCCTCTCCTACCTCCACCCCTTCCGACAGGCGGAGACTGGCCAGCTCGTGAATGCATTCATTCATAATAGGGCGGCACGCATGCCTAACCCGCTCCACAATAAAGCCCGCAGGCATATCATAATATAAGGAAGTACTCGATTGACTCAGGGTACCCGACGAGGCTGGGCTACCCTATGACCCTAGCAAAGACTCTAGGACTATCACAGATAACGGCCGTTCTGTTTACAAACACATAGAGAAATAGAATGCTCAACGATCAATGCAACCTAGCATGGTACTACATGGCATGCTGATCATGAATGCAACACCTAGTATATCATGCACTTAAAGCAGGGAATAGCTCTATTCAATCTGAGTAAGCTCCGAAGAGACTTACCTGAAGATGCAGAACAACAATATAACACAAGCAAGGGCCCAATGCAAGTCCAAAGCAATCCAAAAGCAACACACACCTATCATCAAGCCATTTTCATAAGCTACCGGACTCACATTCATACACACACGAACCCAAGTTCTCAATATCCTTAAAACCAATCGATAGTAAAACCATTTTCCAAAACCTTTTCGATACGATCAGCATCAACCAAAATCATTCTTCCTATCAACCCATTGACAAAATTATACCAACCATATTTTCCAAACTCTTAAATCCCAATTTAATTCAACTCATATCCAAAATAATTTCTCAAATCATTATTGGCCAAGTTCCGACATTTATCATTTAAATCCCTAACCAATTTCCCAAAAATCATATCTTTAAAACAATTCCGGCATATTCAAGTCAAAATCGTTACTTCAAAGTTTTAAATAAAATTCGACATGTTAACAAAATAACATAGAAGCAACAATAGTTTATAAAACACACACCCAAGAAGCCCAAGTCTCCCAAAAGCCCAAACTGAACACAAGAGGAGCCCAACCCGGATCCAATTTTGAAGTTTGCTGAAAAGGCCCAAGGAAATAGGCCCACACTAAAATCTGATTTGTGCAGGTGAACCGGACCAAAGGAGACTGAACCGGTTTTCTTTTAGTTAAATGGTGAACCGGACAAAATAAAGCATAAAACCCAAACCGGGTTACTGTTCACTTCCTTCCCCAAAATCACTGTCAATCGGCAAAGGAAGGAGGGAAAAGGAGGGTGGCTCGCCGGCGACGACGGCTTGCTCCGGTCACCAAACCGACACCCATGGACACATAATCGTCAAGAAAAGGAGGAGAAGGAGAGGTTCTCACCGGGGTCGGAGTTTCGTAGGGAAGGGTTCTTGACTTCGCCGGAAAATGGAGCTCGGGGCTGCGGTGCGGCGTTGAGGGCGTCGGAGCCAATTTCTCGCCGGAAAATGCACAGGGAGGGCGGAGAAGTGTTAAATTCGAAGCTTTTCGCAGTTTGGGATCGAAAGGAAAGGAAACGGGGCCTTACCGCTCGGAATCGGGAGAACATAGGAGAGAGGAGGAGGTGGCGGCGGCGACGGCGTCCCCGGGGTGCTCCTGGTGGCTGCTGGGCGTCTCTGAACGTCGGAGGTGGAGCTCCTTGAGTGCGGTTCGGCGTAAGAGGAAGAGGAAGTGTGGTGCTGTTGCGTTGCTGGGTACTGATGGCCGCGAGACAGAGATGGCGGGAGCAGCTCGGGGTGGTGGCGACGGTGGCTCGGCCGGCGGTGGCTGCTGCTGCTCGGACTTCGGATAGAAGGAGGCGGAGGTGCTCGGCTGGGCGTCTCAGCCGGCGGCCAGGGGCGAAAATAGGTGGTGGGTTTCCTTTGTCTTGTTACAGTCACGGGGAGCAGGGGATTAATGGGTCTTGTTTGTTTGCTAATTACAGAAGGGGGAAAGCTGGAGATTCCATTACAAGGAGGGAGGGGAAAATGAAAGAAGGAGGAGCTGGGATTTGTCTTGCTGCAGCCATCAGAATTGGGTGAATACAAAAGAAAGGGAAGGGCTGCTTGTTGTCGGTCAAAGGGAGATGTAGGGTGTTTGGCATTTTGCCCAAAAGAAAGTGTACACTTTGAGAACAAGGTGATAAGATTTTGCCACAATTATGCAACCTTGAGATAAGTTGGAATTAGATAAGATTTGATGAAATAAGACAAAATCGTGGTCCCGAAGGTAAAGTTTGAATACCCGGAATAAAATATCTTGAAACCCGTTCGCTCAAACCAAAATCCGACTCTATTAAAATAACGCTTTAAAATTATGAAGATATCGACACCCCAAAGTTTATTTCAAATCCCAAGGTAAAATGACGGAATTGTCCCTCAAAGTTCAAAATTAGGCCGGAATCCGCTTTAAGAGTTTCAATCTCGATTTAGTAATTTAAAGACGAGTTTTTCTTAAAATATCTGAATTATTTTTTTTTTTTTTTTTTTTTTTTTTTTTTTTTTTTATATATATTATTTGTTGAAATTTATTATTTAAAAATCCGGGCCTTTACAAATACTAAAGCACAAGCTGGAATTGCCACATGTCACTATCTGGTGAAAAGGTTTCCCTCCAAAACTTTTACCCAATCATATTTTAACACTATTCAATATATTCCATATATTTATCATTATCTTTATATTTATTTCTTTTGGTTTATTATTTGGATGGAAATTATTTGATATATATAGCTTTTGGTAATTATATATTTCAATCGATACATTTACCCAATAGAGAGAACATTCAAATACTTTTAACTTATGTTTATTATTATTATTATTATTATTCGAATGGAATATATTATATTTATACTTTTAACTTTTGGTAAGTATATATTTACATATACTAATAAAAAAATGTTGAATTATTTCTAGCTTTTCACAATTTTTACTATTTAGGTGTAAATTATTTCATTATATTTATGTAGAGTTTAGTAAACTGATAATAATGCATAATTTAATTTTGTTTTTCCATATTTAAAAAAAAATTAAGTTTTGAGCTTCAGTAATAAATCTCCCCACACCGCCTCTCCATTAATCATTTAGTAATCTTTAACTATTTTTTTCTCATCCGATTTTGTTTTTCCATATCAATACTTGATTTTTAATATTAAAGCTTAGTTTTGTTTTTTTTGATGTTGTTTACCTATAATTTTCAACTATTGAGTTAAACGATTGCTCCTCAATTCGTTTTGTTTTGTTCTTTCTTATTCACATCTGATTTTATAAAAATGTAAGGTTTTTTTCCCCTAAAAGTGTCATTATAATAAAGTTTTTTTTACCAAAACACATTTTGAATTTTTTTAAAGAAAAATTACCAAAAATAATACGAACTATCAGCCATAAACCAATATTAATACGAACTTTAAAAAATAAAAACTACCAAAAAATAATATGAACTATTTCACATTGAACCAATTTTGAATATGAACTATTTCACTTTAAAAAATAAAAATAATATGAACTATTTCACTTTAAAAAATAAAAACTACCAAAAATAATATGAACTATCAGCCATAAACCAATATTAATACGAACTTTTGAGATGGTAATCGAGTAGTAAAAAATTTAATGACATTGCGTCACATCGTTAAGCGGTCAATGTATTTTTTTGTAAAAAAAACACCAAATTTGAGTGCAAATTAGATGAATAAATTACCCTAATAATCCATTTTGTATTGATAATTAGTTTTTATTTTCAAATATTACACTTATGCGTTTAATAATATGATGACACGTCGTTAAATTTTTGAACATTTAGTTAACACGTTGAAAAATTGAGCGAAAAGTTGACTGGATTTTTTTTGCATCAAAATTGGTTCAATGTGAAATAGTTCGTATTATTTTTTAAAGTTTTTAAAGTTTGTATTAATATTGGATCATGGATGATGGTTTGTATTATTTTTGGTAGTTTTAAGAGGAAATGGTACCAAATAGCCTAAAAAATGGGCCTATTTGCACAAATAGCCAAGAGGGCAAACAATTGGCAAAAATTAGCCTGGCCATATCTTGCAAATAAATCTTCCGGTTTTTTAGCACTGTTGGGAACCGGGTGTAGCAGGTAGAGGGATGGTGATTGGTGTAGCAGCGGAGAGGCGTGCGTCGGCGAAGAAGAAGAGAGGGGAGGCGGTGATGAAGAGAGGGGAGCCGACCAGTTGCTCTGCAGGACGACACGGTGGGGCTCCATCGGGTTGCCTATCAGTTCCGCTCGGCCTTCAGCGGGTTTTGACGCGGCGCCGCCCACTCCTCTCTCTCCATCTCTTGCATTCGTCGGTAGGCAACTGCTCTCCCGTAATCTCCCACGTCTTAATCCTCAAATCTCCTCTCAAATCTCTTCTTCTTCTTTGATCTCGAATCTTACCTTTTCCTGCTTGTTTTATTCAAACCGTGATTTGAATTTCAATCCGTCTCTGCTACGAATTGAGATCGGATTTTAGGGTTTTTTCTGCTGTTCATTCTTTGATCGCTGCGTTATCGCCATGAATCCCGAATAGTAAGCCCTCCCTCTGTATGTCTGTTGTCTGATTGGATTTAATTTGATTCCGATTATGTATTTTGAGCCTTTTTGCTTTGATCCATTTCGTGGTGGTGCTGATGTTCTTGTGCCTGTCGGACTTCAACTTCTTGGGCGAGGAGGGCGAGGAATCGAGACACAAAACGGAAGAGGAGGTGAGTGGCTGGGAAGGGGAGAGCTTCCACCCTCCCCAAAATCTTTCTATTATCTTGGCATTTCAGATTCGGTTTTTTTTCTTTGATTACCTGGAAAAAAATGTGAAATTGTACAAGAAGACAATCACAATTTGAATTGGATGGTGTATGGTGATCCATTTCAGCGGTGTTTGTCAACAATCGAAGAACTTGGTTACTTGAGTTTTATTGGATGGTGTATGGTGATCCATTTAGGTGATTGGATCTATAGATAGGTCAATGTCCTAAATGGAAGTTTTGCTGGATAATTACTCCACATTTTGATATTGATGTTTAGGCTTGGTTGTTCAACCAGTGCACACTTGGTTGATGGCCATGATATTCAGGTATATTATCTTAACATTTCATTTTCAAACTCTTTTTTTAAATAGAATTTTGTTTTATTTCACCTATACTTATGCAAATAAGGTGATCTGAGGAGCTCATTTATTTCCTTGATTTGTCCCATTCTTTAATTCTTTGCACGTAAAATAATTGGTTCTGATGAAAACATTTTGCTTCATATTTATATTTTTAAGAACATGTATTTGTTCGCACTACGAGTGAACTTCCCTACCTTCCTTCTGATTACAGACCTGGCTTGTTTGGAATCTAAACTGATACCTATTCTAACAGGATTTCCATGCTTGAGATGTAGAATATGCTGCAGTGATAGTTTCAAGAAACAAAGGATCAATTTTGGGATCAAAAGGGTAAAAGCAGAGGTTCGGAAGAATTTGAAAATTCTTCACAGCAGCTGCCTTATCAGTTGTGGAATGTTAATAAATATGGAGTTTGTGTTGATGCAGCGATAACAGGCATAATGCCACCACCTTTAATGGAGTTTGAGGTAAGAGTAAGACTAACAGTGATGTGCACAATTTCCATACTTTCCTCTTTATTTTCTACCTCCTTATCTGAAATAATAATGGCTTCTATTTGAATCCTTGAGAGAGATCTATTTTGTTGTGCTTTTAGAGCTTTATGCACCATGCGATTAGAGAGTTGTACATATCATATAATGAAGGACTAAAATTATTTGAAATTATTCTGGTATTTGAATTCAGCTGCTTTTATTCTTGAGCAGTCAAGTCAGCGAAATCCTTTGGCGCTTATGGATTTGCTTGCATGGATTTCTCTAGAGCATGGATTTTTCTCAAATAATCTTTCAAGAATATGTTGTGGGGTGTTTTATATTTATTTATTTATTATCTGCGAAATCCTTTGGCGCTTATGGATTTGCTTGCATATGTAGAGCTAGAGAATTAAGCATTCTTTTGAGAGAGTTGCAACAAACGGGTGAAATGGATTGAGACATTCAGCATTTATGGAGATATCAATTCTCCAAAACTTTGATTGATAGATTATATAAATAGTCTATTAGCTCAATTGGTAGAGCATTGTGTATGCACATAAAGATGTGAGTTCTTCTCCTGATCAGATAAAAAAGGAAAAGCACACTGGCATTCATAATGAAGATGGATGGAAAATAGCTTATTAGCTCAATTGGTAGAGCGTTGTGTTTGGACACAAAGATGTGAGTTCGACTCTCACATAGGCTAATGCGGAGTATGTGTTCATATCTCTCTGGACTTATACGATTGAACATGGTAGGAAATATATACACTAGTGGTAGGATAAATTTGTGAATCTGGTAGGACAAATTTATGAATATCTCTGAACTTATAAAATTATGATCTTGGTAGGAAATATATAGACTAGTGGTAGGACAAATTTGTGAACCTGGTAGGATAAATATACAATATTGATATGATAAAAATGTAATCACCGAAATTCCTAAGTGTATAACTTGACACTATTGACAAAGAATATATTTGTACTATTGACAAAGAAGTAGAATTAATATTGACCAATCCACAAATCCCGGACTAGTAATCATTGAGGCGTGAATTCCCTAATCTCAATCTCAATTACCAATCCATAAATCCTAATCTCAATCCAATTTCTATCAATCAAAATTCATGAATCTAATCTAATTCAATGCTAGAACGACTGAAAAATGTAAATGCATAATTGATTTTACGAAAAAAAATTACTCAGAAAAATGTACGATATATTTATACTATTGGAAAAATGTAAATGCATAATTGACTTTACGAAAAAAAATTACTTCCACATGAATCTCAGAAAAATGTAAATGCATAATTGAGTAAAACCTAGTCTGGAGAGATTTATGAATTTGTCTTACCATGTTCACAAATTTGTCCTATCACAAATGTATATATTTCCTGTCATGTTTATAATCGTATAAGTTCAGCCTTGGTAAGATAATGATACAATATTGGTCAGACAGATGCCATTCCCTCCTCCCCCAATGAAGAACCTTGTTTTTGGCGCCAAAATTACACAGACATCCCGCCCAAACCACTAAAGACATTCCCCTCCATATTATCTCCAAAGTTCCAACTATGGTAGGACATATTTGGCCTGTTGGTAAGACGAATGTCTTCTATTGGTAAGACGAATGTCTTCTTTTGGTAAGACATAGTTCCCATATATGAAGGTGATGCTTTGCCCTCACCATGCCACTCGTTTCCTATGTTGGCTCTATTTTTTCAGAGCATTTACTAAGGAATGACACCCATCAATCAAGATTTTATAAGGGTTGATTGACACCCTTAATTACAATCATTTACATTTCCCCTCATAAATGCTCCCCCCCTTTTTTCCCTACTTTATAGGAGCTACACCCCAATTCCCTGACATGTGCAGTGTAACGGCCCAGAATTATAATTCTGGGCCGTTACAAAGATGGTATCAGAGCTCTGTTCTAATCGGAAACAAGAAAGAGAGAGGAAGGAGATGAAGGAAACCCAGGCTCCGGCGGTGGCTCATTCCGACCCCAAACTCACACAACCTGAACGACACACAAATCCGACCACCCTGGACCGAAGAGAATCAAACGCAGGCAAAGGAAAGAGAGAAGATGGGCTTACCGAGATGGGGGTTTCGAAGCTTCACCGGACTGCACCGAGGTCGATTAAGCTCCGACGGCGGGTAATCGGCGTCGCTTGGACACAAGAGAGTGGATGGGTGAATAAAGGTGCGTTTTTAGCCGGATTTCAGGTCGGAAACAAAGGGTGAAGGCATACCGATTCTTTTCTCACGCGAACAGAAGAGACGACATTCGGTGCGGTTCGGCGGTGGCTCGGCTGAGAGGGTGACTCCGGCGGTTCTCCTGGCTGCTTCTGGGGAGGCAGGAGGGGTGAGTGAACGATTGAACATGGATTCGGAATGGAGGAGGCAGAATCGAAAGGGATCACCGGTTTTGAAGGACGAACAGAGGCGATGAAGGGGAAGAGTAGTCCTTGGCGGCGATTGCTTCGGTGACGACGACGACGAGGAACAAGGCTACTGGTGGCTGGAACCAAGCAGGAACGGAGGGGAAAACAAGGAGGAGCAGTGGTGGTGACTTGGTGGCTGCGGAACAACAGAGGAGATGGTGGTGCTGTTGTGGGCTCAATCGGCAATGGTGAAGGGGTTTCCTCTGGTGGTTTTTCTGGCACTGGGCAGAGATAGTTTTGTGGGTTTTGTCTGTGGGTTTCTTGGTGAGATGCTTGGACAAGGGTGTGAGGGCAGACTGCAGGGATAGCTTACAAGGGGAATTGCACAAGAGGACAAAAGGGAAAGCTGAATCTTGTTGGTCAAAGGTAGCAGGTTGTGTTGGCTATACATCCTGGGAAGAAGGTAGAGACAAATACCCATGGTCCCCAAAATAAAATTTCAAATACCCGAAATGAAATCCCGAAACCCATTTGCTCGATTCTACCCCGACCCGAAATTTCAAATTGAATTTGTAAATCATTACCGGAATTAAATTAATCTATCCAGACTCGCAACTCGAAAGCGGAATCAAATTCCGTCAAAATCAAAATTCTAAAACGATGCCGGAAGGATTTTAAAATATGATTTTTAAGGCGAAGATGAGGATTTTCAGATATCCGAATTTTATTTATTTATTTATTTATTATTAATTTTTATTTTTATTTTAAACCTAAATCCCTTTTTTTTAACTATTTATTAAAATTTAATATTTAAAAATCCGAGCCTTTACATCATCCACCTCTAAAAACAAGTCTCGTCCCCGAGACTAAAACCAAAATAAAGTAGGGGATGAAGTTGAAATCGATGAGTCCAAGGACCATGTCCAAGGATCTTGTAATCATCTCGGTTGCGTCTTCCGAGATTCTCACAACATCCTAGTCACGGTCGTGACATCTCCAATTGGTCTTGACAAGTATGCGATAAGCGCCCCTATCACCACCTCGCTTCGACTTTTCGGAAGTACCACAACTCGATCTCTACAATATCATCACTAGGTCTTAGCAAACACCCTATAGGCGCCCCCATAAAGTGCATGTATCCACTTCGTGAAGTATCATAGAGTTGCCCGGGTTTGAAAAGTTTCTAAAGGAATTCCGCAATTGAAAATAAAGATTAGCCTCAAAATCGTTGAAATTCTCGGTATCGTTCATTCTTTTACATTCCAAGTTGGTCCTTTTTCAAAACCATTCAAAATCTTCAAATCCAACGTCTAATCAAGCCACCTTACACCAAAACAAGTAAAATGTTTTTGATCAAAATTTCGTCAAAATCCTCCAAAACCAAATCAGTTTCCCGCATAACAATCAATCAAATTCAGAAGCTCGGAGGTGGAATCATCCACCTCTAAGGGCTAATCCCATATTCTCTTCCTAGTTTCCAGATCATGCAACATTATTCATAGCTCCTCAAGTACCATAACCAAAAGTCTCAATTCAAACAAGATTCATAAGCCATAAGCAATGCATAACCACATAACCAATCGATCATCAACGAGCACATCATACGACAAGTCTCAACACATGCCAACACAGTGCCACAAGGTCACATCGACATCTCTACATCATACTAAATGTCACAATATGCACCTATGCCAAAATCATAACACACATCTCGACATCACATCAGAATTCATAAAAAGGTATCTCACTTTTGCATGTCAACACCACAATCATAGTAGGGCCAGTCACAACAAATGATCTTATTTCGCGCATAAGTTCACATAGTCATCCTATCCAATTTCTATCCAGCATTATCATAACACGTTTATCACGCCAAACGTGGGCACTTGCAATGTTAGTCATAACGAAATTTCCTCATAAGTCAACGAAACAAAACTCATTGCCAACAAATTAACACAACAAGTCATGTTATCAAGATTCAGAAAAGTGAAGATCAGGCAGTATATAAATCACCAAGATGTCAGCATGCTCGGAAAGACATCACCTTAACTCATCACAATATCGAATGACAATCATTTAGAAATCATGCACCATTATCTCATGTCTCATGTATACTAATCATGATCATACTTCGTCATATTCATCATTTACATAACCAATAATCATACTTGTCAACCATATAGTGCACATCATGCTTACTACCACATAATAAAACATAGTGCTTTCACATAATAGCACATCATTATCTCATAGTTCATACTCAACATTATTTCATACATCATATCACAACACATCCTAACATGCTTCTAAAACAACATAATCAAGCATCAATACATCTTGATAACACTAGTCACAACCAATTAGATTTCAGTATTTCATAGCCACAAGTAATATCAGTCCATATCAGGTTCATCGTGGTTACTATCTAACATCATGCCAGCAGATATAAATACATCACATAATTAAGAAAATCCTCACATCATACCAATCAAAATAAAACACAATCTTCGCTCGCCCATCTCCACTCTCAAACCAAGACTAACCTCTTCTAGACCCGCCAACGTCATCTCAGACAAAATTTTCCAAAGAAATCCCAATTCATTCCGATACTCAAATCTCGCCCTCATTCCACCAACTCTCACACACACCATCCACCTCTAAGAATCCAACTCCTATCTCTAACTCCACACCCGAGTACCCTCTCATACTATATCCTCACTTCTCTTAAGGTCATTTCGTACACTTCCCACACTTCCCAAGATATCACCAGCATCATGCCTTGCAAAATACCTAAAGCTCACTCAGTCTTACCTAAACCAACGTCTCTCTCTTGCGACTTATCTCATAACATCCCCGATCGTCCTAACCACTCAAGCTCTTTCACCACTCTTCTACCACGCTACCAACGACCTCACCCACAGGTTTAAGGAATAAGCAGTTATGAAAATCATCAAGCATATAAGGTCTACATCATATCAACTTGCATTTATAACCATAAAATCATGGGTTCAACAAGTCTCAGTTTATCATCATGCTCAATAATCATTGCAAACATCATATATGAACATACTGAAGTCAAGCTAACATGTTGCACTATAACCCTATCAGATACAATTCGGGTCTCTTAGCATATGTAGTTCACATTTTACAGGCAAATGAATTCACATCATGCTCAGCAACTTAGAGTAGCAACACGTCAAGACTTCATGACACATTAGAACTATAAGGCGTCCAATCATATCATCAGAGACTACAGACAACCAGGCAACAATCATCACCAAGTCAGCACATCAACACATAAATCTCATTGCTAGGTCAGTGCAATATTGTCGTCAACAATTTCAAAGGGGTTAGCAATTCGAACAGAGAACACTCCCGCTTGCAAGTCATATCGTACACAGTAACCGTAATTCTCGATGCGTGCCTGTTTCGCCGACATCATAGATCCCGAGGCCCGTGGGTTATGGGCCCACGCTTCCGCTGCGCTGCTCTATCGCTATCCAACTTCCTTTCCTTTTTCCGTGCAGTCGCTCGTCCAAGTTATCGCATAGGGTCCAAGTTAGCGGAGATAGGGGAGTGACAAGAGAAGATGACCCAAAGTTCCTCTCGGAACCAACCACGGACCAATACTAAGACGACAACTAGAGGCAAAACTTCGACCCGAAAATAGCAACGACGCCCTTATGAAAGTCCATTAGGTTGCAATTGTGACAATCAGATACAAATTCATCATGGGGCATATCAATCATATTAATCCACACTAACATGTACCTATCTCAAAGAGAACGACATGCATATTCATTCCAAAAGGCACAGTCAAGTCCTACACTGATGAATGTGAGACAAGCTAGTAGTCTATTATTTCATGGAACCAGATATGTCTAGCAACTTCAAGCAGGGTATGCGGAACCAGTAATTATCATACAAGATTCGAAGTCATGCGGGATTTAATGAAGATAACAGGCATCATGAGTATGAACAACGTACAAGAATGGTACATGCAGAACAAGATGAGGTCAAATATAGCACGGCGATGTACATCATAACGATCAAACTAAGCACCATACGAAAATACATAAGGCGGCATAGTAATCATCACAACTAATAACAAGAATCATATTGTAGGTTCAGAATGGCATGTAATCATACAATGAGATACACTTAGGAAGCATAGATCCTATACGATGCTAGCGATACATGACAAGGCATGAGCATAGACAAGAATGATTAAATGAGTTCAATATGATGCACGTGAAAGCAAAAGGATCACCACAGAGTAAACAAGATAACATCACGGCGATAGGTTATAATCATGCCAAGAACGAACCATCATAGAGCACATATATGGTACAATAGTCATCACATCATAGAACAAGTACAACACGTGATCATCTAGCGAGTCATATTGGAGATCATAATCCCTACAGGACACTACTGGCACATATCGGACATGAATGCAATCAAGATAATGCAATTAGATCCATCCTAACATTCAGGTGTCATGTGTGTGCAAAATCATAATCTAACATGGTGTGTGATCATGCGAGGTGTCAAGTCATACGCTCATGCAAATACGAGAAGATGTCATATAGTAATAGAGGAATACCACCGAGTGAGATCATGTAAGAATGACAGGGCCTACCATTGCAAAAAGCAAGTCGGTCATCGAATTTAACATCATCTATCCAGGATAAGTAAGACATGTTATGGTAATAGGAAGAGGGAAGAACCACACTATCAGGAACCTAGCTCGAGAGAGAATCAGCAATAATGCAAGCAAGATATAATTCACATGAGTCACAACCAAGGATCCTACATGGTACTAAAGGCTCTACTTGGCATACGATACATGCATTCAACTAATCATGGCGACACATAGGAAATCAATTCAATCACATTCCAACAACATAGAAACATGAGGAAGGTCTTACAATGTATAAAACGAGTTTAGGTAATGGCAATATGACTAGAATACGGGGACATGAGCTCAAACCAACACATACTAAGATAAAACACGCATTTCTCAAGACTCAATTATACCACATATTCTCCATCCAACGCAAGCAATCACACAACAACGCAAATTGCAAAACAATCAACGTTAATTAATTTGCCGAATACAGAACAGATGGGAATACTCTAGATTCTTGTTACCAAAGGATAATAAGCATTGACACGTCATCATCCAACATGCTAAGACGATCATCTATAAGCATTCGTACAAAGATGAGCCGATCGCACTATCATGTACCTAACCCAGGCAAAACAACACGCATATAGGTTCATATCATGTGGTTCATGCTTTCAATTGATCATTAGCGTAATTAATACAATATGTCAAGTAGGCATGCTATAAACAACGTATAATCATGATAGAAGACAATACATAACACAATACTTAAGCAACGTAACTAGTCATACATGTAAATATAACACAACAACTGGGTACCAATGGTTATTCATAAGGCACGTGTTAGAGATTACAAAATCATGTCATGCAATTCAGAGAGAGTCACCATTACGACCGGACAGAGATCCCTAAGGGAAACCATTGACTTTTCCCAACCGACTTATCACCCCTCTTTCCCGTGTGACTCTGGTACGACTCTTCATGGCAAGAAGACACTAATTGATTATAAGGAAGGACAACCCCATAAACACCTCACTTTTAACTCAAGTGACATCAAGAACTTCCAACACTCACTCAGACAACCTAACATCCAACCATAATTCCCGAAACAATGTGGTTACCAACCCAATTTCTCGGGGAAGACACTAGCATCCAAGAAAAGCTAGATAGACCGTCAATGGGTTAACAAACATAGTGGAAGGGGTTGTTTTACACAAGATGGGTTTGACAATGTAGAAATAAGGGCACTCCCGCTATCTCGTTTGCACAGGTCAGTCAATACACAACTCATTGTTAGGCATACCAAATCAGATCTCTAGCATAGAAAGCACTCAACACAGAATCAGTTAATAACACTCATAGTGATCTCATTTGAGTCTCCCAACCCAGCTGTAAAGAACAAGCTGATATTTCGCCTACCGTTCCCAACTACACCCAATAGGGGTGGTCTACCGCCTTTACTACCCACTCGTGTCCACGTTTAGTCGGTTTTTCTCTTTTATTACAAGTCGAATTCATTACTTAGTCCCATTTAGGTTAGACATCTTAAATCCATTTTGCCCCTTTAAAACACGTTCAAAACCTTTGAAATTCATGGGCAGTTTTCCAAAACATACACTCGACCCTTGCGTACCCGAATTGCACAACCTCAGCTCTGATACCATCTTTGTAACGGCCCAGAATTATAATTCTGGGCCGTTACAAAGATGGTATCAGAGCTCTGTTCTAATCGGAAATGAGAAAGAGAGAGGAAGGAGATGAAGGAAACCCAGGCTCCGGCGGTGGCTCATTCCGACCCCAAACTCACACAACCTGAACGACACACAAATCCGACCACCCTGGACCGAAGAGAATCAAACGCAGGCAAAGGAAAGAGAGAAGATGGGCTTACCGAGATGGGGGTTTCGAAGCTTCACCGGACTGCACCGAGGTCGATTAAGCTCCGACGGCGGGTAATCGGCGTCGCTTGGACACAAGAGAGTGGATGGGTGAATAAAGGTGCGTTTTTAGCCGGATTTCAGGTCGGAAACAAAGGGTGAAGGCATACCGATTCTTTTCTCACGCGAACAGAAGAGACGGCATTCGGTGCGGTTCGGCGGTGGCTCGGCTGAGAGGGTGACTCCGGCGGTTCTCCTGGCTGCTTCTGGGGAGGCAGGAGGGGTGAGTGAACGATTGAACATGGATTCGGAATGGAGGAGGAAGAATCGAAAGGGATCACCGGTTTTGAAGGACGAACAGAGGCGATGAAGGGGAAGAGTAGTCCTTGGCGGCGATTGCTTCGGTGACGACGACGACGAGGAACAAGGCTACTGGTGGCTGGAACCAAGCAGGAACGGAGGGGAAAACAAGGAGGAGCAGTGGTGGTGACTTGGTGGCTGCGGAACAACAGAGGAGATGGTGGTGTTGTTGTGGGCTCAATCAGCAATGGTGAAGGGGTTTCCTCTGGTGGTTTTTCTGGCACTGGGCAGAGATAGTTTTGTGGGTTTTGTCTGTGGGTTTCTTGGTGAGATGCTTGGACAAGGGTGTGAGGGCAGACTGCAGGGATAGCTTACAAGGGGAATTGCACAAGAGGACAAAAGGGAAAGCTGAATCTTGTTGGTCAAAGGTAGCAGGTTGTGTTGGCTATACATCCTGGGAAGAAAGTAGAGACAAATACCCATGGTCCCCAAAATAAAATTTCAAATACCCGAAATGAAATCCCGAAACCCATTTGCTCGATTCTACCCCGACCCGAAATTTCAAATTGAATTTGTAAATCATTACCTGAATTAAATTAATCTATCCAGACTCGCAACTCGAAAGCGGAATCAAATTCCGTCAAAATCAAAATTCTAAAACGATGCCGGAAGGATTTTAAAATATGATTTTTAAGGCGAAGATGAGGATTTTCAGATATCCGAATTTTATTTATTTATTTTTTTATTATTAATTTTTATTTTTATTTTAAACCTAAATCCCTTTTTTTTAATTATTTATTAAAATTTAATATTTAAAAATCCGAGCCTTTACATGCAGCACCTCCCCTCCTCATTTCTCTCAGCAAAATGAAGCAGCTACAGTGACCGGTCTCACCCTCACCTGCAACTTCCTCTCCCGGTTACCAATTTTATTTGCACAAAATAGCCACTTTCTACCCCATGCAAATAATCTAGCCACTTGGCTATTTGTGCAAAGTTTTTTTTTATGTGGCTAGTTATGCAAATCGCCCTAGTTTTAAAGTTCGTTTAAATGTTGGTTCATATGGTTGATAGCTCATATTATTTTTCGTCATTTTTCCTTTTATAAAAAAAATCACCTTATTCAAATGGGTGTTATACTGAAATTATTGCTCTAGATGAGAAGGGTCAAGAGTGTATTGATGATGAAGGTTGTGAAAGTTATTCAAATGAGGCCAATCATACATTGGATGTGGCAGAGATGAAGACAATTCTTTATGTTTTTTCAATTGGTATGTGACGATGATTTGCAACATACATTTGTGATTATAATTGTCAGATTGTTAAATTCATTATATTTTTATGAGGGAGTTTGAATTTCATTTAAAAATAATCATCTAGGATTAATAATATTTAAATACGAAAAATATTATAATTTGACACTCCATTATATTTTCCCATTAAATCCGTGCAATGCACTGGGAATGGACTAGTATAATACTCCCTCTGATCGAAAATATTTGATGTTTGACTTTTGTGCACGTAATTTTAGGAGCTAAAAACTATATAAAATCTTATTTATTTTAATTAATTTTTTTCATAGTTTAATATTTATTAGTAATAAGTACTAAATTGTAAAAAAAAACTTATTCAAAGATTAATATTTTATATAGTTTTTAGCTCCTTAAAGTACGTGCAAAAAGTCAAAACATCAAATATTTCCGATCGGAGGGAGTACTAACTTAAAGTCTTTTTAATAATACAAAAATAAAATAAAATATCATTACTAATTAACTTAAAATATAATGCGAACACCATACAAAAGTTTTTTTTTTAATTAGGGAAATATTTTACATGACTTTGATTTATTTTATGACTAACTTAAAGTCTTATTAAAAAATTTTAAGCATAAAGTTTAGTAAAAATATTTCAAACAAATTAAAATAATAAAAATATAATTTATGAACACAACGCGCAATAGCGTGAGTACCAAATACTAGTTTTCACATAATCACCCATAAAATTATAAATTACAGAAAACCACCCATAAATTACATTTATTTTCAAAAGACCACCCGCCCATTAAATCTCTATTTGTTTTGTTTGAAAAGACTAAAATACCCCTAATTCAAGCTTATTTTTTTAAAAGGAAAGTTACTGTATGTATTTTCTGATTTATTTTAATATTTTATCTTGAAAAAAGCAAGGAACTTAAGCATTGTAGAACATATATAAATGCTCGAATCAATATACATGCATCAGATTTGTAATGTGAAGAGCAGAGATTTGTAATTGCTCTTGTCGGTCTCTCCTCCTTCAAATCCCGAACAAGATGTGAATAATCTCTAAAATAAATCCAAATTATTATTCCCTCTATTCAGAAAAACACTTGCCGAACGAATAGAGTACTTAAAAAACCCCAAGCTATTACTTTAAAAAAACTAAGATATGTGGGCATGAGTCTTTACACATGAAACATATGGACATTTAACAAGTGGGTGGTCTTTTGAAAAACAAATCTAATTTATGGGTGGTTTTCTGTAATTTATAATTTTATGAGTGGTTACGTAAAAACTTAACTTATTTATGAGTGGTTAGGTGTAATTTACCCAATTTAACCTCTTAATTTTACTACTCGTAGTTTTTTTAACTACTAGTCATACACACCCCTTATTATATGGACATTTTTTGTTTCATTGTGAAATCGAGTGACAATTGACTGTAAAGAGGTGGTGGACTGGTGGGTGATTTTTTTTTTTTTTTTTTTTTTTTTTTTTGAGAACAAGCAAATGAATTGATTAACTTATGTCTGCATACAATAATTCATCAATACCAACAGGAAAGAGATGTTGAAATTCCGTAAACAGGATTTGATTAGGCCGTAATTTTGCAAGCCAATTAGCCACCTTGTTTCCGCTTCTTCGAATACATGACCACTGGCACTCCGTGAACTGGTGGGTGATTTAGGTGATCGAGTGTGGGGCAAATGGGGAATAAATGCGGTCCCAACCAAATAAACCGAACTCATCTCCCCAAACCAACCCCCTCTCTCTCTCTCTGTAAGAGAATGACCCCCCGGCCCCTTCAATTGTCTCGTGCATTTAATGCGAAAATGGGCGCATTTAACGAATGCTCGTCTTACCATCTGGTAAGCTTATCCAATGGTATTTCCATACAGTGGCGGATCCAGAAATTTTTACAGGGGGCTGAATTTTTTTCCTGAAAAATGACGGTTTGAAATGTTCGAGTCTAAGATTGTACCTATATACACCTTTAGTCCTCCTTATTCGTTGAATGACAATAAAAACGCCACTATACTGTTTTACGGATTCAGGAACCTACATTACCAACTATAATGTAACACTAAACATCAACATTTTATAGTTAAACTACTAATATCATTTAATTAATTTTTTAAAATATGTAGAACCATTGCTTTACAAGTTATTGCTCATAAGAATGGCATTTCAATACTAAGTTCTACATTCGTTACAAAGCCTGAAAAGAAGTTTCTACTTAGAAATCTTGTGTGCTGTCATTCTTAAAGCATGAAAATGATTTTCCACTTATATACCCGTAGAGAGATTTGGCTTTTGCTTTTGTTCATCCTTTGATCATTCTTAAAGAAATGATTGATTAAGATTCATTTTAGCAACCCAGGGAAACAATGGCCAAAAATAAAAAAGGGTTGGTGTTTAAAAAAACAAAAACAGATGCAACAAAGGGGAAAAAATGTAAGGGTTGAGATTCGAACAAGGGATGCCTCACTACTTCATTAAAATCCTCCCAATTCCTATCCGCTTAGCTAACCTGACTTTGTAATTTTATTTTACTTCACTTCTATATATTATTAAAATAACAGATATATAAAATATACATATACCCTTATTTTGCCCAGCGGGGGGCTCCAGCCACCCCGAGCCCCCCCACAGATCCGCCACTGTTTCCATATTCAAGGAAAAAGTAAAATAAAAAGAAATGTTTTAATAAGGGATAAGTATGTTTGCTTAATTTTTTGTGAAGTTACATGTAGGGATGACAATTTCACCCGCACCCGACGGATATCCGTTTCACCCGACCCGAAAAAGTGGGTGAAAATCCGAAATAAAGTGGATATTAAATGGGTGATGAGTCGGATCGGATCCGGGTGAAGACATTCCCCACCCGTCACTCGACCCATCACCCGACCCGTCACCCGACTTATATTATGTAATTATATTTTATATGTGAAGTTACCAATATACCCCTAAACCCTAATTCATGATACTTATCAAACGATTAAAATGGAAATATCTTGTTGTAAAGTAAGTTATGCAATATTTATTTGAAAATATGCAATACAATTGATTCCTAATTAAAATGGAAACATGAATGCAATGAGATCCCAATTAATGTTTATTCGTCGATGTGTTCGACGTATGTTTTTCAATAAAATATTTTGATGAATTTGATGTCTTGTATTTCACCCGAATAATCACCTGATCCACTCGATCACCCGGTGGGTGATGGGTGGACGGGGTGGGTGAAATATTTGGTGGGTGATGGGTCGAGTAGGGTGAAGGGTTTTGGGCAGTGGATCGGGTGACGGAAGTAGATCATCCACCCATCACCCGACCCATTGTCATCCCTAGTTACATGCACCCCTATGTCATAATTACTACACATGTATTACTTCTCTCCCCTAATAAATGAAGATTGTTAACCGAATTTGGGCGGTAAGGACTTCTCCCCCAACAGATAGTTTTTTACATTGTAATTAAATAATTTTTAGACTTTGTTTATACTATATAACTTAATTAGTTCCAGCTCCTATATTTTATTATTTGGAATGTAATTAGTTATGGCGATAATGAATACTCCGTATATAACAACTACTTGGTTACGAAAGTGGTATTTGGATAGTATTATTATACTTTGTTTATATTTGGCTATTTATACTGTGTAAATATAAAAAAATTAGGCTTAGTTTATACTGTGTAATTTAATTAATTATTGTGTTTTCAATAAATGATTATTTCCATGTTATATATTCCTATATACTTGCATAATACTGTATATACCTAACTCACATAATATATACGTACCTAACTTAAATAATCCGCCCCAATTGCGACCTCGGCCCGACCCAATTGCTCCAACTGCATCACCCTACTCCATCTGCTTTACCTTGATGCTTGGAGACATTGGAGTTTACCTGTGTCAAAACGAAAACCGTAATACAGTCACCCGCCCTCTTCGAAATTCTTCCCTCAATCCCAAGTCTCGACCGTCAACTTAAAAACACAATCATCCCCGGAATAGCACATCGACAATCAAACAGCGAATCTCGCTATTGAGAACCAGAATCGTTAGTCAGGCGAGGCTTCTCCTACGTTTCAAAATCACATACGCGACTCAATATCTGAATTGCCGAATTGGTAAGTCTCTCTGCTTTTAATTAGTCAGTTATGTTTGATTTTATGTTCATTAGAGGTTGATTGTACTTCGGGTGGGCAGTGGGTGCTTGTGGGTAGGCCTAGGGTTTCAGTAGATGTGTTATGAAACGAGTATAATTCCTTGTGTGGAAATCAGTTTGCAATGGAGCCGGAATATCTCCAACTTACTACCCTGACAACGGAGCAGAAGGCGAAATGGTCAAAGTTAGCGGAAATGGACATTATACCGACTAAATTTTACGATGTTGCGACACTGAAACAACTAGGAATGTTTGATCAGGCAGGGCTGTCGGGATTTTTGAACAAGAATGCGCCAACGTATCTAAGATATGTACTGGAATTCTTCTCGACCTTATCGGTGGACGATGGCAACCGGATTTCATTTCAGCTCAATGATGTGGAGATGTGGATATCCTACGACGAGTTGCGGGACATCCTCGGGGTTTCTCGTCAACCTACTCCTGGATGGAAAAAATCGGGCCACGGTATGAAATTAAGATCTTTGGGTTGACATTACATGCAGACAGTTTGACGGTCACAAGGGCGAGACTAAATCTTGGCTTGGGCATCCGTGCTTGGTTTTGGCACACAAAGTGATTAGGATGACTTTTATGGGTCAGGGAGAGACTAGCAAGCTTATGGCCTCAAATTTTATATGGTTCAGGTGCATTTTCGAAGAATGCAGCAATGTGCCTAACTGGACTTCTATGTTTGTTGCATCTTGCCTTCGAGATGCAACAAGCGGGAGCACGAAGGGGAAGTTAGCGTTGGGGGGTATGATCATGGGTCTCAATGTGTACATTGAGAGGAGTCTAAACACAGTCAGTCTGAGCAACCCACTGGAGCCGGAGTTGCATTGGAAAATAACTTTTGATATATGCTGCGGACTTCTGTATGATCCACTACGAAGATAAGTAAAACATGTAGTAGCACAGGTTCATTCAGACTCTGAAGAAATGAGCAAACATCAAATTAACTTACACATTTCATATGCTCATAAATGTCTTTGACAACATATTCGGTTATTCCTCGCATGGTAAATGTCTTTCCACTACTGGTCTGTCCATACGCGAAAATTGTTGCTGCAATATAAAAGAAAATCAAATTAACAACAGAGTTACAAATACAGATCCCAGTTAAATGAGATATCATTAAAATTTCATGTCCCCTGTCGTATGGGAAGAGAGCTGCGGACTTCTGTATGATCCACTACGAAGATAAGAGTAGATCGGATCGAGATAAACGGAGTACACCAATTGACTTGGACAAACCCCTTGCCCGAGAAATAAAGGATCAGATGGGAGTGCCAACGGAAGATGGTATGGAGTGTGATACATGGCTTTGTCCAACTAGTTCACACGTTGAGGATGGTGCTATATACTCACTCTATCAAAATTTGGGTTATTTGAATTAGTTTTACCAAAAATAAAATTTTGGGCAGGTAAAGTTCCTTATTTTTCAGAAAAATAAAAAGTATGGGACACGATCTGGATTTGCCTTAATTTGGAGGGTTCTAAACTAAATTTCCTTTTTTTTTTTTTAATCTTTGAGTGAGGCTATTAGCAAGACTTTAAAATGACTATTGATAAGATTATTTCAACCAAATTACGCAAAAGCCGTTTCTGCACTTCTCCTCGTCCCTTTCGTTTCTCTTCTTGCCCTCGGTATTCTTGACGATCCTCCTTCTCTTCTAATACTTCCATGGTTTCCTTTGGAGCGAGGTCGTAGAGACTTCCATGGCGGCAGTTATCTCCCATAGAAGCATAGGGTATACATATGGGAATAGACACAAATTAAGCAAAGAACATAAGAACACAAACAGTGTGTAGATGTAAGCTTTGCCAATGATGGAAATCAGGAAATGGTGGTATGCTTCTTTTCTTACTCTTAGTTTACAAATTTCTCTTCTTTATTCTATTATTAGCAACAATAGTGCATAAGAAACGATAAATCTCTGGATCGATTCTAGATTTCTAGACTTACATGTTCATATGTTATACAGTTATACTAGCTAGCTTGTAGGTTTGTTTTATCTTTGATAGGAATCAACGGCTTTATTTCGTCCTATCAAGTATGTATATAAATGTATGTAGATGTTCAGTCCCACAAAATAGGATACATTGGTCATTAACAATATTTAAAAAAAAAAATATCTTGATAGAATTTTATCGTGGTGATTTATTAACAAATTGTATTTAATGAGTGATTTTACGTAATTTTTAATTTAATGGATGGTTAAATTAAAACTTACTACTCCAAAATATCATAAATATATTTAGTGGGTGCTTCTATGTAATTTACCTTAGAATTATTGTAAATTTGACTGACTTTAATTCATTTCATTTTTGTCACCCTATATCATAAATACATTATCGCTATCCAAAATATCTAAAAATCATACTTAATTTGTAGGAGAATTTGATATATTTTTCAACGATGATTTGACTTAAATACCAATTTCAATTCATCATGTACCAATGATTTGGTTTGTCCATTTGTAACGTTTTGAAACGGAAACGATATCTCCACCGCTAATTTTTACTATTTCCACCGCTAATTACCGTATAGGTATGCGATGGATTTAATGACAGTCAACGATCCCACCGCATAGGTATGCGGTGGGTCACCGCAAAGTATTGTGGTGGGTCGAGAAGTATACATGTCTAAAACCGTCGCCATAATAGTCCAAAACCGTCGTTATAACCCACCGCATAGGTATACAACGAGTTTGAACCATCGCCATAACGGTCCAAAATCGTCGCTATAACCCACCGTATACGTATGCGGTGGGTTATAGCGACGGTTTTGGACCACTTCTACAAACCGTTTTCAATTGCCCCAAAACTGACCGCATATATACTGTCGCCATAACCCACCGCATAGGTATGCGGTGGGTTTGTATACGGTCAACGGACTCACCGCATGTATATGCGGTGGGTCTGGAAAAAAGTGGATTAAGACCACCGCATACCTATACGGTGATTAGCGGTGGAAATAGTAAAAATTAGCGGTGAAGATATCATCACCCCGTTTTGAAATCATGCATTAAATCAAATACAAAATAAACAACTCAATTGAATTCAATCCAACACAAAGACTCGTACAAACTTGAAGACATATAATTACAAGCTAGACTTGCCTCACTCAGCTTATTTGGTGTTACATATATAGACACAAAGTAACCTTTACTTATTATTATTATTCTTCACATTCAAAACATCAACATAACATATATGCATATAGTCGAGTTGAATGGATGGATCGAATTTTGAAACACTTCCTCAAATTTTGAAACGGTCTAGGGCAGGGGTGCCATCCTGCCCGGCCTGTGGCTTTGTAGGATTGTAGGTACTCCTTGATGGTGGCTTCCCTATACACTGCCGGGTTTTCCTCCGATAACAACTCCTTGATCGGCCCGAGTGGTCTAGGGTTTTGGACCAAAGGCCTAAAGAACCCTGCCACCGAGATTCTTGGACCTTCCTTCTTACACTGAACTCGATGAATCACGCTGTTGAGCTTGCAGTTCGACACGAGCTACATACACAACTCGCGTTATGATATGATATTTTTCCTTTGAATTTCAATAGCATTGTACATTACGATACCTGAAGGAGGTCCCCGGTGTTGATGACTAGTGCGTCGGGGACAAAGGGAACCTCGACCCACTTGTTGTCGTGGAGAACTTCGAGGCCACCGAATTGGTCCTGGAGGAGGATGGTCATGAAGTCATTGTCTTTGTGGTTGTTGATGCCGATGGCCTTCTCGGGTTCGGGGCAGGGCGGGTAGTAGTGGCCCAACAACATCATCTCCTCGGTGCAATCCATCTCCTTCAAATGGGTCGGGCTCAGGCCCATTGCTTCTGAGAATAGCTCGAACATCGTCTCCCCTAGGCTTACCAGTGCCTCCGAGTATTCCATTATTACGTCTCTACACATTTTTAGAAAAGCTAAATACATCACTAATTTATCATCAGTGAGTTTTATCAAAACGTCGTCGTACCTGCAAATGGGAGGCAAAATCTCCGGGTCAATCGGGCCGGGCTTCATAACAACACTAAAAGTATCCCTCCAATTGGTAACGGGCCCTTCATACAAATAAAAGTTAGAGCTAAATATAAACTTCTGCTTATTTGTTGTATACTCCCTTGAGTAGTACTTCATCTTCTCCTCCGTCGCTTGCTCGTGGAATCTCCTCGTCGCCTCTCGGATCGCCTCGAGCATCTCCACCGGGATCCCATGGTTGACGACTTGGAAGTAACCCCACTCCTCGAAGGCCGCGGTGATTCGGTCCACAATCTCCTTCCTCAGGGAGGGGTCTCCGGAGGCGAGGCCCTCGAGGTCGACAATGGGGGTGGTGAATTGCGACGCCTCCTCCGTTGTTGCGACGGGGAGGTGGTCGAGGGGTTGCGGCTTCTCCTTGACGAAGATTTGGGGGAGTTTGTCGATTCCGGTGTCTAGGACCCCCTTGACGCCGGCTTTGGTGTTGTCGAAGAGTTTTAGCTCGGATGTCCGATCGTAGCCGGTGGCGGCCGTGGTGGTGGTGGTGGCAACCATTTTGACCGGAGTGAGTTTAGGCTGGATGAGTGAATTAAGATTGAGAGTAGGAGATAAATTGATGAGATTTGAGATTGGATTTTGCTTAATATTGTAGGAATTTATAGGTGGAATTTTGCATTTTTTATTTATTTAACAACAGATTTGGTATTTTTTGGGTTATTTTGACTATCGCCGGTAGGCATTATCTACATTATTATTTTTGAAATCCTTATGATGAATTCAACTTTTTGGTGCTGTCTTCATCGGCGTTGTATAATTGAAGTCCTGATCGAATTATACAACAACAACAACAACAACGGTCCTCTTCCGATGTTTGGCACCAGAAAATCGCAACAAACTATCAAATTTAATATAATATTTAGGAAATTAATAATCACTGCAAAAATAAATGAAACTATCATGGCGCTAATACATACATCGATCAATAGCGAAGAAGACTCGATGAGAAAGGCCGGCAGTTGAGAGAAATGTAGTTATGGTTATATTTTTCGGTTGGCAAATATATTGTTGATAACGTGTTATAATGTAAAACTGGATGAATAATTTAGCAGAAGAATAAATTATCGTTGGAACTCGTAATTAGAGGTTATTTTTATTATTATTATTATTAACAAGGGTAATCCACCTATGGTGGTAAACCCCGGACACGTGAACCAGTTGACAAGGGTCACGCGCCAGGTAAACTGGCTTGCGCTGACCGGTTAGACCCAATGACAATAAGCAAGGTGAACCCTGATTATTTCACCAAGAGGAAGGGCGGAGGCACCGCATTATGGGTCATAATTAGAGGTTATTAATTTGTAGAGAGGCATATGCGTTATTCGTCAAACACATAAGTCAAGTAAAGTTTCATCCATCAATAGGACCTCATGCACCGAGGTATGTATGACGTTTTACATTAATATTTTGAGATTGTTAAGAGAATGAAAGTTGTGAAGATCCCAAAAGAGTCCCACATCGATAATATGAACAAAGAAGTCTTAGTATATAATTAGCTAGTGAGTTACTCCGATCCTCCTATCGCCAATTGGTTTTAGGATGGAACCCTGCTCGGCTTGTGTACTAGGTTATTAGCGCATGGGCGCACATGTGCACACGATCCCCGATCCCGAGTCCCAACGGACTTCAGTAGACATTGATTAGGAAAACACAAACAAGTTATTGAAATTAGTTGCCAAATTCATAGACATAAGCAATGCAATTCAAATTTTAAACCGACAAAAGCTCGCCGTGTGCATTTGCTGAGGTTCTATTATAAAACCAACTAGCATGTAGCCCGTGCGCTACGCACGGGATTTTTAACTCAGTAATGATGTATAAAACATAGTACTAGACCGAACCTTACCTTCGACTGAGGTGAATGATACAAGAAGGAGCGACACATAAATTAATTTAACATGGTTTCATAAAGTAAAATAAGTCAACCACAATGTACGCAAATAATAATCAACTCCGCCATAACATCTGCATGCATATGTCCTCAACACAAGTTTCTACAAACTATACGCTGTGAAAAACCTCTTTATATACAACATTAGTAGTAGAGGTTAAAATTTGGAATACTTCAACATAATTTTAATCTGACGGAAGTTACATTTGAAGTTGGGTGATTAAAATAGGTAGTGGGGTTATAACTAATTTGAAGGTGGGGTGATTATAGTCAGTGTTCTAAAAAACGGCCTTGGCGGCCGCCAAGACGGTGCCAAGACGCTTGGCGGACCCACACCGTCCCGAATTCGGCCTTGGCGGTTTAGCTTGGCAGGGGAGGGCCTTGGCGGCCTTGGCGGGTGCAATACGGGCTTGGCGGGGAAAAGTTTTGGCGGGCATGGGACGGAGGCTTAGCGGACTTGGCGGTTTTAAATTGAGACTATTTAGTTTTTATACTTTCAAATTTCTCTATTATGAAATCAAGATACTTATTTGAATATATCTATATGATTTTATATTTGATTTAGACAACTTTAAAAAGGGTCATGATGATTTTTTTATTTATTTTTTATTTGATATGCTATAAACTTAAAATTAATACATAGTTTATTACATAATATATGTTTTATACATAGTTTATGGGATAAATATAACAAAATAATTAAAAACCGTTTTATCCGCCAAGAACCGCTAATAAGGCCGCCAAACCGTCTTGGCGCTTAGCGGTACCCTCCCGCCAAGCATCCGCCGAGCGTTTTTTAGAACATTGATTATAATTAGTGGGGTTAGTGGGGTAAAATTTGGAATGCTTCAACAGAAGTTTAAACTGACGGAAGTTACATTTGAAGGTGGGGTGATTAAAATATGTAGTGGGGTTATAACTAATTTGAAGGTGGAGTGATTATAGTTAGTGGGGTTAGTGGGGTAAAATTTGGAATGCTTCAACAGAAGTTTAAACTGACAGAAGTTACATTTGAAGGTGGGGTGATTAAAATAGGTAGTGGAGTTAGTTGGATAAAATTTGAAATGTTAATTTAAAATAGTTATTTTTAAAGTGGGGTAATAAAAATAGGTAGTGGGGTAACAAGGCTTTGAAATTACTAATATGCTGATATAAAAAACAAATAAACGTTGATTATATTACTAACAAATTAAGTCTATATCTTTGAAATTATTTTTAAATTCGAACTTAAAATTATTTAGAAACTTGGGTAGATGTATTTATTTTTATTTCACACCTGTTGAATTTTCCACCACCTGTGTTGTGGGCTGTTAAAATATTGAAATCAAGTAACACAAACCGAGACAAAACTAAAAGGTAACTTGGGTAGATGTATTTATTTTTATTTCACACCTGTCGATGGGACTTTTACCAACAGAAACACATGTTATGGGCTCATTGCAAAGCTAGGTTGTCTTCCTCTCCTCGGATAAGAGGCTCATACCGTACAGATACAAGTGAATTCTAACTTCCCCTTGTTTGTTTCCTAAAAATAATAAGAGGTGTCGCTTATTGCAAAGCTAGGTTGTGTTCCCCTTTGTTCTGCATTTGAAGTTTGAACTACCAAGCCCTGGACATTGATGGATTACTGAGATTAGGGTTACATTAGGGATTAGGGATTCAATTTAGCCGATCGACGGTCAATTGCGAACTCATACTTGCAAAATTGAAGTCCAATTTACAGAAATTCCGTTCAGTAATTAATCAGACAGCAACGAACGATCAAACAAAATCATAAAAATTGAACCTTGACTCAAAAAGCATGGAAATATCGATAATGTAACAGCAGAAAGAAAATCTGAGGAAGAAATTGTTAAATTAGCACTTGCCGGTTTTACGGAATCGGAAGTGGCAAGTGACGTCGGAGCAGAGGGTTTGCAAGGGATGGATCATATTCCGCCACCACTTCATCGTTTTCCGACACCGCCCAGCCGCCGTCCTCTCTATACTGTGCTTCCCCAACTAATTCCCCCAACTAATCCCCCTCGCTCTTCAATTCGTCAGCTTCTACGGTACATGTATAATGGAGCACGATCCGAAGAAACCCTCAAATGCTGGAAGGGGGAACAAATCAGAGATCGTAGTGTAATAATTTATATTTGGGCTCCCACCTAGCGAGGACGAGGAAGACAGAGAACGAAGCTCCGAGGCAGCAAAGAAGGTTACAGAGAAGGAAGCGACGATGAAGATTTTGATTGTTCAACAACGAAGGAGAGAGAAAGAAAATAGGATTCTATAGTTATTTCAGAAAGAAAGAGGGAGAGAAGGGCAAAAACGGAAATGATGAAAAAAAAATTGGAGAGGCTCCACGTGGATAGCCTCTCTGTTCTCCAAAAGACTCAGCTTTAAGATATAGGGGGATTAATATATACTCCTTCCGTTTTAAGGTTTTTGAACGTTTTGCTAAATACGTGTCATTTAACACTTTATGTTCCACTCAAGTACTTTTTAATTTTTTAATTTGTGTGTCTCTCCTTTAAACGTCAAATAATTTAAATCGGAGGAAGTAATAGAAGTACTTCATCAATTTATATATTAAAACTTGTGTACTTCATATTTTTTATTTGAGATTTTTTTAATCTCAACAAAATAGTAACCAAATCAATTCAACAAAGCCAACGGTAGCTAACCCTAGAGGCATGCCCTAATCATAATGGTGTGACCGGAGATCAAAGCAAAATTCTAACCCAAATGTAATCCGTTGACAAATTTAATCAAATGATCAGTTTAATATTTCTACAAACTTTCTACCAAAAAAAATAGTTTTTCCTACAAACATTAAATTTAACCAACATTCAAACCAAATTTAACCAACATTCAAACTAACATCCAATTTGGCTACCCCCCAAAAAAAACTTAGCCTAATTGGACATGGTGCAAGCTCAGTTCGGCCAACTCGATATATAAAGAAATAAATAAATTTCAAAATAAAATTTCCGCAATTGTCGGCTAATTAAAGATGGACTTAAAACATAATCTATCTTTAATAATAAGTATATTTTGTATCTATAATATTTTAATATAATATTATAAAATTATATTAGTTATTTATAAAAAATTGTTAAAAATATTATAAGAAATTTAATAAATTTAAATTATAATATAAGAATTAGACTAATAATAAATTAATAATCAGTATATTTACTTAATGATAGAATTAATGATCATGTTTTCTATTTATATTGATATTTTTATTTATGATATGGTTAATGTATAATATATCTTTATAAAAAAAAGTTGTTATGATTATTATTTTTGTTACCCACAAAGTTTAAAGTATAATTTCTTCATTGATTTAAAAACAATTTCAATATCTTTTTTAACAAATTGAAAGTTGTTGATCTTTTTTCCTTTTTAGTCTATAGATATAGATACTCCCTCCGTCCAACAATACATGGACTTTTAGATGTAAATTTTTGTCCAACAATAGATGGTCTTTTAGGTTTTCTAGGTAAAAAGTTGTAATGATTTGTATTGGTTTGTGTGTTGTTGACTTTTTAAAATAATTTGATTGGTTAAAATGTGTAGTGGGTGTTAAAAAACAATAAAATTTATGAAAAAGTTAGTGCAATGATGATGTTTTTTTTAAAGTAAGGTGTTTTATTAAAACTTGTGCAAAATGCTAAAGACAATGGATTGTTGGACGGATGGAGTAATAGATTTATGACCTCAAAAAAATATAGATAGATTTATACTTTTATTAGTTAATATATAAAAGTATAAATCTAACTATATTTTTTCCAAATTAATTTGGCAAGAAAATCAGATGTTTGGGTCGAATTTTTGAGTCGGGTTACGTTTTACCAAATCTATCCATAGGTGAAGGTGATTTAGATTGATGCATGGATGTCAAAGTGGAAACCGACGCTCTTTTGAATTTTTTAACCAAAAAATTGATAGGAACGACACTCGAACTTACTGAGTACGGAGTATAAAAAAATCAGACAAAGTGACGTACTCCGATCCTGGAAAATTGTAACCAGTTACTGTATGTCAATTAATTGTCAAAGCAAATTGATGCACTCAATTCAACTATGTAGTACGGACTACGGAGGAGTATAAAAACAGAAGTTTTTAAAGGGTGACTCATATCCACTTTCGTTCCTATTTTCATCGGGTGAGCGGGTGAAATATGGATGATAAATGGGTGATTTTTACTAAATACAAATCATTGAATTCCAATAAAATATATATAAAAAATAGTAGTTAAAATAGCATCATCTTGCACATTAAGTCTTAAATAAGTCATCATAAGTTTAAATAACATTGTCTTAAACACATGACCATAAATTTTAAACACAAACGAGAGTTTAAATAACATTGTCTTAAGAAAAATAGGTCGCCCACCAATATCAAGACAAGAGTGGTAGAGGACGAAGAGAGTAAGAGGTTTGCAGAACGAAATGCCGATTAGGAAGTTATGGTTTAGGAAATTAGAAAGTTTATATATTTTTTTTTATATAAAATATATAAATAATACTCCTTTTATAATGTAGATGAATGATGGATCGGGTCAGGTGGTGGATGATGGGTCGGGTGGTGGATCAGATGTTGATGGAAAAAATCTCACCCCACCCGACCCACCACCCATATTCACTTCACCCCTATCCACATTTCACCCGTTTTTTTTTTTATTTTCACCCACGTTTTCGGCTCGGGTGATTCGAGTTCGAGTCAGGTGTGGGTGAATTTGACATCCCAACTAATGAGGTCGGGCCATATGCATATCCCACCGAGGTGAAAGATTGATTCGAAATAGGCTCAAGCGCTGTTATTATCCAAATAATTTAGGGCTACTAGCCATTCTATGGTTGCTCAATCAAATTTTCTTTCTCACTCCATAACAGACCATACTCCCTCCTATTTTAAATGTAAGATTTTATAATTTTATGAGCTAAAAACTATATAAAATATTTTTTATTAATTTTTTAAAATAAATTTAATATTTATTACTAATTAGTATTTACTGTATTTTTTAAAAAATTAATAAAAAAATTGTTAATATATTATACTATACTTTTTAGCTCCTTAAAATACGTACTGAAAAGTCAAACTTCCTATATTTTTTATCGGATAGAGTATTTCTCAGTATGTTTCTTGGTTTCCACTTTCCATTATTGCTCTTAACTAGTTAACTCATCTAGCAAACAACGCGTCATCTGTCGCCTGAAATGTTTAGCGGCGAAAACTCCTTTCAAGCGACGGCTTTGATCCGTTGTCTTAGATGTAAACTGGCATAGTGAAAGTTTTCATAAAATCATGGAATTTGTGTTTTTGACTTTTTATTTGTAAATCGAATAAATCGAAGTTGTTTGTTATAGAAAGATTAAAACCCTACAATAAAAAAGCTAGTTATGCAATGAGATTGCGATTTGAACTAGGCATTGTGCAGGGAATCCTTTGATGTTGCTAGGATTATGATAGATTTTTTTTTTGAACCGGAAATAATTTGGCTTTAGGGGAACCCTAAAAGTTAAGGGTATCCATACGGATGAGAGAGCAAAGCAAAGAATCGCAAGGACTATGAGTGATTGAAATGCGTTTAAGAAGAAATTGAGTGTGTTGTGAGAAAGATTCTCTTTTTTTTTTCTTTCTATGTCGCGAGCTCAGCGATTTATTTTTTTCATGAGGGTTTTGCGCCAACAATATAATGACAGTCGTCCACGAAGAAAAAACCTACTACACATAAGAATTTTTTTTTTGAAAAAAATATATTGAAAGAATTCGTTAATTTATCATTAAAATGTGTCATTTTTAATATAGCAAAGAAAAAAAAATATCAAAAGCAAAATATAGACCATAGGGTATTGAATTAAAGATTTTTTTTTTCTCACTCTACCAACTAAACTAATTACTGTATTTTTTTTTCTACGGTGTTGTTAATTATATCAAATTATTTATTACAGTATATATTCATGATTTGGATAATCTGACTCCTTATTACTTAATGTATGGATATTTTATGCTTGGAATTAATCCTTGCAGCTAAATTCAACCTTTTCGTGCTGTCTTCATCGACGTTAAGTATATATAGTTGAAGTCCTAATTAAATTATACAACAACGTTCCTCCTCCGATGTAGAAAATATATATGTCACAACAAACTATAATATTAGCAAATTAATTATCATTGCAAACAAATCAAACTGTGATCTGTTTAATTTGTCAAACGCTTGCCTCTTATAATTGGATAGAATATTTATTCATATTAATTCTCTGGCCGGTTTAATAAGAGTATATAGATATAAGATATGGGTATAAGAGATCCAATATCTATATTCTTTGTTTGGTACTCCGTATATTATATGGATATTAATTTGATATCCCCATGTACGTACAATCTTCTACTAGAACTTTTAAATGCTAATGCATAATTTAGAAAGAGATAAAACTCTTGGTAGAGGAAACTTCATATGGGTTTTTGGGCAATTGAAAAGCGTTTGCATAAGTTATCCAAAATCGTCGCCATAACCCACCGCATACGGTATACCTATGCGGTGGGTTATGGTGACGGTTTTGGACCATTATGACGACGGTTTTGGACCATTATGGCGACGGTTCAAACCTATCGTATACCTATGCGGTGAGTTATGGCGACGATTTTGGACCATTATGGCGACAATTTTGAGCATGTATACTCCTCGACCCACCGTAAAGTATGCGGTGACACACCGTATACCTATGCGGTGGGATCGTTGACTGTTATTAAAGCCGCCGCAAACCTATGCGGTGATTAGCGGTGAAAATAGTAAAAATTAGCTGTGAAAATATTGTCACCCGTAACAAATACTAATGTTATTATTAAACCCTTTATATATGGAGATTATGTAGTAATATTCTTGATCAATAAGAAAAATAAAAGATATAGATAAACTAAACCTACCTAAGATATATTTCTATCCTAAAATAATAATATCAATAATTCTATCTCCCGACTACATACAAATTGATACTCAACTACATACAAATTCATTCAAACTAAAAATTGATAAAAATAAAATCATAATTTAGGAGGAGAAATTTTTAATTTATTCAATCCCAATATTGGCCACCTTTCTAGAAAACTGGCCAGAAATGAATTTCACCGCACAACAAACTATCAATTTAATATAATACTACTCCCTCCGTTCGGCAAAACTTGTCATTTTAACTCTCTATACAAGTTTTAATAAAGCTAATAATTACACTCTCTTTTTACTAATTTACCCTAATTTATTACTCTACTTTTTACTTTATCAAAAACTACAACTTACAACACATCAATCAAATCAAGGGCATTTTAGTAAAATAGAAGCAAAAATACCTAAAATGACAAGTTTTTCCGAACAAAAACAAAACTCTAAAACGACAAATTTTGCCGAACGGAGGGAGTATTAATTAATTAATAGTGTTTTCTAATGTGTGTACGTTTATGAATCACCTTGATGAATAGTACTGTAAAGCCTAATCTTAATCTAAGTATAATCCCGCATAAGATATAGTCGGAAGGCAGATACTATACAATTACATGTTATATTTAGGAAACACTTTTGGGTAATATTTATATTATAGTATTCGAAGTATTAATCCGGAAACATAGGGTTCCGGGTCATATACTCATACTATATAAATATATGCTAAAGTGTTACACTAAATATTCCAACAAATATGTCTTAGACTTTATGTTATATGTATACCATGTTGTATTGTCTATTGTGCCATATCGTTACTTACCGGCCCACACACTGAAAGGCCCAAAGCCCAGCTTCTTCAGGCCCAGCGTCCGCACTTGCTGAAGCCCACTTACCTCTTTAGGGTTTCCAGCTTTGGGAGCTCTATATAAGGAGGTTGTTCCTTTAGGGTTTGGACACTTCAGCCGCTCCATCAGGTAAGCTCCACAGTGAAAGAAAGAGAGAGAAAAGGCGAGCGCTAGGGTTTTCTCTCAAGCGTCCTCTCCGACTCCGTTCAACGACGACGGCTTCCAGATCTAGGGCACATCCGTTCATCGGACCCCAGATCTGAACTCGGTGAAGAAGAAGAAGCGCCTTGCTTCCTTGTCGGCGAGCTACTGGCTTGTACAAGGGTTTCCGGCGAAGATCTGCGCTTCGAACGCCAGATCTGAGGGAGTTCTTCTTTCCGTTTATAGTTTCTCTCTTGTACTTTCTTTCATGGCTATTTTTGGTTGGATCGCTTGTATTCTAGTATAGAAACTGCAACCCGTATCTTGTAATCCGAAAAACGAGCATAGTGAATTGGGCCTGAGTCTCCCCGAACCTGAGACTCCGCGGAGTGGGATTTGATCCGAACCGCGTCACCACTTCCTGTTGTTCTTTATCTCGGTTTTACGTTTCTGTATTAGCTACTTTTCGAGATCTCAGAGCCTACTCTAAGGTTCTAGATCTACAGATTGGTATCAGAGCCTCAGATCTGCTCTTACCAACGCTTCCGCTTCGCAAACCTTGGTGTTTTCTTTAAGTTCTTTCTTGCTCTCGAAAACTCAACCAAGTTCACTTACTGATTTTTTGCTTTTGTGTTGTTTTTCAGGTACCTAAACATGGACAACAACTACCGCATCAAACCCTTCGATGGCGTCATCGACTTCGCCATGTGGCAAGTCAAGATGCGCGCCATCTTGATAAAGGAAGGCTGTTGGAAAGCTATTTCCCACCCAGTGGAGATTCCGGCGTCATCCTCGACAAAAGAAGATGTCGACGACAAAGGGAAGAAAATAGCCCCAACAGACGATGAGCTCGAGATGGATCTCAAAGCTCATTCGGAGATAATGCTGAGGTTAACTGACGGCATAGCCCGACAGGTGGTAAGATTCTCTTCCGCCTCCTCTCTCTGGAAAGCCCTGGAGGAGCTTTTCTTAACTAAATCGATGCCCTCCAGGATCTCTTTGCTCTGTAGATTGTTTACGTTTAAAATGGACACTGCTATCACTTTAGACGACAATCTGGATAAATTCCTTAAAATGACCCAAGAACTGGAAAGATGCAAAGATGTGATTAAAGACACTCACCACGCCATCCTTATTCTGAATGCTTTACCTGCTCAGTTTGACAACTTCAAAGATGTTATTCAGTTCAGTAGTTCTGAGTTATCTAAAGATAAAATCATTGAGTCCATTATTGAAAAGAATGAACTTATGAAGGTTTTTAAGATAAAAGGCCACCCTGCTAAAACTGATAAGTCTGAAAAAACTGAGGTTCTTTTTACCAAAGGAAAAGATAAAAAGGGTAACAAGAATAAAAAGAATAAAAAGGATAAAAAGGATCAAGCATCTTCTTCTGATAAACCTGATAAGGATCCCAACTCTAAATGCAATTATTGTGGGAATTTGGGTCATTGGGTTAAGGATTGCAGAAAAAAGAAAAGGGCTGAGCAGTTGGCTCAGAAAAATAAGACCGAATTATCTGCTTCTGTGCTTGAGTCTATGAGTTCTTATCCTGCTGAATTATTCATGTGTGCTAATAGTTGTGATAAATTCCCTATTACTGCTGATACATGGATACTTGATTCTGGTTGTACCATGCATGCTACTCCTAATAAAAACATGTTTAAAACTCTTGATGAGTCTATTGCTGGTGATGTTATGTTAGGAGATGACACCATTTTAGATATAAAAGGTGTTGGATCTGTTTCTCTGATTATGCATGATGATGTGGTTGGAACCTTTACTAATGTGAAGTATGTTCCTAGTCTGAGAAGAAGTTTAATGTCTGAGTCATCTCTTGAATAAATTGGTTGTAATATATCTTCTTCTAATGGCATTAGATCTGTGTTTATGAATAATAGAGCTATTTTAAAAGCAAACAGGATTAAAGGGCTTTATTATGTCATTGCTAAACCTGCTGAAATAAACACTGTTTCTTTGCCTGTGATGACAGAATCTGAAACCAAAACTTGGCATAACAGAATGGGCCACATTGGTAACAAAGGTCTATTTCAATTGTATAAATCTGGATTACTTCCTAAGAAACCTGCAACTTTGGATTTCTGTGAGAATTGTGTGCTAGGCAAATCTGCTAAGTTACAGTTTCCTAAATCTGCATATGTTGCTTCCTCTCCTCTTGAGTATGTGCATTCTGATCTTTGGGGCCCTGCCCAGGTTGACTCTGTCAGTAAAATGAAATACTTTATTACTTTCATAGATCATTTCTCTAGGAAGGTCTGGCTGACTTTGCTTAAATCTAAAGATCATGCTTTTACTGCTTTCAAGGATTGGAAAATTATGGTTGAGTCTCAATCTGGATTTAAATTGAAATGTTTAAAGACTGACAATGGCCTGGAATATTGTAACAAAGAGTTTGATAATTTCTGTAATGCTAATGGTATAAAAAGACATTTAACTGTCCCTGGAACACCACAACAAAATGGTACAGCAGAAAGGATGAATAGAACTCTTCTAGAAAAGACAAGATGTATGCTTATAAGTGCTGGTCTGAAACCCAGTTTGTGGGGTGAGGCTGTTATCACAGTTGCCTACTTAATCAATAGATCACCCTCTAGTGCCATAGGATTTAAAACTCCACAAGAAAAATGGACTAGTAAACCCCCTAATCTGACTTACCTTCGGCCTTTTGGTTGTACTGTTTATGCCTACATATCACAAGGGAAGTTACAACCTAGAGCTGTGAAAGGAATATTGTTAGGTTATCCAGAAGGGGTTAAGGGTTATAGAATTCTATTGATACAGCCTGGGGGTTACAAAGTGATATCTGCTAGAAATGTAAAATTTAATGAGCTTGATTTCCACTTTAAGACCACACTAACATCTACTGCACAAGAAACAGGTACCACTCAGCACAACAACTGGAACTCCGTCCAGTTTGGCCCTGCTGCCACTGATGCTGAATTGGAGGATATGGAGTTCGACATAGGGGCTTCACCTACACTTCCCCAACCATCCACATCACGGGGGGAACACAAAGGTGAAGAGGAATCAAAGGAAACAGCTGGAGAAATAGAAACACATGAAGAAGAGGCTGACAACACTGATGAAGAACCTCCTGAAGCAGAAGAACCAGTTTTAATACCTGCTTTACCTTCTTCTCCCCTCTCTTCTGGTTCTGTACCCGACCTGTCTAATAACTCTGGTTTCTCCTCTCCCCCTTCTTCTGATTTACCTTTGCATGCTAATGTGAATGATTATCAGTTAGTTAGAGATAGGGAGCCTAGGGTTAGCATACCTAACAAAAAGTATACCAGTTACTTAGTTGAGTATGCCCTCATAACAGCTGAAACCATTAGGCATCCCACTACTCCTAGCTCCTTTGAAAAGGTTAACTCCAATCCCCACTCTAAGTATTGGTTTAAAGCCATGCTAGAAGAGATAGATTCTATGCATCAGAATAAAACCTGGACCCTTGTTCCTAGACCTGAAAAAGCTAGGCTTATAGACTCTAAGTGGATCTTTAAACTTAAAGAAGGCTTGAACCCAACTGATCCTCCTAGGTTTAAAGCCCGTCTAGTAGCCAAAGGCTTTACTCAGCGTGAGGGTTTAGACTATAACGATATATTCGCCCCTATAGTCAAATATAAAACCATGAGATTACTCCTTTCTATGGTTGCTGTTTTCAATTGGGAACTAGAACAGATGGATGTTAAGACCGCATTCCTCCATAGGGATTTAGATGAGACTATCTACATGCGTCAGCCTAAGGGTTTCGTAGATAAAAGATACCCTAATCATGTCTGTCTCCTTAGAAGGTCTATCTATGGTCTTAAGCAATCACCCCGTCAATGGAATCTTAAGTTCGATGCCGTCATAAAGAAACTAGGTTTTCATAGAAGTTTTTATGATAATTGTCTTTATTTTAAGTATCCAGCTTCTAAGAATGCCATCTATGTTCTCCTTTATGTTGATGATATACTATTGATCAGTAACTCCTTAGTTCTAACCTCTGGAGTAAAAGCTGATCTCAAAAAGTATTTCGACATGAAGGATCTTGGTAGAGCTAAGAAAATCCTACGGGTCAACATCTTTAGAAATCGTTCCAATAACAGCATTTGGCTAACTCAGGATGACTATGTCTTAAAGGTTCTTAAGAGGTTTAACATGGTAGACTCCAAACCCACAGCCATACCTTTAGGAGGGCACCTTGAGTTGACTAAGAAAAGTTGTCCAACCAAGCCTTCTGAGATCCAGGATATGGCTAGAGTCCCCTATGACGTAGCTGTAGGTTCCGTCATGTTTGCCATGCTCTGCACCCGTCCAGACTTAGCTTTCTCCATTAGTGTCCTTAGCCGATTCATGTCAAATCCCGGGATGGACCACTGGAATGCTATGAAATACCTCCTTAGGTACATCTCCGGCACTAGAGATCTGTGTCTAGCTTATAAGCAGTACTCTCCCCTAGACCAGCTGTACGGTTACGTAGATGCCGACTTTGCTAGTAACAAAGATAACCGAAAATCTACCACTGCCTACTACTTCACTTGGGCAGGAAACTGTATATCCTGGAAATCGCAGCAACAAATCGTTGTAGCGTTATCCTCGACCGAAGCCGAATACACGGCTGCTACTGAAGCAGCTAAGGAGGCATCTTAGGAGAGATTCTTAAAAGAAAATTCAAACCTGTGATTTACACTGATAGCCAGAGCGCCCTTTACCTTTGTAAGGATCCTATGTATCATGAGAAAACCAAGCATATTGATGTTAGGTTCCACTTCATTAGGAATAGGATAGAAGCCTCTGAGCTAGATGCTAAGAAAATTAAAGGTGATGAAAACCCTGCTGACTTTGGCACTAAAGTTGTGCCTTCTAACAAGTTCTGTTTCTGCAGGGACTTCCTGCATATAGAGAGGCCTCCTTAGCCTCTCACACCATGAGTCGACGACGGTCCGGTCGTTCACTCAGGTCCAGTCAAATTCGCTATGCTTTGATTACTAGGGGATCAATACTTAGATTAGGAGGGCAAATTGTAAAGCCTAATCTTAATCTAAGTATAATCCCGCATAAGATATAGTCGGAAGGCAGATACTATACAATTACATGTTATATTTAGGAAACACTTTTGGGTAATATTTATATTATAGTATTCGAAGTATTAATCCGGAAACATAGGGTTCCGGGTCATATACTCATACTATATAAATATATGCTAAAGTGTTACACTAAATATTCCAACAAATATGTCTTAGACTTTATGTTATATGTATACCATGTTATATTGTCTATTGTGCCATATTGTTACTTACCGGCCCACACACTGAAAGGCCCAAAGCCCAGCTTCTTCAGGCCCAGCGTCCGCACTTGCTGAAGCCCACTTACCTCTTTAGGGTTTCCAGCTTTAGGAGCTCTATATAAGGAGGTTGCTCCTTTAGGGTTTGGACACTTCAGCCGCTCCATCAGGTAAGCTCCACAGTGAAAGAAAGAGAGAGAAAAGGCGAGCGCTAGGGTTTTCTCTCAAGCGTCCTCTCCGACTCCGTTCAACGACGACGGCTTCCAGATCTAGGGCGCATCCGTTCATCGGACCCCAGATCTGAAATCGGTGAAGAAGAAGAAGCGCCTTGCTTCCTTGTCGGCGAGCTACTGGCTTGTACAAGGGTTTCCGGCGACGATCTGCGCTCCGAACGCCAGATCTGAGGGAGTTCTTCTTTCCGTTTATAGTTTCTCTCTTGTACTTTCTTTCATGGCTATTTTTGGTTGGATCGCTTGTATTCTAGTATAGAAACTGCAACCCGTATCTTGTAATCCGAAAAACGAGCATAGTGAATTGGGCCTGAGTCTCCCCGAACCTGAGACTCCGCGGAGTGAGATTTGATCCGAACCGCGTCACCACTTCCTGTTGTTCTTTATCTCGGTTTTACGTTTCTGTATTAGCTACTTTTCGAGATCTCAGAGCCTACTCTAAGGTTCTAGATCTACAAGTACGTATCAGAAAAATTAATATTAAATTAATACATATTGACGACCGAACTTAATAATTGAATTGCACCATAAAGCATACAATCATAATTATTCAGTTATGATTGCACGTAATAGAACCATATGGAAATTCGTAAGATTGTTCTTAATTTGTCAATTTAAAATGGAAACGAAAATTTAAATTTCGTTATATCAAATAATTTCCTTAAACTCCGTACCTTTTTTTTTTATACAAAGCAAGAGGGTTAGTACTTAGTAGTGTCATTTACTGGCTTACATTAGGGCTAGTTCGTCATCTAATAGCAATATCTCAAATGGCGAAAGCATGAAACTCTGGATGCGTCGTCAGCAGTTGAAAGTTTATTGTATTACGAAATTGAGCAGTGTAGTTCGTTGTAGTTGATCGATCTCTCAGAATCCATGATTGACGCCCAACGTTTCAAAAGAGTGGAACTGAAGAAGGACGTCAGACATCAATATCTCTATATATCTCCGAGCACATAGACACTTCAAAATCACATTACGGTGTTAATGATTATCAATTCAAGTTGTCACCTTTCAAAACAAACAACAATCATATTACAATGATCACGTATAATAGACCCTGTTGAGAATATGATTGTGGGGATATGATTGTGGGTAGATCCCACATTGATTAGGAAATGAATCTAAACCTTGTGTATAAGCCGGTGGGCTACCCTGTCTAACACCAATTGTTTTAGGATGGAACTCCACTCGGCTTGTATGCGCGTGTGCGCTTGACGTACGTAGCCTCCACGTCAGATGACCCATCTTGATTTAATAGACCCGATCCTAATCTCTTCAAAAATTGATCCATCCCATAAAATCGATCGGATTTAACGTCTACTTCCCTATCTAGCTAACAACGTAGTAATTAAACATGCCATTATTGACCAAAAATTTATTTATTTAATTATTTGAAAAAAGCTACCTTGCCACGTACTCCAACTTCATACGATTTTATCATTTCCGTCAAGATAGTCGGGCACTGCTATTCATCTTATCAAGACCCTAATTTAATTAGCTTCCTTAATTTTTTGAATTACCCCAGTTTTTAGTCAAGCTGAGTACGTCCTTTCAGATGAGGTCATGTAAATCTATGTGGTTGGGTAATAAAAAGAGCAAAATGAGTAGTAAAGGTGTGTAATCTTGTCAGTCACAACATTCTCATCCTAACAGATATGGATAGAATAACATTATCATCCTAACAGATATGGATAGGATCTGAGAAGGCCGTTGGAATGTGGTTGTTTCACATCGAAAATATTGAAATTACTTGAACAAATATATAAGGTTAGAGGATTATTCATATCATTCATTGCCAATCGGTTTTGAAATGAAACATTGCTAGATTTATATGTTGTTCGTATCTCTCGTATGTATGTCCGTACACTTCCTTCCTCTATCGTCTTGACCCCACCCTACCAGGCCCAGCTGAGTTTAACAAAGGCAAGCAACACCCGCCTAATTTTTGAGATTATTAATAGATCGGGTAGTGTTTTGAAATTAATAATTTTAAAAAAAAAATGTTGAAGGAGGGCGGTTTGCTTGACTTTGAAATTGATCGATTGATAACGCCACGCCCGCTCTATAAAACGGTCTCTTTGTGGGTTTTTCTTCTCACCTCACACATCTCAGCAAACCATCTCCAACTGCACTTTGAGCACTTAACACCTCAGGTGAGCAACTCCCATTATTGATCAGTGTTTCTGTCTCAATTTTATTTATATATATTTAAAAAAAATTATTTCTTTGTTTAAATAATAATAATAATAATAATAATTCCTTTTTCATCGATGCAGCGAAGAAAACATGAGCTCGGAAATGGCAAATGGGAAGAAGTCTTTCACCTTTGAAGACTTTGGATTGCTTCAAAGCAATGAGCTCTACCACGTAATTCCAAGCCTCCGATCATCGGAGGCTCAGAATTACTAATCCATTTTATATCCCATTCGCGAAAAATATGTGCTTATTTTAGAAGAAAATTAAGATTCATTTTTTTTTACAAAAAAAATAAAATAAAATTGATTAATTGGCCAATTTATATCACTAGTATAATCCATCTATATTAAATGAAAACTATCTAGTGAGCGCATGATTTTCGTGTATGATTTAATTATATTTTGAATATGAATAACCCAGGGCCCTTTTAATTATATCACTAATATATAATCCATCTATATTAAATGAAAAAAACCTAGTTAGCTCATGATTTTCGTGTACGATTTAATTATTATATTTTCATGTGCCTTGTTTGACAGTATTTGCTGAGGACAAGTGTTTTCAGTGATCCATTTTATCTGCAGAACTATAATAATTGAATTAAAACATTTTAAACCATCTCGGGGTGGTCGAGCTCAGAGCTGAAAAGGATCTCAGGGTATGTAATACCCGAACGTCTCCGGTTCGACTCTTAATTGTCCGCTCTCTATTTATCAAAATCAAGAATTTTTAAACATTTTTCGAGTCGAAAGAGTCGATGATTGCTTGTTCATATTCGGCTTGTTTAGAAACGAGTCGAGCCGAACCTAATTTAGGACTCAAGCTTAAAATTGTGCTCATAATCAGCTTGTTTAGTAATTGAACGAGCTTGATCGAGCCAAGCTTTTTTCGAGTATTAAACAACTTTACTTGCTCCTGATAATAATTTAAAAGAGATCGATTTTATAAATTTCACAAAAATTCAAACTTTTCGAGCTTGAATTGAGCCAAGTCGAGTTCAAGCTACTTGGCTTATATAACCCCATATATCCACACTTTTTATAAATTTTGAAGTTACTTTAAACAACATATAGTTCTTCATCTCAAATCATGACTTGGAAATTTTATAGTCTTTGACTGTTTGGTAATACAAGTATAGCTAGCTTTTCGGATATTTTGATTATAATATTTTAGCTGAGGTAAAATAAGATTTTAGTTTAATTAACTTTTGAATTATATCAACTCCAAACACCATAATGACTTGTGAAACAGTTTAATTAAACATATATTAATACACGTACATAATCCAACAAATTCAGCTACCCAACAACAGGCTAGTTGTGTATTACTAAATTGAGACAAACTTGTGTATTACTAAATTGACCCTTTGTCTCCTACTCAAGACTTACATTGACTATTTTTAAATGGTTAGACTTTAATTTAATGGAGTAGTTAAAAAATGGATAAAAGTTTTTAGTAACACATTTTGTACACTAATTTTTTTTTTGTTAGTGCCCATTTTGGAACGGCACCTGATGCTGGGCAATTCATAAGTTTACTATTGAAACTGATGAATGCAAAGAAGACCATTGAGCTCCGGTGTCTTCACCGGTTACTCTCTCCTCCTCACCGCCCTCTCTCTCCCTAAAGACGGCAAAGTCATCGGAGTCGACATCGATCGAAAAGCCTACGAGATTGGGTTGCCGTCCATCAAGAAGTCGGGCGTGGAGCATAAGATCGAGTTTGTCGAATCTCAAGCTCTCCCGTTCCTCGACAAGCTCCTCGAAGATGTAAGGACACATTGTCACTTCTCGAATGGGCCATTCGAGTTAAAAAGATCGAACAACCCTAACCCTAAAATTCTATGATGGTGCAGGCGGCGAATCATGGAAGCTTCGACTTTGCATTTGTGGACGCGGACAAAGCCAACTCAGCCAACTACCACGAGAGGCTGTTGAAGCTGGTGAAGGTAGGGGGAGTTATCCTCTACGACAACACCCTATGGGGTGGTACGGTGGCCCTCTCTGACATCGACGACGTCCACCCCAACAGCAGAAAGATCAGCTGGAAGCACACCATCGAGCTGAATGAGGCCCTAGCCAATGACCATCGTGTTGACATCACTCAGATCGCGCTTGGCGATGGCATGACTCTCTGCAGGCGCGTCTAATCTTCTTAACCAGCACCCTCGCTCGCATCGTGTTCGTCAGATATATTTGATCGCTACGTTGTTTGTTTGACTTGTCTTGTGAACTTGTAACGTTTTTCGTCGTCTTTTTTTTTTTTGTGACGGTCGTTGCAATATATGTTGATTGTGCCATTTCGTCGCTTATTGTTTAAGTCGATCAGTTGGAGGGTGACTTGTTGTAATAAAGAGAGGGTTGGGTTGATCAATTAAACTACATATCCGTTGTAAATGATACAACATTTATGAAATTCCCAATCACTCCATAAAGATTTCTCTATCTTTGAAAAGTGCATAGTTAATACTTATAAAATACAAGTATATATTTTGTTACAATTTTCGTGTATGATTTTCATGAAATCACGGGATTTAATTATTTATTTGAAGATGGCTCAAAAAATACCACAAAATAAACTTGACACATCTCCTATTTTGGATAGCTCGAAAACGATTCCTATTTTGCTATTTTGTATAGCTTGACCGAGATTTTAGAGGATCTAACATAGTATCAGAGCCAATCCAGTGCCTGGTTTAGATTGATGACTTTTGTATTAGAAGTTGGATCCCGGGATTTCCCATGACCTAACGAGATGGAACCGTGCAAGGAATGGAGTGGTATATGATTGTATCAACTCGATCAAGATCCTCTAGTCCACATATGTGTTCCAATATTTAACTCGTTCACTCTCGTCGCTTAGATTTGTGAACTTGAGGATCCTGACTCGTAGTGAATCCATACATATATCCTTTCTATCATCACAAATTATCTGTTTAATTTACAAATTTAAGCTGGTAGCTAGTAACTGACATACAAGTTTCAATAACAAGAACATCAAAATGCAATGTGCAAAAAAAACACTATATATTTTGGATGCATTTCCTATGTATTTACATCGCAAAAGTATATGATCTTCAATGGCAAGGTGAGATCAAAATTCGCTAAATTCGAGTAGCTAACCAGAAGAAGCGAGAAGGCAGAACATGATGAGGGACGAAGTGTAGATCAGTATCCAGCTGAGGAAGGCCAAAACAACCGAGAACTGGAATTTCGAGCATTCATTCCCGGCTATGCACACTCCCACGTCGTGGAAGTACAAGAGCGTTATCCCTGCGCAGGATGATGCAGCCGATAGTGACAGTGTTCCTGTGACCTGTTCACGGTTAAGAGTTAACTATCAAAGCCGAAAACATGAACAGGCAAAGTGGTGTGGTGTTATAACAGGGCTTGGTTTACCCAGTCTCCAACTGCGAAAAGGATTATCATGAGAGGGCTTCGAAGTGCTTTCTTCCTTATCAGGGCGTATGTGTCCAACAACGCCAGGGCGAAGCTCCATGTCACTTGCAATCCCATGGATGCAACGAGGAAGCTGCAAGGTAGGACATCAAGTATCAGGCTATCAGCAGTTCGCGTACTAGGCAAGTGCTTCGTATATTTGATTCCGCCAATGTCAAGGCTTGTTTCGTATAAAATCTTCTTCACTACACCATCTTAAATCACGAAAGGTGTATATCGACACATCCACTAGGAAGTATAAACCATAGAAGACACCATTCCTTAGACAATGATCAACTGCAACAAAGGTGCAAATAACCTTTCCTTCAAAGGCATTGCAATCTTCAACAACCACTACTTTTCAGTTCACCAATCACCACAGTTAAATCAACAGCAGATCACTTAATCCACGAATCTATTGGCTCTAAAATCAATCGAAATCTATCAGATTACATGGAGCTAATCCTCAACAACTATCCCTTTACTAATAGATTATCCCTAAATATCAATATGCAACCATTTTTTTTTCATTCCAATCAACCAATCTCTGAAATCAATCAAAATAACAGCAGATTTTGAATCATCCCCAACAAAACAAAGAAGATGATATCAAATTGCAACCAATTTCGCCATGGACATCAGTAAAAACTGTGAAATTGAACAGATTCAGAATCATCCCCGAACAAAAGTAAACAGGAAATTGAAATTGGACTATGAACAAAAGCAAGAAAAGCATCTGAATTTCAGAAAATTAGAGTGGGGGTGAGTACCAGAAAGCGGTGAGGTTAGGGAAACCGGGGGAGGAGGCCATGAAAGCAACAGAGCCAGCAGCAAAAACACACTGAGAAACCCTAAGAGCGAGGCCAGTTACGGTGCCAGGTGTCCCTGCGAACTCCTTCATCTTCCCAATCTCTCTTCAATTTCAAAGATCTCGGGATCTTGACGGGGGTTTATGAGTGCAGAAACCCCATTCAAACCTCTTTTTGATGCAAACAGTGAAAAGGAAGGGGGCTCTCAAATCAATTCATACCTTCCCCCACCCACCGATAGTAAGGAATTTATGTGGATTTGGAAATGTCTTTTTTTGGCAAATTAAAGCGCAGGCCGAAACGGAAACCCTCATCATCTCATCAACCCCAAAATTGAGCGGCTGACAAGTGTTCTACCTCAATCTATCCACTCCTCCTGGAATTTTGATTCTGATTCTCCATTGTTTGATCTTAAATGCAACGGTTACTGGTTTCTTTCTTCTTTATTTTTATTTATTTATTTAGGATAAATTTCTTATTTGGTTAGTGATGTTATTAATTAGGTTTCTAACGAAATCAAATCCTCTATCTTCGGTGTTTGTCCCCTTCCCTGTCCCCCACATAATCATCTATTTAAAGAAAAAATAAAAATTATTAAAAAAAATTTTGTTAATTAAAATAAAAAGAAAATGAAAGGGGTTTATGAGAGGAGACAGGAGACATGGACAAAGAGTGGGGACAGAGGATATGATTTCGATTTCTAACCTATCAAATGAGTTATTCACGACTTTAATGTTTCTACCAGAGTTTATGATAGACCTTCTGTTAAATCTCAAATGAGATCCAAATACAGTATAACTGACACTCGAAATAATCCAAACTAAAGGTACGTCTTAGTAAAATGTTAAATGTAAATAGTGAAATAATCAAGATCCGAAATAAATGAAAATCAAGGTAACCGAAATACAAGATAGCTACAATTTAAAATGAGCGTAAACCTGATTCAACCCAAATGACTAAATCATTTAAAGTTATTTGAAACATGAATAATCCGACTGAAATTAGTTTTTACCCACCCGATTGCTACCTCAAGACAAGTATTATTCCAAAAGGCAAGCCGTTTATGCAGCTAAAAGAAACATCAAACTCGGGCAGAAATGTTAGTGACATAAATACCTATTTTGATAAATTGGGAAATGGGGATATATGTAATTCGGATATATAAACGTTTAGGATCAATCAAGAAATTTACCCCTCCATAAATAATGCATGGTTTCCTAAGGAAGTAAACAGCTACCATCAGGTCCAAAAGGAGAGCCCATTAAGACAATGAAATCATATAGGGCCTGATGGGCCAAAAATAAGGCCCACTATCAAAAACAATAGGGTAAACCGCAGAAAACCACCCTTTAAATATGACATATTGCCTATAACCACCCCTTAAATGTAAAATTGCGGCAAACCACCCCTTATATATAGTCTGTTAACAAAATGCCACCCATTCCCTATATTCCGTTTGCTTTCCGTTAAAATTGTTTGAAGTTACTGTTTTACCCCTACTTTGCATATCCTCTACTGGAGCCCCAATCTCTCTTGCGTTTTTTACTCACCCTCCAATGCCGACCGGTCATCTCTGCAAGTCTTACCGGAGTCCGGAGGTTTGAGTATAAGTTAGTAGCTTTTTGGCCTCGACAGAGGTTGGTACGTTCATGATTCACCTCTATATCCGGTGGCTTCCCAACCTATCTTCCTCTTGAGGCTCTCTCCTTGCTCCTACTCCGGCTTCGACTTCTCCGATCAACAAAACGCTCTCTCGCCAATGTTCCGCATATGGGCATAATTTTTGCTATTTTAGCTTCATTTCGTATTAATAGGAAGCCTTTGTGTTCGAATTTGGTTTGATGCAGACTGTTTTTTGATTTGGAAATTAGGGCTTTTGGTGTTCATCAACCCAAAGTCATAAATTAGAAAATTAATTAGATTTTGCATTGATATTGAATGGGTGATCAATTCCACTGGGAAATTTTGGAAAGGAATAGCTAATTAATTTCAATTTTGGGGTTTCTTGGTTGATTTCCGTTCTCAATTTCCTGTTAGAAATTAAAGTTTTTATTAGGGGGATGGTTGGGGTTACAGCTTAGATAAAAGGGGATATGAAGGAGGAAAAAGACAGGGGAGATCTATGGCAACAACAAGCAGCAATTTGAAGAAGAAGAGCCCGGAAAAAAGATCATCGATGGTTGGGGTTGTCCACTAACAAGATGATGAATAGTGGTGTTACCGGTGTACTGGTGTGTAATGGTGAAATCTTAAATGAGAATATAAAAAAAGTTTAGGGGTAAAATAGTAACTTCAAACAATTTAAATAGCAAGCAAACGGAACATATAGAATGGGTGGCGTTTCGCTAACGGACTATATGTAAGGGGTGGTTTACCGCAATTTCACATTTAAGGGGTGGTTATGGGCAATATGCCATATTTAAGGGGTGGTTTTTTGTAGTTTACCCAAAACAATATGATATGCTACTTTACGGAGTATGAATCTTGTTTACATAGACCTCACACACCAACATAGAAGAGAGTAGATGCAAATAAATAACTCAATTGCATTCAATTCAACAAAACACATACAAACTTAACAAATACAAAGATACATTACATAGAATGAATAACCTTATAACATCAAAGTACATGGTGGCCTGGTGGGTTCCTCGTCATAAAAAAAAAAAAAAATACATGGCTAACACTTTGGCTTGTTTAAAAGCACATGGACGATAACCGTTACACTTCCATATTATTCTTCACATGTTTGGGAATGATCATCGACAATTTCTTATTTTGATTGATTGAAAAACTTATGAGTTTTCGTTCAAATCTTGAAGTGGTCAAGTGCAGGGGTGCCATCCTGCCCTGTCGCGAAGTAGCACTGCAAGTACTCCTTGTTGGTGGTTTCCCTATAAACTGGCGGGGTTTCCTCCGACAACAACTCCTTGATGGGCCCGAATGGTCTAGGGTTGTGGAACACGGGCCTAAAGAACCCGGCTACTGAGATCCTTGGACCCACCTTCTTAGACTGAACTCGGTGAACCACACTCTTGAGCTTGTCATTCGACACAAGCTACATCCATTAACATATCAAACTTATGTTACATTGTGATCCTTAAATATTTATACTCGACACTTAAAAATAGACAGAGGAAGTAATGCAACTCGCATAGGTAACAAATAAGTGATTGAATACACCAAATGTTACCTGAAGAAGGTCGCCGGTGTTGATGACGAGAGCGCCGGGAACGAAGGGGACATCGACCCACTTGTCTTGGTGGAGGACTTGGAGGCCGCCGACTTGGTCTTGGAGGAGGATAGTGAGGAAGTCATTGTCCTTGTGGTTGTTGATGCCTATTGCCTTTTCGGGTTCGGGGCAGGGCGGGTAGTAGTGGCCCAACAACATCATCTCTTGGGCACAGTCCATTTCCTTTAGATGGGCCGGGCTCAGGCCCATCGCCTCCGAAAACAGCTCAAACAATGTCTCCCCTACCCTTATCACTTCCTTCGAGTATTCAACAATTATATCTCTAAAGGAGGAAAAAAATGCATCAGTTTAGTATCAGATCTCATACTCTCATATTCAAATATTCAAGTTAAATCATCTAAGAAACAGGGAAAAATAAAATAAAAATCAAACACAATTAATTGGTACATTGACTAATATAGTTAATGGATATCTTCTTCTTTCAGTCTTTGACTATATTTTTTCTTAAATGGTGGGACAAATTTTTAAATTCAAAATTAATTTGTAAGTTCTACTGACAACAATGTACGCAACTGCTAATCGAGATCGATAAGTCGATCAAGCCAACATTATCAAGTTAATTATCACTATTTAGAGTACTTTCAGGATTATCTTTTTATTGACCGGATTTTTCTTCATTTTTTCCTTTTCACTAGGTATGATTTCATATACTAATTATATGAATCTAATATTCATATTATATTCTCAAGTTATATTTGATGTGACTTATGCATCATTATGAACAGAGATGTAACTAGGGGCGGACTGACATCCGCTCCAGCCCGTCTCATTTTTTAAAAATTAAAAAATAGAAAAAAAATATGTATTTTATTAGAATAAAAATTTTGTTAATGAAAATTATAAATATATATTTATGTAAATTAGTCTATCTAGTCCACCCAAATTTTATTTTATGATTCCTTCTTGATTATGAGCAACTATGAAACTAAGAGATTGTGGTTCATACACCATAAAAATAGCCCACCAAACTTATATATTGTTTAATCAATATATGTCATAGATTCAAAAGCATAATCGGATTAACTATAATGTATATAGAAGTAGGTAGTAACTTAATTGTTAGTCGTTTTGGACATCGTACCTGCAAACTGGAGGCAATACCTCTGGGTCAACCGGGTCGGGCCTCATAATAGCAGTGATAGTATCCCTCCAGTTAGTAACGGGCCCATCATACAAATAAAAGTTAGAGTTGTATATAAACTTCTTTCCAACGGTATACTCCCTTGTGTAATACTTCCTCTTCTCTTCCACATCTTGTTCATGGAACATCCTCACCCCATCCCTTATTGCCTCCAGCATCTCCACCGGGATCCCGTGGTTGATGATCTGGAAGAATCCCCACCCCTCGCAGGCCTCAATGACCCGCTTCACGATCTCCTTCCTCCGGCAGGGGTCACCAGAGGTGACACCCTCAAGATCGATGGTGGGGATGGTTAGGTGGGCTGCCTCTTCCTCCGATGCCACAGGCAGGTGGTCGAGAGGGTGAGGCTTCTCCTTGACGAAGATCTTGGGGAGCTTGTCGACACCTGCGTCAAGGAGACCCTTGACGCCAGCTTTGGTGTCGTCAAAGACTTTTAGCTCAGATGTCCGATTGTAGTCTGGAGGAGTGTTGGTAACCATGTTGGTGGTTTCGATGGATTTTAGTGTATGGGATACGAATAGATCGGATCGAACGGGAAAATATATAGGAAGTAATAAGTTTATTTTTATAGGTGATCAAGAGAGTGTGAGTAGGAACTAAGTTGATGGATTTTTTGCTTTGGTGAATATGGTATAGCCATTAGCATTTTATAGGAGGAATTTTATGTTATGTAAATATTAAATTTGATCATTAATTTTGGGTTGTTTATTGAATTTTGACTTCTTGGTATGCATTAAGAAAATGTCAACCCTCTCAGTCAAACTCTGCATATGCAAGAATATGGCATAAGTTCATGTGAAAATATATATATTAGGAGAAAAAAATGCAATTGAGTAGGTAACAGTTGAATTTTTTTCTAAGAGAGACGTTACTATATATCCAAGAGTTTTGCTAATTAATTATAGTAATAAATAAATAAAATTAGCTAGGAAGTAAACTCCAAACGTTATACATCCTTAAGATTTTATTATCAATTCATTATTTATTGAACAGTAAAATCTTATAATTAAAAATATTTATATTAATTATTAACTTTGTATTTTAAGTTGTTATAATGCCTATTATTTGTATGATTGCTTGAAAATGTTTTTAAAAAAATTCAAATAAACTATTTTAATAACAAAAATAATTTTAATATAATTGAATATTAAAGAAATAAGAACACAAAATTTGATTACCAATAACTTGATTGACTTTCCTAAATATATTATCTAAACGAATTATAACGTTTTGGCATGATGAATTGATGATGGGTATGTACGTAAATTGTCAAAAACTACAATTTTCAACTTTGTTTATCACTAATAAATTCATACACATATATTATATACCATTAGCAGGGAATCTTGCTGACCCTTAGCAAAATATGAATAATGACATTAATCTTCAATAATTTTATCACAAAAAAGTTACGACAAAAATAAGCTATTTAATTATTTCACATATATTGCATATGTGTGAAACAGTTTCTAACTTTATAAAAGAAAAATATCACATATTTGTTAAAATTTGAGGCTATACAATTTAGTAAGATTGATTTAGTAAAAATAATGAGAGATTTTCTACCACTATACTTATTTACTTAGAATTAGCAATATTATTCGTGTATGGTGTACTGAAAAAAAAAAAATGAGCTTGCTAATTATGGTAAATATTGTAAAGGGCATAGGTTAAATTATTTTTAATTGCTTTATTACATTAAGGAGTCTTTCATGAATAAGTTTCTTAACATATATTATATATTATAGGGATATAGATTAGAAAGACTAATTATTATTATTTTTGTTAATTTTCTCTTTATTTAGTCAAGATGTGTTTTTTTAACGGTTTCGCTATATACACCCTAAATCTTGCACGTCAATTCCGACGTGCAGGATTAAAAAGGGTTAATTATTTTTTTTAAACGTTAATTAGTCAGAAGGCTTGCATGTCGAAACGGACGTCCATTATTGATGTTGGATTTGCGGTGTATATAAAAACACCTTTTTTTAATTTTTTTTTTTTTGTTGATAACAGAGGGTTTGGGTGGTGTCAACTATAGTTAGTTTGTCTTCGAATAGCATTCTGAATGACGAGAGTCTAGAACTCAAAATGTGTCACTAGTAGTTGGAGATCCACCGTATGACAATGTCGAGCAATGCAATGCAATGCACTAATATGTTGATCACCCCGAAAATCTGATTCGTGCCCGACCACCATCTCAAAAGCATGGAACTAAATTAAAGAAGGATCGAAGATCAGCATCTTAATCTCCCAATGATACCTCCAGGCTCCCGATTCCCAATGTTAATGATTGTCAAGTTATTGCCTTTCATTACCAATTATCACATGTGTCTCACACCAAGGGCCTGGACACAACAACAACCGTGTAGGCGGTGGAGTACGGTGAGGATCCTCTAGTCCATTTTTATGATCCACTTTATAGTCCGCTTTCTTTTATTGGTTGAAATCAATTATAAAACTACCCTATTTATTAAGAAAATTAATAAAATAATTCAGCACATCTAATCACGCGATACGGACTACATAATGGATTGTAAACGTGGACTAGAGGATCTCAATCAGAGTAGCAGTGATCCTCTTCGTAAATAACCTTAGTGATTTTCGGGTTTAAAAATTGTTATTGGATGTAGTATATTTTTCCCAACCTCGTTCCTCTATCGTGTTTGAGTCATTAAAACTATTTTATTTTTTATTATTCAAATTTCTCATCAATATTTTTTTAAGAAGAAGAAGCAGCACTTTAATTAATATTTTTTAAATCAACATTTAGCTTATATCTTTTTCACTTTGCATTAGCTTATATCTTTTTCATTTGCAAAGTTTTATATTCCCCCATTCGGAAAAACATATCATTTACTCTTTTTTTTTATCAGGTAAGAATTCGAGTTCATACATATCTGAAACTCGAGGGCCGACAAGCCGGCAAATGGAAAAACCATATAAAAACCAAAATAATTAAACAACAAAATCAAACGGTGCAACCCAGACAAAAGCAAACAGGAAGTGGCTGAAGATGACGGACGAAGCCAAGCCCCACACTGAAGCAGAACCGTAAGTTAGCGAAACATCAGGAGCCGATCATCCTGTGGGCAGTGAGGACGTAACTCCAAGGAAGCAGTCGACCCGAAAAGAGGAGACGTCATGATACACACTACCATGACTCCAACAATTATCCCGACTCCAAACGCCAAAACCAGATCCATGGAGAAGAAACACCAAGACACACCAACGTAGAGCCCAACAATGCCCGGATAAAGAGTACCCGAAAACCCTATCGGGATTTAGATAACTCTAACGGGGTTTAGTACATGCTCCTACGAGCCCAATAATAGTTGTTTATTAAAATTTTGTATATAATATTATTATGAGAATTGGTAACTTGTGCACAAGGCTTAGGATGTGCATTGTGCACAAAATATTATTCGGTGAAATGTGAAACATTATTTAGTGAAATTTGAAGCATTATTCGGTGAAATGCGAGTATTGTTTAGGGGAATATGAAACATTATTTGGTGAAATTTGAAGCATTCCATATAAATTGTAACTATTGTTTAGGGAATTGAGGTTTCTTTTATTTGAAATGGATAAATAAAAAAACTAAATATTATTCGGTAGAATGTTATAAACTATTCAGTGGAATTGAGACGTTTTCATCTGAACTGAACGGAAAAAAAAAACATAACAGTGTTCGGTAGAATGTTTCACATTTCACCGAATAATGCTTAAAATTTCACCGAATAATGTTTCACATTTCACCGAATAATATTTGTGCACAATGCACACCCCTTACCCTAAGGGGTGTGCACTCTGGAACCACTCCCATATTATTATAATTAAGTTTAAAAATAATTAAATTTTATCCTTTCGGACTTCTTTGGGCCCAAACAAAAAAACTTGGACCCAAAGCACAAAGCCAAATCCAAACCCATTTGCCAGCCTGCGGGTCACCTTCGGGCCCAAGGAGACCCAAAGAAGTAGTAGGCGATTCGATGAAGCCGAGCTCTGGGCAAACAGACAACCGGCGTCGGAGCTGGCGAGCCCCACAGAGGAACCGCAGTCGGACCAGCCCAGAACGCTGCCGAGGGGACAATAAACGAGATATTTTACCGAACCTATAAAGTAGTATCCAAATCAAGCAATCCCGATCAAAGTCATTCATATATATATATATTCAGGCTATTCAGCTGTAAGTCTCAAAGTGTTAGCTAAAACGCAAATTCAATTGCTTAAAAATTGGATTTCAATATTTAATTATAATAATCCGATATTGAAAGTTGAAACTGCGGCTCACCGTCCTGACTACTGAATCCTGATCGATCAAGTTTTGATTTTTTGAAGTTGTTGGCTGTTGGGGTAAATGCTAAATTAAATAAACTTTAATAGGCGTTGTTAATTCAGTCAAAGCGTTTACGAAGCCGAGATATTTAATTATTTATGCATATGTGTTATTTCGTGAAAATAATGTTATTTTTTTTTATCCGATACGTGACTCTTATCAACTGGTCATGTTGTATATCATCAACCTATTTAATATGGAATTGTTATATCGGATCAATCAATAATTAATATTGTGCACATATGCATAGGTAAATTCAACATATATAAAATAAGTATAATATAAGAGTTTTATTTTGTTTTTAAATTGCTTTAAAATATATGTTAATTGGATTTATTGCAAATAATTTGCAATTTGTAAAAAGTTAAATAGTCTAATTGTTCAGCGTTGATGTGCGGGAATTGATCCAACTCAGACTTTGACCAACTGCCTTAAAATATGACGAGTTTATTACTAGGCATCAATTGACTACCTCCAGTATCTCTCACACTAAATGCTTGCACAATCGATGTGGGATTCACATTGTTGTGGTCATCTTTGTTCGATGATCGATGAAATCAAGTTTTTTGAAACTGTGTTGTCTTGATAGTCATCAACAAAATAAAATTCATACAGATCAAAAAGCTACAATCAATATAACAGTAAATGGATTGAGGATTGATCTCTGTGTTGCGTTGATCAAATCCTGAAGTGGGAAAGAGCGGAAGTGCCATCGAGGCCTTTGTTGTTGTAGAACGCAACGTAGTCCCTCACAGTGGTCTCGCGGTACCTTGGAAGGTTATCCTCGGACAACAACTCTTCAATGGGTCGGACAACCCTTGAGTTACGGTCCAGGTTCGTGTTGAAGAAGCACGCTATCGACATCCTCGGCCCCTTCTTGTTCGCCAACACTCTATGCTCCACGCTCTTGAACTTGTCATTTGTCATTAGCTGCACATTCACAACAAATCTATATATGCTCAAGCCTTATAGCCTCAAGGCTTTCTTAACACTTTAATATTGGATTCTTAATTAAAGAAATCAAACATTAATTGGTTAGTAAATTTTAGACTTGGTTCTCCACACTTCTATATATGGTTTTTCTATTTGAATTTCTAAATTATGATAATATGAATGGTTGATGTTTGAATTATATATATAGCATGTGTTGGTCTTCAAAGTGATGTTTGAATTATATATATTAGCTAATATACGTAGATAGATTTATATTTGTATTAGCTAAAATATCTATATATAGATAGTTAGATTGTAGTTTTGTGAACATTTTACATAAATTACAACTAGATATTGTTGTAATAATATTTTAGGTCGCCAATCAGCATCTATTCATTTACTTTAGATTCGGTTTTTTTTTCTGGGTGGATTGACAATCTCTGGCTATTTCCTTTTTATATTAACTTTGCAGACTTCGTACAAGGACGGGTTTATGATCTAATTGAAAGTGGAAAACTAAATTAAATTATATTTTATCTTTAAATTATAAAAGTTATGAATATGTCTTTTTCGAAAATTTCCCAAAATAAACCAGTTTATATGCACGATAGAAGCCCTTAGTATGATTTATATCATTTTGTTACTTGTTTTCTTGATTTCAATATATTTTCCCATTTTGGAGCGACGAATCAAGGAATTTATTCATATTTTGGGATTTAAAAAAAAAAAAAAAACTTTTTAGTTTTTTACCACTAAAAATGATTACCTGTAAAAGATCGCCAATGTTAACCACAAGAGCCCCTGGAACAGGAGGAAGATCAAGCCACTGACCCTCAAACATCACCTGGAGCCCACCGACCTCCTGATCCTGCAGCAGCACCGTCATGAAGTCGTTATCCCAGTGCCCGGTGGTCCCCATGGTCTTCTCGGGCTCCGGGCACGGCGGGTAGTAGTGGCTGATCAAGGCCAGCCCATCTGCGCAGCCCAGGCCCAATAGCTTATCCGGGCCAAGTCCAAGCCCATCCGACATCAGCCCAAATAACAGCCTGCCTACGTCGATGACTTGGCGTCCGTACTCCAGTAACACCTCCCTGCACGGCAGCTGCAGCTCCTCCTTGCTCGGCGGGTCGGGCGCTATCATACATAGGAAGCTGTCCCTCCAGTCGGCTGCGTGGCGGCGCGTGAAGAGGTCGAAGTTGCTTTGGTGCACTATCCTCCTCCCTGCCAAATCGCGTGTGTAGTATTGCTTCTTGACCTCGACATCCTCCTCGAAGAATGATCGCGAGCTCGCTAGTGCCTCATCTAGGGTTTCCCGGGAGATGCCGTGGTTCACAACCTATACAGTGAGAGAATGAGACCAAAAGTGTCACACATCACAAAAACAAGTCATAGTAAATGCTAATTAAGGTTAATTAGGCCTAATTAAACATATATAATAATACATCCAAATCAAAGAAGCTGGATAGATTGGTTGAGAAGATAACTTGCCTGGAAGAAGCCCCATGTTTCACACGCATGCTTGATCTTGTCAATGGCTTGGGATCGGAGGGCGGCGTCATCACATACCCCTTGCAGGTCTATGGTTGGGACCAGGGCAGCCGCGGTGGCTGGGCTGGTGTTTGAGGGGTGGTTTTCTTGTTGTTGGTGGTGGACGAAGATACGGGGGATAGATGTGATTCCGGAGTCAACGACGCCTTTGACTCCGGCTTGAGTGTCGTCGAAAGCTCTTAGTTCAGCGGCTAGGTCGAACGACGCCATTATTGTACGTGGAGCTTCTCAGAAGCAATTTCCTGTAAAATGATGGATGTAGGCGGAAGATAATATTTCGCACTATTTTTGGTGGTTGTAATTTTCTACTAGAAGAGTGGGTGGGCATTCATTAAAATAAAGGAGGCTAATTACATAAAACCATGACTTTTCACAAAGTTACCCAAATAAGATTTTAGAGTAGCTTTTTGTAATTTTCTATATTACATGTTGATTTTGTGAAAATTCTATAATTTTAAGGGTGGGATTTATATATGTGTGTGTGAAGAAAATATTTCGAAATAATAGACGAACTATTGTCTTGTAAATTGAAAGGTAGGGTCATGTACATCGCATTAAAAAAAAAACAATTCAAACTCAACCGATGATAACAAAATAATCAGTCCATGTGGAAATCAAGGAAGACCCATAGAAGAATATGAATATTGATAATACGGGAGAGTCAAAGACACATGCAAATAATAGTAACCCTCCAAAGGAAAGAATATCTCATAAGTGTAAATTAACGATATGGTTCTCACATAAATAAATTTTTTTTTGAAAACAACGAACACAGTCACGATAACCTCAATCATCAGATACTCAATATAGTAACCACATTTAAAACTAAGTCATTCTTTAACCCAAGTCACAACAAGAAAGAAAGGCAAGTTATTTAACCAAAAATTTAACTTGCAAAAAGTGTTTCTCAAAACAGGGTAATTTTGCGTAAAACCATCATTTAAAACCGTTTTCTTTGCAAAGTCACACCCATCAGGAGGACATCATCAAATTTTCGTTAATTGAATATTAAAATGTGTGAAAAATAAATTATATCCGTTGTTTTTATTATTATTTTACTTTATCAAATTGGTATTAATTAATTTTTACCTTTTTAACATGGTTTTTTCAAAAGTAATTTTTTTTATAAAATATCATTTTTTATATATTTTTTCACACTTATTAGTAAAAACACTATAAAATAGATATAATTGATGTTTTATATATTTTAAAAAGTGTATATTACTAAAGGAATACTTGAAGTAAATAAAATTTTAAAAAATTATATTTCATATAGTTTTTATTATTCTAAAAATATGTTCACTATTCCACATACATTTTTAGAATAATAAAAACTATATGAAACATTATTTTTTTAAAATAATTATTTTCTTCAAGTAGCCCTAGTATTACACATTTTTTATATGTATAAAACATAAATTACACATCAATTTTTTATAGAGTTTTTAAATTTTTTAAATTTTTTTTTTTTGATATTTTATAGTGTTTTTTGCTTTTGAAAAAAATTCAAAAAGTTAAATATCAACTAATACCAATTAAATTGGGTAAACTAATACTACCTCCGATCCAAAATGTAAGTCGTTTGACTTTTTAACACGTATTTTAAGGAGCTAAAAACTATATAATATATTAACTTTTTTATTATTATTTTTTTACAATTCAATACTTATTACCAACAAATATTAAGTTGTAAAAAAATAATTTTAAAAAAGTTGATATTTTATATAGTTTTGGGCTTCTTGAAATACGTGTTGAAAAGTCAAACGACTTATATTTTGGATCGGAGGGAGTAATAAAAATAAGGGGTATAATTGAATTTTCACACTTTAACATTTAATTAACGAAAATTGGGTGATAGGTGTGACTTTGCAACAAAAACTGTTTTAAAAGGTGGTTTTATGTAATTTTCATTTTAAGGGTTTTTTTTTTTCAAAACGCCATATTTAAAGGGTGGTTTTCTGCAATTTTGTAAAATACACAAAATCATTTAGCAGCCCATGTTGAAATTGAATGCAGTGGCTTGGGTTTTCAACACTACAAGACAACTTAAAATGCTGAGACTGAGTGGCTGTGAATTTGTTGTAGTTGCAACAGATAAGATTTGATAGAAATCTTTGAATGAATACAAAAAGATATGGTGATCTCACACTCAATTATGCATAGTTTGTGTTATTAATCAACTATGAAGACTGTGACAGGTTGGGGCTTCTTAGAGCCTATAATGTAGCAAAGGAGACGAGGCTTCGAGCCCTCGGTTATTCGAGTAGAAGACGTAGTCCTGCACCGTTGTCTCGCGATACTTTGGAGGGTTCTCCTCCAACAACAGCTCGTTGATGGGTCCGTATTTCCTCGATGCAGCTTGCAGGCTCGTGCTGAAGAAGCATGCCACCGATATCCTTGGCCCTGCTCTATTCGCTAGCCCTCGATGCTCTACGCTCTTGAACCTGTCGTTCGATATAAGCTGCAGAAGAGAGTCGCAGGAAACACAAACCAGTAAAGAGAGAGATCATCTATGAAAATCGACAAGACTCGAATGTTTCACTTGCCTGTAAGAGATCGCCTACATTGACCACCAATGCACCCAGGATTGGAGGCACATCGACCCATTGATTCTCGTGTAGGACTTGTAAGCCGCCAATCTGATCCTGCAACAGCACTGTCAAGAAGTCGTTATCAGTGTGTTTGGACGCGCCAAGAGCGACCTCTGGCTGAGGGCATTCGGGATAGCAATGGCAAATCGCAACCATCCCTTCTGCGCAGCCCATTTCCTTCAGGTGGCCTGGCTTTAGTCCCAGAGCCTCCGACACCAGCTCAAAGAGCAAGAAACCGAGGTCCATCACTTGGGCAGAGAACTCCAAAAAGGTTTCTCGGAGAGCCTCTGGCAGGTCGTCGGGATTAGGTGGAGTGGGTGCCACGAAGGTGTAGAAGGTGTCCCTCCAGTCAGCAGCCCTTGTTCTGCTGTAGAGATCAAAGTTGCTGTTGTACACAAACCGCTTGGTCACATCTCGTGTGTAGTACCGTTGCTTGATACCGTCGTCCTGATAGTAGAATCCTCGGACACATCCCAGCATGCCTTCCAAGAGTGAAGGTGGGATGCCGTGGTTGAGGACTTGGAAGAATCCCAACTTCTCGGATGCATCCCTGACCTTGTTGATGATCTCTGAGCGGTACTTTGGATCTTCTTTGATGTTGTGGAGGTCTATGGTCGGGATGATGGTGTCGGGGCTTAATGGTTCGGACAAGGATTCTGGTGGGTGGATGAAGATGGGCGGCACAGATGAGATTCCTGCATCAAGAAGGCCTTTGACACCTGATTTTGTTTCGTCGAAGGCCTTCACTTCAGCAGCTCTGGACACCATTTTAGGAGATTGGAAAGGTCTTGAATGGAGCTCAAAATGCTGAGTAATTATAAAGGCCCCCAAAACAGACTATAAAAAGGGCAACTTGCATAATAACACCAACGGTAGCAAGGGCCCAACTCGTCTTATCTCATAAAAATATGAATTACCTCAGGAGCAGTCAAAATGCAACTTGCATAGTAAGATCTTGAAGCTTGATCTAAATCCATATAAACACCATCACAAACTGTGTCAAACTGGTCAATTCAACTAAAAAAAAACAAACACTATCAAATTCAGATCGATCTTGAAAAATATTCAACATCAATTCTGAAGATACAACTCTAGAAACTATCATGGTTTACTAAATCAGGTTGCAAGCTGCAAACAACAAGAGCGACTCAACGGGCAAATTAGTATTAAAAACCTTTAGAACTTGCCATACACAAGGGTTGTTTCGTGAGATTGATTCATAACAAAGAATGTGAAATTCAAAATGTCATACTTCTATCTAGAAAGACATTTGTCTGAGATGAAAGAACGAAAGAGGAAGACTGAAGACAAAAAGATAGAGATAATCGTCTCTGAAACACCTATCTGATGGGGCGCATCAAGGTCTGGACTTGAGTTGCTTTGTTACATACTTCCTCCGTTCCATAATACATGTCCTTTTACTTTTCGGCACGTTTTTTAAGGAGCGAAATACTCTATAAAATATTATTTTTTTAATTAATTTTTTTATACAATTTGATACTTGTTACTAATAAGTATCAAATTATATAAAAAAATTAATTAAAAAAATAATATTTTATAGAGTTTTTCGCTCCTTAAAAAACGTGACCAAAATCAGAAGGACATCTATTGTGGAACGGAGGGAGTAGTTTTTTTCTTTGTGGTCTTCTTCCTCATTTGCCTCCTGACAATCATTTTTTTCATGGCAATGAAGAATAGTAGTGCTCCCAGCAGTTGCACATTCTGCATTTCATAAAAAGATAGGATTTTGACAAGAGAATGCCAATTGTATTTACATTATCCAGATGAAATGCATACGATGCACATATTTAAATGTTTTTTCGAGAGACAGCTCACCTGTGTAAACTTGGCAAAAAGTGGAGAAAACTGTTTTTTGTCTGCATCATAGCTGTAGAAGTCATACAGGATAGGTGTAGAAAGTGCTTGATACACAATCTGCAAGGAGATTACAATCAAATGGTAAGCCTGGTTCAGTTAACTCGTACAAAACCAGGATCAAACTAATCCGCAGATATAGAATATATAACCTAACGTACCAACAGATAAGCTCCAAATGTGCTGCCAAATATAAAGAGGAGGCTACCAAGACCCTTGACAGCTATTGTAGTAGCCACTAGATATTTCATCTACACAGAAATGATAACAGTATTAATTTTTGCAAGAGTGGCACTTAATAGGAAACTCAATATGAAATAACCTTGAACAGAAACAAATCTCAAACCCATTACCTCAACCGCAGGCAGTTTGAACCCAGTTTGAGATAACACATTTTGCGATAAAGCATCAAATTTGGGTCTCAAGGTCCTGGCTGCAAGGCCCCCGTCAACACCAAATTCATTGTATCTACAACAAAAGCACATTATGCTAAATTGATAATCCACAATGAACACTAATAAGGGTGCAATATGGGCAGGAGTAAGTAATCATTTACATCATAGAGAACGATGGCACACTAATCTTCTAAATAGAAGAAATTCCAAGCGTTTCTATTACTAGCTAGTTTCTAGTACAAAATATTCATATGATTAGACTTCAATTATAATGTTACGACTTCTAATCCTAAGAAGTAGGAACTCCTTCACCATGGACTCTCATTACATTCTCATCATATGATCAACCTTCCCATAGGCAATCTCCCAATCAAGAAAACAACGGCAAAAAAAGATCAAAATGACTCATTGCATTCCCAATTTCCCATCATATGATCAACCTTCCATAGGCAATATCCCAATCAAGAAAACAACGGCAAAAAAGATCAAAATGTTAAAGTACTCCCTACGAAATCACCTTAAAGACAAATTTCATGTCGTAAGACTCAAATCCTAAGTAAAAGGGCCTTTTCCACCAGATCAGCATCCTCATTAAGTCAAAAAACACATTTGAATCAATGAAAAGGAACACATTATCATTACAGTAGAGCAATATATCAAATTCGTGACTCTCTAGACAAAAAACATGCTAAATCTGCCCGCAGCAGATCAAATCAAAAACTCGAATGATTATACAGTAACAAAGCGAGCAAGTATAAAATGCCCTAAATCGGCAATCTTAGAATCTAAACCGTTCAAGGAGATGCACCGATCTATCAAAATTCAAACCCTAGGCAAAACTGATTATAATCTAGAAAATCCATATTTACACGCAACGAATCACAGCTCTGAACCGAAACTCAACCAAATCTTCCACAAAAGCCCTAGACGAACCCTTTCCCAACATACGAAACGAAGAAATACAGATCTGAGAAACGAAAAAGGCTGAAATTGAGAGACAAAAACGACATCTTACTCCTGCCAGGCGGAGAGGATGAAGGCCGAGACGAAGAGCACTCTTCCAATGAACGAAACGAACGCCATTGATGCGCCGAGGAGAGGAGCCCTAGAGACGCGGACAGGGGAGAGATGGAGTGTCGCTCGGGATTTTAATTCCACGGCTAAACGACGTCGTTTTTTCAGCTTTATTCCCACATCGGAAAGAAAGGGGATCGCAACGCGCTCTTGTGGTACATAAGGAGTGTGGTGGGATTCAGTGAAAGGTTAAAAAGGGTCGGTTGGCTAAATATGCCACGCGCGCCCTAGTAAGGCGCGTGCTGTATGGCTATCAAGACATATGGCCGACGTAATTTGTGGAACCTAACAGGGTTGGCTCGCTCGGCCGACCCTTCCCCTCTCAGTTTTAAATATAAATTTCATAATTACAGTTTGTTCTCAAACAATCGACTCACCTTGCACTTGATTTCGATTCTAGGGTGCGGAGCTCGTCCCTCTCTTCTCGGGCTCCTGGACCTCGTCTTCATTCCATGCTCCGGTTTGGTTTAGCCGCCGGCATCTGCCGCTCTGGGTTCGTGGTTGAGTCTTGGTTGCACCAGTTGATTCAGCCCTGCACGGCCTGCCGTCCGCCGTCATAGTGTTGCCCCGCTCGCCCTCCTTCCCCAATCTCTGGTCGGCGGCGGTGGGTGATTCATTCCTCCGTTGTAGAGCTGTAAACTGCAAAGTACATCCCTCCCTCTATGGGCTCGAGTGGATCTTGGGATGGGCCTAAAGTGGTGCTTTGGGCCCAAGACAATTTCTTGGGCCAAAGTAGCCCGAAACATTTAAAAAAAAAAAAAAAAAAAGAACTGTAGAGTCATATATGTATTTATTTTTATATTTTCCGATTATATGATTTTATATATGGAATACACTGATGTATGGATATGCATATTTGTATATTTATATATTATTAATAAAAATCCCGTAAGGGCTTAAACCATACTAAATTTCGATAGGGTATGGAAAATATTTTAAATATATGAAATAATAATGCTCCCCGACCGTACTGCTGAGTTCCGGGAGTTATGTTCACATTTCTGACGATTGAGCGATTTCCCCTTCTTTGCCCTTATTTGCTCCATCTTCGGACGGCGGGTCGGTGCCTTGGTGTGGTTGTGTTTGCTTTGTGTTGGGTCGCAGTGTTGGACTTCTTGATTGATCGACAACGGATCGTGGTTATGTTCGTGGTATTCGAAGAGCCTTCATCTAAGTGGAGGCAACGTTAGTGATCGTGGGTTGGTCGGGCTTTTCTTTCTTCTCTGACGATTTGTGTTATTGGGTGTTGATTGTATGGATGGTTTTCCGTCTGCCGAACTGGTTGGCCATCGAGTTTCATGTTTGTCTGAACTCGAATTTTTACCTAATCAAAATAAATTTCATAATTATAAATATAAATTTTAAAATGGTGAAGCTAACCATTTTTTTAACAACGTTAATAATCTAATTAAAATGTCTAAAAGCAGGAAATAGTTTAGAATCAATTTTCGATCTTTCTAACCAGAATCTAATTTAAAACAGGTTGTATAGGTTAGAAAATTTGATTTTCGATCATGATAAGAACCAATATTTTTTAATTATAAATATTATACAATGAAATAGACCGATGATGAACGAACAAGTTGTGCCGCCAACCCCTTATGAATAGCAAAATTGATCATTTTGAATACGACATCCAGAGATTTAAGGGTCAACAATATTACCATACATAATTGTTGAGACTCTCTTGAGAAGCTCGACAACATTAGGTGTCAAGAAATCAAAGGTATCAAATGCAAACGGAATAAATAAGTGTTGATAATAATCTAAATTGAAAAACACATGATAAAAATGATTGAAAAAGATTTCCGTCTTATTTTATGCAAAGTCCGTATTTATAATTATAACTAGTGTATGCCTCGTCCCCTGCACGGGAATATTTTAACACAATATTATAAAATTACATTTATTATCTATTAAAAAAAATCCTATTATAAATATGAAAAACACAATATTATTAAATTACATTTATTATCTATTAAAAAATCCTATTATAAATATGAAAAACACAATATTATAAAATTACATTTATTATCTATTAAAAAATCCTATTATAAATATGAAAATAAATAAATACATATGAATTACATTATGATAATTAAACTAATAACTAAAAATATAAGATTAAAGTTAATCTAGATCTAAATAACTCATTCTCTTGAAAAATAGTATATATATAAATAAAATAGCTATGAAATAATTAATTCTTTCCACCAAAAATAATCGATAACATCTATCAAATATTTACTACTATGTATCTATTAATATTTTTGGTAATTATGATCACTGTTCTAAAAAAACTCTTCAAGGCCCGTCTAGACTCCCGCCTAAACCCCTTACCTCATCCTTCCACCAAGGCCTTCAAGGTCACCAAGACCCGCTTAGACCCCAAAAATCCGCCATAAAATCCGTCCATATGGCAATTGGGTGAACCTAATGTCTTTTTTAGGTCTCGTCCATATGGTGTAATTTATATATAAACCGTCCATTGGATAGATTATATATAACCCAGATGGAGATACACTTATATGGCAATTTGTATATCGATATATGCCAATTTTTTTACTATCATTGCGTTTAATTATATTGATATAGTTATTTCCTTATATAATATTTACTCTTTTATATGATATTCCATCTATTCAATTATATGAGTTACTGGTAAAATAAAATAATTATTTTTAATTATATAGATTAGAACTATCTTATTATTTTTATTAGATTTCCTTTTTGACCGAAGAAGGTTTTGCGAGATTCATTCACGTACGGCCAAGTAAGCAGATTCACTCACAAGTCGCCACGCGGGCAACAATGCATCGGTTTTAGTATATGTATATAGATAGATATATAGATATAGATTGTTATAATCATAATGTTTTGAATCCAAGCATTTGAGTTGAGCTTTGCCTATATGAATGGGCATGATCCTTGATAATGATTTGGGCCTGTTGTTTCATTTTTTAGTACTTAAGATGGGTTTCAAATATTTTTATTAGTAAGATGGGTTTGGATTTCAATTATTTTCATTATTTTTATCTCATTTCATATGGGTGTGTTTGGACATCAATTATTTTATCTTTGATTTAAAGTTTTGAAAGTTTCATAATTTACACAAGTAACAATCTAAAGTTTTATAAGTCTCAACGTTTACTCTAAATGGTCTTAGGCCTTTTTAAGAAAATGGTAAATAATCCACCTTTACTTACTTAGCTAATAAGATAATATATAGTAACCAATAAATTATGAGTTTGAATCTCTCTCTTATTATAACGATCAAAGTGTTTTCCGGTAAATCAAGAAAAAAATGGCACATATGATGATATAGTCAAGAAAAGAGTGTACATCTTAACTTATTAGACACATATGCAAGTGACATAAATTATAAATATTGTTATTATTGTATATATTTATGCGTGATGGATTATGTTTAATTTTTTTAATATCGAGTGGGAAGTTAGTATGAAAGATTTGTTTGTGATTTTTTTTTTCTCTTGATGACATTGTGAGATTAATTTCAATAATCCAAATATTTATAAGAAAAATGATTTGTTTTTTTTAATATTTATAAGATTTTTTTGGAGTATCACTTTCAACTTTTTGATTTTCGATTTTTTGGCTTCTTCGCTTATTGATAAACTGGCATTGCTTCAACAACAATTCTTTCATTTATTGCACTTGAGTCAAGTTTCATTACTCATAATATATTAATTCTTTTTTATCCATTGATATATAACTTCTAATATGATTATAATTGAGATGAGCAATGTAGACTTATATTTCAAAATTTTCTAACTGAATTATAGTACGAGAATTTAAAGTCAAATGAAATATAAAAGCATTTGGACAACCAGGCAAGTTCAGCTGTTAAGCGACGAAGGGATCTGTACTCGGCTTCGACACTAGACAGAGAGACGATTGATTGTTTCTTGGCTTTCCAAGATACGGGACAACCACCAAACGTGATGTAGAAATCACTAATTGAGCGACGAGTATGAGTTTCTTCCAATTTTGCATTTGTTAAAGCACTATTTTTAAACATGGTAAAATAATGTTAGTATTTGTTTTGGATGTTCTAAATCATTCAACATAATTAAAGTGGATCATTTTTCTGGAGCTAGCTTAAGCTAAACAAATGAATGGATCATTCTAGAAAAATATAGGTTAGTTTTAAAGCACACTGAATTGGACTATATTAACATACTTGTTTTTTAGTCTTCCATCTTTAGACTAATCAAATATATAATACATATATTATACAGAAGCTACTTTTTTGGTTTCATTGTTAATGAAATAATATATCATTCATCATTCTAGAAGCTGAGGCTGCATATTTGTGCAAAACATATATTTTGTGGTCAACTAATTAAGCATGTTTATAATTTAGAACACATCTTAACAGTACCAAAATTAAGTCCAAATATAACAGATCGAGAATAGGCCATATCTATAGACCTTCCAAACCCAGTTAATTACTAAGTATACATACTATTACAAAGTAAAAATCGATTCTGATATGTGGAGAATATGATTGTGGGAGTGTCCCACATTGGTTAGAAATTGTATCCAAGCCTTGCGTATAAAAAGGTGGGCTACCCCACCTATCACCAATTGGTTTTAGGATGGAACCCCACCCGGCTTGTGTGCTCGGCTTGGTAAGCGCGTTTGCGCTTGGCGTGCGTTGCCCCCCCCCACGTCGGATGACCCACCGTTATTTCATATGCCGGCAGTTGCGCTTGAGGGGGGTGTGTGGAGAATATGATTGTGGGGAGTTGTCCCACATTGGTTAGAAATTGTATCCAAGCCTCGCATATAAGCCGATGGGCTACCCCACCGATGGAACTTCACCCGGCTTGGTTAGCGTGTTTGTGCTTGGCGTGCGTTGCCCCCCACGTCGGATGACCCACCGGCCAATGTTATTTCATATAATAATACGTTTTTTTTGTCCTCGTGAGATCGAACATGGTATAAGTACGTGCAGGCATGAATTAATTTTTACTTTAATGAGTTGAAAAACACATATATTAAGTTTTTTTTTTTTTTTTACTAATCATACAATATATGATCAATATATATATGAATGAAAATTGGCATAGAGTAGGGCTGGGGAAAACGTACCACGACAAACCAAATCAATACGCACCAACCGAACCAAGTTCCGAAACTTGATACGGTAACAGTAATGAAAACTAAAAAGTTGGTATTACCATTACCAACCGATTTGAAATTGGTTAGTAACGGTAATACGAACCGATTCCTACCAATATATATTTAGTTTTTTATACATATTTTTAAATTTATTTTTTAATTCTTTTATATTTTTTTGCATAAAATGCTTTTAATCAAAGGAGAAATACTAACTCGACCTTGGTTCGGACGAAAATCTAAGCGTTCGTAGGAAGTTTTCATGTGGACATCTTTAATATTGTCCGGCCTATTTGTATTTTAGGTTGTTTTAGTGCTTAAATACGTTGTAATCCCTTATAAGTTTTATGTTACTTTAGTTTTTAAATATTGTCGGTTTAGACGCAAACCTAAGCGTTGCAATAACTTTTAAATTTTAATTAAGTTGTATTGTATTTGTATGTTCTTTTCTCAACACACAAAATATGGTAAATTATCATTATCAATATGTACCAACCAGCTTAATTGGTAACCAATTAAATTGGTACAACTCATTCAGTGGTTGGTAATGGTATGAGTTTTATAATTAATCATTCAAATTGGTTGGTATATGGTGAACGAAAAAATAAATTGGTAATGTACCAATTTCACCCGAGTAAGGACTCATAGTCATAGAATAGTACTGGAGCCATGTGTTTGATTTTGGTGATTGGGCGGGTGGCCAAGAACTCTTCTTATTGGACAGTCAACATATTTTTTTTTATCACTTCCATGCCTTCATTTGTGGAATAAAACCTTTAATTTGTCACATTCAAATTAAACTTGAAATCATCAATTAAGGTCTAATATGTCAAAAAAAAAAAAATTGAAAAAACTATGTGCCCTCTAGAAGTCTAGACTAGAGTAGACTATAGTGATGGAGTTATTATCACAAATAATTAAATTATATATATTGTATCATTTTAATAAATCTGGACCATTTAATTAAGATGATCCACATATGAGATTAAAAGTAACTTCTTATTATTCAGTTGTACTGAGTAATTATTTTATGAATGAAATTATTCGATGGATATATATATATATACACGATTATTCTTTAGAATAGAATTTACATTTTTTAATACTTTATATACAGATAAATAATTACATTGTTATAGACAAATAATCATGAAAAAACGAATAAACAATTTCTACACTAATCCTATTTCTGTATACACGAAGACTAATATATATCATAAATTGTATACACGGTAACCAACCTCTCTATATATAATTCAAAAAATATTAAGTAGACACAAGTTAATTATTATATGAATAAAGAGGTAAGTGGATCTGGAAGGGATGAGAGGAGGTACCACAGAGGAATCTATGAGTGCACGAGGGTGAAGTAAGGGACAAACAACTGCATGTGTGGTATGTCTCACAAAGTGGTCAAATTTCAAGAATAAAACCAATACCCAATACCCTTTACGACAACTAACTTTTATATATATATATATATATATATATATATATATATATATATATATATATATATATATATATATATATATATATATATATATATATTGTACGTATATATTTTGTTTGGTGATTTCTAATTGTCATATATTGGTTCCATTTAAAAGGATCAAAAACCTCCACGTACCTCCTTCCATCTCCTCTTTATGTTTCTGGATAAAATCTTGGCTCGGTAGATAGATAGATAAATGGTCGATCAATAAACCATGTGATTCACATCAGACCGATTTATCGTTTTTTTATCAGGACGCTACATAAAATGTTATGCATTATATATGATTTTATTGTTTGGTTCAGTTGCACCCTTCACTTCTAAGTTTGCATTTTAAGGCTAGTGGCCCCTATGTTGCTTGGAAATGTATGTTATTGAATATGCTTTACTTTTTCCGGGTTTCTTGGGCAACATAAAAGGAGTATATATTATATATTTGCTTCTATTTATTTATTTGTGTTTTCATTTTCATTTGTATATAAATTGATTAGATAAGAATGCGAATGTTCACCCAAAAAAAAGGATAAGAATGTGAAATACTTTGATGAATAAAGAGGTAAAGAGTGATTGATGAATCGAGTATCCTGAAATAAAGAAAATCATGCCAACAAAAAAAATATTACTAGTAAGCCCAAACATATAACTCAGTTCCATTTTCCAAAAAAAATAAATACTAATTTTAGTGATAAAGGGAATTATAAATAAACCTTAGTTTAATTTGTAAGAAGAAAGGATTAATTACTTTGAGTTTGAGGTCATGTTTAAACCCCCTTTAACACTTTTTTTTTCTTCTTAGTTTTTTATTTTAATTATTACTTTGAGGTCATATCTTGGGCTCGTCGATCCCCAATTCAAGCTATTCATAAAAAATCCCACAAAAAAAAAACATAAATAAATCCATATTAGCCAAGTATTTAGAATCGATGATCGACTCGAGCTTAGCTTAAATATTTTAAAATTTTGAAGAATTTCTAAATTTTAACATTGATTTGATTTCAGTCCATTTTAAGCAAGTTGATTGTTCATGAACAATCAATACTCCGTAATAAACAACTCGTTCGGCTCGAACTACCATGGCCAGATGGCCCAGATTACCACTACTATCAAAGCAAGCTGATTAAGCGTCTAAGTCAGTTGAGCCTTGAGATGGCTTCCGGCTCCACAGTCAAAGCGGCTCATGGCTCAGGAGCCAACGATGCCAGCTCAGCTTTCATAACCTCTTTTGACTGAACTCTCACTTTCCACAGCTCAGCGCGTGCACTCCACACTCCCCTCTCCCTGTATAAAACCCCACCCAATAGGTCACAAGTCTGCAACCGTCCATCTCTCTTTTTCTATCGCTCGCCGTTCTCTCTCTCTCTCTCCCTCTCACACATCGCACGCCGTTTCTCTCCACACAAAAACTCAATCCGCCATGGCCACCGCCACGGAATCCGCCAACCTCCGCCGGCAACCGAGCCGCCTCCAGCGCCGCGCGCCGTCTTCGCTGCAGATCAACAAATCGACCGAGTGGAACGTCGCGATTCCGCTCCTCTCACCGGTCACGTCTCCCCAGGCGCCGCTGCCGTTCATCCAGCCGGCGACCGATTCGCGCAAGGAAGTCCACCACCGCAACCACCAGGCCTCCGCCGCTGCCGACCAGAAGCCGCCGGCGGTCTTCAAGAAGTGGCAGGCCGCGCCGTTCTGCTACGAGCCTGCGCCGATGCCTTCGTTCGTCGTCGTGGATGGCTCCAGAAGGTGATCGATCGAGTAGCGAATTTAGATTGAATTCGATCCTAAGATCTAGGTGTTTTCCAGTGATTGTAATTGCGCTGCTTAATTAGGAATTTTGGATCTGTGAATACAATTTTTTTTCCTTTTTTGCAAATCTCTGTTGCTCTTGTGATTTGATTATATGAATTTCTCACAAAGATTAGTTTATTGATAGGATTTACGAGTTGGTGAATGAATGAGTGAAGAAGGTAATTAGAGCGTTATAATCAAGATTATGTACGGAGTAATAATCAGTGAAGCAGTGAGAATAAAGGCTACGGAAATTTCTGGTCAAAATAATAATTAATACCAATTATTTGTTTCCAAAAAGTGACCCACACGCAGCTGGATCTTGAATACTGTTTCGACGTTTTATTATACAAAAAAAACGTATACATAGATAATAGATATACATATCCTGAATTTTATATTATAAATACTGTAAATATGGTCATTGATAAAGTATGTGTGTGAATTACTGGAGTAACAGGATTGACACATTCACGTCAATTGTACAGTACAAAAAAGGTATTTTACATTTACAGATTGGAATTGGAATTCAAGATAGAGTTGCAGTTATAAAATTTGGGATATTAAATTTAATTGTTTTTTTTTTAATTGAAACATATCATGAAAACTAACACAAAAATGTATGAATCAAAATAAGGCAATAAGTATCTAAATTTGAATCGAATAATGTATGATAAATTAAAAAAATTGACTCTCAAACTTACAAAAACAATTTATAATATAAGGTGGTAAAAACTATCCTTTTTTAGTCCAGTTAAGTATTGAATAAATCTGTGATTGAACCTTGAAGGAGAAAAAAGAGAGACTAAATCACTGGTTAATTAATGGTGGATTATTATTTATTAGCATCATATGCCTATCATAAAATTAGTCTTACTACACACCATGTTAAAAAATATTTGGGTTTTAATTTTTTTTTAGTTGGAAAATAAATAGTAAGTCTAAGAGAATATTTTCTGAAACGAGATTATTAAAATGAATGATATTTTTACCAAATAAATCCAACTTTATATATTTGGATTAATTTAGATATAAACCCAACTTAATTTTAAACTATTTAGAAAATAAAGTGTGGATTTCCAAAATTTTCACTTCAACTTTCAAGGAGAAAATTAAAACACTTGAATATAATGACAGTCATCAATGTATTTTATATGGAATTAAAATACTTTTTAGAAAATGGAGGTATTTTTAATTAAAAAATAAGAATGGAAGTTGCATGTAGTCATGTAGATAATAGAAGGGGAAGTTTGAAGTTTGACTAGAAGATTACATAGTCATATATTATAATCATGGTAATCAATAATACACATATAAACACCGTACCAATAGAAGTTGGCACAAATTCATGACTAAATTAATGTGTAACACTATCACTAGCAAAGTTGATGTTGACTTGTCCACAACTAGTGCCCCAATAAATAATACCCAACTTCCAAATGTTGGAGATCTTAGGCGACCCACTTTTATTTGCATTTTAAATCATCATATATAAATTCAAAATTCAACATGAAAAGGACAATTTAGCAAATATTGGTGATGTGAGTTTGGGTAATTAATCTTCATGCTTGCACATTAATTTTGTTAAAAAGTGCTTATCATTAAGGTGGATAATGATCTTTATACTATACATTAATTTATATACTCCCTCCGATCCAAAAAATTTGTCGTTTGACTTTTTAACACGTATTTTAAGGAGCTAAAAACTATATAAAATATCAATTTTTTAAAATTATTTTTTTACAACTTAATATTTGTTGGTAATAAGTATTAGATTATAAAAAAAATATTAAAAAAGTTAATGTATTATATAGTTTTTAGCTTCTTAAAATACGTGTTAAAAAGTCAAACGACAATATTTTTGGATCGAAATGTAGTATAATCAACATTTAATTAGTTAATAACTAATGGCTTAATTTGCTAGTTCATCTCTAGCTAGTAGCTACCCTTGAAATTGGCACTAGCTAGGTATATATCTACTTTAATTATTCTATATGTTTCACTTTATTTGTTTCCCATTGAAAAGTTTGTTTAACTCTAAATTTATGAGCATGTATGTTATATGTATATATTGTCATAGTAATATTATACTTTGGTGGATGAAAATCATGAAACCACATTGTATCATTTGCCTATGTATATTTTATTTCTTCTTAATAATGTTTATTAGGTTGAGAATTGATAATGTACTTTATATTATAATTCAACTTATTATATATACATGTCTATATATATGCTTGTTAGACATGTCTCATTATTAGTCGGATAAATAAATGCACATATACAAAAATATATTCTAAATGCTCAATTTTTGCCATTACAAGAGAGATTTAAACTCGTGACATATTATTACATGGCTAAGCCAGTAAAACTTGACTCTAAACACTTTAGTCTAATATTTATTCTCAATAGAATATAACTCGCGCTCTCTGTATATATTGTAACAAATGCATCATAATCTTGGATTAAATCAAATACTAAGCGAATTTATTCCAAATTTGCGCAGATAATCAAGTTAATAAACACTCTTATATAAATGTAGAAAGTAGAGACTGTGGAGTATATATGATGATCAAGTGATCACGGATTCAACTTTGTCATTGTCATGCCATGAGCCATGGTATGTGTTTTGATTTATCATCTTCACGGAACCAAGAACAAATTTGTGGTTGTGTCAATTTTAATAAGTGACGGCCCGTGATAAGAAAAGTGCAAAAAGCCCAATTCCATTCAAATTTCTCCACTTCGGTTCATATTGATAGTTTCATACTACGGACAATCTATAGTGGTTCATGGTAGAGATGCAATAAAACTAGCTATAAATTGTTCATACTTTAATCGAGGACGGCTTGATATCCAACCTATTTATTTATTTTGATAGGGAAAGATTTTGGGAGGAGGGTCATAATCGACTATACATCCTGGTGGATGAGATTATGAAGGTTGAGATATTAATTGAGAAAGGTTTCGCATGAGGTTGTGTAAGAAAGAGACTAGACGTAATCTTGTCAGCCACCGTGTTAATCTCACGTAACATGTGTGCAATATGAACCTCTTGGAAGGACGGGAGAAGGCAGAGAAAGTCGAATGTCTAATTTAAATTCAGATATTACATATATGATCGAGGTCGATTTTTCTAATTCACAATTTAAAACCAATATTATAACTGAAACACTTGACTAGAGAGTGACTTAGATGAAGGAACTAAGGAAGTGTAGTATGAACAAATGCATACCATATACTCCATATGAAATCCAAAATTCATAGCTTGATTTTTTTTTGGTGGGAAAGCCCGGAGGGTCCGGGACGAAAGCATAAATAAATAGCCAGAAAACGCGGGCTACACAGCAACAGATGGGGGTAGCCCTCTCTCTAATGTCATATTCGATCAAACCAATACAACCATCGGGCGGATTGTTAAGAAAATGCACACCCAAAGGAAAAGCAAAAGCTTACTTTAGTCGGCGACACGGTTCGCTTCCCTGAAGACATGGTGAAACTGGATCGACCAGTTCCTGTTGAGAAAGCCTTAACACTTACGAATCAGGCTAGATAGCGGGTGGTGATCGGCAATCGTGCTTCTGATAGGGTTCCACGCCATCAGGGAATCAGTATCGACTACCACCAAAATTCATAGCTTGATATGAAAGGGAAGTTTGAAAGGTGATTTAAAATCAACCTAGTTAGTTGTGCTCAAATGTGCCATAAAATTGACAATTTAATGGATGGGCCACATGCCCCATCCTACATGAATTCCTCTCAAGCAAGGAAAGTGAAAGAGACAATAACCAGAAAAAAAGCACATACACATACATAAAGATTAAAGAGAAAAGTGGTAAAAAAAGAAAAGTGACCCAAGTTAGTGTATTGTTTAAGTTCTTATTGGTCATGAATCAAAGTGTATTGTTTATTCACAACTCATAGATAGGTTCTCATATTGTATTAATTGTATGGACACCAATGTATAGTACTATATAGTGTTTTCATAATTCCAATCTACTCCCTCCGTTCACTTTTATTTGTCGTTTACTATTCACACACGTTTTCTTATGATGATAAAAACTATATAACATATTAAAATTTTAATTAATTTTTTTAATAATCTCATACTTTTTATTAATAAGTATGATATTATTATAAAAAAATATATTTTATATAGTTTTTATTACCTTTAAAAAACGTGCATAAATAGCAAAGTGACAAATAAATGTGAACGGAGGGTTTGAATGATGTTCATTGCATTTAGGGCTGTTATTCGAGTTGAAAGAGCTGAGTATTGCTTATCCATATTCAATTCATTTATGATATAAACGATCTCGAGCCTAGCCTAAATTTTGACTCGAGGTTAAAAATATGTTCATACTCCGCTCGTTTAACGAATAAACGAGCACGAGTCAAATTTTTTTCTAGTTAGCTAAATCTATTTTAAATTTCAACAATTGAATTTAATTAATTGGCTACATTTTTCTAAACTTCACATTAAAATTTCAAACTTTATGAGATCTCATTCCGATAGAAAGATATCACTTGCATATTAATATATACTCCGTAGTCCGTACTACATTCCTGTGTTATACTACCTCCGTTTGGAAAAACTTGACACTTTACTATCCATGCACGTTTTTTTAGGAGATAAAAACTATATAAAATATCGAGTTTTTTTAATAATTTTTTTAACAACTTCGTAGTTATTATTGTTAAAAAAATTTATAAAAAAATGAATATTTTATATAGTTTTTATCGTTGTAAAAAAGCGTGTATGAATAGTAAACGACAAGTTTTGCCGAACGGAGGGAGTAATTGTTACTCGGTTCATATATATATATATATATATATATATATATATATATATATATATATATATATATATATATATATATATATATATATATATATATATATATATATATATATATTTCCAAATTTCACTTATTAACTTGTGCTATGAATCAGAAAAAATAGATTTGATTATAATTTATACAGTATACAACAGTTACAAGATAAAACATTAGAAAGGAATAAAAACACGTAGGAATGCACTGAAATATGTTGGGTCAAGAAATATTTTTAAACAAGTTGATTACATATTTACATGTAATGATACTAACTTTACAACCATATCTAATGGGTCACTACCCCACCAATCCACCATTGGCAAAAATGGTGGTATTTATTATTTATCTAACCATAAAATTAAATTTGGCAGGAAAAAAAAAATGGAACATAAAAAGTGTGGGATACTGTCCAAATAAGTACCCCACTTTCTTGTATGAACGGCTCTTTTTGACTGAACAACTCAAAAAGAGTTATAATTTTTTAGTAATAATGTTTTTTTAATCTTACTCTAGTCTAAGTTTAAAAAACTTATATTGCGTTAAAGTTGTAAGTTATTAGTCAGTATTTTTTTAAATTTAAAGTTCACACTATGTTAGTTTATATTATTTTGTTGTTGTTTTCGTATTATTATTTAATGAAATCTGATCTTTTATAATATTTTAAGTTATTTTTACTTAGTTAATTATGGATTTTGTCAAAATTTATGGTTTTTTAGGTACCTCACAGCAGAAATCAAGGATTGCACAAAAGCAACCATACATCAAAGCCCAGGCCCATGAAAAAAGCCCATTATGAGGCCCAAAATATTCAAAAGTGCATATCTTCAAACCAAGACAATGTGCAGGCATTTAAAGAGATCCAACTACCAAGGCTTTATTGCAGTTTGGAAGGGCAGTGACCGGTGGCAAAATTAAAGTTTGTAGGGCTTCCAACATTATCTACTTCCAAGTTTATGGAGATTTTCTCTAATCCAAAATATAAAACTTAGGCCTATATTTTTGGTTTTGCCTATGGCTTGTCTGGTTCGATTGTTCAATATCGTTTTACATCTGAACCAGACAAGCCATAGACATGCTGATTAAGTCTAAGTTTTATAGAACCGAGTCTAAGTTTTATAGAACCGAGAGCTCTGTAACTCTATTATAGATTTATTTAACCGCCTATGGGTTAATGTATGTATGTTTTACATCAATATTTGTTCATTTGCTTAATTTTATTTTCCCCAAATCAAGTTTGGTTCCTCTTTATAAAAGACATGAAACAATTGCAGAAAAAGAAAAGAAAAGCAATGACTAGCTTCAATGTGACACCTTCTAAAGACAACTTCAAAAGATGAATAGAAGCACAACCTTTTTGTGTTTTTCTGAGTCTTAAGGAGGCATAAACTAGCACAAATGGTGATATATTCTCTTCTTGTATTGGTCCCAAAAGAGTCCTTATCTTTCACTTTTATTTTTGTTATAAAAAAAAAAGTTTGATACTTTGTGTAATGGGGATCAGAAAATTAAGTTTGAAGAATTTTGGTCATGAGGTTTTTAATTGCAACATTATAAATAATATCTTGTTCCTTATATTTAGCATTTGAAATATAAACCATCACAATTTTACCCCTTGTTTTTTCTTTTCAAAACCAGTATTCTAAAAAGTGCTAGACGAATCTTAGGCGGAGGCGGCGCTTAGGCGGAAACAATGTTTGAAATAGTTAGTTAGGTTCAAAATGTTCAACCCAAAGTTTAACCAATCAACCCAAAAATCCACAAATTATCCCTATCTTTGGATAATTACCCCACATTCTTTGATATGGTTTCTTGCAAGATTGAATTAAAGAGGAAGAAGATGCTAACAAGCTACCCTCATACATCTCACTCAATCAACCTAATTTCAGTCTAACCCTATCAACTAATCAAAGATAACATTTTTATAGTCCCCTTGGATCCAAAACAACACCAAATGCAACACTCCAAAGAGGATGATTGAAAACAAAAACAGTTAAAGAGCTAAAGAATAGAAACTAGAAAGCCTAGCTAGGAAAATCCCATTCAAAGAAATTGAGGGTTTTTTCCCTCTTTAGCCTTTTTGTCATGACATGTCAAATCAGTGTGGAGTTACTTGCATGGATCTTGTGTGGGGTTTTTGTGGTGACTGGTGAGGTGAGGTGATGCTGGGAACAACCTTAACCCAGCATGTGTCTAAGTGTTGAAGTTAGTGGCCTGCAATTTGGCCTTCACTTTACATGATCCCTCAAACAAAAAGGAAGCCAACAAAATTTCAAAGGCATGTAACCTAACCCCACTTGTGGCTTCTTTGCTTTTTTGAAGGAATTATGCCACCCTTTTTAAACTTCTTTTTATATCTTAATTATGACAGATTAACAAATCCACTACAGTGCCCTAATTGCTTTCCTAATCTCTGCTAGTCCTATAACTTAATACTCCATCCGTTCAAATATGTAAGATCGTTTACTATTCGGTACGTAGTTTAAGGAGCTAAATACTATATAAAATATTGATTTTTTTAAAATTATTTTTTTACATTTTAATACTTATTAATAAAAAGTGTTATATTGTACAAAAATAATTTTAAAAAAATTAATATTTTATATAGTATTTAGCTCCTTAAACTACGTGCCGAATAGTAAACGATCTTATATTTCCGAATGGAGGGAGTACTACTTAATGGCCATCTCCAAATAATCTAATCCAACATGGTTATCCGGAGGGTTGACATGAGTTGGTATGAAACTCTATTCTCTTAATCAGATGTTCGAATTTGAATCATGAAGTTGAAAAAACATTAAAACTAATAAATGGTCTATTCCAATTCATACCGGATAGGCTATAATAAGAGAGTAATCTGCTCTCTCACAATTTATAAAGATTTTCCATTCTCGTAGTTTTAAAAAGTAAGAGTCTCTTGTCAACTCACCTCGTCTTTAACAGACAGTGAATTCTGCGATCAAAGCAAATGAGTCTTTTTTGAATCAATAAAAACAAAGATAATCAAAGTAGACAAGTTTAGAGATACATATACAAATTAATGGAATTTTGTGCAGGCAACTAGTTCCATAAGTGCAGAGGTAATATATACCAAAATGGAGGAGAAGGTAATTTGCCATCTTTGTCACCTGCCCCATGGGAGGCCTTTGCCCTTTGTATTGGGGAGGTTGACAATTGAATTGTCAAAACTCAAAACCCTCTTTTTGAGTTTTGACTCCTCCATTAACAAATCCATAGTGGCATATTTGCTCACCTAATCTTTTGAAATTGAAATTGATGTTTAGAGACTAAGATGAGCTAAGGGTATTTTCGTCCACTCACTACCAAATTTTATATGGTCCATCCATTACTCTTAGAAGACATAGAGTGGTTCTATAAAAAAAGAAGACATAGAGTGGAATTAAACCACTACCAATAATTAACTACTGCCATATTCAAACCAAACCCAACCCAACCCAAAAACTGAAAAAAGAGAAAGCCAGTCTTTAAAAAATAAAAATAAATAAAAATCCTTGTTTTCAAAAACTCATCTCCTACAAAAATCAGACCCCTCTCTTCAAACTCTCAAAAACTGTTTGTCCTCTCTATCTTTCTTTTGTACTTCACACCCTCATTCAAAAGAACCCATCTTGAATCTTGATATTTGCCTATTCAATCAAAAGAAACCCATCTTGATCTTTGGCCAGTAAAAAAGAACCCATCTTGATTCTCCTCTGAGCTGAATCAGTTGCAAAGGAGGCACAACCTTTTTTTCTATCTGGGTACGGGGTACCCCTCTTTAGGGCCCTTACCCTATTCCAATGCAGCTGTTTCCAGTACTACTCCTACCCATTGCCCAGATCCCCAACAATCATTCATACCCAGTTGCCAAATCCCACTGAAAAAGCCGGATTTCTTTGTAGCAATGGTTGCTGAGCGCTGGATTATCAAAATGGGCAACCAGGTAAGTAGCAATCTCAGAAATTCCATTCTATTGCAACACCAATCTTCGTCTGTTAAAAGGAAAGATGATAGCAGTAACCAACACAGCCACAAGAAGAGGCAAACAATTGGGATTTTGTCATTTGAGGTAGCCAATGTCATGTCTAAGGTTGTGCACCTCCACAAATCTGTGTCTGATCATGAAATCTCTAGGCTAAAAAATGAGATAATTAAGTCTGAGGGGGTCAAGAAGCTTGTTTCATCTGATGAACCCTACCTTTTGGAGCTTGCTTGTGCTGAGAAGCTTGATGATTTGAATAGGGTTGGGGAGGTTGTTTCTAGGTTGGGGAAGAGGTGTTCTGAGCCTGCCCTTCAAGGGTTTCAGCATGTATTTGGGGATATTCTTAGTGGGGTGATTGATGTTAAGGAATTAGGGTTTTTGGTTAAGGACATGGAGGGTATGATTAAGAAGATGGAGAGGTATGTTGGTGCTACTTCTAATTTGTATAGTGAATTGGAGGTGTTGAATGAGCTAGAACAGGCTGCAAAGAAGTTCCAGCAGAATCAGCTCGAAGAGAGTAGGCGCGCCATTGAGCAGAAATTGTCTTGGCAGAAGCAGGATGTGAAGCATTTGAAGGATGTTTCGCTATGGAATCAGACCTATGACAAGATTGTCGAGTTGTTAGCGAGGACGGTGTGCACTATCTATGCTAGGATTTGTGTGGCTTTTGGTGATGGCAATCTGGCATTAAGGCGGAACTATAGTGTGAAGAGTTCGGTTTCAGGGTCATTTTTGAAGGAATGTGGTAAGGTTGAAGGAAAGTTAGATGGCTTCCATTCTCCTGCAGCTCGGAAACTTGTGAAGAAGGGGAGTAATGTTAGGCTTCAACCTGGCATGAGAAGGGTTGATGTGGACTTGTTTCATGAGCCGGATTTCCCGTGTGGGCCTAGCCCTGCTAGGATCTTCATGGAGTGCCTTAGTTTGAGTAGCTCGGCTTCCAGGGTTGAAGATGACGATGAGGATGCTGATTTTGATGACCGGAGTAGCCAAGTAACGAGTAGTGGCATTTTGGCGATGAAGAAAGAGAACTTGCTTCATTCAGGCTGTTTGTCTCAGTCCAGATTTGGTCTCTTTTCCAGTGGAGATCACAAGCTACTTACCAATCCGACGAATGGTTCACTCTTTGGTGCCAACAGTAGGTTGGCAACGCACGCTACCCCGTCCACTATTGGAGGTTCTGCTCTGGCTTTGCACTACGCGAATGTGATCATCGTCATAGAGAAGCTGCTTCGTTACCCACATCTGGTTGGCGAGGAAGCCAGGGACGATTTGTACCAGATGTTGCCCATGAGTTTGAGGAAGTTGCTGAATAAGAACTTGAAGTCTTACTTCAAGAACATGGCTATATATGATGCACCGCTGGCTCACGAATGGAGGGAGAAGCTGGACGGGATCTTGAAATGGCTTGCGCCGCTTGCACATAACATGATCAGGTGGCAGAGCGAGCGCAATTTTGAGCAGCAGCAGATCATTAAGAGGACGAACGTCCTCCTGCTCCAGACGTTGTATTTTGCTGACAGGGAAACAACCGAATCAGCAATCTGCCAGCTGCTGAAGGGTTTGAACTACATTTGCCGGTATGAACACCAGCAAAACGCATTGTTGGACTGCGCTAGCAGCTTCGACTTTGGTGACTGGATGGATTGGCAGCTGCAGTGCCAGGCTTCTTGTCTCAACTGATGATGCTTGGATTCAGATTTTGAAGGAGGCTTTCAGTTCGGCTTTTCTTGGCCACCATTGATGTTGTCAACAAAGATACCTATGAAATTTCATTCTGATGTGTGAATACAAGGGGCCTTACTCCTTAGGGATTCCATTAGTTGTACACTGAAGTTGATTGATATGATATAAATTCTTATTGCAAGGTATGAAGAGTTCTCGACTTCATAAACGCCGTGTTCCTTACTGTTCTTCTTAGAGAAGCATTTTACTCTTTGTGAACCTGTATGTATTGTTTTTGTACATAGTAACTGAAATCTTATGAGATTTTTTATTACCAAATCTCTTGCAGTATCTCCATGAAGGACTGATCTTTGCTGTTCATGTGCTCTTGCGAAGATACAATCTAGTCAATGAATTTTATATCATGTCTTTAGTCCTGAGGTTTCCTGAACTTAGATTAAAGAGTTCTAGAACTTGTATAGTTGTATATCAGATTTTGTATGTTCCAGGAATTACCAAGTAACAATATTTATCCTGATGTATTGTTGATTGTTTATTAGGAGCTTATTATCTGTGCTGAAATCTATTACAACAAATATCAAACACAGCCAGATCTACCTTCTTACCTGTATAGCACTACCTTTATTGGAAATGGGTAACTGCATTTCCAAGATACAAACTTACCTAAAAAAATTGCACAGTTCAAGTGGGTGGGGAAGCTTTGTTGACAATAGGTGAGACATAACACCAGCCCTCCCATACAGCCAGATCCAATACATGAATTGATATGTTTATCTGAATCTGTTGTCTGCATAATACACACTACTCTCCGGTGATCTGATCGGACCTCCGTGGACATTTTCTTGCACCCATGGCCCCATCATATGCAGTAGAGTAGTGGTTGAAGAAGCTTTGTTGGCTCAAAATTTTAGCATGATTAGGACCCTCAGCATTTAACACAGACAGGTGGTGGTAGGAGAGGCTCAGTTATTGTATTGTTGATTGACATTAAATGCATCTGTAACTTAAATGTACACATCTATAAAAATAAAAATAACTGTATGAAAGAGAGTAGTAGATGTATAACTTATTAGCTTAACTATTTGGATGGAAAATGATGTAAAACAGTATCACAAAGTCATATAAGGATGAGCCTCACCAAACATGATTGCTACAGTATCTGAGTAGGTTCCCTAAGCAATAAAGAAAAATCAAATTTGAATGTTCTTGGTGAGGATCATGATGCATATATTGATGTCATTTGCTGAGTGTTTTGAGACTGATGGAACAATTATTTTAAAGTAAAGATCATACCTTTGATCTGCAAAATATTGCCTTGAATTTAAGAAATGAAAAACATACCTGCATTACTCGGCGTACTAGATGTGCCGTTCTTTTCTGAAGACACCTCACTCTAGAGTGGTCTGGATCATCTATCACGAATGCTGTCACACTAAGCTATCGTACTAGTACTTCGCATTTATGGGACAGGGTTTGGGATAGATGATTGAGACGGACTCTGAAGTCGTTTGGTTATACCTTTTACCTTCTATCTCAGAACTCCAAATGCAAAATTACTCAAGTCTTTATACAGTTTGATCGCGAGCGATGAACTTCCTCACTCATCAACTAAGATTTGTGGAGCCCTCTAGTTATCTTTTTGCTGCACTGGCAACTATCTTAACACATAACATCTGCATACTTCTTGGAGGTAGATGTGAATAGAGCAACTTAATGGAGCTGATGATAACAACTATATGATATATATATATATAGCTTGAAATCAATGATATCTTTATGAGTTAATCCAGCTGAATTAGATATTGATATTAGTTGTAAGTTAGGACAGCATACCTCCAGTGATTCACATCCAGTGCTGACAGAAGTGCTGAAATATGAAAGGCGAACATGGGACAACAAATGGGACAGGTGATTGAGACGGACTCTGAAGTCGTTTGGTTTATCATTGCATTTGGGAATATCCCATGTGTTTGAAAGGTTTCAAGCTTTAATACCTTTACCTTCTATCTCAGAACTCCAAATGCACAAAATTACTTCAGTCTTTAAACAGTTTGATTGCAAACAATGAACCTCACTTCACTCATCAACTAAGGTTTGTGGAGTCCTCTAGTTATCTTTTTGCTGCACTGGCAGCTGCCTTAACACAAGAAGTTATAACATCTTAGCACTCATAACATCTGCATACTTCTTGGAAGATGTGAATAGAGCAACTTAATGGAGCTGATGATAACAACTATATGATATTATATATAGCTTGAAATCAATGATATCTTTAAGAGTTAATCCGGCTGAATTAGATATTGATACTAGTTGAATTGTAAGTTAGGACAGCATACCTCCAGTGATTCACAATTTTCACATCCAGTGCTGACAGAAGTGCTGAAATAGGAAAGGCGAACACGACATCTTGCCCTCTATAGATCATAGAATGGATGCTTTATCTACTAACTTGAAAGAGAGAGGCTGAATTGAATTGTTTGACTGTTGTAATATACTTTCTAGTGGTTGGCTTGGTCACTTCAAATTGTTTGACATTACTTACCCCGTTGTTGAGTATGTCAACAAACTTCATCGATAGCGAGCTGCTAGCTAGCTTGAAATTATGCATCAATCTATGTATCTGATTCATCAAAAGATGTTCTAAAGTGGATCATAAGCAACTCATCTAAGTATTTGATTTGAATTTTGTGTTCATAACACGAAGTGGGTCACCACTGGTTTCGACAGGAAAGTTGATTTCATCTCCTGTTTTCCGATTTCAAAAGAGTACATACACTTAGCTTGTGGAGGATAACAAGCATACAATCATATGCTGAATTATTAGTGATCGATAGTGTTAGCCGGGGATTTGGTAGGGCACAGGGTAGTTGTCGCGACGTTGGACCCAACAAGTGCATCACCAATTATCTTCTATCTAAGTAGCCAGATTCATGAACTTGGCAAGAAGAGGTCCCATTGTGGAGACAGCGACACAGGCTCTTCAAATCAGTGTGCTATATATCCTATATGCATATTGTCAAAATGACATACCACCCACGTCCATTGTCCCCATTTCCGACATGGGTGCTTGTTTGACTGTGATATCAACACCCTCCTCACTTGCATTCCAGGTTTAAATCATACTCTTTTTTGTGTGTGTGTGTGTAGTTTGGGAGATTCTGTACCCATTTTCATGCATTTTTTGCTTTGGATTTTTTTTATCCTTGTGATAATTCAAGTGTTGGAATGTGGAATGATCAATCCCACATCGGAAATATGGATTTTGGGGTTTAAATGTACCACTTAGATTGATGTTATGCTCGGATAGTGTTTAGGAAGTTTGAATTTTATTTTTTTCTTTTTCTCATTTCGGATTTTTATGTACCATGACGGTCAGTACGTCTGTCGAGTTTCTCGACCTCTCGATTTATCAAATATGGTGATGTCAAAGAAACGGAGGCGTTATGATCCCTGGAATATAGTATTTTGAATCTTTACTTTGTCAAAGAAACGGAGGCGTTATGATCCCTGGAATATAGTAGGTCATACCAGTGGCGATCGCATGATTTCATAGAGGAAGTCGAAATTCTTTGTATCGAAGTCTAACTCGGACCAATGATTGGGGGTCGTGTGCATGGGCGCTGTGGTGAAGCTAGTCAAGGGGAGCATGGACGTGCCCCCTCCCTAATCCGACAAATTATCTATATGTCCTCGTTGATTGCTTCGTTTCGATATATAATATGCTCTAATATGATATCCGATTAAAAAGTTATTAATGTTTGAAAATTTAAGTTATATTAATCACTTTAATTTTATTTTAATAAATTTTTTTTATATATATTTTACTTAAATTGTCATTCACATACTACAATTCATCTCGAGAGCTTCGAAACAAGAAGCTATATTACTTTCTTTGACAATTAGGTAAGAACTAAGAAATTAGCATATTTAATTTATTTTTATTTTTATTTTTATTCATACATTATTACATGTTTAGAGTATATAAAGTTACATATTGACTTAATGTTTATTGTATTACATTTCCTATCCTCATTTTGTTAGTTTTTCTTTCTTCAACTATTTCATTTATTTATTTATATTTTTTTACTGGAAAAAACGACGGTGTTATCATAAACCAATAACCTTTTATTTGTTAGTTTTTCTTTCTTAAGGTATTTCATTTATTTTTTTATATTTTTTTACTGGAAAAGACGACAGTGTTTTAACATAAACCAAACGCCCTTTTATTTGTTAGTTTTTTCTTCTTCAACTATTTTATTTATTTATTTATATTATTTTACCAGAAAAACGACGGTGTTTTATTTATTTATGCTAAGTTGTACATGTCTCATCATTTTATTGGTTTCAGATATGAAAATAATGTCAAATATACTGGTTCCCAAATCAGATAAGAAAGTGAAATCGACAGGTAACTCCCAACAACTAAGGATGATATAATTGAAGGTGAGAAGTGGCCAATTGCATAGCTATTGAAAGGGGGCAAAGGGCATCCAAAATTGACCTTAAAACGAAGGGTGCATCCGAAATTGACCTCAGAAACAAGGGTATATAAAGTGGCAACTATTAAGCCATCCAAAATTGACCTTAAAAAAACAAAGGGTAAAGTTTGATTTGGTGAATTGAATTCACTGCTTTTGGGTGAGAAACTGTCAAAAGTTTAGATGGCAAATTGACAAGTTGTGTGGAGTGGTCGTAATAGGCGAGGCTGTACGGTGGCCCAACTGGTGGCTTTGCCACATTGCGGTGTTTTAATTCTCTGTGTTTCTATGTACGAATTTAGAGGTGGCTGGTTGACTCTCCAATCCCTCCAAAACTTTCACATGTCAATTCTCAAATTCCTCCAAATTTTGGGCCACTTTTTTAAATACAGAGTGTTTTATTGTCAAGGCTTATTTCAATTTATGTTAAATCTGATTTTGTCTAATTTTAGTTTTTTGTATTACTCAATTCAAGGTTTATGTGAACTAAGTGGACTAGAAATCGAAACCCGAAATAAGTGACACGGTCTGCGACCTCGTATACGGACACATGCCGGCGGATGCTCGATATAAAGATGTGAGTTGCTTCAGCGGCGTTGTGTTGGGAGTTAAGGTGATGACCCTTCAGATGTTCAGGCAGGCCGACCCGGTTAGGTTCGGGGAGCTTGTCGCTAGTCGAGAACTTGACGGTGATAAAAGGGTATGTTGGTCATCCTGCTACACAACTAGTAGTGTCGATCGCATAAGACGGGCTCCTCGGGGATAGAGGGGCAGTACGGCCTTCGTGCGTACCGACCCGTGACATAAGTATGAGCTTAATTTGTAAAGCCGTTATTCGAGCTAAATGAATTGAGTATGGATTATTCACGATTGACTTGAGCATTAGTTTAAACTCGAGTTTTAAAATATCTTTATATTTGGATTCGTTTAGTACAAAAACAAACATTAGTCTATCTTTTTTTGAGCTATATACCCATAATATAGTAATCTAGCTTGAATTTATAAATTTCATAGCTCAATTCGAGTTGAGTTATTCAATTGTACTACCGATTCAACCCATTTTAAAACTCGAGTTTAATTTCAAGAGTAGGTAAAATCAAAATTTGACTTTGTTTCCCTATAATTCCTATGGAATGGACTTTCTTGGCACATGCCTCCATTTGACCAAACTATATAAACGGAGGGTAATAGTAAATTTGAATTGGCCATCAAATAGTCATATCCCATTCCAAATGTTACTCCAATTTTTAAAATTTGGTCATGTCATGTACAAGATAACAATATCTAATTTCTGCAAAAAAACGATATATCGAAATCGAATCCAAAACATATTTTATCCAAATTAGGTTACTTAAAAAGATTAGCAGATTAGAGCAACGAAAGTATATTTCTCTTTTAAGATTTCACTTTTTAGGATTTATCATGTGTTCGACTGTAGTTGAAGCATTAAATTAGAACAAGATAAGCTAGAGACTTGAACGAAACGAGTTTTAAAAAAAATGATAACAAAATACTATTTAGCAATATGGTTTATCGATCAATTACGAGAATCAAATAAATGACTCTTTTTAACTCGCTAAAATGTATATCTTGCAAATCATTTTTGAGGTATAAATTCTTATTATTTTTTAACTCGCTAAAATGTATATCTTGCAAATCATTTTTGAGGTATAAATTCTTATTATCAGATCTATGATAGAGGTTTAGAGTTTTTAATTTCTACCTCAAGTAGAAGTATGAGTTTGAGCTTTATTTTTTGTTTCCTCAAACATTTGAAAATATTAAGTTTAAAATTTGTGTTGGACCGTTTACTTTTGGATATATTTGGTTTAATTTATTGGGGACAAGTGATAATGTAGCTCATTGCAATTAGAACTTAGAAACACCTCTATAAGTAGTGATAATAATACGTAGTAGTCCATAAATATAACGATTGACCTTAGGCAAATCCATCCAACTTTCTATAATAAAAAATTCATATTAAATTATAAAATAAAAAATATGATGTGAGATTCAATTAATTAAAGAAAGATTTGAATCTTTCTATTTCATTAATAAGATATAAAGCGCGCTTTAGATTCGTCCACACTCTATAAATCCAATGGAGATCTCCTACTTCACTGTATGTTTCATTCCCTACAACACAAAAATAATTTGATATTTATTTAATCTTAAAAAAAATTATAAAAATTATATTTATATTAATATTATCTATTTTTATATATTCATAAAATTTCGTTTTGAAAAATCATGTTTTGAAATTTTTAATAATTATAATATGTTAAATATTGCCTTTTTATTTTTAAAAAATTGTAAAACATGATTTTTCAAAATAAAATTTTATGAATATATAAAAATAGATGTTAGTAATATAAATATAATTTTTTTAATTTTTTTAAGATTAAATAAATATCAAATTATTTTTGTGTTGTAGGGAGTGGAGAATATAGTGAACATTGCTATAAATCGCATTATGTCTTTAAACTTTCTTCCAAATATAAACTTATGCGTTAATTTTGTAAATCTAAAACACTATGGAAATTTATCCATCTAAATTCTATCTTCAATGGTATTTTATCTTCCTCTCTATATATACACAATATTTTTCTCCTACCTCCCACTAAATTATATTTTTATTTATCCAATCCAAAATATAATAATCTTTCTTTGTCAATAAAATGGTTGTAAAACAACGCAAACCAATTTTTGTAATTAAATAAAAAATCTGACATTTATTTTACTTTGACGTTATTGGCCGAGTGATCTATTTATAATTCAGATTTACTAACCTATATCTTTAAGATATAAGTTAAGCATTTTTTATGATGAAAATTTGACCAAAAATTGATAACAATTGATAAATTCCAAAAAAACGATAGAGAAAATAATGGGTTTGTGATTTATATATATATATATATAATTCAGATTTTTTTGGCATAGGTTAAGCATTGTTATGGTAAAAAAATAATGATTTTTTTACCATATACCACTTGATAAGAATTTTAATTTACAATTATATTTCAAATTTAATTACTTTAGCTTTTATTTTAATTAGATTTCTAGAGTCGATAATATTTTTTATTAAAGAATCTTTTTCAATTTAGATTCTTATCACATAGAAAGACCGAATAAATAAATAAATGATTAATTTTTTATATATAAATTTTGAAAAATTGATAGAAAAATTGGCTACCAAAAAAGATAGAAAAATGATGATAGATTAAATTTTAATCTATTGCCATTAGAATAATAAGATTAGATTAGATCGGGTCTAATAAGATTAGATTAGATCGGGTCCTGATGTACCGTCGGCCTACGATTCTGCTTCTTGCAGGGCTTGGCTTCATTCGTTTCTTCGTCTTCATCTAGTTTGGTGTAGGACTGCTTTGTTTCGTTGTTTTGTAGTTTGCGTTTGTCTGGGGTTGCACCATACGTATTGTTGTATGTTTGTCTTTATACGGTTCTTCCGTCTGTCGGTTTGGCCGGCCCTCGAGTTTAAGATATGTCTGAACTCTAATTCTGACCTAATAAAAAAAATTAGATTAGATAAAAAAAATTGATTTAATTTTTTTTAAGAAAATATTTACTAATGATAAATTCGAAAAAGGGAAGAACCCTAAAAAGGACCAAAAAAGATAACAGTACACAGCAAAAAGACCGACATTCACCAGAGAAACACGTATTCACACCTTCCTTCCTATTCAGACTTCCAGATTTATCTTCACCGTCCTTTTCTCCAATTATCTAATCCCTTTAAACCCCCAATTTTCCTATTTAAATAATATCCCCTCTCACCTTCTTTGATCTTCTTCCAATTTCCCAAAACCCTCGATTTATTTATTCCCAAAAATCCCTAAGTTGATCTTTCTTGGTCTTTTTCTTCAATTCTTAATTCGATTTCTCGAATTAAATAAACTGGAAGAAACTTTGGTCAATCCCTGGTGGCCCAATTCCCTCTCCATGGCGGCTCCGGCGACGAACACATCCCCCGACGTCGGCCATACGTCACCTAAGAACTCCAACAACTCCGACAGGACGACCGACGAGGACCGTGAGTTCAATAAAAACGCCATCTTTGACCCCGCCGCCGAGCCGCCGCCCGCTAAGCGCCCGCGAGGCCGCCCGCCGGGTTCCAAGAATAAGCCGAAGCCACCGTCGTTCGTCGAAGTGGATGCCAACAATTTCTTCCGGAGCCACACCATGGAGGTCGCGCCCGGGGTTGACGTGGCCTCCTCCCTCGCCGCCTACGCCCGTGCCCACCGCCGTGGTGTTGTCGTCCTCAGCGCCACCGGATCCGTCGCTGGCAGCATCTCCTTCTGCCACGCCGCCGGCCCTGTCAAGGGCCAGTTCGATATCATCTCCCTCCAAGGCAGCGTCTTCCCCGACGCCGCCACAGCCCCGCTCCTCTCCAATCTCATCCTCTTCATCGCCTCCGGTCCCAGCGGAAACCCCTTCGGTGGCGTTGTCACCGGCCCTCTCATCGCCGCTGGACCCGTCAGGATCACGGCCGCCACCTTCGCAGCCACCACAATGGAGAAGATTTCCCCAGTCGAGGTTCCCCCAGCCGTTACCGATAACTCGGATCCGGTTCCGGGCCCCACCAAGGCCTTGCCGGACGGACCTGGAACCGGATCCGGATACAATCCGGGATTCAATAACATGAATATGGTTATCCCAAATTGGAGGCAACAAGATGGAATGCAGTATGGATGGCATCCTCATCAGCAACAGCAAGAGAATGGTAGACGTTACTATCAATAACATATATGTGTGCGAGGAATTTTATAGTTTTATAACTATAAGATGATGAACAATTTAGGTCTTTTAATTTCTTTTCTTTTTTGTTTGTTAAATGTTTTTTAGTTCAATTGTTGGGTTTTTTTGTTACATTACTATATATGTACAGACATATATAGGTTTTAGGGAGCTTTCTTGTTGTTTTTGTTAGATAATTGCTGATATATGAAAGAAAGATGTCCTTTTTTTTTTTGGTTAAAAACAATTTACTTCTTGATTTGTATCTTGTGGGTCATTCTTGTTTTTCTTACTATTAAATGTTGTTCCAAGTTGATCTTATTTGGACAATTTTGTGAGTTGGATTTGAAGATCTGGATAGATTGCATTATTAGTTAGTGTGCAATGTGCATATATACATTGTGAAACTTTATGCCATTCTTTTTGAGATGGTTTAGTAGATATTTCAACCATTCCGGAATGGCTCACTGGAAAGAACATGTGGGTAGTATCCATAGGTCCCCGGTTCGAACTCCGGAATGGCCGCTCTTTATTTATCTATTCAAGGTTTAGTAGATATTTCATGGTTTGATTTAACAAGAACTATTAGGCGATTAGCGGTTTGAGCAATGCTACGAGGTTTCTAGTTTCAAACAGGGTAAGATGAGATTGTGAGATTAGTGGTTATTGGATTAGTGCACTCTGTCAGAGTCGATAAGCGTTTTTGCTTGAAAACAATTTTGTTGAGACCGACAATGCATTTAGTGTCGATCAATTACAATTATGTGTAGAGGAAAGTGGGTATTCAATTCCAAAGTGTTTGACTTTCGCATCAAATTTTTTACAAGTTTTATATCATTTTTCCTTTAAGACAATTATATTGTGACATTGATTATTATTATAAGCCATAAATAATGTGTGATAATTGATCCAAACACACTCAGTTGTGTATGTATTAAGATCTATTGCGTTTGCTAAATTTGTGGTTTGATTTTTGTTTTTAAATCTAGTTAAATTAAATACCATTGTTCAGTTGAATATCTCCCAATGGACAATCAAATTAATAATTTAACAAATGTACATTCTCAAAAGTTAAAAATTGTGACCTCTAATTTGGGAATTTTTGTTGTTGTATTGCAACTCTATTTTTTTTGTTGGTCATGAATGATGCTTATCATTTGTTTAAGCGTCATTTTCAGAAAAAAGGGTGCAAACTAGTAAGTAATGTAAACTCAATGTATACGTGCACACAAAATTATTAATAATCGATATTAATATAGACCTCACGTTTATGTACTAACAATGTCTTTTATTTTAAAAAAATACTCATGGAATTAATGAAGCAATATTAGAGGTGGGGGTTTATCAGGTGACCAATCACGTGGGTTTTTTTTTAAAGAAAATCTGCCCCAAATAACATACTCCGTATTATATATACGGGCTCACATGGATTTATAATACATTTGATCTTTATATTGACATTCGTTCTATGATAACTAGGGCTGGCAAATGGTACAAAAATTACCATACCAACAACGTATCAACCACAAACCGACTATATTGGTAACCACACTTGTGGTAACCAATATGGCGGTAACTATCGTGGTGGTAACCATGTGAATGTGGTACGGTAATGGTAATGAAATCTGAATACCATGGTTACCGAGTATATATATTAATTTTTTTATTTAATGTTTTATTGTCATTACCTTTGAATTTTAAGTTTTTAATTTATATTTTGTGTTTTGATTTTGACCTAAATTGGCCATTTCTACTTTTTCCACTAGAAACAGTAGGAACATTTTGAATATTTGAAGACTTTGAACTTGTAGAAACATTTTGAATGTTTGAACAGTTGTACTTTGTTTGTTTCTTCAGGACTTTGAACTTGGTTGATTTGAATTGGTTTGTACTTTAGGTTGTGAACTTGATTTATTTGAACTTTTAAAAGATGGTAACCATATTATTTTTTGTAATCATATTATTTCGTTCGATAACTCTGATGACCACCGAAAGATAGCAAAGGGGTTTCAAAAAAATACAAACAAAATTAAAGCTTGGTAACCATGGTAATGTACCGATGGTAACCACAAATCGTGGTTACCACATATGCGATAACCACGACTTGTGGTTGGTACGTGGTATGAAAATTTGCGTACCATCAGTTTGTGGTTGGTACGTGGTAATCGCCATTTTTTTGTGGTAACCGTACCATGCCAACCCTAATGATAACTGCAGTTTTTTTTTAAAAAAAAACTAACAGATAGTGGTGGATTTGTTTAATTTATCTAACGGATTCATGCTCTATTTATGTTAATTTTTAAATAATAAAAGAATGTTTCAATATTCTTTAAAAAAAAACAAAGAACAATGGACAAATCATAGATCCATCCGTTTATATAATCTATATAAACTCTTAATTTAGAAGAGTTTAGGATAATGTGTCAATCTTAGAGTAATTTTAGGAGTCTTAACTAATCTTTTTTTTTTTGCCATTTTTCATGGATTTTCTCTAATTCTCATCTTTTCTTCTTTTTCCTTCAATTCTTTTTTTTTTCTTGAATTTTACTAACCATCTATACAGTGGCGGACCCAGAAACTTTTTGAGGGGGGGGGGGGGGGTCACCACAGTAGTACACAGTAACATCGAGAAAAAACGCGTAAAACACATAACATGTTCGATAGTACAAACTAATGTCAAACGATAATACAAACTATTGTCAAACGATATTACAAACAACGAGAAAGAGAGTTTCAACACTTGTAATTAGATATATATATATATTCTACTACATAGCTCAACTAGAGGATAAAGGAGGTAAATCCATTTTCCGAGTTTTCATGCCTTGAAAATGTTGAAGAATAAGCTCATTGTCAATGCGCTTGAAGATGTCTTTTTCAATATAGCATACCAAACTATCGGTGAGAAAATCATCCCCCATTTTGTTGCGCAAATATGTCTTGATAAGACTCGTTGAAGAGAAAGCTCTTTCCACTGTAGATGTTGCAACGGGTAGGACTAAAACTAGCTCGAGAAGACGATAAACCAATTGAAAAGCTTTGTGAATTCCTACCTCGACCATCTTCTTAGATACATCACCGATATCTTCCAAATCAGAAAATTTGGGATTGTTTCTCATTTCATAAACCCGTGCCTTCAATTCTTCTTTAATCTCCACTTGATCAGAAAGTGAGAAGTCTAGTGGATATAGTTGTGTAAGCCGATGTAGCTTTGCCGAATCGAAATTAGAGAATGAATCCTTAAGATCAAGGCAAGCCATACATGTGAGCAATTCTGTACTTGACTCGCTAAAACGACTCTCCAACTCTTGCCTAATTTGATCAATAACATACCATGTCATGTGTAGAATAATATCAATTCTATAGTAAACTAAGAAAATATGTAGAAAATTTATAGAGAAATGACCGTAGATAACATAAAGAGAAGAAATTTATAGAGAAATAATTATTACCTCATAAAATATCTCAACTCGAAATTGGTGGTTGTTTGTTATAATATGGCCTGCACGTCGAGAACGATGACGACTTGGGACTTCATCATCCATATTCAGAATGAGAATATCGTGATCAACACAAAACTGGTTGACATCTCGTATGAGATCGTCCCACCCTTCATTCCTCATCACTTGAAATCGCCTTTTGATGCTTTGAACCATACTCATTGCTTGGATAATGTTTTGATCTTTTTGTTGCAAGAGTTGGGACAAAGCATTTGTCATCTCCAATATTGTCTTCATCAAGTGAGCAACAAAAACAAACTGATAAGTCTCCATATACATTCTCCTCATTTCATCTCTATCAGAAGGATCGTAATCATCAATAGGCTTGCGCAACCCTGGATCACTATTAAACTCAAGTTCATCTTCACATGTATTTTCCGTTCGAGCTCTTTTTTCTCTCCTAACCCTATCCACAACCACATCACCTCTAACCACGTCTACACTCACATCTTCTCCAACCACACTATCGGTCTCCGGATTACCAACACTTCCGCCAATCCCTTGCGATTGATTTGGAGTAGCGGAGGAGCCAACATTTGGGATAGATGTAGTCTTAGTTCGAATAACAAATTTATCCATATTCCTATTCAAACAAAATGCTAACCAATTTAAGATTAATCTCAATGCAATATCAATTTCAATTCAATATCAATCCTAAAATCAATCTCAATTCAAACAAAATCCAATCTCAATTCGAAACAAAATAAAATATCAATATCATGTTCCTATATATTCAAACAAAATGCTAACCACTTCAAGTCCAATTCAATATCAATCTCAATCCTAAAATCAATCTCAATTCAAACCTCTCACTTCAATCTCAATCTCAATTCAATTGGAAAATCTATCTATTCAAACAAACTACTAAAACAAATAATCACAATCAATTTGTAATTTGGAGAATCGAAGATTACCTTTCGACTTTCGATTGAAATTTTGACAGTAGAGAACGGTTGACAGTGACACAGGTCACACTGCGACTCTGGTCAGCGACGTGGCTCCGGTCGGCGACGGCGTGGCTCCTTGCCTCCTCCTGTCGACTAGACGTCGGGGGCGTGGCGGACAGGCGGTGACCGAGTGACCGAAAGTCCGAGTTCCGACAGTATGCCGGTGAGTTGGAACTGGGGAAGGAGGCGACGCTCACGCTGGGATGAAGGAGGCGCCGAGGCGGACGACTGGGAGAGCGTTGGACAGTGGGGAAGGGAAGGACTGAAGGAGGCGGACGACTGGTAAGGAGAACGCAAAGCCGAGCTTGAAAAGTTAGGGTTAAGGACCCCCCTTGGGTCCGCCACTTCATCTATATATCTATATCTATATAAACTCTTAATTTAGAAGAGTTTAGGATGATGTGTCAATCTTAGAGTGATTTTAGGAGTCTTAACTAATCTTTTTTTTTTGCCATTTTTCATGGATTTTCTCTAATTCTCATATTTTCTTCTTTTTCCTTCAATTCTATTTTTTTCTTTAATTTTACTAACCATTGAGCTTATTTCAAAACATTGAATTCAATATAATATAACTATTGAGCTTAATCAAATTTATTTAATAACTTCTATATAGACTCTTAATTTAGAAGAGTTTAGGATGATTTGTCAATCTTAGAGTGATTTTAGGAGTCTTAACTAATGTTTTTTTTTTTGCCATTTTTCATGGATTTTCTCTAATTCTCACATTTTCTTCTTTCTCCTTCAATTCTTTTTTTTTTCTTTAATTTTACTAACCATTGGGCTTAATTCAAAACATTGAATTCAATCTAATATAACTATTGAGCTTAATCAAATTTATTTACTAACTATTGGGCTTAATTCAAAACATTGAATATAACTATTGATAATGAGTTAATGACACATCACATTTAAACAATGTTATATTAATGTTGATATTATTATTGCCGAGTAATTTCAAATATCTATATTTATGTATTATACTTTACATAAGATTTTAAAAAAAATCTGAGATAATTATAAGATACATTTATTGTAAAGTTTTTTTATGATTTTTATCTTAACATTTATTAATATTTTATAATATTTATATATATATATAATATTTTAGTTTTAAATAAATGTGCCATGGCGCGGGAATCATGCTAGTTTTTTTTTTTAAATTTGCAACTTTGATTTACTTTTTTTCTAAAAAAAAAATATTGTGAACATATCATAGATCCGTTAAGAAAATCAAACAGATCCACTCTCTATTTATTATACTTTTTTTAAGAATTGACATAATAATTATGGAAAAAGTACCAATATGTTTTGAGTGTATATAAAACCTGCACCTAGTACATGTAGGCTAATTAGAAAATTTCATTGTGAGAAATTTTGTAACCAAATTAATTTACAAAATCCTTTGTAATTTATTTTAAATTAGGTAAAATAATTCACAAATTATATTTTATTTTTCATACAAAAATTACTCTCAATCATTTTTATAGGGCATCTTTTTAAAAAACAACTCCAAATTAATTATAAAAAAAAATTGTACAATGGGAAGCTTCCCCCACACGTGGTCACGACGTAAACCTTCACAGCCACCCCACACGTGAAGTTTCCCCAACCTCAACCTAGGTTTTGAATCTTTATATATATGATTTTTTTTCTTTAGTTATTTTCCCAGTCTTTTGGTCGTTTTAGGGGATTATGAAACATCCTTTGATATGAACATATTTACTCATAAGTCTTTGAATGTTAATGTGTTATCTCTTAGTTTTGAATGTGATAGGTACTCCGACAATATGCTCGGCTACGCTTCTCTCAAAGGGCAGTCCCTTGGGCCTGACGGGTTCGCCAGTGCTTTCAGTGGGGTAGATTGTAACACCCTCGTTCCACATCGGATCTAATAAGGAGGTTCGGAGTGATTTATAAATAATTCAAACTCTACCTATGTTACAAGAGCTCTTCCTTTTCAGGCTCCAAGTGAGGACAACGGACGTGAGAGGGTCGGTGACAACGTTGTTGATCCGTTAGCGCAACATCTCCTTCCGCGGCGTCAACCCCTTCTTCAAGAACCCATTCGAGATACTCTCACTCCGAGGAAACATCTATCATGAGAATGTCCACTAGTACAAATCTGTAGATTAACGACACAAATTTGAAAGCGGTTTTAAAAAACCGTTGTTAATTAAAATTTCGCACATCGCTTTATAAAATAACCACTAAGAACATTTTTTTTAACATCGCTTTATATCAAAAAGCGATGTCCCAACTGGGAAGGATAGCGGTTTTCAAGTAAAAGCGCTGTTAATGTTTAAGAACAACATTTTTGTAATAGCGCTTTATACCAAAAAGCGCTGTCCCAATTGGGAAGGATAGCGGTTTTCAAGTAAAAGCGCTGTTATACAAGTACAGTACAAAACATCGCATTAATTAAATTTTTTATTTTTTAAAAAAGAAAAATAAAAATTGAAAAATAATTAAGTGATGAACGTGGGTTCCCTAAAAAATTTTAAAAAAAAACCTAACTCCCTCTTTAAATCACCGCCTCCGTCTCTTTATCTCTTGGTATTCAGTCTTCACCATGAACATCTGCACACCACCTCCCCTTCTGCTCCTATATGTCGTTTTTATTTGTAAATTGATGTAGATTTTCTATGTATAAATGTCTTTTAATATTTGTTTTATTCTATTCCTCTCAGGATTAATTAAGGATTGATCAATCACGGTAGAAACAAACTCATCGGTGTTCTTAATCAGTGAATCATCAAGATATATATGTCGTCAGAGATTTTTCGGTTGGTGGTGAACACGTCGATTTAGCAATTGTAGCATACAGAGGTAGAAGAAGGCGTACGCTTTCTAGTTTCCACAATGGTTCGATTGAGATCGAGTAATAGGGTACATGAGTATTGTAATTAATTGTTGCCTTATCTTTCCACAAAGATTATACCCTCTTTCGATTTCAATTTCAAGAACGAAGAAATTAGTGTACATTCTCTTTAATGTAACTAGTCCATTGTATTGTAAGTGGAGTATTATTGAACTTTGTTTATTACTTTACTCCAATTTTGGAATTTGAATTGGGATTTGCTGATCAAGATTATTCTAATCAAACTTTGGGATTATATTTTTTGCATTGTTCGAATAGTAGTGTTGATTTGAGTAGTTATCCCATCCTGATTTGAGGTAGTGTGTCTCGATTTTTATTTTTTATTTTTTTTTTAATTTTAGAATTGTGATAGCGGTTTTTCTAAAGAGCCGCTTTTAATTGTTAATATAATAATAAAAAATAAAAAGCAAGTTTGACAGCGTTTTTTTAAGAAAACCGCTATCCTTCCCTTTTTGTTAGCGCTTTCAAAAAACCGCTGTTATTATTGTTCTCAGCGTTCTAGTTAACAACGACACAAAAACCGCTATGCTTCCCATAAAAAAAGCGCTATTAATGTGCTCTTTTGTACTAGTGGTCCCACACCCGTCCGGACCGAATGCGTCGTTGGCACCATTTGTTTCTGCAACGTCGGCCCCATCTTCAAGGCGTCGTTTCCAATGTACAACATAAGGTTGCCTTGCACTGTCACCGTCAAGGTCAAGCCTAACAAAACCCTAGTTTCCCATTTTTCGACAATCTGGCCATCCGATTTTTTTACTCCTGATAATCCAAAATGGCGACGAACGAGCCCCTATCCGTGAATCGCCCGCGCGGCCACACGCCGGGCTCGAAGAACAAATCGAAGGTGTCGTCCGTTCACCACGCCCAACGCATCCTGGAGGTCGCCCCCGACGACGACTTGTTCTCCAGCATCGTCGCTTACGCCCGTGACAACAACTGCTGCGTGGCCGTCCATCACGCCACCGGGTACGTCATCGACAACATCTGCTTCTCCGACGGTGGCCCCATCTTTAAGGAGTCGTTCGAGATTCTGCACCTCTCTGGCACTATCTTTCCTCCCAACTCCGGTACTAATCTCTTCATTGACAAGGATGGCACCGTCTTTCCCGCCATCTCCGCCGCCTCAGCCCCTCCCGCTCTCACCCTCTCCAATGTCGGGGACGGCGCGAAACCTCTCGTTGGCACCGGTCAAGATTCTCTCCCTCTCTGGCACCATCTTCTGAGTATTTTATGAAACATCCCTTTCTTTTTCTAAAGCTACACCAGAGAGGAATGATTCTCTTAGAGGGCAGTCCATTGTTTTTGAGGGGGTCGTCAGTGTTTTAAGTGGGGGAGGTTGTAACACCGTACCCTTGTCCCACAATAGATATAATAAGGAGGTTCGGGGTGATTTATAAGTGATACAAATCCTATCTATGTCATAAAAGCTCTTCCTTTCCAAAAACACAATTGAACTGAAACTTTTTGTATTAACATGGGTATCCCGGCTGAAACGACTAGACTAATCCCATGAGCTCTGTCCCCAACAGGATAAATGTTGAGTGGCCACGACAAGATGTCGAATCGGTGACTTCGAAGAGTTATCTATATCTATCAACCGTTGAGCGAGCGATACAGTAATATGGTTTTTTAGTTTTTACCCTCCCTTTTACCCCGTGGCCGGCGGAGCCCGGAATCTCGGCCAGGGGTGCTAAAAAAATTTCGTAAATATTTTTTTTTTAGTGTATACTTATAATTAAGAAGATTTTTTTAAAAAAATATTGAAAAAACACTAAAATTGTGATTTTTTAAAATGTAAATCACAAAAAAAAATACTTTTAAAACAATAAAGAAAAGGTTAAATGTATAATTTTAACATAAATATGACATTTTTTTTAATGAAATAGTTTATAGAAACAAAAAATATAGAGAGAATTTTTAATGAAATAGTTGATAGAAACAAAAAATATAGTCGATAAAAACAAAAAATATAGAGAGAACTAAAAAAGAATTAATGATATAATAAAACAAATAAAAAGTGAAGGAGTTTGGACTTGAACAATATTGAAAGAAAAGGTTAAATGTATGATATATTTTAACATAAATATGGCATTTTTTTAATGAAATAGTTTATAGAAATAAAAAATATAGAGAGAAATAAAAAAGAATCGATGATATAATAAAACAAATAAAAATTGAAGGTGTTGGGACTTGAACCCAACCTCTTTTGATTTTAATTCTCCTTCCCTCTTTCTTTTACCACCAGAGCTAGACAACACTCTTGTTTTAAATATCATTTAAAGATATTATATTACCTTAAAAATACTAATATATGTAAAAAAAAAAAATATATATTTTTTTTTCGCTAGGGGGTGCTCGGGCACCCTAATCACCCTCCTAGCTCCGCCCCTGCATTTACTTGTATCTTTTTAGGGAGGAACAATTGAATTTGTGATAAGATTGTATATGGGCCACTTGAGTCATCGACTCATCGGTAGTGGTAACAAGAGCCTGATTTGTTGGAAGAGGTGGATTTTTTTTATGGGCCACTTGAGTAATCGTCTACAATCTTACTATTTATGCACACACAACAATTTGTTGGAAGAAAAGATTATGTCAAATGTATATATATATATATATATATATATATATATATATATATATATATATATATAATAATCATTATAATTTAAAAACATTTTTTTTATTGTTATTATGATTATGACGAGTAACTAGGAATGACCTCAATAGTTCCGTACAATGTATAGATCGAGGGATATACTGAGTTGTTGTTGTAATACTCAATCCAAGATTTATGTGAACTAAGCTAGAAATCGAGCCCCGAAATAAGTATGAGCCTGATTTGTAAAGCTATTATTCGAGCTAAATGAAGCTAAATATAGATTATTTGCGATTGAGCCGAGCATTGGTTTAAACTCGAGTTTTAAAATATGTTCGTATTCGGATTGTGTAGTGTATAAACAATCTCTAGTTGAGGTTTTTTTTTTTTTTTTGAAACGAAAAGAATTTGGCTGAAAGGATAAACCTAGGAGCCAAGAGCATCTGAAAGGATGAAATCACGAAGTCTAGAGTCGTCAGGAGCCAGATGGCTGTGGAAGTCAACGTTTAGGTGCGATAAAAGGTCCGCAACATGGTTAGCTTCCCGGTAGACATGACGAATCTCTATGAAATTGAAGAAGCCAAGCGTGACTAGACTGTCAGAGACAATCATATCAGAGTCACCGGTTGGCTAACCAATACCTTTAAGGTTGTTAATGATCGTAAGATTATCTCATTCGATCTCTAGTATAGTCACTACTAAAATAATGTGAAATAGGGACGACCATTAGGAATAGATTTAGGGACAAATTTCCGTCCCTAATCACATTAGGGATGAATTTAGGGACAAATTCGCTATTTGTCCCTAAATACAGCGATGGTAAATAGCAACGAAAGGTTGCGACGGATTTAGGAACAAATATTAAATCTCTTCCCAATTTCTTCCCTATTAACAACGACTTTGGAAATGACTTTGGACACCCGTATAGCAGTAAGAATTGAGACGCCCTATATATGTCCCAATTTTTGTCCCTATATCTGCCCCTAAATTTGCTCCAACATCCGTCTGTATATTTGTCCTAAAAAATGTCCATATAACCATCCCCAATTTCGTCCCTATCCCTATCCCTATATTTGCCCCCAAATTCATCGTTAATTTGTCCCTAAATTTGTCTCTAAATTGATGCTTACTTTCTTCCCTACATTTGTCTCTATAAATCCCTAATGTGCTCCATTTTCGGTCCGTAACTCCGTTCCATTTTTGTCACTGTGAATATTCGTTTGTCATCCATTATCCATAACTATTCGTTTGGCAACCAAAATGCATTTGTAAACCAATTAAATAGATTATTTAAGCGAAAAAAAAACAAAAAAATCTTATTCAAATTGTTTGTCCATGAATTAACTTCCATACAATTAATATTATTAACATATACTTCGAATATTTCTGCAAAAAAAAAAAGCTAGAAACATTGTCGACTAACAAAAAAAAAACCCTTCTAAAATCGAATTGATAATGGTTTCTTGAAGACTCATTTGCAATTCTTCATAGTTGAGTCTCGTGTTGATTCTCCCAGCATCAAGATATTTGTCCACAGATTGCTCCATCTTGATCATGCGTTCTTATTCTTGGTTTCCCCTTGTGTCTTGGCTTTGTTGCACATTTGTCATATGGGCACAATTCCCTCGCAATCAGCCCAAAATTAAACCCTTTTAAATCACCCTACAAATGAAATCAATGTCCACTTATATCAAGGGAATAGTCATCATTGAGAAAATCATATGGCAATATCACATACGCAATCAATTCAAGATTCTACTGTAATAAAGTCCAAATCCAATTTATTTTTACCAAGGGATGTCTCCTCAAATTCTACGAAAAACAGCCTAGGTCATTCAATAATAATCGATCATTCAATCAACGACCTAATCTATTAGTTTATAAATCAATCAACTTTCTAATTAAAAAAAAATCATTTAGTTTCCTAGACCGAATTCAGAATTGGAGACTCACCAACTGCTTGAAGGGTGGACGAAATCAGAATTGGACTCATCAGAGGTGCGCGCTCAACAGATCGATTCGGAACTACAAGCGTTGGTTCAGACGATGGTGATAGAGAGGTGGGGATGGAGTCCCGTATCTGAATGGATATAGGCGGAGATTTACCATAGTGTTGCCGTTGGCGGTGAAACATCCTCGATGACACTGGATCTAGGTTGGAGAAGATTCGATCCTCAACAATGGCGGTGAACCCTCCAATTGACAACGCTATAGATATGATCTGGGGTGAAGATGCTTCGTCCTCGGCAATGGTGGGGCTCGTCCTTGATTCGGTTCTCCTTCTCTATGGTAGGATGGGTGAGATTGAGATAGGGCTGACATGGGAGTGAGAGAGGGATAACTCAGGAGGGAGATCTTAGAGAGAACCAGAGGATGGGGGAGGCGGCGAGTTCATGATGAAGAAGAAAAGCGGTGCATTTCCTCAACCCTAAACGCTTAATATATTGGAGTACATTTCTAATTTTATTTCATCCCGCGTGAATTTGCCGCTTCAATTTGATTTTCAATTTCGATATTTTGGTTGCTTACCGGTTAAAACGAGGGGATTGGAATACCATACAAATTTTTTTGAATATTTTATTATAAGAAGATACAGTAATTCAATTTTATTTTTATCTTCTTCTTTTCTAGCAACTAGTTTTATTAATCTCCCTATGCGTGATTTGCTAATAGAATAGTTTTATTATTCACCGTTGTGCGATTTTTTAATAAATTTGATTTTATTATATAAACCATTAGATTAATATTCCATAAAAATTATATAAAATATTAACTTTTTGAACCGCTTTTTTAAGACTTGTTTACATCAATTTGCTATGATATTATTAAGATACGAATAGTTTTTTAAGAGTCTTAAGGCTAGTGAAGTGATTATTATTTTTTAAAATTTTTATCATAATGATAATTTTACTATCGATCATATTCCATTTTGAACATAATGAGAGGAAATTATACAAGTGTTTGATAATAATTTAGAAAGTTGATATTGAACTAGGTGGAAATTATCAAAATAGTTAGATAGGTGTAAATTAAAGGTGTATATGTGTCATGGCTAATCAAGTAAAATCATTAGTTCAGTATCCGCACCATATGTGCGATTTTTTTAATTTAAATAAATTTGATATTAATACCCGTTTAATTAACTAATTAATTTTTTCATACTTTGTAATTGTTACATAATTAACATATAATTAAAAGAAATTATTATAATATACATATAATTAACAAAGTCGTAAATAACCTACAAGAACAACACCAAAAAGAAGGGAGAAGACGTCGACATTTTTGAAATAACATTAACAATCTAAAGTATATATATGTCAAAATCCATAAATCTATCCATAATTATATATGTATAAAATCCAAAAATATGTCTCATAAATATGTCAATACCTTCAAGATAGGAAAATTTTATTTCTTTATCCGCAAAAGCGATAGATCTACCCTAAAAAATTGTGATTAACCTCTTCCAAAATTATATCTAAAAAAATACATACTATCTTTATCTAATACACATCTAATGAATTATATCCAAGAATTTCATGAGTTCATAACAATTTTGTCGATATATAAAAATCATTCACCGAACATGTACAATTTTTTTAAATATGTATATAGATCTAATTTACATGGCTAAGAATTATGTATAGAGTTAGAATAAAATTTTATTTTATGCATATATTGATTATTTAAAAAATTTGTGATTGGTTCATACGACTAATATCCATATCTATTGAAATTGGATCAATTTTATCTTATGCATGTATAGATTAAATAGAGTTAGAATAATTTTTTTATCAATACATTCAAGATAGGATTTTTTCTTTTATCCACAAAAGTGATAGATCTTCCATAAAAAATAGTGTGATTAAACTATTCTAAAATTATACAGTATCTAAAAAAATAAAAAATATATTTATCTAATACACATCTAATAAATTATATCCAAAATCTTCTAAAAATATGTTCATATGTAGTGAAAATAGGTAAAATCTTATCTTATATTATATATATAATAATCTTAAAAATAATTAATATCTTCTAAAACTATATCCATATGTAATCAAATCGGGTCCAATTTTATCTTATACATATATAGATATATTGATTAAATAGAGTTAGAATAAAAATTTATCTTATGTATATATTTTAAAATTAGTTAATATCTTCTAAAAATATATCCATATCTAATCAAACTGCGTCAAAATTTATCTTATGCATATAGCTATATTGATTAAATAGAGTTAGAATAAAATTTTATCTTATCATTTTATCTTATGCATATATAGATTAAATAGAATTAGAATAAAATTTTATCTCATGCATATATTGATTATTTCAAAATTTTGTGATTGGTTCATACGACCACGATTAAGGAGAAGCCGTCACGTGCTATGTTAAGAAAGGATAAAAAGAGGAATAATACATTCCCCACTATTCCTAGTCCTCTATTCGATCAAGTAATATTTTAACCATTTCTCTATTCGATCAAGAAATATCTACGAATGCTGAATTATGTGTATATACTTGCCTTGAATTGTACAATAATGGAGTAATTGTAGTCGATAGCACCGAATTAACGGAGAAGATGAACCAAAAAGATAAAATATTAAAATTGGAGGAGTTGCATCGCTAACCTTGTTATTTCTTAACATCATTAGGAACGGAATTTGCGGTGGCTTCGACGACATATTTAGGGATGAATTTTGAGACGACAATAGCGATGGATTTAGGAAAGGATTTAACAACGACGTTTTTTACGAAATTAGGGGCAAATTTGGAGACAACATTACCAATGGATTTAAGGAGGGGTTTTGTGACCAGATTATAGGGTCGTCGCTATTTACAAATCAATATTATAACTTTTTTATTTCGTTGATGAATTTGTGTCGAATCGTCATTCATCCCTACATTCATCGGTTTTTAGGGACAAATTTAGCGACAAATTTGAATTAGTCTCTATATGGAGATAGAACATAAAGTTGTTGCTATATTTGTGGCTATATGGGGACGAATTTAGGCATAATATTTCACCATGTCCCTATTAGGTAGGGATTTAGGAACTAAATATGAGGTGTTACAATTAGCAACATAATTAGTAACACTATGTTAATTTCTTCCCAGATTAGCAACGGGTGTTGCATTCTGTAGCCGTATCCGTCCCTAATAGGGACGAAGTTAGGTACAGACTAAATTTGTCTCTAAAATTTGTCCCTATTTAAGCATATTTTAGTAGTGAGTTATGTTTAGTATACGAGCAACCTGCAAGCCCTTCCAAAGCCCTAAACCTTCAGTGCCGGAGACGAAGGTGAAGGGAGAAGGCCCAGCACCATAGTATATTAGTTCTCCTTTATAGTTTCTGATGACAAAACCATAGGAACCATGTCTAGTTGATCCCATAACCCCATCAAAATTTAACTTGTGATTCCCGGGTTTAGGTGGGACCCATTTAGCCTGTTTCCGTTTTGGACTCTAGTTGAGCTTTTCTCGAGCTATACTTACTCATGATATAGTGATCTAGATTTAATTTTAAAAATTTCATAAAATTCGAGCTATTCGAATTTAAATTAAGTCGAGTTAATTATTCAACTCATATAATAGTACGTACTAGCCACTACGTACTATCGATTCAACCCATTTAACCCAACTGAAATGATTTGTTCCTGATTCAACTCATGTATGGAAGTGGTATGCCTGGTAGCCTGGCAGAGTCCTCAATAACACGGAATGTTAAAAAATATAAAAAAAACGTTTTGTTTGTTGAATGGATAGAGGACGTTAGGCTTATCCTTGTGATAGCCGCCCACGATTTTATTATCGTCCTTGAGGGTTGAGATGAGGTCTTGGGGTTTGATTGGACATTGGTGTGGTTTGTGGTTGTTTTGCGGGTTAGGATACTGTGCTATTCTTGTTGTGTTGCAAGTTTCTTTTGAGCGATGGTTGATGTGTCATGTTCGATGACGTCGTGGACGTGCGATCGACATCTGACGGCTCTTTGAGTCCATAATCTGAGGTGTCCGCTGGTCCCCAGAGTTCGTTGTGTGCGTTGTCCCTTTGGCCGATCGTTTCGCTCTTCTTTGGCTTGTGTTCGCAGTGTAGGATAGCTTGTACGTTCCTTGTTTTTTTATTTTATGTCATTTGCTTCTGTTATTCTCTATTTTATTTCTGTCATTTGCTTCAGTTATTTGCTTCCGTTGTACATGATGGTTAATCCATCCACCGGTCTCTCGGTTATCTGGGCTTGTCTAGAGAACTGAATTTCTTATCTTGCTTAAAAAAAAAAAAAAAAAAAAAGAATGCCTTGAGTTAATTTATGAATATTTTCCTTTAAATTATTTTATCTTTAGCCATTAAAATTGGTTATGTTAATTATTTGTATATGGATTAGTTTTGATTATTCAATACATATTTACAATAGTTTGAAATACTATATAATAATATTTTTCTTCTATATAACATTCTTAATGATATGAAATTATCTCATTAAAGAAGACATTTTACCCTATCCAATTATATAAGCAATCTTATCAAATCTATACATATAAATACGTACTAATCTATATTTTTCTTTTTATTTTAACGGGTTGTAGGGCTCTTTACCACAAATTAAATTATGACTTATTTTAGTATTTTTTACAATGAAACTATGTTGTAACTTTACTTAAAATTTTTTTATTATATTTTAAAAACCGTACTTTTTTATGACTTTAATAAATATTTTACACATCTAAGGGAAGAATAATTATATAATTAAATATCTAAATAATATAAATATTTAAGAGTTTGTTGTTAAGATCTTCGTTGGTTACAAGTTCTTTTTATAAACAATAATTATTTTTATGTTACTTTATATATTAACTTTCACCGACCATGATCTTAACTTAAATTATGATTGATTGAATGTTTTTATTACAATATTTTAAATAAACTATTTTAATCTTTACTTAAAAGTTCATAAAATAATAATTCAAATATATTAATATAATAAAATATGATTTTATAATTTATTAATAAGACGCTTAAGGAAGCGGGTAATATTACTTGTTTCCTTTATTTGATTTCTACTCATCTCCCCAATATCCCTATTCTCAATTAGCCCAATTAAGACAGATGAGCCCAATTAAGCCCAGTCCAATACAATTATCTCCAGGCCCATGTAAACCAAATAGTAGGGTTTAAAATGCTCAGTTTTGCGTTGACGCCGTCAAGGCCACGACAACGCCCTCGTTCCCTGTTTCCCAACATCCCTCAGATTTTTTCTCCCGTAAATCCAAAAATGTCCGATCCCAGGATGCACCCCATCCCCGACGGCGCGAAGGCGCACATCCTGCAGATCCCGCACGGCTCCGACGTGATCGCCGCCCTCGCCGCGTACGCCCGCGATCACCAATGCGGCATCGCAGTGCTCGACGTCACCGGATACGTAGTCGGCCGCGTATCCTTCTGCGACGCCGGCCCATTCTTCAAGATGCCGTTCCAAATCCTCTCTCTCAAGGGAACCATCTTTCCGGCCAACGTCCCCACCCCGATGTCCGGCTTCACTCTCTCTGTCGCCGGGATTGGCGGAACGATGATTGGCGGCCCTGTCACCGGCCCGCTCATCGCGTCCGGTCCGGTGATGGTTACGGCGTACGGCTTCACAACTGCCCCCAATGTGAGGCTTCCTCCGGTCTAGTTTCTCTTGGTCTAGTTTCTCTTTTCCACCGTAATTGTGTTTTTAAGTTCTGGATTAGATGTGTTTTTAGTTCTGGATTTTGCTTCTTTCCTCTTGAATCCTAAATTTTGAATGGGTTATCTCTGGTTGTGAATAGTTAGTATGAATGGATTAGATGTGTTTTTGTTTCCTCCTAAATTTTGAATGGGTTTATCTCTGGTTTTTTTGCCTTTGATTCTTGAATATTCTTGAATTTGGTTCTAAAATACTAGGGTTTGGGGGTTTGGTTCGGATTGGGATGAAATGCAGGTAGTCCTAGAATTCAGGTAGTTACATCTAGAAGATATTGTTTACTTATTGTCTCATTATTAGTTACTAGAATCTGTATTTAAATAACACCTCATTAATGAGGAAGATCATCAATTATCAAACAAACATCTGTCTTTATTCTCTACATGATATCAGGTTTGATCCAAAGCTTTCAACTTTTCTTCCTCCTAACGTAGCCTCCCTCCAATGTCTACTCCATCCAACACACTTGCTAATTTGGATGACCCTCTCGCCCCTTCATCATTGTCCACTTCACAAATATCCAAAAATTAAACACAACTAATTACATCACTTGGTGTAAGCAAGTTAAATCTACCCTCGTTGGCCATGGGCCCATGGCCTTCTCCCCTTTGTTGATGGCTCTTCCACTGAGCCATCTCCTACCCTTGCTCAATCCACCCAACCTAATCCGGCCCACACCACTTGGGTTCGTAAGGACCAACTCCTCTTTTGTTCTCTCGTGGGCACTCTCGGCGGAAGACGCTCCGTTGGTGACTCCCGCAGAGACCTCGCGACAAGCATGGACTGTCCTTAGAACACGAATTCCCGCACTAAGAGTACCAAATCAATCACAACCTATATTCAGGAGGTCACGGGGGTATCCGACTTACTTGCGTCCTTGGGAAAACCGGCCACAAGATCTCGAGAATGTGATCGATGCTATCCTCAAAGGCCTCGACCCTTCCTATCAGGCGGTTATGGACGACATCTATGCCCGAGATACGCCAATCACCATCCCTGAACTCCATGAGAAGCTCTTTACCAAGGAAAATCTCCTCCGCCGGGCAGCGTCTTCTACCTCGAGCCCGGATCCCTGCCCCGTTGTCCGCAGTCAAGTGCCTTCCATCCGCCCTCCTCCCTTCCATCCTTCGGTGCCACCTCAACCATCTCAGCCACAAGCTCACACCTCTACAATGCAAAACACCCCTGCGCCCTGGCTATACCGCAAAGTTGATATCTTGATATATACCATGTGGAATTGTGGATTGATTATATCTTTATCTATACCGCAAAGTTATTCGCATGGTTCGATCTTGTTAAATACCCGACGAGATTATCGGTTTTTGGTGACCTAAGATGCTTGGATTCACTGGGTTGTTGTGGTATTCAGTGTTGATTGATGTGTGTGGTTGAATGCCGACACCAACAATGGGAGTCGGCAAACCTTTGTTCATCAAATGATAACAAAAAAAAAAGAGCGACGTCAAATCATAACCAAAAAAAGATAAAAAAATTAAGTGGCATCAAGTGAATGAAGTGATAAAGAGGTGGAATAAAAAATAGCATCGATGTGATGAAAAAAGAGTAGCATCAAGTAATATCGACGTGATGAAAGAAAAAGAGTGACTTTGAGTTATAAATAAAAATGCAACATACAAAAGGTGGCATCAATGGCATAACAAAAAAAATAGCATCAAACCTTTGCACCAAAAAAAAATAAAAAATGTCATATATCATAACAAAAAAAAAAAAGAAAAAAAAAGCGGTATCAAATCATACAATAAATATTATACTCCGTAAAAAATGTCATCATAAAAGATCAAGTTATAATGTAAACTTAATATAGAAAAACTTCCATCGATGTTATGAAAAAAATGGCATCAAATCAAATGAAAAGATGTCATCATCATCATTTTTCAATAAAAATATAAAAAAATTCCGAATGAGTCAATCAACGTGATATATTAGTGATCAACCGTTGATCAGTCGACGGTCAAACAGTTGACCATTAATACTCTATTCGAAGAAATATATATATATATATATTAATGGGTCCAATTACCTAAAATTTGGGTGGCTACATATACCTTTAAAAAAAAAAAGATTTTCTCAAAGATATATGTAGAGATTTTATCAAAGATATATGTAGCCACCTAAATTTTAAGGATTTTGGAGGAACATTTTTTTTTTTAGCACGGCCTATAGCTAGGTTCATTGATGTAAGTAGATAATATAAAATAATGAATATGGCCAAATATATATACTTTCCGCATATCTAGATACACTTTTATTAAATAAAGTGGGATAACAGGGTCGGACCTGAGAATTTTATGGTCCGAGGCAAAATTTAAAAATAGACCCTTTACTATTTTTACTAATGATAAAACGAGCACCGGAATATATAAAATTTGTTATCTCTAATCAAATATGGCATACAATAATAACATGCTATGTAAAGTAATTTGTCAAATTTTCAAAATCTATCTCTAACAATTTTTAAAAAAGTAACGTTTATATAGTAAATCTAGTGCATAGTGGAAATTGGAAAACATATACATTAACCAGATAAATATATCAGTAATATATTTTTTTTGCTCTTAAACGTTGGGTTATCACCCTATACTAAAGAAACTGATACTGAAGTTACAACAAAATTTTACGGGGAAACTTAGTCCCCGTAATGTCATCAAACATCAAAATAGAACACATAGGAGGAGGGTTGTGAAAGATGTGTATTCCTAGTGAAAGAGAAGAGGCCAAATCGGCTATAGAATCTGCAACACGGTTGGCCTCGCGGTATATATGTCGAAACTGGACTTGCCAGTCTCTACGCAACAAGCCTTGGCATTCATATACCAGGCTATGGAGTGGGTGGGTATCTACTAATTGCTTCTGAAGAAGAGTAAACACTAATTTTAAATCCACCTCGGCCTCTACATGACGAAATCCTGCGCACCATGCTAACTGCAAGCCATGGAGAAGACCCTTGAGTTCTGCTGCAGGAACTGTGCAAGCACCTAAATTACACCCATATCCAAATAGCCATTGACCTTGAGAATTTCTCACAACTCCTCCTGCAGAAGCTAATTGGTGAGGTCCTCGGACCGAGCCATCTGAATTCAATTTAACCCAACCATTTGGTGGTGGAGCCCATCCAACTAACACATCTTGAGTCACCTGCTTGTGAGAAGGTTGTAGAAGAGAATCCCATGCTTTAGAGAATTCTGAGGCTTGAGAAAGAAGGAAGGATCGTTTGTTAACCATTGGCAGGGGCTCATTGAAAACCCGTGCATTGCGCCATTTCCATAGCCACCATAAAGTAGTGGCAAAGAGGATGTTCCACTGCACATTATCATCTACAAGATTCTCGGTCGAAAGATTAATGGAGAGCCAATCATGGATTGGGGATGTATTAAAGGAGATCCACAGATGTGACGGGATAAATAATGTCCAAATTTGTTCGGCGATGAAACACTCACGGAGAATATGATTGAGAGTTTCTGAGTTATGGCCACAAGATGAACAACTAGGATCCATAGTTATGTGACGGTGGAAACGTGCTTCATTTGTAAGAACACGGTTGTGCACTGCCAACCAAATGAAGAAACGGAATCGCCAAAGGAGACGAAAGAGATGAGACCCCGGACTGGTGGAGACTTGTTGCAACATCCAATAGGCCGACGAGGACGTGTATTCTCCATTAGAGGATAATGCCCATGCTCGGACATCAGTAATAGCGCGGTTTGGGGCCAAGGATGCCAGTCTTAGTAGAATAGAGGACGGTAGGCTTTGAGCAAAGGCTTCCCAGTTCCAACCTTGGTTTGGGGTCCAATAATCACATACTCGACGATCAGAAGCTAACACATCAACTGGATTAATAGCCTTATCTAACAGGGGCTCTCGACAAATCCATGAATCCTTCCAAAATAAAATTGAATTACCATTACCAAGTCTCCAGATGCTTCCCGGTTGAACAGCTTGACTAAAACCTTTTTGAATACTTCGCCAGATAATTGAAACATTTTGACTTCTAGCTCCATGGCACGAGTCTATATAATCTCTTTTGGCATATTTAGCTTTGAGAATAGATGCCCAGAGCTTATTGCCATCACGGCTAAATCGCCACGCGAGTTTACCTAAGGCAGCTAGATTAGCATTATGAAGAGATCGAATCCCTAAGCCACCTTGTATCTTAGGTTGTGCAAGGTCTTTCCATGAAACCAAATGGATTCGACGATTACCATTTGATTCTCCCCATAAGAAGGATCGACATAAACGGTCAAAATCCTCACAAACTGAGGCTGGTAAACAGATCGTACTCATGATATAGGAAGGTAAGGATGTGAGTACCGATTTTGTCAGTGTCAGGCGGGCTACCGGGGAGAGTAGTCGTCCCTTCCAACCAGCGAGACGAGCATTAGCTTTGTCTAGGAGTGGTGTAAAAAGAGTCTTAGAGACACGCTTCTGAATAATAGGAATGCCCAAATAAGTTCCCAGATCACGGGAAGCGGAGATCCCACCCATATCCTCTAGTGTTCGAATTAACTGTGCTGGAACATTTGGAGATACATACAACTTCGATTTTAGCACATTCACCTTTTGCCCGGATATGCTCGACAGAATTGGTTAATACAATCAAGCATAACTTGATATTGAGAAGTTGAGGCTTCACCAAATAAAATAATATCATCCGCAAAGAAGAGATGGGACAAGGCCGGTGAAGAACGTGATAAGAAGACTGGCTTCCAAGAACGATCTCTCACTGCTTCCAAAATTAAATGACTGAGTCGTTCCATACAAAGTATAAAAAGATAAGGTGAAATGGGATCACCTTGACGAACTCCTCTACTAGGAAGGAAACAGTCTGTAGCTTCTCCATTCCATAGAAGTCTCATTGAAGTGGAAGAGATACAAGAATTAATCCAGCCCACCCAACAGCCAGGGAAACCAACATCAATTAAGGTTTGTTGCACAAAATCCCATCGTAGTCTATCGTAGGCTTTCTCTAGGTCAAGCTTAAGAAGTAGAAAACCTTTTTTTCCTTTCTTTCGTTGGTAGGAATGAATTGCCTCTTGCACCACAACAACGTTATCTGTAATAGCACGGCCTGGTAAAAAGCTTCCTTGTGTTGGGCCGATAATACGTTGTAAAATGGGGCAGATTCGGTTGACCATCACCTTAGTAATGAATTTATAGAAAACGTTGCAGAGGCTAATGGGTCGAAACTGGGATAACATCTCAGGACGTTCAACTTTGGCAATTAGCACTAATAATGTCTCATTGACGCCGGGTGGAAGAGTGCCTGAATTAAAAAAGGATCTCATTGCTTTAGAAACTGATTCACCAACAGTTTCCCAACATCGTTGGTAGAAAATTGGTTGAAAACCATCAACCCCAGGAGCCTTATAAGCACCCATCTGCCTGACTGCTTTGTAAATCTCTGAGTCTGAAAAGGGTGCAGTAAGGGAATCAATCTCATGTTGTAACAACGTCGGAAATAAACCAGAAGGGAGCATCGAATTCGGATCTTCCGAGGCGGGAAGTTGGAACAGATTTTTGAAGAAGGCTATAGCTGATTGTTCCATAGCAAGTGGATCTGAAATCCAAGTCCCGTCACTGTCTTTGAAAGCTTCTACAATATTCCTTCTCCGACGAATTGCAGTAGCAGTGTGAAAATAGGATGTGTTGCGATCTCCATGACAAATCCATTTCTCTCGCGATTTTTGAAACCACAAAGTTTCTTCGGCAATCAAAAGATTATCAAGATCAGCTTGAAGCTTAGTCTGCAAGTTTAATAAGCTTTGAGATGGTCTGTTTTCAAAGGCCCGTTGCGCCCCAAGGATTCGAGCATTAAGCCTGCGTTTATTCATATAAATGTTACCAAAAACAGATCGGTTCCACTCCAAAATCTTTTCCTTAAAGGACCCAAGGGCCGACGATAACTCAATTTGATTGTCCCAATTCTCCTTTACAAAAGAGTTGAAGAGAGGATGGGAAAACCAAGCCGCCTCAAAACGAAAAGGTCGTCGTCGGTTGTGTCCATTCACGCCTACTAGAGAGAGCAATAAAGGATTGTGATCCGAAGAAAGAGGTGGGAGATGTCTGACAGTAGCTTGCATCCAATGAGATCGTCCAGCTGCATTTGTAAAAACTCTGTCAAGGCGCTTGGCAACTCTGTTAGCCGCAGAAATTCCACGACTCCAAGTAAATTGTGGACCTACAAATCCAAGATCAATCAAGCCCAAGTCTGCCACCCACTGACGGAAGCAATTGGAATCACGAGATAGTCGGTCTGTACCTCCTTGGCGCTCAAACAAGTCAAGGATGCAATTGAAATCTCCTCCGATAAACACGTCTCCATTAAGGATTTCAATAGTATGTTTCAGTTGAGACCAAAGTAAACGTCTCCTGGCAGCTGAAGGAGGTGCGTAGACGACAATTAAATCAAAAGTCTGAGACCCAGTGGTAACTACCATATGTACAAAACAGGAATGAGAAGTAACCACATGAACAGCCATACGGTTAGAATGCCAAAAAACCCATATCCCACCAGAATGTCCTACAGAATCCACACGGCAGCAATCGGAGAAAGTAAGGAGCGAAAAAACTCGATAAAATATTGTTTTTTTAATTAATTTTTTATATAATTTGATACTTAGTACTAATAAGTATAACATTATATAAAAAATTAATTAAAATAATAATATTTTATAGAGTTTTTCGCTTCTTAAAAAGCGTACAAAAAGACAAACGACACTTAATATGAGACGGAGGTATATTATTAATATGTAGTACAAATATGGGCCGGCTTATTGACGTATATATATCATCAAACAGGGCTGGCTGATATATATATATATATGTTTGTCATATGTGCCCCAAGTAGAAGTGGGCCTGAGGCGAAGGTCTGTTGGGCCTCGCCTCAGGTCCGGGTCTGTGGGCTAAGTAATCAGCATACGGGGAATGGGATAGCCCGACCTCTAATATGATGATGCAAAAAAAAAATACAACAAATTGAGAAGTGAAATCAACTAATCACATGGCAGCCGTTCAATTAACACAAGGGTGTGATTCTTTGGCTAGTGTCCTTTTTCTTTTTCTTTTGGTCAAATGATGTGAAATTCCACGCCCTAAAATACTTTTTTCATAGGACAATATTTGTTTCATTGGGGAGAAAATTTAAAATTTAAAGTTTGGGCAACAACAATTGGCTCCCTCATAGGCCCAATCTCTTCAGCGGGTGGGAAATGCTTTATGGGCCTAACTGGCCCCAGTTGTTGCTCGGCCCATTAACAACACTTGATTGTGTCATATAAGGCCCAAATACATTAGGGAAAACTCATTAAGGTTCAGTTTGGCCTTGACTAGTCTATATTGGAGTTTATAATATCTCATCTCTTCTCTATATCTATACTTACTACTATAAATGTGTGGAGAGAATGACATCTGAACCGTTTAATCTTAAAATTATCTACGGCCTGTATTTGTTCTCTGGTTTCCGGACACTGTTTGGCCGCCTTCTTTCTTCTTTCTTCCACCTCCTGCTTCCTCCGCTTCGTTGATTCTTCCTGCTGTTGATTATTCCACCTTCTGCTTCCTCAGATGCCTCCTACTACTTTCTAATTTCCCACACTATCTTTCTATTTCCTGATTTCTACAACCATCTGCCCGACGCCCTGCGCATCGTTGTGTATTCGCTGAGTCCTAATCCGCCTTTCCTGATTTCCAACCTGTTGGTGAGTTGCTTTAAACTTGCTGAATTCCGTTTTTGATTTTAGGGTTTAAATTTTCGTTATTTCATTCTCAATTTGCCTGATTTTAGGGTTTTCGAAGCTTACTACTCTCCTCTTCTTCGGCCCTTCTTCTTCATTCTCCTTCTTCATTTCTCGAATTTGGTACTCTGTCCGGACTTTTGCTTCTTACCCTCATCGGTTTCCCTCGTCCCTCCTCAGACCTTTAACCCGCTGAACCCTCGAATTTCCCTTTGTCGTTTCTCCCGACTTGCCCTTTGTCCCGACTCTCGACTTGCTCTCGATTCGTTGCCTGACGCTCGCCGTTCGACTTGCCCTTTGTCCCGACTGGCCCTCCACTTGTTGTCTCAGAACCTCTCCCGTTCGTCACCCTTTCTCTGTTCACCACAAACTACATCAATTGAGAAGGAGATTCCTCAGTGTTGCTGCTACGTTATACAAAAGGTGCGTTTTTTTAATTAATCGATTACTCCTTTATGTTGAAATTTATATTCGTTTATGTTTATTTTTGATAAATTACTGAAATTGAGATGAAATTATGGTTATTTAGGTTGTATTTGTATACATATTAGGGATTTTTTGCTGAATTATTCTTGAGCTAAGTGTACTTGTGCTGAAATTATTGTTCAGTAGGGTTATATGTGTTTGATGTGGAGTTTGATTGAATTATAAATTGAGGAGATGTTTTTTTTTTTGTTAGTCAGAGATATGCTCTTTTTTTTTAATCCAATGAGTTGATCTCCAAGTGGATGCTCTAATTTTTTCAGTTGATAATCAAATTAATCTAAACTCCATAAACCTGAAACCTCCAATCAATTTCAGTTCAAACCTATCTTATTTTATTATTACAGAGTTGTTATACTTGGATGAAACAACATGAAGAATCAAAGGAGCATCCCTCCTTCACTCCTAACAGACAACCTTATTCTGCATATTTTTGAGAAAATTATCTTAAATGTCCATAGTTGAATCTAGATTAAGTCCACCTACTGTAATTTTTTTTTACGTATGTACACTTGCAATCAAATTCAGTCTGCATATATTTGCCCTCAAATTTCTGTAAACTTTTTATAAATATGGTTGTTGTGAGCATCTTCTTACGAGTTGGTTGATGTTAATTTTGGGGCTGTTTTTATAGTTGGTTCATGGATATTTTAATTAAGTTGAAAACTTCCTTCGCGGGGGCTGTTATCCGGGAGTTGGCTGCAGCTACGATTCCAGTTGTTTAATTAAAGGGTGATTTGCTGCCTGTTCTTCGTTGCTTTGGAGTCTCGACAGGGGTTGCTTTAATTTGATTCTTAAGTGTTGTGATATTTCTATAAGTTTGTCATTCATCATGCTGACCTTCCCTGTTTTTGGTTATAGATGTTGGCGGGAGCTTTGTTGAAAGATACTGCTGTCATTTTTTGATTTCTGATCTACAAATGCACAAATCTGATTTTGGTTCCAATTTTTCATCTCAATCATCTTTCTCTGATGCTTTTAGGGTATATTTGTCAAATCTGATTTTGCGACCAATTCGTTGTTGTGTTATTGCTCAATTTCAATAATATCAGTCATATTGGCTCAGTTCTAATTGCTTGTTGGTTGATATTGGTAGTCATCTCTTGCGGGTGGTCTCAGATTTGGTACCTCTTATTGTCTCTGGATCCATCAGCCACCATTGGTTTCCTTTGTGCACCTCCCCTTCCTTAGGCAATTTGATCTTTTATTAAATTTCCATTCCCATAAAGATGTATTTTCTCTTTAAATATGTGTTACTGTATTTTTAGAACATTGAACCATGTCAAGGTTGTTGGCCATGGTTACCATTTTCAAACTATAAATATTCATTATCAAACCATGAATTAGTATAACTATTCGCTTCAGTGAATGTCATTTAAAATAATGAAGCAAATGAGTAGAGTAATTTTTCAAAACTAATTTGGCTTCTTTGCAGAGCTAGACTACCCTCCATTCCTCCAACCTAACATACATAAAACTCAAAGTCAATCTAAAACCTTGCTATACAATTTCTTGACTCAAATTTGATGATTTACTCCCTTAAAAGCATTATCCTACCACACTGTGATGATTCTTAAATGCAAACCTCAATATTATATCCTTTAGTCTTTTGTCTGGGCGGCCTTACTCCAAGCCTGTGAGAATTATCTTCGAATTAGGAGGTTTGTGGTTCAATTAGCCATCTTTCCTGCAGTTTCACATGGTTAATTTTCAATAACAGTCAATTTAGATTTCGAATGCAACTGCTTCCAAATTCTTTGTTCCATATTCTTCGTTCCAAATTCTTCGTTTAGAATGTCTGAAACCATGCTTTGGATGCTTTGTTCAGTTATCTACTACCCAATTGATGTGTAATGATAATTGTCATATCATTTTGACTTCTTCTTTGCTTATAGGTGTATAGCTGACAACATTGGAAAACAATTCTTAAGCTACATCCTCCAAATACTTTAAACCAAACAGAGGTTTGTTCACTGTAATCTGTTTTTATCCCTGGTGTTTAAACATGTTGTTCCAATGATTTAGTTTTCTGCTTCATTTTTTTTTCCACTGTTCTTTGATGAAATAATATTGAATGACTTGTTTACATGGGTATTTTCATGAATCTCACTCACTTTATTCCACAACTTTGTAGTCATTGGCAGCTTGTGTTTCCTTCTTGTTTTGTTTTAGTTTCATTTAGTTCCCGATTTTATTACACCTCATCAACTATCTGAAATATGAAATCATGAACCAAAATTTGCTAATAATATATCTTCATTCTTATGGGAATATATGAAAATGATTTTGAACCCCCTCCCCCAAATCAGGAAGAAAGCATTCCAATAGTGCCGACTGGAAGCCACATTCTTGCTAGAGAAAAAATTGAAACAGGGAAAACAAATGACTTTTGCATTTTTGTATTGGAAAAAAATGATCAAGATAAAAATGTCTTATAAGGTTCTTAATCGTTTCCTTAAGAGTGATTTGTAAATATCAAAACTTATGTTTAGTTGATGTTAGTTAATAACATCATGTTTTGCTCTAGATCTAATGAATTAATGGCACAAGTTCCTCCCAATTATTTGAAATGAGCAGATTCTAATATATAAACACTTAATGGGGTGATTGGGGGAATGATGATCTAAGCAATTGAGAAGTGGACTTTATTTAACTTTTTTTTTTCATTTTTTACTGGAGCATAATTTTGGTACCCATGTTAGCTCCCACTAATAAAAAATAATGCCATCAAAGAAATCATTAAATATTTAGCGTTGAAAGATGCTGCACCTTGAGTAACAAGAGGAGTTAGGATAAAGCATATCAATCTAATTTATTGAACAAAGGGGAAATAGGACTAGGTTCTTAAAATAAACTCATGATTAAGATCCATTGATGTTTATTAAGAATTCTATTATTAATCCAAATCCTTCAATACCCGATGATTTCAGTTTCTTGATCTATAAGACTTTGTTTGGTCTGTCACTTGTCTGTCTTGGGATGCAATGTAACACCTATTTGGCATTGTGCGCCCCAAAATTGAAAGGGAAAGAGTATTATCATGTACCTTGAACACGAGGTGGCCCGCATTGCGCGCCCCTAATTCATCTATCTTTTTCCTATTGCCTGATTCTAGGGTTTTCAAAGTTTACTACTCTGAGAGTGATTTGTTGTTTTTGTTTTATGGTTTCCCAAAAGTTGCTTTCCCTTTTTATTTATTCCAGGTGTAGAGCTTCTCAAATTGCGGTGTAATTTCTGCTCTGTCATTTGATTTTGGTATAGTTGTTTGCTGATTTGGTTGGTTTTTTTTTTATCTTCCAAGTCTTCAGATTGCGGTCCCTCTTGTTAATCTTTACACAAAACATATCCAATATGTTACTCAAATATTTACTATTGATAATCAACTAGAAAGTTTACATGCCTTATTCTGGAAAGAAGGAATGTATTACAGTCATTATGTCCGACCTATAGGTGCTTATAGTAAATGCAAGCTCATGATGATGATAAAATGAGAGCTTATATTCAAAAAATTAATTCCCTGATTGTTTATTGATTTAGTTCAATTTATTGGATTTTGCAATCTTCTTTAATTCCTATTCATGCCCACATTTTGTTTGTTATTATTGTGTGGTCTTGCCTCAATCACCATATTATTTGACCCTTCGTACTCCTTGAATTCCTGGTTGTTATTTCCCTATTTGGGTGCCTGCTGTCAATAATCTCTCCTCTTTAGTTGATTTATCTATGTTTTCTTTGCCATAACTTCATTCCTTTTTTGTAGTATGCTTTTGGTAGTTGGTAAGACTCTTCTTTTGGATTTTAGGTTTCTATAGGTGATTTGTTTTCCCAGTTTTGTTGTGTTCTTATGCGCCATCATCTTTTTCCTTTTCTTAATTTTATTTGTGAGACTTCTAAATAAGATATGACTTAAAACTTATTCTTTGCATATTGTTATCTTGGTGTTAGTTACTGTATGTGCACTTCATAATGGCAGAACTACCGGTGTCACTTAGTAAGCAGCCAGCTCAAACCTAACAAAACCAATTCAATTCATTTATCCAAATAAATTTAACTAATCGCCAAACATTCAATTCAATTAAATCAATACATTTTAAATTTTTTGCTCGACATACTTCCTTGTATTCTCTTTTTTCAAGCTGCGCTTTTGGCACCAGTTTTTCCCACTCATACTCGTTTTCCCTTGTATTACTGTCGTTTTTATGCCGCCATTTTTTGGTATCATACTCTTGTACTGTTCTATGCTCTATTAAGATACCATTAATATGATTTTACGGTTTTGCACTATTCAGAAGTACATCTTATTAGTGCTAATTTTTGGATTATCTGGCTTTGGAATTGCCAAATCTCATGCTCAATTAGATGATTGTTAATGTGAAATTATTGCTTTGTTGGGTTGGAGAACCATATCCATCCAATGGAATTGCCTTTGATTCTTAATGTCATACTTTTCTAAATAAATTTTATGTTTAATAACTTTATGGCCCTGTTTATAAAATGCCAGTCTGACCATTCAGCTGATTCCTTTCCTTTTTCCTTTTGCATAAATCCCAGCCGTCCACTCAAATTTCTGAAAATTTGAAGTATAGATTTTATGGTTCAGATCAAATGGGATAGCTAATGTCTAATTTAACCTCAAAAGTTTTAATATAAAATGATTTATTTTTTCTTAAGAGGGGTGTATATCGGTTTTTTTCTGCTGTCATTGCTTCGCTTTTGTTGTTTGGTTATGTCTTGTTCATCTTTGATTCGGCATACATCATATATCTTTTTCTTTTATATTTCATATATCTTTTTTATTTTATTTTATATGTAGTAAGGTGGATTGATAATCCTTTCATGCTCATGTGGACTGTGATTTGAGTTTTGTCTAATTATCTTCCATCTTCCTGGGGTTCCAGTTCCTTGTTCCTGTGCTGTCTTCTTTCCCTCCTGCATTGGGTTAAGGGTTCCTCATTGGCTGAACTCAACTTTTAGGGCTTGAAGTCTAGGAACTGAGGATTTGGCCTCTCCTTTGTTTGATGTTTCTAGGAATTGAGGATTAGGCCTCTCCTTTATTTGAGAGTTCTAGATTAGTGATTATGTTTTGCTTCTAAAAGAGTTCATCCAAAGAAGCTATAGCAATATAATAATATAATAAGAAAGAAAAAGTGGTCCCATGGGGGAAGTGGGTATTCTAGAGGCCTTACATACTATCTAATATGCTTAATTAGTCATTAGCATCAAATAAACCAAGAATTATACAAATATCACAGTAGGAATTGCACTCAAATTGTAATAAATGGGTTTGGAAAACAAACTGAGGGTTAATTCATTCTTCATAGTTCATTAAGCTGATTCCTTTCCTTTTTCCTTTTGCATAAATCCCAGCTGTCCACTAAAATTTCTGAAAATTTGATGTAGAGATTTTATGGTTCAGATCAAATGGAGTAGCTAATGTCTAATTTAACCTCAAAAGTTTTAATATAAAATGATTTATTTCTTCTTAAGAGGGGTGTATATCGGTTTTTGCTGTTGTGATTGCTTCACCTTTGTTGCTTGGCCATGTTCTGATCATCTTTGATTTGGCATACATCATATATCTTTTTCTTTTATATTTCATATATCTTTTTAATTTTATTTTATATGTAGTAAGGTGGATTGATAATCCTTTCATGCTCATGTGGACTGTGATTTGAGTTTTGTCTAATTATCTTCCATCTTCTTGGGGTTCCAGTTCCTTGTTCGTGTGCTGTCTTCTTTCCCTGCTGCATTGGGTTAAGGGTTTCTCATTGGCTGAACTCAACTTTTAAGGTTTGAACTCTAGGAACTGAGGATTAGGCCTCTCCTTTCTTTGATGTTTTTATTCTCTTATTATGTTTTGAAGTTAGGGAGATTTTACCTTATTTGAGAGTTCTAGATTAGTGATTATGTTTTGCTTTTAAAAGTTCTCATCCAAAGAAACTATAGCAATTTAATAATATAATAAGAAAGAAATAAGTGGTCCCACTAGGGTAGTGGGTATTCTAGGGGCCTTAAATACTATCTAATATGCTTAATTAGTCATTAGCATCAATTAAACCAAGAATTATACAAATATCACAGTAGGAATTGCACTCAAATTGTAATAAATGGGTTTGGAAAACAAACTGGGGGTTAATTCATTCTTCATAGTTTGATACAGGTATACAGCTTGTTTCTTGTGTATGCAAGCAATGGTATGGAATAATATTTGTGAAAGTGGTAAAAGAAATTACTCTGTTATGAATGGCAAAGCTGGAATAAAAGCCACTGAGTTTGGTTGGGCCATAACAACATGGTTTCAATTGTTATATCAAGGATCTAATCCAATATTAGGGTTGGTTGATTAGTTGAGTTATCAGACGAAGTATAACCTTTTTGGGACTACTTCCTGATTAATAAGTAGTTTTCTTTGTGTTTTAAGAATGTAACAATACAAAGAAAAAATCACTGTTTTAAAGGTAGAAACTTGAACCCAGTTGATTTCTTGATAGAGCTGTATCATTAAGGACCAAACCCGAAACCACCAGCTCTCCTACAACTCTCTGTCATCCAAGATGGATGGGAACACAATCATTTGAAATATGCAATAATAAAAAGGTTCAAGTTCATAAATGCGGAATTTATGAGGCAAAACTTAAACCTGATTTCCTGGCTTTAGCTACTTCTTCCCTTGCCTGAATGTTCATACCTCATCTGCTTTTGTTGTGTTTCTTTGGTTTATAGGTATTTCAATGGTGAACGACGATCCCTCGCTTTCTGCCCAAGAGCAATTGGTTTCTTCTTTTCTAAACATCGTTGAGAGTGAAACGGTGGATGATGCTAAACAGTTCTTAATTGCAAGTTTTATATTTGTATTATAACTGATATTTATTTACCGCGTTATCCTTTTGGTTATTGATTGTGAATTATTTTCCTTAAACTTTGGAAGGAAAAGTAATGGTGTCTCGAGGATGCACTTGAATTGTATTATACTAGAAATACAATTGTACTGGGGCCTCCCACCGCTTTTTATCTACGTTCCACATTCATTCTTCTTCCCACCGCTTCACCAGGTACACCTCATGCTTCCCTTCTCTACTTTCTTTGCTTCTTAACCCCCTCGTCTTCTCACCGCCTATACCTGTTCATCATTCCTCTTTCTGCTGTGTTGATTCCTAATGCACATGCTTTTGCACCCATTATGAGCACCTAGAAGCCTCATGGACAGTCACGGAGTCCGGTGCTTCAAGCATTACATGAGCTTGAGTTTAGGAAGGCTTTCTTGATTTAAAGCTATCTTCAGAGGTAAAGGCTGCATGATTAGTATACAATTGTTGACGAGGGAACAGATTGATCATTTTATTTCAACATGTCATAATTATTATGCTTTGTTCTTTACATTTTCCCTCCGTAGAAACAAAAACAAGCTGGAGGAGGTGATCTCTGCAAGCGAATTAAAAGATCTTGCAGTTTTTCAACCAATGGGAGAATTTGCAGACAAGCTGGAGGAGGTGATCTGTATTGCAAGACAAAAGATCGTGTCAAGGTTATAAATCCCTTTAAATGCTGCTACAATTTTATTAATGGAAACCATGACATTATTGCATTTCTGTATGTATTGGGCTTGGGGAGTTCTTTTTGTTTGATTTCTTTCAGTGGGAAAATTTAAAGGCAGAGAAATTAATGAGGTTGTGGTTATAATTGATTAGAATAGTGTTGCCAAGCTTCTTGGTCTTTTCATACTGTCTCCTTGATTGAAAAGGAAAGGTACTTGCTCCGATTTTGCCTCACTTGCCTGAGGATGCTTGGCAGAACCTGCCCTTTGAGTATATAGAGATCTGCAAGTATTTAAGCTTCAATATAAATCTTTCTACTGAATGTTTTGATCTGATGTAATCATTTTAATTTATTTGTCACTTAAAAATTACTTAAAGCTCATTATTGATCTAGATTTCAAGGTCAAAGGTTGTAGCTCTCTGCCTTAAATGAGAAAATTCGGAAAATTGTGGGAAGGGGCATTCATTTTTTATGATCGTGGAATTATGTTTAGGACCAGTTACAATGAAGATATATTTTCGTGGATTCAAAAAAAATTCCTCTTACAGCTCCATGCATTGTCCTGTTGTGCTGCTTATCTTGATTCAGTGTTCTTTGTTTTCTTAGGTCGGGAATTTATTTGTTTTTTTCTGTTAAAACTTTTCTTTCAAGCTGTTGATTTTTATTACCTATGCTCTATGTGACAAAGTTCCTGGGCCATATGAAACTAACTGCGTAAGCTAATTTTGTTAGATTAACTGTGTAAGGAAATCCTTTCTACATCCACCCACTAACTGTTATGCATAATTACTCAAATATTTGGTTTATTTTTTTAGTTGTCTCATCATTGAGCAATTGATGTCTGCCAAGAAAACCGTTCTCATCATTGATTTGCTATATATGTTTTTATATATGGCTCATATTAATTCTTGTTAGACCGACTTGCTCCAGTTGCTTCCCACCCCAAGCTGCCTACAAGTACTACTGCTCTCCTTGCTTCCTTTTTCCTGGTGTGGTTACCTTCTTCAAATCGTCTATGTTCTCCCTCCTCGTTCTCTCTTCTTCCTGATCCGACCACCTCCTTCAACTCGTCTTTGTTCGGTCTCATCCTACAAATGACTTTGCGCAACTGTTCTAGTTTATCTCCTAAGGTCAGCTTCCATTCAGAAATCAAGATCTCCGCCTGCTCTCTTCTGCCACGCTGAAATTCCCTTGTTCAGATCCGTCTTTTCCCTGCGTACCGATCTCTGGTGAGTTCCTCCTCTGCCCTCCTCGCCACCTCCCATATCCCTGCTCAATTTTTTACAACTTCTTGTAATTAGTTACACATGTAAAGGCACTTGAAATTGAGGAGTGTGATATTTAAATTAAGGATTATGGCCTTGAAACTGAAGATCAAGGCCTTTAAATTGATGATGAGGACCTTCAAATTGAGAAACGGGATTGTAAAATTGAGATTATGACCTTCTAACCGAGGATTGGGAACTTAAAATTGAGGGTTACAGTCTTGAAATTGAGGATTAGAGATTTGGAATTGAGAATTGGCTCTTTAATGGGTTAGACTTGTAGTTCAAATGGTTTGTCATCAATTTCAGATGCTTGGTCTGCAAAGGATTGGCTCATCAGTCGCTTTATGGTCTTTAAATTAAGGATGTGTGCCTTGAAATGGAAGTTTATGGCCTTGAAATTGAGGATTGAGATGTTTAGATTAAGGGTTATGGGCTTGAAATTGAGGATCAAGGATTCAAGGCTTTTAAATTGATGATGAGGACCTTGAAATTGAGGATCAGGGCTGTGAAATTGAGATTATGGCCTTTAAATTGATAACAAGGACCTTTAAATTGATGACGAGGACTTATTGAGGGTTACAATTTTGAAATTGAGGATTAGGTATTTTAATTGAGGACTGGCTCCATGAGATTTTAAATTACGGTTTTGAAAATGCAAATTAGTATCTTCAAATTGAACATTAGGATTTGATCTAAAGCTTTGTGGATGATATTGCACATCCTTGAGCTTTATATTAGTGTAATCCATAATCTATTCCCCTTATTTCTTTTGACATCTGTTAGTTCAATTAGGTAGTAAAGTACCATCATTTAAAGTTGAATTCTCTCAAGAATTATCATATGACAATAAAGAGCTTTTACTTTGCCTTTTGACATCACAAATTTACAAATGAAAAACTATCTTACAACGAGCTAATAGTTGCCACTGACAATTTTAGTGATACGATTAAGATAGAGAGAGGTGGTTTCGGTTCAGTATACAAGGTAGACAAAGCTATTAGATTATGTTTATGGAGATGAAGACCTTATTCCTTTTTTTTCTTCTTGTACTCTAACGACAATCAAGTGATCAGTAGCTATTAATATAATCTAAAAAGGATGGATAAAACGGACGTTAACTTTTATTATAATGCTTTACATGCATCCCTTTTTTAGTTCTTGGATTGTTTGTTGTGCACTTTGTTATCAAGAGAAGAACAACTCTCTTTTACTTGCTCATTTTAAGCAATATTTTCATACAGCATGCCACAACTACATTGGTTTCGAGCATTTTCTTTCGGGATTCATTTGTGAGGGTCAGGTTCAGCTGCACGTATGCCCAAGCAACATTCCATGCAGGTGAGAATGTCAGAACAATCTTTTATAATGTATTCTAATCCTTCATTCTATTCAGTTTGAAAATGATGCATTATGCTCTCATTTATGAGCTCTCATTTATGATCAGGTTATTCACATGATGGGTGAAAACACATAAACTGTTAGTGTTGGTGTTGGTGGAGGCACCTCAGGCAACAAGATACCTACCTTGGAGGAGTATGATACAAACTTGTACAAGCTGGCCGGGAAGGTCTTTTGTTTCTTCTCATTTGTATTAAGAATCCTTGAATGTATTTGCGGTGTAGGAGTTTGTCAAAAGATGATTCTCATTTTCATTTCTTTATGACAAAGTGGACCCTGTAGTTGAAAAACAACCACAAATATAACATGTCAGTGTCACACTGAGAGAAGCAACCATCCAGCCATCTAGGTATAGCATTTGTCACTCCTTGCCATTTCTTTATCTGTAAACACAAAGCAGTGACCACGAGGGAAGGGAAAGAAGCAATTTTAGCTGTAGATTTCGGCTATAATCGTTGTTTCATACAAGGTAATTTCTTTTTCCTCTTGAATCAAGCTCTCTTTATTCTTCTTTCTGTTTCAGTTTTTTCAATTACTTATTCTGATTTATTCAGCAAATTTCTTTTTTCCTTTTTCCTGTATCAGATTTGATTCCCAAATTCGTCTACAGCTCTGAGGCAGCACCTCTGTCTAGGTTCATCATCTTTTCTTTCTGGGTTTACATATTGACTTTACTTATTTGGTTTTTTATGGTTGCTGCATGAATCATTTAGGTTTCAATTACCTCATTCCCAAATTCATCTTTTCTCTCTGGTTTCTCGCTGAATTTCAGTTTGCTTGTGCTGAATTGTAATTTTAGGTTTCAATTTCTGTTTTCACCTAATTTCGTTATGACCTAGGGTTTCATGCACCTGAATAATGATTCCTATATTTGATTTGGAATTGATTAGATTTTGCCCCTACTTTCTGGTATTTTTTTGCTTCAGCTTCAATTGTTTTCAAATTTGGATTTAAGTTTTGTTTTTTCTCTTTCACCTATGTCTCCTATTTGTTCAATTTCTCATATTAGGTGTTTCGTCATGTGAAAAATATGAACAATTTATTCATTAGATATTCAGTTCTTCTATTACTGTTTCTATGGTTATCTTTTAAAGGTGTTGATTATACAATTCATTGTGTAATATGCTTTTATTGGATCTTAACAATTTCAATTTTGTGTTTTATCGGATGGTAGATCATGATTTATGACTAAAAGCACCATTAGTAGCATAAATTGAAGTTTGTATAAGTTAAACATTCATATTTAGTTTATACAATGAATGTATCCCATGGGAGGATTTCCCCTTTATTTTAGGGGATACTAAATTTTTGTTCAGTTCTATGAAGCAAGTTTGCTGCAGTGTTTTAGGCTGAACTCTTATGATAGGGGTTACTACTGGTTGTCTTCTCTTTCGGCTGCGGCACACTTTCTTGGGGCTGCTGTTTTCAGTCATGTTTCTTGGCCATTAGGTGACAATGCTGGCTACATTTTTTCGCTGCTATAGTTGTTTCGGCTAGATTTTTGGTTATTGGGATTGCAGCCTCCATCACCCACCTTTGACATGATGCCTTTCAGTGATTTCTTTCCTTTTCTTCAAGAAGTCAAGATCAAAAGTCAAGGGCTTTTTGCTGTTCAGTCTTTAATCTCTGCCTAGCTGCAATGATTCCCAAATAGTAAGCACGCTCTTTGCATGTACATCTGTTATTTGGGGTCTGTTTGGATTCCTATGTATTATATTTATAATCAAAATACATGTATTAAATGGAAAAGTTAATTATAAGAATAATTTATAGTTTAATTCTTAAATCATACTCCCTCCGTCTTAAAATACATGTCTTTTAAGCCCCTAAAATTTTGTAAAAAATACATGTCTTTTAAGATTTAATCATTACCCCTAACCTACTTTTATATCTAATCATTACCCTAATTTTTACATCACCACTACTCTTCTCCTCACAATTTTTTTAAAAAAAATAAACAAATACTCTATTACCAAAGTCTAATCATTACACTTACCCTACTTTTTACATCTAATCATTACACTTAACCTACTCCTTAATTCCCGTGTTCCGTCCTAAAAAGACATGTATTTTAAGACGGAGGGAGTAATAAGTACTGTTTGGATAGCTAAAATAAAAACATAAATATAATCACTTTCTTCTCCTTTTACAGATCCGCCCGAGAGGGCTTTGCCTTCGCATTGCTCTGAACGACAGCAATGGTAGTCAAGAAGTGAAGCAATTGGCAGCTTGATGTTAGTGACAGCCGTCAACCTCTCTTCCTCCATGTACGGTTCCTCGCCATATCCTCTCACACCCCTCTCTCTTTCTATTCTCCTACGTTTCTCATTCGGTTCCTGGCTTTCGCTTGATTGGAGCAACGATTGGCAGCACAAAACAAAAGGAAAACATAATTCCGCTCTAGGCTCTAGAGTCCCTCACTCATCTGCTTGATTCTTCACTCTTAATTGAGAATCGCATAAGAGATTTTTAAAGCTCCTGTTTTTATTTTGCTCCTGCGGCATTTTCTGGTTTTGCTCGAATCTCTGTATGATTCAGATACATTGCTTGCACTATAGATCTGTTCTATGAATCTGATGCCGTCTGAAATCAGGAAGTCAGATTATTTTTGTTTCACATATATCGATTGCTCGTTTACTTCGTATTTCCTAAATCACTCATGAATTTGTTGTTGCCCCAGTCTTATATGCATCTTCGATGCATTTTGGTGATTGACAGTCAATGTCGAATCCAGAAAAATCAAAATTTTAAGTTTTTGGGTTTTAATTGGAGAAATGAGGATACCCATCCAGCTAAACTGATTCCAAATTAGGAATTTAACATGTACTACCATCTCAATTCCAATTCAATTCTGAAATTTTATATTTTATGTTTGGGTTTTTGTGTATTGATTTCAGTTGCCTATGGTATCTAATGCTCAGACTTGTATATTGTCTTGCCATTTCGTTTTACTGGCAAAAATTTCATTCAAAGCCGTCATTGCGACACAGTTGGCTAATTGTCATAAGCTTTTTGTTTAAAATATTGTTTACATATCACATTTCCCCTTTAGTTTTTGCTTTGATTGTATTTCAGTTTGTTCTTTACAAGATATTGGTACATATCACATTTCCCCAGGACTTTTGTGCAAACCCCTAAATGATCAGTGAAGATGTGCAGTAACCGATGGCCTTGAACCTTGGGACATATGCTACTCATACCTTATGTGTCGTCTTCTTTCTTTTTTCCTTATTTGACACAATTATATTATATACGATATATGGCTTGCAGGCAAAAAAAACATGCATTGGTTTTGAAAATTACTTGTAATTCTAACCAATAATCTTAGATAAATTTACCTCCTTTATACGTTGTAATGGGTATTCCTTTACACCTGTTCATTTTAATGTCTTAGATATACAATTCTTTGTAATTTTAACACATTATTGTCTTAGATATACTCGGATAAAAAAAAAAAATTGTCTTAGATAATCATTCTTTCAAACTGCTGGTATCATTGCAATGATTTTTTTAAAGATCTTTTAGGATTTAACATTCATAAGGAATATGTTCTGAACGCAAATAATCATTCTTTCACAAATATCGCTATCATGTTATTGGGATTGGATGATAAGGGGGGGAATTAGAACTTGCTTGCTTGTATGAATGACAATTCGAATTTGGTGCAATGCAGGTGCTGAGAAAGGTTCGCAACATCCAAAGCAAGACAAGGTGGGAAAGGTAACTATCAAGCAACTGCTTGTGATCACCCAGGAAAAGCTACCGGATTTGAATTGCACAACAACTGAATCTGCAATGAGGATTCGATCCTCCCTTTCTGGAGCTGAAGAAGAAAGAGTTGTTGGTGTAGCAGCTACATATGGAATAAAAGAATTTCGTCCAGCTACATATGCTAATTCGTAGGATTTATCACATATCTACAACATTATTATATCACTGCTATATAATTTCCATTAACTTCTAACAGCCCCATTCTTGTGCGTTTGTGCTTCCTGACAACTCTTAATAGCTACTGAATTTGTAACATCTAAATCTAAACAACAGCCCCATTCTTGTGCGTTTGTTCACGTCTTATTAGTACTCCGTGTTGATTGTGAAGTTACAACACATATTTTGTTAAAAACCCAAGTAGATTTAAGCAGATGTAAGTTTAGACACACATGTATACGGCTTCTGGATCAAAATCTAAACAAAAAAACTTGTGATTCTATACAGTTTGTCATGAAAATCTTTTGCCGACTTCGTAATATAATCAATTTATTCTCATCCTCCTCTTTTTGGTCAGGAAGACCCTGTCAAAGGTGGGAGCAAGAACAACAGATTGGTGAGGAAGCTCGGCGACGACTTCGACATCATGGCTGACAAGTGATGAATGACGATGTCTTCAAATGATGTTAAGACACTGGGATAACTGGCTGCTTAATTCAAATGGTGTGCATTCAGTTAAAAACCACATACCCACCGTGCAAAGCACAGTTCTTTATGCATAATGTTCATGTGCCCAGCAACTCTGGAGCTTAATTCACACTGATCCTATCATCTCTGTGTTCATCAATTCGGAATGAATAATGTGTATTGATAAATCTACCAGTAGGGGTTTTATGTGGATGTTATGTGAACATGAGTAACTCAAATTTGCTTCTAACTCAACTCATACTCATTCACATTTAAAAACACGTCAACTACGAGCGAGTTCCCAAACTCATCAGGTGCTCAAGCCAAGCTCGAGCTTTATTCGAACTCCTCGTATAACTCTTTTTTTTTAAATTACAGTTTTGTCCTTTTAAACTAAAAAACCGACCTCAAATGAGTTTATATAATACAACTATCATATAAGCTAACAAAACGAGATCAAAACAAGTTTTCATCAGAATGAACGTAACAAACCACCCAAACCAATAGTAACAGACACAAGTAACTACAGTGAAAAACATGACAGCACTTCACACAAATGGACTTTGAACATCCCTACGAGTATTAAATGTTGAACAAATTCTTGCAGACCTTCAACACCAATCGGCATGTCAAACAAACCCGGGTGGTGATCCTACAAAGACTTTCACCATCATTCAATCCCCATGAACACTCGTGTATTTCATTCTTCATTTCTTCTGTATGATTCACACACTGGAAAGATAACAGCATAAATAGGAAATAAATATAAAATCTAAACAAAAATTGGAATAAGATGAACAAGATTAACAAATTACCGCACCATAATGGTCATCTGATTCCAATTTATTTAAGAAAATTACCCCACCTTATCCATAGTATCGGATTCAATAAGCTAAACAAATCTCATGTCCAGTTTCAAATCGAATCTCGTATCAAGTAACATTGGACCAGAAACTTCCATCTAAGAACATAACTTACCTCAATTTGTAGAATAACTCTACTTTCAGAAGATGTGTAAGTGTGCAACTCATCTGAATATACCAAGTCCTTAAAAATAAGCAAACTACTGGTCATGAATAGCAAAGAAAAGCTATTGGAGGAATCCACTTCCCTATTAGTAGAAGTATCATGTTCTGATGCATTTCCACTAAATTCCCATTTTCAATGAGGAGTGAAATCCATCACCACAGATGATCCAACAAACAAGATTACTGCAGCTGGAAAATAAGCCAGTCCATCTTGGTGTGGCTGAATCAGGGAACAACACAGTTGATCAAAATTCAGTGCATGAATACTACGCACAAAACAGTAATGCATAAAGCATATTTTGGCTATAAATTACCCCATGCCCAACAATCTTATGCATAAAAGCCATATCAACAAGTAATTAGCAGCTTTAATTTAACAATTTTACACTCAATCTGTCTAATTCTCAATTTCCTTATATCTACCTACAAACTAAAAATTAACTTCTTGCCTGTCTCATCGGTGGTTCAAAATTCAATCTCCACAAGTCTACTCCCTTCGCTATCAAATTTCTTTTTTAAATTACAATTCAATCTCCACAAGTCTACTCATTTCCCTATCAATTTCTTGATTTGCTAACATGAAAAACAACTAAACCAAACATAAATTACTATTCTAAACAAGCACTGTTTGAAAATTTGGGGATAATATTTCTTAGCCATTTTAACAAACACCTTGAGTGCATTATCAAGGTCACATCTCTATATTTCAAAATTATCTTAAAAAATCCAGATGAAGGGCTCCTAATCACTCAACAACAACAAAGGAAACGGTTTACCACTTGGTTTTTCAGGGTGTACAATATATGAACCATAAAGATGTCAAACACACTCTTCAAAATAGTAACCAAATCCATCGCATATTCATAGAATAGATACATAAAACCTTCAGACTAGGGTTAGTGGTTTCTTTAAGACAAGTAGCAAGGCTTCTTTGCATTTGTCTCAGCTCCGCTAACCACAATAGTCTGCCCTTCTTATATGTTTGCGAGTGCTTGTTCTTTTGAAGAAAGATTTTTCTTGCTGATAATTCGGTATATCTCTGAAAAAATTGTCTGGAATGCTCTCCTAATTCTTTTGTTGCCATAAAATTTCTGCCATTATTACTAATTTCGAGTTTTGATAGCAATATGTTATCTACAATCTACACAACTTTTCCAGCAGCTTTCATTCCTATCTGTCTGATTTTCCCTAAGCCATTTTGGGCACATTTTTTCCCATTCAGGTTTAAGATTTTCCAACACATTAATACAATTAACTATTAAGAGATCAACTGCTAAACCTAAGCATCTATCATCACAACAGAACCCAAAAATAGTTTATTTAACCTTTTTGTGTTCAAATAATTCCAATTCTGATACAGAGAAATAGACCTTCTTCAAAAAAATCTCAGACAAATCAGCAACGTATCGCTCTCAATACTTGCTGCTCCTTTGCATAACTGCAGATTGATCCTCTGGACGCCACATCTATTCCCCCCTTAGAAATTCTGCCTCCCCATTTGAGACCTTCAAACTCTTCAAAGTTAAACCGGTCTTAAATCTAAGAGAATTTAAGGGTATAGTTAACTAGCATTACATATAGCTAATACCACAGTAATGAACAGGTATGGATCTTCAATTGTCCATCAGATTAACTTCACACTAATTTTGAATAATGCAACAGAAGGTCACACAAATTAAGAACACTGGAAGGAACAATCTGAAAAATGGCGATGTATTACTATGGAATGAATCATGAATGCATTAGCTTTGGACAGAAAAATATAATATGAGGATTGAGGCAATCTCTAAAACCTCATGTACTGATAAGCAACCAATCCTTCAATAACATCAAAACAGGCACCGAAGAGGACATGAAACACAAAATCCCGCCCAAATACACATACAATATGCAAAAACATTGACAATCTTACCGATATCATCAACATCTCCAATCCACCAACCTACAATCTCCCCCTTTCTCAGCTTCACCAGCTCCAAACCGACGATAATCTCAGCAATTGATAGGTAAGATCAACAAAACGGTGAACGCTATGCACATTCCTATGTGGGAGACAGGTCGACTGCGCCAAATTTGTCTCCAAAACTACGCCGTGCAAAGCACGGCCTTCTACCTAGTATTAAAAATGCCAGTTGCCTTATGAACAGTAGCTTTATGTGACGGGTGTCAATATTTTTGTTGGATGATATTGATTAATCGGGCATTTTCTTTAACTGGGCTTCTTAAACTGGGCCAAGCCCATTTACAGCTGCCAAAAATGTCTAACAACCAACCCACCTCCCAGAACATTTCCGACGCCGATGTACAGCCTCTTGCTCGATCTGCAACAATTCGATTAACATAACATAGCCGGATTCCCTTCCCTCTCGTAAAAGGCTTGCGGTCGAAATAGAGATCTGAAACCCAAAAGGCAAATGCACAAGACGATGTAGCACTGATGATTAAGGCGGTGAGCAGCTAATCAATCAAGCTCCAGGAGTTGGTGCGCCGAACTGAAATCTCCACGAATTTTAGTATAGGGACACCCCGGTGGTCTCTCATATATTGTAGGTTTGAAGAGATAAAGATAAAAAAATTTGATGTAACTTTTTAGTCGGAAAATTTTGATGTAATTTGATTCAGTGGAATAGATCTTCGGTTGACAGAGTCGAGTCGTATTTGTGGATAGAATATCGGTTGGATTGAGTCGGGTATGTTTGTCGATTTAGTGATTAGGGGATTGCTTTTTCCATATACGTTGTCATCTTAAAATGCAATGGCTATTTTCACCTAATTATTAGGCCTAGGCCCAAATTATGGCTGGATTACAATAATTTAGCCCAAAATTCACAATAGGGGCAACGAACAAGCTTGAAATTCAATCGTCACTTACTAATACATCTTAGAGTGAGTTTTTTGTTCTCAAAAAAAAAAAGAGTGAGTTTTCATTTATCTTACCTCATTGTCAAACTATAGTTAATAATTTATGTATATAAGATATATTATAGCTATTCATTAAAAATAGTTAAAGCAAACTATGCTAATTAAATAATGAATTGCTACATGAATACCAATTGTAACATTAATATAATAAAGGTAATCAAATTATCAAGAAACTAATTTAGCTATTCATTAAAATTAATTAAAGCACACTATGAGGTAATTGAATAACAAATAAATACACGAATAACAATTGTAACATTAATATAATAAAGAAATAAACAATCAAGAAACTAATTTAGTTATTCATTAAAATTAGTTAAAGAGGGCTATGATGCAATTGAATAATGAAGAAATACATAAATAATAATTATTAAATTAATCTAATAAAGTTCAACAAACAATCAAGAAACTAATTTAAAGAAGGAAGAATTTATTAGCAATATGGATTTTTATCTATTAGCAAGATGGTTTATACAAAATTTTACTTGAGTCCTTTTTATTTTCAGAAAATGTTACATATTGGATAGGACAAAAAAAAACACTACCGTCTTGATGAATAATAACTCTTTTGGATCGTCAAATTATATATGTATATTTTCATGTGTTAAAGTTCCTTTTTTTAGCTCTTAATATTATGATTATTATTCGCATATTTTCCTTTTCGCCCTAATTTCACTAAAATTAATGCAAGAGAGTAAAAATAATACTCTTTTTCATCTTAAATAATAAATGTTAAATATTCAGTATGTTTTCTAAGAATTATAAATAGAATATCAATTTTAACACCAATTTTGTTTTATTTATTTTATAAAGTTATAAACTTAAAAAAAGCATGTTAAAAAGTTAAAAAATTTATTATTTTTTAATAAAAAACCAAACTAATTAAATATCAAGAGCATCCTACTCCCTTTGTTAAGCAAAATATGTGATTTTAGACTCTTAGAGGGTTAAATTTGTACATAAAAACGTATATTTTGAACTAAAAATAAAAATGTTATTTTAATTAGTAGATTGTATATAAAATATGCGATAGAGATTACTAATCAAAATAAGTAAAATACTAAGAGTGGGTGTCCGCACGCTACGCGTGCGGCGCCAACTAGTTCTACCAAAAAAAAATGTTTATTTTGTGCGGTGAACCTCAAACTATTGATATTAGTTGCTTGTCTTTAACAATTTTATCCGAAAAAACCAATTGAACTAAAACTTTTTGTATTGACAAGGGTATCTGCCTTAAACGACTAGACTAATCCCACGAGCTCTGTCCTCGAGAGGGTAAATGTTGAGTGGCGACGACAAGGTGTCAAATTGGTTACTTCAAAGAGTTAACAATATCTATCAACCGTTGAGGCGGTTGAGCGATATAGTAATATGGTTATTTAGTTTTTACATTTTACCCTCCCTTTTAGAGCATCTCCAACAGTTTCCCCAATTTGGAGATTTTGGAGTTTTTTGAGAATTTGAAGGGGTTTTTTGGTCCAACAGATTCCCCATCACATTCTCCAAAATGGAGAAACAGCAGAAAAAATGGAGATGATTCCCCAAATCTGCAGCATTCTCCAAACTAAATAATTCTCCAAATCTAAAATGGGGAAGCTGTTGGATTTAAAACAAAAATAATTTGGAGAATATGTATTTTGTTTCCCCATTTTGGAAAATTTTTAGAGAAGCTGTTGGAGATGGTCTTACTTGTATCTTTTTAGGGAGGAAACAATTGAATTTGTGATAAGATAGTATATGGGGCCACTTGAGTCATCGGTAGTGGTAACAAGAGCCATGTGACAAGAATTTAGAGCCATGTTAGATGCCTTTGAATAGTTGTGTTTCATCATTCACTCCAAATCTTACTATTTATGCACAAACACAATTTGTTGGAAGAAAGAGAATAAAAGAAAAAAGTGTCAAATATATATGTAATAATTATTATAATTAAAAAAAAATTATTGTTATTGTGACTAGTAACTAGGAATGACCTCAATTGGATGACTTGTACGTTTCTTGTTTTTTATTTTATGTCATTTGCTTCTTTAATTTTATTTCTGTCATTTGCTTCAATTTTTTGTTTCTTGTTGTACATTATGGTTAGTCCATCCACCGGCTTGTCCGGTATCTCGGTTTCTCAAGACTTGTCTTGAGAACTGAATTTCTTATCTTGCTTCAAAAAAAAAGAAACAAAAAAAAAGAGGAATGACCTCAATAGTTCCGTACAATATGTAGATCGAACTTATATAGAGCATGGATAGTGGTGGAGCGACTGCCACGAATTGTGCTATCTCTCTCTTTTTTTAATCAAAAGTAAAAGAATTTTAATTAAAATATGTCATTTTAGCATTTTATATAATTTTAAGGAGATTAATATTCTCGTTTATTGCTCTTCTTTTTTACTTTCTCTGAAACATAACTAACCATCTGCTAATAAACACAAGAAAAAAATTATGAAGTAAACATTACAATATCTAAAATGATATGTTTTTTGACTTAATAAGAATCCCACTTTAAAATAATATATTTTGTTTAACGGGGGAGAGTATTTAGGAGAAATTTTTAAATTATTATTATTTAAGCATGTTGTTATTGTAAAAAGAATTCCAAATGGAAAATATTGAGGAGTTTTGAACTCTTAGTTATAAATGTTCATTTTTTACCAACTAAGTTGAGTTTTTTAGAGATGCAATCCACCCATAAATTCGATAGTGAGTTTGGAGATGGGAAATGAGAAGAAATAAGAGATCAAACTTGGTGAAACATACAACAACAACAACAACCCGGTTCAATCTTATTTAGGACGGAGTCTAAAGATGAGTCGTAGAGGTATATACATTCATTATCCGACAAAGTCACTATTTTATTTTCAATGATACATTATCAGACAAAGTCACTATTTTATTTTCAATGATACATTATCAGTGTAAATTATAATACTAATAAAAAAAACATACAACAAAACAGCTGACAAAGTTGCAACTTGTCTTCACTTCACTGACAATTAATACCTCCCTCCATTCTAAATCTCATCCGAAAAAATGCAATAGTATAGCAGATCATGTTTGTCATCCAAATCTTTTCCTTATCACCAAAAAAAAAGGGGTGTCCTTCGTACTTAATCAAATATGATAATTAACAATATAGAATCATCATTAACAATTTAACAAACCCCAAAAATAAGCCCAAGTTGTTTAGGGGGAAATGGGTGCAACAAATTACTACTCTAAGTTTGAAGGTAATAACGTATAATCCATCCAAAGTGCAGCCCACGGTATTGCCTAAAACTTGACTGGTTTAGTCAAGCTGCGACGTTAAGCACAACATCCATCATAAACTCAACCTTTGCAATTTGGATTAGATTCTTGAAGAACGAAGACCATTAAAACTTTATCCTTTACTAAGTCAAGTGTTGATGACTAAAAGACTTTAATTGCCACCTCCACAAGCTCTTAATCCAATCTCTTGTTGTTTTAGTTTAATCCGAGTTTGAATTCAACGGTCGTTCAAACTTAAATTAAGCATTATCTATTGTTTGAAATTTTATTTAATCATAGTTATGTCCTTTATACTTTTACTCCATCTCTTTAATCTTTTTTTCCTCAATTAAAATCCAAAAATATTTTAAAAATAATAATTTACAATTAGACTTCTAAAATATATTTTCATCAATTAAAGGTCTACTTGACAACACAAGTAGCATTTCATAACTTTTGATTTTAATATTATAAAGTTTTAAATTTATTAAATATAATATTTTAGTTTAATTAACTATTCAAATTGAATTTTCAAATAGTTTTTAAATTTTTATTCATAAATATATTTATTTTCTCCTTTCTCGTCAAATAGTTTGTATCAGCTATATTATGATCAGTTAGAGTTACCAAACAACTTACTAGTCTATATATAATTGAATTTAACTTATACGGAGTATTTAATACGTGTTACCAAACTGACCTAATTCAGTCTTTAAGGCACAAACTTTGAAAAATGTTACAAATTGATCCTAAAAATTGAATTATGATCATAAAGATTAGCCTTACTATTTCGGTAAACTTGTTTGTTTCTTCTATCTTATAAAATAAATTACATGATTTTATAAAATAATAAGTATGATGATAATAATAATAGTAATGTGTTTGTAGATCGGGCCAGATAGATCGATAATTAATGGATTTGTATAATTGATACACAGTGCAACATGTAATTAATTAGTGCCTACATGTTCCATTGGTTAATCAATTTACAGATTATATATTATATAATCAAGTTTAAAGATTCAAGATTGTACATATACAGGCAGGCTTTATGTTTGTCTATTTCTTTAGTTTAGCAAGTGGCCTGAAAAACTTCTAAACATGGAAAAAAATTTAAAATAAAAAAAGGGCAAAGGTTGCTAAAAGCACAATCAAAACTAAATGTAGTTGAGCTCTTCCAGGTCTACATACAGACCTCCTGGTCATTATTCCTTTAGCATCTTTCCTCTTTTTCCATGTCCAACAAGCTCAAATAATTCTTTATTTTATTTAAAGTTCATGTTTAGGCTAATTAAAGGGGTTAATTATTAGGGTGTATTTTACTAAAGTGCCCTTGTATAAGTCATTTTGTGCAAACCCAACTTGTATTTCTTAAAATGTCTTTCTAACCTATGTCACAAGGATGTAGATTAAACAAATTAGATTGAAAAATATTCCAATTTAGATAGAAAATCAATTAAAATAATATAACTAAAATGTGTTAAATTGAAAAAATATTTCTAAATTTAGCGCCTTTTTTTTATAACCCAACCTTTCATAGAATTAGGCTGTGTTTCAAAGCAGATTTGAAAAGGTTCCCGAGGTTGATTAAAAAATTAAGCTATGAAGCTCAATGTTTGGAAACAGCTTTGGCTTTTGAGGTTATGGAGTTGGAGGTGTGACTTATTTTCTATGATTTTGGAAGCTACGAGGGGTAGCTTTGGGAGGTTATTTCATCAGGTTATGGAAATTTGTTCATTTTTGCCCCTGCTCTTTTTTCCCCCTTTTCAGAACTGAAGGGTATTTTTGACTTTTCATCCACAGTATCCACTTACAAACCTTATACCCACCAAATATCAATCATCTTTTTTTACAAGGTTAATTTTAAAAAAAAATCCACCTGCCACACCTCCATAATACACGAAATAAACTCCACCTCCTAAAAAAGACCTTAACCCCTAAAAAAACCCCAGTTGCCAAACACGCTCCCATTAAATTTAAAATTACACAAACCACCCATTAAATACAATTTGAACCCCTCAAGCAAAAACATTTGTCAAAACCCTCAACTTTTTTAGTACTTACCCCCACTTAATTAATCAAAATTTCTTTTCATGGCCATTGAAACACTTTAAAATTTTAATTCATAAAAAATAAATAAAAGGCGCTTATTTGCCCCACCATAATAATTCATACACTAATAAGACATCAAATTTGCAAATTTTAGATAAATATTCATCTAGTGTATGTAAATGTGTGGATGTTTAATCCCTCAAAACAAGAATATATTGGTCATTTGTAATTTTTTTAAAAAAAAATCTTAATGGAGTATTCTCATGGGTATGTGGTGATTTATTATAACAAATTCTATTTAATCGGTGATTTTATATAATTTCTTATTTAATTAGTGGATGGTTAAGTGAAAAACTTGAAATTTGTGGGCAGTTTTATGTAATTTACCCAAATTTAGTACTCATATTATGAACTTCATAGCATACAAATTAGATGATATTTTACTCTTTTTTTCTTAACGTTTAAAAAGTCTAGCTATATGGGCGTGAATGTGAATTGTTAATTAAAAAAAAAATAAAGGATAGTTACAATATATTAACTTTAAAGAGGAGATATGTTTTTGTTTAAAAATTACCTAAATAATTAAAGAGTGTTTTGTGCAATTTTATCCCAAGAAAACTTTTCATGTACAACATGTTAAGAAGAAATTATTAATTAACTAATTAACCTCATGATCCAATGCAAATGGACATCACCAAATCTAAGGAGGGTTGGAGGTGATTATTTTATTAATAGTGGATTATAATAATAATATGGCTAGAGCCCATGGATTATTCCCTTTTCCCATGCCCTACCCATTTTTGTATACACATCAAACTCCATGGACCACCATCTATACCTTGCTACTTGTTAGATTTGCTACTTAATTGCAACTATATTTATTTAATTGAACTATGTATTATATTTGTTTTAAGTTTTCTTTTCCTTTTACAAGAGAATAGTGATTTTCTTCTTCTTTTTCCTGCTTTACTCAGGCTAATTAGAAGTTTTGGTTCAACAAGTTTATTTGGAATTTTGGATATATTTTGAGGTATATATAAACATTGATTAACAAACATTAAAAGATGATAAAGCACTCTTCCACATATTTCAAGCAGGGACAGACCGAGGGGCGAGCTAGGGTCTGCATCAGCCCGTCCCATTTTAAAAAATAAATAAAATAATAGGTAAAAAAATAAAGAGAAATTAATAAAAGATTGTCAATTTATTTATTAATAAAAAAAATTGTACATATAAGAAAAATTCAACCAACCTAGTCCACTCGAATTTTAATTTCTAATTCTGTGGCTGATTTCAAGGATTTTTTTAAATGAAATTCTTACTAATTAGTTGAAAATAAAATATCACACATGTGACTCCTGATGTGCCGCTGACCTATGATGCTGCTCAAGGGTTGTGCTTGGCTTCCTCCTTCGTCTACGTCCTTGTCTTGTTCGGATTAGTTGTGTTTAGTTTCACTTTGTAGAGCGCTTTTGCCTGAATGTTGCACCATCGTTGTATTTTTCGGGTTTTTTTTTTACGATTTTCCGTATGCCGACTTGTCGGTTTTTGGGATCCAGATATGTCTGGTTGTCTAGCCAAAAAATACTTTCCAAATAATAATAAAAAGTACCTTACATGGTATCTAAATATTATTTTATTTTATTTTATTTTTACTTTTGGGGTTGGAGCATGCATCTTACGATCTCCGGTCGTTCTCAATAGCCCTCCTTGAATCGGTAAATAAAGAGCGGTCATTCCGGAGTTCGAACCGGGACCTATGGATACTACCCACAAGTCCTTTCCAGTGAACCATTTCGGAATGGTTTCTCAATAGCCCTCCATCAATCAATATATTTCCAATTACTTTTGTTACTTATATACGCCATCTAGAATGTAAAGGGATCCAAAAACACAATCGAGTACACTAACTTTTCATCAAAGTAAACAGGGCCCGATCCGAAAGCCGAAATATAAAATTTTAAGGGTCGTAGACCGATTTTAATATTTTAGGTTCGGGTTCAATTCCAGTCAGGGGCGAATCAGGTCGGACCATAAGTGAGAGACCAGATGAGCGAGCAGTGCCATAACATGTCAAAATGGACATAAGTATCGAACTTATCGCTCGAAGACACATTCTAGGTCAAGTCTTAATAAATTTTCTTCTTTTTACAAATTTGAGAGATATAGTAACAAGTTTGATCTAGAGAGACAGACGGATTGATAGACGGGCTAACCTTCATAAAATATTAAAAAATAAAAATAAAAATCACAACAATAGGCTACTACCTACTAGTAGTCTAGTAATACTAAAAAAACAGAAACTATTTCCTGGACGTTGAGAGAAAGGAAGATTTAGCTTCCGAAAGCTTCTTGAGGAAGAAGATGTTGCTGATATTGAATTCCTTCCCCTAAGGTTGTTACTGAATGAATCTGGTAACCCGCTTCAACTGCTTTACTAATCCAAAAGATGTGGAGACACATCTTAGCGACAGAAGTTTCAAAATGTTGTCTGTGAATTTTTAACAGAGAAACCCTTTTACTATGTTAGATAAAACAAAACAGAAACATATTCTCATTATAATGGTTGAACAATCAACCAACACATATAGACCCCAAAGTGTTCATATACATGCATTTAGGCGCACTAAACATAGGCATCAACATCCAATCAGTCATTTTCTATGTGACAATGAAATAAGTGGTCTCTCAAGTCTCAAACTAGAATGCAAGACAAACAACCTTTTCTATTTAAAGTCGTTATTTAAATAATATTTGTTTCATTTCTATCTTGCACTAAATAATATTGAGCCCACCCGGCCACACCTATACTCTAGTACTCTACACCTAAGATATTTATAATCGTAAAATCTCATCACAGTCACATATGAAAATGATGGTTATAACTTATACTATATGATCCAAATGAAACTGTAATGTACTTTCCCTACATTACATTAAACAATCACCTTTAAACCCATAATAATCATATTATAATTTAATGAGTTTCGAATTAATATGATAAAAACCTTTAAAACTCATAAAAAATACCCTAATCACTGCTAGTATTATTTTAGATATCAATTAACATCGATTTTTTTTAGTATATATATATATATACCTATTTATAAAATTTTATCATAAAATATCATGTATTATAACACCCATCACTAGTTTTCGGGGACAAAGGAAAATAATTTTTTTTTTATTAGCTACAAATTCGAGATCAGATATCTGAATCTCGAACGCCGACAAAAAAATAAAATAAAAAGAGTTTCAACCCTCAAGATGAAATGTAGTCATTAATGATATATTGCTATAGCATTTAGATTAGTCACCCACCAAACCATGTCCATGTAACTTTACAATGTACATTAATCTCTAAAACACCCGAAAAAAAAACACTACCACTTCCACCTACTTCAAGTGAATTGAACTTGAACCCTTTTTGATAGAGAAATATGAAACATAATAAAGTCCCTTTCTGAAGTAATATTTTGGTCTCTAAAAAACTTACCTAAATGACTCCAAAATGAAATTAACAAAGTTTAAAATGAGATAAAAACTGTAACTTCATCATACCTACTAAGCTCAAATATTATGCATCTACCTTCCATTGATCCGAATGAGCCCTTCGGATCGATCACGCGACACCCTTGTTCGCCTGCACCAGGACCCTCCGGAGCTCATCGACCATCCCTCCGAGCAGGACTGGCTTCTGGATCACCCCGTTGATACCCGAATGCTTCAGTCTTTCCCAGGCACATTCATCCGCGCTTGCTGTCAAGGCCACGATCAGCGGCCAGCTCCTGCTTCGGAGCTTCCTTATCCTCGCCGCCACCTCAAACCCGTCCAGATCCTGCAAATGTAGGTCGAGGAGGACCACCTGGCTGGGTGACCCAGATGGCCCCAATGCGCTGAGGCATTCGAACCCTGACGAAACTGCTGTCACACGACAGCCAATCTTCTCTAGCAGCTTTCGGGTGACTGCCCTATTCATGTCGTCGTCGTCTGCTAGCAGCACTTGGAGGCCCTCGAAGTGAGCGTTCGGGTTGGTAGGAAGCCGCTGTGAGGACTCTCCTGATTCGATCCCGACTCCTACTGATGGACGGAGTTGGAAACGAAGCACTAGGGCCATCATTTGAGGGCGGCCTTCCTGATTCGGGATCACCCAGATGTTCCCTTGCATCAACTGCCAAAGTACACAAGAACAGCTAAAAAATTAACACACATTTCAAGTGATTATTCGACAACCGACAATGACATTGATTGATCTTACCTCGACGAGCTTCTGGCAAACCCTGAAGCTCAAATCCTCTTCAGCCACTTCGCGGTGATGTCTCTGGCCATTGAAGAGCGATGCACCGGAATCATCTGTTGGGAAACCACCACCGACGACCTCTACTTCAAACCTGACATCGACATAACCATCTGAAGAGCCTGATCTCCATGTGGCCCATCTCTGGTCAGTTCTTCCTTGCTCATGCTGGGAGGACACCCGAATCCTCAAAGACGCGCCCTTGCGTCCTTTATTGCTGTCCAACAAGTTGCCAACCATATGCAGGATCACCTGAAACACCCTCCTCTCGTCGCCCAGGACGTGATTTGGCAAAACCCTATCGACCTCAATGGCGAAATTGAAGCCATCGTTGACGCACAAGCACCTAGCAAGGCAACCAGCTTCCTTAACAAGGGAGTGCAGCCGCAAAGATTTGATCTCCGATGGGAATCTCCCACCCTCCTTTGGCGAATCATCCATCACATCGTCAATCAATAAGGAGAGGACGTTGTTCGTCTTCAGCATTGTGTCGATGATGAGTTGCTGCTCGCTGCTCAGATTGTCTTCCTGCAATACAGAAAGCAGCCCTAAGGTTGTGTGCATCGGCTTCCTCATACCGTTGCTCATCACCCTCTGAAACGAGTTCCTCGCTTGGCTTGCCATCATGGCATTCTTCTGTGCCACTTGCAAGGCGCGGTTCTGCTCCACCAGCTTCTCCCTCATGTGCTGCGACTCCTCCAGGACCGCAGCATGAGAGATGGCGACAGCCACCTGATCAGCAACCACCTGGATGATCTCAAGCTCTTGGCTGTGCCAATTTCTATCTTGACCAGGAGCAACCAACACGAGTATCGCATAACACGCCTTGATCAATTGGGGCGTTCCGCCTTTGAAGTTTGAAACCCTAAGCATTGGCATACGAATCGCGGCCACAGCACCAGGATCTCCCAACCCTCCACTGCTACACACACCAAGGGCCGAATCAGGACTCAACACCTTCACTTCTTCGCCCTCTTTTATGCGCCTAACATCAGGATCCGAGTAAGGAATCGAATGATTAGAGTAGCCTGGATGCTTCCTCCCTTTCAACTCATGGGTCAGAATCAACTCGGTTCTGTCCTCATTCGGCATCCAGACAGCACAATTCTGTAAATCCAGTGTCTTAGACAGCTCGACCATGGTAGTGTACAAAATAGTATGCCTATCAAGCGACTTTCGTATCTCTTGAGTAAGCATCCGAACGTGCCTTCCAGTCTCACTTTGTCTCTTAATGATCCCGACTTCTCTGTCTAAATCCCAAGTCTTCTTCTTCAACAGAAACTCCTTAACCTTCAGCTTGAGGAGCAAAGGTATGAGAGTGAAGAGAGTTATAGCTGTGGCACACGACACTAAAGCCGTTAAGATCTTGAACACGGTCAAGGCTAACGACAGCTGAAACGTATGGGGTCCATACGTCCAGCCATTGATCAGATGGGTCATCCCACATAGAACAATGAAGGCTATGAATTCGAAGAGCACCCATTTGAAAGGCACGTTCGAACAGCTAACAAAGTAGAGCAGCTCAATCGGAATTGAGAAATAGGCCACTGCAATCAAGAAATCGCTCACCCTTTGGCACTCCAAGATGCTCTCAATGCTCCAGAAGCCGTCTTCATCGCAGTTGCATCGCGGATACGAATCATCCGATGCACAAACAGATGATATCAGCAGAGAAGAAACCAACAGCCACTTTGCCAAATCCCTCCCCATTGCACCCCCAAATTGCACTGATTTCTATCTCTTATCTTTCAACTCATTCAATGAATCTTCTTCATTCTTCAAGCACACATTCAACAGATCCCCAAATGAAAAGCAATGAACAAGACAAGTTGAATTATCAATCCATGAGCACTGCATCCATTGGCTCCTCCTACCACCTGACACAACAAGATGAACGCAGGAAAAAACAAGACAGATTCAAAACCTCAACTTGCAATACTCAATATATATTATATTAATATAATATTTAATAGATTACATTCACTAAAAATCACAAATTCGGCCACAAAAGGATGAGTCATAAATTAACAATATCTTCCCCTTTGCCACTTGAATTCCACGCACAATTCAGATCACTTGGTCATGAATCCGAACCTCAAAGTATTCACTTAATCTAAAAGAAGATGAAAATCAAACCCCTTTTTCAAATGGAGACAAAAAAGGGAAGAAGAAAATTCCCCAAAATTAAATTTCAACTGCCATTATAGGCCGTAGAGAAAAAGGTGAGAACTTTAGGATTTGGGAAAGAAGAAATCAACATTACCTTGATAAGAAATTGTTCGCAGCAAAACCTAGATTTGTCTGCACAGCCATCCCAGATCTTCGGCGGAGCTGCTCAGCAGCTGAGCATTTCGGATGCAATCGCAATCGCCAATCCTTTACAAATCACAAATCTACCACCGACCATTAACCAAAAAAACCCTACCCAAAAAGCGAATCCAACATATAAATCTACTTAAAACCCCACCATTACCAACAGCACCCAGCGATTAATTAAAGAAGCCGCGGAATTGCATAAATGGGAAGAAACCAGGTGGCCTCGCTCCGTGGAAGCCGCTGGGAATTGGATTGATGAGGAGTGAGGACTTAAATGTCTTTAAAAAAATGAAAAATAATAAACATCGAAAAAGGTTGGATCTTTTTTCAAGTTTCAAGCTTTTCTTCCACCTTCGTTGCGGAATCGCTTTCTACTGCACCGTCGTCGTTGCAAATTCCAAACGAATTAACTCCCCCAGCACGGAACACACCCGCATACAAAAAAATTGTCTTTTGCTTTTGGTTGGCAGGAGTTGGAGATATGGAGGAAACGGGGAGGAGGAAGGAGAAAGAGGGGAGTGGGGTGACTTGGAAGGGGATGCTTGTCTGGACCCCACCACCGTCGTTTACATCAGAGACGAAGCCGATGGGTTTTAAATAGCACTGTGAGCCAGCCAATTAGAAGAAGAGGAGGAGGAAGACGAAAAATAAAAAGGGTAAAGATCGAAGTGTATTCTGGGAGGATGATACACATACACTTGGTGTAGGTTGGTGTATCTTTTTTCCATGTGTAAAAATTTGTAAAATTTATCCACTACTTTTAAAATTGTAAAAATTAACCCTGATTTTTTTCTTTAAAACTCTATTATACTCCTATTATAAAGAATAAACACTAAAAAATTTAATAACCACTAATGATACCCTAAATTTTAAATGGTGAACCCTAGAAAAATAAATTTTCAATAAAAAAAAATTGGTATATACGTACACCAAGTGTATGTGTAGCCTTTTCCTGTATTTTGTGTACAGATTTTTTCATGGCTTTTTTTAAATTTATTTATTTATGGAAAATGGAAGCATGAAATGGGGCAAAGGAGAGAGAAACCCTTGCAGGTGAAGAGGATTTGGACGCCTTTGGATTTCCAACCGTACTTTATTAACTGCGTCATTTTTTTATTTTTTTGGGAGGGAAATTACATAAAATCACTTGTTAAATAAGGGGTTTTTACTTAACCACCCACTAAATTCAGTATTTACATAAAATCACCCTTTAAATTGTCTTCATCTATTTTCAATTTTCATTGATTTATCATTAAATATATTATATTTTAATATTTTTAAAATCGATTATAAAGATATTTTAAATCTGGATTTAAGAGCTTGATTACATACAGTCATATATATATAGAAAAAAGTGCAAAAAAACAAAGCAACATAAACTTTAAAAGACGGATCAAAGCAGAACTAAAACTAGAAGATTGGGGATATACTACAGAATACAAATGAAGTCAAGCATCATCTTAAAATAGCATCGTTGCCAAGCGATACTTCAAGCATCCCTGTAGACAAGACAAATCTATAGGAAATCTTTCTATACATGGAGTCGCTCCATACACGCTACTACGATTCCACCAATTCCAACTCTGGATGCTAAAATTATAACAAAGCAATAGATCGTCAAGACACATCAGTACAATAATAAATATTTAGTTAATACAATATTTATTTATTTTATTTTAAGTTCATATTACTTTAAACACATATACACTTGGAATCCAAACACACTGATATCTCCCTTAAATAGGTAAATAAAGAGCGGTTATTCCGGGGTTCGAACCGAGGACCTATGGGTACTATCCACAAGTCCTTTTCGGTGAGCCATTCCGGAATGATTCACTGATATCTCACCCCCCAAAAGAAAGATGACTAGATGAGCCTAAAAAAGTGATTAAGATGAATTAGGTAGATCATTAGTCTATCCTAGTACTCTTTAGGGTGAAAATATATAGTTCTAAATTAATATGCGGTATGATATAAAAAAAAATGGTTGTATGATCTAAAAATATCAATTTATCCGTTATAATGTTAATTTTTATAAACACATGACGAATATTAATTGTCGGGAAAAAATAGAGGCCTAAAAACTAGTCAAGAATAATCATTTTGGTCTCCTAATGCCATTTCAAAATATCATTTAAGTGCATTAATAGTTAGGGTATCCCCTTCTATTTGAATATTTTTTTTATGACAATGAAGTGACCCAGTCGGCAATTCAGAGCCAGCACCAGGTAAACTGATTTGTGTCGACCGACTCGCCTCACATTGATGCGAGTTTGGTCCATCTCATGCCCACCCCTCTCAGGCCCCGTATTAGGTCTGCATACCAGACACTCCAACCCAGTTCATCTCGTGTCCAAGTATATGCCTAGCATAGGCCCATCTCCTAAAAGGCTCATCTTAGACCCATGCCAGACGGGTTAAAATTAACCCTGACCTTTGACATATCATCGATCTCATATCATAAATATATGTCAACTATGTGGGATGCAACTCATATGGTTCATTGTATTTTTTTTTATTTTTTTCGATAAGGAAATAATTCGAGGCCGGACAGGCCCGAACCTCGAGAGGCCGACAAAGTCGGCAGACGGCAAGTCGTCTAAACATACAACATATAAAAAGAAATACAACATACAACAACTACCTAATACAACAAAAGAACTACAAGAAACAAACCCGGAAAACCCCAAACCCTAAGCACACAAACAGACACAGCAACGAGAAGATAGAGACCCGGCGTGGCGAAGTGGATAGCGAGCGCATGGGACAGCACAACTGACACGATGTCTCGCCGCCGGAAAAACGAAAAGCAGCAATCCACGTAGGGCAAAGACGACACATGGGGAAGTGTGGTTCATTGTATTTGCATAACTATGTATGCTGCAACTCGAAATTATTTTTAAAAAAAGTTATAAAAAAAAAAGAATACTCTAATTTGTTTTTAAATAATTTTTATGATTATAGAGTGAACTTGGCAGCTAGAGGCGGCCAGGGGATGGAATTATAGTAACTGTGATAAATTTCACTGGAGATTAGAGATGTCATATCTAGTCAAATATCAAAATATTCATGGTTCATTGTATTTGCATTTTGTGGGGCAAAGGTTTCGTGTTTTAATTAATTTGTCCCCTTCCTACCATTTACGACTATTTTTATGCGACATCTATATATTTATATGCGTGTATCAACTTGGATAAACTGGTTCCATCATGTATTTTGAATTTTTCTTGGATAATATTTTCAAGTGTTGTGCAAAGCCAATATATATATGTAGTAAACTCACCCAAAAAACGCCTATTTGCTAACCATCTAATATATTAATAGATTTTCACTATTGATAAATTTTTATACTCCGTAGTAGAATTAAACCCACCATAATTTGGGCTAAATACAAATTGATAAATACATGTACCTAATAAGTACCCATAAAAACAAGAAATGAGATATGTTTTGTTGGGTGAATATATTTAGTGGCATGTTGCACAAAATGTAAGGTGATGGATGGGCCACCAATCCACCTATTTCTTTTTAGGGCACAATGACTTCTATTGGTGTGTAGTGTAGTCGCTCCGATATATAGGAGGGCCATAGCGTCCGTACGTACACCTTGAGACTCGTCTCCATGTACATAGTAACGTAGATCGGTTGATGATTAAGATGTTTAACATATATACGTCCATGCTTCATCTTGGTGACGACTTCATAAGAAGGGCTCGTAAGGATAAAGGATCCCATGCATGCCATTTTGGGGCGGTCTTGCTTTAGTGTGTATTCGCCAGTGGTTATTTTTTAAAGGGTGAAGATTATTTTTAAGGGGTTATATGGGGTAGAGATTATCGTATGAGTTATGGGGATGGAATTGAATATGTTGATTTAAAAAAAAAAAAAATTTCAGTAAGGTGTTTGGTTAGTAGAAAGTTCCTTTTAACCATCAAAAGACAAAAATGCCATTTGATTTATGATATACATGGGCAGCAATGGAGATCTCTCGGGCCTCAACCCTTTTTAATCGACATTTCAGAGAGAGAGAGAGAGAGAGAGGGGGCAGCAACGGTCGCCCTAATACCTCTCCCCTCCGCCTCTTCCCCCCACCACCTCCGCCCACAAAACCGCCGTCATCACCCCTAGACTCACCCTTTCCTCATCCTTTCACCCCCAAATTCTCCCCCACAATCCTCTCCAACGACTGCCTCCGCCTCCTCATGGTATGCATCGTCTGCGACAAGTTCGGGATCAAGCCAAGAGAGAGGAGTACGTAGAGACCATACCTGGTAGCATGCACGAAATTAGGGGTAGGCTGAGCTTTGTTGCAACCTACCCCATTATAAAAATAAAAGAAGAGTAGTGCCGACAGTTGGTTGTCGCTTTTGGGTAAAGGGAGGGATATGTTGAATGGACCTAGGTTCGATTCTCAGTATTTTCCTTTCTTCAATTCTTTTTTCATAAGTGTATACCTGCAGACTGCAGTATACTAGCTTCTTTCCTTTGCATTTTTCTTTTCTTTTATTAATTAAAAACACGTTATTACAATATATTTTATGTTTATTACTAGTTACTTAAAATTGGCCAGTTTATTAATTTATCTCCTTAAAGTAATGACTAAACTAACTATATGTAAACAAAAATTAAAATTATATGCAAATTTAGCCCACCCGGATTTCCAATCTTGGTTCTGTGCCTACCTGGTAGACTGGTAGTCGTTCCTCCTTGCTCAAGTCGCAAGAAGAAGAACAATCGCATTAGGAGGTGCTCCGGCCAGTAGCTACGCGAGGGTGAAGTGCAGGACGGTGTGATTAGGGGTAAGGGGGGGAGAAATGGGGTTGTTGGAGACAAGAACCCCGATAATCCTCCATGGCAAGGATTGGATTATCACCCTTCTCCAATCCCGATTAATTCTCAACTCCTAAATTGTCAACCCCAGCCAATCTATTGCCAAACACTGGTCCGACGTAGTAGTTTTTTTTTTAAAATCCCAACAATCCCCCATAACCGGTCACATTTCGAGCAAGCCCTTAATTTGGTGAATTTGAGGTCATTGTGTTGTTAAGAGGGTGCCTTTTATTATAACAAAATATTATTTTAAAGGGACATACTTTCAGGTGGAGCTGAAGAATTTATTTGTGAGGAGCTACTATACCCTTCATATGATCTTTGTTACTCCATACCTGTTTTGAAGATGTAACACTTGCTCAGATGGGATACCTTTCACGTATATTGTCCATCAAATCAAGGATTTTAAGACATATAGGCTCCATGCATGTTGAGATTCTCTGTATCGCCTAATTGAACGTGTCGAATTTTTTTTAAATTTTCTTAATAAATAAAGTAGTTTTATAATTGTTTCCAACTAATAAATCAAAGCCGACTATAAAATGGACCATAAAGACAAATTAGAGGATCCTCACCTATATAATCCTATACGCATGCTAGATATATATGTGAGAGAACTCCCAATTAACCTTCGATTATAATTACCAATGCATTGAAAATGGGTTCAAATCCTCTGTCCCTTCCCCTATCTCCTCTCACAAAATCATCCAACTTTTTAATGTTTTAATCTACTTTTTTGTTTTGTTTTATTTTCCTTTTTTTTTTAATATCGAAATGTGAGAAGGGGACACCGGGGAGGGCCAAACAGGGGACACACGATTTGGCTCCATTGAAAATGTGCAAATATTTGCATCTTCCATTCCAAGAAATGTATATAGCCAAAAGGGTCTCCCTATATACACCGCAAATCCGCGTTTAGCGCTGCTAATGAAACGTCGAATGTGACGTTTTAGCAACGTTGGATTTAACGTTTTAGCAACGTCGGATCTAACGTTGTAATATGTGAAGTGAAGGATCGGATCGGGCCGAACCGGGATAACAACGTCGGATTCGACGTTGGTAGGGTAAAAAATAAAATTTCCCACCCACACACACTCACCAAAAAAAAACAAAAAAAACCAACGTCCAAAAGGACGTTGCAAATAAAAAAAATTGTTTTTTTAAATATCTTATATTAGGCCCGATCTGACCCGTATTATAGCAACGTTCAATTTGACGTTGTAAAACGTCAAATTCAACGTTGTTATAAAATCCGATAAGTGAAATTAGCAACGTCGGATTGGACGTTATAGCAACGTCTAATCCAACGTTCCTACAACGTTGGATCCGACGAAGTATTTGCGGTGTATATAGGAAACGCGTAGCCAAAATCCTAATATGCTTAGCCACTTAGGTAGGCCGGTGCCCAGTACTAATCAAGACACACTTTTTAAAAAATAATTATTGCTAATGGGTAACTCCAGTCATAAAATAAACATTATATCTTGTTTTTTTTTTTTGAGGTAGAGTTATCTCCTTTATTTAATTAATCAAATAATTGTACAATACTCCGGACAGGATTGGAGTAATTCCGCTCTTTATTTACCAATTCATCAAGCTAAAGGGCCATTATACAAAGTGTACGTGTAACTACTTTAAGGAAAAAAAAGGTAAAATCAGTTAGACAGTCTACAATGTACTTATTTCGCTTGACATAATATATAACAAATCGAATGTTTTAGTCTCTACGGAGGAAACCTTGACAATTAGTTACCAGACTATGAAACGGATGTGCGTATATCACCAGACGAGTGTCAGTCTCAACCTCAATTTGATGAAACAGAAACTACCCTTCATTAAATTAATGAACGGTCCGGCTATATACACTCAAAATAATGCACGTACTTAAGGACACGCATGATTAAAAGGGGTTAATTTTTTTTTTTAAATATTAATTAGACACAAGGCTTGCATAAGGACGTGCAATTTAGCACTAACGTATATTAATTCTAAAAGATTCTACTCTTTTGTGATTAACTGATTTGTTTTCGTTAAATAAATAAAAATATATAAACATTACCCTTTGTTTGAGCACATGATAAAAAAAATCGTTTCGATTTTCACCAAACTACCAAAGGCGAGTTACCTCGTTGTAAAAAAATATATCGATTTCCTTTATTAGTAAGTTCCGGTGGTCCCGGATCTCGGATCTACTAATGCTATTTACATTTGAATTAGGCTATTATAATAGTAACTAGTGTGATCCTTGCACCATGACGCGGTTTTTTATAAATAAAATATTAGTAATATGTTAAATTAATATTATAAAATAATAGTAAAAGTAAAAATAATTAAATGTTTTGAATTAATCTCATTGGTTGAGAAAACAATTAAAGTAGTGTATATATAGATATATGTAGATGTATATTACTAATATTAATTTTATGTTTCCTTATTATTAATTTTATGTTTTGAATTAATCCCATTGTTTTTTTTAAACTGCTAAATTTATAATTTAGATTAAGATCATGGATTAATGGATTTTTTTAAAAAAAATTGATAGAATAACCTACTTTTAAGAAGAGAATTACACCTCATAATAAATTCTTCTCTTTTAATGGTTAGATATATATTGTTTTTTTTTAAAAAAAACTACTAAAATTATAATTTAGATTAATATCATGGATTAATTGATTTTTTTTTAAAAATGATTGAATAACCTAATTTTAAGAAGAGAAGGACCCTCATTAAAATTATAATTTAGTTAGATATAGATTAGCACATGGATTCTCTCATGCCATGTCTCCAAATTAATTTTCTCGATTTGAATGCAGGCCCAATTTCCGGACCAACAACATGGCCCAACTACCGGCCGAACAACAAGGCCCAAATCTCAATCAGGAGATTCAGGACCATCAGCAATTTTATTTTCTTTTTCGTTTTACTTTTTATCTGGACTTCCTGATTTTGATTTTTGAAGCTGCTGGATCTTCAATTGATTTCACTTCTTCGCGTTTTTGGTTGCTCCGGTGATCGTCCATGTCGACCGTAAAGTGAAATCGTTGTTTTCCAAGCTCTTCAATTTTGTACCGATTCGGATTCAGAGTTCACTGGAATGCCAATTCGAATTTGAAGGTGTATGGGTTCCAATCCGATTATCAATCCAGCGGTTCTTGAAATCTCAATTTCGATCTCGCTTCTCTCTGTTTAAAGTCGACAAGCGTTTCTGTGCGATGAGTACCAGGGGTAAAGCCCCAATTTGTCGATCTCGTTGTGTTGTGATTTTTTTGTTTTAGGGTTTTGCTTATAAACTATTTGAATTTTGGTCAATTAGGGCAAAAGACTTCAACTAACCCTGCGGCAAAGCTCAGTTTCCTTACGACAAGCCTAAGAAGCTTCAAGAAGAGCTCCGCAATGTCGAAAAAACAGGTACTTCGTTTACCGAGCATCTGATGTGAAGCTTTTTGTTCTTTAAGCCTTTAATTAAGTTCATGTTGAGTTGTTTGGTTGGACTATTAATTTGTGGAGAAAGTGGAAAAAAAGATGTTTGAATGGTGGTTTCAACTTCAAGTATGCCATGGTAGGTGTACGAGCTAGAGACAACCTACTTGCAGGATTCAACCCATGTTGGGAATGTTTTTGAAGGACCCATGTCTTCAACAAAGATAGGAAATAAAATAAGTAAGCTTCTTTTGGTTGATTTCTGGTTCATCCATCAGCAACTTTTGTGTAATTTGTGCTTTTTAAATGGCAACCTGTTGAAGTAGATCATGTATGTGCGTGCTGCAGTATATTGGAAGATGGTGAAGAAGGTTTACAAGCCGACAACAGTGCGATGAGAGCGAATATTTTGTAAGATATAAGGCATGTCGCGATGATCAGTGGATGAGGATATACACAATTACACACACATAGATGATACATATATACTAGCTGTTATAAGTTTGTGAGATTGACCTTTATCCTGAATCTAAATAGGTGGATAATCGCGACACGGAAGAAAGAAAGAAGCCAAAGCAAGGGGGTAGGAATGTGTGGAGTTTGGCTTCCAACAAGTAGTGGTTGGAAGCCGTTGTGTTATCAGTTCATGTTATCTTTAAACTGGCTCTTTCTCTACCTCATGAAATTCCCCTTGTTTTTTCTTCTTATATTTTCTACTTTGTGGCCACTTTCCCATGACTTCAAAAAAATCCCACACTCCGTCCTCTGTACTCCTCAGAAAAATCTCAAGTTTTTCTCCACAAATTCGTTGGTGCTGATCTCTCTCCCTTAACTTTGTTCGGGGTAAGTTTTCTTCTCCGATTAAATCTCTTTATCGGATTCTAATTTTACTTCCTGCTTTTCGTTGCATCATCATGGCCGATGGATGCCTCTTCGTACTATCATCATGGCCGTTTGTGTTATCAGTTCATGTTATCCTTAAACTGGCTCTTTCTCTACCTCATGAAATTCCCCTTGTTTTTTCTTCTTATATTCGAACCTGAACTCGTTGTAATGGCTTCTCTGCTTTCTTATTGGATACACTAGATCGTTGTTGTTATTGTAGTAACCCTAGTCTTTAAAATTGACTTAATTGAAAAATAACACAAACAAACTTTAGAACTATAATTTCTTATTCGTAAAGATTTTTTTGAGTATACCATATCGACGACTTAGTTTCATTTATTGTTTATGTCAAGAAATATATATGTGTGTGTTTACCAAAAAAAATTTATATTTATTACTTAATAATAATAAAACATATATTTTATATACAATATTTTTAAAAAAATGTATATAAATAATAAGAGTATTAATTATTTGTATATAGTTACCTTAATGGACCTTCTATATTAAATAAAAATTATAAATATACCTTATAAATCATCTAGATATTTGACTATTTGCATTGGAAGCATGTTTACCGAACACGTACACCATTACTTATCCACTTATTGTTAAGCTATTCAGCCTATGAATGAACCTTACAAGCCACTAGCCCTCAATTAAATTTCATTATAACAAGATTACACTAGTACAAATATACCTTACGTTGGAAAAAAATCAAAAACTATAAGATGACGTTTTAAACGCCATCCTGTAACGCCTAGGAAGCCGATGCCGTGCTAAATGACGATTGGGAAATGCCACAGAAAAAAAAATCCATACGTTTTTTAAACGCCATAGTGTCTATGAAATATTTGTAAAACCTAGATTCCATGGCGTTTGTTGAGAATGTGAAGAGACAAAGAGTCCCACATTGATTATACAAACAAAGAAGTCCATAGTATATAAGCTAGTGGGTTACCCATCTATTGCCAATTGGTTTTAGGATAGAACGTCGCTCGGCTTATGTACTAGGCTATTAGCGCTTGGGCGCACGTGTGCACACGACCCCCGATCCCGAGTCCTAAACGGACTTCCGTAGCGTTTATAAAACGCCATGGAATAAATTGAAGAGCAAGTGAGTTTTAACCGTTAAGGAAGCCCCATGTTGAATTGTTCATGTACGAATGCCGGAAAAATTGATAACTGACAGATGATGGATTCAGAGAACTTGTTCAAGAAACGAAGATAACATATATCACACAAATATCAACTTACAACTAAGTATAATAATTAAGCAAATAGACCATAGGCGCATTCTTAGCCTCGAACATCTACATAAACTTAAAACATGTCTCCGTTCGTAGCAAACGAAAAGAGACAAGTAGAGACCGATTTCACATAAATTTACATATGGAAACTTTGACCAGCATTGCAAACAAGTAATTTCTATGTGAATTCGAAATTTACGAATAATCACAATATATGTATATAGCTAAATCAAGCTTAGGTGGGGAAAAGATGGAACCTTTCTATGCCCCTGGGAGGAACCATGTGTTTGTTCCGGGACCAGTCAATATCCCAGACCCTGTCATTCGCGCCATGAGTCGAAACAACGAGGACTACCGCTCTCCGGCTATTCCAGCGCTCACCCGAACCCTCATCGAAGACGTCAAGAAGATTTTCAAGACTACCACGGGAGTCCCGTTTCTCATTCCCACCACAGGTAGTACTGTCATCAACACTGCACTGCAAATGTTGAGCCCAAAATCTTGACTGTTAAATGTTCTTGTTTTCAGGTACTGGTGCCTGGGAAAGTGCTCTCACAAACACACTCTCGCCCGGTGATAGGATCATTTCCTTCGTGATTGGGCAATTCAGTTTGCTCTGGATTGACCAGCAGCAGCGACTCGGCTTCAATGTTGATGTCATTGAGAGCGAGTGGGGGCGAGGTGCAGATCTTGAAGCTATGGCATCGAAGCTCGCTTCCGACACCAGCCATACTATTAAGGCCATATGCATCGTCCATAACGAGACCGCCACTGGTGTCACCAACAACTTGGCAACTGTCCGAAGAATCCTTGGTAGCGTCTCAGTTTTTAGCAGTAGTTGCTTCATCCAAATCACACCCGAGGTTGTTGTTTTTTCATGTTTTGTGTTTGGTTTCAGATCACTACAATCATCCAGCACTCGTCCTGGTTGACGGTGTGTCATCCATATGCGCCCTTGATTTCCGTATGGACGAATGGGGAGTGGATGTCGCATTGACGGGATCTCAGAAGGCGCTTTCCCTCCCCACTGGTATCGGTTTCGTCTGCGCAGGCCCAAAGGCCTTTGAGGCAGCCAAGACTGCCAAATCGCGGAGAGTTTTCTTCGATTGGAATGACTACTTGAAGTTCTACAAGCTAGGGACGATGTGGCCATACACTCCTTCTGTCCAGCTCTTGTACGGGCTAAGGGCGGCACTTGATCTCATTTTCGAAGAAGGTCTTGACAATGTCATCGCAAGGCACGCGCGTCTAGGAAAGGCAACAAGGTAACAGTTGCTGATTTATCTTGACAGCAGAAAATCCATAAGACATTAAAGATGCCTTAACCTTTCGAGTTATGCAGGCTTGCTGTTGAGGCTTGGGGCTTGAAGAACTGCTGCCAGAAAGAGGAATGGTTCAGTGACACTGTCACTGCTGTGGTTGTTCCGCCATACATTGACAGTGCCGAGATTGTAAAACAAGGGTGGAAAAGGTACAGCTTGAGCTTGGGTCTCGGCCTCAACAAAGTGGCCGGGAAGGTGTTCAGAATCGGACATCTCGGCAACCTCAATGAGGTAATCAAAACACAGTTTCTGAATTGTTCTATCAACAGCTTCACATGTTTGATGTGTTTTGTGTATGTATGCAGCTTCAACTGCTGGGTTGTCTAGCTGGGGTGGAGATGATACTGAAAGATGTCGGGTATCCGGTGAAGCTGGGAAGCGGGGTAGCAGCTGCCTGTGCATACCTGCAGAACACTACCCCTATGATCGCATCCAGGATCTGATCCAAAGCCTTTGTAATTACCTTCCGTTTATCTGTTTCGCTGTGATCTGTAAAGACTGTAATTTCCTTGTATGAATTTCCCAAAAAGCATACAAATCAAGCACCTTTTATGTATTGGAAACTTATACGATCCAACTTTAGTGTTGTCTATTACATATTTACATCAGATTGTGTTCGAGAGTTTTAGTGTTGTCGATATACTCGCAAGAAATAAGCCAATTCGGCGCCTTTTTGTTCCATTTCTCGTGGAGTTAAATTCTCATCAGTACGAGTCAAAGGAACGGCCCCTCGGCCTCTGATTTCTAGATAAAGGACATGCCGAGGAGAAATACCCTCTTTAAGTTCTATTCTGATAGACTGAATATCATTTATAAGGAATCGGAGGAAGATGCGACGATTTTTTCCCGGAAATCCCCAACGAAAAATAGACACTATTCCTTCTTTTTTATCGAAGAGATCATAACCACTACCTACATTCCACGAAACTGTGCACCACAAATAGGAGCTAATAAGGAGGCCTGCAATACCATAGAAGGACATGACAATCCCTCGTGGAAAAAAAACGATCGTGCCTACGGACCCTTTGCAAAGCGGATGGCATGTCCAAATTAATTTTCTCGATTTGAATTCAGGCCCAATTACCTGCCCAAACAACATGGCCCAATTACCGGCCCAAACAACAAGGTGCAAAAACTCAATTAGGACCATAAACAATTTTCTTTTCTTTTTCGTGTTTCTTTTTATCTGGACTTCCTGATTTTGATTTTTGAAGCTGCTGGATCTTCAATTGATTTCACTGCTTTTTTTGGTTGCTCCGGTGATCGTCCATGTCGACCGTAAATGGAAATCGTTGTTTTCCAAGCTCTTCAATTTAGTACCGATTCGGATTCAGATAGTGCTGAATTGAATTCTCTGATTACGCCAATTCGAATTTGAAGGTGTATGGGTTCCAATCCGATTATCAATCCAGCGGTTCTTGAAATCTCAATTTCGATCTCGCTTCTTTCTGTTTAAAGTCGACAAGCGTTTCTGCGCGATGAGTACCAGTGGTAAAGCCCCAATTCGTTGACCTCTTTGTGTTGTGATTTTTTTGTTTTAGGGTTTTGCTTATAAACTATTTGGATATTGGTTAATTAGGGCAAAAGACTTCAACTAACCCTGCGGCGAAGCTCAGTTTCCTTACGAGCAAGCGTAAGAAGCTTCAAGAAGAGCTCCGCAATGTCGAAAAACAGGTACTTCGTTTATTGAGCATCTGGTGTGAAGCTTTTTGTTCTTTAAGCCTTTAATTGAGTTCATGTTGAGTTGTTTGGTTGGACTATTAATTTGTGGAGAAAGTGGAAAAAAAGATGTTTGAATGGTGGTTTCAACTTCAAGTATGCCATGGTAGGTGTACGAGCTAGAGACAACCTACTTGCAGGATTCAACCCATTTTGGGAATGTTTTTAAAGGTTTTGAAGGACCCATGTCTTCAACAAAGACTGGAAATAAGTAAGCTTCTTCCTAATTTCTCTTGCCTTTTTGTTTCTAGTGATGCATTGAGTTATGTCGATATATCGAAAGGTCCCTGAGCTTTACCTATACAAGTGTAGGTAGTTGAGTGCTCCATAACTTTGATTCTTATACAAATGTCATCTAAGTTGCTGAAAGCAGGTATCACTGCAAATGTTCACTTAGCTGCTGAACGTTGGAAATCTAAATGGATAGCCTATTTAATGCGCTATCTTATATCTCTACCCTCCTAAAACATCTTTAGCTAGTCTGCTAATGAAAATTATAGATTGGCTAGGACTGAAGTTAGCAAATGACAGTTGCAATTGATCATAAATAATCATACCCTGGTTAAATGATGAAATCTGTTAAATGCATGTGTAGGGGAAATTTTAATTCTAGGAAGGGTCTAGAATTAGTTTGTTATGGCTGTGAGGAGGGAAATGTTAGGGTGAGATATGGATCACTTAAGGATATAAATTTGGAAAGGTATAAATAAGGTACTAGGTCTTCTAGTTAGTTATCCAGTTAGTGATCAATTTGGAAAGGCATTTTGCCTTCTTGACTAGTTGAGCAATGCTCTCTAGTGGCCAGTTTGGGATTTATCCCGACTGATGGCTCAGTGGCTAACCTGTTGGGTGAGATTGTGTGTTTCCTTGTTACTTTTTTTAGTACAATCAACGTAGTGTTGATTCCTGATTTTCAATCTCAAACAAAATCTCATTGGAAGCTTGGCTTTCCACATCTTTGACTATTAATAAAAGTGGTGTTGGTGTGATCCAAATTTACTCATATTGTCTTTCGTATTCCTTTTCTGAATTATTGATCTCATTTATTTGCAGTCATGTCTCTAGTTATTGTTATTTTTGCCCCTGCTGTAGCATTTCGTAACAGCAGTTAACATGAAATGCATGTTACAGTTTGAAGAGGCCAAGGAAGTTTCAACCTGAAGATCGAATTTTCTCACTGTCTTCAGTCACCTCACCAGCGGTTAGTGAAACTGTCCTTTTTATTGCCACTTGATATCATAGACCACATACATGTTTTTTGAACTGTTGGTTTTGGTTTCTTGTTTTAACATCTCTTTCCATTTGCAAATGGTAATTCTTCTCATCCTTCATCTTTTGGATGGTATAGATATATGCTAATAATGCTAGCATAAATGAAGCTGCTAAATCACATTTTTTTGGCATAAACTGTTGCATCTCATTTTGTTTTCTTTATTTTCAGGTTGGAGAAGATGGAGCTGGACGAGATGGTATAATTTCTTCACATATTTGTGCATATCATGCATATGACATTAAATAGTGATTGTTGGTTGTTCATTCTCTTTTGACTGGAACTCCAGATATTGGTACTGGGCGTACTAAGGGTGGAGGCTTGCCTGCTAATGGAGGGTATGTGTTTCTATCTGTCATTGGAAACTGAAACTAGTTGCTTATGGCATGTTTAATGTTTAATTTCTTTAGGGTAATAGGGAATCGGAAATGTGTAGTTGGATGTTTCTGAAGTAAGCTTACCCTATTGAGATGATTTGATAACCTGATATAGAAGTGCTGACAAGGTTAAAATATCTTTTAGGGCAAGGAAAGCTTTTTGTCCAATCTGTGTCTTAGGGATTTAAATTGCAAAATATGGGGGTACATTATATGTTGGGCCTCAACCTTTGGCAGTTATTTTGGTCCCTCACATTTGTTTTACTTTAGTAAAATCCTAAATCTATAGAAAATATCGGTAATACACCTTCAAATATCGTATTGTCTAAAGGTTGAGGATCATTATGAGGCAAACCGAAGTGAAGGGCTAGAAACAAAAATGCACTACATTATGGTGTATAAACATGGGAACGGTTTTTTGCAATTTTTTCCATACTTTTGGACTTCATTATGACAAAATATATGGTCAAATAACTCAAACATGCAACAGCAACGAGGATGAGAATTAGCCATGGTGTATGTAGTACCTTATTTCAATTTTGTCTGATTACACTCTCAGTGTGACGACTGATATGAAATTACTGATTAGGGGTAAACCCAAGAAGGGGCGTTTAGCCCCTCGCGATGGAAGAAGACTGAAGCTTTCGGTTACCCTTGATCAACGTGTTCAAAAAGAAGGCGACGCCAACTTAGCCCATACATAACCCAGTTCCGCTGGACGACTTTTGCAGGTCGACTGAGGTAACTCCCATCTTGTAAATTTGTAATCCAGGTCGGCTAGCTAGGACCCAATTCGAAAATCATGTGAATGACCTTCGAATCTAACTGCATTCTCTTGTATAATAATTTTTGTAGGAACTTGTTGATGTTCATTTGTCTAGGTTTCTGTTTGATGCTTGTGTTGTTTGGGATGGCATTCACCAGACATCCATCCATAATGTTAAATCGTTTTGCGTTTGGTAATCCTCAACTTTGATATTTTCCGCAGCAATAACCTCAAAAGACTATAGATTATGCTACCAAATGTATACTGTAAATAACACTGTAACAACTACCAGAGTTAGATCACGACGACCTGTTAGTTTTGCCTTCCCTTTCATTCCTTTGATTATGCTGTCAAAATTTTGTGGGACACTTCAATGAGTGCTCTCAACTTTATTGGCCAAAATGAAGAAAAGTTTGTGCAGCCCTTAAGCCATCACTATCAGTCCATTTGACCGTTTTTGAAATCATGGAATTGTTGAATTTTCAGAGTATGAAACAGTTTCAGGTTTTGATTGGATTGTGCTGTATAAGCATGTGGATAGGTGCTATAGACATATTCTGGATTCGTTTTAACTATAGTACGACACATGTTCAATAATCATTGCAAGTTATGGAAAAAATATGCGGACAGATCATAGCTCCTAGAACCTTTTGATGTCATTTTTTCCCAAAGGATGGATCATTGATCTGTCATAAGGCTAACTCCAATGGCATGGTTTAAATGTTCAAATATGCACATTTTGATACAAATTGTGCTCCAATGGTTACTTTTGAGTGTTTAAAATGTGCACATTTGCACACAAAGTGCTCAAATATAAGCACACTACATTCCCCATGTGCAAAAACTTTTTTATCACTTTTTAATAAAGTAAAGTCATTTCTATTTCTATTGGTTGTTTTTTATTGTTTTATTTTCCTTTTTAATTTAATCATATTTATTTAAAGATAGGTGTGTATAAAATGCACATTTAACCAATGGAGTAAAACATCAAAAAGTGATGTGCATTTTGAAGTACCTTGTGCATATATGTACATTTGCACACTTAACCATTGAAGTTAGTCTAAGAGATTAAAAAGCAAGCAAACAAGAAATAAAGTAGGACTAAAAAACAACAATAATAAGGGCCGACTAAGAATGGATTTAGGATTCGTTCATATATTTTTTTTTACAATTAACTTGTAATAATTATTGAACAAGTGTCAAAATGTGAGTGAAACAGATCCAGACCGGATTTGTCCATATGGAGTGCATATAACACCCGTGTTAGATGCATCCAGTAGCCACCCATTTTGATTTTGTGCATCTGAAGAAAAAATTGATGTTTTAACTTGCCTTACGGAGTATTAACCCATCATCAACTTTTCAATTTCCCAAAAAAAAAAAAACTCGATTAGAAAAATTAGTAAATATACTTTTGGTGTGTAAAAAATCTTAATTTGTTTTTTCTATCATCAATTGTATATTTTAATAAAACATTACTAGTATTTTTTATTTACACAGTGAACGTAAGTCGCATTTTGCGAAAATTTTGGATGAGTTAGACTCCAGAGTTCGATATCGATATAGGATCGGCAACCGCCTGTATATAAAGATACTTATGTTGAACACATCTTTGTTGAATACTCTCCGGATCGGATGACAATTCGTGCTCGCTGTGTATGACAACGATGCCTACGTAAAGGGATTGATTGGGTTGAGTGAGTTAGTTGGGAATTGAATTCTCAACTCTCAAGTGTTACTTGTTCTACTCACTATAAAGCAGCTCCTAAAATTTGATTTTTTTTTTCGGCATAGGTTTTGATCGGTTGTCGTCATTGGCGCCTCCATCATCGACGACGACGACTAGGTATAACCATTGTAATAAATGGTTTTGACAATTTCGGTTTTGAGATTCGAGATGTTACGACTTGAATATTTTTGGGTTTTTTCTCCTCTTTATAACGCTCTCAAAACCTTTATTCTTATTTTATTTTTTAATTTCGACTCGATCTCAATCCAAGTAAATAAACAATGAAGCAGTCATGAAATCGCGAAAATCAACTTGTTGGCTTGGGATGATATGGGAATTAGGTGTAGACATGGTCATACTGTTACTAAGTGATTTCATGATCATGAATTGAGTCATGCAAACATAATAAAATCTTTGAACCCTAATTTTCATTCCTAAGAAAGTTTCAAAGGCCAAAAGAGCCCGGGCTTTAAAAATGAAGCTTTAATTTGAAATCTTAATTTGTTTACTTACTAGTAATAATGATAAGTTTTAATTTCCTTCATGAACGACAAAGAGATTGATTTATCTACAATTTACATATATATTTAAATGATTGTGCTAATTATTTATTTGTTTGTGCTAATTTGATTCGATCTGTCAAAGTTAGTCTGCATCCATTGGATCGAGTATAAATGAAATTCATTCCATATAGTAGTTAGGTGGTCATATAATCTGAATCACGCCATTCAAATTTAACGATTGACATTTACAATTCATTAAAAAATTTTTTACTTAATCCAATAAAATCGGAATCGCTCTCAATATATAAAATATATCCCATACTACATTACTACTCCCTCTGTTAATAAAAATCCACACACTTATTAAGAAAACAAATAAAAATACACTTATAAATTATATCCCTAATTATTACTCTAATTTTTTACTTTATCAAAAACTACAACTAACAACTATCTAATCAGTAGAAGGGCAATTTCGTAAAGTGGATGATAAAATACCTACAATGATAAATTTTTCTTAATAAAATTTACTTCTTAGAAAGACATGTTTAAATTAACGGAGCAAGTATTATAATGGCGGAGCCAGAATTTTGACTAGAGGGGTGCTATTTTTTTTTGTGAATTTTGTTTTTTGTTTATACTTATTAGTTATGCTTAAAGAAAAAAAGATGGAAATAAAAATGAAGACGACAAGTTATGTACGTAACGTACGTAATAATGAGAAGTTTTGTCCGGTTCAAAAGAGTAAATACTTGGTAAAAGGGATGAGAAAATTAAAACCAAATAATTAAGGTCAACAATGGGTAACTTTGAGTGAAGTGGTTGGAAATTAAAGTAAGATTTGGTAATCTTTTGCAATTGGAAATTAAGCCACTTATTTTAATTGAAGAGTGAGTCAAACTAATGTAAAAATAATCAAAGGTTAAGTGCAACCAGTTCCAGGTTTAAAATGTCTATAGTTATGTCAACATTTTGACAATGTACAACAACAATATATTACAATTTCATTTGTACACACTAGTTTTTTTTTACTAAGTCCAGAGGATGATTATGTGACCTACAATTAATTATCATATAAATAACAATTAAGAATAAATTACACTAAAAAAACATAAATAGACCCCGAAACTAGACTCGAACGACGCAAAGGAAAAGGAAAAACGAATATTGAAAAATCCATATTGATCAGTGGTGAATCTATGAATTTTTCTAAAGGGCTAAAAAAAATTTCGAGATTTTTTTTACATATAATATATACATATGTGAAAATTATTATTTTTTATATAAATATATTAGAAAAAAAATCTTAAATTTGTGATTTGAATAGTAATTTTTAGTAAAAAAACAAAAAGTATAAAAAATAGATTTTTTTATATTTATATATAGAAAAGAATTTTTTTTATTTAAATATATTAGAGAAAATTTAAAATTTGTCCAAAATTATATAAAAAAGGTAAGGCTAAAGGGGTTTGAACCATGATCTCAAGGTAATAAATGTCCATCTTTTCCAACTAAGTTAAGTTATCTTTGTGAAATTATACTCCTTTTATTTATATAATTTTTAATTCTTAAAAATATGTTAAAAAAAGTAAAACAACCTATATTTAGAGACGGAGGAAGTAATATGTAGCCATCAACCTTTAAAAGAGATAAAGAAGGGAAGATTAGATAAATAAACTGGAAAAAAAAAAAGATAGATAAACTGAAATGATTAAAACAGTTGTTCGATAAAGAATAAAGAATTAAGACTAGGTAATTAAATGAACGAATAGGGATGTCTTTAGAGCCCCAAAAGGATGACTTAGAGCAACCCCAACCGCTATTATTAAAAATCTCTAAAATAGAGATCAAAATGTCAAAATCTCTAAAAAAATTTCACCCCAACTCCAACAACTTCTCTATTTTAAAGATTTTTGCATTTATTATACACTATAATCAATACAGAAATTTATATTATATAGATAATTGATAGTTAAAAAATGATAGAATGGATGGTTCATGTAGAATAGGGGTGCCAAATTGAAGGGTATGCATTAAATTTATACATAAAAAGTAGTGAAACATTAAATTATAGAGATTACTTATCTTTCTCTAAATTTAGAGATTTTTTTCATTTCTCCTTTCATTTCTCTATTTTACAAGTGTGTTTACAAAAGCTGTTGGGGTGAAAAATGCATTTTTTATCTAAAACTTCCACTTTTTTCTATTTTAGAGAAGCGGGTTAAAAAATTTTAACTGTTAAAAATTTTAACTGTTAAAAAAATAAACGGGTTTAAACGGTGTATGAGAACAACAAATAAGCTTTAGTCAGTTAAAAAAATAGTTTATAAATAAGCTACAGATTGAAGCTTATTTTGAGGTTTATATTCCATACTTACTATTTTACCCCTTCTCTTTTATCTTATTTGGTTTGAAAGTACCACAATACCCCTCATAAAAACCAAATAAACTTCACTTTTACAAATAAACTGTTTTTCGCCCCATACGGAGTTTATATTTTTTCATAAATTTTTAACTACTTTTACCAACAGTTTATAAATTTTTACCCTGTTTATAATTTTAGTCAATTTATTAACCCCTTCTCATACGAACCCTCACAAAGCCACAGTTATAAATCAATCCATCTTATCCACAAATGATATCGTTTGACTTTTTAATACATATTTAGAGAAGTTAAACTATAGTAACTTTTTTTAATAATCTTTTTGATTCATAAGTTGGGCTGGTAGAGCCCATTTTATTTCAAAATAGGAGTTTAATCATGAGAGCTACACTGATTGTAAACAACAGCTAATAATTATTACCAACAAATATTAAATTGTAAAAAAAATAATTTTAAAAAAATTGATATTTTATATAGTTTTTACCTCACTAAAATACGCGTTAAAAAAATCAAATCACATCCTTTGTGGACGGGGGAGGTATACAGTACTCATCAACAAGTTCGTATCGTCGTCGGAGTCTCCATTCAAACTAAATTAATTAAACCTTATCCATAGGAGGGAACAGTCAACACAAGTTTTTTTTTTTTTTTTATAGCAAACATATTACGGTTTTTATAATTTAAACTATTTTAGCTATTTTTTAATATTTTGTTTTTGAGATTCATCTATTTTCTAGTAGAATTGTTTTTCTAAATAAGGTTTTATTTAACACATGTGCTTAAGGTATAGATTAAAAAGACTGAAATATAAATATATTTGTGTATATAGAGATATCAATTAATGAGCAAATGTAAAATGGTTTTTGCAACAATGATAAATAAGGCAGGAAAGTGTATAATTAAACTGAAAGTGTCTAATTAAAATTGCTAATATCGATAATTTTTCTATCATATGCCCTAAGATGTATGTTTTAAAAAAATACATCCTTAATTAAAATGTATTAGCCAAATTTTATATTAGATTCTTAGTGTTATTTATTTTTGGTAAGATATCTTTTCTCATTTAAGATATTATCCTATGCCCTTAGGATATAAAAAGATAGTTAATATTAATTACCCACTTTTACACTTAAAGCTTATATACGGAAATTTACAAGTTTAAAACAATAGTTATAAAGCCTTCTTCATATGAACCCTTGCCTTAACTCACTATATATATAACTTGTAACACAATATGTATAGATAGCCTCACATATTTATGGTGTAAATTTTCACTTTTATTCCTTTATATGTTGATATGAGTAAATTAATTGTACTAAATAGTAAATAACTCTAAATTATTAGATACACAAGTAAACTAATAAATTACTCCTTGTATAAAACAAGGGAAAAAACAAAAATCTGTACACAAGTTTAGACAATTGCTATAAAAATTCTACATTAAAATTTTGGGGTACAAATATTTTGAAAAAACATGCTATTTGGGCGAATCCTTGCACCAATTGTCCAATTGTTATAAATTTAGGTGGCGCGTTATCAATTTGATTATATTTATATAGTTTTAAACAATTAATATTGTCTTTTTATACATGCATATATGATCATAGCTATTTTAATTATATTTTTGTTCTTACAAAGTATTAAAATACAAGACATAAGCAAACAAATTAATAAATGTGAACACACATGGTATAGTCAAATATTAATTATAGGATTTTGTTGTTTTCTATACTTTCTTTGTTCAATGATGAATGCTTTCCAAATTGCATACTATACTATATTTTTTATATACATATATATGCATTGAATATATTATTATTATTATATGTGATTAGGAGTTGAATTCAAGATTCTCTAATTCGATCTTTAGATTTCACAAAATATGAAACACTATCTTTTCGTTGATTACTATATTGTACACATGTGATCTTCTAATTAAATACAAATAGAAATTAAATTTCAACAACTACAACTAAAAAACAAATTAATTTTAATTAACAATATTCATAGTGTCACTAGCTATAGCTAGAAGACACCAATTAATGTACGTAATCAGGAATCCCAAATTTTAATGTAATTTATTTTAAATTTGAGAAAATATATTGTTTATATGCCTTGAATCTGTTTTTGATCTTTAGACATCATATATCTTAAGGAGGACAACGACGCGATCCAGATGGGGCTAGGAGGACAACGCCACCACGCTAATTATCGTGATCTGTTTTGAATTTATAACTCATACTCTAATTAGGGTTTCTTGAGTTCATATATATACTCATAAAATGTCATGATCGACTTGTAATCAGTTTTGTTCTTCGCTTCTATAATAAAGAATTATATTCCTCTACTTGTAGACGTATATAAAACTATTACTGAATAACATAAATTTTTGTGTCTTTCTTTTCTGCTATCGTTCTCGTTACAATATTACGTATTGTTTTAGGTTTTTAAGTTGTTAAATTTGATTATCGACGACGTAGGTCGATCTCTCATTGTTTATGTAATAGTTGTGTTTCCATTTTAATTTCTTCTGAAAAACAACTTTTAGGTCAAGCTTATAATGATTTTATTTGATGCTTGAATTCTAAGTGTGTTTTTATACTAATATTAGTCAAATATAATATTATGGAGTGAGAAGATACACTTCAATTTGTATCAAAAAAAAAAAAGGAAAAGAAAAGAAAAGGGAAACGAGGAACACATGTTGAATTAATGTGTTCGTTTGTTTTTTATCAAAAAAAAAAATGTGTTCGTTTGTTTCTTTCATATATATAATGGTCTTAATTGGCATTTTATACACAACTGGTCGGTAGGTACAAATTAAATAAAACAAAATAAACTCCAAATATTCCCAATATTATTATAGGATTTATAGCATATAAATTTATATAAACAAGTTAATACAGTTTTTTTTTTTTTTAAAACTGAATATAAATATATAGGCTAGAGGTTAAAAGAAAAAAGATATACTCCGTATCATGAAACCCACTAAGCTATTAAATCATAATCTAGAATTAACGTTGCCCATAGGCCCTTTCTTAGAAGCTGATCATGCATTAATGCACACCATAAAAAAACAAAAAAGGAATTAATATAATAGAAAAAAAAGGAAAAAGAAAAAAAAAGGACGATGCATGCCGATAAAAAAACAAAAAAAAAAAACCACAATGGGAATACCCACTTGCCAATTGCCGGCATCTTTGCCTATTTGGACTGTTCAAAGAAAATGGCTAGTTCTTTCTTGGAAATCATGAGTTATTATAATATATATATATATATATATATTATTAATATTTTATATATTTATATCCATGTTGAAAATAATATAAATAGGATACATTGTCACCCCATTGTTGTTGGTGAAGAGTAAGCCTCCACACCCATTTCCTCAAATTTGCAGTGAGTTAAAGAAAGAGCGAGAGAAAAATTTAGTCACTAGACACAAAACTAAGCATCACTAAGAGACACTAATCACTTGATTAAGAGAGGGTATTAGTTACAAATGGGGAGAGCTCCTTGTTGTGATAAGAAGGGGATGAAGAAGGGGCCATGGACACCTGAAGAAGATCAAATCTTGATCTCTTACATTCATCAACATGGTCATTCGAATTGGCGCGCCCTCCCTAAACAAGCCGGTAAGTACTCTTAATGATCTTAATAATCTTTTTTTTTTTAAGGTTCTTTAGGATAATTAAGTGATCAATTTTGTTTATTCATGTATTTTAGGTTTGTTGAGGTGCGGAAAGAGTTGCAGACTGCGATGGGTGAACTATTTGAGCCCTGACATCAAGAGAGGCAACTTTGGACCCGAAGAAGAAGAAGCCATCATCAAGCTTCATGAAATGCTCGGAAACAGGTATACAAAAAATAATCATCATTATTTCTTCTTACACAAGTTTGTCTTGAAATTATAAAGGATTGGCATTCTTTCGTTCTGTTTGACGACTTATTAACAAGTATATGATCATTTATAGGTGGTCCGCTATAGCAGCAAGATTACCAGGGCGAACAGATAACGAAATCAAGAACGTGTGGCACACCCACTTGAAAAAGAGGGTGAATGAAGGCCAAAGCAACCAAGATGGCCACAAGAAGAAGAACGAAGTGACAAAGACCATAAAGTCCTTTAAAGATGATGAAGAAAGCAACAATTTCTCAGCTGGGTCTCCCCAGCAATCCACGACTACTGCCACCACGACCACCACAACCACCACCGACACCTCATCCTTCACGGAGGCCTCATCCATGGAGTCCTTCCCTGAGATCGATGAGAGCTTCTGGACCGAGAGTCTCTCGGTAGATGACTTCGAAATCGTGTCGATGGTCGAAGATGCTGGCCAGTTAGAGAAGCTTGGATTTGAAGAACTTGGTGGTGGTGAAACTGGTGATGGTGAGATGGATTTCTGGTACAATGTGTTCATCAAATCTGGTGGGTTCACTGAATTACCGGAGTTTTAAGGCCTCTAATTTTGGGAGATTAAAGAAGCACCTCTACAAAATTGATGCACAAATTTATTCATTTATTAAAAAGGAGAGAAAAAACATGTACTGTAGGAAGACATTATCAAAATATTAAAGAGGGATTAGTCCAAAATTAGTTGGAATCAAAGTTGGCCAATGGTCATTGATTGATTGATTGTTGATAAGCATACATTAATTAGTGGGATGATCTGTTTTTTGTAGGGGATTTTTAGTTGTACTCCGTATCATGTATAAAGTTGTGTTTGTATTATATACATTTTAATTATAAATACTTAAAGTGTTTGGTTAATATATTTTGTATAAAGTGTACTTTAAATAAAATATCTTGTAAATTGTGTTAATCAAATATATACCAACTATATAATTGATTGACATAAATTCAATACATATTTTATTTAAAATTGAAGTTATTTTAAATTACGTACAGTATGAACTAAATACTATTTAAGTATTTATATTTATAATTATATTATAATGAAAATGCATATATTGAATCCAAACATACCCTAAATGTAAGGTATGTTTAGTTATGAAGTTTATTTTATTTTATATCAAGTTCTTTGATTGTTACCTTCTTGTTTTCATGGTTAAACTCTCATGAAATAAAGTACTTTATCAAACTATAGCCCACTGATTTCGAAAAAAGAAAACTTGATCCAGACACGAAATTAGAGTTACAATCTTAGATAGATTGGATTTACATATAATTTTAATTTATTTTCTCCCTATTTGTCCCTATATTGAGTTAAAAATGAAAAATAATTTTTTTTATCTATATTTAAATTAGTACTCCCTCCGTTCCAAAATAGATGGACTTTTAGTTTTTGGCACGCTTTTTAATGAGCGGAAAACTCTATAAAATATTATTTTTTTAATTAAAATTTTTATACTATTTGATACTTATTACTAATAAGTATCTAATTATATAAAAAAATTAATTAAAAAAAATTATATTTCATAGAGTTTTTCGCTCCTTAAAAAGCGTGCCGAAAAGTAAAAGACCATGTATTTTGGAACGGAGGGAGAGTTAATTACACGGCACGTGACTCTCTTGTCGGCTAAGTCCCGTGTCCAGAATTTACCACCAAAGGTAGGTTACCCTCGTTAACCAAAAAACAATAAAATTGTATCCACAAAGTGGCATGGGAGGAGATCACCCGTTCCAAGGAGTCAGGGGGTCTTGGAATCAAGAAAATGGAGGAGCTCAACCTCGCGCTGATTGCCAAGCTTGGATGGAGACTTCTAAACGAGGACAAAGGCATATGGGCGGAGGTTCTATCCAGCAAATATGCGTGTACAGCGCTTGGACGGTCGGCTGGAGCCTCTCATGTTTGGAAGGGGATCAGGAAAGCCACTTCTACGGTGCTCAGACCAAGGGTGTCGTGGCGGGTGGGCAATGGTGAGAACATCAAGTTTTGGAAGGATAAATGGGCGGGAGAGGAGCCTCTCGAAAAGTTGTCGATTGCTTACCCCTCTGAGATGAACGACCATTATATGGTGGCGGATTTTTGGGACCCTGCCTGCGGCTGGCGGTGGGATTTGTTTGCCAACTCTCTCCCTCCATCGGCCCTGCACCATATTGCTCCTATGGTGGTCACGAACAGGGAAGATGCTCTCTGCTGGCCGCTAAGTGGGAATGGTGTCTACACGACCAGATCGGGTTATTTGGCCATAGGGACGCAGATGGATATGCAAGCGGGTGAGAGGACCTTCTTCAAGACCATCTGGAATCTAGAGGTCTGCGAAAAGATCAGATCTTTTGTTTGGATGGTGGCGAAAGGGGGGATAATGACCAATCAAGAGCGTCTTCGTCGACACTTAGGCACCTCGGACCTCTGTAAGTGTTGCGATAACTCTTGTGAATCCTTAATCCATCTGTTTAGGGATTGTGTTGCTGTGAAGAGATTTTGGTTGCAGGTAGCCGGGGTGGGGCGAAGAAACGATTTCTTCGCCCTGCCCTTTGCAGCTTGGCTCAGGGATTCGCTGTGCGCGAATGGAGACCTGACCGCCGATAAGAGGTGGCGAGATTTCTTTGCTGTGGCGCTTTGGAAGATATGGAATAGGCGGAATCAAGTGGTCTTCAATGGAGATCGCCCTCAAGAGATGTCTCCGGAAATCTGTTACAAACTGATGGCCGAGTATGGCCTGGCCAAGTCCAAGCTTAGGAAGACGCAGTGCAAGGTGAAGAAGGTAGCCTCGGAGCCTGTTCGTTGGTCTCCGCCGGAGGAAGGTTGGGTGAAGTTGAACACGGATGGGGCCGTTAAGAATTCTGGAGCGGCGTCGGCTGGAGGAGTCATCCGGAATGTCGAGGGAGAATGGCTGAAGGGCTTTATGCTCAACATCGGGACCTGTTCGGTTGTCCACGCTGAGTTGTGGGCGATCTTGAAGGGCCTTGAGCTGGCTTGGACAAGCGGCTTCAGGAAGGTGGTGTGTGAGTCCGACTCGGAGATTGCGATCCACATCATCACCAATGGTGTGCCACCATCTCATGAATGTGCTAGCCTGGCTTGGTGCTGCCAAGGCTTCTTAAGTAGGGATTGGTCTGTGCAATTCCGTCACACCCGTCGCGATGGCAATCGCCTCGCGGATTTCATTACGAATCTTGCTTTTAATTTTAATTTGGGTTTTGTTATCCTTGAGGAGTTACCGGCTGGTGCTCAGGAACTGCTTATGTTGGATGTGCCAGGGGTTTCCTTGCCTTCCAATGTGAATCTGTAATCTGTTCTCCTTGCTTTTCATAATCTATTAGCGAGGTCCCCGGTCCTCGGTTGTTTACCAAAAAAAAAAAAAAAATTGTAGTGTAAACCAAACAACTTGATCATTTATTCACCTAGGAGTATAATATTATACACATATTAATTGTGAATTGTAGCAAACACCAGCCCACCTTAGGTCCGTGGTTGAACTATAATTTGAACTCGGACTTTTCTCGGATGGACCACGTCAAACATGTACCATCTCATTATTGCTGTAAGTGTCCCTACTTGTACCAAGCGTTCCATCATTGAAAGCACGTACAACAGCTTGATTTAATTTAAAATTAAGGAGGTATAAATGAAAAAATTGACATGCTGTTAATCAATGAGTGGTTTCAAATGAGGAGTGATTAACATATAATCGAATCTGAAATAAGTGTGATTACAATTTACATATATGGTGCCTAATTTTCAGCCTCCTAAACGTACAATGAAAAGGATATTTCTACGTTATCCAATGGATTGATTAACCGATTGATAAAAAGGAAGCATGCATTTAGTAACGTAGAAGTAGCAAGTTGGGAGGCGGGATCGATATATGATATGATATGATATGATATGATGTGACGGATATTGTTTTGACTTTCGAGGAAACAAACACATTAAGATCATTAACTACTGAAACTGAGATATGCTTTCAAATTTGAACCATTATCTACTTGATTACAGCTATAACCCTAGCCGTCTTACGGTGGAAAAGTCCGATCAAATTTGGTAATTACCGAGATTCGTTAGAGCAACCCAAGAGAAGCCCTAAAATAGAGAAAATTGAGAAATTTTGAGAAAAAGAAGGATTTCATGGTCCAACAGCCGCTCTATATTGTTTTGTAAAATAGAGAAATGAGGAGAGAGGGTAAAATTTTCTCTATATTTAGAGGAATAGAAAACCCTCTAAAATTAAATGTTTTCATTAAGCCCCATGCCAACTATTTAAGTCATAAATAAAATTTAAATGAGATTCAAAATATAAAGCTTAGTTGGATTTATAAATATTATACTCCGTATAATATATGAAACTAAAATGGGATTCAAAATATAAATCTTTGTTGGATTCGTAATTTCCTTATATAATTTAATATATATTATAACTATTATATAGTATGAAATTATAAAAAAAATTAAATAAAATTTTGATATTTTATAAAGTTTTTATTTTCCTTAAAAACCATACATGATGAGTAATAGTAAATTAAAAATAATAAAATCAAGACATTGATATTTTCAACATAATAAATTATAATAATAAATAAATCGAATTTATTTATTTTATGGGATAAATCTCGTACAAGATGCGAAAACTATACTAGTTACCTAAAGTTTAAAAAAAATCATTTATTATATTATGAAATTTTGCATTTATTATAATATATAATAAATGCATAATTCTGTATAATAGAGAAATTGTTGGAGTTGGAGGATAATTTTTTTAGAGATTTTGATGTTTTGATCGCTATTTTAGAGAACTTTTACAAGAGCTGTTGGGCTTGCTCTTACTATATAACCTCCTTGAATTGGTAAATAAATAGCGAAATGGTTCGAACCGGGGATCTATAGTTACTACCCATAAGTCTTTTCCGGTGAGCCATTCCGGAATGATTTTACTATACAACCTTTTAACATTTTTAACTTATTTATAAATATTTCAACTAATCACTATTTTTTTTATCATCTAATTAACCATTAACTAATAGGATTAATTGAAAATAAATTCAAATGAGTATAATTATCTATATATAACCTTAATTTAGAAGACTTTGCTTACGTGTCAATCTTAGAAGAGTTTTAGGAATATTGACCAATTATGTTTTTTTCCTTGATTTTTTTATTTCTCCTTTGCTCTTTTTTTTCCATTATTTTTTTAATCCTCCATTCTCTTTTATTCTTAACATATTTACTAAGAATCTATATATCTATATCTATATAAACTCTTAATTTAGAAGAGTTTAGGATGATGTGTCAAGCTTAGAGTAATTTTAAGAGTCTCGACCAATCATTATTTTTATCATTTTTCTTTGATTTTCTTTAATTTTATTTTATTTTTCTTTTTCCTTTAATTCTCTTTTTTCTTTAATTTTACTAACTATTGGGCTTAATTCAAAACATTGATTTTAGCCTAAATTGTAATTTTAATAGTTTTTTTCATCTAAAAAAACAATGGGATTAATTCAAAACGTAAAATTAATAATAAGAAAATATAAAATTAATATTAGTGATAGAGCAAAAGTAATTCGATAAAAGATCCAGGGGCATAATTGTCATTTACGAGGTGACCTAAATCAAACCCTAATTCAGACTATATATAATTGTGATTTACTAGGGTTTATGGGGTCTTTTCAATGAACCAATACAATCCTGACTTGAGCGTCGGAGACTCTTCGGGGAGCAAACCCCGCCTCTTCTTCCTCTTGATCCTTGCAGGTGATCGATCGATGCCGAGGAGGAAGGAGGAGCAGATTTATGCACTTACAATTAGTAATCTACATCTATATATACTACTTTAATCGTTTTCTCAACCCATGAGTTTAATTCAAAATATTTAATTATCTGAGCTTTTACAATTATGTGATAACATTAATTTAATATATTAGTAAGATTTTATTTTTAAAAAATCGCGCCATGGCGCGGAGATCATACTAGTTTATTTTAATCTACTCGATCCATTGAATACATATTACGTACGAAGCTGATGGGAGATCGAGCCTATGTAGGTTCGGAATATTAAACGAAAACATGTGGTGTGGGGAAGGAATAATATTCTAACTCTCACGTGCATTCCCTTTCGGAAAAGACACTTACATGCCATTTACTTCCATCTATCATTTTATTTGATTTTTCTGCCCTTCATTCAAATTGATACTGTTGGATATAAATAAAAACTTTAGCCCAAATTCCATAAACCCACCATTTAAATATACCATTTGCATTAAATTATCCCTTAGATTGAAAATTTTAGCCACTCTAAAAAAGCTGGATGCTTACAAAAAAAACCAATCATATCGATCACTTTTAATATATATTTGAAGGGTAAAAAGGAACCGCTCTAGAGGTAAAGGATGAACACCTAAGAGAACCTCGAACCAACTAAATCAAGGATAAAACAGCTAGAAATTGTCAAGAGATGAAATAGGATATTGTTGATAAGGGAAAAAAACGGTATTTTTGCACTTTTAACATCAAACATAAAGTAAAGGGTGAGAGACAATACATTATATGTACACAACCCTTACTGTGCATCATGTTAACAAATTTGGGTCATTATTGAACTAAAAAGATCAACAAATTAGATTAAAAATAACTTCTAATTATTCGGTGATACTGGATACTTATTCGTTGGAATAAAATTTATATTTTTTTACACTTTTTATATAGACAAATAATTACATTGTTATGGACGAATAATCATGTGAAAACAACAGAAGAATAATTTCCGCGTACACGATAAGACTTGAAAACAGGTGTAAGTAGTATGTACACCGGAACCAACCTCAAGGGTGAAAATTTTAATTTAAGGGGTAATTTTGTATAAAATGGTGTATTTAAAGGATAATTTAATGAAATTTGAGCAAAAGGTTGCAAATTCCATCTTGTGGTCTTGGAGAACCGTACAAGTGATTAAGTGAAGCCCTGGAAGGAAGGGATAACGTGAGGGCGATCCCTTATTGACACCAATCAAATTCAAAAGGGGCCGGTGAGTAGCCGTTCTATTCCGCCACTTTAATTACTTCCGACGAGTAGCATTTAATTTTGCTCCACCACGCGGTTTCTACTTTCTAGAGGACGATTAGGAAGTCCTGCAGCGGTGATCCAACGAATTCGACACCGATTAGGGTTTAGTTAATTCACCTTAAATTAAGAGCTCTTAGGGGTAAGGTAATTGACAATGTATCTAATTAATCTGGGTTTTGCTAGGTAGTTCAACTGAGGCGAGCCCAGCTGCCACAAGCTCGATCATTTCAACCGGCAACCGACCATGGTCAACGCAGCAAATAGCAATCAACATCAATGTGTTTCAAACCAGTCAATGCAGACAAAAAGAGCCCTCTTTTTGTAGCACACCATACGTTACTCATGGTGTGACTGGCCAAGGTTCGGCTCGGAATCGGGAACCGGCTGTTTGGGTGTGAACCAGCGGTTTGGGGGATGGGGACTTAGGTCGGGGTTTAACCACCGGTTCAACTTTTTTTTTTTTTTTTTTTAAAAAGGAAATAATTCGAGATCCCAGACGACAACAGTTATTTGTGAAATTGAGAGGCCGAAGGGAATCGGTTGACGGACCAACCGTTATGAAACAACCCAAAAACCCAAATACAAGGATCTCACCAAACAAGACCAGCAGGGAGAAAGTCGAAGTTTTTTTTTTTTTTTTTGCATGTATATATTAAAGTTATTATTTTTTATTTATATATTTTAGCAAAAACCTTAAATTTATGATTTACATATATAGTCATTTTTAGTAAAAAAAAAATGAAGAAAAAAAATCATCGAAAAAATAGAATTTTTTTATATGTATATATATTAAAAGATTTTTTATTTAAAAAAAAAATTGAAGATAACATTAAATACCCATGACCTCAAGATAAGAAATACTGAATTTTTTTTCAAAATAGCCAAAAAACAAAAAAAAATTTGCAAACTAGCCAAAATCCGAAACTATTTTGGGATTTAGCCAAAGTAGGGTAAAGTCGCTATTTGAAACAGCGACTTCACCTCAACTTAAAAAAAAAACAATAAAATACTAAAATCGCTGTTTCAAACAGCGACTTTATTTTTTTTTAAAATTTTTTGGGTAAAATTCATAATTAAGAAGAGAATGTAGGGAAAAAATATAAATGGGAGAGTCGCTGCCTTAATTTAAAAAAAAAAAAATGTAGCCTTCTAGGCTTCTAGCCTCTCTCATCTCCTCTCTCCTATTTCTCTCTCCTCCCATCATTCTCCCCTCCCGTAGCCGGTAGCCCCCTTCACACTCCTTCAGCCCCTCTCTCTCTCCTATTTCTCTCTCCCCCTACTTTCCCACACCTCTCTCTCTCCTATTTCTCTCCCCCCCTACTTTCCCACACCATCTCTGAGTTTTCTTTCTTTTTTATCTATACAATTTGGTAGAGTCGCTGTTTAACTCTACCCAAATATATATATTTTTCCCCATTTATTCTTTTAATTACAAATTTTACCCGAAAATTTAAAAAAAAATACAAAGTTGCTGTTTGAAACGATTTTAGTATTTTATTTTTTTTTTTTTAAGTTGAGGTAAAGTCGCTGTTTCAAACAACGACTTTACCCTACTTTGGCTAAATCCCAAAATAGTTTTAAAATTTGGCTAGTTTGCAATTTTTTTTTGTTTTTTTTGGCTATTTTGAAAAAAAATTCAGAAATACTACTGTATAGTTATCAAAGTTAGGGGGCTAACTCAACCGCAGCTCCCTTAGATCTGCCAATGCCTCTTGTGGGAACCGGTTTGCTTCCCATTTGGAGGTGTACAAGCCAGTGAAGCCAGATTGTGATATACACACGGGTCTTTGGATTCCTTTCAAATAGGGGAAAGGGCCAAAATAGAGGACAAACCTTCAACGTTCTTCGATCATATGGGCTGTCTCCGGCCGGCTGTTAGCCGACTTTCCAGATTATTATGTAATTCAAAACAACGTACAGCTGGACACACTAGTTCAACTGAGGCATCCCAGCAATGCATCAGTCAGCCAGTGTCTTTTCCTCTACAAGCTTAGATCCAGTTGCACGCCTCCAGATCAGCTCGTCAATTGCAAGTCTTGACGTGCTAATTGGCCTTAACTGAAAGGCTTATTACCTCATTCGCCATTTTTACATGTTACCCGGAAGGAGTAAATCACACCAGCAGTAAGCACACTTCCGCAAACAAGATTAAACCAACCTATTATGACAATTAACAAGAGTACAAATTAATCAGAGTAATCAATGAAGAAATGAGATGAAGTTGGGAGTTTTGAGATCTGTTATGGTCCAACCTCGTCAAAGCGGAGATCTTCTTCTCTGGAATTGGAGCGAATTCCTTTAGGATCTGCGCGTTGGTGTTCGCAGCGTTAGCAACAACCAAGACCTATTGAAGCAACAACATGTAAGGAAAAGGTAAATGTATAGACAGGTGATCAAAAGATCTAGTTACAAAAGAGTCAGGCAACACAATCTGACTACAAAATGGCCACTAAAGGTCGTATATACCAACCCAGCTATCTCCAAAAACCTGCTTAATGTTTTGCCTTTACATTTAAGGGGAAGCCTCAGCCTACAAGTCTCTATTACACGTTTAGCCCAACAAACAGGATTACAAGTCTCTTTCCTAAACACTACACCATTGCGGGCAATCCATGTGATGCACACGAAAGCTATAAACACAGCTAGCTTGGCATGAAAAATAGCCCCTTGTCACACGGCATTTGGCTCAGCAGCAAACCAGCACAAACATTCCTTTATACCCCCTTGTCTGTATGGCAAGCCCACCCATTTTCAGACAATGTGTTGGGAAAACCACAGGTGCTGTTCACTCTCTTCCTCTTGCCTGCACAGTGGGCATAGCGCAGCTGCAGGGCCTTTCCAGTGCTTGACTCGCCTTCCGGTCTGCAGCTTTTCATGTGCTGCCACCCGAACTATGAAGCTCCACTTTCTGCTCTGTACACCCCGCCATAATACAGCTCCCCATTCAACCAGTGGACTACGTAATCTAAGTTCCTCGTACATCCAACAGCGAGATGATCTTGGACAGGTAGGAAAGGACAAGTGTACTGTGTATCAACTGACAGGGATCGTTTCAGCTCATCTCGAATACTCAATAGGTTCTTCCACAGGATGTTGTGGAATACTCATAAAGGAATGAGAGATAATATAGACCCTGCAGTCTTTGGCAGCATGTTGTCGAGAGCATAAGCTTGAGACTTAGATGGATACATTCTTTGACATCTCATCTTTCCTTTCCATGCATCAACCATGACAGCAACATATCATTTCAGTACAAGACTTGACAGGATCAGTTGTAGCACTGGCTACAGCACCTAATAGATGCATCATAAGACAAGTTCTAACTCAAGGCGACACAGCAAGTTTGTTATTTGCACTCATACACAATCGAACGTTAGATAGCATAGATTGAAAACTCCAATCTATTAGCTCCATTTTAACACCAAAGATTGAAAGTTAGATAGCATAGATTGCACTCAGACACAATCGAAAGTTAGATAGCCTCAGGAGGAAATATCAAGCATGTGCACAAACAATGTGCATACCCAATTTGTCCTACGTGCACAAACAATGTGCATATTAAACAAATTTAGTGCAGACTGCCATCTAGATGAACTTGAGTTGTATCCACAAGCAAGGATGAACGATATAAGTGTTTACATCATAAGACAGAATTCGACATAACTGCACATCCAGGACTAAATTCCAGGTAGAATAAAAGGCCATCTTGGCAATACTTCATCAGCAAATCACCACAATGGAGACATTATATGAACGGAGAACAAACTGATTACTACAGAGACAACCAATTTTTAAATGGAAAAACATATATGCAATCCACATTCATCATTGCCGTTAAGTCCTGTACCTCTCATAGCCTCATACTATGGAAACAACCATTTTAGAGACAGTTCTGTTCTGCCTTTCAGCTATTGATGTTACAAGCAAATACTTCCAAAAAATAAAACATCAAATCTTTAAATGAAAATTTCCACAATAATCAAACTCAATCCCTCAGTTCATCCATCTTCATTTCCTCTCCATCTCTTCTTATTTAATCACAGAGAACAAACTCATTTCAATCCACAACTTAAACTTGCTTGTATATAATCATCTCCCCGGTTAAGGCATCTAACTCTAAGCAACTCGCCTTTTGTTTTCTTATGAGCAAAACAAGCAATTCTTACCGATCAAACATCAAATGTAAAAGAAGTAAAAGAACAGTTAAATGGATAATCAGTGCATTACGTTGCCTATTCATTCTAAGCAAATCAAAAGCTACTTCAATCAGATTGATCAAACAAGTTCAAGCAAATAAATCAAATCTTCATCCTCGGCAAAAACAGAAGCAACATGATTCATTCTTCGAATAAATCATTTCAACAAAATTAAACAGATATTCGGGACTATTAGACAACGATCTAGATCAGGCGATGAAGATGAGCAACAGAGGGAAACTCGCACTCACCGGAGGCAACGGCGACGAGAACGCGAACTGGTTCCTTGGCATTTTCCGGAAGATCTGCGATTTGCCGATTCGAGAGCGTGTAGGAGGTGGATGTAAATTCGAGAGCTCGGAGAGTGCGAGTAGAGAGCGTTTATGTGGGCGGGGGCAAAGCGATGAAACGACGGCGTTTCAATGGGTGATTTTTATTAATTTTAACTTTAATTTTGTTTTATGGGGAAAAGGGGAATAAAATGGAGAGTTTGTGGAAGGAGACAGAGAGCCAAGCAAGCGCGCCAAAATAGGTGGAGATGCAGAGAAGCTCTCCGAAACATCTGTCACTTCTCTCTCGCGCGCTCTCTTTCCAATTCTCTGATTTGCTCTCCGATGCCTGCAATTTGAGCTTCTTTGATCCCGAAGCCTGTGATTTTCCTGCTGCGTTTCTGCGAATTCATGGCCGATTCTCGATCGAACGGAGACCCGACTCCCCCCGCGGCCCAAGATTTCGGTACGCTCAATCGGAGTTCTTTGGTTGCTTTGATTATTTGTTTGTTCCGTTGCGATTGAATTAGGTTTCGAAATAATTGCAATGCTCGATTTGTGATCCGTCGGATTTTGTGTTCTAGGGACAAAAAATTTGGGTTGTGGACAAATTGCGATGTTCTCGCACTTCTATTGAGCTGTTCGACAAGGTGAAGACATTTCCGGCCATGTCGATTCTGACTGCAATCTCGAACAATTAGTAATTAATTTCTTCTATCTTCCTTTTTGTTTTTTAATCTGTTCTTTTTCTCTCGGTGTTTGTTTCATTTGCAAAAGTCCGATTCTGTACGGGATCTGCAGTTTCTCTGCATGTGTTTGGATTCACAATCATGAATTCTGAAGAGGTGGTTTTTTTTAGGGGAAGTTACTTGAGTGATGTTTAAGAACTAATTTTTAGAGTCTATGAATTTTTTTTGAATTGATGCTGAAAAAGAATGAAAAGGAGGAAGAGACACTAGATCAATAAAATCAACGAACAATGAAAAGGAGGAATTGTTTGCCCCCTCAAATGTGATCAACAAAGCTGTTAACTTGTAAAAAAAAACCTGATGAATGCTTACTTTGTTTTATTCAGTTTGGTGATGCAGTTGATTACTTTCCAGGTTGTGCATTTCTAGAGCCATCTTCCACTTGAATATCTATCAAATCATGTTTCATGCTTAGATCTTGGGTCTAAGGAAGCGAATATGCAACGACTCAGTGTTTCAAGCACTCCCAGCTCTTCACCTGGCAGTTCTGGGCTAGGTTCTGGGGTAGGTTCTGGAGTAGATGATATTGAATCATTGGGAGATCTTTATGTATGGGGTGAGCTCTGGTGTGATGGAAATTCAAGTGATGGTGCTGTGAGGGCAACAAGGGTTGATATCACGATTCCAAAGCCCTTGGAGATTGATGTAGTTTTAGATGTCCATCAAATTTCTTGTGGTGTTCGTCATGTTTGTCTTGTGACCAGACAAGGTGAGGTTTTCACCTGGGGAGAGGAGTCAGGAGGGAGGCTTGGCCATGGAGCTGAAAAAGATCGAAATCAACCACGACTTGTTGAGTTTCTCGCAATGACTAATGTGGATTTCGTTGCATGTGGAGAATATCATACATGTGCTGTATCAACGTCAGGTGATTTATTCTCTTGGGGAGATGGCACCCACAATGTCGGACTTCTTGGTCAAGGTACTGATGCAAGTCACTGGATACCGAAGAGGATTTCTGGTCCTATGGACGGACTTCAAATTCAATCAGTTGCATGTGGTACTTGGCATTCAGCAATGATAACTTCGAATGGTAGGTTGTTCACGTTTGGTGATGGAAAGTTTGGTGCATTAGGCCACGGAGATCGGGCAAGTTTTTCATATCCAAAAGAAGTTCAGCAACTGAATAGGATGAAGACTATTAAAGTAGCCTGTGGAGTGTGGCACACTGCTGCTATCGTAGAGTTCGCAAACCCTTCCGGTCCTAGTGGAAATATGTTGCCTAGAAAGTTGTTCACTTGGGGTGACGGTGACAAATATCGTTTAGGTCATGGCAGCAAGGAGACGTATTTGCTACCGACCTGTGTGTCGTCTCTGATGGACTACAACTTCCACCAGATAGCTTGTGGACATACTTTTACCGTTGCCCTTACTACATCAGGTCATGTCTTCACCATGGGTAGTAATTCATATGGTCAGCTTGGGAATCAGAAAGCAGATGGCAAAGCACCATGTTTGGTACAGGAAAAGTTGGTGGGTGAGTTTGTTGAAGAGATTGCTTGTGGAGCATACCATGCTGCGGTCCTCACATCAAGGAGTGAGGTTTTCAGTTGGGGAAAAGGCACCAATGGACAACTAGGACACGGTGATGTAGAAGATCGCAAGACTCCGACCATAATTGAAGCACTGAGAGATAGACATGTTAAGAGTTTAGCGTGTGGATCAAACTTTACCTCATCTATATGCATCCACAAGTGGATTTCTGGAGCTGACCAATCTGTTTGCTGTGGTTGCCGTCAAGCGTTTGGTTTTACTAAGAAGAGACACAACTGTTATAATTGCGGACTTGTGCATTGCCATAACTGTAGTTCCAAGAAGGCACTAAAAGCAGCACTTGCTCCCACTCCCAACAAACCACACCGTGTCTGTGATGCTTGCTACAACAAACTTAAATCTGGACCGGTTGGAAGCGGATTAAATTTAAGTAAGAAAGTTAGCACTGCACCTCGCCGTTCAATTGATATCAGCAGGGCCGAGAGATTAGACAAGGAGGAGATGAAGTCTGCAAGGATACTGCCATCCCCCTCCATTGAACCAGTGAAGTACCATGAGGTCAGGTCAATGAAGCCAGGGACTAAAACCGAGTCTGTATCCACTGTCCGAGCTTCACAAGTGCCCTCAGTTCGCAAAATGCAAGATATTAGCTTCCCAAGTTCCTTGAACACTCCTCAGAGTAACACAAAGGCCATGTCTACAGGACCACCTGCTCCAAAGGCCATGTCTACAGGAACACCTGCTCCAAAGTTGCCTGCTTCGATCCCCAACTCAAGACCAGGTTCACCACGTGCGAAGAAATCCAGTGGTTCTTCTGCTGCTTTGAGCTCTAGGAATGCTATTGATAGCCTCAAAAAGTCGAATGATATTCTAAGCGAAGAAGTGGCGAAGCTGCGAAACCAGGTACTTATCAACTCTTAAGATTTGCTCCATAATGCCTTTCCTTGTGCTCACTGTATTGTCACCTTGTTGACTGTTGACTGCAGAACAAAACTCTAAAGCAGAAGTGTAAATCCCAGCAAGAGGAAAATCAAAAATTAAAGCAAAATGCAAAAGAAGCTACTACATTAGCCTCAGTACAATCATCCAGATGCAATGTAGCAAAGGAAGTTGTAAAGTTGGTTTCTAATCAGGTACAGGTTATCAACACACTGCAATTCGGTTTGTTCAGTTCCGAATAATTTTTAAGATTGAATCACAGGGCTTGTACTGCAATTCAGGTGAAGGAAATGATTGAGAAGATGCCACCGGATATATGCGAGAGTGATGGTTTCAAGGCGATGCAAAAGGAAGTCGAAAGTTTCCTTGCAGGAGATGAAACCAGAATATCCATGTATCAGCATTCCTTGCCAGAAGCCATGGACCCTAATCCAGTGCAGCCTTCACTTACTTCAGACACTTCGAGCCCAATACACATACCGCAAGTAGATACCAGCGAACCTCCTGCAGGCGACAGCAACGAACCATCGCCTTCTCAACGAACGGGTACAACTGACACATTAGCAGCGAGTGACGCGCCACAAGCTTCTGAAAGTGCCTCAGCGGATACCAATGAACCTCCAGCAGCTGACACCAGGGAACCTGCATATAACTACGCTTCGGACATACCACAGAGTTCAGACAGTGCCTCACAAGAGGCTAACGAACCGCCTGCAGCTGACAGCAGAGAACCGGGGCCTTCTCAGACACAGGGAACAGATACACGGCCACCTGCATCTACGACAACGAGAAGCAACAGAACACCCGAAGTCATTGAGCTATTTGAACCCGGTGTTTATGTTACTGCCCTTCAACTCCGCAGTGGTGCCAAGATCTTCAAGAGAGTCAAATTCAGGTTCCTTAACAAACTCTCTTTTTTCCCCTACTTGAGTTTCAGATCCTGACTCCTTTTCGGTTGCTGTCACATTCGACAGTAAGAGGAAGTTCGGTGAGCATCAAGCAGAGGACTGGTGGAAAGGCAACAAACAAAGGGTGCTAGATAAGTACCTGCCTCCCCAAGCAGCTCTGCCAATGATAGCTGGCAATGCGAATGACGATCCAACAAGCGCTCCTTCGTCGCCACAGCCTGGTCCGCCATCCAGCGAAGAAGCCAATTCATGAGGCAGTTGAGTTAACATCTACACAACAGCATTAGTTTTTAGACATTTTCCGAGTTATATCACTTGATATCGACATAAGAGTGAAACCTTACTGTAATTCTTTTATTCCATTACAACTTAGTTTTGAAGGTTTTCGTTCATAGAATTCGAACTCGAGACAATTAACACTACAACTGTTTGAATTGAGAAAATTCCTATTCTTTGACTACTTCGGTAATACTATCAAATGACAATTGTCTTTCTAGAAAATCTCTAGGAGATACGTATATAGTATTGCTTGATTTTGAAAAATATGTATGATTAAAATAAAACATGCTCCGGTATATGATAGCATCAGGAATTAGAAAAAAATCATCATTACATTTGAATACAAATAAATATTGACTTGGAAAAAATGAGAAAATGTATCATCGATAAGGGGATGGAAGTTTGGATGGAAATTCGTGATGAAGTGCAAAAACTTAACGCGGCAGATAATTGGAAAAACAGACTACAAATCTCCAATAATTATTTATTTATTTCCATTTCCAATTTAGTCGAACCAGTTAGATAGATTTATACATAAACGTCTCTCTCGTTGGCACAAAAGAGATTTGAAGATCAACCCCTCGAAAATTCCGAAAAACACTTTCAATTCCGGTTCAGGTGTTTTAGGGAATTTTCGGATGGGGCAGCAACAATCGAAGGAGGAATTGCTATTCCAGCAGATCAATCATCGAAACATCGAGGGTATCAAATCTCTGCACAGAAATGGCGTTAACCTTGAGGTATTTGATTTCTACCCTGCCCTTTATTTCTCCCAAATCACCGCTCTTTCTTTTTCATCTATGATTTTTGTGATACTAGTTTAATCAATTTGCCACCTTTTATGCTTTTCGCTCTTCAATTTGGGGGTTTTGTGGTGAATTTGTGCGTGTTCTGCAGTGTGTTGATAAGGAAGGGAGAACCCCCTTGATATGGGCTTGTATGAATCCAGAAATGGCCACTGTTGCTAAAACCCTAATTGAGTTAGGTGCTAATGTGAATGCTTATCGCCCTGGTATGTAATTTTGCTACTTCTATTTCTGTTTGGATTTTCTCGTCCTTCTGAGTTTTGAGGTTTTGGGGTGTCAATTTTATAGCTTCCAGTTCATTAGTTCATAGCTTGGTGAAGGCATTAAATCCTAAATTTCTGCTGATCATGATGGTGTTATTATACTTTAAAGTTCATTTTTCCTGATTGGGTTGTACCCTAATGGCTAGTATGATCTTTCTCCATGACGTGTTAGTTTTTGGTGTGAGATTTTGTTTTCAGAAACAACTTTGAGGTTAGGGTGAAGGGAGCGAGGGGGTTCACACATTCATATCTATCCATGGCTACTGCTTTTACTCTTTTAGGCAGGGTCATGTGTGTTGATCTGGTCAGAATTCATTTTTTCTGAGATGGTACAAAATTCTGTTTTATTGTTCCTCTTATTCTTGCATTTATTGCAAGAAATGGTTCCTGCTATACATCCTAACAATGAGACAATTAGACGAGAACCATAGTTCACTTGGGAGTTACAAGTACTATGGAAGTTTCCAATGATTTTAAGAGTTTTCATATCGGGTTTGCTGATCATCTTTTGTTTGTTCAAGAGAATAGATTAAAGCTACATCTTTTTACTTTTCTTATGCAATTTGGTGTAGCATTGTATTCCTGATTCAACCAATCTGGAATAGCAGTTCCTCCTTCTATTGCTGCTGCCCCATCCGAAAATTCCCCAAAGCACCTGACCTGAATTGAAAGTGTTTTCCAGAATTTTCGAGTGGTTGGTGTTCAATCAATTGTTCAAATCTCTTTTTTTCAATGAAAGAGATGTTTATGTGTGAATCTGTTGAATTGTTTCAACCAAAAAATGGAAAAATCTTATTAGGAAGAAATAATTAATTAATCATTGACCTGTATAACTGTACAAGTATAAATAGAATGAATCGCCGCATTCAGTTACTTCATCACATTTTTCAACCAAATTTCCATCCTCTGACTCTCTGAGCCTTTTTTTTTGGTTGAATCTGGATTATTTACTTGTTTTTTTTTAAAAAAAAAAATGAGAATTTTAATATTTGTGTAATTTTCCATCCAAATTTGCATACCTATATGTATTATCATTACTACTTGAATCGGCATATATTGCTCGATTCTTTAGATAAGTGAGGATCCATTTTAGTTTGAATATAAGTTGGTTTCAACGATGTAAGAGGCCAAATCTCTCACTCTGAACAAAGCTTGGTGTGTTTGCTATCGCTTAAGGAGTTTAGCCTTGTATGATTTATGAATCTATGACAATTTTTTTTTCTGTAATACATTTAAGGTCGCCAAGGTGGGACACCATTACATCATGCCGCAAAACGAGGTCTTGCACCCACTGTTGAGTTACTTCTTGCACATGGAGGTACTTGATAGTTGAATTTATTTGACATCCTATATATGCACACGTGTTCGGAAATGTGTATCTTAATGTTTTATAATGTGCAGGGGCAACCACAACTTAACTAAATAGTATCTTAATTATTGCCAAAACATTTAAATGACTGGTGGTTTTATAATCATAAGTTCATAACCAATATCTAATCTGGGAAATATGAATTATTCTTGCTACATGTTTCAAATGAATCTATTACTATTTTTATCTTAAATTTCTCAGCAAATACATTGCTTGTGAACGATGATTGCCAAACTCCATTGGAGGTTGCTAGAGCCAAAGGTTTCAACAATGTTGTTCGCATAATTGAGGTAATTATGCATTTCAGGTTAATTACATGTGTTCCTAGATTAGATTTTAATTTTGACGAATTGAATCTCTACATGCATGTTTTCCTTTCAATGAACAAACAGCAAGTCCTCACAAGTCGTAATTGATTATTATGAGGAGTTGACAGCTCAATGTTTAAACGCCGAGTACTTTGTTTGCAAGGGCAAATATATTCCCGAACTTCGTTTTTTTACCTTCTGTTTTTTTTTTCAGGGCCAAGTTTGTTTGTTCGCTGGATGGCTAAGAGAGCTTTATGGGCCAAGCATTCTTGAACGGCTAGCTCCTCAACTCCTTTCTAGAAAAGTGTGAGTATATCTCAATTAAGTTAGACAGTTAGTGATGTATTAGAAATTATTTTCCACCCGCTTCTATCATGCTTTCTTTCACATGTATAATGCTCTGCAACAAGTTAGATATTTATTTATGTTTGCCCTTATTTTTCTTATCAAGCTATCCTTTTAATCTTTTATGAAGTACCATTCAATTTTTGTTACCCGTTCAGTGGCACAAGTTGTGCGTTTCAATTCACAGAGTTGGAGCTTGAATGCTTGATAGAGATTAATCATTTTTCACGAGGGGAAGATGGGGGCAACGGTTGGTAAAACCTGAGCATGTATTTGAATGTCCAATCTTCCACGCTCTTCTCATCTGCTCAGTTTCATCTCTTTTGTAGACCATTCATTTAGCTTTAGCTATTATCATGGAATTGTATGTGTTTTGGAAGATTCCAATGTAAAAATCCCCGAGGATTCCGTCCTCTTTTAACAGATTATTTTTCATTGTTATAATTCTAATTCTCCTCTTTCATTGATGATTGGGTGTACATTTGCAATTCTAACTTCTTCTTGAACCAATATTACTTACAGCTGGGTCGTTGTTGTGCCCTGTGGTTCCCGCAACCTACAGAAGCCTTTTAAACTGGAGCTTGCCATTTATTCAACTCTGCAGGTATCTTGTCAATTTCTTTAGTGTTCATTCTCTCAATATGTTTGCTCATACATGATCCGCAGTTGACTTGTTTTTAGTTACTTCTTACTCCGTAAAATTTACATGGACCTAAGCATCTGGCGTTTTCGTGTCAATTAGGATGCACAACCACGTCTGAGTATTCCTTTGTGGAAGGCCAATATGGAAGATCCCTCATTCAGTCAACATGAATATGCAGTGACGGTTTCAGAGCCATCAAGCAGTTGAGTTTCTTTTTTCACCTGAAGAACTTGGCTGTTCCTAAGCTGATTCTGTTATGTTGCATATGAAATATCATGATTCGTTTGCAAACTTGCCGGTGCCCCTCATTTCACATTTTCTCTGCAGAGGCACGCATTAAGCTCGCACCTCTAAATGCAAGCGATAAACAGCAACTCCTGCAAATTTGCAATGCTTGTAAAGGAATTCCTCAGGTATGCATACCGACACCAGTCAGACGCAGTTCTAACAATGTGTATCTGCTCTAATGCTTTCTTCGTCTTTTTGTTACCAGGTTATGCATACAGCTTTCCCTTTCAACGCTCCTGCTGCATTCGCTCCTGTGATTCCTCCCCCGTCTCCTGAGGATACAGAGTTAGCAATGGCGATAAATGCCTCACTCCAGTCTGCTAGAGAAGAGGGCATTCCAATCGGCCCTGATCCATCTTGTGGAGCAAGCACCTCAGCAATTCCTGGCCCTAGTCTCTCTACAAGCACCAAGAATCCAAGTGGTGAAAACCATGCTTCATCTTCAGTAACTAGTGAGGTCCATACACCAATTTCAGCTCCATCGGCGCCATTTGCCCCATCAGCTCCTCCAGCTCCTGCTGCCTCACCGCCTTCATTTGATGACGAAGTACACTACCCGTCTCTTGATCCTGAACCAGTCGTCCCAGAATCCGAAATCTCAGCTACTTCTGAGGGCGAGAAGAAGGTAGGAGAGTCTTCGTCCTGTGTGGTGTGCCTGGATGCACCGGTTGAGGGAGCATGTGTCCCGTGCGGCCACATGGCTGGATGCATGTCTTGCTTGACCGAAATCAAGACCAAGAAATGGGGATGCCCCATCTGCCGCGCCAAGATTGATCAGATCATAAAGGTATATGCCGTCTAAGACATTCGAAATGCAGTTTCTCCGCTCGCTTCCCATATGGTATGCATCCAATTCATTGACCTTACTTCTGTTTCTGAGATTCCTTCAATCGTTCATTGATCTCATTTTGTTTCACAATTCAGGAGCCATGTTTCCGGTGCCGAAAACACCCCCAAAGATCAAAGAGCATGTCAATATTACCAACTGAATGGATAGTGTGTACTTTGATCTTAGAAGGATCTTATTTTTTCCCTAATTTTTTTTTGGGGGGTTTTAGCACCAGAAAAAAACAACACAAGGTTCATATTTCTTCATTATAAATCTCTTGTATACAAGTTGTGGAAAAGATGAATAAAAACCCTTAAAATGAAAAAAAATATTGCAAATTTTTTGGGGGTGTTTGTGCACCATTGATGGGGCCAAATGCAAGAAAAGCTCTGCAAAGGTATTTGGTTGGGACAATGTGTTAGTTCATGTGTATAAACTGACCCCTTAAAATGAATAAACTGTTATGTCAAAGGGCCTTATCCAAAGAAGTGATTATTATGACAGATTAAAAGAGGCAGTGAAGTTTGCTTGAGCACTAAAATGAGTCTCTTGATGAATCATTATCTTGGGCCTTCTACAATAATTTCAGACACTTGTGGATTTCCAACTATATGTAATGAATGATTGAATGTTGTTGTTGTTGTTGTGCTTTGGATTTGATAGATCATCACGAGATTGCAAACTTAAGGGTCACTGGCCGAAATAACATAACTTTCGAAATTGCAAAAAATAGCCACAATTATAGGGCGAGTTGCGAACCTTAGCCAAAGCATCGGTAGCGACTGTATTTCTAATCTTTATATATGGTTTCAACGAGTTATCAATAAAGATGTTACAAAGACATTAGTTATCAAAACTTTGTTGAGCTAAAAAAATTGAGACTCTTATTTAAACAAAGGAGACCCGATAGCCTTAATATATCTTCTACATCCCATCTTAGTTTTCGATACTCAAACGAAACTAGCTTGAGTTACAAATTGGCTAAAATTATTGCATATGTCAGCATCGCTATTCGCTAGCGACTATATTCTTTTTTATCTTTGTATATGATTTCGACTAGACGGACTAGCTATAAAGAAATATGTTACATAAATCACATTGTCAATCCCTTGATCCACCAACCACATTGTCAATCCCTTGATTTGTGCAAAACATGATGAAATACTAGCTAAATTAGTTACTTGAGCAATAAGCTAAAAACAAGAGGAAGATGCATTAATGTCTTGTAATGTCGGCAGCTTGTAATGTCACCTTCACACCCACTTGCAAACAGTTTTTAATTTCTTCATGGAACTCCATTTTTTTCAAGAGTTAGGCATGTGTATGTAATGTGATGGGTTAATGTGTGAGTACCCACTTTACATCAATTCATTTAATGTCTTCCCTAGGGGCTAGGTCTATAGTAACATAAACAACTTTATATAAGTTATTAAAAAAAAAACTTTATATAAGTGAGCTTTGATAACTTCACACTGGTATTTTGCATCAATGTTTCATCAATTTAGTAGAACAACTGCATAGTTAAATTTAATTGCAAGTTTTTTTTTATTAGCAATTAATTAATCATACTTAGAAAGTTAGAACTTAGAAGGGTAAAATTAGTTACAAAACAACCACAAGTGGGCCTCAACAAGCTACTACATGGTCATGGTGGGCTTTGATCCTCCCTGTGTAAAGTGACCAAATTTTTTTACCCCAGGAATATATATATATATATATATATATATATATATATATATATATATATATATATATATATATATATATATATATATATATATATATATTGATATAAATTTAAATATTTTTACACAATTTAAAATACGTTTAAAATAAAAGACTGTAAATTTTTTCCAAATAAAAATAAATATTTATTATTATGTAAAGTTTATAATTACATTATTTAATATAATTAATTGAAATACAGTAATTAATAATGTGTTTTTTTTCAAGTTGATGTTATTTTAAACGCAATTTAAATTGTGTAACCAAACGCAATTTAAATGCAATTTAAATTGTGTAACCAAACACTAAAAAATTGGGATACAAACACAAATAATTTGTAATTTTGCACATCCCTCAACCCAAAAAGGAGTTAAAAAAGGAGTCACTTTCGCTTTACAGTACACTGAATTCAGATTTCTTATACGCGCTCTGTGACAATCTGTCAATTGCAATTGGAGCGAATCTGAGCTTCTTTATCAACGAATAACGCGTCACTGAATTCGAGTTTTGTAGAGCTATCAACTTCCCTAGAGTGTTTCAGATCTACCCTTCCGGTAACTGGATTCGGTATGCTTCCTATTTCTGTCTAATTTGGCTTTGTTTGTTTGATTCTTGCTTGCCCAATACGGGAATTGGTTAGTTGGTTTGTTGATTTCAAGGGGCGCTGAGGAATCAGTAAGCTTTTAGCAAAAAGAACAGATCTTGGAAACCCCAGTGATTGGGGTTCAAATTGAATAAGATTGTTTCTGGTTTTTCGCATTGGATTCTTGGTCGCCTGATTTTCAATTTTGTAGAGATCAAATTTTGAGTTTTCAGCATGGATCTTGTAAATGCTATTTCAGTGAAGGACCAATTGATGAGTTATGAGTGGATGTGTAGCTTCTTTAGGACAATGTGAAAGTATGATATGAAGATTTCGAGATGCCACTTTAATCTTATATTCCTTGCTTGTCAACTTAGTTTATGTGTGTGCTTTTCTAGCAAAGACAACTGCTTGAAGAACCGAACTCGATTTGGTATGGAGTGTCCAGTGAATATCTACAATTTAACCACCAATAGCACCTTGGACTACATATTGATATTGCTGAACTCTATTTCTTACCCTTGTCCAGAGTAGAGATTGTTAAATTTCTCGGAATTTGTCAAATTGAGCAACTATTCCGAGTTCAAATCTACAAGTCGTTCCAGCGATGTTGTAAGGGTTCTCTTGCTTTGTGTGTGTATGTGTATAGATGGTGGTGTAGGGTGGACGATTACTGGACGGTCTGAGACTGGTTTAGGGATATTTTTTACATTGCGAAAGCAATGAATAAAAAAAATCTGGGATGTTAGAGAAAAGAGTTATCTGGCCCTGGCTCTGGGTTGAAGAATTTTAGCATGATGCCTAATGTCATATGATGATGAACCAACATCTTTTGGCCCCTATAATTTCCTTTTGTAGTTTCCCATTTGTCTGTTTTGCTTACCAGTTTTTGAGTGTTTTCTTATAATTGCTTGCCATCATAAAACATATGTAAGACATGTCTTTGAGCGGATTTTTTTTCTTCCTATCTTGACTTGGTTCACACTTCACAGGACACAACAAAGCTTGTGATAAAGTTTCACTGCAGAGGGCAGTGATTAAACTCCTATTTATCAATTCAGCAATGAGATCCTGATTTTCAACCCTTCTCAAACTTAATATATTGGGCACATCTACTTGTGAGGAGTTCATTTTTCAAGTTGAAAAATGAGAGGAAGATCCGATGCTGTGCAAAAGAAGCGCCTAACTGCTCTAATTGTTGTGGCAATTTTATTTGGGTTTGTTTATGTATATCGCGAATCTCTCTTTGGTTCTGACACTAAGGGTGCAGCAGCTCTAGAGTATGGCACTAATTCTTTGAAAAAATTGGGATTTGGTGGGGATGAAGATGTCGAGGAAACCATGAAATTTAGCCTGGAAGATGGAGAGGATGACGCTGTGCCCAAGAGCTTTCCAGTATGGTTCTTCCCCCATTTATCTCTTTTGGCTGTGGCTGCCTGCGTAGATCGTAAAGATCTCGTGTTGATGTTATTCCCTTTGACTAACTAATGTTTCTCCCTTTATATTCAAGGTTTGTGATGATAGGCATTCAGAATTGATTCCTTGCTTAGACAGACATCTTATCTATCAATTGAGATTGAAGCTGGATTTATCTTTGATGGAGCACTATGAAAGGCATTGTCCTCCACAAGAGCGACGCTACAACTGCTTGATTCCTCCCCCACATGGTTACAAGGTGACTGAGCTCTTGTTTTTAAACGATGAATGATGACTAAGTTTTGCTAGTGACCATATTTTTCATCAAGCAAATTGAGAGTTAAATCTATATCTACTGCAAACTGTCAGGTGCCAATCAAGTGGCCTAGAAGCAGAGATGAGGTATGGAAGGCAAACATACCGCATACTCACCTTGCACATGAGAAATCTGATCAGAACTGGATGGTTGTGAAAGATGATAAAATAGTTTTCCCTGGTGGCGGAACCCATTTCCACTATGGAGCTACCAAGTACATTGCTTCAATTGCAAATGTAAGACTGTTGATCATTTGTTTGTTTTCGCTCTCTAATATTTACTTTGTTTAGCACAGCCTTATCTATTGTGAAAAATGATCCTGTAAAAAGCAAAAAGTTCGTTATTTTTTTCAAAAATAATAAAAGGCAAGCTGGGAATCAGGCCTCAAGTTATAATCAAATAAAGAGTTATTATGATTTAGTTTGTTTGAGACATTAATGCTGGACTTTAAATTTATCAGCTATCATCTTGAAAGAATTTTTTTTGTTGTACTCTATCTAAATCATGTCCAGAATATCAGTTTCAAACTTTCAATAGTTCCGATTATGAGTTTAAGTTACTTGAAGTGGCTGATTGCTTAGTACTTCCTCATTTTTGTTATGTTATGATAGTGGTTACTGTTTATAAGTTTGGACTGCCTATTCAAGAGACTGATTTTGTACTTGCATCACTGTGAACTTAGTTTATGCGGAAGGGCCTTTGCTTAATATAGTGTATCCTTTGAAACTCTTTTTATATACTGGCAGATGCTTGGTTTCCCAAAGAACAACTTAAACAACGAAGGAAGGTTAAGAACAGTTCTTGATGTGGGCTGTGGTGTTGCGAGTTTTGGTGCATATCTTCTTAAATCAAACATGATAGCAATGTCCTTGGCTCCAAACGATGTGCATCAGAATCAGATCCAGTTTGCCCTGGAGAGAGGAGTCCCTGCTTACCTAGGTGTTTTGGGGACAAAGAGGCTCCCGTATCCGAGTAGATCTTTTGAGTTCGCCCATTGTTCTCGTTGTAGGATCGATTGGCTTCAAAGGGATGGTATCCTCCTCCTTGAGTTGGATAGGTTGCTCAGGCCAGGTGGTTATTTTGCCTACTCATCACCTGAAGCATATGCACAGGATGAAGAGGACCTTAAAATTTGGAACGAAATGAGCGCTCTTGTGGAGCGTATGTGCTGGAGGATAGCAGCCAAGAGAAATCAAACTGTTGTCTGGCAAAAGCCTTTGAACAATGATTGCTATCTGCAAAGGCCACCGGGCACCCAACCTCCTCTTTGCCGTCCTGATGATGACCCAGATGCCGTCTGGGGTGTAAATATGGAAGCATGCATTACACCTTACTCCGAGCGTGAGTTCCTACGCCTCTCATTACAAACATTTTTGGAATTCAATGCTTATGTTGTTTGTTAGCTAAACAGTATGTTGCTCTTTCAGATGACCACAAAGCGAAAGGAAGCGGATTAGCTCCTTGGCCTGCAAGACTGACTTCTCCTCCACCTCGGCTTGCTGATTTTGGATTCTCAAGTGACAAGTTTGTGAAGGATACGGTACGGCTAAATCATCTTGTTTACCGCATTGTTCAAGCATGATGCACACACCTGAGCATTAACACTATCCATGGCTTGCAGGAACTATGGCGACAGAGGGTTGAAAGTTACTGGAATCTTTTGAGACCGAAAATTCAGCCTGACACACTAAGGAACTTGATGGACATGAAGGCACATTTTGGGTCTTTCGCTGCAGCTTTGAAGGATAAGGCTGTATGGGTGATGAACGTCGTTCCTGAAGATGGACCGAAGACCCTTAAGTTGATATACGACAGAGGCCTTATTGGCTCCACACACAATTGGTATGCTAACAATCAGATTCGACAACATTACATTTTATCTTCATACTCTTTATGATTTTCACTTTTCTGTGGATCTCAGGTGTGAAGCTTACTCAACGTATCCTCGGACCTATGACCTTCTCCATGCCTGGACCGTTTTCTCTGATATTGAGCGAAAGGGCTGCAGCGCAGAGGACCTTCTGCTCGAAATGGACAGGATTCTCAGGCCTACTGGTTTCATCATCATCCGAGACAAGCAATCAGTGATCGATTACGTGAAGAAATATCTGCTAGCATTGCACTGGGAGGCAGTTGCTACAGCAGACGAGCAGGATGGCGACGAGGTTGTGTTCATCGTCCAAAAGAAGGTGTGGCTGTCGAACGGGAGCTTGACAAACTCCGAGTAAACACAGATTCCAGACTGATGCTTCTCGCCCTGTACGTCGAAAAATCGTCTACTCTGGGACCAAATGGATCTCCCGGGAACCAAGCGGATCGCGACCCGACTCAGGTTGTATACTTATTCTTGCCCTTTTGGCTCTTTCTCACTTCTTCATTATGATTCACAGTAGTTGATTAATGATACATATATAGACTACAAATTATTCATCCCTTTCAGATATGTTTTTGGGGGGGCACAGTGAAAGTCACAATTCAGCAACTGAACAATAATTTTGTACCAATTTGCAGTTCTTATTTATATAAATGGATTTGTTCTTGTTAAGAACATCTTCCGGGTTGAAGATCAGATAGCCTTTGGCTAAGATCAAACAAATGTATCACAAGGCCATCCGAAATGCACAAACACCTTGCCTTTTCTTCGTCTTGTGGCACTGTCTTAACCGCATCAGTAGCGTCCTTGGTCTCAGAATGGCTTGGCACAACCAGCAGCTTAGTTGTGCCAAGCCAGGGATGGGTCAGCCTCGTTGCGAACCACCACAAAGGGGTTAGGGGGTAAATTAGGTGAAAATATAAGCCCGTATGAGGCGATTACAATCCGCAAAGGTCCAAGAGCATCTTTAGACAAGCACGGAGCAACAATCGATACAATAGAGAGGTTCATTTTCGACAAGGAGGTTGCAAGCAAGCGAGACCCCATCATCAAAATCCACATCAACCTCTCTAGTGATCACCCTGGCAAAGTTGATTTCGACAAGGACCCGAGCATAGGATCCTCTCCTTTCCTCCGTAACTTTATCCATAAAGAGGGGACGCCCCACATGGGACATCAATCGACCAAGAACTCCCGAGGACCAATAATCCATAGGCAAACCAATGATGCGAACCCACAAAGGAATAGTAGCCACATCTTTAGGCTCACCTCCGACCTCTTCACCTCCCTTCGCATCATCATTGGGGGCTTCAGCATTGGAAGTCTTGACTCCAACCGCGGTTCTCTTCTCTTTAAACGAACACCTAGAATCCTCATGGCCAAAGGAGCAACAATCGATGCAATAGAGAGGCTCATTTTCGACAATGAACTTGCAAACAAGTGAGACCCATTCACTAAAATTCACATCAACCTCTCTAGTGATCACCGTGGCAAAGTTGATTTCGACAAGGACCCGAGCATAAGATCCTCTTTTCCTTCCCTCCGTAACTTTATCCATAAAGAGGGGACGCCCCACATAGGACATTAATCGACCAAGAGCTTCCGAGGTCCAATAAGTCATAGGAAAACCATAGGCGCGAACCCATGGAAGGAACAAGAACAAGAGCGAGCACAACCGGCACTAAACAGGTGTTGAACCACCACCAGCTCAATAACAGAAGAGAGAGACCAATGGAAGGAACATTGATCTCAATCTACATCGAGTTCCGGATGCATTCACTTTGGAGTCACCATGTTGTCAATCACACAACAGCAAATCTTTCAAATGGATAACAAAAACAAGGAAACAAACCAGCTTTAGATGTTTTAAGTTTTAACCAAGTCAAGAGTACATTTGAGCTCCTTTTCTCGTCTGTCGATCTTAAGGAAGGCGATAAAATCTATCTACGCATCCTGTGAGACTGTCCAAGCTACAATGTTTGTATAACCAATAGCCAAACATAGAATTTAAAACCTTCTATCCATCAAAATTTCAATGCCAATGTTGCAATGCTGTCCTTTGGGCCGTCTTTCAGTGTCTCAGTCTTCTCTATTGACTGATCTTGATTTGCTCTGATTTGAAGGGGGGGGAAATGATGTCCAAGTCAATTGCTTGAATAAGATTTGAATGGTTTGATATGCGTAAAGCGAGCAATTAGAACAACCAAAACTCGAACCAGATGAACATACCTCCCATCAGATGAAACCTGCGACTTGGCATCCATTTTCTGCTGTTCAATAGCAGACTGAAACTTTAGACTGACATCCATTTTCTGCTGTTCAATCACGAAAGAATCAGCAATTTCATCGCCAATGAACTCGAAATGCTCATTTAGAAGTGTGAGCATCTCTATATCTCCGTCTTCATAATCAACCTGCACGGTTGATGCAGTAAGATTGACATGAAGAAACAAAAAAACAATTACCATGTGATAAATTGGGAAAATATGATTCAGACAACTAAAATATGAGATTAAAAGGTGGGAAATGCCAAAAGCTAAGCACAAGTATCTTACCCTGTGTTGCCCAGTGGCTGAATCATAGAATGTAATTCGGCCTTCGTAGAACCTACACAAAAGGATTAACACATCATATAGCTGTCAATCTGTCATGGTTAACAAAAAGAGCCACTAAACAACTTTTTTAATTTCTACAACAATCTTTGTTGAAGATATCATATCGACAAGAATTTTAAAAAAGGCATGCCTGTATCTGCAATGTAAACATTATTTGTACTAAAGATATCAACACTTGACAGTATTTTAAACCGTAACATATAGCAAGTAAATAGCTTCACGCCTTCACTGGAAAGCAGACCGAGAAAGTATTTTAAGAGTGGACAGAATGTAAACAGACGAATTAAGTTGCATACATTAGATCTTGGGGCCACCAAATTTTGAGTCTGCAACCAACAATGTCCTCCTTATATTTCTTTTTGCCAAATGGCGTTTCGAAGACCTGAAAATACACATTAAGGGGGGAAAAAACATATTTGAATGCAAAAATGTGCCAAGGATCGGAAAATAACGTTGGTAATGTTTAAATAAAACTAAAAATCTTGTGAGTATCAATCTTTGTTCATTCTCTTTTCATGTTCTCTTATTCATATGTAGCAATTGTATCAGCCCATCACTCAAAAGGCCATCGTTCTTCAACAAACATTAGAACACTTCCAACCAAAATTTTCAGAAGTTTTAGGCAATCATATTTAGAAAGACTTCTTATTAATTCCGTAGCTAGGTGATCATTATGTATACCCGAAAAACACGTACCGCCTCAATCATGGTTAAGTTATACTACGCTAAGCACATCAATGTCCTTTTCAATGAGTTATGTTTACGTATGATGAACATAAGAAAATTACTGCAGCTTAACTCATAGAAATGATTCCATGATAACAATAAAAGAAGCAACAAAAAGTAACCAATGTACTGTATGGTTGAAACACAACTTCTACATCTAACTAGTACAAACGAGTTCTGAACATACCACTTCCTCTATCTGACGATTCTTTCCTTTCTCTGATGAACTCAGTCTCAATTTTGGAGATGATATCTGTAAACCAACAAATATAATATGGGAATAAATATCTGAGTGGTACAAAGAACTCTACAAGGACACTATAAGTCTATAATTACCTTGTTCGCAGATCCAGTAGCATCTTTCCTCGGCCTACCCATCTTCTTGCCACTATGGCATGACTTAACCGATGCTTCTGGATGCTTCTTTTCATTAGATCTAATAAGCATATCATGTTCCATAGTTGGAACAACATCCTTTGAGGTATTATCGGTCTTCAGTGCTACAGCAGAGCTCTTCCTTGGGCGGCCTCGTGGTCTCTTGAAGGAGGCTTCTCGTCCTCCACTATGAAAGGCTCTCACATTTTCTTTCTGGGTTTCTGCTTTCATGCCAGCATTATCAGAAGCCTTAATGTGCTTAGAGTGTCCCAGTGCCTTTGAAGGCTTCCGGTTAGCAATTAAATCTTCGTCTCTGATTCTGATATCGATGTTCAAATCAATAGCAGGTGAATCGATGGTGAAAGCATCTGCTAGTGAATATTTCGCCACCTAATCAGAACATCACTTTATTAATCAGAATATTTCGCCACCTAATCAGAACATCACTTTATTAGACAGATAATACCGAAATGCCATCCCCACAAATGAAGAAAAGACACCCAACAAAACGTATTTTTTTAAAAAAAATATCTTTTCTCTTCCATCAGTATACTAAAGCTGGTTAGTGACTTTTACTTTTCCATCAGTATACAGAATTTATACATTTGTTGTAGGTTGCGACATTCAAACAAAAGCCAATTTGAAAAATAATATGAACTTTATATGTTGCTACTACAGTCCAAAAATGATGTTCCTCAGTTTTTAAAATTTCAACTAATGGCGTGAAATCAAATGTAGAATATCCTGTCAAAAATCAACTAAATAAACTAACTCGTGAAAGGTGAACCAAAGCCAATTTGAAAAATAAAAATCTTTTGAGTTAGTCTTTCCCCTGTTGAATAAAATCTGCCTAAAAGGCTAAAAGCTTGACAGAATTAACAGGCAGAAAAGCTAAGAACTTACAAAATGGTTCATTAATCCTATCTACAAAGTTCTAAAATTTTCATACTTTTCCTACACAATATAAACTATAGTAAACTTATGTTCATTACTTTCAACCAATTTCCTAAGAAAAATTAAGATTACAATAAGACTACTAAACAGTTATGCTCCAGAATATATAATCGACTATCCCATGAAACACCCACAAGCAGCAAATCTTCACAAAGCCATTAACATTTTATATGATAAGTATCATACCGATTGCTTAGTAGGATCAGCAACATGCTTCCGCTCCATTGTTTCAGAGTCAACTTGGAGTACTGAATCAATTAATGGAGAATAGTCATCCTTTTTTATATCCCCAGATTTAATAGCATCTCTAAGAAATGGTTTGAGCTTTTGACAAGTTCGTTCCATAACTTTTGCGCCTAATCTCCAGGACACAGGTGAAGTATTCTGTACAAAGTTTCCCGAAGCAAAGGGTTAAAATAGCTGGAGAGTCACTACAAAACAAAACATAAGAAGCAAAAAAAGAAGAGAGGATAAATAAGAAAAATAATATTAACAACAAAATAAACTACCTACCTCCTTTTCCTTGCCGACACAATCTAGAAGAACTTTCAGCAATTCCAATGGTATATCTTCACTTTCATCAATTATATCAGACATAATGTTCTCCATTGCCAAAAATACAAAAGGTGGATGGTCAGACCTGACAATTTATAAACGGGACCATAAGTTATATGCATAAAATTTGTATAGATTATTATTATCAAATGATTTAGAAAGCTGCAATTTCCACTGGGTTGTCACTGTTGTTGTGATTTAGAAAGCTGCAGGTTAATATGGTTCAATGAAAGGCAAGTACATTAGATTGATATGGATCCTTCAACCCAACAAGAAATAATATTGCATTTGGTGCACACACAATGACTTGAGAATTGGCAATTCCAGGCCCAGATAATCCAGAAAGTAGTACTAACCAAATGTACTCCTGAAAATTGCAAAACCCTATAATCTATCCATTTTATAATGTTTGACAGTAGATGGTATCTAAACATGTCCAACTGTATCAAAAGTATGTTTTAGATTTGCCACTCATCAACTCTTTTAAATAACCATCTTCAATGAATATGCAGAGGTAAAGTAGCAGGAAATGAATCGCAAAGCCCTGATATATAGTCTTTCTAACAGTGAATTCCTACAATAATATGAGCAAAAGGAAGATAAGTTGTTTTATTGTCTCCAATAATCCCCTTTTCACTGAAAATGTCATTGAGTTTAGTGTCAAACCCCTGATCGTACATAAAAGGCTTACTCACTAGAATTGAAGGCCTGAAGGAAGTCGATTCTAATAAAAGTCTACTAGAATAAAAAAGTAGCTTCAGCCATTGGATATTGCTCTTTAACTGTTCAAAATCAGTAGCACGAATAACCAATGCAGGTTTGATCTGCTGAATCAACTAAATACCTTACAACCTTACCTGAGATTCCTCTTGAATTGTTCAAACATTTCAATAATGAGTTTGTCGCAGTCAATGTCCAGCATCATCAAACAGGATCTAACCTTCGCCATATTTTGAATTATTGATAAAACTTTAGGATAGCTGACACAAGAGAGGAGAGATAATTTGTCGAATGAAGACACTGTCAACTCAAAGATCTCCTGTATAAAATAAGTCATGTAAAAGATAATGAGCAATCAAAAAGGCATCTCCAACACAGTTCATGTGAAGTAAAGTAAGAAGAAGGGGTCAAACAGTCAAATAGTCCAATCTCTCAAAAGAGATATAAGTTCACCTTCATTCTATTGTCATCGTATGGTGAGTCGGGTGCTGTTATTCTCATAATTTCATTAAAGCAAGCAGCAACAATGATCTTGATATGTGATTCTGAGTTCTTTAGAATACGGTCAGATATAAGGGCCTTCATTGAAGGTAGCAGTGCTTTTAGTACTGTGGTGGAAGGGTCTTGATCCACCTTAGACAAGATCATCTCCAATTCCTACATGGAATTTTATATAATCAGGGCAAGTTTCCTAGAAGATTGATGCAATACAGAAAGCCACAACATCACTCAGATCCATAAATGTATCCAATATCTAGCCAGGAGCCACGGATACCAAAAAGAAAAATGGTGAAAACAAACAATAGTTTAACTCGCAATGAGATCAAACACTTACAAAATTGTATTTTTTTCTAATGTGCACCCACAAACTAGTTTTCTCCTATTAAAAAATGTAATGACATGGATAGTACAAGCCTCCAGATGCACAAGTAGCCCATCATCCTTTCAACTCTCCTTTTTTCTAATGTGCACCCACAAACTAGTCTACTGAGGCCATTTCTCATGAATAGAACAAAGCAATAAATGTTTAATGTTTATCCTTCGTCAGAAACCCAGAAGTCCACACATACATTTTAAGGAAACTCACTTAAAACCAGACATTAAATAGGGCACTTTTGAGAAAACTACCCCTTATGACAAATTGTCAGTATTCTTTTCATCCCCATTTCCCAATATAGGGAAAAGTCTTTCTTTTTATGGATGAAGTAAGGAGAAGTCTTACATGAAGACATTCCTATAGAATCGAAGTACTTCATTATCCTGGAAACAACATGTCGAATTGTCTTTAATAAATGTGAGAGACTTGAATCCATACTCCAACTTCAAAATGATTCAGGACAGCGAGAAGATAATAAGTTCTTCCTTGAGAAAACAAGCAATATCACATCATGATGACAATTTACTTTAAATCCTCCTTTCCTAATCTAGGGAGAAGAATTGTTTTTAATGGATGAAGTAGAGAGAAGTCTTACACGAAGACATTCCTACAGAAACAAAGCACTTTATTATCCTGGACACAATGTGTCGAATTGTCATTAATAAATGTGAGAGGCTTGAATCTTGTGAAATCAAGTAGTATCATGCCACAGTGAGAATTTAATATTCATCCTCAAAATTTGAACCCTGGGGCATTAACTTAACAAAACATTGTTTAATACTTCTGAACAAATAAAGCTAATTGTTTCAACGACCAACATGGGAAACCTAAGTCACCAATGCACAGCTTTCTTTAGCTGGTACAAGGAAAGTAGGAAACCAGTACAAAAATTTCCCTCCACAAATTCATTCATCACGTTAATGGTACTCGATCTTCCCAAGGGAAAAGACATGGTTTCGGACATCCATCTCTACAATAGGAGTAAGATCTAGATTTTCTTGCACCAAAACAACAGTGTACTGATATTTAAGAGATGACTCAAGCAGAAATGAAAGAAGTTAGGGATAACGGTGAAAAGGAAACAAGAAACACTGACGAGTGCTTTTAATAGCGGCAAATTCATCAATTAACTCACTTATAATAGCATTTTTAACTAATTTAGGTGGTTAGGCACCGGCGGTGTTTGGATAAAAGAAAAGAGTCCAAGAGTAGAATTATGCCAACTTGATGAACAACTAAGCCGGTTGCCGTTAGTAAATATGAAAACCTACCTTCTTCAACACGGCTTAATAAAATCTCAAAGCCATACTAGCAAGTAGCAGAGCCACATTATCCCGAGAGGTGCACTAGATCTCACATCCATAAGACTGAAACTTAATCTAGAAAGTAGGAAACCTAAGTCACCAAGGTAAAAGACATGGTTTCGGACATCCATCTCTACAGGAGTAAGATTTAGATTTTCTTGCACCAAAACAACAGTGTACTGATATTTAAGAGAGATAACTCAAGCAGAAATGAAAGAAGTTAGGGATAACGGTGAAAAGGAAACAAGAAACACTGACGAGTGCTGTTAATAACGGCAAATTCATCAATTCACTCACTTATAATGGCATTTTTAACTAATTTAGATGTTTAGGGTGTTTGGATAAAAGAAAGAGTCCAAGAGTATAATTATGCCAACTTGATGAACAACTAAGCCGGTAGCCGTTAGTAAATATGAAAACCTACCTTCTTCAACACGGCTTAATAAATCTCAAAGCCATACTAGCAAGTAGCAGAGCCAAAGTATCCCGAGAGGTGCACTAGATCTCACATCCATAAGACTGAAACTTAATCTAGAAAATTTTAAAACTCCAAAAACACAAATCTAATTGCATTTGAGCATTGGCTTCCTAACAACAGAAAGGTAATCATAAAATATACATCACAGCCAATAAGAATCAGAACACTACAGAAATCAGCTATAGCATTACAAAGAGGTAATCATTAAAAAAAACATCACACAGCAAATTCAGCTCAAACAAACCAACAAAGCACAATCAAAAACACATTCAAATACCAGATGCGAAACCCAATTCAGACGCAAAAAACATCTAGAAAAACAAAACCTATAAACAGTTGGCCCTTCGAAACACAATATCGAATTGGCATTACCTCGAGTAATCTGAAAAGTTCATCAGATGAAGATGGAGGATCCAGCAAGCGGTTGCCAGCATCCATGAGCAGTCCTACAATCTCAGTCTCCTTCAAAGCCGTCATCACCCGGACTGAGCTTGTCGTCCCAGTCATCACTCTTGTACCGAAATTCAACCTCAGACAGTGTGCTTGGATTGCAGAAGGCTCTCTGAGTTGACCAGATGAAGCAACAGAGGCAACAGCAAAACCCCAGACCTAGATTGAGGAGCGGCAACAGGGTTTGCTGTGTAATTGGGTATTTGTGGACAGAATTGAAAGGCTTTTTAGGTAAGTTTAAGGGAGCCATCAATGAGGGTTTATCTCAGTTTTGGGGGCAAATTTCAAAAATCAAAGATAGGATTTTTAGCACCAAAAAAATCAAGGGTTTCAAAGTCCAAATTCGGAAATGAATTTGTTGGCTCCTCCCTCCACGCTCCTCACACAGGGATTACTCGGATGAGCATCAGAGCACAAGGGATACAGTTTCTGCCTTCTGATTGGGCGATCCTTTGCGTTGCTCTACCACAATCAGTCAATACAACAACCAAATCACCACCTTAAACAACATCCACAAAACCGCCGCTTCTAGTTCTATCACAACCGGCGTCATCCCCATCAATTCTATCCAAGCGCCCAGTGTCGGGCCCAAAATCAACATCGGAACCCCAGGAAACCCCATACAACTCAGAAGCACGGACAAAGGCAGGGCTAAGTCATATCCTAACCGATTCAATTTCAACCTCAAATCGCTCATCAATGCAATATCTATGAACTCCCATGAACAAATTTATCCATACCTTAAAGGTTCCGCCTTTGAAACCCTCCGGCGCCATTGTTCTTGACTTCTTGCCATGCTCAGCGAGTACCGTCACCACTGATGCAAACCGCCTCCAACCACCAAATTGTTGCAGTAATACCGTACACTGCTTCTTCAGAGATTTGCCATGGATGGGATGATCCTTGAGAACAAGGATCTTCCCGAGTCTCAACTAGGAATTTGCATTTTTTGTTGCAGTTTTGGCCATTTGCCCCTTTCCCTTTCCTATTTTTTTTGATGAAATTTCCCTTTCCTATTTGAATTTTGACTATTTGTGCAAATGCTGTTGTTTTTTTCCCAGTTCACTGTAGTCGGCTATGTTATCTTTGGTACCATGTTGATAGTGATCAGAATTCAAAATTAGCTACCCTAATTTGTTTAGCATAGTATCCTAAATGAAATTTTATAAATTTCACAAAATTCAAGTTATTCGAGTTTAAATCGAGTAATTTGGATTTTGAACTTAGTTTTAAAATATGTTTATACTCGATTTATTTATAAAATATATCTGTACTTTGTTTGATTTAGGTTGCTTAATATATTAATGTTTGGAGTTTGAAATTTATTAGCTATCATCTTGAAGTTTTTTTATTTTACTCTGAAATCATGTCCAGAAATTCAATAGTTTCATAAATTCAATCTAAATGTTTCAATTGTTTTCTATTTTAATTGGCTGATTGCTAAGTACTTCCTCCTTCATTTTAGGATTTAGTCGATTGATTGTATAGACTACAAACTAAAACCTCATTATAGCCCTACCATTATCATGGTCAATGATCGATTCGATCGGCCCTTTACGATTTGTTTTTTAGAGCACGATAATCCTCATTTCATCAACCGAAAAACAAATTTGTAGTATAAAAAATGCAATTCCTAATTCCTACCTAGAACAATAATTTTTTTGTTTCTGTCTTTGTTATTGGACGAGAATGAAATTTCATGTTCTCACTCTCATGTATTTAAAAGGTAATCTCACATCAAGAATTTTTTTTTTTTTTTTTTTTTTGCCATTTTTCTTTGATTTTCTTTAATTCTATTTTTTTTCTTTTTTATTTAATTCTCTTTTTTCTTTAACTATTGGGCTTAATTCAAAAAATTGATCTTAGTCTAAATTATAATTTTAATAGTTTTTTTCCTCTAAAAAACAATGCGATTAATTCAAAACATAAAATTAATAATAAGAAAACATAAAATTAATATTAGTAATCTATATATATATATATATACATATACTACTTTAATCATTTTCTCAACCCATGAGTTTACTTAAAAATATTTAATTATCTGAACTTTTACAATTATGTTATAACATTAATATAATATATTAGTAAGATTTTTTTTATAAAAAATTGCGCCATGGCGCGGGGATCATACTAGTTTAATTAAAAGCCATTAGTTCAAGCTGGTCATAACATTTAGATTTGTTTCTTTTGTGCTTGAGTTTCCTTTTATTTCGTTGATGATTTATGTATTTGTCGCTTTTTTACTATCTCTTGATTTAGGGAGAGAAAAAAGCATCTATATGCATCTCCGAAGGTAGCTACTATCTAACAATCTACCTAATTAACACCAATAAAGAGAGAGATATGGTGGGCAATCTGAGTGTAAAAAAGTAGTATGTTGTAAACCCTACTAGGTGGCTGGTATGATGAATGATGATATTGATACATGATGGTGGGGTATCATATGCTACCGGCATGCAGATTGCAACCACATGCACTCTCTCTTTATCTCTATTTTAAAGCAAAAAATGTATCTCTCATCTACTTACCCTACACTAAACACTAGTACTAGTACTAGTCCACCTCCCTGTCTTTTTCATTTTGTTGTTGGACCCCCTTTGAACAAAAGGCTTCCTTTCCTTAATTTCTTGCTCTTTAATTTGATCCATTATTTGCCATTTTTTGTTTCTAAAAGAGGAGGAATCTAAATAAGTCTGATAGATCGAGAAACCAAAAGAAATCGACTGTAAATACACTAAAATAGAAAGAAGAAGAAGATGGTGAATGTAAGAACACATGCTTATACTACCACTTATCTATGCATGTCATATTAACTATAACATGTCTTTTTGGCGTACCATTTGACATATTCTTACATACGATATAGGATGAACGAATATTAGTCTACAAGGAACGTGTGAAATGTTCCTACTTCCTAGATAGATATGCAAAAATGTTATACTTTCATGTACAAATAGTTTACGGATTGATCAACACACGACATCGTGTGCTTAAATAGATCGATGATAGCTATTCCAATGTACCAACACCTATATGAAGTCCGGATCCTTTATTGGCTTCAAACATTGACAAACTCGATCTTATTTTGCCGTGTAACTTCGGTGCATCTCTTAATTATTTCGATCGGAAGTTATGGGGGTGACATGTGGCAAAATCAGGGAGCACAATCTAAGGCGGACATGGAGGGAATAAAGGAGGAAAGGAGGGGCAATGTGGGAAACGGTTTGGTTTTCCATTCAGTTTGCAGTTGGAACCCATTATTCTCTCAGTGGTCCACTTCTTTTTCATTATCCCGCTTTTACTTCTTTATTTACTGATTTTTTTTCTCTTCCAACCTCTACCTTTTTTTCTATTTCTTTTTTATTTTGTTATGGATAAATTTTCAAAAAGTATTTAAATTAAAACATTCAATTATATAAAATCAAAAGAAAATTCAATTATATAATCTACATACGAGAATAACATAAATTGTTTTAGAAATTCATCCTAATTAACCGAACGTCACAAATTTAAAGTCATAAGATGAAATTGGACTACTAAAAACAATACAGTAATGTAATATAAACTGCCAAATGTCAAATCTTAAATAATTTGGAGAAAGATCTAAATGACATCATTTTCCTTTTTACATCATCAGCCATAATCAGTGAACCGGTTGATTTCAATTTCAAATATAATAATAATTGTAAGTATATTGAAAAGGACAAAATTAAAATTTGGGTGGACTAACATGTCAGTTTGGTAACACAGAGCTAATGAGGTCATTAAAGCTGATGGATTAAGTGTGTTAAATATATGTTAAATTAGAGTTTTCATAAGTTAGTAAGGTGTTTGGTAACTCAACTGATAGAGTAGCCCAACTGATAGAGTAGATGATACAAACTAGCCGATGAGATAGGAGAAAATGAATAGAATTATGAAAAGTTTGAGGTGGGTAGCCGTTGAAAATCCAATTTCAAAAACTAATTAAACTAAAATATTATATTTAACTTATTTAAAACTATAAAATATTAAAACTAAACGCTTCGAAAAGCTATATGCACTGCCAAACGGACCAAAATAGGCTAAAATTTTCTTATACACATAATTTTATTAACAAAACCCTTAATTTAATAAATAAATGAATAATTAATTAATTTTATTAATTTTCCTTACTTTTTTTTTATCTATTATTTTATTTTTGTAAAAATGGAGCGGGATGGAGTGGACCATAGCTCGCCCCTGCATCCGTAGCTTAAGGGTATGTGTTTAAAGTTTTTCAAATTTTCTTTTTAAAAGAGCACAAGTAAAATTCAAACAAGTTATACTACTTTCTTCGTTAATTAAAATTTGTCGTTTTATAAAGTAAATTTTGTTAAGAAAAACTTGTCATTTTATCATTTATCTTACGAAATTGTCCTTGTAATGATTAGATAGTTGTTAATTGTTAGCTATAGTTTTTTAAAAATTAAAAAAGCAGAGTAATAATTAACGGATTGAGTATAATTTAAAAATACTTATTTTCTATTTATTATCATGGAAATTAAATTGTTTGCTACAATATTTTTTTTTTTTGTATATTAGACTTGCCCTTCAATTCAATCATCAATGTATGCATACACTGTGCATGAAAATAATGAGATGCAGGCAGGGAGTAATAAAATTCAAAATTTTATTTACTTACATTATATCTTTCAAGAAAGATACAATACATATAATTCAAATGTGTCAAACTTTAGTAGGTATAAAAAATATTCCAAGCTGAACATAGATCTCTGTGAATACATCACCATATATAAAATATATTTTCAGTAACCTGTTCGAAAAAAATGACAACTCTATCAAATTTAACATTTGGTTTAAAACTTTGGCTATAAAAAGAAAATTAAAATTTTTTCTCAAAAAATGTATAACACCTCAAAATAAACTGCATGATATAGAATATTAATTTTAAGGGTAAATCCTTAGTATCCTTAAAGTTCATAGTACTTAAATTATAAAAAAAACAGTATTATTTTCCATGAAATATTTATTTTATTTTATTTATGTGAGACCTCAGTCTCTTGGACATTTAGCTTAAAACTTTGGTTATAAAAAGAAAATTAATATTTTATCCCCTAAAATTTATAACACTTAAAAATAAACCGCATAATCTATACTCCCTCCGTTCGACAAAACTTGTCGTTTACTATTCATGCACGCTTTTTTAGAACGATAAAAACTATATAAAATATTCATTTTTTTATAATTTTTTTTTAACAAGTTTGTACTTATTAATAATAACTACGAAGTTGTTAAAAAAAATATTAAAAAAACTAGATATTTTATATAGTTTTTATCTCCTAAAAAAGCGTGTATGAATAGTAAAGTGTCAAGTTTTTTCGAACGGAGGCAGTAATATTTATTTGAAGGGTAAGTCCTTTTGTATCCTTAAAGTTCATAGCACGCATATTATTACCAAAAAAATATATATTTTCCCATAAAATGTTTATTTTATTTTATTTATCCGAGACCTTAGTCTTCCGGAATTTCATCGAAAAAATAATTCAAATAATAAGTAGGTATTGAATAAATAAATAAAAATAATAATTAATGGAAGAGGAAAGTAACAGAGGAAAAGGAGAGAGAGGGAGAGAAAGAGGGGGAAGGTGATGCAAAGGGGTCATCCATGGTTTCTCAATCTTCATTCACATACACACTTCCTCCCTCCACCACCGAAATTGGCGGGTCCTCTTCTTCTTCTTCTTCCTGCTTTCTCCGGCCTTTGAATTCACGCTTTAATTCTTCGTTTCTCTTTCCATTTCCCCCCGGTAATTCCATCCTCTCTCAATCACTTCCCTGGATTTTTCAAAGTTCCTGTTCGACTGTTGATTCTTTTTTGATGCCCTAATTATTAGCTTTTCGTACCTACCTTTTTGCGTTTCCGTTATTTTGGATCTGGTTACTGGATATAATTGTGCAGTTTTTCTTCTTTGATCTAGCTGCTGTGTTGCTTGTAAATTTGTGGAAACCGCGTTTTTTTTTGTTTCGTTTTAGGTTACCGAGTTTGGGATGAATTTTTCATGTCGTTGTTCGATTAAGGGGATTTGGATGAAATAGGCTGATTTTTTATTCAACAATTTGGTTTCGTTAATGAAGCTGTTCATTAATCCATTTTTTTCACCTGACACTCTAGGTCACAAATTCGAGATACGAAGGAAAGTTTCGAACTTTATTTGCTGATCGTTGATTGTGAGAAATCTCCACTATTCTTGAGCATCAAGATCCAAGAGGACGGCATCTAGTGATAGGGGCTAGTTGTTAGGTTTTGGAACTTCTCTATGATCAGCAAAGTGTAGAAAAGAGGTATTTTGGGAGATTAATTAGGGAAGGGGAGTTATTTTAGTGGAAGTTTTTGGGGGAGAGCGAGGATGGAGAGCGCAAGGCGTTGGTTCAGCAAGTTTAAATCAAAAGACAAGCAGAAGGGGGTGAAGAAGGAAGTAGCGAGCAATGGTAAAGAAGCGGCGAAGGTGCCGTCTACAGAGGAGGTACCTTCAGCTGCAACTAAGCAGAAGGTTGCTGCTGCAAAGCAATACATAGAGAAGCATTACCAAGATCAGATGAAGAACTTGCAACAGAGAAGAGAGAGGTACACCTCTTATCAAATTTTAGTTTGTCAGTGTGCTTGAATGTTTGTCACACATGGTTGTAGTTTAATTACTAATGCTCACATAATATTTTCTTAAGTAGAGGTTGTAATTCATTGTCACATCTCTTCCATAGTGTTTGATTATGAAATGACGATTATGTGTTTTATGTTGCATTTTATGGAGGGAACTCAGGGAAGCATGGGCCTTTTGGCTATGAATACTTATGAACAGGCATTGGCATACAGGATGAAACGGACTAAATAAGAAAGTCTGTTTCCTCCAGTGAAATCTATCTTAGTATCGTGCAATGAATAAATAACAAAGTTATTTTATGCTGATTTTTTTCTTTACTATGTGGAGTCATAACATGCCATATCAGGGGCATTATTGTTGACGCATGGAATCACATAGTCGCTGCTTCTTAGGTTCTAGACTTCTAGTTGTCAATTTGTCATTGACTTATGAGTTATGAGTGATTATGCAGTTGTATTTCTTCTTTGCTGAAATTTTATTTGGTGCCCTTCTTAGATTATTCCCGGTCATAAAACAAAAAAAGATAAAATTATTTTATGTTTATTGGGAAATATATAAAGCATTTATGAAATTAACACTTTCCAAAACTACTGTGAAGTCCCATTCGTAGGTGGTTCCATTGGACCCCAAAGGAAAAACAACCATCTTATCAATTAAATTAAATAAGGTTTAGTGTTGAAATATCTCTTTAGAAATAAAAAGGTGCTACAGAAGGTTAAGTTTTTAGTTTGTAATACTTATCTCAACTCACCTCTCTTTTATAATTGCCTTTTCTTTTACCATCTTGCAGGCGTGATATGCTTGAGAAGAAGTTGGCTGATGCAGAAGTGTCAAAGGAAGAGCAAAGCAACTTACTTAAATATTTAGAGAAGAAGGAAACAGAATATATGCGGATCCAGAGACATAAAATGGGCGCTGATGATTTTGAGCCCCTTACAATGATAGGGAAAGGCGCATTTGGAGAGGTATGATTGTTTCTCTTTGTTTGGTATTTATGTTTTGTTTGATTAGCACTTTGTGTTTGTTATTTCTCAACTTCTTTAGTTTTATTGGTCCATATACCTTCATAATTATACATGCAGTTGGTCAACTGAGTATTTCCATTGTTACGAGAAGTAGGACATAGGAACCTAGTTTCAAGGTTTTTGCATGTCCTCTTTCTTTTGTATAGTTCAGCATATGGATTTGGGGAATTATGGAGCTCGGTTTATTCCTTGGAAGCTTGGGGATTTCTACCCCTGGAAGTTGCTATGGACATTTTTAGTACCATATGAGTAGTGATTTGCCACGAATTAGAAATGCTGAATCTCCCCTGATCATGCTGCCAAGATAAAACGGCTGTGGACTATTTCTTACTGCAGGTCAGAATCTGTAGAGAAAAGTCAACTAGCCATGTTTACGCTATGAAGAAACTAAAAAAATCAGAGATGCTTAGAAGGGGGCAGGTATGTGCCTGATTTTAGTTTTTTTAAGTATACAGTCTTCTGATTTATCGATAGCTTCACTCGTAAACTGCTAATTTCCAATTCATTTTTTTCTGTGCAAAGGTTGAACATGTGAAAGCAGAAAGAAATCTACTTGCAGAGGTTGACAGCAACTGCATTGTCAAACTTTATTGTTCGTTTCAAGATGAAGAGTATCTCTATCTTATTATGGAATATCTGCCTGGTGGAGATATGATGACTCTATTAATGCGAAAGGACATATTAACAGAAGATGAGGCTAGATTTTATGTTGCTGAAACGGTCCTGGCAATAGAGTCAATCCACAAGCATAATTATATCCACAGGTTTACTCATCTTTCTACTTTTTTATGTTTACAGGGTTATGTACATCTTTTTACTGTTTATGAGTATTGTTGTTTTCCATGATACATATAACAGGGACATTAAGCCTGATAACTTGTTGCTGGATCGACATGGTCACATGAAGCTTTCAGATTTTGGACTGTGTAAACCCTTAGATTGCCGGGATCTGCAGGAGAAAGACTTCTCTATGGGGAATAATTATAGTGGGGCTCTTCAAAGTGATGGAAGGCCAGCACCCCCAAAGCGCTCCCAACAGGAGCAATTGCAGCATTGGCAAAAGAATAGAAGAATGCTTGTAAGAAATCTTGCAGTTTGGCTCATTTTATTTTAGATATGAATCCATTCGCAAACTACTTGTGCAGTTTTCTCTGTATTGGAAATCTTAGTAATGAAACCGTTACGAAACAGTGAAGCTCTTGGGTAAGGGTGATTTAAACCACAAAACCTATAGATATTAGCACTGCTGTTTTTTTTTTTTTTTTGGAATCCCTTGATGTTCCATTTGGTTTCAAGTACCATCTTCAAACAAAAGTTCATTTAATGCATTTCCTTGTGTCTTTTTCTGTCTGTGACCCATTTTATCCATCATATTTTATCTCACTGCAAACTGGTTACTTTTTTCATCAACCAATGATGCCAAAATAGTTCTAGGCATTAATTTAAGGTTGCTAATTGTCATGTTGGAATCAGGTCACTTGTGTTTTGATGCCCCGAAACAGAGCTGGGTACTCACGAGCCTAAACAGTGGGAGTGATAGATTTCAAAAAAGTTGTCAATGTGCTGGAATTCTTTGCTTGCAGTCTTTTTGTATATCTTTTATACCGACATGTATAATTATATATCAAATGCTGCAGGCATATTCGACTGTTGGTACGCCAGACTACATTGCCCCTGAAGTCCTGCTAAAAAAAGGATATGGGATGGAATGTGATTGGTTAGCCTCTAAATATCTCCTTTTTCATTTCTTTGCTCTTATGTTGATTTCTTGCCTCTCATGAACTGTTGTTTACATGCAGGTGGTCTTTAGGAGCTATTATGTATGAAATGCTTGTAGGATATCCCCCGTTTTATTCAGATGAACCCATGTCTACTTGTAGAAAGGTAAGCTTGAAGGCTCTAGGTTTTCATGTGTTTGTATGATTATTCTGTTATATCTTCTGGCTTACGACTTCTAGTGGCATGCTTCTTTGTTTTTCTTGTTATGTTACTTGCTAAATGGTATTATTAACCTTCTTCCATTGATTTGCTAAACGGGTTTATGTTTAATACAATCTTTTTTTTTCCTCCCCTTCTTACAAGTTCTATTTTATGTAAAATTTAGATAGTAAATTGGAGGCATCATCTGAAATTTCCCGAGGAAGCAAAACTATCACGTGAAGCAAAAGACCTTATTTGCAAACTTCTGTGTAATGTGGATCAAAGGCTTGGAACGAGAGGCGCATATGAAATTAAGGTTGTTATGCAAGTTTTTCTTTTTTTTAAACATGTTATGCATGCTTCGTGTTTAGCTTTTTTGAGGTCTTTTAGTCTGTATATCTAACTTGATTGCTCTGTTATTTTTTCTACATCAGGCCCACCCATGGTTTAAAGGTGTCGAATGGGACAAGCTCTATCATATGGAAGCAGCATTTATTCCTGAAGTAAATGATGAGCTGGACACTCAGAATTTTGAAAAGTTCGACGAGGTTTTATAAGATCCCATGTTTTGAACTTTTTAGTTGCTGGTTCTCCAGCGTGTTTGAGTTTCTTGACACTCTTAATTGTTTCAGACCGATGATCAAGTTCCTACTTGCACAAGATCAGGTCCATGGAGAAAGGTTAGTGCTAAATTTTATTCTTGCCAGCCCTGGGATTAGCATTTTGGAACTTACTCTTCATCTGGGTGCTTATGTATCGAGTGCTGACCTTGGGATACAGACATTGTAAAAGAAAAACTAAAAATTATTTTGAAGTGTAGTGATGAGTTTATTCTAGGGCCATTGCACGACAATTATAATTTGCTAATGGTAAAGGCAATGTGATTGAGTTCTGTTAGATGACTTCTATTTACTCTCTTTCAAAAATAGTTTCATAGCTAATCGAACCCAAAACAACTGCATTGGGTGATTTTTCCTATTGCTTTAATCACCATATTCGACATACATTACTACTTGTTTCAACATACATACATATATTAGCATTGCAACCGGTGAATGGTAATTTGGAAAAAAGTATCAATTACCAATCGTTTTCTACTGAACATTTAAAAATGAGAAAAAAGGGGCAATAAAAAATAAAAGCAAGGAATCTTTTTTATCCTCTGACCAAGAGTTAGCTGTTTGATTATGCTATATAATTTAATTATATGAATTGTTATCTATGATTGCAGATGTTACCATCTAAAGATGTCAACTTTGTTGGTTACACATACAAGAATTTCGAAATTGTTAATGATCATGAAGTAGATGGCATAGGTACCTTTCTTATCTCCTTTGGATCTATATGTCCTTTTATTGTGGCTTATAAATGCGCTTCCGGACATGGCTTGGGTCAAAAATCTTACTATGCCTTTTTGCAATTTTCATTGCCATTTAGCTAGAAAGTCAAAGGATTCTCCTAGGATTTATAATTTATTTGCTAACTCATACTTGAGTGATTATGCTTCATAATTTTGTTATTGAAAAACTAGGTTATGTTGTGGTTTTTCTGATTCAGCCATGTTTATCCATATTACAGCTGAACTGAAGAAAAAGAGCACCAAACCAAAGAGACCTACCATCAAGTCCCTATTTGGTATGTGTATCTTCTACTCATAGTATCCTCGTAAATCATAACCACAAATTTATTTTGTTTTATTTATCATGGAGATCTGAGAACCATAACTACAAATTACTTGTAAATAAGTTTACTATTTGATTGTTGCTTCTATGCCTTCTTATACCGGTAGGTTGTTTTGATAGTTTTTGTTTGTTCTAGACATGAAGCCTTCCACTAAGCTCCTGCATATATTCTGAAGTTTAAAATCGATATAGTATCATGTCTTGACATCCAATTAGCATTTCTCTATTACAGAGCCTCTATTTTCTTTGTATTTGATATATGTACTATATATCTGACAGATGACGAGTCAGACTCAGCTGCTAATCAACCTGCACAAGGCAGCTTTCTTAACCACTTGCCGCCTCGGACAGAAACATCTCGGAAACAAAGAGAGCCCTAGGAAAATCCATTCTGATCCATTTCTCACAAATCAAATGACTGCTGATACGATTAAGCAAGTTTTTACGTATTTTTCATTTGAGATGGGCTTTACTTTTCCTTTTTTTGGGGGGGTTTTGGATGTTCGATTCCAACACATGGATTGACATCCTAGAGGAGAAGAAACTCGCAAAAGCATGGCGCTTTTGCATAGTAGATCAGGCGAAGGCCTGTTGGTACTCGCATACTGGTGGTTTTCGTATCACCTTCAAAGTCATTTTGTAAATTGATAGCTGGGAAATGTGGAACACTGGAACTGTAATTTGTTTTTTACCCAATTATTTTATCCTCCAAGAAAGAATGTAAAATTCCTATTTGGATGTAATTACCCCTAACTGTCACTCGATTTGTTGCTTTTTCAAGTTGTTGTGCCATCTAAGTAGTAGAATCTAATTTTTTTGTGCAACTTCTAGGCCTCTTGGTGCCTCTATTTTATAATTTTGCATACTTATTTTTTGCTACTTTTGTAGTATATCTAGATAGCATGTTTCTTTTTTTCTTCAGGCCGTAATGGGTGTTTTCACGACCCTGTCTCGAGGCCTTATGAAGGAGGTAAATTGTAGCATTTGCAGCGATGATGAACTATGGGGACCTATGGTGTAGAATTGCAGCATATGACAATAACATCATCTGAGATGTTAGGGTTAGACCGTTTGCCCGGTTGGTTATCGTAAGGGTGGTTGAGGAGGGCATCGCAAAGACAGCTTATGGGACGCATTCAAGGGAGTCCGTGGTAATGCCTTTTGGCCTTGCTAATGCGGTAATTCCCTCGAGCAACCTTTCAAGCTACCATGAGTTGAATGAGCCTCCACCCTCGCTAACATGCTAACATTGCTGAAATGCTCTATAGGTCATGCCTCATAGACCGAAGCTCGGCCTATTTATACAAGATTCATGCCGAAGAACTCATTCCACACCAAAAAAAAAAATTAAATTAAAATACCACACAGCTGAAGTCGATCAGATAGAAATCATTAAGGTGGTCGCGGTTTACATATATTATAAGACTAGTATTCGTTAACCGCGCTGTCTTTACTCTGGCTAGTGGCTACAGCATCAGTATGTCTATCCCTACCGACTCAGACTCGGACTTGGACTCGAGGGGCCACGCATATCCCTTTTGGTAATGGATCTTGATAAGGGGAATCTGGTATCAGTCCCAAGCAGTGGCGGGTCGAACTGATCGAGCACCCAGAACCAACAACAAAGTAAGGTTACAGACTCAAAAAGACAAACACAGGTGTATTTCAATTGCAATCTTTTATTATTGTTGTGTCTTAATCAAGTCACAAAACGAATTGCTACAAATTTGAATTGATCGAATAATCCAAATGCAACTCCAACAATAACAAAGCACACAAACAAAACAAACAACCAAAAATGCGAGATATTTGAATCGATCAGGGAAATCAGAGCACGAATACATACCTAACAAACCGAATTGCTATAAAGTTTGAATCTTAATCAAGTCACAAACCGAACTGCTAGAAATTTTGAATTGATCGAATAATCCAAAGCCAACAAAGAAACAAAAAAACCGAGAAATTCGATTATCGAGTCGACCATGGGAATCGGAGGACAGATACATACCTGCATCTAAACTCTGATCTCTTTCGGGGAAATTTAGTTCCGCGCAATCAAGATACCAACTTTGTAGAGCTCTATCGCCCGCGTTTCTAATCACGGCTGGCGGGTGATATATCAAATAATATAGGATTCGCGCCAATGCATCATTATCAGAACCGTTGTACTCATCCTTGAATTTTCCGACCAGATCCAGGACAGCTTGCTCATCGGCGTCCTCGTCGTATTCAGCCTTAAAATCTTCCATCATCTTCTTCAGAATTTGTTTCCTATCCTCTTCTCCCTGCTTCAACTTCTTCGCACCGCCCGTTATTGGATCCGCCTCCCCCTTCCCCGAGGACGCCATGGCTTAGGGTTTCTTGTCTCCTTTGAGATTTGATTGTTTACTATCAGAATGCTGAAAGATGGATTTTTAGGGTTTTTATGTAAAGAAACGATAACTTTGGAATAATATGAGTGATCATTGTTAAGAAGGCATTAAATAAGGTTATGACATTCCTATTTTGCCCTTCTGAGTTGAGTCGTTTATTGGGCGCGGCTACGTTTAGTTCCGGATGAAGTTGCAGTCTCGGGCGCCTTGTTGTTCGTGTTGAGAAAGACATAACAAAGCTAGAAACACCATTTCGGGTCGAGACCAGAGGGCAGAGAGATGAGAGTCGACAGATCTGTAAATGCAGCGGGGAGATGAGAAATTAGGGCGACAATCATAAAAGGATAATACCTGCAATGGGGATCGGAACCAGAAAAAGATAATACCTGTTTGAGATCGGAGAAGGGGATCATAACCAGATCTATCAACGATAAGTCCAATACTCCAATACGACAGTACATGCAATGGGGATATGAGAGATTAGCGGTTGCCTGTTGGTTCACTCGGCGAGATTATAGCTCGAGACCAGACGAGACAAGAGGAGGGAGGAGACGACTTATACCTGACGGACTTCGAGCTCCAGATCTACACACAGCAACGACGGATGGGAGATTTTCGCGGAGGCAGCTAGAGGAGAAGGCCGGAAACGCAAGGGTCGCCGGTTGCTGGACTCGGAATGACAGAGGAGGGATTGGCCTGAGAACGAGTGAGCGGCGGAGCGGCCTAAGATCTAAGATTGAAAAGTGGAGGCTGCAAGGCCTGAGAATGAGTGAGCGGCGGAGCGGCCTAAGATCCAAGATTGAAAAGTGGAGGCTGCAATGGGGACGGACGGACACGGGACACAGGTTTAGAAGTAATTTTAACCTAGGGGTAAAAATGTAATTTTACCTACAAACGAGCAACCGAGCCTACTCGAGCTCGCTTTCTAATTCGAGCGAGCCCGAGCCGAGCCCGAGCTACTCGGCTCATATATCAGACCTAGTGAATGGTGATACAATTTTTTTTTTTTTGGTGCTAATAAGGAACTTCTTAGTACTGATAATCATGCTGATACTGGTAAGCAGCTAGTTGACAATTGTTTTCCTCACTGCTGCAAACATGGTTCAAGTGATATCATGGTACAATCCACTTGCAACTCGACAAAGATGCTTCATGGTAAATAAAAATCAAGACCATCACATAAGTTTTCAGTTTTCACCCCATTCCTAAAGCATCCAATAATAGACTAGTGAAATACTACCAAGGGTGAGTATCTCAAATCAAGGATTAGCAGGAATGAAAGAAAACAAATTAGAAGAAAGTTAGAGAAAGGAAAAGTATCGATTTCGGGTCATCTAAGATTGATGTTAGGGCTGGTTATCACCAAACCAGCTTTTCAGACGCATTCAAGGGAGTCACTGGTTGGTGATGCCCCCGGCAACCTTTCAAGCTACCATGAATTGAATGAGCTCCATCAACATTGTGTTTGTGTTTTCCAAGTAATGAATGCCACAACTCAATTCACTGCATATGCCTCATTCCATACCAAAATATGATACTCCGTAAACTACTACAGCTGAAGTTGATCAGATATAAATCATTAAGGTGATCGTGGTAACACAAGATATGGGTCGGCCAGTACAGACTCATCACCTCACATACCAAACCAGCTACAACATCAGTACGTCTATCACTCGGATTCGGACTTGGACTCGGACTTGAACACGAACTCAGACTTGAGGGGGCCGATGCATATCCCTTTGGTAATGGATCTTGATAAGGGCAATCTGGTATCAGCCCCAAGCAATGGCTGGACGAACTGATAGAGCACAACAACAAGTAAGGTTACACACTAAAAAAGGCAAACATATTTCAATTGCAATCTATTAGTACTGTTGTATCTTAATCAAGTCACAAAACGAATTGCTAGAAATTCGAATTGATCGAATCATCCAAATGCAACGCCAAAAATAACAAAGCATACAAACAAAACAAACAACCAAAATTAAAATGCGAGAGATTTGAATCGATCAGGGAATCAGAGCACGAATACATACCTCACAAACCGAATTGCTATAAAGTTTGAATCTTAATCGAGTCACAAACCGAATTGCTAGAAATTTTGAATTGATCGAATAATCCAAAGCCAACAAAACAAACAAAAAAAGCGAGAAATTTGATTATCGAATCGACCGTGGGAATCGGAGCACAGATACATACCTGCATCTAAACTCTGATCTCTTTCGGGGAAATTTAGTTCCGCGCAGTCCACATACCAACTTTGTAGAGCTCTATCGCCCGCGTTTCTAATCACGGCTGGCGGGTGATACATCAAATAAATTAGGATTTGCCCCAATGCTTCATTATTATAGTCGCTGTACTCATCCTTGAATTTTCCGACCAGATCCAGGACAGCTTGCTCATCGGCGTCCTCGTCGTATTCAGCCTTAAAATCTTCCATCATCTTCTCCAGAACTTGTTCCCTATCCTCTTCTCCCTGCTTCAACTTCTTCGCATCGCCCGTTATTGGATCCACCTCCCCCTTCCCCGAGGATGCCATGGCTAGGGTTTCTCGTCTCCTGTGAGATTTGATTGTTTGCTATCAGAATGATGAAAGATGGAATTTAGGGTTATGGCATTCTATTATCAAGATCTTTATATAATGTTTCTATATCATGAGAACAAAGAACATATAACAAGGGTGCCACTATATACACCGCATATTCGGATTAAGGATTTGCACGTCCACTATTTAAACATTGCACGTCCTTAACAACGTGCAAACCCTAGTTAGGGTTTTGCGTTTAGTAGGGTTAGGGTTTAGGTTTTGTAATGTTAATTGATAAAATTGAAGGTGGATTTGAAGGATTTAGGGTCAAATTAAACAGAACACAAGAATTGTTAAGGTTTTCATTCGGATAATATGCGAATAAAGTTACAAGGAACGGAAAAAAAGGTTTACATTCATAAGTTTAATAAAGTTGTGGAATACAATCTAGGAAAACAGTAAAGGACGGCCGACATCGGCACGCAAGGCTCTAAATCTCTCAATCTGAGCTTGAAACGGAGCATCCCATCCTTCGACGCTCGGATGATGATGTTCGACCCATTCTAGTGGAGGCGGCGGAAGAGGAGCGTTAGGACGCAACCAGATCTATGAGAACAAAAATTTAGAGTTAGAGTATTGACATATGTATGAAAATCATGAATAGGTAATAACAAAGACGTTTGATGTCGTACCGCGGCAAAATGGTCTTGGTTTCCGATGCAGGCTACACCAAGAGTTGCTGATTGGGGAGGGTTGTTAGCAGATGCCGGCGAGATCATGGGGAGACATGTGAACGGATGATGCCAAACTAGGACGACGAGAGGAATCTGATATACCGTCGCAAATACTAAACCCATGATGGGAAGCTCTATCCACCGTCTCATATCACCATGTGTGGCTCCGGCACATCTCTGGTAGTCGACGAACTGCTGGAATGGGTACTCTCCCGTATAACAACCGGCGTACAGATCGGCGTGATCCTCCAAGTGATTGCATAGTAACGTCTTGAGTTCCGGGAAAGCAGTCTCGCCGATCGGTGATGCCAAAGCCGCCAAAGCACGGTAGCCACAATGACCATCTCCAACAGTGTCCCTCACCATCTCAATATGACCTAACATGAAGGGATCAACGTTGTTTCGACCCCAGTTGAACCCTCCGAACACATCATCACGTCCACGTCGAGCTGAGGTCGCTTGTGGACGAGGCCGAGCAGCATTTCGAGCTGCACGCACTTCTTCTCTCGCAAACCTTTCCCTTACCTCCTCGTATGGCAACGGGTTGGTTCTGCAGGCATTTCTCGACCCCCGAGGCCTCCCCTTCCTTCGGATGCTTGCTGATGAGGGTGGGTGCAGCTCATCCTCGCATACATCGTTGGAATCCGTATATGAAGATGACAACTCATACGGCAGTGGGGTGTCGTCGAGGTCAGTCCATGTCAAATCCATCCAGAACGGGTGGATGTCCTCGGCGGGTATCGGAGTGCCGGAGTTGACGTATGCCTGAATCTCATGGACACAAGGGATCCCGTAACAAACCCTCCAATGTCGGTCCGTGCATACCGGAGGAACCTTTTGGTTCACGACGTCCTGCCACATCTTGTACAGATAATCGAAGCACTTTTTGGAGAATAAAGTCTTTACCTCATCGAAAAGGTTGACTTTATACGCCGCTGTTGGTCATTTGAATCGGTTGATCTCCAAAGCAGTTTGCAGCTCATGCAGTTGACAATCATTGACTCTATGGATTGCATCGATCACGATGCGGAAGTCACCAGTCGATGAGTGAAGTGCCTCCTTCAGAACCTTGTGTTGACCCTCAACTCTGTACACATTGAAGTGCATACCACTAAATATTCGATATTATATCATATTGTAATGGGAGATATGAAGTAAGGTTGTACCTGTTTGTCGTACGGGTGCCGAGATGGAAGACATTATCTACGTAGCACCGAACTATGCTCCTGCTGTATGGAAGCCAAACCGACTCCAAATACGCCACCACACCTGGGAATGGGTGCCAATAAGCTCGTAGCGCCCGACGACGTCGGTTGAATGATTCCTCTGACCTCGATTCGAACAGCCCCCAACAGTTGCCCTTAAAGATGCCAGCGTGGTTTAAATTCTTCGTGATCTTCATAGCAGCTTCCTCGCATCTTCTCGTCACGTGTAACCAACAAAGGAGAAGTTGGACGTCGGGGAAGACAACATTCAGCGCCGCCAAGAGACCTAGCTCTCGATCAGTCATGATAGCTTGAGGCTGAACGCTCCCAAGCAAGATCTGAAGCTGTCGCAACACCCAAGCGTATGTGTCTTCGTTCTCTTGCGACATGAAGGCATAGGCGATGCAGTAAGTATTGCCTGAGGGTGTGAGCCCGACCATCTCGCACAAAGGAATCCCATATCTGCAGGTGTAAATATGTTACACATAAAATACGTTATAATTGGCTATATGTGCAATAAGGTAATCGTAAATAAGTGACTTACGCATTTGTTTTGTATGTGATGTCCATTATGATGACGTAATGGAACCTTCGGAGAAGGCGTATCCCGTCGGGATGCGCGAGGAAGAGGTCACTCAAGACGTTGTCGTCATCCGGATGTCGTCTGAAGTCGTAGTAGTACCTTCTTTTCCGTAGATGGTGCAAGGTATCCTGGGTCATCGTCCGACTACCTCTTTCTTCGGCGACCATCGCGGCGAGCGTGTTGGTAAGGCTCTTCCTTGACGTGACGCTGGTATCATCCAACTGCCTCAATCCGTACCCAATGGTTTTTGGAGGAGTGCCAACTTCCTTCATCCACCTCGCCATCTTCTTTTCCCCCTCTGTCATCTGACCGGCGATGGCGTGACCCTTCAAGCTCGTGGAAAGCCCGTGGTTATGAACACCATGGGTTACCGTCATGCGCCACTGACCCGGTGGTGGAACTTCAGAAGCGGCAGCTCCACCGTAGGATCTCTCCACACCTCGTATGCCCGGTGATGCCGGTAAGACAGTAGCAGATCTCCCGGCGGCAACAAAGGGTCGACCTGCGCAGCCGGTGCGGCAGCCTGCGCAGGGATGGGATGGGGCTCTACCTGTGGGCCCCCCTGGCCCTGAGCCTGCCCCTCCTGACCGTCGTGATCCTCCTCAACGACATCAGGGATCACATCATCTGCAGACCCCAATGAGACAGCCGCTGGTGTGGCGGAGGTCGAAGGCTCGGGCTCCTGTGTGCCGGATGTAGAAGCCTTTGGGACGGTCGATGGAACCCGAATAGGCGGTCTACCCATGTCGGCCCGTCGCCCACCAACTACGTCTGTGATGCAGCTACTCAAAACCTCAGGGGGCTCTAAGGAAGGCTGCAACCCCATCGTCGCATCGCCGGAAGGATCCCAAGGTGGCATACCCGTCCAGAAGGTGTCGTTCTCGTCGACGGGGGGCGTCCCCATCGACGGCTGTAAGCGCTCTACAGACGCGAGCAGATCGTCGACTGTCTGCTCGGGGGGTGCGGTAGACTCATGTACCTGGCTGACCGCTGCCCGGTCGCCGAACCTAATAGGCCGAAGGGTACCATCATCCCTCATGAGCCTCCCTGCCTGTTATTATGATCCAGTTGAATATTAATGTCTTTTCAGTATATTTTAATATAATGTAATGTATTTTAATGTCTTTTGATGTATTTAAATATATTTAAATATATTCAAATGTTAATATCGATAATTTTTAAGTATTTTAATATTTTTTTAATGTTTTTTATTATATTTCAATATGTTTTTATATTTGAATATATTTTAATATATTCAAATATATTATATTTGAAGTATTTAAATATATTTTAATATATTTAAATATATTCAAATGTTAATTAAATAATTTTTAAGTATTTTAATATTTTTTTAATGTTTTTTATTATCTTTCAATATATTTTTATATTTGAATATATTTTAATATATTCAAATATATTATATTTTAAGTATTTAAATATATTTTAATATATTTAAATATATTCAAATGTTAATTAAATAATTTTTAAGTATTTTAATATTTTTTTAATGTTTTTTATTATCTTTCAATATATTTTTATATTTTAATATATTTTAATATATTCAAGTATTTATTTCTATGTATTATATTCTATCAAATTACAATTATATTCTCTTCTATCAAACTATATACTATAAAAAAACATTTTAATATATAAATAAATCAAAAAAATCTATTTTCAATCATATTCTATCAAACTATATTTTATCAAACTATATTCTATCAAACTATATTCTATTAAACAATATATATTATCTATCAAACTATATTTCCAAAAATCTATTTTCAATTATATTCTATCAAACTATATTCTATTAAACATTTTAATATATACTATAAAAAAACTATATATATTTTCAAACACTAAAAATAAATTAAACAAAAAGTATTTAAAATAACATACGGGTGGAGTCGGGATCGGGGAGACCTCAATGGTCCGTCGCTTCCGCGGCGGTTCCGCCTCCTCCTCGGCCACTGCTCGGCCTCCGTCGCCGGCGCCAGCCGCCGCCCCACCACCACCAACCTCTTCCGCCACCGCCGCCGACGCCAGCACCTCCAGCCCCTCCGCCACCGCCATCGGCTCCACCGCCACCGGCACCGCCTCCCTCGCTGTCGCCTCCGCCGCCACCGCCGCCTCGAGCTCTCTCTCTCTCTTTCTGTCTCCATCTCTCTCTTTGGGTCTCTCTCTCTCGGTCTCAGAGGAGGAAGAAGGAAGGAAGACGAAGAAGAAGGAAGAAGGAAGAAGGAAGGAAGAAGGAAGAAGGAAGACGGAGGAAGAAGGAAGGAGTCGGGAGGAAGAAGAAAGGAAGGAAGACGAAGAGGCACGTCCTCTTCGCCTTTAGAAGCCGGGCTTGCACGTCCTTAGGGATGTGCAGCACGTTGCGAAGGACGTGCAGTTTTGCACGTGCTTAGGAACGTGCTGCACCTCCCCCTTTTTTTGGCTCTCCCTCCACTTGCATGTCCTTAAGGACGTGGGGATTTGCGGTGTATATAGCCGAAACGTATAACAAATGTATGTGTGTAATCCTCTCAATTAGAAAACTAGAGATTACTTCTTAAATATTTCATTGATTTCTTATTTAACTATTATTTATTTATAAAATTATTTGGTCGATTCTAGTTTTGAGTTTTATTTTAATAGCTATTTAAATCATAGGGAATAACTTGAAATACAATTGACATTGACAATAGGGACAAAATGATCAGTCGATAAGGTGTCTCTATTTGTTAGTAGAAGTTATAATAGATCGACTTTGAAACAATTAAGTAATTATTTTCATGTTCAAATCTTTCTTCTTTTCAATTACCATATATATTTTTCTATCCAATTTTATGTCTTTTATTCTTCTTATAGTAACCTTTCTTCTTATTCTTATTGCAGTCAGATCATCTCTCGAAAATGTGACATTTTTCTCTATTTCTGGGGTTTTCGCTCCGAATATATAGTTTCATCAATTGTCAATATGAATAATTCTTTTCTCAGCATATTTATCACAATTTTTCTTTGACAGCTCAAGTAATAATGTCAATCCACGTTGTTACAGTTGTGTAGGAGAAATAATGTATGATTATTGGCAACATATTATCATTCATTGTGATACAATATCAAAGTCTTTCCTAGTGGATGATTCACTTAGACTGGATTCACTTACTATGAGAGTATTTAGCAGATTCGAATTAATCATTCCATTTTTGAACTAGAATTCAACCACTTGCACCCATAAAAGATTTTTAAAACACCATTATTTGTCAGTTGTGATGACGATTTACAAGAATTCATGTCATTGAGTAAGCGGGAGGAAGTGAATTTTGCTGTGGAATTATGTATCATCAAAAAGAAGAAGGCCATATTGTCTATCATCCAGACAAGAGTTGACATTGCCATACCAGAAATTGAAGACCAAGAAAGTCGAAAGACATTTGAATTTGATGAGTACCTCAAAAGAATATGTGTTGTTAAAGACAAGACAACTATATATTTTAAAAAGCAACAACCAAACCTATTTCTCCAGCAAAAGATCTGACATACATGAGTTCATAATAAACAATAAAGACCAATAAAATCTCTCTATCATTGACTGCATCACCACCAAAATCACCCCGCTTCATTAGCCCCATATATCATGTCATCATAACCACCAACCTCGTAGCCTCCATTGTCTCACATGATCAATATCTTTTTCAACATCTTCCCCCAACACTTTGTCAGCGTCATCCACACCATTATCAGGAATATCAGCTACATCAAACACTTTGTCAACTCCTTCATCACTATTGTCTGTAGCCTCCCCCCTCCTTGTTAGCTCCTTAAGCTGATGAAAACATGAAGCGGACAAACCCTTCTCAATAATTTCACACACTTCAGGACAAGAATAAAGATTACACAGTTCACAAAACATCTCTTCATCATTTTACTAATATCTTATTTTCCTACAAAACACAAACTTAACACATATAACCCAGATAACCAATAAGAAAGACAAAAATAAAATGGAAAAATCAAAAGAAAATACTCACACTGAACTGACTTTTATATGATTCCAACTCATAAATAGTAGCTACTACACATAATAGAAGACATGAAAATGGAGTTAAACAATTCATCAAACGAACAAACCCCTAACAAAAAAAACCACATTGAAAACACACTAACCTCCTGCATGCCATGCTTGATTCCGCCATTGAAATTGTCAACAACGATCGATAGTAAGAGAGAAGAAGATGGTTGTTTCAAATAAGAGAGACAAGAGCGATGGAGAAGATAGAGAAAGAAGACTTATAGTAAAAACAAATTGACCGAGTGGACAATAAACTAATTTAGGCTACCCGTAGTACAATCAATTAATTGAGGAAGGAAATTGGGCTTCCTGACCCAATTTCCTCCATTAAATACCACCAATTTTGTGCATTTTAGCACATTAAATAAATAATAGTGCGTAGATAACCCTTGATCAGTCAATTTCATTGATTTCGTTGCTCTAAATGTCGCATACACAGTTGTTGTATAGTTCTCTATTGGTGATCCTCAATGAATTGAAGTGTTTTCTCAATCCTCACTACACATGACATAGATACATACGTACACAATTATAGATTTACCACCAAATTCAACAATACAATGCCTAAAATAGGTAGGAATGCGAGAATCTCATGTTTCATTTTCTAGGGTGGGAGAGAACATAATAAGCGTCAAAACGACATCGACCTTTTTTGGGTCTTGGGAGAGGACATTGTAGCATTATTCTTGGGAACACTATCTGGATCAAGATTATGATCAAATCATGTTCATGCTTAAACAAAAAATTGAAAAACAAAAATATTTAATTTGTGAGTATAGAGGGATTATCACTTATAAATCACTCCGATCTGATTCACTTATGAATTTGGTGCTCTCAATGTCGCATACACATTTGTTATATAGTCCTCTATTGGTAATCCTCACTGAATTGAAGTCATTCCTAAATCCTCACTACACATGACATAGATGCATACACTATTAAAAATTCTCCACCGAGTTCATTTCATTGAGAGAGGGGGGGGGGGGTTTATAGTCAGATATCTCTCATAAATGTGACATTGACACATACTTTGATTGATTTCATTGTATGTCAACATACAAAGTTGCTAGTTCTCTACTTGTGATCCTCAATAAACTCAAGTCCTTCCCTACTACACATAGCTACTTATATCCTTACAGATTTCCTATTAATTTCAATAATGCGATGCCTAAAAAAGTCAAGGATGTGAATATCCCGTGCTGTTTCTTCAGGGATGGGAGAGGACATAAGAATATGCGAAACCGCAACGACCTTGACAATATCCACAAACATAGCTCGATACACCCGATATTCCAGTATATCGGTAAGGCGAGATATGCACCCTACTCTATCCCTTCAAAGTATGAAAAAAATAGTTTAGATTAAAAACTGCATTTCATAAATTTTTTAAAGAGAAAAAAAAAAGAAAAAAGAAAATACTAGCTCTTTTCCAAATGGTACTCAATCAAGTTATATACCCATGCGCCCACTTTAGGAACAATGAGGATAACGTTGTTAGCATAGGTTCCAACATTATCCTTGTGAACCGTAACTGGATCAAGAATATGATCTGACTCCTCTTTCAAATCATGCCCATAATTCAATAAAAAATTGCAAAACAAAAATATTTGTTACTTTGTTAGTATAGAATCAAGCATTTATATAGAAACTATCCCACAAAAATAATAGTGCAATTTGTTGTACGCATAGAAAAGGCATACCCTTCTGGATTATGGTCCATTATTTGTGCTGATTTGAGCTAATGACAGTATTTGATTCTCAAAAAAAAAAAAGGCATACCCTTCATTGGCCCACCGGTTTCAGATGTACAAAGATACAAATAAAAGGCCATTTTTGTGATGTTAGCAAGGCATGCATTTATAGTATGTGAGATATCCATTTTCCTAAAAGAATATAAAAATGTTAATAATAATAAAAGTACCCATTAAAAAAACTAATAAATAATTAGAAACAAAACTTACCAATATCGTAGCTGATTTAGAGCATAACTTGCACCATAACCGTATGCACAAAATGGTGAAAATGGGTTGTCGCAAGGAAATCTAGGTTCACCTACTTCTTCACCACAATCTAAAACGTAGGCATTATATTCCTGCAACATTATAAATTAAAATAAATTAATAATGGTGGGGACGACTACTATTAGAATGAAAGTGAATCCAAAAATTTTTTTACCTTGTTTGGTACAACGCCAAATAAGATGCCTCCTATAAGCATTTTTTCCTTCTTAACATACCCAAAAAAGCCCCACAGAATTCTTTAAATTTCACTGCCCGCTGAATATCCACAATGTCCACGTCCATTTCCAGCCTCTTAACTTCATCCTTCAATTTATTAGCAAAGAGCTCATTCTCACGCACCCATCCACAAGTGAGGTAGTAAATTCGATTTTGTGGAGATAAGGTAAAACTTCTTGAAATTATCGTCTGAAGAAAAAAATAGGTTTATTAGAATTAGTGTGGAACGAAAACTTTAATATTATATTGAAAAGCATTAGGAGTAATTCCAATAATTTCACTGCCCGCTGAATATCCACGATTGGATATAATGAGGATGCTCGGAGTGATTTATAAGTAATTTAAAAAGCCAAAGAACCAGATACAAAAGTGTTTTTGACTACTTTGGTTAAGGGGTTTCATAATATTCTATTGAGTATTATACAAACAACTCATTGATGTACCGAGTACAATTATACAAACGACTTTTTTTAACCACCACGGGATGACGAGAACTGAAAGACCGCTTATATCAGTATATTTAAATAAATCAATTCTGTGTTTTTGCGTGTTTCCTCTCACGTAAGACCCTCTTTTTTGCGTGTTTCCTCTCACGTAAGACCCTCTTTCTGGATCCTCTTTCCATTTAACTCAGGCAGCGTATTGAGAGGACAATTTGTGTGTCTTTTGTGTTTTTCCTATCTCGTAGGACCCTCCTTGGTGGTGTCTCTGCAGTGCAGTTGCGTAATATTAGTTGTGCGATCATCCTTTTCTTTGCATTATAATTGACATTTTGTATTTAACAATTTAACAATGTACAATTTGTATTTTTAACAATTAACAATGCACAGTTTGTATTTGACATTTAAAATGCATAGTTTGTACTTACCTGTATTTTTCTTCTTCAACTCTCTCTATAGACTTTTTTAACAATTTACCTTTTTTAATCCAACACCAAATAAGATGTCTTTTATAGACTTTTTTTTCCCTTTTAATATAATAAAAAAATGCCCATTTGAATTGTTTGAGCTAATTCCACTGCCCCGCTCAATATCCACAATGTCTTACAACCTCTAAACATAATGCTTCAATTTAGAAACAAATAACTCATTCCCATGCACCCATCAACAACTAAGGTAGAGTAAATGGGATTTTGTGGAAATATGCTAAAACTTCTTCTTAATCGGAGTAATTCCAATAATTGCACTTACCATATAACACTACGAAAGGATGGGGATGATCATGATCAAACGTCATACGACTATCTACAAATGTTGCAAATCCTTAAGGACCCCAAGTATTGTTCCTTTTTCATGGAAACCAATATGTATGAGGCTTCTCCGATATCCCGACAGTGCGAGGAGACTGATTTAGACGGTACAACTTCCTCGGTGCCACAACTGCTCTCAGACGCTGAAATGGCGATCTTTGAGGCTGAGCAGGAGTATGAGGCCTTGATGTTCGAGGAGGCGGATGATAAGTATTCGAACAACGATGAGATTGTGGAGGACAAGAAAGGAAAGACTAAGCGGGAGAAAGCGATCTCGGATGGGGCGAGGTATCCAGGAGGGCATCGATATGATATTGATACGTCATCCCATTCGTATCATTATCACATCGCACATTCAATATGGAAGGGAAAAATGTAAGTTATCTCTTACAAAATTAAATAATTAGTAGACATTTAAAACTCATTGATAATGTTCAACTAATAAATTTTGTGTTTGTGTTGTTTAGGTTGATAAAATATTGCAAAGAGTATGTCGCTCTTGCTGGGCAACACAGTTCAAAAAGTTGAACAAGAATGAAATGCCGACACCTTGGCACACATCTGCCCAACGTAGTGGGTTGACACATCTGGCCGATTTTCATTGGAAAGGTGTCGACCATGTATCGATGTCGGCTTTTATGGAAATGTGGAACCCACACAGGAACGTATTCTAGTTCCCTCCCCCGCTGTGTGAGATGACCATCACATTGCATGACATTGCCGTCATTCTGCAACTTCCAATTGATGGGATGCCTTGAGTGGCGCCATTAGCCCATTCGTCGGTTGATTATAGGGAAATGTTTGGTTTGAACGAGAGAGAAATTGAAAACACAAGAACCCTTCAAGGTACACTCTATAAGAGGTTAAAAGGGTGTATTGACCTTGGAGGGGAAGTGGATTGACCTTAGAAATATGCTTAAACTTCTTCTTAGTCGGAGTAATTCCAATAATTGTACTTACCATCATATGACAATGCAGGATGGGGCCCATGGGGATATGATCTAACGTCATACGACTATCTACAAATGCCGCTAATCCTTTATTGAACTTTAGGACCCCAATTATTGTTCCTTTTTCATGGAAACCAATACGCATTCTATACAAAACTGAATCTCATCCTCTTATTGGGAGTACTACAAAAAAAAATCAAAAATAAAACTAATAATTAAAACTTTCAATCCAATAACACGACAAATATTTGCTCGTTCCACTTGAATTTTTCAGAGACATTTTCATAATAGGATTATTGGTTATTGTGCAAGATAGACAAATTCTAGAGCAGATATATGATATCTAGAACTTAGCCCTCCTAGACATATATGAAAAATGAGTATAAAAGGACCACTTACACGTTTGAAGAGTTTAAGAAGGCATGGAATAATCCAAGGCATGTATGAAAATTGATTAAAAGGAAAGACCACTTACACATTTGAGGAGAAAATCGGCGAAAATCATCCCAGCTTTTTCAATTGGTATGTGGTGTCCTTCTCTGACGTCTGAAGTTAACTACGACTAGGTAAACCTTCAACAAATCTCAAGAAGATTCAAATTAGAGACTTTTGGGTACTACCCGCAAACCCTTAACAAGTTGAACCAATTGAAGATGATTGTTTTTTTTTTTTCCTTCATTATGAACACGTTGTTTAATTTCTTCTCCTTGTTTTTTTGTGATGTTTGGAAAGTTTTTATATATAGACGACTCAAAAAGTTTTTATTAAGATGGTCTGTGTTCTCATTTATTTTGGATCTTAACATTGTTTTGTTATCTTGTACACTGATTTTGTTATATGTATAATATTTGCCCTAATTTTTTTTTTGTGTGATTATTTGCAAGAATCCCGTATTGAATCCACTTCACTTTAAAATTACTGTATGTTTGGTGCCGATAAACAATTTGGAGGATGAATAAAAATTGTATAGGATTTAGGGAGCAGGTGGCAAGTAGTTAATTAACAATTGTTTTCCTCAGTGTTTCAAACATGGTTCAAGTGATATACCATTAAACAAGCCACTTGCAACTTGTATCAAGTCATCGTTTATACGAAAATGTAACATCAAGATCGATAATCGGAGACACAAGGCGGTGCCATGTTTCTTAAGCAAGCAAGTCACTGAAAAATTAAGGCAAAACTTCGTTTGGTGGTTCATGGTAAATAAAAATCAAGACCATTACATAAGTTTTCGGTTTTCACCCATTCCTAAAGCATCCAGTATATAGACTAGTGAAATACTACCAATGGTGTCGATACTACCACACCATTAGTAATGCCTTTTGGCCTTGCTAAGTGCTAACGCTCCCCAACAACCTTTCAAACTACCATGAATTGAATAAGACTCCACCCTCGCTAATAGGGAGGGTGGAGGAAGGCTAGTCCATTCGGCCCACCCCACCAGGTTAAGCCTAAGTGGACCGCTAAACCCGGCCCGCACTCGCAATGAAATTAGGACCGAGAATATTGATTTACTCGTTAAGGGTTTAGCAGCCTGTAACGTGTACCCATTATGTTTTTAAAAAATAAATATATAATAAATAAGTATATTATATTGCTAAGTTAGTCTAAATACAAGTTTGAAAATTATCGTATAATGCAACTTTTGACCCTCTCCTTATACAAATTATTGTATAATATTATATATACACTACGTATATTACTAATTTAGTCATATACTTTTTTTTTTATCATAATATTAATCATATAAAATGATTATCCATTATGTATGGGCTTAAACATGAAATCTAGCTCATGAATTGGGCTTAGCCCGGCCCACACCCCGGGACTAAATTTGGGGAAAAGCTCATCCCATGCCCGACCCGCGTCCACGTTTGTCCGGGTTTACTCGCTAACATGCTAACATAATTGTTACATTGATGAAATGCCTTCTGGTATCCCTTCAATAGCAACTGCTGGTCTAACTAATCGATCACCCAGAACCAACAACAAGGTTACAAAATGTTTATATACAAAAGTTCATCCTAAATATACAGAACACACACACATTGCAATCTCTCATTGAATGTTAATCAAGTCACAACCCAATTGCTACAATTTACTTATATGGCCTAAATAATTTTCTTATCATTCCATACTCCACAAACAAATATGGCCTAAATAATTTTATTTATTTTTATCATTTTATGTTACAAAATATATGTACTCCCTCCGTATCAGTATAATTGGTCTTTTGATTATTTTTTTATGTAATAAAATATTTGTCACTTTGAACAACATCAATGATAAAAATTTTAATTTTGTCAATTTATCTCATTGATTGTATTTGATTTCCAAGATACTCTATTAGCACTCCAACTTAATTCTCATACTATTATTTTTTTTCATTGGTCCATTTTTTCCCACGTTATTTTTTTGCTAAAATTTTAGCTATTCTTCTTTCTATTTTTAGCTTTTTTTTTAAGTGTGAAATTGGCCAAAAGGCAAATTATACAGCTACAGAGGAGTATATCACTAAATAAATAAACTGTTTTTTATTTAAATCATACATGCACATTCATTCATACCCAATGGATTTACAATCATAATGCAATGAATATACAAAGCATTTATCACAATTCATAGCAAACACTCTCTTGACTATGAATGTGCAATGAATCATATTTACCAAAACAGAAATATAACAGCTAATCCTAATTCTACATTACAAGTCTCCTATTAATGAGGTTTCAGTTGATTCAATTTACCAATCAGTTGATCTGTCCCTTGAGTGAGCTGTCACCTATCAATTGATTCATCCTCACTCAAAGCACCAGCACAAATCAAAACTAAATACAATGCTAAAGTATAGCAATTGATCATAGAAGTAACTGACTAAAACCTCATAAATTCATAGAAGTAACTGACTAAAACCTCATAAATTCATGGGAGTATTCATGGAAACAACTCCAAATGAGGCAAGTACAGTAAGAGGACAGCTTGTTTGAAAACTTCAGCAAAACTATCAATTAGTTCCGGTGTACACATCTCTTAACGTGTATCATGTATTCAGAAATTATTCGTCTATTTATTCATGATTATTCGACTGCTTTCACATAATTATTCATCTGTAAAAAAAAGTGTAAAAAATGTAAATTTTATTTTAACGAATAATCGCTCAATACCACTGAATAATCTCCCAATACCATTGAATAATCAGAAGTTACTTTTAATCTCATCCGTTGATCTTCTTAATTCAATGGCCCAGATTTGTTCACATGATACACGTTAAAGGCTGAGTACATATGATCTATTGTCTGTATATATACATATATATGGCTGTCAGTTTTCTGTAATTGCCTTGTATGGAATTTGACAATTTGTGTCCATTTCACTTGAACAAGCGCAAATTTGATTGAGGCGCGCATAATTTGATTCGTGACATATAAGTAAAAATGTTTATCCGATACAGTGAAGTGGTATAACAGTGTGACACAAAAAGTGTAGCAGGTGATCTGTGCTGTCCAAAAACATGCATTGCCCAACGTTTATGAGCCTAAATGGAAATTTTATAAATGGAAAGTCAAGCTAGATTCTTGCTCTTAAACCAAAAATGGGAGAGGAGACATCTATAAAGGACATTGCTCCATGGGAGACATTCACATCATCCTCCACACTCACACTTTGATAGGGATTTAGGGATCCATTTTCACTGCAACCATGACTACTTTTGGTTCAACTCTTGGGAATGATCTCTCTCAAGCAAATCACTCCCAACCCATCCTATGTCATCCTATGTCTTGTCGATTGTGCAACAAGACATTCGTAACCACTCAAGGTGTTATAAGCCATTATCAAGCTCATGTAACTGAGCTTAGAAGGAACCATATCAATTCACGTCAACACAACATAATCCCAACCCTAGGCCTACCAATGAATCCACCTCTACCATTCTTAGAGAATAGCCACCAAACGATGCATCACCGTGGGCATCTAACAAATACTCTTATCGCCAATTCCAACTTCTTTGGCGCCTCCTCTTCTTCACAGATGTTTCCATCCATGTATCCAACCCCAGTTGCCAATCATGCCAACCCTCCAAGGCTCACCTCCCCTTCGGCATCAACCCTCTATCGCAATAAAAGGAAATTTGAAGCCCAACTTCATCAGTCCATGAGGTACAACAATGTGCTTAGCTATCAGCCCTCAGCGCAGCCAAGCCAAGCCAATAAGAGATTCAAAGGGCGCGATGAGTCATGCACGCAAACTAGTTGGTATCTTGATCAGTTGGAGTCTAGCCCTAAGATTATCTACTTGGAAGATGAAGATGAACACAAATTTGCTGATCTAGATCTAAGCTTGAAACTCTAGGAAGGTTTATTTTTATATTATTATTTTTTTGCTTTTTTACACAGTTTAGGTTGTTCCACATTTATGCATTTCATAGACAACAACTTAGGGCGCCCAATTCATATTTATGTATGTTCTTTGTTTTTATTGTTTTTAGTATTTCTGCATTGACCCATTTGTATTAGTTTTCAGGAATTTTTTATAATACAAAATATATGTTCCCTCAATTTCAATAGGAGATGGTAAGTTTTTTTTGTTTGAAAAAAAAAAAGATTGTGCTAAACTTTGAATCAAGAATTATGACATGTTTATAATTGAATAAATGGATGTTAATTTATTATAATATATATATATATCCCTAAATAAATAAATAAAAAGGAGGCCTTATTTCAAGTTAATTAGCGAATGAGAGGATATATATGAATCTCTTATTTTGGGAGTTTAGGATGGGAGATATTTTGTTACCCCCGCCCAAAATGAGCATTGAATTTGAAATGATGAAATGGAGGGAAAATAATTAAATAAATTTGGAAGGGAAAGGATATGTTTGGAGTATAATTATAAACTAGTTCACTACCCGCGTCATGGTACAAATTTTCCTTTTTACAAAAATAAAAATAAAATTTTGCAAGTGTTTGGTTAACACTCGCCATGGCACCATGGCAAGTGTCTGGTTAACACATTTTACAAAGTATTTAAAATAAGAAAATTTTAATAAAATATCTTGTAAATTGTGTAAATCAAAAATATACTTTTGTGTAAAGTTTATAATTATATTAAAATTTTAATGTAATTAATTGACACAATTTATAATATTTAAAATTTATGTTATTTTAAACACATTTTAAAATTTATTTGACAAACATTATTCAAAGTAATTGTAATTATAATTACATTATAATTATCATGCATTGAAATCCAAACACACTCGGTGTGTTTGGATTCCACACAATATAATTATAATTTAAATATAAACTTAAATACTTTTTAAGTGTTTGGTTTCACTATTTACTATGTGCTTAAAATAAAATATTTTATAAATAATGTATGTCAATCAAATACAAATATTCCCGTACATATTATTGTAGAAAGTTTACAAACTTAATGTAATTGACTGACATAATTTATAAAGTATATTTATTTTAAATTTACATTATTACAAATAAATTGTAAATTATACAACCAAACAATTAAAAATTGCTTGAATTTATGACTGAAATATAATTATAATGCATATATTAGAATTCAAACACACTATGGGTGACATTTGTATAAGAGTAGGGAAAAGTTAAAGGAAAAAGAAATTAAATGAATCTAGTCCATTTTAAAATTATGTTTAATTCATCATAATTTTAACCAAAACACTTGTTTTGTGTCATTTCATTTGATGTTTTCTTGTACCACTGACTTATGATCAGCAATAGAGGTCACGAATAAAAATTTAACATTATGTGATTTCTGTGATTTATGATCAGCAATAGAGGTCACGTATAAAATTTGAGTTATGAATATCATATGTCATCCTCCACTCAGGCACAGATGCAAGGGCAGGCTGGGGTCAGCTCGTCCCATTTTTTTTTAGAAATTAAAATATAGATAAAAATAAGAAAAATGAATAAAAAAAATTATGTATTTGTTTATTAGAAATTAGAATAAGGTTTTTTTAATGAAAATTATGTTTGTATGTAAAATTTAGCCTATTCAACCTACCCAAAATTTATAATTTCTGATTCCGTGTCTGCCTCCACTCATATACAAATCATGAGTTATCCACAAAATGTCACCAAAAGTTCTTCATTTCCGGGGTCTGAGTGAGTGCAATGAATTTGAAAGAGATTTATTAAAATCAAAGTACTACGGTACTAATCTACTGCAGGGTCTTGGAACTGACAGCTGATCAGTAACCGATGATCAAGGTGAATCCTCCTTACATTTATACATGCATTTAGTACTTTATATTTAATGTATCACAAGTAATATTGCATTTTTAGGATATCACGTTTATATTCTTGTTAATGAACAATCACTATGTGACATAATGATGTGTAATTTTATTTAACCCAAGGCATTAAGAGATGATGAAATTTATGTGTATATATATGTGTAAACCCTAGGGCATTTCTCTTGCCATCCTCGTTTTCCCTCTCTCAACTTCATACCATCACCATGAGCAGCATCACGCCGCAAGATCAAGAAGGCCGAACCAATGTAGGCCACTTGACTTGCACGATATGCGACTACATGACGATGGATGTTGATCTTTTCCAAACCCATTACAATAACCATCACCTCTTAGCAACAACCGCGGCTGCTCTTGGCCTGACCCCAATGTTGCGCATTCTACGAGAGATAAACATTTCTTTCAACTACTTTACCGACTTGATCCCATATGGAATGTCTCAGCCTTCGCAAGCGGCATCCTCTAGAAGCATCCAACTTCAAGAGGAAGAGAGCTCTCAGGGCTTCCGTCCATGGGAAAGCTCTCAAGGTGCAACCATGATAGAGGGAAACCAAAGAGAGCCAACCGATGGTTATACAAGGCCCCTTCTGTATCAGTTGGACCGCCCCATTCCAGAGGTCATTGATCTGGTTGATGACGAAGATGAAGAAGAGTTGGATTTGAACTTGCGCCTTTATTAGGTGAAAATTGTATCCATTTCTTACTTTTAGCAGGATGAATTCGCAATCACAATAAAAGCCAACATTATCAGTATCGATTGTTTTAGTAATTTTTATTGTCAGTTCATTAATGATATCATCGTTGTCATATCCCTACGAAAAACACTATATAATCCCTATCATATCCCTACACAGAGATTTATAATCACCGCCGGCAACTCGGAGTTTTTCTCATGCATATAAATCCCGACGAGTATTTTTCGTTTATATCAACTATTTTTTTCCATTCAGATTCATTATGGATTTTCCAATTAATCCCTCTAACGAGCAAATAAAGTAGTGCATTCCGTGGATATTTGAAAAAACAAACTTTTTATGTGAAATACCCCATACGAAATCTCTAGATGAGTTTCCCCTCAGCAAGTCCCATTACTTTTATCTTTGTCCCTGCCCTCGTCTAAACCGGTCTCTGGGTAATAGTGCACTACAAATCCCATTTATTATTTACACATGTTTTTTATTATTTCATTGTGAAATTATTTTTAAACATAATTTAAAACTTGATATTTTTTAATACTATTTTCGTTTGACAAAACATATCAATTACTATTCATATACGTTATTTTAAAATGATACCCCTTTGTTCGGTAAAATATGTTATTTACTATTCACGTATGTTATAAAAAAATAATAATTTCGTAATTATTATTAATAAGTACAAACTTGCTTTAAAATTTTATTAAAAATAGATATTTTATATAATTATTGACATCCAGAAAGAATAAATGATATGTTTTGTCGAAAAAATTATATAAAATACTGTATTAATTTTTAAAAATAATTTCATATTTAAGCTAGAACATTATTTCAAAATTTTAGTTAAAAATAAATATTTTATAGACTTACAATCTTTAATTTGTGCACAAGTAGCATACAATATGTTTTGCCGCACAAGTATTATTTTAAATTTTGTACAATAATATAATACATTACAAACCATAACCTCATTTCACTTGATGTAAAAAATCCATTTCTTTAAGACGAAAGAAATGATCATTTTCAAAGTGTAAATGTTGTCTAAAATAGTAAAAATTACCGTAAATGTTCAGAGATCAGGCTGTAGATTTAGTCATTTAGATGATCAAATTAAGAAAAAAGCCAGGTCTTCAATGGAGATATAGTCTTTAAATAGCAAATACAGTAAAAACAGTTTAGACAAATCTGAAATGGGCAAAACCCTACTCCTAGGATGTTGTTCAATAGCACAAACTTGGCCGAAAACAATCAAAACTGAAAATCGAGAGACAACGATCTTTCTTAGGCTGCTGCCTTTTTCAACTTCACGAGTTCCTGCCTCACCGCACCAGCTCTCTGCAGTACACATACAAGGGGCAAAATTTAGGAATGGGCAGCCATTGTATAATGTCAAAAGAGTTTCTGGCGGAAGCTGCTTATATTTTCAGCAGAAAGTAGTACTCTAATTGGCACAGATAAGCTTGGGATATTGATAATACAGACCTTGATCTTGGCCAACATGATCTTGAACCTGTCGAAGTCATTGAGTGATGCTCTCTTCTGTTGAACAATCAACTTACGGCCCCAGGAGCTGCTCTCCCACTTGTTCTTCACATCTAAAACCAATTAAAGATGCTTAGAACAAAATAAACTAATTGATTTCATTTTTCATCTGAAGAACGCAAAACATAAGCAATAGTATTCAATCCTTACCAGCAGCTTCCATGGCTTCCACAAGCGTCTTCTTCTTAGGGATCCTAGGGATGTCAATCTTGATGTCTGTTAGTGTGAGCCTCTTGAAGTTCATCTGGCACCTCACCATGTCTGGAGCATCAACAAGAGCCTGTTCAGAAAGAAAACGGCTCATGAATTAGATTAATGTGTTATCGCAAAACAATCTTTTAGGGATATAACTGTTTATATAGCTCATCACATCATTCTTAATTGAGATTGCATCCTCACAAGCCACAAGCAATAAATCGAAGGATTCAAAGAACTCATTGTTTATATAGGGTTAAATACAAGAATGGGTGAAATAAAAGTTCAATTATTCACACTTAATAAGACTTCTGAGCACAAGAACAAGAAAATGCAACAACAAAGTTCAATTCAAAGAACTCATATACCAAGGCCTTATAATCAAATTTATAATAAAAAATATTCCAACGGCATGCCATTAGCACAAGAACAAGAAAATGCAACAACAAAGTTCAATTCAAAGAACTCATATACCAAGGCCTTATAATCAAATTTATAATAAAAAATATTCCAACGACATGCCATTCAACAAAAAAATCAAAATATTTAACAAAGAATCTAGTTTCCAGTTCAAATCTCATTTACACAATTTGTGTAACGCTTCTTTTCCACTGTGTTGATTGGTTATGCTCAATTATTTTATTAGATTTTCTTGTTTAATTCAGAAATGTGAAACATAGTGATCTCAAGGTCTAGTTTCGTGCCAAAATCACTTTTTATGAGCTAAAATAACAAAATTAGCAATTGAATCAGCAAAAACAAATCTAAGATCAAAACAATCATAGGGATCACACTAAATGCAAAAGACTGTAAGGATTGATGACACCATCAGTCCGTTCAAAGGACTAACCTTAATCAAATGAACACGCAATTGAAGATGTGTGAGCACAAGCATCAAATCAAATCGAAAATCAAAGCGCAACAAATCGACCAGCTAAACAAAGAGCGCACTATCGATCAAACGAAAGCAAACGAAATAGATTGTGATAAGCGAGAGAAAACGCACTCTGTTTTGGTCGATGACATCGACGATGACGACGAGTCGGCCGTACTCCTTACCGTAGCTGATGAGAGCAACCCTCCCGATCTCCACGAACCTCTTGAACGGCTATCAACACAACAAAACAACACAAATCAGATTTTCAAGCGATGCATTGAAACAGCGAAATGGATCGACAGGGAGAGAAAGCGAGAGAATCACCATTTTCGCTGAGATTTCGAAGAGTCAGTTTCACTGCCGAAACCTAAACGGGGCGCTCGAAGAGAACCTTATTAGGGTTTTAATGTTCAATATATATGCGGTTTCTGTAATTTTCAGTGGGCTGGGCCTTCTCAAATGGGCTTGGGCCGTCTTATTATTTCACTCAACTAGGAAGGCCCCACAAATTTAGGAAATCAACACTGCTTTTCTATCGACAATCAAAATCTTTAACATGACTCGTTGATGGCGGATTTGATCATACATTTGTTGCATCAATTTGTAGGTTTTCATTGCGCATCTACTAATCTTAATACTATGATTCACACGAATAATCCCATGAGTCCTGAAGTTAACGACCAAACAAATTCTCCAGTGGTCACCCAGAGTGGGAACTAAGTTAACTTAGACAAACACAGAAGATGCGAACACATAATCTATTGCTTATCCGAATTGATTCTACTTTCATTAACCGAATTGATGCCAACATGTACGTAATCTATTTTTCGGCCGAAACTAGTAACAAGCCAAACGAAAACGAAATGATAAAAAAAATGTACAAAAAAAAAAAAAGAGTAACAAAGATAAAGTATACACATAACTACTCCAGAAGGGGAGGGAAGGGGAGAATTAAACAAAAATGGGAAAAACTCAAAACTTGTCTTTAAAATTTACAAAACCCTTCTTCTAACACTGATTTTTTTTTTCTCCCTTTTTTCTTTCTTCTGAGAATGTAGGTTCCTTAAACTGGTTTGAGTGCCTTACTCGCCTCCAAGATCATTATCCTCCGTGGCGGTCTTGGCCTTTGCCGATGCCTTGGATGGTCCGCCAGCGCCCTTCTTCTTCTTCCTCATCGGCTTCCCACCCTTTGTTGTTCGCGGTTTTGTTTGGGGTTCAGTTGCTTCTCCTAAGAGCCAAGCCAGATCGGTTTTTATTTGTTTATCTTTTGTCAGCTCAAGAAAAATAAATTTAAAAATTTTGAATGTTATAATATATATTGGTTGTAACGTTTCATTTTGGTTAGTGTTATGATCATTGTATTTGATTAAAGTCATAGTTGTAAAGAGACAAATTGTGTAAATGTGTTCTTAATTGAATTCAAGATGGGAAGGTGGAAAACCCGACACGTGATACAATCGGCAAGAACCCTGTGGGTAAACCGGTGTGTGCTGATAGACTAGACCCTATAGTAAAGGCAGGAATCGATCCCGGACCTTCCATTAACCCCCTTAAGCCACCCCATCAGGGCTCTTGTGACATTGTATTGATTGGCCATATTGTTGTTGTTTTTTTAAATCCAATCACAAAATATTTTATTGTTTTGATTAATTTGGGAATGTAGTGACCAATTACGAGAAAACTGACAATGTAATAACACATATGTTTGTGTAACATATGATATCGGTTGTACCTTCTGCTAATGGGCCGCTTCCTCCTCCTGCTGGTCCTCCTCCCTCTCCGTCAAACTTGTCCATCTGCATAATGAAGAATCAAGCTTTTAGATTTAGCTATGCCAATTAATGTTAGTTATGGGTTTGATTGAGTTAGGTTAGTGATTATCAACCACAACAATCCCATCGTATTCTGCTCAAAGTAGGATCTGGGAGTCAAAATATACGTACGCACTATTTCTCAGACTATGTTGAGAAAATGTTTTAAATTCGACCCGAGTATTGTGAGTGAATTTTATCCACAACGATAAAATGGAAAAAAATAAAATAAAAAATCATAAACTTTTTATGGACGGCCCGATGGGCTACCTGGGCCGCTCATGTGGGCTGGTTTGGACAAGGTAGTTGGGCAAAAAACCGAGTCTGGTCCAAGTCCGACCCGTTATAATGGGTCAAGATTTTCACATAGGTCCGGCCCAAGACCGCCCAATCCGGGCCATGCTCAGGTCTACAAATGAACCATTTAGACCAAATGGAAGGGAAAAGAAGAACAAAAATAGAGTTGATGGGGATTTACCCAGCTAGGTGGATTAGCAGTTGGACCATCCCATCCAATGTGAGCAACATGTTTTACATCTGTTGGACCTCCGATTTCCATCTCCGGTTCACGCTCCGAGGCTGCAGTTCATCCAAATATCACAATCCCATACCGGGAATTCGGAGATGCAGTGTACGAAAGTTGTTACAAATGATCTGATCTGTCATGGGCTCGGTATGAACCAAGCTTATAACAATTGATACATATTGCATTTCAAGGCGAGAATCATACCGAACAGTGAAGTTATGTATCTGAGGCCTTTTAAGAGGCCTTTATATGCCCCCGCCATGAATGTCGAAGGGTGCACAAACCCTTGATCCTATTGTCTTGCTTGGTTCTGTTCCTTGGTGCTGTTTTGCTGATCAAATGGCAATGGAGACGACAAGAACGAATCGATAGTCTACTAAAATCTGCATCAAGAGAATCCATGATCATATATTGATTATGCACCTCTGAACAAACTAACTACATCATTGAATTGAAACACATAAATCTATTCAAAACTAAAATCCAGAGGGAGATACCGAAATCAAAAAACAATAAACATACAAAGGCAAACTCAATCAGATTGATTTATTTGAATTCATGGGAGAAGTCGGAAATCATACCTTAGATTGAGAAAAAGATTGGAAAAAAAATGCCCTGTACATCTGAATTCTGATTGGCTACAAACCCCAATTTTAAATTTTCTGAATCGGGTATTCGATACATAGAAGAAAAAACTACAATCTCAAAGGAATATTTTTTTTTTTAAAAAAAAATAGAGCTTAAAGGTTCATAATGTGCATGGGTTTCAACTTTCAAAGGGGCTGAAAGGCAAAACAAGAGTTTTTTGTTGTTGTTGTTTTGCCTTTGGCTCCTTCTTCCTTTCTGAGACACCCTCCCTATTTTTTTCCCATTCATCTCACTTTTTGACAGTTGGTAGCCTCATAGCGCGGGAAAAAAACGACCGTCAGCTGTAATTTTGGGGGTTATTGATAAGTAATGGGAATGTGGATCGTTCAAACTTGAATTATATTACTAAAAATCACCACCCATTACCATTTTTTGTATACTGATTAGAGTGGTAGATTGATGCATTAGACAAGTCAGATTTCGTTATCACCTCTTGCTACTCTTTTAGTTTCGAAACCCGCTACATCGGTAGGTCCAATAAGGGGATAATAAGACCGTCCATTTATAGGAACTTACATTCAAATAGAAGAAAACCTCATGGTATCATAGCATTATAATCCGTGAACTGCATGTAGAGAGTCTAGAGAGCAGTGTTAACCGATACCCGGGAGCCGGGAAACATAAAGGAAAGCGGATATGTAGCAAACTAATATCAACTCCGAATCTCAGATGAAGATCACATCATAAATGTGGCTTCTAATGCTTTCACTAGCTGTAGCGAACCGAGCAGTAGAAAGAACACCAGGTACCATGTGATAGATTGCATTTCACTCGCACTTCATGATGCTTTGAGACTGTCCATGCCAACACTTTCCTGTTAAGGAGAATGAAGTCAACTCATTAGCCATCAAATTCTAACAAAAACAAACCTTTAACAATACAAGAATAATAAAATGTGTCAATGGTGAAGTCGGGAACTTACTAGGAATTTGTGGTTCTCTTCAAGCAGTGGAAAGAAAGATGTCAAAAATTTCTCAATATCAGCTTTGACAGCATCAGCACTTCCTAGGACATTCATGAACTTAGTCCTATCAGGAGCTAGCTTCATAGCAACCTGTGATTCCGAAATGCAAACCCATTAAATGAGCAGACGACCTAGGAATTTCACCCAAATTGATGATATAAAATAAGAAAATCCAGGTATTTTCAGTAAATTAGTTGCTGTGAGCCTGTGATATGCCTCAATATATCCATTAATTTCCATTCCTGAGAGCTAAGAAGTTAAACCAAATAGTTTGGTGTTTAGTTTCCTAGAAGGTAGCAACTAGAAACCCAAGAATAAGGCGGATAGCATATGATGGTATGACGTAAAAATACTACAAGCACGAGGGGAGTGCTAGTCACAGAATTTGAAAATGGATGCTATACCAATGACATTTTGCCTAGAAAGCATTAAAGACATACAGTGAAACTTGAACTGGCAAGCCATCCATGAAATTTCTTTAGGGTCTTGCTGTATGAATCTGAACAGCATTGGGACATTGACCAGTCTGGGTGCTCAAGCAGATTGCGGAACAATTCCGACAAAAAGTCCATTGCCCTGTAAAGTTAAATAAGTATCTCAGTTCTCAACATAAGATTTTTACGTGCTGCACTACATCTATGAAGTGGGTTAAAGCAAAACAGGAAACAACATTATCAAACATAAAATAACTTGGATGCAACTCAAACGAGGAGAAAATGCAACAGTTACTTAAGAGGTACAGCTAGGTATTGCACTACGAACCTGGTCAACCAAAGCAAGCCATTTGTGCAGCTGGATGATCCCTTTGCTGTCTTAGCTTGAACCTCTTCTTTGACCATGGTGTACAGTAAATTATATTTGGATGGATCTGATGAGTATTTTGTCTCTAACCTCTGCATCAAGTATCCCCATTTTGCGAAGATTAAATACAAAATGGAAAATCATATTATTAATTTGTAAATGGTTTTTTTTTTTTTTGCTGTGTACTTGGGCTGCAGAGTTTTTGCCTGACAATTATCATATCAAGATCTGTTACGAGATAAAAGCTCCTATAACATGGAAAAGACTTGAACCATGGGCATAAGTTCTTAACAGATCCCTAAACACGTGAACTATTTCAGTAAAATTACAGAATGATATGGTGCATGGGTAATCAAAATAACATATGTAATTCACCCATTCAACAACAGAAAAAGGAAGATCATGACAAGACTAGAAGTGAAATGAGAAAAGTAGCTTACTGATATATTCCCACCGATATCAGATTTGACAATAGCCATGGCAGCACCAAATTTATCTAGCATAAAAACAGATAACAGTTCAGGTACTTGCCTTAACAGTGAATCCCACAACACTCTATTGCCACTAATCATACACGTATATAAGAGCTGCACACTTTGTAACTTACATGTAAAACTGTACAACTACAAGGATTACGCATAGTCACCCAATCAATCACTCACATACATCACTCATTTATGCAGTACATCTTACTCCTTATTTACTATTGAAGTCACAAATCAAAATAGGTTCAAGCCAACCTATAACAGGTAGTGTTTTTACAAGTACACGGTGGCAAGCATGGTCACCCACTCACCAATTCTCTTACCCACATACAAGACTAAGTAATCCATTACATCTTCATGCTCTTTGTAAAATCTAGAAGTTATAAGTCAAAGAAGGGCATAAAAAAACTAACCTATAACAGGAAGTATCTGTTTGCAAACCTCCAAGAAAGGCATTGTTAACATTTCCCCATCCTCAGACTTAACATGCTTAATTCCTTCCAACGCAGGGGTGAAAGCGGTTTCTGCCATTTTAAACTTCACTGCAAAAACACCACTCAAATTATTTAAAAATTGGCAGCCAGCACATCGCGAACTGAATGCATATAGGGAATCATTGCAATAGATGTCAATTGTAGACCTATAAAAATGCAATGCAATTCAAGCTGATATACATACTAATGCCACAAGAACATTTTGGAAGTTAAATTCTACAAACCTCTTATTCAGTCTCATTACTAACTAGTAACTACACAATGTTCATCAGTCAGCACTGGATCAAAAACTGTAAGTTGTAAAATCGTAATCGTGTGCACAAGTCCTCCAATCAGATCAGAAAAGACAGAACGCAACAGTTGCAACCATAGACGTTCCATAAAAATCAAAGTGGCTGCCGATCAATAAACAAATTTTCAGTGCTTCAGATCTGATTTGAGCAACGCGCGTAAAGAGATTCTAAAACCGACTGATCCTCCACCGACAACAAGGCCTCCAGATCGAAACAGCATACAGATCATGCCAGATCGGACAAATCAAGCACAAAAACCTCCCAACCAAACACAATTCCCCAAACGAAAAGCTAAATCATGAGCCACACAGCATCTATTCCAACAAATTTTGCAAATCATCAGCATAAATAACAGCAGAAAACACAAAGAAAACCTTCGCAGTGACTTCAACTCAAGCAAGCAGATCTGCGACGAGAACTAAAATCGATCGCCGAAATCAGTGGCGTAGAGTATAATATTAAAGACAAAAAATGCGGACGAGATTATTCGATTCGAGTTGAAAAAAGAAGTTCGCAGAGAATCAGATTCTCAAAAATTTTGAAATTCGAACAACAGATTTGAAAGAAAATAGCAAATGGAAGGGTATTGAATCTACCGAGAGAGGAGGGAAACTCACGAGCTGAAACGAGAGGTAATGGAATTAAGATTGACGATCGTCTCAACTCTCAACAAGTCCTACTTATTGACTTCACACAAATAAACACACTAAAAAAAGGTCGGGAAACTTCACAAAAATCCCTTACTTTCTCTATTTTGCACAAAATCGCCTCTTTTTAAAAACATTGTACAAAGTCATCCGTTATTTACCAAGGTTCGGCATAAAATCACCTCTTATTTATTTTTCAAATTTTGCACAAAACTGTCCCTTATATTTATAGGGAAAACCACCCCTTTTATACAGAACCACCCACAAAAAAAAATTCAGTAATTTTAATATTTTACTTATTACTGAGTAAAATCGATTTGACTATTTATGAATTTATACAAAATTAACCAAATGAAAAGCGCAAGTGTTACTAAACCATTTTAGTTGTGCGTCTGATTTAACCAAAGTTTTCAAAATCTGAATTCATCATTTACGCAATGTCCTAACAAATTACTACGTATACTACTTCACTTCAGAATTAATTATACTGTTTTATCAAGAGAATCATAAGCTTTTTGTTATGATTGTGAATATGTCATGCTAGATATACAGTGGATTTTGATGACTTGTTTTGATAAATTGTATCGATGTATCGTCATAGACTCAGTAGTGTAAGGCATCACATTGAATACATACATATACATCAACTAGTGTGTCCTGTTTTGCCTATGGTGCCTATTGTATCCTACTTGTTATGTTTTTGTGTCTTTCAGGAATATCTTCCTGACTTACTTGGAGAATAGGTGCGTACATTCCAACCCTTAAGACCCCGCTTTCAGCGGGAATGCGGGATACATCCGGAATGGCTCACCGAAAAGGACTTGTGAATAGTACCCTCCCCGGTTCGAACCCTGGAATGACCGCTCTTTATTTACCTATTCAAGGGATACACCAATAAAATAGCAATGTTCATTTTCCTCTAAACTCAAGATAGACAAAACTCAATCAAACCCAGTCCAAATTGAACTACAACTCAATACAAAGTATATATCGATTCACTTCAGGCCAACCCTAATCATGTATTTACTTACACAGTTACACACCTCTTGGGCGTTGAATTTCGGTCTCTTAATTGACCAATAAAAGAAACACAAAGGAATTACAAAGACTCAAAAGAGACAGAAGGAATTACTAACACAATCTTAACAGATTATGAGATGACAAAAACTCGGAGCTCCCCTCGGTCTCCTCTGGTGACGCGAGTATCTGAATCAACGTACGTAACCTCAAACTCTCCACTCCCTGTGTTGGAAGGAGGCCTCAATGCGTCTGGAATCCGGGGAACTTCCAGTGGAGGTAGCTGCGACAAGTTCCCCGTTGTCTTAACTGTCGTTTTGTCAAACACGATCTTAATGTTTCTAGTTCCTGCCACCATCAATCAATCGATCAATCAACAATGTATAAGCATTTATCCTCTAAAAACCACACTGCATTGGTATCAAATTCACAGACCTATGAGTTCAAATTTGTGTGCTAAAGTAGCAGTTGCGTCAACAGGCGGCAATGGCCACGGTGCTCCCAATTGGAGCTCAACAATGTTGTCGAAATCCTTGCTTACGACATCAATCCGTTGGAATACCTGCAGAGAAACAATACACCATCTCCATGAACTCCATCAAATTCGATCTGTTGCAGCTTAGAAGCAAAATCATGGTGCCGAATGACACACCTGGCCGAGTGTAATGGGAAGAAGCCTCCCAACTGGAGGCCCGGGGCGGCTCCCGCCCAACGTACGAGACGAGAAAGCACTGCTGTATAACAGTTTCCATCGCCCTTGCAGAAGATCAAGATCAGCTGTTAGATCAACAGGGCCACCAGCTGCTTCTAGCTCTTTTGCAGCATCATCTGCTCTTAGTAAATCATCCTCGTTTGCAGCAAGGCCTCTATTTAGCCCAGATATCGCACTCTGCAGCCACAGTAAACACAATCCCCCAAATCATGATTATGCGTTCTTCAAATTGAACACAAGCTAACCTAATTTCTACTCCTGGGTTTCAAATTCCTCCGATTTTGTCCGAATTGGACAATCATGGTTGAAATTACCGCGAGCAAAGTCACAAATTGTTACGAATAAAGAGGTATTAGAACAATCAAGTGAAAAATTGAAGACGAATTGATTCCTAATAGAGCACCTCATACCAGCAATTTGAGCTTCAGAGAAGAGATCAGCTCCAAATTAGGGCCCGGAGGAGGCGGTGGCGGTGGCGCGTCGATAACGGAGACCTGGGCGACGGCGAACTTGGGGGCTCGTACGACAGGTCGTCTCTGTCGGAGTGAGCTCCATCTCAAACGCTTTGAGCTCTGAAATTCACAGGGAAGGAGACGGGAGGTGGAAGAAGAAGGCGATGCCGAATTGGAGAGGCGAGAGAGATGTGTTGAGGAGCAAAGGGACGCCATGGCTACTGTTTTCTTAGTTGAAGGATGAAGAAAAATCAGATTTTTCACTTTTCAGTGCCTAAACGAATCAAAAGAGTATTTTATATTTTAGATATACCAAAAAAAAAAAAAAATTCCCAAGTGGAAAATATTAAAATAATAGGGACAGTTTTGAATGGTGGCCAATTTGTTTTGCTGTACTAATCCTAACGTTGTGTTTTATGGATGGTGGAAGAAAATACTACAGTAGAAGCTAAATACAATAAAGTCTAAATGACACATCTATTTTAAAATTTGTCAAAATGGAGGGCAAAAATATATTTTCATTTGTTCGGATATGCAATTTCAATAGTGAATTTGTTGGAAATGTCTTCCTTATTGTCAGATGAGCTAAATAAAACATTGAACTAACCATAGTATAAATAATCATATGTATGCTACCTTTAAATTTTATCTTTGTGTTACAAAAATTTAAACGATTATATATAAGTTATGATTCTTGAAATTGTAAATATATAGATAAGGTGTTTAACCGAAAAATACAAAAGTGGTGAGACTAAACTGAGGGTCTTACGTAAGGGGGAAAGACTATACCAAAAGGTCCCCTATACCCATCAAATCTCAACTACTTTCAATCTTTCAAACTCACAGAGACCCATGATCATCTACGAGGCTACGTCATCCCATTCCCCATTAAGTGCCCTCTCGATCCCAGGTTTCCACGAGTGACTTCCACTTCCAATTCGTGACAAACCGGGATCAACATATAAGTTATGATCCATGTAGACATAATTAGGATGACATATTATATCCCAAGTGCCATGCAACATATCCTAAGTGAACAATCCCAACAAGTCATGAGCTAAGACAAGAACCTTACTATATTATTAATCATGTGAAAACCCAGTGAGATCAACTTATTATATCAACTTCACAACGCAATTTTTAAAAAGCACATTTTACCTTTACGAAATTCCTAGATAATGAAGATTTTTTTTTTTTTGCAAACACACCTCAATTGTCTCGCACTACCAGTTTGCTTGTTATATTGTATTAACTTTTGAATTTCACGGTTGTTAATTTATTTAGTTCATCGTAATTACTGTTCTAAAAAACTCTGTCAAAAGTCATTTAAATCCTTGACTTCATCCTTGGAGCGCCAACTCCGCCAAGGTTATAAAGACCCACACCCGTCTAGACCACCAAAATTCGTCAAAAAATCTGCCTAGACCCTTAATCTTATCCCACCGTCAAATATATAAAATTTTGGGCCTTAATTGGGCGTTAAGACGCTCCAACAATTTAGGCCTAGTGAAAATAGGTTAGTTGTCTTTTTGGTTTCGATCCACTTTGAAAAAAAATAAAATAAAAAAATCACAATAATAAATAAACATAAAAAAGTCCCCGCCTTTCTCAAACCCCCAAAAGCACAACATTCCCGCTCACAGAGTGAAATCCGCCCTTCCCAGTTCGTCTTCAACAGTTGAATCCGCCCTTCCCAGATCCAAATCCAATGTAAATCCCTAAAGGCACCAAATTCGATTTCAAGATCCAAGTAGCAATTCACACTCACGTCACGGCATTGGAGAATGTCCACTTCGGGAGCTCGCCGTATGAAGGAGCGCGGCGGCGCCGGCGGGAAGGTCACAGCGGCGCCGCCGAATCTCAAGCCTGTAACTCCATTCTCCGAAAAATCCAGGGTCCTTGCTAGTACTTGCAGCAGCACCAACAGGTCCATTGGGAGGGAGAAACCGAGGTCCGTTTCCAGGGGGCCGGCGGTGTCTCAGAAGCCGGAGATACGGCCAATGGTGAGAATCGGTGGAGATGTCGAAGCGAGAAGGCGGATGTCTTCGGTTCCAAGAGGTAGGAGTTCTAGCCCTTCCGATTTTACCAGGATTTTGTCTGATTCGCGAAGAACTAGGGTTTCTAGTGTTTCGGTTGACCACGGTGGGACCGGTGGTAGGGTTTCGGTTTGTCATAATAGGAGTTCAGATTTGGAGATGTCAGCTGCGAGAGCTCGGAATGGGAAGGGAATGAGTGGCTTTAGGGGTTTGGAGAGGAAGGGTTCGAGGGAATCAGGACTGAAGGTGAGTGATAAGCGTGTTTGTGGTGATTTGAAGGAGAACACGAAGCCTGCAGCTAAACTAGAGATAGAATCTGTAAAGCTTTCAGCCAAATTTGTTGCGGAGGATGAATCAAATGATTCCAAGTCAAGTTTAAATGTTTGTCCGCAACAATCCTGTGGTACGAGTGTTGTAAAATCCGATGGAAATCCTCGTTGTGTACAAAAGATTAGGCCAATCTTGTCTTCTAATGTTTCTAGGAAGGATGTAAATGATTCGAAGGTTGTGGGTATTTCCAAGGTAAAGGAAGTGAATGCTGTCAATGTTGGTGGGCGGGTTGCCGACAAGTACCCTAGCAAGTTACACGAAAAGCTTGCATTTTTGGAAGGCAAAGTAAGTAGGATTGCATCTGATATTAAGAGGACAAAAGAAATGCTAGATATGAATAACACCGATGCATCTAAGGTGATAATTTCTGATATCCAGGAGAAGATTTCAGGGATTGAGAAAGCTATGAGTCATGTTGTAGGCAAATCTGATAGGAGTTCAGGTACCTCCAGAAAAATGGATGATAACTACGCAAATCCAGAAAAAGAGGAACAAGCTATTCAAAATAATGAAGCTGATGGTGAGAAGAGTTCAGTGGAAGGCCTGAAGAGTAATGAAATAGAAACAAGACTCTTTCCTCATCAAAAGTTGCTCAGATGTCAATCATCAATAAAGAAGTCATCTTGTGACTCTTTAACTGATGAATGCCATATCTTGCTGCCCAACTGTGAATCTAGTTCATCTGACAGGACAGTAAGCTATGCCATAGATGAGAAGCTTAATTCTGAGCTATTGCCATCTAAGATGACTATGCATTTATGTAATGATCGAGAGGTCAGTGAGGTTCAGGGAACTGAAGATGCTTCAGGGTCATCAATGCAACAAGCTTCTAATGTGCTTGCTGGGAAGCTTAATTTTGAGCTACTGCTTACATCAGACGAACGACTAGAAGAATTTGATGAGCAGGAAGACAAGCCAGTGATGATAGATGAAGAGGACGATGAAGATAACACTACATATCAGATACGTGAAATAGGGCACAAAGCTTCTACTGGGGGATGGTTTGTCTCTGAGGGAGAGTCAGTTCTTTTAGTTCACGACGATGGTTCATGTTCACTTCATGATGTTGCCAACAGTGAGGTAGACTGCTACATTGTCCTTTCAACTTTCAAGTGGGTTTCATTTTGTTTGTTCTTTCATATGGAAATGCAGTGCTAATATAGGCATTTTCTCTCATTTATCATTTTTCTCTATGTTTCCTCCTGTTCATGCTTATTTGTAGCTATCCTCTGACAGAAGACAATCTCTTCAATTGGTCCTTTTATTTTTTATTATATATGCTCAGCGTCGGGGGTGCTTTGTGACAAAAAAGTCCCTGCTAAACTGAAGGGAAAATTTTATAAGGTGGTTGTTAGACCAACTTTGTTGTACGGCTCTGAGTGCTGGCCTATCACTAAAGCGCAAGAACAAAAGCTGTCAGTTGCAGAGATGAGAATGCTGAGATGGATGACCGGGCACACGAGACTAGACAGAATCCGAAATGCTGACATCAGGAGAGAGGTTAGAGTTGCGTGTATTGTGGACAAATTGCGGGAGTCCAGATTACGTTGGTTTGGGCATTTGAGTAGGAGACCTGCTTCGGCTCCGGTCCGTAGGTGCGAAATCCTGAATTTGGGAGAAATCCGGAGGGGGAGAGGTAGACCTAAGAAGAGCTGGCCGGAGGTTATCAGACATGATCTTTCTCTGCTGAACCTATCGGAGAATATGACTTCGGACAGAGACCACTGGAGAAGGAGCATACGAGCTGCTGATGTCTAGTGTCTTTTGTTTTGGTTTTGTTTTGAGTTGTTCCCTCTGATGCTGTTTCCTTGCGCCTTCCATGCCTTACTTTATGTGGTCTATGCGGTCCTATTGTACTATTGTTATGGGTCTATCGGAAACACTCTCTCGACTTATTCGGGGTATGAGTGCGTACATCCTGACCCCCCAGACCCCGCTTTTAGCGGGATCAACTGGGTTGTTGTTGTTGTTGTTATATATGCTCAGCTATCATTACTCGATGACTTAACAAACATTTCCCCCAAATCATTGCATAACATACATAAGACGGTTTACAGTTAAATGTAGAGCATGAGAAGCCACGTCCCATTTCAGAAAATGTGACAACTCCTATATTTTGTTAGTTAACTTCTCAAATTCTGTCTCAGGTAAAATCAGAATACAAACCTCCACCAGCAATCTCCTCAAATATTTGGAGCGATTGTTGGATAGTCCGAGCCCCTGGCGCAGATGGATGTTCAGAAAAGTATGTTGTGGCTGCATCTGCTGGAAATACGTTAGATTCAGGGTTTTGCTCTTGGGATTTCTACACCAAGGAAGTACAAGCTTTCCACATTGAAGAAGGAACAGCAAACAAGAGATCTGTTCTGGCTCCCCTGCAGGAGAACATGGTTCAAAGAAGGAATACTCTATCCACTATGATATCTACAGAAAACAGAAAATGGTGGTATAAACCTTCAGGGCCGCTAGTAGTGTCGACAGCCAGTTTTCAAAAGAGTGTCCAGATATTTGATATTCGTGATGGTGAGCGAATCATGAAGTGGAATGTACAGAAACCGGTGCTAAATATGGATTATTCAAGTCCGTTGCAGTGGAGGAACAAAGGAAAGGTTGTCATTGCTGAAGCAGATGCTCTTACTCTGTGGGATGTCGGCTCACTCACCCCTCAAGCCCTGTTATCTGTACCTGCTTCTGGTCATAAAATCTCTGCATTCCATGTGAGTAACACTGATGCTGAAGGTGGTGGTGTCCGACAGAGGTTAAATTCTTACTTTATGCTTAATTTCTTCAGCCGCCTTGTTAGATGCTCTATTTTGAAGTGTTGATAAATATGCGTTAGATGCTAACTGCTCTTCATTGTTGTGTAGAATAAGCTCATCAGAAGCAGAAGGGCATGATGGTGTATTTTGCACTGATGATTCCATCAATATACTTGACTTTCGCCAGCCCTCTGGAATAGGTCTTAAGATACCCAATCTCGGTGTTAGGGGTCAGTCTATTTTTACTCGTGGGGATTCCGTGTTTCTTGGCTGCAGCAATGTAAGGTCACCAGGGACAGTGCAATGTTCGTCACAAGTGCAACTCTTTTCACTTCGAAGACAAAAGCTGGTCAGCACATATGTTCCGCCAGAAACAAATGCTCACATCCTCTATACCTCATTTACTCAAGTTTGGGGCAACTCACATCTTGTCATGGGTGTTTGCGGGCAAGGGCTGTTTGTTTGGGATGTTTTGATAGATGACGGATTACCATCGTTTGCTCTGGACTATTGTGATCCACAAAAGGCTAGAGAAGTCATCGGTCCAGATGACTTGTACTCGCCTTCATTTGATTATGCATCATCCCAAGTTCTTCTCATATCCAGAGACCGACCAGCAATGTTCAGGTACTTGTAGTACATGATTTAGGATTTCATTGTTCGAAATCTGCGTGCTTTTAGCTATTTTCAGCTTGGTTTTAGTGTGTCTATGGCATGTTGTGTGAAATATGTTTTTATTAAGTCGCTGCACTTAGTGCAAGAAGTATATTGGTTGTGTTACTCACACAGCCTCTGTATCAGTTGGTGTTTGATGGTGTAGAACTAAAATAATTTTTGATGTGGTGTGAGATCATCTAGTTTTTAATGATCTTGATCCTGTATTTGTAGTGAAAATCTCATTAGCATAAATTTACTCATGTCTAGGAAAAATTATTACAAGATTGATTGAAATTGGACTGAACAGGGAAATTAGTTTGTCTGATACAATATCCAGATAATACATAGATGGGCTTACCTCCATACAGTAAATGAGAGGCACAGACATTGCAAGTTTTATCCCTTGCAATGCCTTGGAAGCAAATCTGAGCTTCCAGCCATCTTGCAGTGCATTTACAGACGTCGAACCGGGAAAAAGGATGAACTCCCAGACACTGCAAGATTGGACCTGTGACTTACAGGCTCTTGTAAGGTAAGCTCTTCCTGTAGACAACAGGTGTGTTTCCTTGCAGCATCTGCTTGTTTTTATGATATCGGAATCCGAAGAATGATCAAATATTAGACCTTCTAGAACTGTACTCTGGATTGAAAGCTTAGTAGAAACACAATGTTTAGGATCCTCTTTGTCAGGGCGCAGAGGAACATATGTATGTACACGGTACAGTCCTTGCAGTTGACGATGCTAGTCGTCTGATTCAGTCTCGCGAAATGGCAAGGGAACGTTCTTCTCAGCCCTGAACTTGCCCACATTGTTCAGGTGCTCGTGCTCCAGCCTGTTAGTCATCAACAAAAAGTCAGTGTTCGATAGATTTGAAGACATCAAGTAGCTCCAGAGCTAAGAGGTACCTGTAGAAATTCCAATGCCCACGTCGAATGACTTCAAGCGAAGCCAAGGAGAAGTCTAGCATTCTGGATTCAAGCACTCCGATGCGGAACTTCAAGACACTCTCCACCCAAGCAACCCTCAGGACCACATTCAGTGCCTAGCGTAAAAAAAAAGGCGAACAAAGATCAGTAAACTCGTAGATGATCATAAGTATACCGCCATGGAACCAGAGATGAAGGGACTCACAATGGAGATGTAGTAGATACATTTGTTCTTCAATACAAGATTATCCCTGAGCAAGGGGTTCTGAGAGCCCGAATTGAGGAACCCCCAGTCCTTGACGAAATCCCAGTACAACTGGTATATTGTGGCCGCGACAGAGGTCACCAACACGATGATCATCCACAGCAGCGAGTCTGGCTGCTGCGCGTAGGTCAGCCTTGCACCGGCTGCCACCATGGCTGAGACGTACTTGCCCAAGTTAGCCAAGTGCGCGGTGTCAGATTCGTCAAACCACCTCCTTGCACACTGAAGTTTTTGCCTCTTTCAATAGGAATCTTCGAATAAAGAAAAATCGAAGAGCTCTCTAATGGAAAATGGCTTTCATTACCTGCATTGCACGCCAGTAGTAGGGCGAAAATGAGATCACATAGGCCAGTTGCCTGTACAGCTTTCCGCTTTTGCAGGTATCGTAGTGATGCGTCTTGAAACTCCCTGCTATGAAGTAGCAGGCTGTCGTTTCAAGGTGCCTTAGTAGAGGAATCTGTGCAATTCAATGCAACATAGTTAAACCTAAGAACACAACGAAAAGGCGAAATTTATCATAAGCTTCATGAACATTCAGGTACCTGGCTGGTAAGTTGATCAGCCATGAAGAAATCCACCAACAAAACCTGCATTATACAATACAACCGCCATGGTTTTTAGTTGATCAACCTACAAAGAAACATGTACAACATAGTTCATACTCGTAAAAAAACCGAACCTTGTAGAATGGAGAGCACACGATGTTACGAATCACACGAAGAAAGCAGTATCGCGTGGATCGGTAGAAGATGTTGCAGGGGCAAATCAGCAACACAATGAAGATCTGACCAACACATTAAAAAGGGGCGAAAGCATGGATTCATTGGTTAAGAAGAGCGAAAGTTTTCGTGCAAGGATATGACTATTCGACTAGAGTTGAGACTAACCAAGAGGAGGCAGCCGGGGACAGTGTCGACTTGAGAAGGTGGGAAGCCACCGGATTTGAGGAGGAGGTGGACGACCATGGCAGTGACCACCGCGGTCATGGAGGTAGTGCCAATGAGGAAGGCATCTCGGTATTTGAGGGCTGTTTTCGAATGGAAGTCGAAGATGAAGTTGCAGTTTATCCTGGTGGCCTTCCACAAGAAGAGGTTGCATCCCCACATGAACATGTGCAAGCTCAACAGAGCAAACATGCTGTCCAAGAATCACAAATCGAGCAAGAAAACGACACGAATCAGCGCTATAAGTCGACATAACTTTCGTTCATTAGCCGCAGCTCCAAGCACATCACATGTTATCAAACATGTTTGGAACATATTGTCGTCATACATCTACAATGCTTAGATAAAATTTGCATTCATGAAAGGTAAAACTTGGCTCAAATTTGACAGATTATCTATACACTTTGGAGTTGTATTGTATAACGTTCCAGGTGAGTTTGGGCTTGGCCCATTTTAAATGGGCTCAAACTATTGTTTTACTCATGAGCCGGCCCATGATGAATGACTCGAGCATTAATTGCTCTGGTTCAACTCGTTTATAAACCAGTCGAGTTTGAGACCAAGTTTTTTCGAATCGAGTCGGAACTAAGTTTGAGTTATTCAGCTCATAGAGCAACCCTATTTATTCGTGACATCGTAATCTAAGGAAGCATTTATAAATTATGCAAAATTCATACTACGTAGTATTCAAGTTAGAGTCGGAGCCAAATCTCAATTTAAATCCAGATTAAAAGTGTGCTCATACACAAACCCGTGCTGAGCTTTTTTTCAATCCGATTCAAGCTCCATCTACCTGACTCATATAACAACCTTTTTTTTTCCTTAAACATAATAATTTCACCTTAAGAAAGCAATATTTATCGGTTTGAATCCCACCATACTACAATTATCAAAACCCTAAAATAAATCAATAAAAACTAAACAAATTCAAAATATCAATCATTATATTTAAATTGACTGGTTAAATATTTTATTTAGTTGAGAAAAATAAGAAATGCTTGAAATTAGACGAAAAAAGTACCTGAAAACAGGATAAATGGTGTCCATGTAAGTGGCTTGGGTGTCGGAGAACATACCAGACAGATGTGCCAATATCGCATATACCACAAATAGTGTCACAAAGCTCCCTGTCGACAACCCTGTTTTTTTTTTTTTTTTTTAGATAAACATTGTTATTAGTTAGTTTGGATATATTTATTAAACTATGCTCTTAAAATATAATTTAAGAATTTTGATTATAAAAATATTATTCTAAATTTAGTGTAGTTTTCAAATCGGTTTCTTAACCTGCTACAGAGAATAGATTAAAAAATCATTAGGGTGCAGTATATAAATAGCTTATTGGTTTGAAAAAAGAAATATATATTTATAAATAAAACTATTTCAACATTTAATTGAGGGGGGAAATTAACTTAATTAATAATATTATTGTGGAATAGTGACAATATGATTGGATCCACTTCTTTTAAAAATAACATAAAAATGAATCATATATGAAACCACTAAAAATTTAAAATGTAAGGTGTTGGGTTTATTTAACATTAAAAGTATTCAGTATATGGAATGTGATATAAGGAGCCCACTCAACAATTCAATTAACATGGGCTACAAAGTTATGATAGTTTTCAAATCTTCAAGAACTCCTTGCAACGAAAAAACTTGAAACTCATCATCTACTATTGTGTGTTTTAATTCCAAAATACATAAATTATAAATATATATTCTACTTCAATTTATTTGAGTTTTTAGTCGTCCAACAAATTTTTTTTCATAAAAATCAAGATAAAATAGTTGTATAACGAAACAATCAAAATAAAGGAAAAGTAATCAAATTATAATTTATGACAATTTACTATATTTATTTCAGACCTAAAAAGTATATATAATATATATTTTATATAATATTTATTTATTTCTACCAAAAATATAAATATTTTATAATTTCATACTTAATACTAAAAAAATACTTCCTCCGTTCGGCAAAACTTGTCATTTTAGCTTATTTAACAAGTTTTAAGGCAATTAACAAATGTACTAATTTACCCTCAATTATTACCCTCATTTTTTACTTTATCGAAAACTACAACTAACAAACCATCAATCACATCAATGGCGTTTTTGTAAGGTGAAGGCAAAATACCTAAAATGACAAGCTTTTTTGAACAAAACTAATCCCTAAAATGACAAGTTTTTTCAAATGGATGGAGTATAAAATTATAAAAAGTTGATATTTATTATAGTTTTTATCATTTAAAAAAACATGCTAATTAATTAAGAGTCATTAAAAAAAAAAAAAAATTAATGAAGAAGAGACATACCAACAAGGAAGGAGACCATATGGGAGTCTTTTTGGTGATGAGGTCTCAAGAATTTCATAGCCTTTTTCCTATCCTTTTCCGCGAAGTGCTCTATGAACAATCCTTCCACCTCGTCCACCAGCCTCACCACCTTTACCACCACCAACGCCACCGTCATCGACACCAGTACCAATTTATTAATACTTATTCAAACATTCAAATGCCCTCAAGCAATTCAATTGATCGAATTCGGTTTAACAGATCGATCAATGAGATCATTACCTTGTCGGAGCTGCAAAAGTGTTTTCCTTTCACTTTTCTTAGATAAGTTATTGATTCTTCGCGATCTGCCACCTGTTACATAATCAACTCCAAATGTGTATGATATAATATTTTTTAAAAGAATATATTAAAATATATATATATATATATATATATATATATATATATATATATATATATATATATATATATATATATATATATATATATATATATAAAAAAGTGTGATTTAAGTTAAAAAATTAAGAGGGACTTTTTTCCCCACCAAAATAAACCTTTATATATATATAGGGATTTGAACTCAACACCCTTTATGATTTATTATTCTTTTTAAAAAAATTAACCCTAAAATTATCAAAAGATTTAAAAATAAAACATTTTTTTTTTTTAACTTTTCTCCAGCGAGGCAGGGGCTCAAGCCACCACATGCCACTTGGATCCGCCCCTGGTTACATTGATCACAAAGAAGTGTCATATATTTAGGTGACGGAAAATCTTAGTTGAATGATCATAAATTCACAATTCAACTTATCGAGACGAGGGAATTTCTAAATCTACTACACAAGAAGGGGAAATTGTGAAATATAATGTATGAGGAAGTTGTAAGTAACTTAAACTTTGGTGTCGGAGATCCACCAAAGTACGAAAGTCTGGATCCCTATTGAACTAGTGCATTCCCACATGACTATGAATTGCATGGTTATTTTATGATTCATATGGACCATTTCATACAAGGACGTATAAACTATATCATCCTTTATGTCAATCAAAAAATACTTGAATATACTTTTGTGACTAGTACGTGTTTGGTTGATATTGATATATGTGTAGGATTTTTATTTTCTTGCACAACAAAGGCATATACGTCACTTTAATTCATGGTGTTTATGTTATCCAAGAAACCAAAAAAGATGGTGATAGCTAATTGTGTTACTAGGAGTCTATGACACTCAATTTAACACGTCATCGATTTCATACTTATTAAGCAATATACCAATATATTTTCTAACTTTTTTTTAATGGTTTGCTCACACATTTTACTTGCTAAAATAAGGTGTTACTTCTTAAGAAAATAATTACAATAATTTTATGGTAGTAAAAAATATATTCCATAATATTTTTTTCGATTTTTTTTCTATCATATATCTTTGGGGCATATAGGATAAGATTTCTGTTTTAGAAAGAAATATATCCTTAATTAAAATGCATTAGCTAGATTTTAAATTAGATTGCTAGGGTCGTTTCTTTTTAGTAGTATATCTTTTCTAAAGGTATATGATTGAAAGACCGTATATTCTTAATTAGTGATAATCATTAATCAAATAAGGTCAAACGAGTAAGGCAAAATCAAATCGATTTTTTTTTAAAAAAAATTACAGATATTTTTTTAAAACAAATTTATGATTTGATTTGTCGATTTGTCTATTGTGTGTCCCATAGGCATAGGATAAGAATACTTTATCGAGAAAGAAAACTCTAAAAGGAAATAGATGAACCCATAATCTAATTTAAAAATGATTAAATCGGGTTTATCTAGGAAAAATATTTTCCAATTTGGCTTTTATCATATGTCATTTGGGCATAGGATAGAAAATATGTTGATGTATTAATCTATGTCATTCGAACCTATGCTTTAATGTAATAAACAAATGTAACATAAATATAAAATCTACATATATATACCTTGTCGAACTTCTTGAGGATTTTTGTGAAGGCCATCATATTCAGAGAACTGCCAAAAATCGGAGAATGTTTTATTTTATACAAGATATATATATATATATATATATATATATATATATATATTTCTATAAAAATAAATAAAATAACTCATATAGTTGACCGGATAAGTGTTGACCAAAGTCAAACGTTGACTACACCAAATACCTGTAAGTTTTGAGGAGACCGAGGCCTCTGTAGAACTCAACGTAGGCCGTCCGGATCATCTTCTCGGCGTACTGGATCTTCTTCCGGTTAATGAAGTCGCCGGCGCCGTCTCTCCGGGGGCTGTTGACCAGGTCCTCCCACAGCACCGCCATCGCCGCCGATATTGTCCGCATCGGATTATTTATCCCGTTTCCGGCGGGGACTCCGCCGCCCGGCATGTCGATCCTCATCGACGTTTTCGGCTTTGGCTTTTTCGTCTTCGATTTCGGTCCCCACGGCCCCCCTCCGCCGCCGATGAAGCTCACGCCGTTCCTCTCCAGCGCCGCTATCACCTCCTCCGCCCGCGTCTGTGAAGTTGGTTCCGCGGCGTCGCTTCCGTCGGACATGTCTGCAATTTAGATGGCCTTTAGGGGTATATTTGTAAAATTACAATATTGGATATTTGTGTATATTACTCCTTTAATCTAAAATATTTGATTAATTATTATTACTATTTACGTTTAAGACAAAAAATATAATCAACTATTAATTTTTTATACAATTCTATACACATTACTAGTAAGAATAAAATTACATATAAAAACTAAAAAAATGATCTTTTATAGAATTTTACCTCCATGAAAATATTAATTCTTTTTCCATAATTAATTTTTTTTTCTTATGGTCAGGTTTTATTAAATGAAACAAAACAAAAAATATATGTAAATTTAAAATAAGTGTTTTTTATTTTAAAAAATAGGCTTTATTAAAAATAAATGCATTTTTTTAAACAAAATTTTAGATTGAGATATTCTTAGTTTAAAATCAGTATTTTTTTCTCTTTGTGTTGGGAAAATTTAATAAATATACTCCGTATTATAATTTTTTGTAAGGCTTGGAAAGTTAATTGTGACAAAAATAAAAATAAAAATAAATGGGCACTTTTGTTTTTGCTTGAATCAATTCATTTAGAATCTTAGGTGCATTTTTTATTTCAAATTATATATTTTTGACTATACTTGAAAATGATTCTACAATATGCATCATACCTAGGAAAAATCATGTACCTATAAAATTACAAATATATACATAAATAAATTGCATGTATGCATAGTCCAATGGTCATACACTCATACACCATTCTATTTTATATCCTTAATTTCATTTTTTAATAGGAAAAATATTCCATGTTGCAATCATACTTTCCACTAACAACGTATAGAAAGGAGACCAAGCTTTTTAAAATTAATTTTATAAATTGATTATAAATCAATTTTTCTAACATATACTACATTTATTTCATTATTTGTAATAACTATCATATACCCCCTCCGGGTCAAAATAAATGTCACTTTACTTTTTAACACATTTTAAGGAGCTAAATTTTTTATATTATTTTTAAATAATTTCATATTTATTACTAACTATGAAATTATTTAAAAAATTAATTAAAAAATATTATTTTTATAGAATTTTTACTTCTTTAAAAAACATGCACATAAATCCTAACTGTATTTAATTTGAGACGAAGGGAGTATTAATTAATTAATGAATTATTAACTTATACTGTAAGAAAAAAAAATCTATTATATATAAATGCGATCGATCACATGAGTTGAGATTTGAGAATATTCAGGAGAAAAAGGTTATGTTTTAGGTCCACTAAAACACACACTATCACCAGGTGGTGGATCTGACCCTACAAATCTATATGTACTATCATATTTCATCACTACATATTTTTCTTATATTATATACCTTAATTTCTCTCAACCACAAGCCAAACTTGACCACACCTTATATTAATTGGACTAATTATTACAAATTTACTATATGGTATTTTGCCCCACATGAATGAGAAATTATATGACTAATATATGTTCTTTGTGTTGTGTTGTAGTGATTAGTTAATTTAATTTTAAACTAGCATGAGTGCCCACTATATGTATTATTGTTTAAAATATGAAAAAATAACTTTAATTTTGATTTAAAAATCCACAAAATTATGTGGCCACTTTGTTAGTGCTACACAAATAAATTACTATTTCCTTTTCTTTTTAATTAAAGTGGTAATGTTGCTTACTGTACTTTAATTTAGAGGGGTGTGATAATTTTTTTTTTTGACTGGTTAGAGAGGGGTGTGTGAGTTGTGACTCATTCATGAATCATGATTGATGAGTGTATTCCATTAGTCCATTTATTTAACGTGTGAAGATTGAATTTGTTACTTGCCTTTTAGGGTCAAAAATTTTAAGCCCAAAGCTACTTTAATTTGTTGTTTTCATATATTTAATATTATATTTCATGGTGTAATTAAAAAATATTAAGAACAACAAGTATGTATTTGATCATACCAAGAAAAAGAAATATGCATATAAAGAATATTATTACTACATCCACTTACTAAATTAAATCTCAACACCCAACCATATTTAGTATATATAAAGTTTGTTTATATTATATGTACTCTTTGTGCATATGGTAAAGATATTATTTTTGTTTTGTTTTGTTTTGAAGAGATTATATGTGGTCGGGCGCTTTAATTTTAAAAGATTTTTGAAGAAAAGAAGTATAATTACCAGCGGAGGCGTTGGAGTTTCTGACAGAGGACAAGGTGGAGAGAGGACTAGCGATGTTCGATCTGGACCTTACTGACCAATCCTTCATTTTACGACGGTCATAAACGATGCGTTTGAGATCAAGGAGGATCTGTAGTTGCTTGTGAAGAGATTCACCTCGCTCTACAAACTCGACTTCTTTCATCTCGTAGAAATCGTTGACCTTTGCGAGTTCCTCGTCTAATCTCGCCATGAACTTGTTAACCTCGTCCTCTTCTGAGACGAGGCTAACCAATTCACTATCATCACCTTCTTCTTCGTCGTGATTGTTATTATCTTCCTCTTGTGATTCTTCACCTTCGACGGATCTTGCCTTCATCTACATCGACATAATTCAAAACTATAAATTAAGGTTTGTTAATTTGTTGCAATGTGCTTTTATTCTATTCGATTTTGTAGCAATTTTTTGTTGCTTTTCATAATAACAACAACAATTATATAATATTCTCACACCCAATATGAAATGAAATAAAAAATATCACTAAAATTATTATATATATATTAAGGTTGGTTTGACGCGATAATCTTATACTATACATATGTATAGTATATTTACCTCCATATAGCCAACCCTAATTCTACACTAGTTATATTTCATTTAATTTTATTAAATTTGTATGAATTACAATTATTATTACTATTATATATGATTATTTTTAAAAATAAAAACATCAAATGTTAGACGTCTCTTTTAGTGCTGTCTGATGAATCATAGTGTAAATGTTCTAATCTTGACATTGATATATATATATATATATATATATATATATATATATATATATATATAAAGTTTTAATTCGTAAAGCTAATTAATAAAAACAAAATTTCCTTTTTTCTGCAAATTACCACAAGATTAATTAAAACATTATTATCAGCAATGTTAGTGAATAAATTAAATCAAATACTCTTAATTACTCAAATGTATTTTCTCAAATCACCAAGACAAAATTCTATAATGAACTTGATTTCCTATTTTAAATTATTTTACGTTTAATTTCAAAATTAAAAAGGATTTGATATTAGTTATTATCACTCATATGTCACTATATATAGATAGATAGTGTAAGGTATATATCTAAGTGTGCATGCATAGTACGTTATATCTTATTATGTAAAGTAGTAGATATGCCGTTATAAGATGAATTGGTACCTCCTGAAGCATGCCGTTGGTGGAGGAGTCTTGGTCGACGCCGGAGGCCCGAAAGCCACCGGAGAGCTTGTGGGCGAGGCTGCGGACGGGGTCGAAAATGGATCGGCCGAAGACGTCGGATGGGGACTGCTTGCAACGGCGCACAATCTTGATCTTCTTGACGTGTTTTTTGAGCTGCCAGTAGTTGACGAACGCCTCCTTCCATTCAGGGATGAGCTGTGCTTCAAGCTCCTTTGAGAACTTCACCATTTTCGATCTCCCTTTTTCTCTCTTTCTTTTTTCACATACACTTGATTTTTGGGTCTTTCTTGAGAGAGAGAGAGAGAGGGAATTAGGGGTTGGGGTTGAAGTTTTTTTTTTATATAGACAAAGTGGGTTATATTTATATATAAGCTATAGAGGGAAAGGAGACATTAATGGGGGATTGGTGCATCATGCATGCTCAATTTTTTGATCGGGTTTGATTGAATTCTTAAGTTTTTTTTTTTTTTTTAAATCTAAGAAAATACTACCTCCGTTCAGAAATAGATGTCGTTTGACTTTTTGTCACGTTTTTTAATGAGCTAAAAACTATATAAAATATTAAAATTTTAAACAATTTTTTAAATAATATGACACTTATTAGCTCCTTAAAAAACGTGTCAAAAAGTCAAACGATATTTTTTTTTCTGAACGGAGGTAGTATTATTCAATTCACAAGCATTTTCATTATTTCTTCATATTGTGAGTAGCTGATTATATATAGAGGGAGGGTTGAATTCAGTGTACACAACCCTTATTGTGTACACATATATTATCGTGTATAAAGAAATTATTTATCTATTTTCACGTGATTATTTGTCTATAATTATGTAATTATTAGTCTGTACAAATAGTGTAAAAATTAAAATGTAAATTTTATTCTAACAAATAATCAGCTAATACCATCGAATAATTTCATTTCAACGAATAATCTTGCAACAACAACGAATAATTAAAAGTTACTTTTAATCTCATCCGTTGATCTTTTTAATTCAATGGTCCAAATTAATTTGTTAACATAATACACAATAAAGATTGTGTACATATGATCTATTGTCTATATATATATTCCTAATCAAACACATTATCGTATACGATTTTGAGATGAGTTTAAATTCATTTATTTCATTCGTAGGTATTGTGGAAGATGTGAAATGATACACCCCACATTGATAATATAAGAAATCTAAGCATTATATATATATAGAGGGTGGTTCATGGGTAAACAACCCTTATTGAGTAAAATGAGAACACTTGTAGGCCATTGATTTGGTGAAATGAATGGATGAGATTAATAGGTAATTTAAGTTTTTTTTAATTAAATATTAGTGGGGCCTACATCTTTTTTTTTGCCCACTTGCTGGATTGGGAGCGTGTGTGGTGCACTATCTTTAAATTATTCGATGATATATCTGGATTATTCGATCGTATCAACGAATTGTGCGATGGTATATCAGGATTATTCGATAGTATCAATTGATTATTCGATGGTATATCTTGATTATTCGATGGTATTGCTTGATTATTCGATGGTATTGCTTGATTATACGATGGTATGCTTGATTATTCGATGGTATTGCTTGATTATTCGATGGTGTTACAGTAGTATAACTAAAATTATTCGATGATATCACAAGATTATTTGATGGTATCGCATGATTATTCGATAGCATCGATGCATTGAAGATGAATCCAAAACTCCAGATGAATAATTCAAAATCAATTGAAGATACAAATTCAATTGAATTAGGAAAGCAAAACTCCAGATGAATAATTCACAATCAAAATAATCGGTGTAATTAAGGAGGATACAAATTCAATCGAATTAGGAAAGCAAAACTCCAAGATGAAGGCGAAGGCGATGCCATCGGCGGAGTCTCGCGTTCGGGCAATCGGAGCCATCACCGCTGCGTTGTACCTTGCAGATCCGCCCTTCGGCCCATCGCATCCGCCCTTCTAGTCGTCGGATCCGCCTGCTGGAAAGACGAAGGCGATGCCATCGGCGGAGTCCCGCGTTCGGGCAATCGGAGCCATCACCGCTGCGTCGTACCTCGCAGATCCACCGGTGCCATCGCATCCGCCCTGCCTTCACAAGTCGCCGCCGCCGGAATCACCGGCCACCTTCGCAACCGCCGGAATCGTCGGGCCCCACTATCATCGTCTTCGATCTGCCAATCGCGCGTCCAAGCACCCTTCGCAATCGCCGACCACCTTCGCAACTGGATATGCGAACGAAATCGCCCTCCGCCTTCGACTGCCGGAATCAGCGGCCACCTTCGCAACCTTCGACCGCCAGAATCACCGGGCCCCACCCTCGTCGACTTCGATCTTCCAATCGCGCGTCCAGGCGCCCTTCGCAATCGTCGGCCTCCTTCGCAACCGCCGCCTTCCCTGCACCTCTCGCTCCTTCAACGGCGACAAATCCCGGCGATGCTTGCTTCGGTGCTGTAGGTGACTGGTGGTGGGTGGTGGTCGGAATCCGCCTTCGATTGGCGGAGTCCCAACCCTGGTCGGTTGCGGTTTGGCCTGCGCCTGACTGCACCTCCTCCTCTCTCTCTTTCCTCTTTGCAAAAAAAGGATGAAATGTGTTAGGGTTTGGATGTGCGGTAACACGCGCTCTAATATAGAGTGTTTTTGTGTTTTGTTCATTTTCTTTTTTAATTAATTAATATTATTGAATAATCTCAGCCATCCGATTTCCCTAAATCAATGGATAGAATGTGTTCTCATTTTACTCAATAAGGCTTGTTCTCATATGATCTATACTCTCTATATATATAGTGGCTACTCCTCCTAAAGCCAATTAGATTTAAGATGGAACCTCACTGGCCGGTCTTGTGCTTGACTTGATTAGCGTATGGTGCCCTTGGAGGTGTGACCCCCACGTCATATGGTTTAACGAAATTTAACATTGTATCAGAGCAGTGTGGTCCGAGTTCATCCTGGTCTAATGGGCTAGCCGACCTTAAGGCATTACATCGTCAAATGCAACTGACAGATATTGCGTGACCAGACTGTCGCACTTCATTGAGGGGGTGTAGAAGATGTGAAATGTTATACCCCGCATTGATAATATATATAAGGAATCCAACATGTGATTTATTACTGCTCCACCCGGATCAAAAACTAACAATTTGAAAGCACATATCTCCTTGTAAGAACCGATTCCCATACCAATATTCCCCCTAGCAAACGGCATTGCAGTTCTACTTCCTTGTTGATAAACAATTATACCACTAATTTTCTTACAAACTGCAGCAAGAACCCCTGTACATTCTTCCACATAATGGGCAAGAACTATACCCTCACCCAGCTTGAATTCATTTGTGTAGGCGCCTCCTGGATCAAAGTTCATGATTCCTCCAATATATTTGTGCTCATCTACTGCTATAACCATAAAGCTTGACCATTTTGCACCATTATCGATCACAATTTGACCCAACTGGATCCCCTCGTGCTTAATTAGACATTTGCACAAACAGCTTGTCTGCAATTTGGTGTTTCATAAATGCGATTGAAAATTTTCCAAGAACCCTTATTTTCTCTAGATTTTCAGCAGTAATGGAAAAGCCTTCAACTTCAGATTCTTTTTCAATTACATTGTCCCAAATTGAGTAAAGAGGTTCAAGATTTACCTTTGGAGGCTCAATTTCAGACTCGAGTGCTTTAGGAACTTTTGAAGGCTCGTAATGAAGATAAGACAGGGCAGGCACTTCGACATAGGTTTCCTGGCCTTCTCGAATGCCTATTCCCCAAGAATTCGTTGGGTCTGAGAGATTGAACGACGCTAGATCAAGATCGTCACCTTGTGATATCTCAATGGGTAGGACGGAAATCAAATTGTAATGGGTGATTTCTCGTTCCTGCGACCCAGTACCACTAGCGCTACTTGCAATCGGAAACGAAGTCATTGGATTTGGTGCAGTCAATGGTGAATTTGGGAGCGTCATGGTCGTCGGGGCTAGAACCTTCAATTTCTCCCGAATATCTCCCATAATTTCTCTAATTTCCAACCATCGTTCTTCATTGCGCTCGTTCTGACGTCGATTCTCTTCTTCATATTTGATTTGATTTCTGCAAAAATCTGCCATTAATTGTTGGGTCTTCTCGAATTGAGAATCAATTCGCCGATATTGCGAATCAAGCCGCACGAGGGTGTCTTCGATTGATTCTACACGATCTTCCTCCATTGTCAAGAACCGTACTGCTCTGATACCAATTTGTCAGGACCGGGATCGATCCGAGGTGATTAGGGTTGGGTTTTGATGAGGATGAAAGGAAAGGGGTTGAGAGAGATAGAGTTTAGACTGTCAAAAGGGGGAAAGAAGATGGAACCGATCGGAGAGAGAGAGAGAGAGAGGAAGGTAGACTTGGTTATTCAATATTTTGGATAAATCCCAATTACAACTCTAATGGTTATTTATACTACTAGTAATACCCATATCTAACAGCTAGCTGACGAGGAACCCACCTTCGGTAGCAAACCTCGTGCACGTGACCCAGCCGACAAGAGCCACATACTAGGTAAACTGGCTTGCGCCGACCGGCTCGATCGACCCACTGGTAGGGAGCAAGGTAAATCTTGTATTTTCACCAAGGAAAGAGGCGGAAGCAAGGATCGTACCCGAAACCTCTTTATCCCTCCCCTTGCTCCTTACCATTAGGCCACCCCAACTGGGGCCTAGTTGTAAGATGAACTCGAAACCTCCTTACTTCTTACCACTGGTAGCTGATTGGTTTTAAGATGAAACATGATGGTATTCATCGAGTTTATCATGCTCATGAGATAGAATTTTAATCTAATTTTTTTTTAACGAGGAAAGAATTTAGAGATGGTCAAAGTGGATCACTAACTAAATGCATTCTTTTTAATGAGAGTTTTGATTTTTATTTGAGAAGGTGACCAAAAAAGGCAACCTTGTTAGTGACTATGATAATTTCTTTTCATCTAATATTTGTACAAAAAGATATAAAAAATGAATTTGTTAGAAGGCGTGCATCAATGTTCCGTATTCACTTTTTAAATTTTAAGATCCTTTTGTCATAACTTTTTAATTTGCCAATAAAATTCTCAATTTTGGATGTATGTATGTAATTGTCTTTTTCGTTAATATAATGACGTTTTTTACATTAAAAATCCAAAATATGAAAAAAAAACAAAACAATTTCAATATATATATTCTCAATTTTAGAGTGGGCTAGATTCATAACCAAAAGTAATTTTAGAGTGGTTAAAAAGGACAGTTTGCTTTACTTTTAATTTGAGTCTGGTTAGATATATCGCAAATCAAACTTTTAATCTTATATGATAGAAAAACTGCTATAAAAAATTATATGCAAGATTCCAGGACCCGAACCTGAGTGACCCAGAAATTTTAAGGTAGAGATCCCATGACTTATTAAGTCAAAATCGATCCGGTGAGTCAGTATTATGCAAACACCATACATGCACCACATAGACCTCACGCAAATTCGTCACACATGTAATTGCGTTCGTTAATGCCACTCATAAATTAAATAAAGTATATATTTTAAAATTATAGATAGTATGTTTAGAACACTTATATCAATAAAATATTTTTTTATGCTTAAAACATTTATATAATAATAATATTATTATTATTTATAAATTTAATTATAATATTATTATTTAGTTTAATTTAACATATTGATCGATATTATAACGTAATTTGTTAATATTTTAATATTCTTACAAAGTCTTTAAAAAATTTGAGTTTTTTCATCCGGTGGGTTAATCCGAAATCGGAATAACCGAATTAGCTTGACTCGAAATGACCCGTGATCCAATTGATCCAAAACCCATTTTACTCGGGATCCGAATAATCTGAACGAACCGAATGACCTGATTATTGCTCATTGTTTGAAGCCTTGATAAATAAATAATATATTTACCCTTAACACATGACCTTTTTTTTTTTTGCAGCCAAAGAAATGTTTGTTATGATTAATTAAGATAAATACAAATAGATTGTTTTCCCACCTGCATATATAATTGTGGTTTGGGGTGCAGTGCAAATATTTGTCATACCACTAACCCTTAAAATACCAATTTAGCTCAAAAATAACGGTAAGCGTTACTTTCAAAGGGAATTGGATTGATAGCTTGAAATGGAATCCGAAAACCCAAAACCTAAGAAAATCAACGCGCCTGCGCGTGTCCCCCTTTCTCCCACAAACCCAACCCTGAAAACCCTAGATCGAAAAAACGATTGCACTCTGCGAGCAATCCACCTGCAAATCTCTCTGTGAATCCAAGATCTAAGCTTCTAAAAAATCTAAGGAAGTGTTGTCCAATCAATCCTAAACCTTTCTTCTTCTGGATTTGGCACAAGTTATGGAAAGCACAAAGTGCGGAGGTATGGGGGCTTGGTTGTGCTCTCTCTGGCTCGTCCCTCTCTCCATCGCTTCATGGGGTTACTTCGGCCCTCATGATTGCTACCAACTACCCCCCTTACTGGATCTGGCACAGACTTGGGAAATCTACTCGTGCGGAGGCCTGGGTTTGGGTTTTCGGCTCTTCCCTCTCTCCGTCGCTTCTGGGGCGTCACTTCTCGGGCTCTCTTGGCTCCCCCCTCAAAGATCTAGAGCGATTTGATGGGGCTTCTACTTGGCTTGACTCTCTCAGTTGGAATGTATTTGGCCTTGCAATTTGGGGCTTCGGTCAGCGTCTTTCCAATCATCTTTCTCTGGATTGCTTCTTTTCTATCTTTGCTGTCTTCGGCTTGGACAGGTATGGCTCTACTCTTACCTCTATTCTTACATCCCTCCAATTCAACTATAATTTGTTCGCAAATATTGGAATTCTGAACCTTTGGTGGCACTTTCTCTGGCTCTATTTAAACACTGATAATTCTCCATTAAATGTATATCTCCTACCTACCTTTCTGGCTCTGATTGTTGCTGTTTTTCATCAATTCTCCTGCTACTCTGTGTTCAATCGTTATCTTCTCTCTCTGTTTTTTGTTTTTACTATGGAACCAAACCAACTTGGAAAAGGGAAGGGGATCCTCAGTGAGGATCCACCGACACCCAAAAAACCCAAAACCAAAGGGAAGGGAATCCTCTCTGAGGATTCACCGACACCCAAAAAACCCAACAAAAAATCAAAGTTACCCAAGCCACTGAAAAGTGACAAAGGGAAGGAAAAACTTGATTTCAACTCATTTTTTACCCAGCTTCAGCAATTCCACCCACAATACCGTTTCTCCACAAATGCCAGGCTCTATGGGAGAGCATTTGGTGCTCCCATAGACTTCAAAAAATTAGAATCTAAGCTAAATTTCGACTGGAAAGGGATTTCTGGAGAGCTGCAGATTGTTGAGCTACCTAACCATTGGTTTGAGGTGAGATTTACTGATCCAAATGATTTATTTATGGTTTGGGAAGCCAGACCTTTTCATGTTTATGGTCAACTGATCATTCTTAGGATCTGGTCTGATGCATTTGATCCCATTTCTGAGAATACCTCTGCCATAGACATGTGGGTTAGGATCACTTCTATCCCTGAAGCCTACAAAAAACCTGGTGCTCTTGCACTTATCATAGAAAAAAACAAGTTTGGCACCTATATTAAGCATGATCCCACAGTTGATCCTAGTGCTAGGTATGCAAGAATCTGCATCAACCTTGATCTGGCCCTTGCTATGTCAAACACTATTCTGATTCCAGTTAATAAGGATGAGGTTTCTGCCCACATTATCTGGTTTGAGGAGTTTCCAGAGGGTTGTGGAAACTGTGGTGGGCAAGACCATATTTTTAACCATTGCCAGAATTTCATACCCAAACCAAAAAAAATCCAAGTTACCATAAAAAAACCACACAACATGATCCCTAAACCTAGCTTGGGTGAGGGCTGGGCTACTATGGGAAAGAAAGGGAAAATTCTTAAGCTCCCTAATCCTATCCATTCCTTTGGGAATAAGCCCTATCTCACTGCTAGGGGTGGGGTGGCAATTGCATTTGAGGCTCTATCTAATTCCTCCAACTCATCAATTGGCTCTAAATCAACCTCTGATCACACCACTGTCCCTGACACCTATCCTACACCACTACCTCCTGATGGTGTGCTAGCTGCTACTGAAAAATTGACCCCTAGCCCCCTACCTCACTTTGCTGGCATCACTGGTAACCCAGCAGGATGGGTTCCTGCTGCTGGTTTCAGTGGTGCCCAGGGTGGAGGTAATAAGGCTGGCCCTTCTTCTGTAACCTTTCCCTCTACTGAAAACACCCACTGCACTGAGACCATTCTGATTTCAGACACTGGCAACACCATCACCTCTAATGATGAACCCATGGAGCTTGCTTACCCTCTCCCTAACCCTGAGCTGTTCAATGTGGTGGGAGCTGAAGTGGAATCTGAGACACTTCCTTGTCTCCTCTATGACTTTGATGAGGATGACATGCTTGGTGGAGATTATGATGAGGGCAATTACCTACTTGATGAACCTGTGACTGATAACCAGGTGGATATTATCTCTGAACCCTCTTTCCACTCTCTACAATCAAACACATCCTTGATGAGGATGTTGTCCACCTCTGAAAATCCATTGAAGGACTCTTCCACTTCTGGCTCTCTCAAAAGGAAAGCTTTGGGTGGGGAAGATGACACAGCAAGCTCCAATCTGAAGAGGGGCAACAACAAGAAGTAATTCCATGAATATCAAGATTTTGCCAAGCAATGGGATGATCTGGCCTTGCCCATGGGCTGCTGGTGATGACTACTACCCCTCCCCATCACATTTTGGAATAACTCAAGAACCTTCTGCAAAAATCTCCTTCCCCATTTCTTGGCTAAATCTTGAATGCTTTATTCTCCAGTTTAATATCCTATGGTTTTATTACTTTGGTAACATCTGTATTGTGGGCTCGAAATTTTCTGGTCAAACCACATGTAGTATAACTCGCCCTTTTAATGAAGTTTGGTATTATGTTCTTCTGTTGGATTGCTGGACATATGGTACTTATTTATCTCCAACAAAAATATCAATCAAAAACTTGATCTCAACTTTGCACTGGCAAACTATAATTGTGGTTTGCCACTGTTTCTGGCTGGAAAACTTCTACCTTAAAAAACAGGAAAAAACTGCTAAAATTCATGAGGCTAAACCTTATATGGCCTTAATAGAAAATCATGACTCTTTTAAACATACCATTTACTCTAAAGAAATATACCTCCTTACTATACAATTGATGCATGCCTCACTTTGGTTTTCCTACTTAACTGATAATGTTACTTCCCTACATACTAGAAGATATATATTTCCAATACTAACTACTTGTCTTCACAGCCTTAGGAGCTTTACAAGTCTAACAATACTTGCTCATTACTTGAATAACCAAAACCTATTTAATGAACTATCACTGGATTATCAGATTCAATATGGCTGCCTCTCTTCTGCTAAATGCTCTCTTTTGGAGCCTTTGAAGTTTAAGGTTTTGCAATACTATTATCAAGTAATTACAGATGTTAACAAACTTCACATTCTACCTCTCAACTACTCGTCTGGATTTGCTATAAATGTTTGCTTACCTATATACTACTGTCACTTGTTACACAACATTCTAATACTTACCATTATCTGTAACTCTCTGCTTATATATCTACCATATTACTATAGTTTCACTTTACTGATGTTTCTCTCTATAAAAAACCATGATGAAATAATCATAATACACACTGCATGGCTACTGATTGACTTTTTTATTTCTACCCAAGCTTCTGTCCAAGATATTGGATTGTTTGACAGACTTGACTTTCCCAATCTCTTTATATATTCCAAATTGCTTTACCTAGCTTCAATTATGAAGAGGTCTAATTCATTTTTAATCTTCTTCTTAACTGGGTTGAATGGTATCTTCCTCAAAACTAAAGAGAATACACACTTAATCTCTTTCATATGGCTATTACTTTACTGCTGTCTCCTTTATCACAGATTGAGGAGAATTGCACTTTTCATAAACTTTGATCAGTCCTTACATACTCTGTATGATACACACCTAGCCTTTCTATCATGTCTATTATACAACTGCTGTCATACTTTCAATATCATGTCTATTATACATCTACTTACCATTATCTGTAACTCTCTGCTTATATATTTACCATATTACTATAGTTTCCCTTTACTGATGTTTCTCTCTATAAAAAACCATGATGAAATAATCATAATACACACTGCATGGCTACTGATTGACTTCTTGCTTTCTACTAAAGCTTCTGTCCAAGATATTGGATTGTTTGACAGACTTGACTTCCCCAATCTCTTTATGTATTCCAAATTGCTTTACCTAGCTCCAGTTATGAAGAGGTCTAATTCATTTTTGATCTTCTTCTTAACTGGGTTGAATGGTATCTTCCTCAAAACTAAAGAGAATACACACTTCATCTCTTTCATATGGCTATTACTTTACTGCTGTCTCCTTTATCACAGATTGAGGAGAATTGCATTTTTCATAAACTTTGATCAGTCCTTACATACTCTGTATGATACACACCTAGCCTTTCTATCATGTCTATTATACAACTGCTGTCATACTTTCAATATCAAATGTAGATTTACATTTTTCACAACTTATGAACCCTATACTAAGCCTGCTCGAGGGATCTTTTCTCTCGAGCAATTTGTTTGGTTTCAATATATACAGATCTTCAACACAACCAGCAGAGAAACGACAAAGACTAAGAGTACAAACTGGACTCCAGGATGTCAAGATCTCAGCTACAAAATAACAACACTTATTAGAAGGAAATACTGCAAGCAAGAATGGGAAGGAGTACAATACATCTCACCATCACATAACAAATCAATTAGAAGAGGCCTTTGGAAGGTTTGCAGCTGCAGTATATTTTTTTATCTTCCATGGGCTATTGCAAGCAACTGCCATATAAACTGTCTACAACTTTCGACTTGTGAAGCATTTGCTCTGTCTCGCACAGAAATTTCTAAACTTGTCAAACAGAAACATAGGACACAACACTCTCTCAATTACCTATATTCCTCTGCTACGGTTTTGAGTTTTTATATATGTATTTGTGAGCAACTCATTGGGTCTGATGTACAATTTGTTCTTGGTCAATCTCCTAGAATACAAAACATAATCATCATCACCTCTTATCTTCGAAACCTTGAATCGAAAATTCAAACAAACAACCCTCCGAAACCTAGAATAATTCAAATCAACTACAACCTTACAACACTAAACTTTACCTCCCAGACTAGAAAAACGAACCCTGAAACCACCAGTAATACCAACACCAAAATCCAAACTACTACAAACCGCTTTATAAATCAGTACCTCTTTAAGTATGGTCCTAACTCTTTAAGGTACCAAAACCCCCAACTGGTTTTTTTATGAAATTTAGCTTCTGGAATGTGAGGGGACTTAGTAGGAAAAATGTCTGGACTCAGATTGAATCCACTGCTAAATCGGATCACATTAAAATTTTAATGTTAGCCGAAACAAAACTAACTAACCCACCACCGGAAAATTGTTGGAGAAAACCGGGCTTCGACAAGATGTTCTTCCGTCCCTCAAATGGCCTGTCTGGAGGCCTATGCCTCCTTTGGAAAGAGTCTCAATTTCAAAATGAAACCATCACCATTAGAAACTCCACTGACAGGATTGTTCAGGCAGACTATACCAACACCAAACTAAACATCACAATAGAAATCTTATTTATCTATGCAACTCCCTATGCAAACGAAAAAAATGCCTTTTGGGCATCAATGGATGACTACATAAGCAAAGCTAAGGACTCCCTCATTATTCTGGGAGATCTAAATGAAATTTTGGAACCAAGTGACAAGCAGGGTGGTAGAACGCCATCTATAAACAGATTTACAAGACTAAGAGATATAATTAGTACTCATAATCTGGTTGATTCTCCAACTTGTGGTAATAACTTCACATGGAGAAAACGAGAACATGGTAGCGATAACATTTATGAAAAATTGGACCGTGCGATTATAAGTCACTCTATCCTAAAAGAATTCCCTAACCTTTGTACAAAAAATCACGCTTTCTTGAAATCTGACCATGCACAAATCACATTGGATCTAATGGATAACCAAAAACCAAAACTGCAACCTTTTAAATTTGAAATGGCTTGGACCACAAGACCAGATTATGAAAACATTGTACGATCGGCTTGGAGACTTGACTCTCCGGGTTCCCAAATGTTTAAATTAACAAAGAAACTGCAAGAAGTAAAAAGAAAGAGTAAGCTTTGGAGCAAGGTAACTTTTGGAAATGTTTTCCGCCAAATAAAACAAGTAGAATCACAACTCTTAGAGCTGCAAAATACGCTCTGTAACGCTTATAACTGTGAAATAGACAAAAAAATCAAAAGGCTCACAGTAAAACATGCTTCTCTTCTGACCTATCAACAAAAATACTGGGGACAACGAGCCAAAAGAATACATGTCAAATCCATAGACGCTAACACAAAATACTTTCACAAAATTGCAACTGGAAGACGTAATAGAAATATAATAAAACAGATCCAAACAACAGCTGACATAACAATCAATAGCGAAGATGAAATAAGAAAACTAATCAAACATGACTTCAGTCTACGATATTCACTTCAAAGGAGGCAACAGACCCCTAACAACCTATTAACCGATATAGGAAACGAAATTTCGATAGAAGATAATAACTGGCTTACTAGACAAGTCACAAACGCAGAGATTAAAAATGCGGTATTTAGTTTAGCAAACGACAAATCTCCAGGGCCAGATGGGTTCCCTGCGGGATTCTTTAAAAAATATTGGCATATTGTTGAACCTTCTGTAATCAAGGCTGTAAAAAGCTTTTTCCTTAGTGGACGGATTCTGAAACAAACGAACCATACTTTTATCGCTTTAATACCAAAAACAGACAATCCAACTACAACCTCACACTATAGACCTATAAGCCTTTGTTCGACAACTTACAAGGTAATATCTAAAGTATTAGCATCAAGATTGAAAAAAATCATCCCTAAAATAACCCACCCCCTACAGAGCGCCTTCTCTTCTGGCAGATCTATACAGGATAACATTTTAATTGCAAATGAAATCTTTCACTCCTTCTCAAAGAAAATGGGAAAAACTGGCTGGATGGCGGTTAAACTAGACATGGAAAAGGCGTTTGACATGGTGGAGTGGGATTTCCTTATTTCGACTATGCTCAATCTAGGTTTCTCGCTAAAATTCACGAATTGGATAAAGGAATGTATAACCACGGTCACTTACTCTGTACTGGTAAACAATGAACCAACGGACGTCTTCTTCCCCGAAAGGGGCTTACGCCAGGGCGACCCTTTGTCACCTTATCTATTCCTAATTATTTCCGAAGTCCTCGCTAGAGGTCTTCAAAAGGAATCTGAAAAGCCACAAACCCATCTAGGAGTAAGACTTACAAGAGGCGGAACAAGGATTCCCTTTCTAGCTTTCGCAGATGACATTGTTATTTTTGCGTCGGCTACTCAGACGGGATGTGACCAAATCAACAAAACATTAAGGGATTATATCGCGTTATCAGGTCAACGAGTGAACCGACACAAGTCCCAATTCCAAACCTCAAAAAACGTATCGACTGCACAGAAAAATCTTATCCGCAGTGAATTGGAAATATCTCACACCCCTAACTTAGGAAACTACTTAGGATGCCCAATCATCGAAGGAAGAGTCACGAAAGACCTTTTCAAAGACCTTATAATGAACAACAAAACTCAACTACAGAAATGGAAGGCAAATTGTCTCTCACAAGCTGGAAGGTGTACTCTAATTAAATCTACACTATCAGCAAAGCCATTGCATTTAATGCAATGCTTCATGTTACCTAAATCGGTTCATACAGAGCTGGACAGAATCAATAGGCAATTTCTTTGGAATAAAGGGCCCAACCATAAACCACTCATCAGTTGGTTTGATATATGCAAAACAAAAGAAAATGGTGGGCTCGGGCTTCGTTGTTCTGAGGACATGAATAAGGCTTTACAAATGAAACTGATATGGAAAATATTAGCAGAACCTAATAGCCCGTGGGTTAAACTAATCAAAGAAAAATACATCAAGACAAGCAATATACTTAGTTACCAAAAACAGGGGGGTTCATCGTGGCAATGGACACAACTTATAAAATTAATTCCCCTTTTCAAACAGGGCCTTCAATGGTCCATTGGGGATGGTGCGGCGATAAACTTCTGGAATGATCTCTGGATTGGACAAACACCCCTTAAAACAATTATCCCAGATAATCAACAGATCGATGAGTCAATAAACATACAATACTTCATTAAAGAAAACAAAGTATGGGACCGGGACAAATTACTTAGGGAGCTACAAGGACGGTTACCAAATGACTTAATAGAAAAAATCACAACAGTACCACTACCCGAGAATATCCATGTTGATAGACTATATTGGAAATGGAGTAAGAATGGGTGGTATACAACAACCTCGGCAATTGATATGATACATAAATCCAAAAACCACACAAATTCGGATATAAGCTGGGTTTGGGAGCTGAATAACCCTCCCAAAATAAAATCATTCTTGTGGAAAGTCCTAAAAAATGCAGTACCAACAACGGTTAGATTAGCATCTAGAAGACTAGGGATCCCCACAAATTGCCCCCATTGCGACTCATGCTACGAAGACTTATATCACTTATTATGGGATTGCCCAATTACACGGGGCGCTCTGATGGCAAATGACCCAGGTTCCTTTATAAAGATGCATTGTTGGTTTGAGAAAGGATACCCGATCAATGAAACTATTTGGAATATTAAGAACACAATTGGGAAAACAAAATTTGAAGACATAGCATTTATCTGGTGGAGCATCTGGTTCTCTAGAAACAAAACACACTTCGACAGTATAACACCAGATATAAGAAAGATACTAGCTTTCAAAAAAGATCAAAAATTTATATGGACAACAACACAAGCAACAGAACATACAAAAGATAGTATAGCAACTACAACAAGCAACCCAAAACCCATATTAACTTCAAAAAGAAAAAGAACCAAATGGGAACCACCTCCCCAAGATACATATAAACTTAACTTTGATGGCTCACTATCCCCTAGAAATAAAGGCACTTTCGGGTTTATCATCCGAGACCACAAAGGCTCTCCTGCCTACTGTGGCTGGGGACCATCACCGATCGATTCTGTTTGTGGTTGTGAAAGCCATGGACTATGGAGTGGCATTCACGCTGCAAAGGAATTAGGAATAACAAAATTGACTATAGAAGGAGATAACTTAACAATTATTAAGTGTTTAAAAGGGTTGGGGAAGCCTACTGGAGACTCGGATATGATTGTCTCAGACAGTCTAGTCTCGTTAGGCTTCTTTTGTTCGGTCGAGATTCGTCATGTCTACCGGGAAGCTAATCTAGTGGCAGATCGACTGTCAAGACTTGATTCGGCTTCACTTGGTCCAATGACTCCTGATGATTCTCTCTTGCGTAGTCTCATCCGAAAGGATGCTTTTGGCTGATAGGGCTTAGCCCTATGGCCAAATTTTTTCCGTTTGAAAAAAAAAAAAAAAAAAAAAAAAAAAAAAAAGGGAATTGGATTGTTTGTTCAGGACCTTCCCTTTCCCTTAAATCTGTTTGATTTGTTTCTCCTCTTTTTGCAATATTTTGTTGCTTTGGATCACCATTTTCGTTACAAATGAATCCTTGTAGCGTCGAATATGAAGTGTTGAACCGATGGTGACGGTAGAAGTGATCGACATTTTTAACCGCGTGTTGCAAGTTGCTGCCTTCTTTGACCGCTAGTTGTTGAGCCATCCATTAAACATCGTCGCATCAAAAGTATTTTCGCTCTAAAACCCTCTTGATGCAATGACTCCCAAGTGTTTTAATTCTTTTTCTAACGTTGTTGCATCAAAAGTATTTTACGCTTTAAAACTCTAGTCTTGATGCAACGGCTCCAAATTGTTGTGATTGTTATATATATATATATATATATATATATATATATATATATATATATATATATATATATATATATATATATATATCGAAATAGTGTAAGTGACGTTCTTACACGAGAATATCTTAACAGAATATTTTTATATTACATTAATTATCTAGCTATAAAAACATAAATCTTTTTTTTTTTTACAGTAGGCAATAAATTGGATGTACTAACGACATCCATAATCATCTCGCAAGATGATGTTCTGGAACTCACAACAATATATAGGAACTCAAAATAAAATTACAATTCAACTGAATTGCGACGCTCTCAAAACCTAAATCTATTAAAAATATGACAATTAACACATAATGAATCTAAATTAGAATTTTTTTTCAAAATATTCACTAAAAAATAAATAATTATAAAAATATTCACACTTTAAAACTATTTACGAAAATATTCATTTTTGTCAGATCGGGCAGAAAAACGCGGTTTGAAACCGCGTTTTATTCACAAGGTGAAAATTTTAAAATTGAAAGAAAATAGGACAAAAACTTAACAAAAGAAACGCGGTTTCAAACCGCGTTTCTATTGCTAATTTTATTTCCGGATTAAATACGCAATTTTTTTAATTTTTTAACCCTAGACATGCGGTTTGAAACCGCGTGTCTTGCTTTTTTTTTCTTTTTTTTTTTGGAAAATTGAAAAGTGGACAGAGGAGAGGCGACGCCGGAGGCCAATTCCGGATGCAGGCCGCCGGAGGAGGAAGGAGGGACGTTGGAGAGGAAGGAGGAGAGGCCGGACAGAGGTGGCGAGGCCGGATCCGGTGGAAGGGGAGACGCCGGAGGCTGGGAGGCAGAACGCTGAAAAACCCTAACGACGACGATGTCGGCGATCCACTACCTGAATCTGAAGACGCCGCTTATGAAATTAAAACTGAGGGAGGCGAGGGCGGAGGAATGGCGTCTAGGGTTGAGAGGAGTCAGCATAGCCGGCCGCAAGCTCCTTATACAATTCCGCCGTGGAGTGCAGCTCCTTGCCATTCTTACTCCTTGGAGGTTCTCAAGGCTGTGGAGTACCTCCTTCCTCCCAGCCTCCGGCGTTTCCCCTTCCACCGGATCCGGCCTCGCAACCTCTGTCCGGCCTCTCCTCCTTCCTCTCCGGTGTCCCTCCTTCCTCCTCCGCGGCCTGCATCCGGAATTTCCCTCCGGCGTCGCCTCTTCTCTGTCCACTTTTCAATTTTCCAAAAAAAAAAAAAAAAAAGAGCAAGAGACGCAGTTTCAAACCGCGTGTCTAGGGTTAAAAAATTAAAAAATTGCGTATTTAATCCGGAAATAAAATTAGCAATAGAAACGCGGTTTGAAACCGCGTTTCTTTTGTTAAGTTTTTGTCCTATTTTCTTTCAATTTTAAAATTTTCACCTTGTGAATAAAACGCGGTTTCAAACCGTGTTTTTCTGCCCGATCTGACAAAAATGAATATTTTCGTAAATAGTTTAAAGTGTGAATATTTTTGTAATTATTTATTTTTTAGTGAATATTTTGAAAAAAAAAATCTCTAAATTACGATTTTTTTTTAAAAAATATTTTTAATTTTTTAACAAATTGATCGAATGGTAACTTTTTTGTTAAAAAAATTATAGGATATTACTAGTGATTTACCTCCTGTCACAATCTCCGTTGGGCCGAGGGGAGGGGAGGGAGGGGCGCCCATGGTGAGCGATTTCACCTTTTTGGAGCAATGTGATATAATGTAAAAAAATTTTCTTCCCCAAATTAGATTTCCATCCCTTCCAAACAACAAAACAAAACTATAGATGTTTTTTTTTACAATAACGAGAATAATACACCTTTGGTGATAAACCTCGGACACGTGCCCCAACCGGTAAGAGCACGTATCAGGTAAACTGGCTAGACTCAAATACTCAATGGTAAGAAGTAAGATGAACCTTGATTTTTTCACCCAAAAGAAAGGGTGGAGGCAAGTTTGTTTACAATGGTGAACTTTGGAGGTGTGTTAAAAATATACTCACTTTTCAGTTGGAAAGAAAAAATAACTCAATCTTTGGGAGGTGGTAATAAAGTATCCCGACTATTTTTTTCAACCATAAATCGAGCAGAAAATGTTGAGGTGGAATCGGTCAAATTGCCCGGTTCGAATCCCGGAAATAATGGCCGCTCTTTATTTACCAATTGAAGGAATCTGTCAAATTGTATAATTTCTATCGGAACTAGCTACTCAATATCATCCAAAATAAAATGAGATCTTAATTTAAATTTTTAGTGTTTTTTTCTCCTGATTTATGGTAAGAAAAAAATAATTTGATACTTAATTTATTATACCACATCTCATAAAGATTGGTTTGTTTTCCTTATAGTTGAAAGGTGGGTTTAAGAACCATTCCAGAATGGCTCACCGGAAAGGATTTGTGGGTATTACCCATAGGTTCTCGGTTTAAACCCCGGAATGACCGTTCTTTATTTACCGATTCAAGAAAGGTGGGTTTAAGAGTTATTTTAAAAGTTGGTCAAAAGTAAGATCACTACAGAGTTGACATATAATGTCCTGCTAAACTTAGTTATATGATGATAATCGATCTAAATCTTCAATGTAATTTGGTGGTGAACAAAATGGTCAATTCTAACTTTATTCTAGACCAAGTAATTAAAGTACTCTGAAGATGAATTCAAATCACAAATTGATCAGAAACAATCCATTTTTAGATAACTCCATCTTGAATTGGATCCATGATTGGATTAAATGCAATAATTATTCCCACCATAAAATGGGAAAGGAGATTAATAATGCAAATGGACTAAGCTAAGAAGGCATGCAGGAAGGTATCTCCGGAGAATATTCATTTGAAGAGCAACTGTTCTATAGTAACTTCCATTAATGGAACTCCAATTGGACAAATTTGTGGGTGTTCTTTTTTTGGGAGTTTAGGCCAACTTTAATCATAGAGGATGTGAACGATGATACTAATTTTTAGATGACATTGATCATTTCAAATTCGATCTTTGACCAATTGTTGTCTCGTGCTCTAAAAGGTGAAATCGCTCACCCTGGGGATCTCTCACTCCCGGCATGAAGAGAATTGTAAAAGGAGGTATATAAATCAGGGTGACTCAACCGGCCGTCCCCTTATTTGAAAGGTTAATTACCGCTGCTCCCATCAATTGTTGTCTCGAATCTTATAACAATAACATCAAACTCTTATATAGAAATGGCTCATGAAAACTCTAGTTTCAAACCGCGAACTGAACCCGGTTTCTATAAATTCGGATCCTATATAAACTTTCGTGCTCCTTTCGATGCATCCCTTAATTATTCCAGGTATAAAACAACAATGGAAACAAAAATTAAATTTCATATTCTTATATTGATATGTTTATAAATTTTTATTATGAAAGTTAATATCTTAAAAAACAAGGAAAATAAGCCTAAAAAGTTGCAGCACAGTCGTCGACGCAACCTACCCTTGCCATGATCGTTGCGACCAACTTCACATATAGTCGTTGCGACTAATTATACTCTAATTGCTTGGCTAATTACAAAATCTCAATGTACACTAATGTGAGTGTACATAGTGAGATGGGTTAGGCTCGGTTAGTTAGGACGAGCAAGGGTATTTTGATCATTTCACGTGAGCAACCCATCTCCCACTTGAGTTATTGAAATAGGCGGGAGAAGTGGTTTTGTTCAGTTGTAACAAACCGAGAGCAAAAGCTCTGTTCCTCCATGGAGTTTTCTCCATTGATTCATGTTGTTTGCTTGCTATGTAATCCCGATTTTACTTTCTTCAAATGATATCAGAGCCATAGAGTTTCGATCCGATGTTTCTTCTTCATTTGGTTGGTTGTTGTGGCGAAATCTGCAATTGGATTTGCAGATTGTCGTCGTTTTTGGTCTTCTTATGAGATCTGCGATTGTTTTCACTTGTTCGTGTCAATATGGTTGGCCGAGGTGCGGCTAATCAGCAAGGACAAAGTTCTAGTGTTGGAGCAGACACCAGTGGTAATGGCCAAGGAAATTTTGTCTATGTTACTCCTCCGGCTCCTGGTGCTGGTGTCGGAAGGGGATGAAACTTTTCTCCAAGGATTCAATTCGAAGATATGTTACAAGGTATGACTAATACACATGTCAACCCTTTGTTTCTTTCGAATTCGGATCACCTTGGCATGGTGCTTGTTTCTACTCCTTTTAATGGAATGAACTTTACAAGTTGGAGTCGGAGCGCCAAAGCTAAGCTAGGTTTCATAACTGGAACTTGTGTTAAACCTTTAGAGGGGAGTGACGATTATGAGAAATGGATGAGGGCAGATTCCATGGTGATGTGTTGGTTGATAAATTCGATGACTAGTGAAGTAGCTGAGAGCTTCATGTATGTGGAATCGGCCAAGGAACTTTGGGACGAAATTAAAGAAAGATTTTATGAGTCCAACGATCCCTTAGTTTATCAATTGCGTATCTTGCTAATCTCAAACACGAAAACTTGTCTGTTGGTGCAAATTTTGGGAAACTCAAGAAAATATGGGATGAGCTCCAACTTCTGGATGCTATTTCAGGATGTAATTGTGGGGGTATCAACCACTGTGCTTGTGGTTTGCTGAAGATAATGCTAGAGAGGGAAGAAAAAACAAAGGTTATGCAGTATGATGGGCTTGAACGATGTGTATGAGAATCTGAGCAATGTCTTGTCTAAGGATCCTATACCAGACATCAACAAGGCACATTTCAAATGGCTACTTAGATTGAGAGATCAAATGGAGTTAATTACTGGTGTTAATCGAGGTGAGATGAGTGCTCTAGCTGTCTCCAGATTTGGTCAGTTTGAGGTTGAGGCAAATGTTGTCAATAAGTTCAGAGTTGGTGATTCTTCTAAGCAGTTTGATCAGGCAAAAAGAGATTATAAAAAGGCTAATTAGTTGGACATACTAGTTATGTGATCATTGTGGAGAAAGAGGTCACACTAAGCGGTTTACCCCATTGACATTGAACCTCCTCATCGTGAAATGAGTGCAGCACCGATTTCAACCAAAAATATAAATTTTTTATTTAATTAAACATATAATTTAAGATGTTTCGATCTAAAATATTAATTATTTTACTTTTTAGCAATTTTTTTTTTTGAGAAAAATTGCCCCCATCTCATTCCATATCTCTGTCCAAACACAAAATAACATCTAAAGGCAAGAAACTACGCGAAAAAAACAAAGAAGAAGAAGAAGGTCTACTGGTAGCCAAACAATGGGCTGCCATGTTGCCCTCTCTACGAATATGTGACCAAGAAACATAATTAAAACATGTAGCTAAGTTCTTAATGGAAGAGATGAGGTGACCAAGAGTGCCCCTGCCCAGGTAATCACTCTTCAATTTCGTAACCAAAGCCAGGCAATCTGACTCAAATATGACGTTCTGCAGTCCTCTCACCCGGCCAAACTCCACTGCCCATTGGACAACCAGCGCCTCTGCGATTTCTATCTCTGTTGTATGCTCGATCTCCCTCTGCCCAGCGTATAAGAACTCGCCCTCTGCCCCTCTACCAATGAAGCTAACGCTGGTCCCCCGGGTTGCCGACACTGCCGCATCGCAATTAAACTTGATCATTCCCTCCTCCGGCCTTTCCCATTTCCGTTCCCCCGGGACTGCTTCGGCTCGACTCACGGGCAACACATGATCGACATAGCTCTTGAACGCCGCCAGTTGCTCCTTCGCATCCCTGAAGACCTCTTTCGGATCACATAATACTCCCTCGAAGATTCTTCTATTCCTGGCCTTCCAAATATGCCACACCAACATTGCCCACAATTGCCTCTCCTTCACTGTTCCGTCGAGGAATACCGCCATGAATACCGACTTCACATCATCCGCGCCATACCAAAACCTCGCCACAGCAGGGGCCTTACTCCAGATCCTCTTCGCAGCTTTGCACTCGAACAAAGCGTGGTAGCCCGACTCTCTTCTTCCGCATAAATCACACAGCTCATCCTCCGTAATCTTACGTCGGCACAGGCTTGTCTTGCACGGCAATATCTCCCGGGCTGCCCGCCAAACCAGCGAAGTAACTCTCGGGATCATTCTCAGCTTCCATAGCGCCTTCCAAGCCCTCGATTGAGTCGACGAGTCCGCCTGTCCAGCCCCCTCTTCCTCCGTCAGTCGCCTCTCATGAATCATATGATATGCTGAGCGCACAGAGAACAACCCATTCTTACTATAGTACCACACCAGATGATCATCGCACCTATGATCCACTAGCCTCATGTTGGCCACAATCTCCATGTCACATGGAAGGAGCACCTCATTAACCTTATTAATATCCCACCTGTCGCTACTCCAATCTATGAGGTCTATGACTCGCATCTCAGGATCCCCACCCTTGGAGTTTCCAGCAACCATAAAGTTGTTGGGTCTTGGGATCCATCTATCATTCCACACACTAATGTCAACTCCATTCCCGACACACCATAGCAGCCCTTCTCGCAGCACCTCTTTACCCCTCATGACACTTCGCCATGTATAGCTTGGTTGATATCCCACTGTCGCTTGCAAGAGTTGGGTTCTAGGATGGTATCTCGCTTTCAGTAGCCTCCCAAGCAAAGAGTCGGGCTCTTGAATCAGTCTCCATGCCCGGCGAGAAAGCAGTGCGAGGTTAAAACATTCAAGGTCCCTAAACCCCATTCCCCCTTTATCCTTAGCCCTACACATTCGGCTCCAACTCATCCAGTGGGTCTTTCTTTTGCCCTCACTTTCTCCCCACCAAAAATCACATAAGAGCATTTCAATCTCCCGTAGTAGACCCCTCGGCAATAAAAAACAGCCCATAGTATAAGTCGGTATGGCTTGGGCAATCGACTTGATCAAAATCTCCTTCCCCGCCCTCGATAATGATTTCTCCTTCCAGCCTTTTAGCTTCTTCCAAATGCGCTCCTTTAACTGCTCAAAGATCACTTTTTTGGACCTACCAACCATCGTCGGTAAACCCAAATAGCGCTCGTGCTTTTCCACCTCCCGAATCCCGAGTTGCGCCTGAATAGCATCCCTCCTCTCCTCATCCACATTCCGGCTGAACGACAATTCCGACTTTGAGAAATTCACCTGTTGTCCCGACGCTTCTCCATAAGTATGGAGGATATCCTTAACTTCTGCACTTTGTTGACAGGTTGCTCTAAAAAAAAGAACGCAATCATCCGCGAAGAATAGATGAGAAACCGACGGAGCCGTGGGGGCAATTCTGATTCCTTGGAGCCGGCCTTGTGTCTCACTGATCCTGAGCATACCGGACAGCCCCTCGGCGCACAAAAGAAATAGGTAAGGCGACATCGGATCTCCTTGTCTCAGCCCCCTCGCCGGGATGAAAAAAGGAGATGGGACTCCTCCTATGAGCACCGAAAACGAGACCGAAGCAACGCATCCCATAACCAGCCTCACCCATTTGTCCTCGAACCCAAACCTTCTCATACAGTGCTCTAGGAAACTCCACTCAACTCGATCATAAGCTTTAGCCATATCCAATTTCAATGCCATATATCTTCTTTTCCCCCCTATTCGAGTCTTCATATAGTGGAACAGTTCAAAAGCGGCTAACACATTATCGGTGATCAATCTGCCGGGGACAAACGCACTCTGGGTAGGTGCAATCAGCTTCCCAAGCACCTTCTTCAGCCTATTTGTGATTACCTTCGAAACAATCTTATATACCACATTACATAGACTGATAGGACGTAAATCTGTCATTTTGCATGGGTCCGACACCTTAGGGATCAAAGTAATAAATGTATGATTCAACCCCTGGGGCATCGGCTTTCCATTCAAAATGTCCAAAGCGCATGTAGTGACATCCTTCCCAACCACATTCCAGCTTTTTTGGTAAAAAAAAGCTGGCATGCCGTCGGGACCCGGTGCTTTTGTGGGGTGCATAGAAAAAAGGGCAGATTTTACCTCTCCCGGAGTGAAGGGACGTAGGAGCTCCTGATTGTCCTCTGCCGATACAATAGGCTCGATCCCTTGAGTAGCCGCGGAAGGATTTGTGCTAGCATTCGACTCAAAAAGTTTATTGAAATAGGCCATTGCAATTTCCGTCATCCCCTCCCTTGATCTCTTCTCAACCCCATCATCATCCACCAGCCGACAAAGCTTGTTCCTCCGTCTCCTCCCCGACGCCTTCTTATGAAAAAAATTGGTATTCCGATCCCCGCATTTGAACTCATTTGCTCGAGCTCGTTGAAACCACATGACTTCCTCCTTTTCCATGAGATTGCGCTCCTGTCTTTCCAGCTCCGTCCTCTCCCGCACTAAACTCCCATCCATCCCATTCCTCGACATCTCGCCCAACCTTGCTCTAATCTTGGCTAGTCTCGACCTTACATTGCCAAACACATGCCTATCCCAATCTCGTAGATCCGTTGCGCACCTCTCAATCTTCCCTAGGATACTCCCATCCACATGTGTTGAGTCGGGGTTAGACCATCCATTATTAATTATCTCCATACAATCCTCGTCCCCTAACCACATAGCCTCAAATCGCAACGGTCTCCCTTCAACCCTGCGATCCTCATCATGATCCATCCCCATCAAACACACTTTGATCGGCAAGTGATCCGATTTGCACCTGATCAGATGATGCACCACTATTGACGGGAACACCTCCAGTAGCTTGTGATTGCCAAAAGCCATATCAATCCTCTCCTGGATAAAAGCCACTCCCTCTCTCCCATTGTCCCAAGTAAAGCGGTTCCCCGTATAAGGTATCTCCCTCAGCTCACACCCTTCTATAACTTCCCTGAACTCCATCAACCTCCTAAAGTCTGGCATGTTTCCCCCTTGTTTGTCCTCTAAGCCCGTATAAAGATTGAAATCACCCACACACAGCCATGCCTCATGAGGGTCCTCGTATAAGCGCTTCATGAGCTCAAAAGTGTGACGCTTTTCTTCCTTTCCCGGCCACCCATATAGCCCCGTCAGCCTCCACTCTGCCTCGTCTCCTACCTTGATCATAGCATCGATGTGATGTCGGGTGTAAGACACAATCGTTATGTTACTCCCCTCTCCCCATAACAAAGCCAATCCACCCGATCTCCCCACACAATCCACCACAAACATGCTCTCATAGCCTAGCTCCCTGCGCACACACTCCATCCTATTCCTGTCACTCTTCGTTTCCATCAAAAACACTACTTTCGGGGCCTCCCTTCTCACCATTTCGGCAAGTTTTGTAACTGCACGGGCCTTCCCCAATCCCCGGCAGTTGTAACTTATGCAATTCATTGGTCTCGGCGGGGGACTCCGTCCCCGGCCGATATAAGTAGATTGTCTTGCTCACTCTTGTCCATCTTCCTTTTCTTCTCCATCACCTCCCCTCCCTCATGTGACCCAGACCCATCCCCCATTATAATATCCTCTTCCCCTCCCACATACTCCCCTTCCTTTCTTTTTACCCCACTTATATTGGCCACTGTACTGATACCGTGACCCATTCCATTGAAATTCCCCTTCCTAGCTGCCTTCTTCCAACCCACTTTAACCAATTTTTCCTTATTCACCTCCCCCTCTCCCATCTCCCTATTGTTGTCTCCCTCATCCTCCTGGCCCATGTCTTGTATTCCCATGATTGAGACATTTTTCACTCCTCCTAGCACCTCAATAGCCTCCTGGCTCATATCCTTTTCAACAACCTCTCTGTTAGCCTCTTCCTCCTCCTTCTCCTCAAGAATTTCAATTAACGTTTTCCTTCGTCCCGTTTTATTTCCTCCATTCTCGCTACCCGTATCTTCCTTCCTTCCTCTGATCTTGTCTAAGACTTTCCTCTCACTCTCCCTATCAGCACTACTTCTTTCCCTTGACGTTCTAATGGGTGACGCCCGCAACCAATCCCCATACTCTTCCTTAAACAACTCATCTTCTCCCCCCCTATCGCACTCCGACTCAACATGCCCCAGCATTCCACAAGCATAACAAAAGTTAGGGAGACGTTCATACCTTATTTCCACCCACATTTTTTTGCCCCCCAAAGTGACCATTATTCCTCTCCGAAGTGGCTTTGTCAGATCCAATATCACCCTCATCCTTATAAAACTGCTGCACGTCAACAACTCGTCCTCGTCCATTTCCAGTATTCCCCCGAAGACGTTGCCCAACTTCTCTACCATCGGCCTTGTGTACGCTGCAATAGGAAGGTCATACAACCTAATCCAAAAAGCAGCCTGATTGAAATTCATCTTGGACACTTGCTCTAACCCTGGCTCCTTCAGAACTAGAAGCGCTCTATCAAAAGACCACGGACCCCCCTTAAGAACCCTCTCTTTATCTTCTTCATCACTGAATTGAAAACTAAACAAGTTTTCCTTGATCTCCCGGAACAGGAAGGCACTTCTCGTCTTCCAGGCCCCCTTCATCGTGGCTTTTAGGGCCTGTCCATTTGGAGCCCTAGCCGACATCACCCTCCCTATCAACGACAGTTTGCTTTGCACTGACCTATCATCCCTAACAGCATCATCCCCATCAAGGAAAACCTCCTCTTCTTCCGTCAGATGTATTCCCTTACCTTTACTCCCCATCCGATTGCAATGACCTATCTCTGTTTGAACCAATGCCAGCACGCAGCCTACCAACGGTGGATCTCGCGCGTAATCGGCGAGAGAAAACCAAGCTCCCGCAGCCCTAGACTGGGGAAGAAGGAAGCGATCGGAGACAACCAGAAAATTGCCGCCGGAAATCGCCTGCTTTGCCCTAGTTTTTCGTAACCGCTTTTAAATTAGCAAATATTTTAAGAAGGTAAACATTATATAAAATATTATATTTTTAAATTTAATACTTATTGTTAATAAATATTAAAATTTTCAAAAAAAATTAATAAAAAATGATATTTTATAATCAACTTCTTATCTATACGTGCTAAAAAGTTCGATAAAAAATATATCATATATTTTAGGTAAGATGGAGTATCAACTTTTTTTAATAAATAATTTCATAATTATTAGTAAAAAGTGTGAAATTATTTAAAAAAATTATTAAAAAAAAGTTGATAACCAAATTATTTTGGGCTTAATAGTGCATTTTTATACCTCACATCTCTCTCTCTCTCTCTCTCTCTCTCTCTCTCTCTCTCTCTCTCTCTCTCTTTCTTGTGTAAGAGCAAGCCCAACAGCATCTCTAAAATAGAAAAAAGTTGAAATTTTAGAGAAAACATGCATTTTTTCACCCCAACAGCTTTTGTAAACCCATTTGTAAAATAGAGAAATGGAAGGAAAGATGGAAAAAATCTCTAAATTTGGAGAAAGAGAAATAATCTCTATAATTTAATGTTTCACTCCTTTCTATATATAAATTTAATGCTTACCCTTCACTTTGGCACCCCTATTCTACATGAATCATCCCTTCCATCTTGTTTTAACCATCAATTATCTATATATTATAAATTTCTGTATTGATTATAGTGTATAATAAATGAAAAAATCTGTAAAATAGAGAAACTGTTGGAGTTGTGGTGGATTTTTTATAGAGATTTTGACATTTTTATCTCTATTTTAGAGATTTTTTACAATAGCTGTTGGGGTTGCTCTAACCGTGTAAATGTATCATCTTTCACAAAGCACATCAGTTGCCACCCACAAAACTCACCCATATCTTCTGTTTATGGGTCACATTTACTATGTAGATATTTTCACAATTTGGAATCGAAGAATTTGGAATTGAAGAACAGAATTAGAAGAAGGAAGAAAACGCCATTAAAACCCACAACCAAAAGCTTCTGAATTGAATTGAGAAAAGGAAAGGGAAGAAGTGAAGTTTGTTACAACGGAATTTAGAATTTATACTAACTGATCACGTGATAGGCACGTGTTGTTTAACTTAACAAAGAACAGATTGAAGCACTCGAGTAAACACTTGACTGAGAATGAAAAAACACTCGGCCGAGTGAGCTTGTGCTGTGTGTATCAACATCCCCCCTCAAACTGGAGGATGGTCTTCAAGATCCATGCCCAGTTTGGAGAGCAATTCCTTGTGATGCACAGCAGGGATGATCTTGGCGAGGACATCTGCAAGTTGATTCTCAGTGGGGAGATAGCTGAGTTGAAGCAATCCTTCCAACACCTTCTCACGAGTAAAATGGCAGTCTATCTCTATGTGCTTTGTTCGTTCGTGGAAAACAGGATTTCTTGCAATCTGGAGGGCTGACTTATTGTCACAATTGAGAGTGACAGGCCTTAGATCAGATTCCCCCAACTCAGACAATAGGTTAACCAACCAAGTTACTTCTGCAGCAGCTTGGCTCATAGCCCTGTACTCAGCCTCAGAGGAACTTCTCGAGACTGTTGGCTGCTTCTTGGACTTCCAAGAGATGGGATTGCTTCCATACAACACCACATAACCAGTGATAGATCTTCTTGAAATGGGACAAGAAGCCTAGTCACTATCTGAGAAAGCTTGTAGTTTGATAGAGGTGCCTTTCTGTAATCTGATCCCATAGTTCAGTGTGCCTTTGACATATCTGATAAGATGATGTAGAGCATCTAGATGAGTGTTGTCTGGAGCTTGTAAAAATTGACTTAGAACCTGTATAGAGAAAGAGATATCTGGACGGGTATTGGTTAAGTAACTCAACTTTCCAACTAAACTTCTATAGACAGTGGGATCAGATATTAAAGCATTATGATCAGAAGAATGTAATTTGAAATTAATAGGGAGTGGAGTGACACAGGTCTTGTTATCCTCCAATTTTGCTTCCTTGATGATCTCTGAACAGAATTTCCTTTGGCTCAACACAATGCAGTCATTTTTGTGTGTAACTTGGATGCCCAGAAAATAGTTGAGTCTTCCTAGATCTTTTATTTTGAAGAGATCATGTAGATGCTCCTTCAGAGCTGTAACTTGACTAACATCTGAGCCTGTAAGTATAATATCATCTACATAGACAGCAGCTATTGTCAAATGACCATTTTTATGTGAAAGGAATAAAGATGGATCATATTTGGACTGAGTAAAACCAAATTCTAGCAATGTAATGTAAAGCTTACTAAACCATTGCCTTGCAGCCTGTTTCAACCCATATAATGATTTTTTCAAAAGACAAACCTTATTGGATGGGTTTGAAACACCTTGAGGCATAGTCATATACACTTCTTCATGGAGATCTCCATGAAGAAATGCATTGTTGACATCCAGTTGGAATAAGTCCCAACCTTTGTTTAAAGCAATAGAGAGTATAACTCTTACAGTAGATAACTTTACCACTGGTGAGAAGGTTTCATCATAATCAATTCCATATTGCTGTGTGTATCCTTTTGCTACAAGTCGAGCTTTGTATCTTTCAATGGATCCATCTGCTTTGAGTTTAATCTTGTACACCCATTTGCATCCAATAGGTTGCTTGCCTGCAGGAAGATCAACTAAAATCCAAGTCTTGTTAGATTGAAGAGCATCAATTTCTTTATCCATTGCCTCAACTCATTTGGGGTCTTTAGATGCTTTTGTGAAAGACTTAGGTTCAATTAAGGTATCTGTGCAAGATGATGTAGCTGAAAGACATAAAAAGGAGTCAGTGAAACCAGATAAAAGTGGAAATTGTTCCTGGTGAGAGCCAAAATTGCATATGTAATTCTGTAGGTGAGCAGGTGCCCTGACAGTCCTCGTTGACCTCCTTAATACCTGTGGAATTTCTGGAATAGGAGGAGCATTTGGCATTTGATGTTGATCAAGGACACCATCAGTACCATCAGTACCTAGAGTATCATGTGGAACAATATTCTCTGCAGTAATCTCAGCATTAGGAAAGAAAATATGCTCAGGCAATTCAGTAGTGATGTTAGGAAGTGGTAAATGTGTGTCAAAGTTGATTTTGTGCAATGGGAACTGATGTTCATGGAACTTGACATCTCTAGATACAAAAATTTTGTGAGATGTCAAATCTAACACCTTATACCCTTTTTGCCCGTGTGGATATCCAATAAACACACAAGGTGAACTTCTAGGATCAAATTTTGATCTATCAGATTTTAAAGTACTTACAAAACACAAACAACCAAATGACCTTAAAGCTGAATAATCAGGAGATGTATTGAATAAAATATCATAAGGAGTCCTGAACTGAAGAGATGTCAAAGGAAACCTGTTAATGAGATGAGTTGCGGTTAGAAGGCATTCTCCCCAATATTTGACTGGAAGCTTGGATTGGAATAAGAGAGCTCTAGCTGTCTCTAATAGATGCTTGTGCTTGCGTTCAACCACCCCATTCTGTTGAGGAGTATACACACATGTGGTTTGATGATGAATTCCTTTCTCTGAGTAAAATTGTTGAGCTTCAAAACTGCAAAACTCACTCTCATTGTCTGTCCTTATGATCTTAACAGTAGCATTGAATTGAGTCAAAACAAACTGACAAAAAGTTTTTAATATAGAAAACACAGTACCCTTAGCAGCAACAAGGTGAGTCCAAGTTGCTCGTGAGAAATCATCCACAATAGTAAGGAAATACTTAAAGCCATTATGAGTTGGAACCTTATAAGGTCCCCATATATCCACATGTAACAACTCAAAACAATGCAATGACTTTATTGAACTAACAGGAAAAGAGTTCATGTGCTGTCTAGCACGAGGACAAACATGACATACATGAGGTTTAGAATTCCTAGTTAGATCCTTAAGAAAACTGAAATGAAACATTTGATCAAATGGAACATGTCCCAATCTGCAGTGCCACGTCTCCAGAGAAACTGCACTTAAGGCATGAGAACTATACAAATTTCCAGCAAGATCATCATTCACAGCTGAAGACAAGATTCTAGAAGCAGTTCTATCAACATTGTCATGACTGGAATCCATAGAAGTCAAGTAGAGTCCATTGGACACCTCACCAAGCACCTGTGGCTTGTTCATGGAAGGGTCCTGGATTAGACAACAAGATGGTGTAAACAACATGTATGCATTTAGATCATGAACAAACTTCCTAACAGACAACAAGTTATAGGCAAAATCAGGAACATGCAATACATCATGAAGCACAATTTTGTTTTGCAAAAGAATAGAACCAGTCTGACAGATTTTAGATTGATGACCATTTGGGATAGTGATATAACTGGGTAAATTAAAAACTTTATAAGAACTGAACATGGAAAGGTTAGGACAAATGTGATGTGTGGCACCACTATCTATCACCCAGTTATACACACTACCTTGTACACCAAAACAAAAATTGTTACCTGCTAACACATTACTGTCTTCACCACTGCTTTGCTTACTCAAGAAGGCCAAGATTTGATCATACTGCCCCTTTGTTAAAGCTGGAGCTGTAGCAGACTCAGTAGCTTCATCCATAGACACATTGGCAGCAAATCTTTTTTATTTTTCTCCTTTGAAGTTTGGTGGATAACCGTGGATCTTGAAGCATCTGCTAATTGAATGACCAGCCACCTTGCAGTGGTCAAAGAAATAGTTTCCTTTAGGCTTTGGTCCATTCTGATTGTTGGACTGATTTCCAGAAGAGCCATATGATTGAGAACCCTGATTTCCTGACTGAGAGCCTCCCTTTTGCCCATTGAAACGAGAAAACTGACCACCATTGTTACCATTATTCTGGTTATTCCTCTGGAAAGCATTGAATGCAGCTGCATTTTCATTGATTGAACTGGCATTGTTCAATCCTCTCTGACTTTCTTCGTCAAGAAGCATCTGATAAACCTCCCCCATAGTAGGAGTAGGTTTCATACACAGAATATTTGTTCGAATACCATTGTAGGAATCAGGCAATCCCACAAGAAACTGAATTACTTGCTGGTTTGCAAGCAATTTAGACACAGTATTGACAGAACCACAAGCGGTACAGGTGGGCATATCGACAAGATTTAAGTACTCATCCCATAGCTTCTTGAATTTTGTAAAGTACGAAGAAATTTAAGAACCACTTAAAGAAATGTTGAATAATTCCTTCTGTACCTGATAGAGCCGTGTGCAATTAGGAGATCCAAATCTCAATTTGAGCTCTACCCACATCTCACGCGCAGTCTTGAAATAGATGAGAGTTTCAGCGATTTCCTTTTCGACGGAATGAAGAATCCAGACGACAACCATTCCATTACACCTCTTCCATTGAGGATACTGCGGAGACTCAAGATCTGGAATCGGATAGCTACCATCGACAAGCGCCATCTTGTTCTTTGCAACCAATGAAACCTCCACAGCTCGGCTCCAATGGTTGTAGTTTGTCTCGCTCAGCAATTGCGTAGACAGGTTATAGCTTGGGTGATCCGAATGATGCAGGTACAGCACATCATTCGGATTTTGTTGATTTGCTTCGTTTTGACGATTGACTTCGTTTGGATTTTGAGGATCCATTCTTCAATCAAGAATTGGATTTGCGGAAATCGATTTTTTTTCGAGCGAAAATTGGACGATTGCCTCTCTCAATATCGACAATCAGAAAGACCGAGAATGGAGCTACAGAAGCTCTGATACCATTTCACAATTTGGAATCGAAGAATTTGGAATTGAAGAACAGAATTAGAAGAAGGAAGAAAACGCCATTAAAACCCACAACCAAAAGCTTCTGAATTGAATTGAGAAAAGGAAAGGGAAGAAGTGAAGTTTGTTACAACGGAATTTAGAATTTATACTAACTGATCACGTGATAGGCACGTGTTGTTTAACTTAACAAAGAACAGATTGAAGCACTCGAGTAAACACTTGACTGAGAATGAAAAAACACTCGGCCGAGTGAGCTTGTGCTGTGTGTATCAACAGATATGATATATATGATGCTATATATATAATTACTAAAAGGTTTAGTTTCAGTGGTTCATATTGATATTATGTAATTTATGTTCATATAATGTGGGTAGATATACAAGGTGCCATCCTAACCCATCTGTAGCGCATTTAAATTCAGATCGCCGCCTTTAAAGTTTAATTAATATGGCTGGTTTAGAGCAGGGTCATTATGTACTTGATCTCAGCTAATCACACTTTTAATTTGTAGTAATTAAGTGCTAATTAATTTTATGTTAAATATACAAGGAAAGTGGCAACCATATATAGAATTTCCTTCAAAGGTGTAATCTTTGTTTCGTGGATTTTTTTTTATGTATAATTAAAATCATGACGAAATAATTATAAAATGTGGTTTAAATAAGATTAAATTAAGGACTTTTTTTTTTTTTTTTTTTACTATTTTAGTATTTTTACTATGAACTTTTTTTATTCTTTTTTAACAAATGATATTAAACTAAGCATGCAATAAGCATTCTCAAACAAATTAATCTCTCTATATATAGGTGAAGATTCTAATGAAATAGAAGATATGGTATAAAGAAGCCAGGGAAGATTATAGTGAAACAGGAGATACGGTATAAAGAAGTCATGGAAGATTTTAGTGATCGAAACAGAAGATACGGTATAAAGAAGTCATGGAAGTCAAGATAAAAATATATACTATCATCCATATTAATTAATTAAACTTTACAGTATAACTAAATTAATGGACATTACACATAAGAATTAAAATGGTTGCACATGATACAATTCAAGTGGCCGTGATGCAATTGAAGATACCTACGTACGTACTTAATTAAGCAGCTAAGTACAGTAATTAAAACCACTCTAATGAATCTGAAACAGTATTTAGAATTCAATAAACTGACAGTGGTGCAATCACAGTCTAATACAGGCAAATCTATGTCAGAATCTTAATTTCGGAATCTTTTGCTTCATTTCCAGAACAAGCAAGCATTCACCTCTTCCAATTAATTAAGAAAAATATAGTCACTAGTTAAAGCATTCAATTAAAGTAGTTACTCTCTGCCACTCCGATCCAAAATATAAGTCATTTAACTTTTAAACATATATTTTAAAGAGTTAAAGATTATATAAAATATTAATTTTTAAAAAAAAATTCCAATTTGGTCGTGTGTACATGGCGCTTGTGCGCTAGTAGTCTAACACATAAGCCGAGTGATGTTTCATTCTAAAACCAATTGACTATAGGAGGAGCTAGTAACCCACTAACTTATATGCGTTAAGACTTGTTTGTTCATATTAGCAATGTGTGACTCTTTGGTCTCTTCACATTCTCTCAACACTTACCCATATTACTAAAATAGATATTTTATTATAGTTTTTAGCTTGTTAAAATACGTGTTAAAAATTTAAACGAGTTCTATTTTGAGTCAGAGCGTATTTCTTTTAGTATAATTTATGTAAATATATAAGATTGAAAAAAAAACTAAGAAATAAGGTTTTATTTTTAGTGGTGGGTTGAGAGAATGAGATGTGATCGAAAAGATCAAAAGAGTCCCACATCGACAATATGAACAAAGAAGCCTTAGTATATAAATTAGTGGGTTACTCCTCCTAATGCCAATTGGTTTTAGGATGGAACCCCGCTCGGCTTATGTGTTAGGCTATTAGCGCACGGGCGCACACGTGTCCACATGTACAACCCCTGATCCCGAATTACAACGGACTTCAGTATGGTGGGTTTGCTTATAAGTGGAGGTGAGAGGGGCCTAAATGAGCAAACACTAGGTGATCGATCCTTATAGTGTGTGTATGACGTCTGATACGTACTTTGTTGGCAACTTATCACCCACTAAGATAAGTGCATTAATTAAATTAAATACCTAATTTCCAATTAGCTTGCTAGCTAGCTTTATTTATATAATAAATCATATGGAATTATGAGTGGTTTATGTTGGGGACCAATGTTTTTCATTTGGATCTTATTGGGTCTTTGTTGTCTTAACTGAATGCATTTAGCTACTAAAACTAACTACCCTCTTGACATAGCTTCAAACAAAACCAGACACAAAAATGTATATACTGAAACAAGTTGACGAGATTTTACCTCAAAACCAATTAACGACGAAAAATTTATTCAATGATCTTATATATTGTTCTATATTTTTTTATAAGCTTTTGACGTATAATAAACCACATATTCTCAGTCGAAATCACAATGACAAAAATTTAAGTCATTATGTAAAGATTCATTTACCTGTATTAAATTTACAGTATTTCTATTCGATGTATGATAAATTTATATTCTCAACATGCAGAAACACAACCTAACTCTAACCATATCGCAATCTTCCAATAGAAACTTATGAACTAGGGCGCGCGAAAAATTCTTGGTAATGTGAGAGAGTTCCATCTCAACTTCATGGTCTATGACATGTTATTTGAGCTGAAATAGCCGAGTATATATTGTCTTTTCATATTTTGTTCATTTATGATACGAACAAGGTAGAGCCGAGTCTAAATTTTTACTCGAGCTTAAAAATGTGCACATACTTGGTTCGTTTAGAAAATGAACAAGCTCGAGCCGAGTTTTTTTCGAGTTTTAATCAGTTCTACTTGCTCATTAATATATTAATTAGTATGAAAACCCAAATGATTGAAAGAGGGCCATAGGGAGTATGTAATGCCAAAATGTACCCTAAAAATTAAACCTTTTAAAGGGCAGGAATATTGGTTTTAAAGTAAGTGCCCTTAAGAATGGGACTTTAGTCTTTAGGACAAGGTATGATCTAGCACCATCCCCTGATATATGGACCCCTGAGGCCCTGACTATCTTTTTTGACTGTTAATACTATACAGAAAATGCACTTGATGTTGTCACATTCACCCTCCCTTATATATTAGATCGGTGACCCTTCCTTTCCGTAGGAGCCAGACCTTGTCAACGCTGCGCAATAACTGTTAAATTACGGTGGGTCATATACGACGTGGGGATTACGCACGTTAAGCGCACACACGCAAACCAAGCAGAGCGCACAAGTCGAGTGAAATTCTATCATAAAACAAATTGGTTTTTCTATGAGTTTATATCTGTCGGTGTTTGGACCACTAGGAAACATTATCTCGATGTCGTCGGAGAATGAGTATGTACAATTTGAATTTGGCCCCCCGACCTTGCTCCGGCGGAACAAACTGAGAATGTTGTTGTTGTTGTATCTATCAAAAAGTGTGCTACTTTTAATTTTTAATTTGGTATTTTGGCCGCCTAGTCGATCTATGTCATATTTGCATCTTTTTCAAACAATGGGTTCCAAAATGAACATTCCTATGTGGTTCATTTCCTTGCAAAGTCATTTATTGATTTCTATTTCTAGGGTCGTGTATGTATAGACATAAATACTTAGGATTTAATTCTATTCTTTAGCTTATACTCCTTATTATATATATTTATTTATAATCGATGTGGGATATTTTCTAATCCAAAACCGAATGTATATATATAATAAAGTCATATGCACTAGACGAATGCGAATATCATGAATATGGTATGCGATTGGCTTTGCCTTTATGTTGAAAATTAAGAATGTTGTCTAAGAATTGTAAAGATCCAATCAGAAATAGATTTTATGGAAAGTAGCTTAATTAGTTGAAGTATCATAGGATATCTATACAAATTAGAGTATAATTAATTTGCACAAAGTCATGTTCCTTATCAGGTTAATTATATTAATTAAGAAATGGAAGCAAGTTTTCTAAGTAGATTTGAAATTTTCTTCTGCCCCACCAATCTCCTACTCAGTTTTGCACTATCTATATATATCATTGATTCAATTCATTACTATAAAAAATAATAATTTGAAACCATTTTCTACATTGAGGTGTAATGAAAGATGATTACCATTATACCATGGGACATGGGTATATATGGCTCAAAATTGTGTTTAAAAAAAGGCGAAATTGGGTAGTTATACTCAATTCAAGTTTTCTTTTAGTAGATGTACCCTTGTAGATTCTCTTTTGATTATGACAGATTTGCCCTTGATTTGTTTGTAACTAATAAATCTATTGACGCTCAAGCGGTTTCCATCAACGCTCATTTTTTCCATTCCTCTCTTCCAAAAGCTACGCTCATCCCTCATTCCATCTTACTTGAAGTACGGTGATTGCGAAGATATTGAAGGTTGGTAAATTTGATTTTTATGTTTATTTGATTGTTATTGTAACTTCCATGATTTGAGAACCCTAATTCAACCACGGGAGTTACCGTCCGACACGGACGCAAAAACTCGCCATCAATGTTTATGATTTTCAAAAAAACGACGATGCAGAGCAGATGAAAGAGCAAAAGATTTAGGGTCGATGGAAGATTTAGGGAATAGATATCTTATCTACGGTTATTGTCTTCGATTATGGTTAGGTAGGGATAATAATTTAGGTTACAATAATCGTTATCTATTTTTACAAGAATTGTATGCTACTTCTTCGATACCCGTGTTTACCAGGATTCGGTCAGGAAATCATTCATTATTACAATAATTGTATGATATTGTAGTTGGTTATATTAATGGGTACAAGAATTCGTTCCTTACAATAAATCATTACTAACAAGAATTATATGCTACTTTAGTTTGTTAGAGTGATTTCTTGTAATACAACTCTACGAGACAAATGTGGGTATAGTAATGGTGAGAAGATTTCATTCACTACAAGAATTGATCATTACATGTAATCATTTATTACAATAATTGTATGCTATTGTAGTTGGTTATAGTAATGAGTACAAGAATCCGTTCATTATAGTAAATCAATAATTACAAGAATTGTATGCTACTTTAGTGAGTTACAGTGATTTCTTGTGATAATTTGGAAGACAAATGTGGGTATTGTAATGGGTAAAAGAGTTCATTCATTACAGGAATTGATTACATGAATAGTAATGTATTACATGAGTATGATTTCTTGTAGGGAACTCATGATATTGTATTACATGAATATTATCGTATTACATGAATGATTAATGTAATGTTTACCTTTATTGTAATATATATTGGAAAGGATGGATGCCATTGTTCTTACCGTATACTACAATGGACATTGGGAGTTGGAAGATGATACTTGGCAATTCAATGGAGTACATGAATCTAAAGCAATTATTTTAAAGTTGGATACAAGTTATGAAGATCTAGTTCGAATAATTGTCGAAAGATTCAAAGTTGATAAACGATTGTAATCAATTAATTTAGAGAGTAACGTATTACCTGTAACCTAGAAAATTGTTGAAGTTGTACCCTAGAAAATTCTCCTTTGATAATCCGTCTACAGTAATCTAACTGATTAGTATTAAAAAGGATAAAAGCTTGTTAAATATCTCTATCACCAATCTTTTAAAAAAAGGATTAAAAAAAATAGGATAAAATCTGATTTGTTAACAATATCTTCCTCATCAATATTCTAAAAAATGATAAAAATTGAAAAAGGTAGAAATTAATTATAAGGGTAAATATGTAATATCCACCTTTAAAAAAATACAATTACCAAAACCAAAATTGAGGGGGTACAATTAGTTAAACAAAACTTGAAAAGAGTACACTACGTCCAATTTTCTCTTAAAAAAAACTGTGTATGGGGCTAGTTAGAATGGGTTTTTTTTAATTAAAAATTGTGTTTTAAAAAAAAAAGATACTTGTGATGGTTTTTTTTTTGGTGTTTTTAGTCTTTTTTTAAAATTACCATAATACCCCTAATAATAATCAAATAAATACCACTTTTACAAATAAACTCTTTTACGCCCCATACGGAGTTTATTTTATTTAATAATCTTTCAACCTTTATTTTATACAATTTTTCGATTTCAACTCGTTTATAATTTTAGTTATTTTTTCTACCTCGCCCCATACGTACCCCATATCAATATACTTACAACCTCACATTTACTGTATCGGATTTTCTATCTTATGCCCTAGAAGCATAATTGAAAGTAGGATCTGATGGTTATACACCATTTTCTTATGTAATAAAGTAGGATCTGATGGTTATACACCATTTTCTTATGTAATAAAGTAGGATCTGATGGTTATACACCATTTTCTCGAATTAGTCGAGAAGGTGTTTCTGAAGGATATGGAAGTAGGGCTGTCCTACTTCCATGCTCACAACTTGTAAGGATATAGTGTTGGCCTATGTTATTTCGTGCTAAAGACTAATAATAGACTATGCAAGATGCAAGCAGGAAGAACAGATTGGACAGATTCTCTGATCCACTTCCATGCCCACAACTTGTAAGGATAAGTGCATTATTAATTCTTTATTTTATATCCTTTTTAGATATATTGCACATTTCAATAATATGTTCTACCAAGTGCTATGTTTTTTTTTTTAACATGTAAAAAAAAAATATCTCTATTCTACACATTCAACTAATATTGTTGTCAAAAGAAACAACCTCCTTTAACTAAAGCTAAAATGGAAAAGTACTAATGCTATGTTATTTTTGTGCACCATTCACCTGTGGATGACAATCATGCCATTTTTGGTAAAAAAAATTCTTTATAAAAAAGCACACACCATTGTAAATTGCAAATGAAAAGATGAATCTATATAATAGTGTTACCAATCAACATAAAGGTGAAGAAAATGATGCTCGAATCGTCTTTAACGTTACCTTCGCTTAATGATATGTACGTAGCATCAAAGTTCATCTCACCACAATCTTAGATGCATTTCGGTAATTCGATTGATACTAAAACAAGCATTGATCCTTATACAGAATGCGTGCGAAATCGCGCAGGAAATTCATCAATCTAGTCAAGAATCAATAGATGTAAAGGAATATATGTCACTTGTATGTAAAGTGAACAAGTGATGGACCCAAAACCAATTCAAGTGTGAGGGTCTATTTAATTACGTCCATTTGCAAAAACTAAAGGTCCACAATACTAAAAGCAACCAATCATCCACACTCGGGTTGATGAATCTGTCATCAACCCGAGTGTGGCTCACTGTAGCGGCGTCATTGTAGATTAGATCCTAATAGTTTGAGGCACTAAAAGGTGAGGAATGGGGATCATGAATCTTGGCATCAAATGGATCTATTGTTTTACATTAACCAATCAGTATCATTAATGTAAGTCAATGAAGCGCATAAATCAGACAAAATCATATGGAAAGGAACTGCACATTGTTGATTTCAAAAGGTTGTAAATCAATTAGATCACAAATATGTGGACATGCTCAAGATGCATACAATGACGTGAATTTGCCATTTTCGTGCCTAAGCTTTTCTTTCCTTTAATGTTAATTTGGTGTAAGATGTTTCGTATTCGTTTCGGCTTTCGGTATGTGTTAGAAAACAAGAGAGTTCAACAAAACCATAAGCAACTTCTGTATCATTTTATATGTGTGTGTCTATATATATATATATATATATGCAAGATGCTTGATTGATTTTCAGGGGGAATTGGAACCTATTGGATCATATAAGCCCAACCATACATGAAAATTGTGTCATTGTCAAATGTAGCAGCAACTGAAATTATATGATCACGATGTGTTGGCTGTTATTTGAGTCGAACAAGCTGAGCTTTGATATGCTCGTGCTCAGTTCATTTGTAATCGAGTAGAGTTCAAGTCAAACTTGTACTCAAATTCTTCTTACGAGTTTTCTACGAGCTTGCGCTTTTTTTTTTCGAGTCAAGCTCAAGCTCGTTTGAGTTCGATTACAAGCCAAAATGCGTACACATGACTCCATTTTGTGCTAAAAAAAGCGAGCAATATGAAATTCTATGGGCCATTTCAAGTGGCCCATTGGGCTTATAGAATGGAGATGACATGGTTCAGTTGGGCCATCATCATAGGCCCAAGTTTTTGGTTATCTGCCTTAGAAGCAATTTCACCCAAACGGTGCGAAAGATCACACATTGTACTCACCAAGCTACCAGGATATGAGAATTTGTAAAAAAATAAAATAAAATAAAAATCCCATTTGGGTGTTTTCTTAACTATGCAGGCTATGATCTCTGCACTCTCCACGCCCTTGACACTCATGGCGCGTCTTAGTTCCCTTTCGAGGGTAGTTAGAAGTGTTGGTTTTATGTAATTTTACCCCAATTTTTATTTTTTTTTATCCTTTCCAGTTCAAGTGGGTTTAGCCCACCCTATATCTGGATCGGGTTACTGTAGGCTCATCTAAGGGGTTGACCCTTCCACTCATTGGATGTAGCCCCATAACTACTACACCAACTTGTGATTCAACTTGTGATTGGTTCCCAATTTTATTTTCTAATTAGACCTTGTGCATTTGTGCTTCATCACCCAATGAGTCAGCACATTATTTTCTGTTAAATTACCTGTGAAAAAGTTTGCTTACACACATGCCGTTCGGTATACGGCAGGAAATTCATCCATATTTCATAATAAAGAAACTCATAGTCTTTAATTTAAGCATCACAATTTGGGGGAAAACACAGAAAGTCGTAGCATTAAGCAAATTAAATAAAATTCAGTCAAATCCCCCAAAATTTATAGGAATTGGCCAGCTAAAGAAATTGCAAAGACTTATAAACAACCAATCGGTTGATTTTGCTATAAACAAATATAAGCAGTAATCAACCACCACGCTATATAAAATTCAACCCATTTACACTCAAATCCCCATCTCTCTCTGTAAATCGCAACCCCAATTGAAAGAGAGTAAAAAAGACAAGATCTTGATTGCGTTCAAGTAGCAATTAAGCCATGTCTGATGTGGTGAGTGAAGCTTGGGGGAAGTACCTCTTGCAGCTTAAACTTCACCCTCTCAGAACTAAGGTATATTTTAATTTTGCTTTTAATCTTTTTGTTCCTAATCAGATTAGGGAAAATGGGGTTTGATTGGGGTTTCTTTGGATGAATCAGGCAATCACAGGTGGGGTTCTTGCTGGCTGCAGTGATTTTGCTGCCCAGAAGATCTCTGGTGTCAAACGGATTCAACTCAGGAGATTGTTCCTCGTCATGGTAAACTCTTGATTTTTCTTTTAAGGTTTTTTTCTCATTGATTTCTGATTTTCTATCATTGATGTTGAATTTTTTGTTTTTATTTTTCTTTTGTTGATGGAAATCTGAGTGACCCTTTGTGTTGTGTATACTCAATATGAGTAAAACTAGCTTTGATCAACTTGATGGCTGAAATTCCCAATACAGAAGCTAAGCTCTATTCGAGTAGGGCTTCTGTATTGGGAATTTCAGCTATTGAATTACATTTATGAAAATAGTGCATCGGGTAGGCCAAATTGTGGGGATAAAGCGCTAGCTCTATCGCATATTCGCATGTTTTAAAAGTGTTTCATACGAAGGCTCCGAATGACTTGAATGATAACTGACCTTTTCGAATAGTTGGTTTCTTTGTCTTGGACCACTTATGTTGTCTCTTTGTACATGTTGGTTTAAACTCATGGAATAGATCTATGCTTTTGTAGCTATATGGTCTATTGTACTCGTCGCCATTGGGTCACTTTTACCACAAGTTGATGGATAGAGTTTTCAAAGGGAAGCAAGGCAACGAAACCGTAGCCAAGAAGGTAACGAATACTTATGGTTTGCAACCTCTTCGAATCATCGCTTTAGGGCTCTATATATAACTATGAATTATACACAAACTTTAGGTCTTGCTGGAGCAACTGACAATCTCTCCTTGGAACAACATGTTCTTCATGATGTACTATGGTTTGATCATCGAAGGTAATGTACTAATGTGTGTCATTGGGCTACTCTTTCTATTGTCAATTGGTTTTAGGATGGAACATCACTGGTCTTATGTGTCCAAACCTTTGCAGGAAGATCATGGCTAGCAGTGTCAAGCAAGGTCCGAAAAGACTACCCTACCGTGCAATTGACTGCCTGGAAAGTAAGTTTGATTGCGTGTTTGTTCCGTTGGATTGATCAAATCTTATGTCTATGGATTGTTGTGATGATGTGCATATATTGTGCAGTTTTGGCCTATAGTTAACTGGATCAACTACCAGTACATGCCACTGCAACTCCGAGTTCTCTTCCATAGTCTCATTGCCTCTTGCTGGTTAGTTATATACATTGCGACGCGATGAATATTGCTTTGTTTTGTGTTTAGATGCACTGATTGATTGTTTTGTATGGTGTTCAGGGCGATCTTCCTGAACCTGAAAGCGAGATCTTCTGCAGTGAAGAAGGAGTGAGATTGCGAATCAGGATTCGAGGGGATGGTCATGAAGAGCTTGCAGTGTTAGCTTCAAGTTTAACTGAAAAAAATACTTAACAAATCATATAGAAAACCCCCTTTTTTAGTGTGATCTCATGATGTTCTTCAATGCTGTTGTTTCATAGTGTTCTTGGATGGTTTTTAGAGTTTTAGTTTATGAAATTATGGATTTAAAATCTTTCGAATTTCGCTTTGGTGTTCATGATTTTATTTTTATTTTTTTCAAAATCCGAAAATCCTCAAGTTATATTTTTAAATTATTTAATGAACTGTATATGTGTTTTACCAAAAAAAAAACTTAACCAATGACTTGCAAAAGTACCTATAGCACCTAAAAAAATGGATATAACTTTCAAAAAATCGAGGGAAAAAAAAAGTCCGACTCGATCTTATTTATTTACTAAACGAATTGAATCTAAATAAACAATACTCAACTCGTTCAGCTCAAATAACGATCCTAATCATAATCAAGTGTCAATCCGGTGGACTTAGGAGTTAGGATATGGTTGGGACAATGTATTAATTAGTCTTTAAGAGTAAAAGTCTCTTAAAGGAATTTATAACACCTCAACTTTAGACTTTAGAGTTACTATGATCGTTTCCATAATATTGCCAATATTATGGAAAGAGCCAATTGATGTGATGTGTGGTGGACGAAACGTAGCGTTTTGAATGGGAAAAATAGAGAGAATAAATCTTACAAAAAAAAAGGGAAAATTGCAAAAAATAGCCTAACCTTTAGGAGTAGTTGCGCTTAATAGCATGAACTATAAAAAATGCAGAAAATAGCCTCAAGTATTTAACTAGTTGCGGAAAATAGCCTCAAGCTACATTAAAATTCAAATAATTATCTTTAAATTCAAATTAATGATAAAAAAGTCTTAAGTTTTCATTAAATTCAAATTAATTACAAACCTTCTCCAAAACAATTTTTATTTAAAAAAATAATCATTTCTTATATAAAAAAAGGCCTAAATAATTTTTATTCCTAAAATCTACCACTTCTCATAAATTTTTGTTCTCACTAATTCATTATTAGCTAAATTCATCATTAAATTAATTACAAAAACTACCTTATACTACCATATAAATTGTGTAAATAAATAAATTTTAAAAAAAATCTAAGTAATTGTGAATAGAAGTTATTAGATCAATTGTAAATAGAAGCTTAAGTATTTATTTACTTTTAATGATATGTAAATAATATAATTAATTTTTTAGAATAATAAATTTAAATTATATTTATATGGTTTGAGATAGTTTTTATAATTAATTTAGCTATGAGTTTAGATAACAACAATTAAGTGTAACCTTTTTTTTATATAAGAAGTGATGATTTTTTTAAATAAAAAATGTTTTGGAGAAGGTTTGTAATTAATTTGAATTTAATGACAACTTAAGACTTTTTTTTTATCATTAATTTGAATTTAAAAGTAATTATTTGAATTTTAATGTAGCTTGAGGCTATTTTCCGCAACCAGTTAAATACTTGAGGCTATTTTCTGCATTTTTGATAGTTCAAGCTATTGAGCGCAACTACCCCTAAAGGTTAGACTATTTTTTGCAATTTTACCAAAAAAAAAGGGTAGAGATTCTTTTATGCAAAGAACAAGTTTCGTGCCTAACACTTTATTTTTGAGAGTACTAAAAAGGCAAATGGTTAAAGAAAAAGAAAAAGTGCATGCTGTAAAAGTCTATCAAACATTTGAAGAATATTTATGGATTATTTGATTTTTGGATCATATTCTCCGTACACCTTGTTATATATTCTTATTTATCTAGTAGGATTTAGGAAGCAAATTAATTAAATTCCTTTTTTAGAACGAAAATCAATGAGCTATAATTAATCTTTTACTATTTTTATTAAAAATATAAATCTTTATATAATTTAACAAGTAATATAAATTAATTAAAATGAGTGAGGTTCTAAAAATCGTATCTATGCGCTAGGCGCGAGAGAGCACCTAGAAATTTTTAACTCTAGGTGGGTCTGTAGGCAGAAATTCACCTAGATATCGCTTAGGCCCGTCTAATCTAACGATTAATTAGTTTTAGTTTTTAAGTAGATAATTAGTTGACTTAGGGGTTTTTTAATCTGCAACCCCGACCCTAAGTTATGATATATTTACTTTTAAGTCGTGGATTTTAGAAGGTTTAAAGTCGTCAGTCGGATGCGTACTTTAGAATTTATTTACTTTAGTGTTAATTAAACACTACAAATTAGGGTTTATGAGTGATAATATTATAGATTATTATTCAATTATATGAAATATTAATATATGTTATATGTTAAAATATAAGAAATTATAATTAAGTTTGATCGAATTCTGTCTAGACGCCGCTTAGGCACCCACCTAACCATCTAGGACCTTAAAAAAACATGATTTAATGATCGAATCATAAATTTGAAAACTATATATTAAAAAAAAACACCCATAAATTTGGTTTTAATCTAGTTTTCTTTAGTTGATGAAAGCATAAATTAAGAGCGTAAAGTAGACATAAGTGTAGACTAAAGAAAATGGGTAAGACTGCATGTGAACGTCTCTCAACTACCAATAGGCATATTGAATATTTATGCATGATAGACTTCCATGTGATATATGCATTATCCAAGCTAGCAATTTTGTTAACACTTTTTCCTTTTTATTATTAATCAATCATAAAAAAGAGACATGGTTCCAATTTGATCAGGGAAGCTAATACTGTAGCCGATAGTTAGGATTGCACGGCTGGCTTACATACAGTATCCTCTAACGGTTAGAAAAACATTATTAAAAATGTCTAAAATCATTTAAATTTGAAAAATCTGTCTAAATGTAACCTCTAACGATTAGAAAAACCGTTTTAATAAAGGGTAACCATTGCACACTTCGTGTTTCCTAGTGTGTCATATTTCCCGACTCTCGTTTTCCGTATTATTTGACAATTGGGAGAGTTGTTCATATTGGTGTTAAAGAGTGGTGAAGTTTTATCGTTGATGCTCTTACAACATAAGTTGTTGTAGTTGTTCGACTGGGTCTATAGAGTGAGTCCACATTGAGGAAGAGAGGTTGAGCCTGATGTGGTGACTGGTAGAGCCATTGGGGGATTGAATTAATCATCTCAGATGTCTATGTCTATCTTCTTCATTTCAAGGATCGAAGCGCAAACTGATCAAATCTTCCGAGCAGTCAATTCAATCACAAATAAGATTAATTGCGCTTCTTCGGCATTGTTTCCCATCGATTAATGTTGGTGCTTACTACCCTCATCAGAAATGATGCTATTGGTTGACGTAGTCAATCCCCCGAAAAAAAACTTGTACAATATAAAAAGCAACCTATTATAATAGCTAGGCTTAAAAGACACTCAATTCCAGCCCCTTCTTGATTCATCTACATGATTTCCATTGATGATGATTATAATGATACGATTATCATGTGTACATCATCATGCATGGATACATCATACATAACTAATCGCAATAAGCTCAATATCAATGGTATACATGTACAAAAACACTGAAAGAAAAATCCAATAACAATCAACGATTACAACAACACATATATGATATACAGAGTCTAAGTTGGTTGAGACTCATGATCAAATGTGGTGTGTATGGACTCACATATGCTACAGGCCCAATAATATATTAGTCCGGTGAGATTTCATGCTAAAACTACTTATAGTTCATCGGCTTATATACTTAATTTGTATTATTCACATTTTTAATGTCCCAACTTTATATAACACATTTTTCAGATGTCATATATATAGTTGTAAATACCAAATGTTCAACCCATTGTACCACCAAAACCCCTCCCGGTAGCTACGTACCCAATTCATTGGCTCATCCAGCTGGCCAATGTATATATTAATTCATGTTGCAGGTTTAATTCACAGCATCACAGTATAACAGATTAACAGTGATGATGACTCGTTCATCTCCTGATCATGACCAAGATCGAAATCCACACCGCCGATAGCTAGCTAGATCGACCACCCGTACGGTGTTTATACCGTTACAGACAAATTTGCAGAAGGAAACGAAATTAAAGGCTTATTTATCGGCAAAAACAACACCAAAAACACATCAACTTAACTGTCTCCAGTACCTCCGACAATCCCAGCCTTTAGCCCTGTGTTTGTCAGCGCCAGTAGAAATTAATTAATCTCCTCTGTGTTTTGTTATCACGCATTCATTTTCCGGTTACGGAATTTAAATCGGGAAACTAACCTCCCTCCGCCGATGCCGGAATGTGACGTCATTTCCAATGCTTCGAGCTAAGAAGCAATCGCCCAATCAGCGCTTGACACGTATCGAACCCGGTCATCTTTGAATCCACCGTGCCAGCTGGCTGGGGTTCACTATCCCCGGGATGTGGGCCCCGTCCGTCTTCAAAAGAGTTGCCACCTCAGCATACGCCTTCTTCGCCTTCGGCTCCGATCCGGCGGCTTCTCCATTGCTATCTCTCACCGGAGCCGTCTTCTTCTTCGGCTCGGCGCCAGGGGCGGGAGCGAAGAGAGGAACGGCTTGGGCTCGGGCCGGGTCGAATTGCTCTCCGAGGAGGGTCCCCTTGGTGAGAAACTCGTGAGCCATGTAGCCGGCCAAGAGCCGGTTCGACCAAGCCGGCTCGCTCGGCGCCTTCGGCACGGACGACGTCGTTTTGGGAAACGGTGGAAGCGATTGCACTTGCTTGCCCTTGACGTGGTGGTGGTGGTTGTTGTTCTTATGGAAGCCAGGGAGAAAGAAGTCCTCTCTCTCCTTACGCTTCCGCGAAATCTGAGCCGTCAATGCTCCCCGCGATTGATTCATCCTGACCGTCCAATTCTCGACCCCACAATATATGCCACGTCACCACCGGGACTTTTTTTTTACCAAGGGTGAAATGAAAACTATTTTATTTTACAGTTACCGTGGGGAAAGGTAAAAAAAATTCTAAATACGTAGGCAGGGGTAAAAATAGAAAAACGTCTTGACATGTAGGGTCAAAAACGTCCGAGGAAAAGCAGTTTTGAAATAAATGATTTCAAATTTAAGAAAAAGGAAAAAGGAAAATGCAAAACAAAAAAAGGATTAATTTAAAAAGAAAAATGAGAGGCTACAAAAAAAGTGAATAAATTAAAAGGAAATTGCAGGAGAGAGAAGACGGAGACAGGAGGGGGAAGAGAACAGGGCGGTGGGGTTTGGTGGGGACCAGATCAGGTCGGCGGCGTAAGGCGGCCGGAATCTGAGAAATGGGCGGACCTGCGGTGGCGATACGCCCCGGCGGGAAAACTGGAAGAGGAGGGAAAGAGGGAGAGAGAAAGGAGAGATTGAAGATTTATAGGGGAGATAAAGAATGTGAGGAAGCGGAGGTTGGGGGTATTTATAAGGTGGGAAGGTAACAATTGGCCCTCAGAGTTGGAATAAATAACGATAATGCCATTGGGCCTGAAAGCTCAAATCATCCGTAAATGCCATTGGGCTTAAACTAAAAGCTCAACTCGTCGTCCTACGTATGACATGATACGAAACGTGGCGTTTCGGAGACTTTCGTTTGTAGGGCGACCCTCCATGTGGAAATGTGGGGAGTGTGGCTGTGGACCATGTCAGTGCCTGCGCCTCTCCGTGCAACTACCCGTTATGTGGGCCTTAACGGGCCGTCAGAGTTTATTTACATAAATGCCCTCAGTTGTAGGTAGGGGACGGGACGGGATGGGATTCGGAACGAGCTTAAAAATGTGCTCATACTCGGCTTGTTTAGAAAATGAACGATCTCGAGTCGAGTTTTATACGAGCCGATCACGAGTAGCTGGTCTCACGTAACACCCCTATGGGCACGGGACGGGACTCGTCCCACAAAATTTTTACGGGACGGGATTGACACTTTTTTTTCGGGACGGGACGGGCCTTGTCCCGCATATAAAAATAATAAAATATTATATAAATTTGCAAAGTGAAAAAATGCTTTCATAATTCATTATTTAGTATAATATGTTGAATACGGTATTCTTCTCAACTATATTATTCAATAATAATAATAATAATAATAATATTATTATTATTATTATTATAATACTATTATTAATTCATACAATGATTGTATAATTAATTATAATGTTCAACATATTTGACTACATTATCTTAATAGATCAGGACGGAAAGGAATTGAGACGAGATTCACCAGATATTGTCTCATTATCGATTGATAGTTGGGAAGAATACCGTATTTAGCTATTTGCCTCTTGTATCTCTAAATGGGTATAATAATAATAATAATAATAATAATAATCCCATGTTATAATTAAAAATAAAATAATATTACTTATTTTTATTGTTATTATTATAAAATAATTATACTTTACAAGAAAAAAATATAATATGATATAATAATAATATAATAATAACAATAATAATTTTATTATAAATTAATATTATTATTAAATTATATTATAATATTATATAATAAAATTATTATTATATATTGAAAATTATTATTATAGTTATAAATAATATTTGCTCAAATAATAATAATATTATTATTATAAACAAATATTATTATTATTATTATTGTTATAAATGGAAGATTATGATTATAATTATAATTATAATATTTGCTCAAAATAATAATACTAATAATATATTAATATTATTCTATAATATTATAATAATATTATTATTATAAAAATTATTATAATTATAATAATTATTATTATTATATGCGGGACGGAACGAGATTTGCGGGATCCCACCGGGATCGTCCCGCGTATCGTCCCGCATAATTTTTGCAGGACGGAATCGGGACGGGATTCGCTATTTTGTCCTAAATTCCACCGGGATCGGGACGGGGTCGGGATTTGTGCCGACCCCTAGTTGTAGGCAATTGCGTAACCGTTTTTTTTTAAATAAGAAAAGAGATTATGTCGTAATCCGGCGCCGAGTAGGCAAAAAAAAATGTAAACGAGCTGGACGATCTTGTCTGTAACATCATTATATTTCATAAAAATATGACGAATAACAATATAAGAAAACGAACAGATATCCAATTTGGTTATCTGATTGCAATAACCCTATGTTTCAATAATTAAGTATGAAATAATCAATTTAGATAAAAATATAAAAGCATAATAATTTATTAGAAACTAGTGAAGCTAAATTGTTTCCAATATCACAAATTTTAAGTGTGTTCTCTCTATTTTTGGAACTTCGACTATTATTAACGAAATGTACTTTTGTATCTTGGTAGGCTATTTACATACTCGAATAATTGCCAACATTGTTAGGTAACATTAAGCCTTTTTAACAAACAAGCATACAACTTTATTAATGCAGCTATGCAAGTTACATTACATGTTGAATAGAGACACCGATCGAGTTACATTATATGTTAAACAATCTTTATTGTATAAAAAACATGAAAAAATCAGTGAACTTTAAAAAAAATGTATATAATTTATAAAATAATTTTTAGTTATGCATAATTAACATATGACATAAGAGAATATGTTCAAAAAAACATTTAATCACTAGCAAAAATCGGCAAAATTTTCATCAAAAACACGGTGTCACGGTGACTTTGAAAACCGTGAGAAAATTGTTAGCTGCAGTTTTAACTTTTAAAAACCATAACGTGTTAAATGGTCACAAATGTATCAAATTGGGCTCCCACCTCCCTTTTTTTTTTTGGTAAGCAAAGTGGGTAAAAAAAAATGTCACGGTTTGACTTTTAATACCTATTTTTTTAGGGACTATATTCTCATGGTTTGTGAAATCGTAGCCACATGATCTCCGCGCGATTTATCTCTATTATGTTTGAAAACCGTCATCAATATCGTGCATTAGATGAGATTTTCACTGTGCGAAATTGTAGCCACATGACCTCCTCATGATTTCTCTCATATCTTTGAAAACCATCATCAATATCGTGTTTAATTTAGATGAGATTTTCACCGTGTCAATATATAATATCCCAAATACCAAATAGTCATTTGAATTTACCAACAAAATAAAAATGAAATCAAATAAACTTCTTGTTGTTTTTTCGGTAAGCTTTAAACCAACAAGAAGAAATGCAAACTCCAATCCCAATTTTGCACTATGGAATGTTAAGACGCAATTCCGGAATTGAATTTATATTACAAATTTTTGTTATAAAAATATAAAAACGAATAACGTGTGATGAAGGATAAATGGAACAAACTTTAATTTGTTGTGTACACAATGTTGGAAAGTCGTGCAGTAGGAGGCTATCACTTTTTGTAACGCCTAAATAGGAAAAGGATTCAATTGGTGCTACGTCTAGTTAGACAAGCAATTTGGTATAACTAAATTTTCTTTTTTTTTTATTTTTTATGACGTGGGGTTCCGAGGTTGTCGACTAATCCCCACGGGTCCGAGCCCTAGCCTGCAAAGGACCCGAACCGGGCAAGCCAGGCGGCAAGCCACCAGGCAGGCTCACCCAAGCCAATGAAGGCTTAAGCACCCACTTAATTACACAAAGTGTAAGTAATGGGATTTGAACCCTTGACCTCTTGCAAGGGTTACCTCTCCCTTACCACTAGGGCAAGAGGTCATTGGTTTAATTTGGTATAACTAAATTGAATAGTGCCTTTTCCACTTGTAAAATACGAAATGAGATTAATGAAGAGTTAATTATACAAAAAAAATTCAACCCTCACCCCAAAAAAATTATACAAAAATAAATTAATACATAAAATCTTGAATATCTTTATTCTATGTGTTTTGATTTGATGGTCGGGGTTACTGGTAGTTGCATGTTGGATCCCTGTAACACTATGTTATAATTGATATTATATTTAATTATTTTAGATATAAATTAATATTAAAAAATTTATATTTATACTATATATACTTATATTATTATATTTATAAACTTTTACTTTGAAAATATATGTTTTAGAAAAAATAAACAAATATTTTATAAAATAATCAACCTTTTAGTTATTCGTAATTTTTTATTATAATTTTTCATAAATATGTTAATATAAGTGTATTGAATATAAATATAATTTTTTTTAATTTTTTAATGTGAATTTATATCCGAAATAATTAAGTATAACTCCTGGTGTTACAAGGAGTCTTTCCCAATTTAATAGAAATTTTGAATTAGGTGAATTAGGGTTCGTAGAAGATCTAATCTATATCTATATCTATATAAAGTATAAACTCTTAATTTATAAGAGTTTATGATTATGTGTCAAACTTAGACGAATTTTAGGAGTCTCGACCAATCATTATTTTTGTCATTTTTCTTTGATTTTCTTTAATTCTAATTTTTTTTTCTTCTTTTTCCTTTAATTCTCTTTTTTTCCTTTAATTCTCTTTTTTTCTTTAATTTTACTAACTATCTATATAAACTCTTAATTTAGAAGAGTTTATGATGATGTGTCAAGCTTAGAGGAATTTTAGTAGTCTCGACCAATCATTATTTTTGCCATTTTTCTTTGATTTTCTTAAAGAGAAAATTTGCGCCGAAGGCGCAAATTTTCGGCCAAATTAGCCTAATATATACATTTTATATTTTAACCCTAATTTCTCTCCACTCCCGCTCCCCTTCTACATCTGAGATCTCGATCTCTCTCTCCCATGGTCGCTTCTCGCCCAATACTCCCTCCCGTATGTTCTCCCGTTCTCGCCCAGTTCTCCCTCTCCAACGCCGATAGGAGATGACCCCCCTTCACATCTATCAGATCTCGTCCTCCCTCTCCATCCCACTCACCGATCGGTCTCTCCCCGAAGATCGGCTTGCTCGAACGCATCCATCAGGAAGAAGACGACGCTCGATCGACTCCTCCTCATGCGCTGACGGAAGTGGAAGCCAAAGCGCATCGCCCCATCATCGTCTCCGTCTTCTTCATGATCGCACGCCGAATCGTTGGCGGGGGGGCGGTGGCTTGGCCTGATTCGGCTCCGATTTCGGCGGTGCGGTTTCGACCGGCACCAGCGGTGACTTCTTCAGGTCGGCATCGGCAGCACCTTCACTTGCTCCGGCGTCGGCAGCATCTCCCTCGCCTCTCTGAAATTCCCTCCTTTGTCATGCCGGCTCCAGATCTGAAATTCGCTCTCTATCCGCCATATCTGTCAACTTGTTGGATTCGCGAGGCTCTGCGCCGACTTGGTGAGCCAGGGACGAGCTTACTCTCATTACCAAAATGATCGGTTCGTTTCTAATTCTCACTCTCATTTAATTGCTTGTTTTCTTTGTTGCAGAAGATTTCTGCTAGTCCGTAATTAATGGTCAATGAATTGCACTCCTAATCATTTCTGTCACAAATTGCAGAATGTTTGTCTGGAATTCTCTGTTAATTAGTTCGAAATTCTCCTTATTCTATAGAATATTTTGTTCACAATCCAGGGATGTTGTTTGTCCAAATTGGATGCTCTCAATCTTCCGAATGAGATGCTGTCAGCAAATTAATCGGATGCTCTCAATCAATCTTCCATCATCGATTCATGAATTTGAACATTAATTCTCCTTATTCTAACACAGATTTGGCTTCATCGCTGCTGTTGTGAATGAGGATTTGGCGTGTTTTGATGCTGATTTTCATAAGGTATTGATGCTGACCTGTTGCTGCTAAGTGCTATTACTACTGTGTTTTCGTGTCAGCATAGACAAGTTGCTGTGTTGCTGTCAAATATGGCGTCTGCTGTCATAGCTCTTTTGGATTCAATTTTTTGTGGCTGATAGGAGGAGTAGGAAGCTTAGTTTCTTTGGGTTTAACAGGTTATTTTGGTGGACTCATATTTTAATATGGGCTTTAATGTTGAATAGCCCGAGTATATTGGGTGCGGCCCCAATCCTTTAGTTCATTTGAAGGTGGGTTTGGCTTTCCTTAAACTTAACATATATACTACCGCATGGGTTAGTTTAAATGTTAAATTTAATTATGGCCTAATACTGCTCACTTTCGGATTTAATTAAGGACTTGTGTTGATAGTGGGAAAATAGAGGTGGGGGATTTACTTGAGGATATGTAGTTTCTAGGAGATCTCGGGTACGGTCTTATAATTTTTAGTGCTGACATCGTTTTTAGTTTGGTATTAAATATGTAGGTATATATGTATGCTTGAGTCTTAAAAATTGGTTTATTTTTTAGTGTTGATATCGTTTTTATGCGTATTTTTTAATGCTGACATCGTTTTTAATTTGATATTATGTATGTAAGTATATATATGTATGCTTGAGTCCTTAAAAATTGGTTTATTTCTTAGTGCTGACATCGTTTTTATACGTATTTTTTAGTGTTGACATCGTTTTCATGCATATTTTTGTGTAGGTATATATTTGCTGACATCGTTTTTGCAATATAAGAGATGGATGAGGAAAGAGGTCAACATTGTCGGCGTCGAAAAATTCTCTGTTTTAATTGTTTACCGTTATTCTTTGTTTCTCACTACCAAAAATAAAATAAAATATTTGTTTCTTTTTTTTTGGTAGAACACTCCTTTTGTCTCTTTGTTCTCCCCTTTTATATTTTTAATGACTTAATACGTCAAATATATTGATCTTCGATGTCATCATTGTCGGCGTCAGCATCCTCGTAGAGGGTGTGAGCAATGCTGACGTCAGCATTCCCGACGTCATTGTCGTCGGCGTCACCATTCTCGTAGACGGCGTCAGCATTGCTGATGTCAACATTCCAGTCGTCGGCGTCAGCATTGGCGCGTGGAAGAAAAAACGTTCCTTGTAAACGGTGTCAGCATTGACGCGCGAAAAAAAAAACAAAAAAACCTTCCTTGTAACGGTGTCAGCATTGCTAACGTCAACATTTTCGACGTCGCGCGTCAGCATTGGCGCGCGGAAAAAAAAAAAACTTCCTTGTAAAACGGTGTCAGCATTGCTGACGTCAACATTCCCGACGTCGGCGTCAGCATTGACGCGCGAAAAAAAAAACAAAAGAAAAACCTTTCTTGTAAACGGTGTCAGCATTGCTGACGTCAACATTCCCGACGTCGGCGTCAGCATTGACGCGCGAAAAAAAAAACACAAAAAAAACTTCCTTGTAAACGGTGTCAGCATTGCTGATGTCAGCATTCCCGACGATGGCGTCAGCACTGACGCGAGCGAAAAAAATATATATGTTGATTAAAAAATATATATTAGTTAAAAAAATTAGTATTAAATCTAATTTATGTGATAATTAAAGGGAGAAAATGAAAGAAATTAAATAACAAAGGAAATGAGAAATAAAGAAAAATAAAATTAAAAAATTAAAAAGGATGATTTATGTAAATTGTTTTAAAAAAAAAGAAAAGAAAAAGAAAAAATAAAAGAGAGGGAGGGAGCGTACATGGGAAGGGAGGGAGGGAGGGAGGGTGGGGCCCAGGGGGGAGAGTGCACTGGAGCACACCGGGGTGCCATTGTATATTTTTGCAATTTTCCCAAAATTGTGTATATTTGGCTAATATGGCATTTGTATTTGTATATTTGGCAAATCACCCCTTTGTTAAATTCTAATTTTTTTCTTCTTTTTCCTTTAAAATTCTCTTTTTTTCTTTAATTTTACTAACTATTGGGCTTAATTCAAAACATTGATATTAGCCTAAATTATAATTTTATAAGTTTTATTTCTCTAAAAAAACATCTATATAAACTCTTAATTTAGAAGAGTTTATGATGATGTGTCAAGCTTAGAGAAATTATAGGAGTCTCGACCAATCATTTTTGCCATTTTTCTTTGATTTTCTTTGATTCTAATTTTTTTCTTCTTTTTCCTTTAAAATTCTCTTTTTTTCTTTAATTTTACTAACTATTAGGCTTAATTCAAAACATTGATATTAGCCTAAATTATAATTTTAGAAGTTTTATTTCTCTAAAAAAACAATGGGAATAATTCAAAACATAAAATTAATATTAGTACATCTATATCTATATATATCCATATATACTACTTTAATCGTTTTCTCAACCCATGAGTTTAATTCAAAACATTTAATTATCTGAACTTTTACAATTATGTTATAATATTAATTTAATATATTAGTAAGATTTTATTTATAAAAATTCGCGCCATGGCGCGAGGATCATACTAGTTAGATAATTAAGTTAGAAATTAATTGAATTAGATGTACATTTATGATGTAAGTTAATGGTGGCAATAGTATATCAAATTTATTATGTATGATTGACGTTGGATTTATTAAATAACAAAAATAAATAGTTGATTAAGACAATTATGAAATAAAATGTTTTTTAGACTAAATATTGAGTTAAATTATCAGTATCGAGTTAAATTAGAAAAATTAGAAGATTTAGATAATCAATAGAGATTTGAATTGATTAATTGATGAATTAAAAAAAAAATTCACAAAATTATTCATGAGTAATACTCCGTATACTGTAGTAATATAGAAGATGATCTGCAAAATAAAGCAGCAATTCCGAGAGGAGTGCAACACTTAACATAGTTCTTTTTTATCAGGACATGGCGAAAGCTACAAACAATGAACATATACAAATCAATGCCCAGAAAACAGAGAAAAAATTTAATCATTCATCTTTCCCACCCTCATTTCTACAATCTACATATAAGATCCATGATCGAAGGTCGAAACACACGGTTCTCGTTGTGATTTAGCATTGCGAATGTTTCGTAGGTTCGAATGAGGCGTATTTTGGACTTGCTATGTTGCTGGCTATGAAAGTAGTTGTTGTCTAGCCTTTGCGGCGAACAGAGCCCTTGCTTGACGTCCTCCCATCACCGTGCTTCCTTCTTCTTGGGGCAGATCCAGAGTCCACCAGAGGGCCTGACCATGTCTCGATGGGTGCTTTTGATAATCGGAAGCTTGCGCTGAAAGGAATGTCAGGTGGGTCGAACATGGAATCCATGATATGGGCCGAGCCTAAGGTGTAGCCAAGCGTCCCATCCTGGTGCGGAGGAGGAAACTTCTCGCTCTTGCACTGCGCGTTTGCACGCGTTGTCAATCTTCGCCTCTGTCACAGGAAAATGAAGCATAACATGGTAAGACCAATACTATATAGTTTAAGAGAAATGCAAAGGTTGATGTATGGTATGGTCCTTTTAGCTGTAGAGGATCAAGGGAACGCGCAATAACTTGTTTAGAAACCTGGTCATTTACGTCTTAAGAATATAGTTCATGAAGATAAGATATGAATAAAGTTGTGAGGCATACATCAATATTGGATTGAAGCTCGGCATTGGCCTCTAGAGCAGGAACTAGCCTTGGGCCCCTGTGGCTGTCATGGATTCGACTTTTCTTAGCACCATCTGCGTTGGCTCTTCTTCCTGTTTTCAACCTGCAGATCACATTGTTCAATTAACGGCCAAAAGAACAAATGTTGTGGAGATGTTTAAGTAATGCTCATTAACTTGGTCAAGATTATCATAGACAACATCTGCAAACACTCAGCAATTGTGCAAAAGAATGAACCACTGAGAAATATATTCTCTCAAGGGTGAAAAGTTAGGAGGTTTCGAAATTCATCTTTCTACCAACTTGTGTTCAATACTTTTAAAAAAGATCCCATCAAACGTATCACACAAACCTATCACAAAGTGTGATACGTTTTTTTTAGAGCATCAGGAAAGTATAGAATACTCTAGAAGAGGGTCTACTAGTATAAATAAGGCTTTGGCCTCTTAGTTCATCATCGATGATTTCACTTTGTTGAGAGTTTGTTAGGCGCATCAGCCTAGGACCAGGCGTATCTGCCATGGTGTTTGGGAGTTTCTGCCCAATCAATCCAAAGAGGTTTATCCTCATTTTATCTTTTGATTTCTATGTTTGAGTGTGTGATTGCTCTTAAATAGACCTAATCCAGATTGTAGGTTTATCAGAGTGGTGCTTATATGAGTAAAATTAGTTAGTAGTTCATGGACAAAAACAGAACTGAAATGCGCACCTTCTGGCTTCTTCATCGCGTAGCTTGGCATCCATCTCCTTAGTGGGAGGGTACTTGGGAAGGCTGGAAGGCTCACACGCGTAAGGTTTTGTAGCAAAAAACTGTACATCAAGTAGAAAAGAGGTTGCATCCATCAGTATTACAGAATATTTAAGCATGTACATTGATCTGAAGGCTTCCTTGATCTAAATTGGCATTATTTTGTATGAACACAAAATTGTGTTGATAGCAGTGAAGATAAATTACCATATCAATTTTAGACAAGTGGGTAGAGACACCATTACTTGGACAAATTGGTCTGGGCAATATCCATAGAGAATTCCTATAAGAGATATAGAGGAAAGAGCTTCACCTCACTGTTTAGCGCGGCTGTGGCAGTCAGACGTTCAGCAGGGTCAATTGCCAGAAGAGTCTCAATAAGCGGAAATGAAGAGGCCGGGAAGTACTTAAATGTCTCCAATATGCAGCGCCTGTATGCGTGCTGAGGTTTAAATATGGTGGCATGTGGCAATCTAGACTTCTTCCAATATTCTTCAGACGGCGAACCACACAGTTTGAATATTTTATGTAGCTGCTCCACCTGAATTACAGAGCAAACGGCATACACCAGAAAACATCAACAAGAGGCAATTGCTAAGCATATCTCAACATTATCTTAAACACAACACGATAAACCTATGAGTAAAATCAATTGCTCTGTGGATTATATATTTTCTCAATGATGTCCAATTTGATCCGTCCCACACATGTTGAAGACAATCAGCTACGACAATGCTCAATAATAATGATAGAGGACTTGGACTATACCTCTGTACGACCAGGCATTATAGGTTTCCCTGCCAAAAGCTCTCCCAAAATGCAACCAGCACTCCACAGGTCCACTCCCACACCATAATCAGTCGCCCCAAGGAGAAGCTCTGGTGGCCGATACCACAGAGTTACCACTCTGCTTGTCATCGGCTGCTTGTGATCAGGATCAAAGAAAGACGCCAATCCAAAATCAGCAATTTTGAGAACTCCTTCATTGTCAATGAGAAGATTTGACCCTTTTATATCTCGGTGCAGCACATGACGATTGTGACAGTGCTCGAGCCCTGATAACAATTGGTGCATATAGCACTTAACCTAATCAACACAACAAACAAACAAAAGAACTACAGTTAATCATCTGCAATTTAGAGGCATCTGCAATTTCAACATGGCTGGTTTTCACCTGAGGCTCAGTGAAGTTTATAGTAGGGCTAGCAGCCAATCCAGCCAGATCATGGTCCATGTAATCGAACACGAGGTACAAACTACACGTCATCCTCGAGGTGACCAGGCCTTGCAACTGCACCACATTCGGGTGGTCCAGACGCCGCAAGATCAGGATCTCTCTAGCCATGAACTTCACACTCTCAGGCTCCAAATTGTCAAATCTCACCTTCTTCAGGGCAACAATTTTGCCTGTTAAGGAATCCCTAGCTTTGTACACATTGCTGTAAGTGCCTTGTCCAATCTATTTAGACCACATCAATGCAAATACAAATCATCATCAAAACCAATCACCATTGCATAGGACACAACAATTCAAATCACAAAGAAGATTCAGATTCGGTCTCAATAAAGAGGAAGCGGAGAAAACTTTTGAATTTTGATGTTACCTTAGCAAGCTTTTCAAAAGAATCAGCCCGGCGGGGGATCCAGCCGTTGATGGCTTCGCCGGCCACGGCAGAGAGCCACGGTGGCCAACCGGCGGCAACCTGCTCGCCGTGGAGGTGCTTGGGAGGGTTGCTCAGCCTAGGGTTTGGCCGCGACGAACGATGCTTTCTCTCCGCTCTCTTCCGCCGATTTCCGTACTCCTCCGTCACTTCCTTCCTCCGGCCGTCCCCGTTCTGCTGTTCACCGGCTATCGCATCGCAGCCGCCGCCGCCGTCCGATTCGGATGTAACCTTCTCTCTCCTACCCGAGGCTGCCGGCGATTCTCTCTCCCTCTCATCCGACGCCGCCGACGACACCTCTCTTCCGAACACGCACCCCATTCCTCGGCGACGCGGCAAAAGCTAACCCTCATTTGCTAAGCACATTGTCTCTCAACCCCTCCACCGCCTCAAAACCCTAAACCACACCGAAATCGGGAGCGAGCACCAAATCGAGAGACCAAATCTAGAGTATCTTTAACAGACGGTAGAGCGAAGAACAACTCCACAGTGAATCCAGATGAGACCTCACTTTGCTGTAGTTTCTTCCGAAATTTGCGTAGAAGAAGCGCCAGAAGTAATGATTTGAAGGTCGGGCAATCAATGGCGGGTCAAAAAGAAATCCGCCATTAAACACACGAAAGGTGAAAAAGCTAAAGCAGCTACAAATAAGAAAAAGCGGAGATGATGCTTTTCACCTTTCCTTTTTCTAGAGTTAAGATTAAGATTTCTGAAAATTGTAAAAAATCAAAAATGGCGCCATGGAAATGAGTTTACAGTTCACAGAAAGGAGGGAGTGATGATTCGAGAGATTTTGAGGGAGATGAATCAGAAATTTATCTCTAAGGAATTGGAGATGAGGAATTTTGATTAGAAAATGTTAATTTGTACGGTAATTTCAGTAATTTTTACGGGGATGGATGGGTGAATGGGAGGGTTAAAAAGTTAGAAATTGGTTTGGAGGGTGCACTTACCAATTTAAATTTTCTTCCCACGCTAACCCAAGTCAAAGCTGAAAAGTGCCAAAAAGAAGAAAAACAGGTATTTGCAACATGACCCCTAATTATAGGATAAATTGCATAAACTCACTCGCAAAATATATGGCTATTCACAAACCACTCGATAAATAAATAAAAAATTCAATAAATCACTCATAATCTTGTTTTTCTTTAAAATAAATCACCCACCACTATTCTTGAATTTTTTTACGTTTTATTTTTATTTCATGTTCGTTATTGGAATAATGGAATCTTATATCGAAATATATTGAGAATAACATATGGGTTTGACAAGTTACACATCTCATTGTCAATTGGTTTTAAAATAAAACCGCGCTGAGTTTATATATTGTTCGTGTATTTCACATGTGATCTTGCACACGAATTTCCTTCAACCTCTTTAGCCCATCGAACGCAATTTACTTTAACAGTCATCATGTTTAATATGGATGTCTAACACTAAATAAAACTCGAAAACAATCTTTTTTTTATTAAGTAAAAATTCGAGTTCAGACAAGTCTGATGCTCGAGATGCCGAAACTCGGCATACAGCATACCGTCAAACATACAACAAACCTATTTTGTGGGTTTCCAATTTTGAATGTTTTTTTTATAAGTTTCTTAAATATTCGAAAAGGCTATAAAATTATCGAATTGAAACCACATTGACTTGTTGAAACTTAGGTGAACAAAATTAGAGGCATCTAACTAACTGAAATATCGGTTGACCAACTTTGGCACCTCAGGTTTAATTAAGCTATCTTAAAAATTAAGTGGTGCCCCTCCATTTTATAAGTTGTCAACATTGCTACATTTAAGTGTACAATGTTTTTTTTTGTACTCTTCGATACTGTACATTAAGTGGGAATAAATGTGGTTGAGACACATTTATGTAATTCAACAGTTTAAACACAACTTCAAATCAATAAAAATAAGCAAGTGTAATTACTAATCACACAATACTCCGTATAAGTTAAGATAAACCCTAAAATAAACGAGCACCCCTTAATTAAATTTTGTGACAAAATTGGCTCCACGTGAAAATGCCAAAATTAGAGTGCCATCATGTAATTTTCTCTTAATTGTTGTTTAGAAAACCAACCACATGCTTGGCGACATTTGCAAGAAGACTATTATAGAGTCGGACTCGGAGTTGTGTATTAAGCTGATCGTAGGTGGAGTTACCCCATCTCATCCGCTCTCTAGCCTGGTAGACGCTTGCCATGGCTTCATTTGTAGAGACTGGTCCGTCCAGTTTCGTCATTCTTATCGCGAAACAAACTCGGTAGCCGACAAGCTTGCTGAACTGGCTTTGTCCATGCCGATCGGTTGTCATAAGCTGATAACCCCCCTGCTTCAGTGGCTGATCTGATCTTGCTGGACGAGAAAGGGAGGTCATGGACTAGAGCTTGTGTGGTGTAATTTTGTTGGTTTTTTGTTTGTAAACTCTTTTCTTTATCTATTTAACGGTTTGGGGAGCCGCTTCTCCCCGTTTGCCCACCAAAAAAAATTTAAAAAAAACAAGTGAATTAGTACGGAAAATAAATGTATTGACACGAGATGGATGAATTTGGAAGGAGTGGATTTGGGAAAATTTATGGATTTGGGTAATCCAAAAGCAATTGGGATTGTATTGAGATCTGCAATGTCTTCCCTGTCTTGGCTTTGATCTTCGTGAATCACATACCTCGATGATATTCTAAATATTGAGGATTTGATGGATCACTTGTTTGTCAAATGTGGGTTTCTTGTCATAAATAAAAAAATTTGAATCGAAATCATCTAAATTTTCTGCCTATTCTCTCAGAGCTTCAGTAATGGTCGGGTTCCCCAAAACTTCTCTCCCCTTTTCTTATTCGTCCACCTCATTTTCCACTAACTTTATTCTCAATCCTCCCCAATTCACTTCCTATCATTCACAATGGTCGGGTTCCCCAATAAATCTATCTCATCACTTTTTCCACACCCTACTATATTTTCTACATAATTTTAATTATTAAAATAATTGGATTGATTTAGCAATTAAAAAATAATTAATTTAATTTTATAATTATATTTCATAATTAATTTTAATTATCAATTGAATACTTTCTATCACAAATTTATTTAATATCTCAAAAATCTTGTATGGATTGAAAATAAAATTGGAAGTTAAAAAAAAACTGGAAGTTAAAAAATTTTGATTTATTTAATTTAATTTTTATGTAAATTTATTTAATTTAATTTAATTTTAAAAAACTGGAAGTTAAAAAAAAAAGAAATGATTTAATTTATAAAACTGGAAGTTAAAAAAAAACTGGGAAGTTAAAAAACTAAAAGTTAAAAAAATTATTTATTTAATTCAATAGAATACTTTCTATCACAAATTTATTTAATTTAAATTTTATGTAAATGTGAAAAGAAAAGTGGAAGTTAAAAGAAAAGAAGAAATGTTTTAATTTATTGACACGTGGTGAAATTTGATTGGTTTCGGATTTGGGAAGGTTCCTAATATATTGAGGCATCCCAAATATCGGAAGCTTGTGTACAATGGTTGGGTTGCCGGTTGCCCAACTGAGTGGAAAAAGTGTTTTGGGAGGTCAGTGACCGACCATTGCTGATGCTCTCAATTGTTTCACACATTTCTAAGTTGTTGAACTTGAGTAAACAAATGCCAATAGTACACTGATTCAGGCCTTTTAGGCCTCATCCGACAGGATGCTTTCGGATAGGGTTTTTCCATCCGAATTATTACCTAATTACTGAGCCGGAGTTCGAACCGGGGACCTATAACTATTATCCACAAGTCCTTTCCGGTGAGCCATTTCGAAATGGTTATAGTAAATATTGTCCTGCATATATAATAAGTGCACATTATTAAAAAGTTGTTAAGGTTGGTTAACAGTAGTACAGTACCATATATAAAGCTAACCACCAGTTAACCTACATTATAAGTATATTAATGTTTGATGAATAATGATGTTCAAAGGTGATTGATGGCAACGTTGTTTAACACGTACTACTTACCCACAAGCCCCTTCTTCAAGGGAAATCTCATTTTAAAAGCCAAGAGTTTAAACTTTTTTCATGTTTTGGTCGAATTCATCTAAAAAACTATGCATAAACCTTCTGGTGTCATCGGTTAACCTTATCCAACAGTCGTATTTATATATCAAATGGGTTATTGTGGTCACGTGTCGTTTGGATTAGTATAAGAACTAAATTAACAGCCTAACTAACTCTCAACAATGAAGAAGAGAATTTATTAGCCCAACTATGAAACAGAGTATGTATTAGGGGTGATTTTGTGCAAAATGATATATTTGAGGGGTGATTTTATGCAATTTCGCCTTTTTTCAAAGCTTGTGGATGGCCCGTCAATTTAAAGCCAATTCAGTAATAGGCCCACATGGCCCATCGAAGTGGCCCAACAACATGGCCCAACTATCTCTTCATCGTGCTTTTGGCCGAAAAAGTCAAATCAGTCAACATCGAAATCTGAAGCTTTTCGTGCTCGCGTTTCCATGGAGGCTATCTCCGTAACCACCGTCTCCGCTCTCCCTAGACACTATTTACCCGCCAAATTCTCACTTCGTTCCCCGCTCAACCGTTCATTTTCAACTCCGCAGAGCTCCACAAGCCCTATCTTTAACTCTTTATCGCTGTCTTCGTCTACATCGTTTAAGGTGTCCTCCAATTTCCGCATCAACGCTTCGTCTGTTACAGGTATACACTATCTATACGCATTGCTGTGTGCCGATTCTTTGGTTTCGTGCATAATTATCATTCGAATCGCCGAATTGTACTGGTAGTTTGTTTTAATTGGGAAAATCTGATTGCGTGAATTTTCATTTTTCTGGCCATGAAAAGGTGCGCCGAATGTGGAATTGGGGGCTGAATCGTCCGGGGTAGTGGGGGAGAATGATTTGTTGATCGTTGGCCCTGGTGTTCTTGGCCGATTAGTAGCTCAGAAATGGAAACAGGTATTACTAATTTTTTCCAATTGCAGCTCATTGGAGCAGAAAATTAACCTTTCGTGTTAACTTCAGAAAGTGTGAAACTTTAGATTGTTTTAATCTGATGATCAAATGTGGTGACATTACTCATTAGTAACGTGATTGGCATTTGGAGCGAGAGTTATTTAAGATCGAATGATTTGTTTTTGGTAGGATTATCCAGGAAGTCGAGTTCATGGACAGACAGCTACGACAGATCATCACGAAGATCTGATCCAGATGGGGATTACTCCATCTTTGAAGGGGGCAAAGCTCCCTTTCCAGTTTCCTAGTGTTATTTTTTGTGCTCCTCCTTCCCGTAGTCCAGACTATCCAGGTGAAATCAGGTGAGCTTAATGCGACTTACACTCGTATGGTTATGTTGTTGTTTTGATCTGGTACCGTATAACCAGGGAAGCTGCTTTGAATTGGAATGGCGAAGGCTGTTTTGTGTTTACATCAAGCTCTGCACCGTATGACTGCGAGGATAATGGATACTGTGATGAGGTGTTACATTGCTATAAAACATTTCATTCTTGTTGTTATTTATAATCATGTTCGGAGTATCTATCATTTTTCTTGTTTAATCGGTATGTAGAGCACACCTTCAATACCATTAGGCAAGAACCCCAGGACAGATGGTCTTCTTAAAGCGGAAAAGGTGGTACTGGATAGCGGCGGTTGCGTTCTTAGACTGGCTGGACTATACATATCCTTGCTTACTGTTTACTTTAGACGATTTTAGATCATGTATGATGGAAGAGGATACCTTGACTATTAACACACAGCAGATAGAGGCGCGCATAATTACTGGTTGCAGAAAGGAACTGTGGATTCTCGCCCTGATCACATCTTGAATATGATACATTACGAAGTAATGGTTTCCACTTTTTCTTTAATTACTTGTCTATTCAGATAACTCCATGAACCATCTTACTTTTTTGAATCTGCTTTATTCTTTCGTTTTCTGCTATCGCTGATTGATGAAGATTGATCTCCCTATGGTTGCAGTTGCACCTCTTTTACTCCTTCCGGTTTCGGATATCCTTGTTTTGTAACAGGATGCAGCTTCACTTGCAGTTGCAATTCTGAAAAAGAATTTACGCGGGCGAACATTCTTGGGCTGCGACAATCATCCTTTATCCAGGTCTGCCTTCCGCTCTATATGATCATACATTTTCAAACGCGTTCCATGTTACCATAAATTGAATGTTTACTGCAATATGTTTTATAGGCAAGAGGTCATGGATTTGGTTAATAAAAGTGGGAAATTCGGCAAACAATTTGAGGCTTTCACAGGTACACTGAACCTTTTCCTCTATTTCAAGGCGTGTTTTGCCTTGTATGTAGTCTATGGAATTACGCAAAGTTTTGTCGGTGTTGCTGTTCTTATTGTAGGCACCAGTGGTCCTCTAGGGAAGAGATTGAACAACTCAAAAACGCGTTCTGAGATCGGATGGGAGCCAAAGTACCCTAGCTTCGCCAGTTTTATTGAGACCATGTGAACTCGAGGCCAACGTTGTTATTCGGGAGCAACAATCGAGTAGTAAAATGCACCACCGTATTAGATTATTAGGCTTCAATATCATCTTAGGTTACTGCTCCTTGTCCTGTTTGTGTTGAATTTCAGTATCTTGAATGAACTTTCTTGTCATTTAATTCCAGTTGAATTTTAAGGCAGATGTGAACGTGTATGTTAGTTGTGACTCATGATGGGTTAGTTGGTGGTTGGTACAAAAGGATCAAATCTAAAATGCATAAAACATACCCATATTACGAATGAACAATGAGGTTTTGCCCTAGGGTAAAACATATACATAGATTGCGGGTCGGGTCAAAATGATTATTATTATTATTTGTTTATCTTAATCGTTGACCATTGGACTTCATTTATTTAGCATTGTATATAACTCAGCCATCGGGTCTTTTTCGGTTCTAGTCAGGTATGTGTTAGATCAGATGTCTCTGTGTTCGGGTAATAATTCAGCCATCGGGTCAAAATGGGTCATGTTTCGGGCTGTTATGCTTGATGCTAAAATTTTGGATGGGTTGAGTTTCTACTCGGATCTTGTGCATATAAAAAAAAAAAAAAAAACACGTAGGAAACTACTACTATGTCACAATGCTCTGCCAACATCAGCAAGGCTTGCTACAAGGGGTTTAGCTGTACTCCATATTGCTCATTGTGCAACCACCATAATGAAGATGCATTTCATCTATTTTTTGAATGTAGGTTCTGCCAATTCGCCCGTAATCTACATCCATGACATATGTCTCACATCAATAGAATTATATCAATAGCCATAAACTTTAGACAAGTGATGATAGATCTTGAACAAGCACTTTCTGAGTTTCTGGCAAGGAAAAGACTGATTTGGTGTTCAATCGGTGGACCGTATGGAATATATGCAACAAATTTATATTCAGAAATGAGAAACTGCCATCTATTGAAGGCTTTAACATACAAGTTACTAAACATAAATCCCATTGGGAAACAGCCAAACAAATTTTGATGGCACGGTCGGGCCCAACAAAGATTCCTCTATAGGCTTCATTATTCATGACTCTAGGAGAAATTTAGTAGAGATTGGGGGGAAACTAATTGAGACACAAACCCCGATCATGGCCGAAGGATTTGCTCTGCGTGAAGGCATCCTTAAAGCAATTGATTTATGTATAGACAACCTAATCATTGAAGGAGACTCCCTCATAATAATCAACTACTTTAAGAAAGGAGTTGTGTGTCCGTGGGAAATCAAACTTCTGCTTTCGGACATTAATTGCCTCCTCAGATACTTCAAGTCTGTCTCCTTTTATCATATTTACCGTAGTGGTAATAGAGTGACTGATAATGTCGCACAACTTAGCCACTCCCCCTCTAGTATGGGAGCCAACACTTCTGAACCCGGTCTCTCCAGGATCTCATCCGAAAGGATGCTTTCAGTTAAGTATGTTTGTTTGTGGACAATCGAATTATTACCTACAAGCTTCGCACATTTTCTCGATGCCATGTGAACGTGAGACGCCTTAAGGCTAACATTATTCGGGACTTGGAGCAATAATCGAGTCGCAAAATGCGTCACCGCCTTGCAGTTTTGTTTGTGTTATTCAATACGGAGTATCATATAGAATATTACTGCACGGCACCCGTCGTTGTCCTGTTTGTGTTTGAGTTTCAAAATCTTGAATGAGTCTTTTATCTATCTTTGGTATTTAATGCCAACTGCATTTTAAGTCAGATGTGCAAGTATTGTATTAGGATGGGTTGGAGGGGCGGATTCAAGGGTGCGTCGCCCACCCCGATCCCGAAAAAAGTACAAGAATATATGTGTTATGTAAAAAAATTACAAGGTAAAATACAAATATTTTTTAGTGGCTTAGTAGTTAAGCCCACCCCATTTTAAATAGTAGTCAACCAACCCTTGCTCAAATCCTACTAGGCACATATTTTTATTTATTTTTTTCCCAATTCAATTTCCATTATTTTAATTTTTTTATAATTTATTTGGTATTTTACATTTAAATAATTATAATTTCTCTTACAAATTTAAGATATTTTTTTCATATAATTTTTTCATAAATATTTTTAATAAAAATAATGTAAAAATTATCCAAAAAAAATTGTACCCACCTCGAAAAAATTTCTAGATCCGCCCCTGCCAGCGTTGGTTGGTTGGTTGTTACTTTCCCCTTGTTTTAAATCAAGGGCAAATTACATTCATATCTTTTCAAGTTGGAATGTTTTAAATCAAGGGCAAATTACATTCATATCTTTTCAAGTTGGAATTGTTTCAAATAAGTTATATAATATCATTTGTGAACACATCTTACGGTGTAATTTGTGAACAAATTTGTAGCATTGAATTAGAATTTTTTTTTATAGATATATAATAAAAACTTAAAGGAATCTCATAGCACAAGATGAAAGGAAAAAAAAAAACACTATGGACATATTTTAATTTTATTCGACTTTAGATTTTACTCTTTTCTTTCAAGTTCCCTCCATCCTATTTTCTACCCTTTTTAAGTTTTATGAGATTAACTATTCCTTCTTATTGAGGAATAGTTAATTTTGGCGCCCAAAACGTTTTAATTTAAATCACAAACTTAATCATTTTTTTTTTGGTCAAGGCAAACTTAATTATTTCTTTCAAGTTGCCATTTTCGTGCTAAGCAGTAGAGCCGCTATATGAGCTGAGTAGTTCAAGTTCGACTAGAGCTCGACAAGATAAAAATTCGGTCCTAACTCATTCATTTTCTCAACACGTCGAACATGAACACATTTTTAAACTCGGTCCAAAGCTAATATGTTTTGTGAAATTTATAAAATTTCCTTTAAGTTAATATGTTTTGAGCAAACAGAACTTCTTAATGCTTGAATTAATCATCTTTAATTAGGGTAATTTATAATATTGTTAAAATCTACCATGAAAAGGGCATGAGTTATCAACATTTTTATTTTTTTGATTCAAGTTATCAACATTTTTATTATGCGAGAAGTTAGCCTTTAATGATAATTTTAATGACTGGCGTGAAACATAATACAACCTATATATATAACCAATAGGATAGAATAACTTTCTTTATTTTTAATACTGAAGTTAAATATCTATTAAATTATTTTTTACCAACACTTTGGGTAAACTCCAACTTAAAAGCTTACGTTTTCAAAATATTGGACAAATCTGGAGCGTTGGATTAGAAAGATCAACGATTAAGATTTAAAGGAAAATTTGAAGAGCAGAATTATTCGTCTGAAATAATATAATTATCTGTACATAACTCATGTGAATAATATGTTCACTGTTTATACCGAAATCGTCATCTCTATATATAATGTCCTTTGTACGTAGTGAGTGTATGCAACACATAGATAGAGAGAAGATGGAGGGAGGAGGCTACAGGGAGAGGAATGGGATGGGAGTGGAGGGGGCGAAATCGGAGAAGGAGAGAGGAGGTGGCTGCCAAGGAACGGAGGTGGCGGTGAGGGTGGTGGCGGGGGCGTTGACGCTAGCGGCGGCTGTAGTGATGGGGGTAGACAAGCAGTCTAAGATGGTGGCTGTAAGCCTGGTCCCTGGAGCTGCTCCTCTCTTGTTTCCTGCAACAGCCAAGTCTTCATACCTATCTGCCCTTGTGTAAGCCTCAACCTTTATTCAATTTTCTCATCCAAATCAGAAAATTAAACTCACCAATTCAAGTGAAAACACACACAACTTATTCTTTTCTTCAATGAGAAGCACTTTTTGCTTTAGAAATTACTCTATCCGTCTCATAATTTAATAAAATTAAATGAGATACATATACATAGTAAAGAATTAAGATGAATAAATATTTTGTTTTATTGGATTGTATTCGAGATTTGTACTTTAAATATATCAAGAGGGTTCACAACTTCGAATTTTTTAAAAATATACATTAGATATAATTTTTTGTAAGGAATATATTAACAAAAAACATTAAAGATGTGATTTAAATAGCGGTGGAAAAAAAATCCAAAAAATAAAGGTATTGAGATTTTGAACTATCTCATTATTCTAATTCTCACCCTCCCATACTTTCTAAAAGTTTACTAACCCTTAAATTATCAAATATTACAAAAATTATGTATATCTTTTTATTTTATTATTTTTTCTTCCAAGCCAGAGGCGGATCGATCCACCTCATGCCCCCTCCCTGAGCTCCCTCCGCCCCTGATTTCATTGACCTACTAAGTTGCTAGATGCACGATTTTATATCATTAAATGCATGGTGGTTTCACTGACATTCGATGTCGGTTAATTTTTTTTGTCTGAAAATAGATTGTCGGCACTGGCATCATGGGTCGACACTATCCTTATTACGCATGTAGAATCTACTATAACTTGCAAAAATGCAGATACTTCGTGGTGGCAAACTCGATAGCAACTGTGTTTGCGGCCCTCACACTCGTCTTCGCCTTCGTTAGGCGCCAAGCGAGCACACACGCCATAGCCCTGAAGGCTGTTTGCGACATGATGGTGGTGGCGCTCCTCTTCTCAGCGAATGGAGCAGCCGGGGCAGTTGCCCTGCTAGGCTACGAGGGCAACTCCCATGTCATGTGGAACAAGGTGTGCAACCAGTTTGGTAGGTTTTGCAACAACGTTATGGCTTCGCTCGTGCTCTCGCTCTTGGCTTCGGTTGCGTTCCTCGTCATGGTGCTCCTTGCCCTTTACAAACTCCGTAGGAACTAGAAGCTCACTTCTTGTACGTAATAATATGCAAAACGTGTGGTCGAGTTAAGTTGGTGTACATGTATGAATAATATTAACCTGAAGTCGTTCAACTTCAGGTTTTCTAGCTATCGTATAATTTCGAGTTTTGAGTTGATTTGGTTTGTAAGTTAGATGATGAGATTATATTTAGTCAACTCCCAATGTGATTGTGAAGCGAACGTTATTGACATATGTGATACATTATATGATACTCTGGAGTAGGTGTTAACCATTTCGGAATGGCTCACTTAAAAGAACTTACGGGTAGTATTCAAAGGTCCCTAATTTGAACCCGGATATGGCCGCTCTTTGTTTACAAACTCAGGAGGGAGGGAGGGAGGTGCTTGGGAGTTGACTAAATATAGGCTGCATAGCAAAAAGCCAAAAATAAAAAACCAGAAATCCACAAATTTCGGCCTTCCTCAAACTCTCCTGCACACCAAATTAAGACATTACACTTTTAACATCGAACAACTTTAAAAGGCCAAAAACAGAAAACCTGCAAAAGTTTTGGGACATGAAAGGTTAGATGTTTCCCCACGGCGTTAAAACTCATTCCCTTTGCCAACAGAAACTCATTTTACCTCTCTGTCTCCTCTCCTCCTCCTCCTCCTGATCTGTTTCGCATTTCGATCGGCTCGAGTCTTAACCAAGAACATGGGGTGTGGGAAATCAAAGCAATCGGTTGCCACCACCGAACCCATCAAGAAATCCGCTTCAAAGAGCAGTAGTAGGAGGAGTGCTGAGGCTCCCGACCAGAATAAATCGACAACAACAGCCACAAGCACAACCACAACCACGACCACAACCACCACTACCCCCAATGTCGAAAATGGGGAGACGGAGCCCAAGAAGATCGGAGCAAACCCAGTTGGGGTCATCCCATCCGAGCCTTTTATCTATCAGAAGCCTCCTTTGGAGACACCCAAAAAGGGCACGGCTGTGGGGGCGAGCAAGGAGAAGAAGAAGCTGGTTGTGATGGTTTCCCATGATCGACGGGCGTCAAAGGAGTCTCAGGTATCGGATTACTTCTCGGAGGGGGGTGAGGAGAGGTCCGAGTATGAATCTCCCCAGCATGATGGCAAAGGAAGGAATGCAGAGGCTGCTAGTGTGGTCATGATTGAGGAGACAACAAAAGAGAAAGATGGCATGAAACAGAACACAGTTGTCGTAGAAGAATACGAGGAAACGGAGGATGGCATGGTTCAGGAAAAGGAACAGAAAAATGAAAACCAGGAGGAAATGGAGGAAGAACAGGTCAAAACAGAAGAGGGTAAAAACTAGAGAATTTTAAAGCTCATAACCTGTACTTGTCACATTTTCCTTTTTAATATGAACAAAATATACTCCCTCCGTTCAACAATAGATGTCGTTTTATGGAGTCATGGATGAATTATCATCATCTGTTTCTATCATCAACAGGGGTGACACATAAAGAAGATGATCAAGTAGGGGTAGCAGAAGAAGATGATCAAGTAGTGGTAGCAAAAGAAGATTCCAAGGAGTTGCCAACCCAAGTGGAAGATGGAGCAGCAATGGCTGCAGAAGAGAAAGGGGCCCTAGAGAGTACAGACGATTCGGTTGTGGTAGCAGAACAAGAAGCCATGGAGGCTGAGCCAACCATGGCGGAGTCTGAAACCACAGCTGAACAAGAGATCAAGACCATGGAGATTAAACCAAGTGAAGTAGAAGCCGGAACTGTAGCCGAGGAAAAGATCAAGGAGCCTGATGCTTGAGGTATCAAGAAAACTGTTTATTCTTCAGACAACTCAAGCCAAAGCTCTTGAAAGGGAGGGGCCTAATTAGGAGAACAATGGATGGATGATCATGCTTCAAAGTGCTTTACCACTTTCACTCTCTTACTTGCTAGATTTCATAATCAATGTACAGAGCTTAGGACAGATAATTCTCAGCTTACAAAGGCATATCTAAGTTCTTTCATATATGGCCCGAAGTTAAATGTAGGGGTTTGATTAAGCGAAGGAATAGAAGTTGAATGCAGGGAGAATAATAAAATGGATAATTCAATGCCATTGTCTACTTCCATTTTTATCCCCAGGAAAAAATCAAGGTCATGATAATTCAATGTTACAAGAACAGAACCTATACAGTTGAAAATGGTTTAATTATTCACAAGTTCCCCCGGCTCTCGGTGTTAGGACCCTTGTTGTAAGGATATAACTTACAAAGGCTTAACATGGCGGATGGATGCCAAAGCACAACAAGGGGAATAAAACCATGAACTGAGTCTTATCAGTACCTTAATCAATGTCAGCACTGGTGTCTGATTGGGTCTTCATCTTCAGCACAGATGAGGCTGGTTTCCTTAAGATTATATTACCAGCATGGTCAGTTGTAGCATATTTGGCAAGACCAGGATCTCTTACTATTTTGCAAGAATTCCATGTGTCTGCCTGCAAATTTATCCCAAAATAGATCAGGTGATCTGTTATGCTGCTCCCCATAACCGACCTGCAAACGACACCAATGGAAATATGAATCCAACATCTCTAGATGCATTAACGGAAACTAAGTCAAAAAACAGCTCTAGATGCATCGTTCACCTGCTGCATGATGAATCTTCACCAGACCCATCACAAACCTTCTCAACAGCATAAATCAAACTTCCAAAGTCAATGTCATATAGCCAAACCTAAGATTTTGAAGACAAAGCACGAGTTATTGAGAGTAAAAAATAAATAAATTATTGCTAGAGCAATATGAATGCCAAACTGGAGGATCAGACCCAAAACTTGTCATGGACTCAAAATTTGATATGAACAAGTCAGATGCTTGAGGTGAGACTTTACCTCTCTAGGAAAGTGATGGTATGTTTTCCGTGGGAAGAAAGTGTAATATGGAGGCAAGTGGGGCACAATATCATGGTCATGTACAACACGAATTGTGTTGGGTACAAGTTGACTGTAGTAAGATGCAAAAACAGAATTGCCAACACGAGGCTGGCCAAATGTCACAACCTGAACATTCTTTGCTTGGTGATGTACCTGAAACCGAAAGCAGTTCATCTGTTTAACAAAGGAATAAAGCATCCAAACTAACAGCAAAGTGAAGCATTAGTTGGCAGAAAAGCATGATAGCAAATCAAGCTTGAGATTAAAGAATTTTTCGGACTTGACTTTAATTTATACTTACCTTGAGATCAAGTGCACAAAATGCAGCCATGGCCCCACCCATGGAATGGCCTAATACAATAATATCCAGGTCTCCATACAATTCTTTTGCTCTCTTAACTGCAGATATAACTCCAGGACGCAAAGTAGTATTGTGGTAGGCATAATAAAATCCATGATGCACCTGTAAAAAAATACACAGGAGACATCCATAATTATATGGATGAACATAACGAGCAAAAAGCGAAGGAATGGCAAACATTTTTCCATTCTGTACCATGGCATCAGGCATTCCAGGGTAGTTTAAGTCAAGCTGCTTCCAGTACAAATCTTCAACCCAATTTTGTAAACTGTGATGAAATGTAAGCAACAAATTGTCAAAGACATTGAATTGTTTTCTTTTTCAGTCATTACCAGGTACCAGAAGTACTTCAAGTACAGAAATAGAGGGGTAAGCCAAACACACAGTTTCTACAATGACTAAAAGGCTTTGCAATAACTACAGTTTTCCCCCATTACTAGAAGGGTTTTGTAGTGTTGCAGCATATGTATGAAGGGGAAAAAAGGCAATCACATATCAAACCTGTTTTCCTGGGTCCCCCTAAATGCTATAATAACTGCATTGAGATCCTTTGCCACTCCAACATATGACTGCATAGGTATTTGCAGATTCATATTACAACAATGCAATGAAAAACTCACATGTCAACTTGATGAACTAGACTCAAAAGGATTTTTTTTTTTATCAAGGTAAATAAGATTTCTTTCAAAGTATATCTGTAAAGATACATAAAACATACCTGCAAACAGTGTTGAATGTCAACAATCAACTCTATGACCTCAAAACCCTGTTAGCATGAAGACATCCAGTGAAAAGAGTGTCTTCAAACTTAGATCAACCATCTACTGATTTAGAATAGCAATTGCGAAGAATGCAAGTGAAATATACTCACACAATCATACCTCTGTTGGCCCGTTGCATCTTGAGCAAGTCCAATGAAGGAGTGCAGTCAAATCTGATTCATAAACCTAAAAGGATGGAAATTTCTACTTAATAGCCATCTAAATAATAGGAAAATCATCATTTTGGGCCTATTAGAAAGCAAAACAGTAAAATACAAAACTGACTTCATCCTCCAACAAACTAGCCAAGACACGACTTCTTAAGGATTCTCGCTCATTGTTATCAATGGTGTACTACCTTTCAACGAACAAAAAATAAGAACTGTATCATCACAGCTTATCATTAGACCTGATTTTACAAGCTGTAGAAAGTTAGTAAGAACAAAACAACATGCCTTCTTAAAGCCACCTAGACGCAACAAATGCATCCATTCCAGTGAGCATAGGTTTCATTCAGTACAAAAATTGCAACAACTGTGTTATCATATGCCATTATACAACATAGAACCCTTATACTTTAACTGTTGATAGAAGCATGGACTACTTACAGCTGCATCATACTGGACCAATATTTTAGCCAGCGTGTGGTTATAAACAGGGTGATGATTCTCGTCTTTAGCTATGACTGCTGCAGTTATGAAGGAAACATTAGAATATACAAATCATAAACTTTTCACTTGAGCTTATGCACACAACTAAATACTGACCATAAAAAAGTGACAAGTAAGTTGCAGCTAAATGGATGAACAACACAAATTAGCATTCTCTTTTTGCAGCTTTTCAAAAATCAATCACAAGACAAAGCAATGAATGCGGGATTTGAAGACCGTCAGCGTCAGATTATAAGCCAACATTTTCATTTCAAGGACACTCGATTACCAAATTGACAGATTCCTTCTATGACTGAAATCAGATATCAAGTACAAAGCAAAACAAATTTCATTTAATCAAGCTTGGTGACTTTGTACACACATTATCACCATTGATTATCATCCACTTGCAGTCCGAAACTAGTATTACGATTCCATTTCCATCCTCTCCAAGCAGCAGACAAAGTAAGCTAGTCTCTTTATACCAATGTTCACTGTAATTATGTACATTTTATCGAATCACGCACAAATCGACAGATCAGAAGCAGCATACCTTTAGCAGGAGAAACAGCAAACAAGCAACAAGCAACCACCACAGCTCTTAGCCACGCACTTCGTTCCATAATCTGCTCCACCAATCCAAACAAAAAGGCAAAAGCCCCAAACAATGATCACTGGCCGTAAAGCACCGAGTAAAATCAAATCCAATTCGAAACCCTAAAACCAAATTGTCGATGAACCAGCTGATAACTTACCTCCCAGATACCGAGGGCAATCGAAAATTAGCGTTTCGGTAATTGATTGCTGATAATTGTATGGTTATTGAGGAATCAGCAATGGCGCCCTTTTCCGAGTCCCAGTCCCCGGAAATTTCCTCCTTAATTCAACAATTTCACTGGATAGGGGAAGCGCAGACGTGTGATTAAGGGAATTTAAGGGGGATTGTTGAGTTTGATTATGGATTCGGAATTTGACGAAAATGGCCGGCGTGTGATGTTGACTGGCAGTTGGGTTGGCTCGTGCCATGCGTCCCCATGGATGGAGGTCATGGAGGTTTGTTGGCACATATACGCCCGTATCTTTTGAGATAGTAGTACCCCTTTTTTATTTTTATTTTTTTTGAAAGGCAACAGTTTGGATTGTGTCAAATTTCTGCATGATCACCACCTAATAGCGTGATGAGAGCATATAGTTCTGAGCTTGAAGCCACCACTTTAGGATCAAATGAATATAGAAGACTTGTCACACAATCCGCAATTTTGTTGACTTCTCTAATACCCGTTGGTCAAATCTATGAATATTTGGTCACTCCACTAGCTCGAATGACTTCAACATAAAAAAAATGTGTTTGGAAGCATCATTTCGATCTCCCAATAGCACCTCTAACACCCCATCTATCACATTCATGGTGATCAAGTTGTCTCCTTAGACCCCGAGTTTGCAGAGGCCAAGACCCTTAGCTTTTGCAAGAGCCTCAGCATAAAGAGCCAAGGTGAAACCGCATTGTGTTTGCCCCGCAAGCAATAATTGCTCCTGTGTGGTCTCGAATAACAAACCCGGTCGTCGCTTCACTGGATAAAAGTTTTGATCCGTCAAATTTAATTTTTTTGATAACTAGTTTTTGTTATGTGCACTTTTACGCTTTTTATTAATAAATTATATTAAAAATATTAAAAATATTTTGTATTTAATTTTATGTGAAGAGTAAAATAGTTTATTTGATTTTTTTTTATTTCAACGAATAGGTTTGTAACGACTTAAGATATGATGTTGAGAATTAATATAAATATTTCGATGATAAGATTTTATTGTTCAATATATAATTAATTAATAATAAAATCTCATCAGATATTGTAAAATGACTTATAGTAAAATAAATTATGGTAAAATAACTTATGGTAAGATTATAGATTTTGTAACCACTTGAGATAAAAGAGATGAACATATATGATGGCATGTAGATAAAATACATAATGTCATTGTCTAATTTGACTTAAATATAATTGATTATCATTAATTGACGTGTTAAAAAATCCATGTCAGACTGCACCAGAAAATGATACATAGACGAATTGCATCAAAGGATTGTTTTAGTATATTATTAGTATTTGTTACCCTCGTTTTTGCAAATATTGTCAATACATTATATTCTATTATTTTTTTTATTAAATTTTATGTGAAGATTAAAATAGTTTAGGTTTGTTTAATACGGAGTAATAATTTTCAAGTAGTCATAAAAATAATAAGTTTTGTAATGATCTAAGATATGAGATTGAGAATTAATATAAATATTTTGATGATAAATTTTTATTATTGAATAGATAATTAATTAATAATAAAATTTTATCTAATGAACTAAAAAAATAGATTTTGTAAATGGGCCTAAGCCCATGTAGAATGGGCCAACATGGCCCAATTTATTTTCACTGAAGCGGGAGCGGGAAGCAAATAGATATTTCTCGGGCAAAAGGCGGGAAATGCTCGTACAACATCTACCGTCAAAAAACGCCACGTCATCGGTTCATATAAATACCCCCATCCACGGTCTTTTACATTCTTTTTTACACAACCCGGTCTATTTTATTGATCCCTGTCTCCTGACTTTCTCCCTTTCCGTACATCGAAACCCTCGAGTTCTACCCGACCTCCGAATCCATGGCGAAACCCTCGAAGGGGCGATCCTCCGACGACGACAACGCGTCCATCTCTTCTGAAGAGGATCAGCTCAACGAGCAGGTCAACACTGAGGCCGAGGAGGAGGAAGAGGACGAGGAGGAACTCGAAGCTGTTGGCCGGACCGCCGATTCCGATGCCGACGGGGACGCACCCGCCGCCGGAGATGATGAATCCGACGATGGCGAGGATGAGGAGGTAATTGATGAATAAAATTTCGTTTCTCTCACTCCCTGCTGATAGATCCGGCTAGATTTTGTTTAATTTTTCTGCTTTTTGGCTGCTGGTTAGTTTTTGCGGCCATATAACTGTCTGCTTGCTGTTTACCTGGTTAGTTTTGGGAATGATAGGGTTTCTTTTTGATGAGCTGCGAGATTGCTTCGAATCGTCTAAAGAAGCACGTTCTGTGCTGGAAGGAATGTTTTGTTTTTGTTTTTGAGTTTCTGTTTTTGTTCCACCTTTCTTTTGGAAACCCTATTGTCAGCTTAAATTGGGGACGAATAGACTGCGCTATTGCACAATATAACTTGACGGAGTGAGCTAGTACTGAGTTTAATTCTCCTCACAATCCTCGTCTCAGCTACTGGAAAATCTTCACATTGAACAATGGAAGTTTGATTTCGTATGTTTTTGTTTGAATATTTTTCTTTTAGTCTTATGTCTAAGAAGGATGGGGAAGACAGTTCTAGGAAGTCCTAAGGTTTCAGTATTCAGTAATTTGGTTTAGTGGTAGTGTGGTACTGAAATCTGTGGACACAGAAGTTGGTTGAGACCATAATGGACCATCATGTTGACAAATTCTAGTTACCCTTCTTTCACCATAGAATTATTAGAAGAGCAAATTGGTTATGATTTGAACATCAAGTTCTAGTTATCCTTCTTTCATCATAGATCTCTGGGACTTGTCAAGGAGTAAATAGGGGATGCTACATTATCTATGTTTAAGAGGGGCTGAGCCTCAGTTTCGATAAGTTGAGCTTGCCAACTCAGATTACAGTACATCCATCCCATTGGTGCCGTGGAAAAAGAGGTTATAGCATTCTGCACCATTATAAGGATGACAATGGTCCAAGTCCTTTGATGTTGGTTTCGGGTAAAGGGAAGTAAGAAACAAGTTTATCATTACATTTTACCTTCCTTACATATGTATATATATTTTTTGAAACATTATATTTTAATTCACTTCATTATTTTCAAAGATAAATTACATCAATAGAAGAGGTAAACATCCCTAGTTAAAGACTAAATAACTCAAGGGATTATGTCCAAGATAAGGTGAATTAGTTAAAGAGTGTTTATAGGTGATGCCCCATCAAGCCAAAATGTCCTTCAATTGCAAATTTCACATGAATTGACTGCAAATTAGGTAACTTTGCTTTTGCTAGTTACTAGGGAAAATGGATGTTGAAAGGCTGAAAAGTGTAAGAGGCGAAACAGTGGGGTAATGAATGAGTGCGGGATGTCCAATTTTATTTAAACACCATATTATCATCTATTGGCCTTCCTGGTTATGATTGCCTCATCAATTTCTCATGAAGTAAGAAATGATTCAGCATCATACTATTTTATCTATATTCAATTACTTTTTATCACCCATGAACGGTTGTGCTTTACCATTGTAATTTTTTATGCTTTCTAGATTTCTGCTCTCAGTTCAGAGTTTGTCATTATTTGCCCAAGCTATTTTCCAAGCAGTAATTTTTGCTTTTGTGATGATTGAAGGAAGAGAATGTTGAATCTGATAATGAAGTTGCAAAGCGTGAACGAGCAAGGTTGAAAGAGATGCAGAAAAGGAAGAAGCAAAAGATTCAGGAAATTCTTAGTCAACAAAATGCTACTATCGATGCGGATATGGTATGTTTGCTTCCAATTTCAAACGTTCCTTGAACTTTCAAGTGAAAATCATTATTTCTATCCTCTCCCCAAAACTCCTTTGTAACTATAGATAGAATGCTGGATGTAGAGCCACTGTAAATTTTAAAGCTTGTATTTATTGTTTCAGAACAACAAGGGAAAAGGGCGTTTAAAATATCTCCTGCAACAAACAGAAATCTTTGCTCATTTTGCCAAGGGGGACCCCTCTACATCCCAGAAAAAGGCTAAGGGAAGGTATGGTAAACTTAAAATAAGCTTTATTTATCATTTAATTAATTTACCGTTGTCTCCGAATGGCTTTTGTTTTTTTCATTGCTGCTTTGAGTGGCTTATCATCATATGATAAAATTCCTACATATGTTTCATCAACTTAACATCTCAATGGTCACATTTAGAGAGTTTTATGTTCACTTTTAGATATGTTGTGTTCTTTTGTCGCTAATTTAAAGAGTTGCGCAAGTCGTCAAAAGATTTTGAATGTATATTTATGTCTTTTAGAAATTTTTTCGCCTTTCATTTTAGCTGAGTTCAATCGTGATGCATAATTGTTTTGTTTAATTGTCCTAATTAAAATGAAGCTAGCTCGTCAAAGTGACTAATGTTGCATCTTTTGTTCTATAAGTTATATACTGCTATTAATATGCGGATTTCAGGGGTCGCCATGCATCAAAGGTAACCGAAGAAGAAGAAGATGAGGAATATCTAAAGGAGGAAGAAGCAGTGACAGGAAATACAAGGCTGCTTTCACAGCCTTCATGTAAGTTATCTTCTTTCACTCGCAACTGCCCTAAGAATCACAAGATGGAGGAGAAACTGAAACTACTTATAGAGTTTGAATATGCATGCTTGTATACTTGAGAATATTTGTGTGCATAAGCATGAACAATGTGCTTGTTTTCATAAGGAAAAAATAGTTCACAGGGTTTTATAAAAATAAACAAGTAGATTTTATTAAAATAAATAAATGATTATCAGAGGAATTTTTGGCAATAAAAAACTAAACTAATTTCCTATTGCATTGCTATATTTTATAAGGATGTAAATTAACAAAGAGGAAATATTTTTTGTTCCTTTTCTGTTCATTTCCATGTTGTACACAACCTGACAACCTAAACAGGAAATATAAATGCATCTCTTTTCTTTGGCTTTATTTCCATCAATGTCCGTGTATCCAACAGGAGGGTCAAAGTAATGTGCTGTTTAATTTTACTTTTCATTTTAACATGTGTTGTTTATGATGTAGGCATTCAGGGGAAAATGAGGGATTATCAACTCGCCGGGCTAAACTGGCTCATTAGACTGTATGAGAATGGAATTAATGGAATTCTTGCTGATGAAATGGTATAAGAAAATATATTTTGGTTGTTCCACACGTCTTCTTACCTAAGTTGATCAAATGACAATGATGATGGTCCACCTTGCTTTTACAGGGACTTGGTAAAACTCTACAAACAATCTCTTTGTTGGGCTATCTTCATGAGTTTCGAGGAATTACTGGCCCTCACATGGTTGTTGCTCCAAAGTCCACCCTTGGCAATTGGATGAATGAAATAAAGCGCTTTTGCCCAGTTATACGTGCAGTAAAGTTTTTAGGGAATCCTGAAGAAAGGGTATGTTATTGCAGGTGATATGTTTTATGTTACAATGTTGGATATGAATGCTTTTGCTTAACCGCCTTCTTTATTGGTTTGCAGAATTATATCCGCGAGGAATTGCTTGTAGCAGGGAAGTTTGATGTTTGTGTCACCAGCTTTGAAATGGCCATTAAAGAAAAAACGGCGCTGCGTCGTTTTAGCTGGCGTTATATTATTATTGATGAAGCTCATCGAATAAAAAATGAAAACTCTCTTCTTTCAAAAACAATGAGACTTTTCAACACTAATTATCGCCTTCTTATTACGGGAACTCCACTTCAGGTATATCCTTTTCTTGAGCACAACTTGTTAATGCTTGTGTGAGCAGATGCTTTTGAGCTTATCTTATAGAAGTGGCAATCATTACTATTTTTCTGATGATCGTTGTCAATCGTATTATTTGTTTACAAAATTTGTGGCCATTGATTTTCTGTCTGTTGTTTTATTTGCTAATCCTTGCATTGCCATTAAGAAAGCCCTTGCACAGCAGTACAAGAGATAGCTATTTCTATGACGGTCTCTTTAAATATCAGTCGACACGACATATGCCTGCACTTACCCTGACATGTTTTCTTATGTACAGAACAATCTTCATGAGCTTTGGTCCCTTCTTAACTTCTTACTGCCTGAGATATTTAGTTCTGCTGAGACTTTTGATGAATGGTTCAAAATTTCTGGGGAGAACGACCAGGAAGAAGTAGTTCAACAACTTCATAAGGTAATGTTCTACTATTTGCTATTTCTTGACAGCTTTTGCTTCATACTGACATTACCTTATGAGCTACATCTTTGTTTTTTGTAAAGGTCCTTCGGCCATTTCTACTCCGAAGACTGAAGTCTGACGTTGAGAAGGGTTTGCCACCCAAAAAAGAAACGATACTTAAAGTGGGAATGTCCCAAATGCAGAAGCAGTATTATAAGGGCTTGCTGCAGAAAGATCTTGAGGTGGTTAATGCTGGTGGAGAGCGCAAGCGTCTCCTTAATATTGCGATGCAATTGCGCAAATGTTGTAATCATCCCTACCTTTTCCAAGGTGCTGAACCTGGGCCTCCTTACACCACCGGAGAGCATCTTATTACCAATGCTGGTGAGTGCATCCTAATCCTGTAATTTGATCCTTGCTTTTCAGGAGATTTTTTTATTGATTGCTGTTGATTCGTGATGCTTTCGTTATTTTGTAGGGAAAATGGTTTTGCTGGATAAGTTGCTTCCAAAGCTGAAGGAACGTGGGTCAAGGGTTTTAATTTTTTCACAAGTCAGTTTCCCTTCTCCAGAATTACTTTTGAAGTGTAAAATTATCGTCTAGTCATGGTTGTCTTGTATGTAGATCCGTCATGTAGCTCAAAAAGTATTTATTATGTTTCCCTAATCCTGTCTTATCCTATTAACTTCAGATGACAAGGCTGCTGGATATTCTTGAAGACTACCTCATGTTCCGTGGTCACCAATATTGTCGTATTGATGGTAATACTGGTGGGGATGACCGTGATGCTTCTATTGAAGCCTTTAACAAGCCAGGAAGTGAGAAGTTCACTTTTCTGCTATCAACCAGAGCTGGAGGTCTTGGTATTAATCTCGCTACTGCAGACATTGTCATCCTTTATGACAGTGACTGGTAAGCTGTACATTTATTGTCTCTTGGGGAAGGGTTAATGATATTGTTTCCAACTGGCTCTCCTATCAATGCCTCTTATGGTTTCTATTTAAATTTTGATTCTATTTTCCCTTCAATGATATGCAAAGGAACCCGCAAGTTGATTTACAAGCTATGGATCGAGCTCATCGGATTGGTCAAAAGAAAGAAGTCCAAGTATTTCGTTTTTGCACAGAGGTTTGTCTTATTTTTTGTTCTAATCAGAATGCAAATGCTAGAAATGGTTACATTATCGTGACATGTTCTCTTCCTCTTACCAGTTTGCCATTGAGGAAAAGGTGATTGAGAGAGCATACAAAAAACTCGCTCTGGATGCTTTAGTTATTCAACAAGGACGATTAGCAGAGCAGAAAAGTAAGAGGCATAATATTCAAGCCCTCTGATGTCACCTAAAAAATGCATTAAATTGTTTATCTCATATTGGTGTAATGTTTTCAGCTGTGAACAAAGATGAACTTCTGCAAATGGTGAGGTATGGTGCTGAAATGGTCTTCAGTTCTGGAGACAGCACAATTACAGATGAGGATATTGATAGAATTATTGCTAAAGGAGAAGAGGCGACTGCTGAACTTGATGCCAAGATGAAGAAGTTCACGGAGGATGCCATCCAATTTAAAATGGACGACAGTATGTAGTTTCCAGAATAGTTTTTCAACATTGAAGCATGATGACTACAGTCAAATGCCTCTATGACCCTGTTTTAACTAGTCTTTTTTCTTTCTTTTTTTGGTTTTGAACAGCTGCTGATCTATATGATTTTGACGATGATAAGGTGAGAGATATGTTGTTTTCTCTTTTAAAATGAGGAACTTGCTTATGTTTTATGTTGGTTGATCTTCTGCCTTTTGCTATGCCTACAGGATGAAAACAAGGTTGACTTCAAGAAAATTGCCACTGATAACTGGATTGAGCCACCAAAGCGAGAGCGAAAGCGCAAGTAAGAATAGTACTCGGAGTGTTTTGCTTGCTCATTATTCATGGTATTTTCATTTTCGATAATTCTTTTGTTTGCTACTACTAGCTACTCTGAATCCGAGTACTTCAAGCAAACAATGCGTCAAAGTGGCCCTTCAAGACCGAAAGAGCCTCGAATTCCTCGCATGCCTCAGCTGTAAGATCCCTGTTCAATGGTCCTTGTTTGGCATATATGTTCTCTGTATACCTCCCTACCTTGCATACTTTGGGAGCTGAAGTCAATTTCATGCTTTATACTATTTCTTTCAGCCACGATTTCCAGTTTTTCAACACTCAAAGGTTGACTGAGCTGTATGAAAAGGAAGTACGCTACCTCATGGTAAGTAGCATTCCCACTTCTCATGTCACTGTAAGTTGCTATCATCTAATGTAACCTCCTTTTTTTTTAGCAGGCAAATCAGAAGAATCAGATAAAGGATTCCATCGATGTGGATGAACCAGATGGTATTTCTACTTTTCTGTGTAATAGTTAACACTTAATGCATGTGGATGGACTACAAGTTTCTGTTGCTAATCGAATTTTGGAATGTAGAAACAACAGATCCTCCTTTGACTGCCGAAGAGCAAGACGAAAAGGAGAGTCTTCTTGAAGAAGTAGGTGCCATCCTTGTTCGTTGATGTACTCTAGCTTTATTTCGAATTCATATTCAGGTCATGCTGTTCATCTTCAGGGTTTCTCAACATGGACGAGAAGAGATTTCAATACTTTCATCAGGGCATGTGAGAAATACGGCAGGGATGATGTGAAAAGTATCACCTTTGAAATGGAAGGGAAAACAGATGAAGAGGTTGAAAGGTATGCCAAGGTCTTCAAGGAGCGATACAAGGAGTTAAATGGTATGTACTTTTATGTTGCTCTTAACCTTGAGAAACCTGAGCTATTCTCATTTCAGTGCTCCAGTGTGATGATGCCAATGTTTGTCGAATGTATCCTTTTATGTTCCTATCCATCTACACTTCTGATCTTTGGTGTGTCAAATGTGGCTAGAGGATAGACTATTGTTATTTATTTTTGAACAATATACTTTTTAAAAATGCATTCTTGCTCACCTTGGTTGTTGTCATTGTGCAGATTATGATAGGATCATTAAGAATATTGAAAGAGGGGAGGCGAGAATTTCCAGAAAAGATGAAATTATGAAGGCAATTGGGAAGAAGCTGGACCGCTACAAGAATCCATGGCTGGAGCTAAAGATTCAGTATGGTCAAAATAAAGGGAAATTGTACAATGAAGAGTGTGACCGATTCATGGTGAGACCCTAGATTATTTTTTAAAATTTTGGACTGGCAATTATCCTGTGCTACCTTTGCAAGCTTGGCCATATAACTTCCTTGCGAATTCCTCGACTTTGGCAGATTTGCATGGTTCACAAGCTTGGTTATGGAAACTGGGACGAGCTAAAGGCTGCATTCCGAACATCACCTCTATTCCGGTTTGATTGGTTTGTGAAATCCCGAACAACGCAGGAATTGGCAAGAAGATGTGACACTCTTATCCGTTTAATCGAAAGGGAAAACCAGGAATATGATGAGAGGGAGAGACAAGCTCGGAAGGAAAAGAAGCTTGCCAAGGTTAACCACAGATCCTTGTCTGACAACTTTTGTTAGGCCTTTAGTTCTTCATCCACTTGATTTGACATGTTCTTCCCTATTATTCTCAGAATATGACCCCATCAAAGCGCGGTAGCAGTGCAAGGCAAGCCGAGAGCCCACCATCATCCTCCCTGAAGAAGCGCAAGCAGTTAACGATGGATGACTTTGCTGGCTCGGTACGTATTTTCCATTCCCAACATTCATACATGACCAGCAAATCTCTCTCTGTCTTACATGTTTGTTCTCTATTCCAGGGAAGGAGGAGAAAGTAAACAGCGCCTTCAAGGACCTATTTTGGTTTCATTCACGCCTTTTTGCTCGGTCCATTCGTTATGTAAGCTCTTTCTACTCAATCAACAACCCTCCAGAAGATCAAGTTTTAGCCATATTGAAGATTTGTTTAACCATTGAATGTACCAAATTCACAGCTCTACTAAGATCCCTAATCTAGCTTATCTAGCATATGCTTGGAACAATCTACATTGACTCTACAAACCCAATATAGCTGCACTTACAGCAAAAAACATGAAGTTGGAGGATCAAAGCATTCGATCCGTTCGGCAATTACGAAGGCATGCATTATGGGTATGCACCAATAGTCCAATACTAGAGTATGTACAACCCCAAAAAGATTTGTGCTATGTACAAGAAATGTGTATTTCCTAGATGCATTTGCAGATTTTGGGCGAGTCATTTTGGGTCTGTTTCATAGTACCCTAAAAACAATGTATCCTCCATTCCCTGAAGAAACAGATTTAGACCCAACAATTCTCACAAGGCTGGGGGGCATTCAATTGTATGCCCATGTACACTTGACGAATCGATCTATATTCCCAACAGCGAAATTTGGACACCAAATGGTTCGTCTCGGGGTTTGACATTGGAAACTGAGGTTCTAACAGCGTACTGCACAGGCAAGTCTTGGATAGTTTCACTACTTGCCCAGTTGTCCTTGGAAGATGATTGATGAGGTGTCCTGGATGTACACTTCAATTCATCCATTTGAAGTTAGGAAGGTTCTAGTCTGACTAAATGACTAATGCTTAGGTTTTCGTCTTAAACTCAGACCTTAATTCAACATAAATGATCCTAAAAAATTGTCAAATAATAGTGGATCCCAAACCTTAATTCTAACATTGTTGTCAATCCATTACAATTTATTAAAAACCGCAAAAGACACTGGCAATACAATAGTTCCGTGGGAATTGGTCGGTATTACCGTTCTCGAAGCTGCATATTGACCTTGCACTCGCCTTCTTCTTCTTCTTTTCTCCAGTTTTCGCCCCAAGCCTTGGCTTCTGCCACCGCATCTGTATTCGTAGGAGTTCCTCCCGCACTGGCGGGGCTACCTGTTTGAGGATCCTGCACTGCGAGGTCGTCGAAGGTCCACCTCCACTCAGGCTCAAACTCAGACCTATCATCTCTTCTCGGGTTATAGGTTTCAGAAGCCAGATGAGTGAGAACAGTCACAACGTCACCGATTAGTGGCCTTGTCGCAGCTTGCTCCTGTAAACACATTGCAGCTACAGCAAGAGCTTCTTCAACCCCTCTCTTGGGATAACGTCCTTTGAGACGTCGATCCACCATTTTCCAGAAATTACTTCGATCCTTGAAAAGGGGCGTTGCCTGTAAACACATATCAATCAAGGGTCATATTCATATGCTACACCCCAATTCCCCACCCCACAATTGCCACAATGTAGTACTAGGGGTCGTTTGGTATCGATATCAAGATGTATCAATATCAGGTGATATCTTGATATTAACTAATACCTCCCTTAAAATCAGTATATCAAATAGGCCCAAATGATATCAATATCGGTCTATACTAAACATAGATGTTAGATATCAAATTAAGTGATATCGATATCTAGATATCACCACCAAATTACCCCTAACTACTTTTGGAAATAGGTTGAGATCACCTAGTCTGCAATTACGGTGCAGAAATATATACTTACCCAGGCGACAAGATTGTGCTCTCCAAGCGCAATGGTATTTTCAATAGCCTTACGGCCAGTGATGAGCTCGAGCAAGACGACTCCAAAGCTATAGACATTTGATTGAAGGGTAAGCTGGCCAGTCGTTGCGTAATCTGGATCACAATACCCGTAAGTGGCCATCACACTAGAGGACACATGAGTCTTGTCTCCAACGGGAGGCGACACTGCAAGTCCAAAATCGGATAACTTGGGATGGTAGTTGTTGCCAAGAAGGATGTTAGATGACTTTAGATCCCTGTATACGACAGGGGGATTAGCTTCGTCGTGCAAATACTCTAACCCCTTAGCAACACCGGCTGCAATTTTCATCCTTGTGTTCCAGTCCAAGGGCCCCCAGTTTACAACACCTGAAATCAAGACTAACATACAAATTAACATTGTAGACAGTTCAACCATGAAAACAATCTGAGCCTTAGCTTATAGTATGTTATTTTATGATATCTCAGTCTTTTCAATACGACACAACCCCAGATTCCAACAACTGTGTTCTCAAAAAGCATCAAAATATGTCTGCCTACACAGACTGTGTAGGCAGGCATATTGAAATGGTTCAAGTACTAAGTGAAAGCATCTTTAAAGTATTTGTGAATAAGGGCAACAAAGAACAAAGTGAAATAGTAACTACTGACTGTGCAAACGATCTTTTAGGGATCCATTGGTCATGTATTCGTAGACAAGAAGACGTTCATCTCCGTCAGCACAATAACCAATCAAATCGACAAGATTTGGATGGTGTAGACGACTAAGCATGAGAACCTCCCCCAAAAAATCTGTGTTTCCTTGAAGGCCATTTCCATCAAGTTGTTTAACAGCAACTACCTGTATATATATAGAGATAGCAGTTTGATCGAATTAAGCGACAAATCGATCTAGGAGAATATTTTAATTTTGAGCCTGACAATTAAAGATAACAAGTTTTTACTAAGAAACAGTTACCTGTTGTGGTCTATGCAAGCGACCCATGTAAGCACGGCCAAACCCTCCTTCTCCCAACAAACGCACCTCATTAAAATTCCTCGTAGCAGTTGCAAGTTCATCATATGTAAACTTCTGTGCAACAATGTGTGCAATCTCTTTGCCTAATATTTGAATATATCAAGCCCAGTAAGTGAGGCAGATAATAAAAAAGATGATAAAAAGATGGCATTAACCCTGATTTGCAATCTCATAACTCCTATCAAATTAAAAATACCGAAATTAAACCTCCCACATCGATAACATGGACAAAGAAGTCTTGGCACAAGGATATAAGCTAGTGGTTGCTCCTTCTATTGCCAATTGATTTTAAGATGGATCCGATGTTTGAATTGGTTTTAAGATGGTTCCCGCTCGGCTTAGGTCTTTGCTCAATTCCTAGATCTCTATTTGATACCTAATCAAATCAACGGACCCTAATTGGTAGACAAAGATCTATAGAATTCAACAATGAATTTCTTAAACTTGTAAAATTAAAGGGCAGCAAACCTGAACATGATCCATAGCATACGCTGAAGCAGCCGACCATATCGACAAACGATTGAAGGAAATTTGCACAGAGCCCTCCCCTCTCCTCCGTTTGATAGTTTCTCCGAAAATGGAAGAGTAAAGGAAATAAAGGAGCGATCTTTTTAGACTGTTGTGTTCATATGAAGGGGTGGCAACCACACGGCTTCGGGAAACAAAATTCTTTTTTAAGGTTTTCTAAAGGACAGAGTTGCAAAAGTAGCTCAGATGGAATTATGGAAGGTGGGGTTCTTCAACAATTCTCTTTATTAATCTTGTGTTGCTTTTTTGACTTGAGAAATGAAATACTCCAGTATTAATCCCCATTCAGTTTCTGATACTTGCTTTTTGAATCTGTTTGAATCTATATCTATTTGGTTTGCTGCTGATACTGTCCCAAATTTGTGCTTGTTTGCCTGAATTACTCATCTTTTTTGTGCTTTTAAAAAAAAAAAAAAAAAACCTTGTTGTTTTGCTTGATTTTTTTTTAATTTATTTTTGATGTTTTTCAACTGTTTTGCTTGAGTTTCCCGTCGGTGGGGCTTGTTCTGAATCATAAGTTGAAAGGAAGTTGGGTTTTGGATTGGTCAAGTAACAGCTGCAACCTCTAATTTAGGTTAAAAAACTGATCTTTTAGGATCCTGTTTTTGATTTCATGGTTTTTGAGGGCGTTGGTTCTCAGATTTGCTTTAATCTTTGTAACTGCAGTCAACGACTTGCTGTTAATGGAAAATTTTAGAAAATGAAAGGAATTTGGGTTTTGGATTGGTAACGTAATTAGTTGCAGCCTCAAATTTAGGTTAAAAAAACTGACCTTTTAGGATTCTGTTTTTCTATTCCAGGGAAGGAGGAGAAAGTGAATAGCGCCTTCGAGGACCTGTTTTGGTTTCATTCACGCCTTTTTGCCCAGAAGATCAAGTTTTAGCCACATTGAAGATTTGTTTTAACCATTGAATGTACCAAATTCACAGCTCTACTAAGATCCCTAATCTAGCTTATCTAGTACATGCTTGGAACAATCTACATTGACTCTACAAACCCAGAATAGCTGCACTCACAGCAAAAAACATGAAGTTGGAGGATCAAAGCATTCGAATGACGGTACATCCGTTCGGCAATTCCCAAGTTTGGGTATGTAAAACCCCCAAAGATTTGTGCTATGTACAAGAAATGTGTATTTCCTAGATGCATTTGCTGATTTTGGGCGAGTCATTTTGGGTCTGTTTCATAGTACCCTTGAAACAATGTATCCTCCATTCCCTGAAGAAACAGATTTAGACCCAGCAATTGTGTGCCCATGTACACTTGACGAATCGAGCGATGTTCCCAACAGCAAAATTCGGACACTGAATGGTTCTTCTCGGGTTTCAACATCAGAAACCGAGGTATTAACATCTTACTGCACAGGCAAGTCTTGGATAGTTTCACTACTTGTCCTTGGAAGATGATTGATGAGGTTTCCTGGATGTACACTTCATCCGTTTGAGCTGTCAAAGCTGCCCATTGCACTTGCACTCGCCTTCTTCTTCTCTCTCCAGTTTTCGCCCCAAACCTTCGCTTCTGCCACCGCACGTTCTCTGTCAAGGTCTCTATTCCTCGGAGTTCTTCCCGCACTGGCAGGGCTGCCTCTTTGAGACTCCTGCCTTTCGAGGTCGTCCAAGGCCCACCTCCTCCCAGACCCATCACCTGCATCACTCCTTCCCGAGTCTGCACCTGTGCTTGGTTCTCGTGTATGCTCCTTCCGCCTGTTGTTGGGGGAGTTTTTCTGAGTTGAGGGAGATCCAAGCCGGGCACTGCGTGGACTGTCCAAACTATCTCCTCCAAGACTCCTCTCGTCTCGGATTCTCCGATCGTTAGATGTGTTCGGGTTGTAGGTTTGAGAAGCCAGATAAGTGAGAGCAGTCACAACGTCTCCGATCAGTGGCCTTGTGGCAACTTGCTCCTGTAAACACATTGCAGCCACAGCAAGAGCTTGGTAAAGCCCTCTCATGGGATAACGTCCTTGGAGAAGTGGATCCGCCATTTTCGGGAACCTCCTTCGATCCTTGAAAAGGGGCCGTGCCTGTAAACACATATCAAGGGTCATACTAAACCCGAATTCCCCACAATGTAGTACTAACTACTAGCAGAAACAGGTTACTTCCCATATCACAATAACAGGTAATAATTCCCAGGATCGGAAAGAAATTCTTACCCAGGCGACAAGATTGTGCTCTCCAGGCACCATGGTATTGTCAATAGCCTTGCGGCCAGTGATCAGCTCGAGAAAGACGACTCCAAAGCTATAGACATCTGATTTAAGGGTAAGCTGGCCAGTCATTGCATACTCTGGAGCACAATACCCGTACGTGCCCATCACCCTAGTGGACACATGAGTCTTGTCTCCAACGGGACCCAACTTTGCAAGTCCAAAATCGGATAACTTCGGATGGTATTCCTCGTCTAGAAGGATGTTAGATGACTTTAGATCCCTGTATATGACTGGGGGATTTGCTTTGTCGTGCAAATACTCTAACCCCTTAGCAGCACCAACTGCGATTTTCATCCTTGTGTTCCAGTCCAAGGGCTCCTTCTCGGGTGGAACATCTGAAATCAAGATTAACATACAAATTACATTGTAGACAAGTGAACCATGAAAATAACCTGAGCTTTCATTTACATTTTTGCTTGGACTTGGATGACTTGTTTACGATACAAAGGGAAGGCCTTTTTATTGGAAATTCAATGTAACATACAGAAGTAAAGTTCAACTGTGAAAGTGTGAAGGCAGGCATATTTTGATGCTTTTGAGAACAAGGACACCAGGGGAAAAAGGGACTCAGCCTTCGGCAATCTAAGGATCAATTGAACAAGAATCGTGATTCAAAACCATATTTGGACCACATCCGTTGTAAATTTTTCTATTTTAATTTATTGAAATGTTTGAAGTACTAAGTGAAACAAAGAACAAAAGTTAAGAATTCAAGATGTTGATAAATAATTGCTCAAGTGAATAGTAACTACTGACCGTGATGATCAAAAAAAAAAAAAAACTACTGAGTACTGACCATGCAAATGATCTTCTAGAGATCCCAGGGGCATGTATTCGTAGACAAGAAGACGTTGATCTCCATCAGCACAATAACCAATCAAATTAACAAGATTTGAATGGTGTAGAAGACTAAGCATAAGAACCTCCACCAAAAACTCTCTGTTTCCTTGAAGGCCATTTCGATCAAGTTGTTTAACAGCAACTACCTATAGGGATAGCAGTTTGATCGATTTAAGTGACAAAACTAGGAGAATATATGATTTTGAGACTTGGCAAACTAACAAGTGAAATTGACAAGATAAGAAGTTTTACTACGAGATAGTTACCTGTCCTGTGCTATCCAATTGACCCTTGTAAACACGCCCAAACCCTCCTTCTCCTAACAAACACTCCTGTCTGAAATTCTTCGTAGCAGTTGCAAGTTCACGAAATGTAAATGTTTGTGCAGCAATGTGTGCAGTTGATCCATTCTTGGAAACTGGTGGGTATTTCTTTGGGTCAGTGCCATTCTGAGGCTTCGATTTGTCTAAATATTGAATATATCAAGCTGAGTGAGTGAGGCAGATAAAAAGATGGTATAAAATTCAGCAAAGTGAAAAAATATGCCAAGATAGAGGAGTATCCAGTTAAGCACTCAATCATCATTCCTCCGGGTTCATGATCTACTAATATATATAGGCCTAATGATATCCTTGACACGCCGTTAGTTTCAGATTTTCAATAGCTCAGAGCAAATAATCAAATGCCCAAAGTACAATGCAACATTATTATATTCTTTGAATTTTAGAGATGATGTATCATGTATGAAATGGAATCATCTCGGTTTTGTCAAGATGAACCGAAAATCGAACTTTATAAAATGGCATTAACCTTTGCAGTGGTTGTTTTTGCTTAAATCTCATAACTCTTATCAAATTAAACCAGTTTTTAAGCAAGTCCCTCCCAGTTATACTGAAATTGAAATTGAACTCGAACCTCATTTACACAATGACATTAGCCATAACAGTGATTGTCTTTGCTTAATTACCAGACCTCTATTTGATACCTAATCAAATCAAAATCAACACACCCCTAGTATACTAAGACCTAGAATTCAACAATGAATTTCTTAAACTTGTAAAATTGAAAACAAATAAATTAAATAAAAGGCAAATCAGCAACAAATGGCAGCACCAAATGGCAGACACCAAGACAAAAAAAAAAACCTAACAGCCACAACATCCTCAAGCCAGAACAGAAACAAGCCAAACAAGAAGTAAATTGCAGCAAAATTGAAAATTCACCCAAACGAAAAAAGAATAATTCACTATCTTCAGCAAAAAAATCACCTGAATATGAATTGATCTTGCCGACATGGTGAAATTGAGCAGGTGACCCTTCTTTCCCAAACTGCTTCACTACTTCCTTCACCTCACTCCCTTCCTTGTTGGATGGTCCAAAACATCTGAAGCAGCCGCCCATATCAAACAATTCAAGCAAAATTGCACAGAACCCACAAAAACCCACCTTCCAAATCACCCGTTTTCCCCTTCTACTCCTTTCAATAGTCGCTTTTCAAATCCCTCGCATCCCCCAAAAAAAGCCGAAAATGAAGGGGCAAAGGAAATAAAGGAGCGAGCTTTTCGCACTGTTGTCTTTCTACTTGCTCTTGTTCTCGGTTGCATCTCATTGCCGGGATCCCATTCGCTTGTGATACGGAGGAATAGATCAGGGCAAAGTTCGGCCTCCGAATCAGATCAACAATTCGAAGAAAAGAAGTGATGGGTGGAGTTGGAGAAAGAAGGGAACCAAATCCTCTGCCCCATCCCCTGTTCGGTGTTCCCCTTTGCAAAATGAAAACCCTCTATTTGCGGAAAAAGAAAAGTAATTTAAGAAAAATAATTGAGAAAATAAAAGGTGTTATAATATGTGCAAGAATAAGAGAGTATAGAGAGGAAGAGAAAAGAGAGAATAGATCTCTATTGCTTGTGTGTTCCTCAAAGGAGAAGTACAAAGCCTTATATAGGCATACATGGAGAGAGTTACAAAGGATAAGCCATAAATTTGAGACATTTGGTTTTCCACCATGTGGGGGTTATGGAGAGGTGAAACATCACAAGATAATAACTAGCTAATTTTATAACACTCCCCCTTGATGTGCACCTCTAACATTACAAATTGTCTCTTTAAAAACCTCGCCTAGAAAAATCCAAATGGGACAAAAACTAGGACTAAGAGAAGAGTACAAATGTCGTTTAATACGCGTTGATCATATTGCCTCGTTAAAAACCTTGTCAGGAAAACCCGGTAGGACAAAACCTGATCGAAGGGAAAAAGAGTGCAGTGCGTATATTCTCCCCCTGAATTCAACATTCTTCTTGCAGCTTTCTCATTCCGATAAGCTCATCGAATTTCTTGATAATTCTGACTTCATGAGCTTCATGGTTGAGTCTGATAATTTTCTTTGAAGTATACAAGCCAAAATGTCTTCATATATTACAATTGACCTCGACTCGCTTGACTTATATGTATTGGTGTTGAGCTGCTTTCAATGCACAATCATAAGGTACTTCAGGACCTAACATGCACTTCATCATTTGATCAAGGGGATCAATTGTATTAAATGGTGCGTAAGTTGCCTCGTTAAAAACCTTACCTTGGAAAAACCCAGTGGGATAAAAAAAACCAAGATTAAGGAAAAGAGTACAACTTTGTATTGTACTTCATGACCTAATACAATGTCACCAATTTCACAATTATAGGTACTTCAGATACTCTTTATAAGGATCTTTAATCAATTGTATGTGACGGGACTTTAACATTAATGCTCAGGCATTTTCAATTGATCCTTTCATTTATATGTGTATGCCAGTAACGTACATGCCCGTCATCTACATTTAGATCCAAAATTATATTCACTTCTGGTGAATAGATTCTACATATAACATTTGATAGGTCGGCTTTTGTGCAATCAAGTTGGCTTTATATTTTATTTTGTATGAACACCCACTTAAAACCAATCGATGTTGCACTTTTCGGTGTTGGAACTACAGGTCCAACGTCATCATACTTAAAGAATCCATCTTTGCATGAATTGCTTCTTTCTAGCTCTTTTATTATGATTTCAATGTCGACATCCATTATTTATTTGATGATCATCATATTCTCATAGGCTCATTCCACTTATGGGGAATCGTATACCAAGAGCCTAATGATCTCCAACACTTCTGGTGTACTTGAGAATCACTTGATATTCATTGACTTGGAGTTACTTCTGGAACTTTCAAATGAGCTAGTATCTGTGACTTTATCACTTTCTTGGCCTTTAGTAAATGCTTTCAATGGCATATTTGCTAAAACTTTATAATCATTTCATTTGTTGACAATATGAATAAATAAAATCAGAAGTTTTAGCAAATATGCCATTGAAAGCATTTACTAAAGGCCAAGAAAGTGATAAAGTCACAGATACTAGCTCATTTGAAAGTTCCAGAAGTAACTCCAAGTCAATGAATATCAAGTGATTCTCAAGTACACCAGAAGTGTTGGAGATCATTAGGCTCTTGGTATACGATTCCCCATAAGTGGAATGAGCCTATGAGAATATGATGATCATCAAATAAATAATGGATGTCGACATTGAAATCATAATAAAAGAGCTAGAAAGAAGCAATTCATGCAAAGATGGATTCTTTAAGTATGATGACGTTGGACCTGTAGTTCCAACACCGAAAAGTGCAACATCGATTGGTTTTAAGTGGGTGTTCATACAAAATAAAATATAAAGCCAACTTGATTGCACAAAAGCCGACCTATCAAATGTTATATGTAGAATCTATTCACCAGAAGTGAATATAATTTTGGATCTAAATGTAGATGACGGGCATGTACGTTACTGGCATACACATATAAATGAAAGGATCAATTGAAAATGCCTGAGCATTAATGTTAAAGTCCCGTCACATACAATTGATTAAAGATCCTTATAAAGAGTATCTGAAGTACCTATAATTGTGAAATTGGTGACATTGTATTAGGTCATGAAGTACAATACAAAGTTGTACTCTTTTCCTTAATCTTGGTTTTTTTTATCCCACTGGGTTTTTCCAAGGTAAGGTTTTTAACGAGGCAACTTACGCACCATTTAATACAATTGATCCCCTTGATCAAATGATGAAGTGCATGTTAGGTCCTGAAGTACCTTATGATTGTGCATTGAAAGCAGCTCAACACCAATACATATAAGTCAAGCGAGTCGAGGTCAATTGTAATATATGAAGACATTTTGGCTTGTATACTTCAAAGAAAATTATCAGACTCAACCATGAAGCTCATGAAGTCAGAATTATCAAGAAATTCGGTGAGCTTATCGGAATGAGAAAGCTGCAAGAAGAATGTTGAATTCAGGGGGAGAATATACGCACTGCACTCTTTTTCCCTTCGATCAGGTTTTGTCCTACCGGGTTTTCCTGACAAGGTTTTTAACGAGGCAATATGATCAACGCGTATTAAACGACATTTGTACTCTTCTCTTAGTCCTAGTTTTTGTCCCATTTGGATTTTTCTAGGCGAGGTTTTTAAAGAGACAATTTGTAATGTTAGAGGTGCACATCAAGGGGGGAGTGTTATAAAATTAGCTAGTTATTATCTTGTGATGTTTCACCTCTCCATAACCCCCACATGGTGGAAAACCAAATGTCTCAAATTTATGGCTTATCCTTTGTAACTCTCTCCATGTATGCCTATATAAGGCTTTGTACTTCTCCTTTGAGGAACACACAAGCAATAGAGATCTATTCTCTCTTTTCTCTTCCTCTCTATACTCTCTTATTCTTGCACATATTATAACACCTTTTATTTTCTCAATTATTTTTCTTAAATTACTTTTCTTTTTCCGCAAATAGAGGGTTTTCATTTTGCAAAGGGGAACACCGAACAGGGGATGGGGCAGAGGATTTGGTTCCCTTCTTTCTCCAACTCCACCCATCACTTCTTTTCTTCGAATTGTTGATCTGATTCGGAGGCCGAACTTTGCCCTGATCTATTCCTCCGTATCACAAGCGAATGGGATCCCGGCAATGAGATGCAACCGAGAACAAGAGCAAGTAGAAAGACAACAGTGCGAAAAGCTCGCTCCTTTATTTCCTTTGCCCCTTCATTTTCGGCTTTTTTTGGGGGATGCGAGGGATTTGAAAAGCGACTATTGAAAGGAGTAGAAGGGGAAAACGGGTGATTTGGAAGGTGGGTTTTTGTGGGTTCTGTGCAATTTTGCTTGAATTGTTTGATATGGGCGGCTGCTTCAGATGTTTTGGACCATCCAACAAGGAAGGGAGTGAGGTGAAGGAAGTAGTGAAGCAGTTTGGGAAAGAAGGGTCACCTGCTCAATTTCACCATGTCGGCAAGATCTGTTGAGAATGAAATGTGAAGAGACAAAATGTCCCACATTGAAAGTGTGAAACATAAAGCCTTAGCATATATTAGTAGATCATGAACCCGGAGGAATGATGATTGAGTGCTTAACTGGATACTCCTCTATCTTGGCATATTTTTTCACTTTTGCTGAATTTTATACCATCTTTTTATCTGCCTCACTCACTCAGCTTGATATATTCAATATTTAGACAAATCGAAGCCTCAGAATGGCACTGACCCAAAGAAATACCCACCAGTTTCCAAGAATGGATCAACTGCACACATTGCTGCACAAATATCATGTAACATGTTAGCTATTCACATTCTTCGTAGCTACTCCTGTCTGAAATTCTTCGTAGCAGTTGCAAGTTCACGAAATGTAAATGTTTGTGCAGCATCATGTAACGTGTTAGCTATTCACATTATGCTTTTAAGCTTCCCATCATCCCCATGCACACAACACTCCATGCACAAAGAGACGATCGTGCTGATAACGTGTGTGTGTGATTGTTTAGTTTTGCCCTCTCTATACTCTCTTATTCTTGAATGAGCAACATATGTTCCGATATGTACCTCCTCCAAATGAACTACAATGAGACCACAAAGAAGTTGGATGATACGTGGGGTTTGAGTCCCTATTGATATCAAATACCTAGAGCTTTGTGTGGTCCTCAAAGGAGAAGTACAAAGCCTTATATAGGCATACATGGAGAGAGTTACAAAGAATAAGCCATAAATTTGAGACATTTGATTTTCCACCATGTGGGGGTTATGGAGAGGTGAAACATCACAAGATAATAACTAGCTAATTTTATAACACTCCCCCTCGATGTAATTAAAAGAATGCACCATTGATACAAATAATCCTTTTTTTAATCGATTAACTTATAAGAACTTATGGATCACTTTATATCATGAGAAAAAGATTTGGGTAGAAAAGAAAATGCAAATTGTGATATAATAACAATTTGTTTAATTTCATGCTCAATAGTCAATACATAAAAAAAGGTTGAAATTAAAAGGGAAATAAGTCAAGTACGTTATTATCATAGAGTGATCGACACAAAACTCTCTTGTGAAACCCCCAAAATGTGAAAACACTAATTTGTGAAATCCACAATCCAACAGTACAAAGCGTCTCCATCCAATTTGGGATCTTTCTTCCAATCTATCCTTCCTTCAATCAACCCATTTCTTGGCCTAATCTCCACCTCTAATCAAGCTATGTCGATCGCTCCTTCTCCAACCATCGTCCCTTGGTGGTTTGTGGCCGGAGTCGCAACTATTTAGGTCGTCGTCCTGGTGTCTCGTGCCCTTGGTGTGTGGTTGTCCGCTGGTTTCCCGGTCGTGGGTCGTGCTCTCCGCCGGTGATTTGTTCTTCCGGTTTGTGTGGTTCGATTTCCGATTTGGCCTTCCCGGTGGGCATCGTCATCTACAGCTTCCTCCTTCATAGACCCTCCCTCAACCCTCTTGTTAATTGAAGCCTGTATTTACCCATCGGTTTCGGGGCTTGTCACTGGCGGTGGAGCTCCTCTTTGTTGCCGGCGCTTCCTTCTCCGATTCACGCATCATCGCTCTCGCTCTTGGTCCTTCGGGCCCAAGCTAGGGTCCTTAGGGCCCAAGTTTGCGGAGTTGTCAAAAAAAAAAAAAAAAAAAAGGGGGACTTTATCAAAGTTTAAACCCATCCGATTGGGGTTTTGTCAAGAACCCGATTCGTGTTCTTGATTTTGCCTCAAAAGGATTTTGAGTATAACCACCCGAAAGGGTTTGAGAAAATCCCGCAAGGGCTTGTCGATACTTTGCAGGTGAAAGCTTTGTGGCGTTTTGTTCGAGCAGCTTGCGGCTCTGCTTCCGATGTTTCTAGGAGATCTTCAGCTTGGTTGGGGGGCGTGGAGTCTGTAGTCGGGTCTGGCTGGGGTCGAGGTGGTGCGCTCAAGGCGACTCCGTATTCGGGATTGAGTCTTCCTTGGAGTTCGTCTGCATTACCCACAGGAGTTAGTGTCCTGCTGTACTACTGGCCCGCGGTGCTACTGTTCGGTGGTGCTTGGCTGCGTTCTTCAGTGGCTTCCTCAGCTTTTCGGGTGTTTGGTCTTCTTGGATCGTTTGTTGTAGAGTTTATTTCTGTTTGGTTCATTACGTCTGTTATTTGTATTTCTGCTTTTAGATTGCTCTATTAGACGGTTCGCCGTCTGCCGACTTCGGTTGGCCTCTCGATGAGTCAGGCATGTCTGACCTTCGAATTTTTACCTAATCAAAAAAAAAATAAAAAAAAAATAAAAAAATAGAGTGATCGACACAATTTGAACTAGTGAAGTGACGTCTAATCGTCCATCAAATAAAACTCTCATGGAGGATTATATACTAAATATAAAAGAATAATTCAAATTTGTAATTATAAATCATAATAATTATATTAGGAAAAATGACTTTAAATATTATCAATTATTATATAAGAACAAAACAAAAGTCTCAAAATAATACTCTCTCCGTCCCATAACGGTTGTCTTTAACTATTCAGGCACGTTTTCTTAAAAAGCTAAAAACTATATAAAATATCAAAATTTTATTAAATATTTTTAAATAATATCATACATATTAGTAATAGGTATAGAATTATTTTAAAAATTAATTAAAAAATAGATAATTTATATATTTTTTAGCTCATTAAAAACGTGCATAAATAGTCAAAAGACAACCATTGTGGGACATAGGGAGTATGTACAAACTATCAACCTATAAACAAAAAATAATACAAATTTTAAAGTAAAAAAAAAAGTTAGGTATTGACACGATCCAAATACTTAACTTAATTAGTTATATAAAACTAAAAAAAATAAAACTACTTATTAGTTTGAAAACTCGTAGCCCAAATTATATTTGGGCTACATATTTTGGGCTTGGGTTTCATTTAAAATTCAAAACGAATCTGTTGGCCTTGGGTTCAAGAATATAGTCCCATCGAAGGTGGTACTTTGTAACCATTTTTTTTAATTAATCATTTTATCTTTTGGTAAATTTTTAGAGAACCTTAATCAAGAATGGTATTTTTCACTTCTTCTTTTTTTTGTAGATTTTTTTTTTTTGTATAATTTTTTTTTAGATTTCTTTAGTTTAATTCTTATTACTTTTTGAAAGAAAGTCATTGAAAAAGGCATCAATTAAATTAATCATTTGGGCAGGCTTCTACATTACAATTTAGTATATCATGTGCATAGATATATGAGAATATTAAAATTGATCATTTGTCAAGCACAAAATCGTAACTGTTATATATTCTTTTCAATCTTTTTTTTTTTTCCGTGAGAGAATATCATATGCAAACTAGAATATCATTTGCACAATTTAAATGAGATTTAATTACAATTTAGGACTTTTTTCAGGTGGATTCTTATAGATATATAAATGTTTTACATAAATAATACAAACCGAATTCCGCTTAAAATATATTATAGCCATAAAAAATGTTATTAGCAATTTTTTTTATAACTATTGTATTACTTGAAACTTTGAAAGCAATGGAATTAATTTCTCCATCTATTTTATTTTCTGTTAGCCATTTCTCATTTTTTTTCTTCACTTTAATATATAATTTATAAAATGAAAAGTTGACATTCCTTCATGTGAAATAGCACAACATCACATCTCATGAATCTGATTCTCACTTTGTGTGTGGACTTGCCAATTGCTAATAACATTAATCTCTTATGTGTATGGAAATATAAACGTCCGTACGTACCTACGTTTTATTTTATACTATTTTTTTTAAAGGTGGATGGACTAAATATATACGAATTAGAGTTGATAAGATCTGATCCGACTCATAAAATATATCAAACTCAAAATCCGATTTCAATCGAAATCTTGTGCACATTTATGACCAAAAAATCAACCTAATTACTCGATATGACCCAATATCTTAAAATGAATCGAATCGAATATCTAAACTGTGTCGTAGCTCACTTTGTAGCTCGTATCTGTCCTAGTTTCGGGGATGAACAAACCTTTGTAATTGATATTCCGACCAAAGTTTTTGAGTTGGCGGAATTAGATTTGGAATGAGAGTACGTTTGATTTCAAAAAAAAAAACTAAAAAAAAAAAGTTTATTGTTTTGAACCAATTTAACTTAGCCCGGCAATATAGTGACCTGACCTAAAATAACTAGATCTGATAATGATCCTTGTCTTAACGTCTGTCGACTCAAACCCAACTTGATCCATATTCGACAATAACCAGACCCAATTAATATTGACTCCAGCCTAACTAAAATAAACCGATCGCAATAGCCATGAATTTGAAAATCATGTTCTTGTGTCAACCCTCTACGGTCCTACATACCTCTAATGGGTGCATATGAGAACGAGTTTATAATAATCTATTTGAAATTGAAAAAGTGAGTTATCTTTAAATTTTAAAAGTGGGTGTGATGATGTTTTTTTGAAAGAGATAAACAATTCTCCAAATAAATACCAAGATTATAGGGCCATACATATATATTCTTAATTTGTTAGTTGCACGCTAAAAGTATGTGTGATATTCGAGCGGAAAAAAGTAAATGTGACATATATGCAATGCACATATATCATATATGATATATGATATATGCAGTGCATATTTCAATATGGCCCTTGCCCTATCCAAACGCCCGATTACACCACGTGATCCTGAATGTAACCCTTCCCACATCCATTGTATATATTCGTAACGTACGTACACCTTTTTTCAATTTATTATTATTATTATTATTATTATTATTATTACTACTACGGGAAAGAATTTTGGTAAGACTATAGGTCACACTATAGTCTAACAAAAAACATTTTTGTGGATGACGACTGCAACGTACATAACAATGAAAATTTCATAAATAGGATTAGTCGAAATGGTCAAGTTAGGTCATTCGATCAACTACATGTATTATTTGTTTTCTTAAAAATATGCGAGATGTGAATGTTTGAGAACCTTATAACATTCAAATAGGAGTCAGATAAAATCAATTCAATCTCCTATACACAACTCTAGCTAATTGCCCTTCAAAGCATTAATATTCTTTTTTTACTTATTGTATTCTTTTAATACACACGGGACGCGATCTAAAGACATGGATCGACATAGAGTCAAGTTGGGATTCGATTGTTTGAGTTTGCTTTCAACACTCTATTTATTTTTATTTATTTTAAAAAAAAATCATGATTTCACCCTTAAAAGTTTGTCACATTTCCATTTGTATAAGGAAAATATATTTCTTGAATTGGTAAATAAAGAGCGGCCATTCCGGGGTTCGAACCGGGGACCTATGACTAAAGGAAAATATATTTCATTCGGTCTATAAAAGTTTTAATTTATGGGTTTGTGACTTTTGTCAACCCTGTATATATATCTTATCAATATTCTATCATCAACATCTACATTTACGTGTGTGTGTATATATATATATATATTAGAGCTATATATTTGGTGGTGACGATATAACACAATACACGCCAAAATTACAAAGAAACAAAAGGGAATTAGCTTTTGAGGTGACGAAAGAATATATATATTGGATCATTTTCTCTTTTTTTTTTCAAATAGATGAAAACAAAGAGGACAGAGGCACAATGACAAAGGAACTATATGCTATATAGTAATGGATGCCAGAATCTTCAATAGGTTGATGACGAGTGTGGACAGTACTCCCAATGGATAACGCAAACAATCCTATTCCTTCTTTCACTCTAATATTAGTGCCACCTCACCAGATCGATGTCGATGCGATTGGTACTCGATTATTTTAGAGATACGGTAGGTGAGTCTTATTCTCATATTTAATTTATCGACCTAAAAATACAAATAAAAATGATGGTTTATAAAGTAGCCGAGACGAAGCCTAAACTTTTATTTTAATAAATGGATGTCGTGCAACCTTATAGTAATTAATAAGAATGTACCCTCCGTTAAGTAAAACATATTGTTTATTCTTCTAATTAAAAAATATAAAAAAAAATTGAAATTTTATGTAGTTTAATTTTATCCTCTTAAAAATACACATAAATATATAATAAATTGGAAAAAAAAATCAAATGAATTTTGTTATATATTTATAGTGAGACAAGCCAAGAAAACATATATTGTGGGAGTCCTAGCCTATGGAGTCTCTACTCCTTAATTAATTAGCCAAAGGTAGACTTCACTTTTAAGAACTCAAATCTTAACTAAAAATGAAGTTATAGAAAGAGGAAAAAAGCTTACATGCATGGAATCGTGAATGTATAGCTAGAATTATAATGTTATTAAATAAAATAAAATAAAATGGAAATTCCTTTTTCTTTATATCAATATCACCTTATCTTCCTTTTGGAAAGCCATTATACACAAGATCAAAATGCCAATCCACAATCCAACTTTACCGTATCCTTCCCCTATATAAGAATCTCACATTGCAAGCTCATTTTGCCACAACAACAACAACAACAATCACCACTATCACTACAACTACTACGCCAAACTACTTACCTCGAGTTTCAGATATATCATGGAGAGAGTGACCAAAATGGTATCTGAGAAGCCAGTGGTGATCTTCAGCAAGAGCTCATGCTGCATGTGCCACACTATCAAGAGCCTCCTATGCGACTTTGGGGTCAACCCAACTGTACATGAGCTCGATGAGATCCCTAGGGGACGGGAGATTGAGCAGGCACTTTCCAAGATAGGGTGCAACCCATCGGTTCCAGCAGTGTTCATCGGAGGCCAGTTTGTCGGTGGAGCCAATGAAGTCATGAGCGCTCACCTTAATAGGTCCTTGATCCCCATGCTCAAAAGAGCCGGTGCTCTATGGGTCTAACCAATCTAGCTAGCTCTTCTATATATATTTTTTGCCCTAATAATTTGCATGGGTGCGTGCATATATGCATGCAATTTTGACCCCTTGCCTATCTAGTATAGTTAATAATATATGTATACTTTAATAAGCTGACAAATATCTCCTTCAACACCTTTTTAATCTTAGGAGAAAGGGGAGAAATTATTCATTATGTCAGCATTTCTTCATAACATAATAAAGTTAATTAATAATACCATCCATATATATCCTTTTTGTGATTAATTGGTTCTACTTCTTTTTCAACCACGAGCTAGTGCTCTAGACCATGTCACAAGAACTAGAATAATAATCAACCCCGGTCCACTTGGCTCTAGATTTAATTGGAAAATTGATTGTCCATCAAAAAAAAATTCTATGGAAAAATGACGGACGGTAAAACATGTCGTTGATCCGTCAAAGAAAACTCAAACCTATAACTAGTATAGCAATAAGTAAGAGGTCGATCCACGGGGAAATTTATGATTCAAAGTATGATTCAAGTGTCAATTAAAGTAACCAAAGTGGGGGGGTTTGAGTGTGAAAGTTCCGCATTTTATCAAAGCGGATTGAAAAAAGCAAAAGTAAATGATTTTGATTTAGACAATTATTAGAAGCAATTATATCTACAATTTTCCACTTTATTTGATTGAAGCGATCCTTGTAATTTCTTCTCGTCCTATTAAGTTTCCTATGAATGCTCTTGTCCCGACCTAATATAGTTACTAGTCCAACCAGTCCTAGCAACCCTTATCAATCGAACAGTCCCTAAAGAAGGATTTAACCCAATTGATAGCTTTAAGTTCAGAGATTAACCAAGGTATTTGCAGTCCCTAAAGAGGAATTTAACAACACATTCAACTTCCTACTCATTCAATTAGTTCAACTAGCCCTAAAGGAACAAGTTTGCCACTTAGGTTAAGGTTCACAACCAGGAATCTACAAAACCTTAGCGATTGAATTGATCTAGCTAACAAGTTGGCCAGACAAGATAGAACAAAACAATAAACAATCAAGCACAAAGAAGTTGAAGCATTCAAATATAGGAAACAAAGAACGAGAATTGGAAACTCACAATCAATCAAAATAAAGCTTCAAATTGTAGGCAGAACAGATGAGTTTAGTTCCTCATGGAAGACATCGTTCAAATCTTTAAAGTGTCTGATGAACGTAAGAATAGAATAGAAGTAAATTGAAATAACATAAAAATCGGCCTCTTAAAAGGTCTAAGCCGGCCAAAAAAACCAAACCATGAAAATTAAACCAGGGTTTTAATTAACAAAACGCTGTGCTGTCGAACAATGTTGCGGCCGCGGCTTCTTCTAAACCCCGCGGCATAATTGATTGGCCGCGGCTGCGACATACATACGGCGGCCGCTGCATCGGCCTTTCACGGAAAATCTATCTCGAATTTGCTCTTCTTGTCAACAGAAAAGTTGTAGTTCTATGAAAGAGCTTTCCAACGCATGGTCATAATAGTCAATCGAACAACCGATGTCTCCAGAAAGTGCAAAACAAGTTCAGCATGTCCGACGACAACTTCTGTAGACTTGTTCTTCGTTTGAGTTCGCTTCTTCTTCTCAGGACCTCTTGAGATCTTCATGTAAGCTTCTTCGATCAACTAGATATTCTCATATAATGCGTTATCAACTCCTATCTCATCATCGGATCCACGATTACCTAAAATAATCAATAAAAGTGTGTAGATTCCGACTCCTTCTAGAATACTCACAAGATGCAGATTAACTACAGATAATTGTGAACGAAGTGCAACCTAACTAGCCTAAAAATGTCTATAATGCCTATCTAAGATATGCATTATCAACAAACCTACTAAATGGGACCCCGAGGAAAGTCAGACTACAAAGCAAAAAAGAAGTTCATGTCCTACTTTAGTGCCCACTCTGCAACTACAATGGTGAAGATGCTACCCACATCTTTACCGAATGTCAAACTTCTTTATCCTTTATTGGAAGAATGGATAAACAAATCAAGCAAATAATCCAGAACTCGGACAAAAAAGACAAACACTAGTAGAAAAAAACAGATTATACCCCGGGCGTTTTTATACATATACCCCGGATCTGACGGGTATATGGTCCGGGCTTCAGCTATGGTGTGATAAAATGTACGTTTCACTTTATACCCCGGATTTTTTTTTTTTAAATCTGGGGTATATAACCTGGCCAAATATGTAAGAAAGTTGTAGGAAAAAAAACGCCCGGGGTATATGATAGTAATATCCGGGGTATATTGTACTAATATCCGGGGTATAAAGTCTGTCTAATCCGGGTTGTTAAATTATTTTTATCCGGGGTATAAAACTAAAATAATCTGGGGTATATACCTTTAGCCAATTTCCTCTAATAAAAACGTCCGGGGTATATTCATCTAATATCCGGGGTATATGGCTCGTGTGTATGGAGTTTAATGTCATGATTATAGCTCGGATATTTAAATAAAAATCCGGGGTATATAGTTATATCATGTGGTCATAAGCTCATAATTTTCATGGTATATATACCGGATAAATATGATCCGGGGTATATGACTATTTTATTTATAAATTTTTGTTTAATATACATTTTACTATATTGAACCTATTATTTGACCTGTGATTCCCATCCATTCAGAACAATACATAGGCCGACACTAAATCCACAACTGAACGACACATAAATTAAACAAAATTCCAACTATGTACACATTTTCAAGCTAAGGCAGTGCCATTCAGTAAAAGCTAAGGCAATGCCATACAGTACAAGCTAAGGCAAAGCCATTCGAAAAAGCTAACGCAATGCATAATACATGTTCACCAACAAAACTAGAATAGTATCTTACAACCAACTAGGCTTCAAAATACATACATAATGTCCAGCTAAGAAGAACTTCCTTTTGATATAGCTACTCACAAAGAAAATCAATCCATTCAGCATTGCCCACAGAAATTGTATAGTGTCCAGCTAAGAAGAACTTCCTTTTGATATAGCTACTCACAAAGACAGGGCAAAAGTAGTCAGCCATTGAAGACAAGTGTGGATTACGAACCTTTGGATATCGATGTGCAAGGAGAGTGAGCAAATGTGAAAATGCTTTGGAGTTGATTGGCTCATTAATTGAAGAAATGTATCCAAGTATAGCAATTGCAGCATATAGCATTGGGAAGTCCTTTGTTCCCCTCAACTAATCACGTAGAGAATCTAAAATGCTTGCACAAAACTTTGCAGTATGGGTCTGAAAGAAAAATCAAATGTCTCGTTAATGGAGAGAGAGTAACAACAAGGTTAAAATATTTGAAGTGACAAATTGCTTAAGTACTGCTATTGGCACCCATTAACATATTCCACTGCTGAGGTTGAAATTAGCTTCAAGGTAGGAACAATCACTCTATCGCATCTTTTATACTGCTCTAGGACCCAAAGGATATCCAGGGACAAACTTAGTTCCCTGGAGCTGCTTTCTTCATCTCCTCTTGCAGGTTGCAAATAATCCAATAAAGCTGTCAAAGACGTCTTTCTCAGTGTTGGATGCAATCCACCAATTGCAATAACAAGACCAGAGAGTAGATGCCTGTTGTAACAACTGAACTGAAGTAACTGGACAAAGGGTGGATAAGAAAAAGAAGGATCCAAGCAAGGGTTCAATAAAAAATGCTTAAGTTTTAGCATCCAACAACCTTATTTTCGAAAGAAAATCAATCTATTCAGCACTCAAATCAGCCGTATAAGTCAATTAAAAATTCAGTACAAAAAGCATCAAAATGCCACCCAAAGAGATATGAGAACGATTCTTGTGCAGTTGAAAGTAATTTGGTAGCCAATGTGTCATAAACAAAAGAAACTGAGACCCTTAATACCCAACACCAACAATCATGAGTTGCCAAAAAATATCCATGAGAACGATGAATCGAAAGGCAAAGAAAGGACGAAAACATCTATGAGTTTCCAAAACATAAAATCCAATGAATAGGAGAGGTAATTTACACCAGATACCCAAAGAGACGAAAATACAAATTGGAGAATTCAATTTTATTTCACAACATTGTAAATCATAGTCATAATACTAATGGATTGAATTTAAGAAACAAAAAGATTTGGACAATAAATTACCTCCTACAATTGATTAAACTCTCCCACAATTGATTCACACCAATCATAGTAGATTCTGAAAAAGCAATGCTTATAGATGATTGGAAGCATATCAGAATGGAGACTACATTCATAACCCATACGTTCATTTCTCACAAAGCTACAGCAAATATGCACATAACACAATACACGAATTGGATTAGAATGAAAGGGAATGCATCTATGTATATAGCAGTAAGGAAATAAGTTTAAGTGCACCCAAATAAGTTCACCCACTGGTAAAAGAGAAGGCATTCTCCAAAATTACAAACATGTATGTTCTATAGTAATAGAGAGTAATAGCAATGGGATATGGCTGGGGTTGGTTAGACGAAATAATCGAGTTGCGACCGAAAGCAACGAATAGAAGGTTGTACTTGAAGACATGAATAACTAAAAAGTAAAAACCAAGCGTAGCAGTTTATCATAAATAAGCTCGCACCTAGCTACTAAAAATAAAGAAATTGAGTTTAGGTAGATAGTTTTATACCTCAGTTGTGTTCTTGATTAACCTCCTTATAACCGAGTAAAAATGATACACATGGAACAAGAAGAGAAAGAATTGACCGCAGTTGTGTTCTTGATTAACCTCCTCCTCCTAGGCTTCTTCCCAAGAAGTTCACATACATACTGTCAAAACTATTTTACTGTCAGCTGATAATCGGCAGACACCACTAACACAATTGAAGTTCTCAAAGTGTTTATCGAATTTTTGGCATTCCATACACATCAATAATCAAATCCAATATGAATTATAAACAAACTTCAGATTTGGAGAAGTCCATATCAGTCTTGAAAACATCTTTAACCAATCCAATATGATCAATAACATCACTCTCACAAGGTTGATCATCATACGAACTGCGAAATTCATATAATCATGTATAGATAACGCTAAGGATAACACTAAGGAAATCTCATTTCATGACCCTTGCAATATCAATTCATTGAAAAAAGGCTAATCACATAGACAATCTTTCGACACTTGCACTATAATTTGAATCAAATGAACCAAGCCTTATCTACATTTCAAGTGTAAATAGAAGCAACTCAATCAAAGACTATACATAATCACACTGCTGAAATGACCTATGGTGTGGTTTTCTAACAGATAAAGTCACAAAAATCCCTAACCCTCTCAGCATCTACATTGATCAAATTGATTTTCTTTCCATTTCTATGGGCTACAACTGTGATTGAAAGGGACTTCTTGTAGGCTAAAGACAATCAGGTAATCTAGATGCCAATTCGATTTTTTTGGGAGTGATCTCTGTTAGGGGCAAATGAAAGCTATTTTGAAAGCAACAACAAGCCCAACAATCACAAAAATCCAACCATTCGGTTTTAGAACCCTAAACAAGATGAACAAAAAAATTGATAAATTAAGTTGTAGATTCACCTCACCTGTGTGGGAATCAAACAAGAATTTAAGAATCTGAGCAAATTGGCCTGCTAACAGTTACATTGAAGTTGAAAGCTGCAAAAATAGGGTTTCAATTAGAAGAGGACGGAAGAAAATTAGGGTTATGAGAAATCTAAAAATTAGGGGCTTTGTTTACCTATTAAGGGGATGGAGGTTGGCGGCTGAGAGGAGGGCGTCGAAGAGGAGTGCGGTCGGTGGCTGAGGAGGTCGGGAATCGTTAGCTGAGGAGTGCGGTCGGCTGAGGAGGTCGGGAATGGCGGGCTGTTGAGGACGTCGGGGTTGAGGAGGTGAGTCGCCGATGAGAGGAGTCGGGGCTTAGTCGCCGGTGAGAGGAGTCGGGGCTGAGTCGCCGGTGAGAAGAGGGGTTGTGCACTGGCGGTCAGAGGTGGCTGAGAGGCGAGTCTGCACTGCGTGAGGAGAGAGATTCAAGCAATCTAGGCTTTTGCCTCCTTCAATAATTAACGCTATTTCATTTTTTTTTAAAAAAAAAACAAAGAAGCCATAGATTTTATACCCCGGAATTTCTATGGTATATATAATATATATAGGTTGTGGGGTAAAAGAGTAACGTATATACCCCAGATATTTATTTAAAAAAACGCCCGGGGTATATAATCATTTTATTTGGAGTAAATATGTATATACCACGGATATTGGTAAAAAAAAACGTCCGGGGTATAAGATATGATTCAATTAATACCCCATCTCTTATATCCCGGATATTTTTTTATATAATCCGGGGTATATTTATTTTAGTATAAAAAAATGAAAGAAAACTTGCTAGTTAGGCCATTATACCCCACAATTACGAGATCCGGGGTAATAGACCATGGGGTAAAATCCCGATTTTCTACTAGTGAAACCTTACAAGAAAATAAAAACGAACATTTTTGCAAACATCTCGACAGAACATAAATCGATCATTGCCTTTTCCTTTTGGGGCATTTGATCAATGAGAAACAGAATTCTATTCGACAACAATGACATTAGGAATCCGAAAGAATGAATAAAAAAAAAAAAAAAACAATACATGATAAGTCAGAGGCAGCAATATTGCTACCTTTGGGTTAGTTATTCGTGATAACCAAGGGTCAACTCTCTCTTGCGGTGCCCGAGTCCACGATAGGCCTAGGGTGTCCGCAGAGCAAGCAGAGTGTATCTGTCTTTTGTTTGGTCTCCATGAAGCTACGGAGAGGGGTTTCTCCTGGCTCGAGGTGGAAGGTGACTACTTGACGCTGATCAACATCATGAAGGGAATCTGCCGGTGTCCTAGGTAGATTGAGATGTCCGTCTTGGATGCCCTCGGCTTTTGTCGCGATTTCGAGAGGGTCACCTTTTTATACACTTTTCGCGAGGGGAGCCAGGTTGCTGATAAGATGATGCATATCGGTCTCTCTTTGTCGTTTGTCGATGAGCGAGTTTCTGTTGAGATTTTTGACATCGTTCATCTGGACGCTTTTGGACGGTGGATCAACCGCGATTTACCATCCCCAAATCCTCACATTGTATATATAAAAAAATCGATTCTACTTCTAACATTTAATGTCTACAATTTTGTCTTTAATTATTAATTTGGGATAGGCCGGTGGGTAATTAACAATTAATGCACTTCGGCTTGGCCTATCCGGCTCTGCTTCACCGGCTCACGACCTCAACGGCGCCTGCCTCCACTCCTCTCTGGCCTCCACAAGGCTCACCGACCTCCGCCTGGTCCACCTTCGAGTTGTATTACAACTCGTCATCGCAGCTCAGTCCCCCGCTTCCAATCTCGGCGATTCTCTTGCGCCTCCGCCGTTAGTGGCGTCGCCGCCGGGTCCATCGCTCCCGACTCACTTACGTCTCACAAAGACCCCCTGCCGGATGTGGGGCCCGCCGCCTCTCGCTATTCCGCCACCGCCTCCGCTCTCGGTTCACCACCGCCTCTATGTTGCCCTTCACTTTAGGTGTGGTTACCACGAATTCTTAATAAATGGCCCGTGTGCCATAGGTTTTAATCTTGTTTTGGCTTAGATCCAATCTCAACCCGTTCTTCCGTCTCGATGTCTTTTTATTGTTGTTCATTTTCTCACCTTTGGCCCGTTTCATCCGCCTCTTTTTTGACTACTTAGTAGCCTCTCACGATCTTGTTATCGTCCTGGAGGGGATGGGATGAGTTTGGGTGTTTTTATGAACAATGGTTTGGCTTTGAGTCGTTTTTGTGGGTTGTTGTGCAGTGCTGTTCTTGTTGTGTTGCGGGTTTCTTTGAGCGGTGCTTGGTTTGTCATGTTCGATCACGCCGTGAATGTGCGTTGACATCTGATGGTTTGTTTTGAGTCCACAATCTGAGGTGTCCGCTGATATTCCCAGAGCTCTCTGTGTGCGTGTCTCTTTGACCGATCGTGTTTCTCTCTTTGGCTTGTGTTTCTCAATGGAGGATGGCTTGTACGTTTTATTTGTAATTTTATTTCTGTCATTTGTTTATGTTATTTGCTTCAGTCATTTGCTTCTGTTTTTTTGTTTTCAGCTGTACATGATGGTTAGTCCATCCACCGGCTTGTCCGGTCTCTTGGTTGCCCTAGGCTTGTCTAGGGAACTGAATTCTTATCTTGCTTCAAAAAAAAAAAACAATTAATGCACTTGCTTAAGTTAATTAAATATTCAAGTTCGGATTTAACCATTTTTAAAGGGTCTCCCTATATACACCGCAAATCCGCGTTTAGCGCTGCTAATGAAACGTCGAATGTGACGTTTTAGCAACGTCGGATCTAACGTTGTAATATGTGAAGTGAAGGATCGGATCGGGCCGAACCGGGCTAACAACGTCGGATTCGAAATTTCCCACCCACACACACTCACCAAAAAAAAAAAAAAAAAAAAAAACAACAACAACGTCCAAAAGGATGTTGCAAATAAATAAAAAATTGTTTTTTTAAATATCTTATATTAGGCCCGATCTGACCCGTATTATAGCAACGTTCAATTTGACGTTGTAAAACGTCAAATTCAACGTTGTTATAAAATCTGATAAGTGAAATTAGCAACGTCGGATTGGACGTTGTAGCAACGTCTAATCCAACGTTCCAACAACGTTGGATCCGACGAAGTATTTGCGGTGTATATAGGAAATGCGTTTTTAAATTAGATTATGAGGTTTATCCATTTTTTTAGAGTTAATTTTCTTTTTCAATAAAATATCTTTATCATGTGCCTAAGGACACATAATAGACAAACCGTTAATTTTTTTCTGCCAGAGTTGTAAGGAACAAATGCATCTATTGACAAAATAAATTTGGCTAAATTGCAACTCTTAGTTATTCCTTCGGTGTGTCTATTAAAATAAATTTGGCTAAATTGCAACTCTTAGTTATTCCTTCGGTGTGTCTATTAACAAGATGCCAAAATTTTTTTATTTTTTTTTTGATTAGGAAATAATTCGGGTGGGCAAGCCCTACCCGGCGGCATCCTTGCGGATGAGGTCTAGTAGACCATGGTTATTTTGAATATCAGGTCCTTGGGCAGAGCGGCAAAGGTGTGCAACCTTATCCGCCACTCTATTGCCCAAACGAGGTACGTGGAAGTACTCAACTTCCTTCACTGTTGATAGCAGGACTTGAATGTCATAGAGGATTAACTCGATCTCCCAAGGACAGTTGGCTTTCTTGGTCAGGTGATCTATGATGATCTTACAATCCCCTTCGACTTGTAGTCTTTCTATGTTTAGTTGTATTACTTTCTGAACTCCTATTTTGAGCGCTAGAGCCTCTGCTGTAATTGGCCGCTGTATCCCAACCTTCCGGTACTGGATGGAAACCGGGTTACCAACCCAATCTCTAATAATGACACCGGCAGTACTATCTCCATTGGAAATGGTAGAGCCATCGAAATTGAGTTTGTATTTCCCCCTCGGTGGTTTCCTCCACCGTATATCTCGCTGTTTATCTCCCTTTTTTGGCCTAGCTATCGCAGTCGGTCGGACACCTTCTTCCCAATCCTGCTCTATAGTGTATGTTTTGTTCCAGTTATTTATGTGGGTTCTTATCATCCGTAGAACGGCATGTTGGGGTGGGATGGAGGTATGTTGGAATAAATATTGATTCCTAATATTCCACGTGGTCCACCACACAAAGGCGAGATTGGTCATGGCGGAAGTGGTAAGACTATTGCATAGAGTGGTCAAAATGGAATTAAAATCCCGGGATTGGCCGATTAATTGGGCAGTCGTCGCTTGCACTTGGTTCGGAAGATGATGTATTGTTCGGATGAATGAACATTCCAGGAACAAGTGCGCCTCATCTTCAGGCGCCATGTTGCAGAGGGAACATGTGGATGGGATAGCAGAGCCCCTGCAAGCCAGTCTGGAGGCTGTAGGCAATCCCTTCTGTGCTATCTTCCACAGAAAATTTTTTACTTTTGGGGGGACATTAGTCTTCCAGATCCTGTCATTGCCAAAATGCATCTATTGACAAAATAAATTTGCCTAAATTGCATACAAACCCTTTTTTTCTTTGCAAAATGTTTATGAATTAAACCGAGGACAAACGAAAAACCCTAAATGAGTTCATTCAAATATTCAACCAAATAATTTCCCATCTTTATCCATCTCTCAAAATTGATGCAACTGAGTCTGCTTTTGAGAGAATTTCACAAGTCATGAATAAATACAGATTTGTTGAAATATGGGTTGTTCCACATTGAAAATATTGAGATGTCTTGAACAATATATAAGCTTAGCGAGTTACTTCTCTCATTGACAATTGATTTGAGATGGAGCCTCGTTAGATTTATGTATATGTTCGTGTCTTCTGTACGTGGATCCGCACACAACTTCTTCCCGGTTTATCTTAGATCTCACATGGCCCATCCAACTTTAACAAAAGCATTGGTGACTGACATCATTATATATAGGACGTATCGATCAACCGTATACAATGTACCGGGGCCGAGAGGAAGCGGGTGGGTAGTAGCCTCCCGGGGGGGGGCAGTGTATTTTCGGGCGGTGAAAAAAAGAAGAGTGGTGGCGGTGATTGATGACAAATTCAATCAGTTTATTACTCCCTCTGTTTCATACAGTAATAAAAGTCATTTGACTTTTCTGTAGGCGTTTTAAGAAGGTAAAAACTCTATAAAATATTTTTTTAATGAATTTGTTTTTATAAGTTAATACTTATGATTAACAAGTATGCAATTATTTAAAAATATTTATTAAAAAATAATATTTTATAATGGTTTTACCTTCTTAAAAAATGTACACTAAAAGACAAATGACATTTAATTTAGAAGAATACTTTATTTAGATCTCAATCTAATTTGTAAATATTTTTTTAAAAATGTAAAATAAATTAGATGCAATTTAGTTATATTTATCTTATTAATAAGCATTTTATCATTTTATCGACTTTATGTTATACCTTATCTCCGATTTTCCGCTCGCATATAAGCATATTTCACAAAATGCCCCTTAACTCTCATCAAATTACAGAAAACGACCGCCCGAAATTATTCCTTATCTCCGATTTGCCGCTCGCATTTATATTCCTGTCAGAATTGCCCCTCCTTTTGTCTCTCCCTCGCCTCATAAGCCAAATTCCAAACGGTCACGTGGACCCCCATGTGCCCCCAACACCCTCCCCGCGCATTCTAGCAAACAAGACCTTGTTCTTACTAACGCGCGCCGACCTCCACCTTCCATCACTACCTAACCCCTTCGGCCGCTTCCCAATTGCTGATGTCTCGCCTCTCTGTCTTGTCTCCTATTCCAACCAAGTTCAATTAAGAGCGGTGATCTGGACCACTCGCAACACGACAGTGACCATGAATTTGAAATGTTTACTCTCACAAGTCACAAACGATCGACGATTATATACGTACAAAGGGGAATTTTGCAATAGCCCAAAATCCACGAATAATAAAATCGGTTCTGCAGCTACATTTTCCGAGGACGACCCCTGATAGCGAAATCTGCGGTTATTGCTGCCTAGACGACGACGTTTTGCATTCTGGGTTTCTCCTTGGGTTCCAGTTTCTGGGTTTGTCGCTGTTGTTACTGCAGATTTGGAATTCGATTTCTTCGGTTCTTGGTGTGGGTTTTGGGGTTCGCTCAGCTTTGCCCCTGAGGAGATTAAAGAAAGGTTCTTTCTTGCCTTTTGATTCAGATTACACTTTTCCGTTGAGCTGTTACGCTATTTTTTGTTGCCTTTTGACTTACTCTGTGTTCTCCCTTTTTGCTGATGACGGCGATTGACCGATTGTTATGGCAAATTTGCTACTTTGGGATTAAATTTTAGTTAATTGACCTGGATGCTTTATATTTTGGGTTAATTACTGCATGATTTGATATTGATGGGGTTTTCATGTCTTAAATTGTGTTCATTTTTCAGTGGATTTGGCGTTTGAAAGTGTTTCTGTTGCTGTGAGAGTGGAAAATGTTTGGACTTTCGCGTCGCCGGATGAAGCATGGAAGGTCTGTCTTGCTTCGCCTCTTCTTAACCATGACAGTATCGATGGTTGACCTCTGAGTCTGCAATTTGTATGATGGTTTATGTCTTTTGATTATAATGGATTTTGTTATTGATTTAGAGGCACTGTCTGTACTCTGTAGAACCCTAATCTACTTCTGTATTACAAGTTTTTTTGGTATAAAATCAGTCAATTTTGCTGTCTTGGATTGACTCTAATGGTGATCAATGTATTGCTTCCCCCTTTTGGATAAGGATAACCAATTCGGTAAACCAGTAGACTAGTAGCCGGAACCTAGATGATCTGGTGAAGGGAGGGGTAGAACAATCAGCAGCTAGAAGTAGAACATTGCCTTTTGATTGAGTGATGCCGGATGGTATTCGATGTAAAAAAAACGTGTAAATGTTGTGTTAACTTAATACAGAAATCAGGAGCACTATTTTAATTGTAAGTAATAACATAATTGTTAGAAGTATTACATTTTTTTTTCACAACCTATTTGATTACATAATTTCTTCATGATTTGATTGCTTGACCTATTCAATGTGTGAGTGTTGAAAAGAAACTAATGTTAACGAGTCTCATATTTCGTATCTATGGTCTTTCTGAATCAGGCTGAAGGTGCAGCAGCTTTCAGATCCTGCTCATGGTGGTAGAAGCCCATTCAGACACCCGAAAAGGGCAGGAAATCGTCACGTATGTTTTTTCTCCTCAGATTTTTACGATTTATGTTCAAGAGGTTTGTATCATAAACATGTTGGTTATGACAGGATGAAGTTATCGGCCCAGCGAGTGGCAACTCAGATGATCACGAGTGTCAGTGTCCATCTGTTACATCTGAAATGAGCAATTGCTCATATGGGAGCTTGGATAGGTGGATGGTTCTTTCGGTATCCGGAGACAAGCCAATGCCTCGTTTTAATGTACAAATGCTTCTTAAAATTACTTCTAACACTATATGTTATTGAATTGAGCTCACTAAAGAAGTTAACAACCTTTTGTTCCTGAACAGCATGCAGCTGCTGTCATTGGGAATAAGATGGTCGTTGTTGGTGGGGAGTGTGGTGGTAGAACATTAGACGATGTACAGGTGACTGCTATTTTCTCTTCGTGTTTTTTCCCCCTAGTTCATGATAAGTAAAATCAAGAAGGTGGTTTTTAGTTCATGATTAAATACTATCTCATCTGTGTGGAACTTATTGTGTTACAAGCTGATATTTTATTCTATTTTCATTCATTAGGTGCTCAATTTTGATCAATTTTCATGGACAACAGCTTCTTCAAAGATTTACTTGTCACCGACTGGTCTTCCCTTGAAGATACCAGCGTGCAAAGGCCATAGCCTGGTACTACCTCAACTCTTTCTCTGCATAGATATTCCAAAATAAATTGAAATCATAATGAATGATTCCACCATATCGCCTTTTGAGTAGGTTGGGCCCTGTTGTGTATTAATCTAGGTTTCTTGGGGTAAGAAAGTTCTTCTTGTCGGTGGGAAAACTGATCCATGCGGCGCAAAGCTTTCAGGTGCAAATTCTGTTAATGGCTTCTCTATCCTCGCTTTCTTGGGGATGATAAGGAATCTGATCTTTCTGTTTCCGATTTGTAGTTTGGGCGTTTGATACAGAAACGGATTGCTGGTCGCTGATGGAAGCAAAGGGGGATGTCCCGGTATTTTCTTCTTCACTAGTTTTATGTTTTTTTTAATAAGAAGTTTCTGTTTGAAAATTGAAGAGATTGACCATGGCATGTCGCTCCAGGTTGCTAGAAGTGGCCATACCGTGGTTCGAGTAGGCTCTCACTTGATACTTTTTGGAGGTGAGGATTCAAAGCGAAGAAAACTCAATGACCTGCATATGTTCGAGCTAAAATCAATGACTTGGCTTCCTCTTCATTGCACGTAAGCGTCTCTCATTTTTCTCTACATGCCGTCCCCTTTATGTCAAGTGTCAATTGATCTGTGTAAGATCACTAATGCATCATTTTACTGCCAGAGGAACAGGGCCTTCACCGCGATCAGACCATGTTGCTGTAATTTATGATGATAAGACTCTTTTTATATTTGGTGGTTCATCAAAGTCGAAAACTTTGAATGACTTGTATTCACTCGATTTTGAAAAGGTTTGTACGACAAGCTTCCCTTGAGTCTTCATTTTGTCTCTTGATTTTGCTACTGGTAAATTAGTTGTCGTTGTCGTTGTCGTTGTCGTTGTTGTTGTTAATTATATATGCTTTCCATTTCTCACAGATGATCTGGTCACGGATTAAGGTTCAAGGTTCCAATCCATCACCAAGATCTGGGTCGTGCAGCGTTTTGTGTGGAAGTAAATGGTATATCACTGGGGGTGGAAGCCGGAAAATATGTATGAGCCATATGTTGCTATTTTGTATTTTGCTAATTTGCTTGAATTTCCTATCTTGTCTATTTGACCTAAAATCTCGGCGTGGAAGTAAATCATTTGCATAGGTTAAAGCAAGGATTATTTCATTGTCTCACTAAAGTTTCCTTTTTTACTTGGCCAATATGCTCAGACTCTGCTGAAAACTTGCTCCGTACTATACGCTTGCCACATTGAGATTAACATCCTTTTCTCTTGTTATCAATTCCAGGCCATGGAGAAACTTTAGTCTTTGATGTTTTAAAGCATGAGTGGTCAGTGTTGCTCACATCACATCCATACTCTATCACCACAAATAAGGCGAGTTGCTTTTTTCATTTACGTACTTTTTTGTGAGTGTTTGTTTTTGAAGAATTCATCATTGTTGTTTATCTTCAGGGATTCAGCCTGGTCGTAGTCCAGCACAAGGGAAAGGACTTTCTTGTTGCGTTTGGAGGGTCGAAAACCGAGCCGTCTAATCAGGTAGATAAATATCAAACTCCTGACTACCGTATATTATGTGATGAATTCTTTGTTCAACTAAAACCCTTTGTTAAATTCACAGGTTGAAGTGCTAGTTTTGGAAAGAAATGAAAATTCGTCTATCGGGCAAGCAGCATCCAACAAAGTAAGCGGGAAATTGTCTCATCACAATCGCACTTTGTCCACTGAGGTGGCATCCCAGCTCAACGTTGCTTCTTCATGTATTGTTGATCATGTAGCTCGGCAAAATTTAGCTTCCACTGTCAACGAGCACGGCTCTTCTAGGAGATCTATGTCAATCCTCGGTGATTCTAATCCGGCCTCTGGTAGTGTCTCCCAAAGGAAGCAACTGAACGAGGAAGAAGCCCTGGCCTATAAACTAGCAAAAACTTCACTAGATGACCTCTCTTTCATGCAGGTAAATTGGACAATCACATCATTAGTACTGAACTGATTTGAAACTTTGGGCCTGTTTGGTATGAAGATATGAGTATAGGTATGGGTATGGGTATGAGTATGAGGGAATCGGATTGGAACGGCCCAATTCCAGATCTTGGGGTGGGTTTTGAGGGAATCGGATTGGAATGAGCTTCATTCCCATTCCCTTTCATTCCAAATGCAAGGTATTCAGTTAGAATCTCACTCCCTTCCGTTCCAAACGCTAGGTATCAGGTTGGTTGAGATCATGAACACGACTACGTGCGCCTATCGTGTTAAGATTATGGTTAAAGAGTGAGTTCTGGTAACTGGTTCTGTCATTCTGCTGCTAACTGAACATATATGATTTCAGCTGATGGAGCAGGAGCACAGAAATAAATCGGATGTGCAATCATTTCCCCACAACTCTGGTAAAGTGATCACAGAAGTGACGCCTTCTTTGTCTGAATCGGACAATACGGGTACCCCATTTGCTGTGAGTGATAAGCTTCCCCTTGATGACGAGAGAGGTTTCCCAGAAATCGACAACGAATCAGCTCCTTCAACCATATATCAGCTATATGAAACCAAAATTGCAGCACTGATAAGAAGGAATGGGGTTCTGGAAGGGCAGTTGGCAGCTGCGTTGGCGGGATGTGATGCAGCTGACAAGAACTTATCTTCTGCTTTGAAGAGTAGACAAGAGCTGGAGACGAAACTGCGCGATGCAGAGAAGGAGATTGAGTCGTTGAAGGATAAGCTTGCCCGATTAGAGGCTGCACACGAAGAAACTAATAACGCCGCTAACATGCTGCATTCGGGCAATGTAAGGCTGGAGCATGATGTGGCTTTTCTAAAGGCTGTTTTGGAAGACACCCAAAAGGTAAACTTTTTAGTTTCATCCTAGTTGATGATTTTTCTTTTTACGCCGCAATATAGACCAAAAAATATGATATTAGTGGGCAAACTATTAAATTATATGCCAAAAATAATGAGTTGTTGGAATGGAATATACTGGGTTTATTGTTGTCGTTGTTGCCAAAAATTGTGTCGTTTTTTCAGTTGAAGTTCTCATGAATAAACCGTCATAGAGTTTTGAGTGAATTTTTCACATTCTATGTGACTTCATTCATCCAAAATTTTGTCAGAAAAATGACTCGGTTATTCTTGGCATATAGTTTAGTAGTTTTGATGACAATTTTGTATTTTTCTAGTTGAAATTATTTTTGGTCCATAGTTGGCCTCCTACGAACGTGTCCAAACCAACGCAGTCTCGACTCCCTCATTTTGTGCATTGTGGACAAAATGAGGGAGTCGAGACTGCGTTGGTTTGGACACGTTCGTAGGAGGCCAACTTCGGCCTTAGTTCGTAGATGTGAGAACTTGGATCTGGGAGTTATCCGTAGGGGGAGAGGTAGACCTAAGAAGAGCTGGATGGAGGTCATTCGCCAAGACCTAAATCTTCTGAATCTAACGGAAGAAGTGGCTTTAGATAGGGACCATTGGAGGGGGTGTATACGGGTTGCTGATGTGTAGTATTTTAGGCTATGTTGTTATGTCCTAATGTCCTTTAGTCTGTGCCTTCTTTTTAGCTTCTTTACCGTTCTTTTACCTTATATCCCCTTGTTATCCTTGTTCCGTATTGTTATGGGTCTTTCGGAAACACTCTCTCGACCTATTCGGGGTATGAGTGCGTACATCATGACCCCCCAGACCCCGCTTCATCGCGGGATTTACTGGGTTGTTGTTGTTGTTGTAGCTGTATAATAGTTGTGAGTTCATTCATCCAAAATTTTGTACTAGGATGGGTGACCTCTTAGGAAGTCATCGTGTTGCATCCCTTTAAACCCCCAGACCCTGCTTGTAGCGGGACACATTGGTATTTGTTGTTGTTGCTGCTGCTGCTATTGTTGTTGTACTCAATAGTTAAAGATTATTTGTTTATGTCAAACAAGAAAACGAACTCCTTTTGATCCGAATCTTGAAATTTTCCATAGGAGCTGCATTCAACCAGGGGAGCTCTTATAAATGAAAGGGCAAGAGCTTTCCAGCTGCAGGTATTCAACCTCTCCTTGTACTTATAGTCATTGTCTTCTAAACTTGTAATTTAGTATGGAGTTTTTTTAAGCTCATTTCGGAGAATATACCCGAAAATGCTAAGTTTCAATGCCAATCCAATTTGCAGGTTGAAGTATTCCACCACAAACAAAGATTGCAATCACTCGAAAACAGACCGCCTACTTCTAGGAAGCCTTATCAGGTATAGCTCAGCTCTTCCATCTGTTTCTTAAAGTTCATATCCGAAATCTCCTCATATGGATCTTGACAGTTTGATCAGAAGTCTTTGTATAGTCCTTTAATCGAAGTGTGGTCACTCATTTCGCGGTCATTACAGATCAAGGGCTCATTGATTTGCTCTTGCAATTTTTGTTTCGGCTTTCCTGCAAACTCAAAATCGAACTCGACTGACCACAGTGACTGTTGCTTGGTGATTGTGGTCCGCTTTTTCGACGAAAGCTTGGTCGACGAGCGGCCGATATTCGGGCCTGAAGTAGCACAGCCTTGTGTAGTGTGAAAAATCATGCGCGAATTTGCAAAATAAAAAGGCCAAATTGCAGAAAACCACCCTTTAAATAGGCCGTTTTGCGTGAAACCACCCCTTAAAACGAAAATTGCAGAAAACCACCCTTTAAAACCGTTTTCTTTGCAAAGTCACACCCAACTCCCACTTTTCATTAATTAAATGTTAAAGTGTGTGGAAATTTAATTATACCCCTTTTATTATTATTATTTTACTCATTTCAATTGATATTGGTTGATATTTAACTTTTTGACATATTTTTCAAAAGCAAAAAACTCTATAAATATAAAAAAAATGTTTTTTTAAAAAATAATAATTTCATACTTACAAAAAAACTCTATAAAAAATTGATGTGTAATTTATGTTTTATACATATAAAAAAATGTGTAATACTGGGGCTACTTGAAGAAAATATTTTTTTTTAAAAAAATAATGTTTCATATAGTTTTTTTATTCTAAAAATGTATGTGGAATAGTGAACATATTTTTAGAATAATAAAAACTATATAACATATCATTTTTTAAAAATGTATTTTCTTTGAGTAACCCTTTAGTAATATAGACTTTTTAAAATATATAAAACATCAATCATATCTATTTTTTTATAGAGTGTTTTTACTAATAAGTGTGAAATTATATTTAAAAAATGATATTTTATTAAAAAATTTACTTTTGGAAAACATGTTAAAAAGTAAAAATTAATTAATACCGATTGGGTAAAGCAAAATAATAATAAAAACAAGGGATATAATTATTTTTCATGCACTTTAACATTTAATTAACAAAAATTGGGTGATGGGTGTGACTTTGCAAAGAAAACAATTTTAAAGGGTGGTTTTCTGCAATTTAGCCAAATAAAAATGGACCACAAAAAACTGCAAAATTGATGATCCAATGCTTTATAATGTGACCAGAATTACGTTGATTTCAAAATCCCCAATTCACTTGCTATATAACGTGACCTAATTCGTTTGGGATTTTTTTTAATTTAAATTAATTACTCCCTCCGTCCTAAAATACATGGTCTTTTAGACCTTGAAATTTTGTCAAAAATACATGGGTTTTTAGGGTTATAGGGTAATTATTATCCCTAAAAAGTACAATAGTAATTAAAATTAAAGAGTCCATATCTCTATAAAAATAATGAGATTTAAATATAAATAGGTTTTCTTAATTAACGTACAAATGTCTAAAATACCATGTATTTTAGGACGGAGGGAGTATTTTTCAACATATTTAAAGTTGGGTTTATTACAGAAAAAAAAACCCTTGAAATTTTGGACATTTCAACGAGTTGCTTGAGGTCGGGGAGATGGAAAGTAGAAATCCGCAAGGAAAAGAGACGTCTGTGCTTACCCAAATGAGAGATCTTTAGAAACCATACACACAGACCCAAATGAGAGATCTTTAGAAACCATACACATTACCGCGATTAACTCGATCAACCTATTGTTCGAGATCAAGAACAGAAACCCACAAATTTAATATATTCGGAAATTTCGCGAGGTGTCCCTGTGGTATTGCAATTTTCACGGGGTATATACAACTATTTTGCATATTTCGCATGGTACCCCTGAGCTTTTCAATTTTTTCGCCTCGTGCCCTTCTATGTTAAATTTAACGGATGGGATGATTCTCCGTTAGTTTTAATTAAAAAAAAAGAAAAAAAAAAGAATGAATCAGAAGCGAAGAATAGTGAGCGAAGAGAGAGAGAATAGAGCGAAGGAGAAGGGACGGTCGGTACTGCTCGAATTTTGAACAACCATGGATGTCCCTCGCTTGGCGGATTTTGCAAAGCAAAGAATCTTGAAGCCGTCGACGTCGTCGGGAGCAGCGAGATCCAGGAGAATCGAAGGGTTGTAGAAACCCTCGCTTGCCGGATTGTGCACAGCCATGGATGGACTGCAACAAGATTCAAAATTTCAACAAGAAATTGGACTGGGATGATGGGAATTGGCGCTAATTAGGGACAAAGCTCTCAGGAATTTGGATTCGGATGGTAAAAATACAGCCGATGAAACAGTGCGACGGTGAATTTGGATTCGAATTAGGGCGAAAATTGGATTGGGATGATGGGAATTGGCGTAAAGAGGGCTAGAAATCTGCGTGGGAGGAGATTCGGGGAGAAACAGTGCGACGGTGAAATTTTGGCTTGTTGGTGAACATAGGCAAGGAATCGATGGCGTTCTTCTTGAGGCCGCCTTGGAAGACAGGGAGGGAAGTGGAGGAGCGGCGGTGGCTGCAGAGGCGGGAGGAGCAGCGGCAGGCGGCCATGAGGGCGCCGACGCAGATGAGGGCGCAGAGGAGAGCGTCGAGAACGATGAGGAAGTCCGAGAGGATGGGTATGGCGTGGTGGGGCGGATCCATTGCAGATTGCCGCCTTGGAAGACAGGGAGGGAGGTGGAGGAGCGATGGCGGCCACAGAGGCGGGAGGAGCAGCGGCTGGCGGCCATGAGGCCGACGACACAGATGAGGGCGCAGAGGAGAGCGACGAGAACGATGAGGGAGTCGGAGAGGATGGGTATGACGTGGTGGGGCTGATCCATTGCAGATTGCCGGCGTCGAGGTCTTTGAAAAACGCTTTCAGTTTCCCTTCTTCTTCTACGTTCTCCATTCTGTTTTTTTTTTAATAATTAAAACTAACGGGGGAATCACACCATCCGTTAGATTTAACATTGAAGGGCATGAGGCGAAAAAATCGAAAACCTCAGGGGTACCGTGCGAAATATGCAAAAGAGTTGTATACCTTGCGAAAATTGCAATACCTCAGGGGTACCTCGTGAAATTTCCGTAATATATTTATTAACATATTTATAAACAGACTAATAAGCTAACTTTTTCTTAACATTTTTCACATAAAATCAACCATAGATTTAATTTAAATATGGTTTTTGTGAATATCTTTATTAAAATAACTTGCAGTTAAAAAAAAGAAAAGAAATGGCTTTGAATTTGAATGGGGAGGATGCATTGGGTAAGATCCTCCAAGATCCAATCTAGTTGTCACTGCTTACTCAAATTTTTTTGGGCATTTGAATCAACTAATGCTAAATTGATGAAATTGGGCAAATCTCAACCGTTAAAAAAAAATCAACCGCCAGATTTGCCCCCTCCCTCACCTCGTCCCCACCCTTACCTTTTTATTTTTTTCTTTTAATTGAAAATATCACACACTATTTGTTACGCTTTGAACAAATAACCCTATATTTTTTAAATTGCACAAAACAACCTTACATTTGAAAAATTACACAAGATCGCCCGTGAAAAAAAAATCACAGCAGTAGTACGTAATTAACAAAAGGAATTTGATTAAGACAAATTGGTGACTAATCTAAGTGGAGGCAGGGAACAAAGTTGCACCCTTTCTGCCCTGAAACAAGGGAAACCCTATTTTTGGACTGTTCCACATTTGAATTAATCCCAATTTTTAAATCAACAGAAGGAAAAAAAAAACTTTTTTTATAATAAAACTATCAAAATCAAATCAAATCTCAGCCGTCAAAACCCCATCAATCATGAATCCCATTGACTGAGATTCTTCGCTGTTTGTAAGCATGGGCCCCACGATCTTCAATCCTTCACCTCTGAAATCAAATCTGAGCCGTACATCTAACCTCGTACGCATTACAGTAACGTACAGTGGCCTCCGATGTACGCCTGTGGTTGAGCCACGTAGCCTAATCCGTACGCTCTGCTGGCCGGTGGGGGCTACTGTTGATGACGTGGACAGATGGCACCTCTACGTGTGAGGGGTTGTCAGCACAGTGGAGTTGCGGCTGCGTGGCGGGATTTGATTGGGCGGGAGATGATTTGGCACGTGGATGAGATTTCAGGGGCACGTGCAACCCGGATTTGGTGTTGGGATCCGATCGGATCCGTACTGGTTTCCGATTTCTATTGTTTTCCCTTAAAAAAAAAAAAACTCTCCCACAATTCACTTTACATTTGACCTACGAAGTATTGGGTCGTTGTAGTGTGTGTCGTGGTGACTCCTTATCTCGGAAATATTGTTTTCTTGAAGTTTCGTCTTCACTATATGTAGGTGATTTCTGATGTATCGCTAGTCTGCGGCGCTGCTTCAGGATAGTGTTTGGCTTCATCCGTACGTAATCTATGTTCTCATCTCGTTTAGTTTAGTTGTGTTTAGTTCCGCTTTGTAGAGTACTCTTGCTTGTAATTTGCAATGTAGATGTATTTTATACTTGTTTCGACGGTTATCCGTCTGCCGATTTTTCGGCCATCGAGATTCAGGTATGTCCGACCTCGATTTTTTACCTAATACTAAAAAAGACATACATAATACTCCCTCCGTTAATCAAAACATGTCATTTTAGACATTTGCACATTATTTAAGAAAGCAAATAAAAGCAAACAAAAATACACTTATACCCCTAATTATTACTTTACTTTTTCACTTTATTGAAAACTACAACTAACAAACATCTAATCATGACAAGGGTAATTTTGGAAAGTGAGCACCAAAATACCTAAAACGACAAGTTTTTCTTAACAAGATTTTACTCCTAAAACGACATGTTTTTCTTAACGGAGGGAGTATTTTTTTAGCCAAAACTAACTAAAATAACCCAATATTTAGAAGAGGATATATTAGATATTGATAGAGGATTTAGAGCTTGTATAGTACCCATTTCAGATGTAAGCTCAATCGTACTAAACTATATATTAATATACGAATGACACATCATCAAAAAAATTTATCATTTGAAATTATACATATATAGATGTTAAACTCTTCGAAATGGGATCCTCCTCTTGTTGGGGAACTAAAGCTGAACGCTGATGCTTATGTCAAGCAAAACACGGGATCAGGGATTGGAGTTGTGCTAGCTAAGAGATCATAACAGATATATACATGGTGGTTGGTATCACAGAGCAATTCGAGATGGAGATATCTCCTATAGCAATAGAGGCGAAAGCTGTTATATGAGGTATGCAACTAGCTACACTGCATAATACTCTTAAGTTGGATATAGATCGAGAGTGATTGTTAGGAGCTAATTCTGGTGTTGTTAGGCAAGCAAATTAAGATGCCCAATAGAGATTGAACATTTTGCCCTAGATATTAAGGAACTTTCACTTCTTTTTGCAAATGTGAACTTTATGCATATTAGTAGGATATGTAATGCGGTCGTCGCCCATGAGCTTGCTAGGGTTAAGCCATGGACAACAGAGTTAAGAGTGTGGGATATCCACATGATGCTTGTAAAGCTCTTATCAATGATATGAGAAATGAAAATATATAGTGCTGACTGCTGAGGCACTTTCCTTGAAAAAAACAAATCGAATCTGACATAGTTGAACTCCATGATGTTCATGATCAACTATTACCTTAATAGCTTGAATTTATAAACCTTAAAACATGAATTAAATATGTAAATAGATTTAAATCTCAACCCCATATTTTTAAGGAAATAGGTTCAAATTGTAAATCTAGCAAGTTTTTAAGAATGTATTTTTCATTTATTTTAAAATATATCGGCCAATCATGATTATAAAATATTTTAAATAATCTAATATAATTATTGTACTAACTTTAAATATTTAATATATCAGTCTTTCTATCTATACCCTAAGAACAACACAGGATAATATTTTAATTGAAAAAGATACCCTGCAAAAAATAAACAAACCTAGAAATCTAATTTTAAATTTGACTAATGCATTTTAATTAAGGATATATTTTTCTAAAATGAGAATCTTATCATATGTCAGAGCATATGATAGAAAAAAACGTTAATATATATGCCCTTATTTTTTTTAAAAGCATTATGTATTCTTTAATGTACAAAATAAGTCAACAAACTCAAATATGCCCTTACATTTTATTAAAACAAACTCAAATATAATTTCGGCATTTCAAACTTATGTCTTTATGATATAGGTTAAGAAAACACATTGAAAGATTATCTAGATTTCAATGGTTAAATCCTAGAATCTCTGTTAAAAGATGAGTAATTTAATTGATATTTGAAGATTTTTTTCAAAATAAATACTTAATTAATATATATCCCTAAATCATAAGTTAATAAAATTTGGTTGGACATTTGTTTAAAATTTGAAAAGGTAATTGTGGTTGCTAAGAAACATTATCTCATGTCGTCAGAGTCAAAGTCCAGAGAAAGGACACTTCTATCTTTTCCCCCAAATTCCGGGGGTTTTCTTTACAACAATCCACAATTACACATTACACATTATAAGTGTTTTATCTACCCCCTTTTATTTTCCAATCAATTTTCTTCCCTATATTAATTATGATAAAACTTACATTCTGACTCCCAAAAATATTTTATATGTTTAATAGCGTCCAATCTTATGTAAAAGGAAAGGAGCGAGGACCCCCACCACCAACCTATTAAGAATTTTAATCCCGTAATTTAACTGGTAAGAATGATATATATTAATCAGTAAGTAATAAGTTTGAATCCTCTATTATGTCATATTACAATAGGTCTAGTGCCTATCTTTTCTTTTTCTTTTTTATTTTAAGTTTTGGTACCTTTTTTTTTTTATCAGTTTAAAGTTTTGGTTCCTTCTAAAGTGTCTTAATTCGAATTGAAAATCCTTGCAGAACCACAAAACTATTGGGTCAGAATCATTCAGTACAAATACCTAAAAGAAAATCACATCCTAACATACAACAGAAAAGGAAATGCCTCATGGCAATGGGCGAAACTTAGGACTTTGATCCCAAAATTCAAATCAGGAATCGTCTGGTCAGTGGGGGACGGAAAATCAATCAACTTCTGGACAGACAACTGGGTATCTACGACACCCTTGATAGAGAAGATTGACACTCAACAGAACATAAATAATAATGAGTCTGTAAGTGAATACATTGTAGGAGGACAATGGTGGAAGGAGAAGCTTCTGTCAACTCTCTCGGAAAACGTGACAGAGGACATCATTAAAATACCCTTACCAATCACTCCCATCACAGATAGACTGTACTGGTGGCCAGATAAAAAGGGCTGGTTTACAACATCGAGCGCCTACAATCTTATCACTAGTAGCCAGACTACAAACTCGGAGGACTACAACTGGATTTGGAAACTCGATGCCCCACCCAAAGTTAAAAATTTCTTATGGAAAATCAAACAACACAGACTACCCACATCCTCACGCTTATCCCTTAAGGGTGTGGCTGTACCCACAACATGCGTGTTCTGCAATCACCATACGGAAGATGATATCCACCTATTTTTAGAATGTCCCATCAACAACTTCCAACGACAATTCTCTAGGGAAATTTCCGACAAAATTAACATGATAATATCTCAAACCAGATGTATGAACCAAGTATTACACTTACTTGGGACATCTCTATCAAAGGAAAATAAACAAAACATAATATTTAGATGGTGGACCCTATGGTTTATCCGAAACCAAGTAATTTTCAGAAATGCCAGTACTCCGTCCAATGAGGGTTTAAAGAAACTAATTATGGATAATATCGACAACTGGAAAAGAGCATGCCCAATGGACACAACAATCTTAGGGGTGGGCGAGTCGTTTTCCCCTAAAAGAGAGAAAAGGCAGACAATAAATAATAAACAAAGTACTACTCGATGGAAGAAGCCCCCATGGGGAAAGTACAAGTTAAATTTTGATGGATCTTTTATATCAACTAAAAAATGCTCGATAGGATACATTATTCGAGATTGGTTGGGCAACCCAGTTAGTATAGGAGGAAAAGAGATTGGTGGCCAGTCACCACTAATGGCGGAAGCACTTGCCCTTAGATTAGGGGTGGAAAAGGCAAGAGAGCAACAGATCAACAATCTCATCATCGAAGGCGACTCTAAGATAATCATAGATTTCTTACGCACATAGACTAACTTCCATTGGGAAATAGAACTTATAATGTCCGACATACAATCCATTATTACGGGACTAACAATTTTCGGAATTTCCCACATTCCCCGCATTGGTAACCAGGTAGCAGATAGGGTTGCACACCTTAGCTACTCTACCAGGGGAGCAAATTTATACAACGATACAGGTCTATTAGACCTCATCCGTCAGGATGCCTTCGGATAGAGTTTAGCTCATCCGAATCTTTACCTAATAAAAAAAAAAAAAATCGAATTGAAAACTTGTTTTTTGTGGAGTATATTAAAAATTCGAATTGAAAAATTATTTCCTCAAATACAAAGAGATAAACCTTTTAAAAAATTACTAATTAACCTGAGTAAATTATTGTATTTAGAATAACAAATCAAATCATTAACCTTAGGGCATGTGTAAGTTAAAAAAATCAAATAATTTATTATCCATTAATAATGTTAAGCAACTCCAACATGCATCGATCTTAACCTCTTTTTGTTCCATGAAACTGGATCCCACCTCTAATTTTAATCACATCTTTTCATAAAAATCAACTCTTACTTGACCGACCCTTAACTTTGTAGCTTGTACCCTTTTCAACATGGTTACACGTGTTTTCTCTAAATTTAGCCAATTGCTTAATAGTTAATATGGTTCCATCTTAATTTTTTCTACATATATAGCATGACTAGCTATGTTATATACTTGAATGATACCTATATGATCCGATCGATTGAATATATTAATACATTTCAATACTATTAGACTTGTTAAGTCTATACATTTGAAATATTTTATTTCAAAGGCGGATTATAATATATGGGATCGACTAAAAAAATAAAATTTCAACATTATATAGTGTTTTTGTTGTATTTATAATTATTTTAATGTGTTTTTCAAAATGAATTAATTATATAACTAGGGAAAGGAGATAGTGCAAACTGCAAATTAAGGGTCATAGGTTGATAAACAAGGCTTAGAATAACCACAGCTATGGCAAAAAATCTTTAAAATAGATATCAAATTAAAATTTTAAAATCTCTAAAAAAATCCACCCTAACTCAAACAACTTCTCTATTTTACAGATTTATGCATTCATTATACACTTTAATAAATACAAAAATTTATAATATATAGATATTTCATGGTTAAAAAAATGATAGAAGGGATGGTTCATGTAGAATAGGGGTGCCAAGGTGAAGGGTAAGCATTAAATTTCCATATAGAGACGAGTGAATTATTAAATTATAGATCGAGATTACCTCTCTTCCTCTGAATTTAGAGTTTTTTTTTTCATTTCTCTTTTTATTTATCTATTTTATAAATGGATTTGCAAAAGCTGTTGGTGTGAAAAAAATTACTTTTTTTCTCTAAAACTTTTTTTTTCTATTTTAGTCTTTTAGATATAATATTAGGCTTGCTCTTAATACATAAAGTTGATCCAATAAAAATGGATGAATGGTAAATTACAGTTAATGCAAGAATAAATGGTTTTAAAACAGGCCACTTTTACTAAATGTAAAATATTTTTGTTTGGTAAAGATGTAAAATATTTTATGTATACCTATATTATTTATACATACATACATATACACACACACACACACACACACACACACACATATATATATATATATATATATATATATATATATATATATATATATATATATATATATATATATATATATATATGTTAGTTTTACTTAATTATATTGGAAAATTTAGAATTGGAAGGAGTAATTAATGTTGACAACTATGCTATGAATGTGTCTATAAAATCACTAGTGGAGGAGTCAAGGGTCAAGGTTCTAGGCATAGGCCGTTTTTTAAAGGCTTTCAAAGAAAAAATTGTACTTATAAAAAAACTATATATATATTATGATATCTAATCTAACCTTTTAATAGCTGCACCCATGTGCATCCCTCATTTTTTGTCACTTTATTTTTTCAAAAAACACTTCTAACAATTTAAAATGTTTCACTTTTTTTTTTCAACAAAATTTAATACTATTAAGTTATTAGTATGAATTAGGTGCAATTATGCAACATGGGGTACACCAAACCAAACAATATTGATACATCACTTGAAAAATAAATAGAAATATACAAAGATATATAATTAAATTAAATCCAAATAGTATAAATTTAGAGTTGATTGAGTGTTCTATACTCTCTCCATTGTTTTTTTATAAATATTTTTATTAGTTATATACGTTCTTTTAGGATGATAAGAATATATAAAATATTAATTTTTAATTTCATATTTATTATAAAATTATAAAAAAAAATATATAGTTTTGTTATTTTGAAAAACTGTATATAAATAGTAAATGACTTATAAAAAAAACCGAGGGAGTATTAATTTTTAGACAAATCAATTATTGTCCGAGTAATTAATTATATATTTGTAATAAATTCCATAAATTTGGGTGGATTGAGATATAAAGAGTATATATTAGTGGTCACACTCGAAAGAGCATTTGCAATAAGCACAAACTAATGATATGATTAGTTCATGTTATTCCCAATGCAATCCGACCGTGAGCACATGTGAAGGCCTAATCGAAAGTGGATAAAATTAATTTTCAGGTGTTATTTGAACTATATATTATAATTAAAATATTGATACTCAATAAATTAATTTGATTATTAATTAGTGCCTCCCCACTTTGAACAACTTGGTGTAGAGACCTCTAACTAGCTATAGCTTCTCTAGCACTAATTAGTAATTGCTAGTGTTAGTTCTTAATTTCTTTACTTAATTTTGATGATTACCCTTTTGACTTTAGCCTTTTTTTTTTCTTAATTGTATTTTCTTAGGGAGACAACTATCCCTCCTCCCCCTAGCTAGATTTTGTATTTTCCAAGAGGAATTTTTATTTTTTAGTGAAGTCCAATGTGAATAATTAAGCTACCTAACTATATTTTTTTAAAAAAAATAATAATTTGAAATCCCATATGACAACAGAAATATGGGAAAATAAGAGCTCGAAGGAAATCGGCAGACGGACTAACCATCATGATACAACTAGAAGTAATGAAATACAAAAAGAAAAATCCAAAAAAAAAATGTCTCAACCAAGAAAACCCAACAGAGAGACAGTCGAAATACGTCAAGTGAAGACTGAATGTCGAGAACATGAGAGAGTCGAGGGACTCACACGACATCTCGACACTAGGGAGACAGAGGCAGAAACTCATCTACGGACAAGGCGTCCCTTTGGAAAGTGTGAATCAACGGCATTCCCCCCACCTAAATGAGATATTTTCGAGAATCACAAACACTTCCACGATCAACTCAATCAATAGGGCGCCCAAAACTACAACTTTATCCGGAAGTAAACGTAGCCGCACCCAAGAAACGACTCATCTCATATGGACAAAATTCAAGCCTCAATTTCATTAATCTCATAATAAACATACAATTAATGGTTGCACTTGATTCAAATAATTTTATTTCTTGAGACCGGATTTGGTCAATTAAACATGGCTATATTAATTTAAACTAATTAATCGGATAAAAAAGGTAAAAATGTGCAATAAAAATGTAAGTGCGTGCGTAATCTAGCTAGTAGTATAATTTTTACTGTGATTGTTGAAATTATTGATTGTAATTTCATATAATTTTAACCATAATATATCATATTGGGATCAAGCTAATCAAGCAAATGCTTAATTAATCATCATTGGTAGCAAATATAGAATAGGTATTAGGTATCACATATATTATAAAAAAAAACAGTATATATTAAAAATTATGGTGTTGGTAGCATCTTCATCAACCCCAAAACAATGCTAAAACTATACAAGATGAAAGTAAACTATTCACATTTTGTCACGGTAAGATAAAATAAAAATTAAGACGAAAAAGATAGGGAATGTAATAAATTTTGAAATAGGCGATCTCAATCCTTTCCATTCCTTGTAACACTTCAATCGTGAATGGTTAATGCATATATTTACTAGTTAAACATAAAATAATTTTAATCAATAAATAAAATAATACTAAACTCCTAATTAATTAATCAAAATCTTATAAACTATCCATTCGTTAAAAATGTTATATATTTATTATTTATGTAAGTTTTTTTATGACAAAAATATATATTAAGTATTATCTTTTTTTTAATAAATTTATACTTATTAAAAAATTTAAAATTATTTTTTAATATAGATTTTATCATCTAAAAATATATAAAAAAATAATAAATAATACGGAGTATGTTTTACTGAATATAGAATATAATAATACAACAAAGTGATTCACACTAGAATAAATTTTAAAATAGGTGATCTCCACTCTTCCTACTTTACCTTCGTAATTATTATCTTTTCCTAATTAAAGTAACAAAAATGGAGTTAATTTCCTAATTAAAGTAATAAACATAGAGTTAGGTTCTGTAAAAAAAATCAAAATTACGTCACTTTGTGACTATCATGACAAACCTCACGCACCCTCCATGGTATGGATTGAGGACAGAAGTTAGAGCACATTCTATACATTAAAAAAAATAAAAATATATATTTTAAAGGGAGAAAAAACAGAGGAAAAAAGACAAACAAAAGATGGCAAAAGCATTGACTTTGATGGGCCACTAGTTAGGAGTTTGTCATCACTTTCTTATGTGATAAAAATGGGAATTTTTCTGTTTTGTCTTCCATTAAAAAGGACATGCAGAACAAGAACAAGAAAATAGATCAATTTCTGAAATTCAGACAATATTTAGTTTCAGAAATTAAAAACTCAACTGCTCCTTTTGAAAACTACAAGAAATAGACAAAGATCACTTGAGTAAAAATTAAATTTCATGTGCTCAATTTTGCAAAAAATCCGGGCAATGCATGTGCTAATTAGGACAGGAAATAACTTATATGATCATCCAAATTGCTAAACATTTTAAGACATAATGAAATAAATTGCACTCAACACTAATGAAAATAATTTGGTCCCATCTCATGCATAATCTTGCATGAAAATAAAATACTCCATTCGTTAATTAAAACATGTCATTTTAGAAATCTACACGTAAATTTATTAAGAAAACAAACAAAAATATATTTATACTCCTAATTATTACTCTATTTTTTTACTTTATCAAAAACTACAACTAACAACTATCTAATCATTATAAGAGCAATTTCGTAAAATAAATGACAAAATACCTAAAATGATAAGTTTTTCTTAATAAGATTTCCTTCCTAAAACGACAAGTTTTAATTAACGGAGGGAGTACCTTATATGATGTGAAAACAAATTAAACTTTGTTGATTGAGATGTTAATTCCAACTATCGCCCTTATGGGCATTGATGAGTATATATTTGACTTTTCAACACGTATTTTAAAAAGTTATAAAATATATAAAAATATTACTTTTTTCTTAAAACTTTGTAATAAGTATTAAATTATTTTTAAAAAAATATATTTTATTTAATTTTTAGCTCATTAAAAGATGTGTGTTCTGACATATATTTTGGGTCAAAAGGGATATGTAACCAACTAACTATAGAATTAGAAATGGGCCCAAAAAAGAGAAAAACTTGGGATTTTTTTTTTAAAACAAAAATATTTGAGAGTATCTAGGAGACATGACAAAATCTTAGTTGTTGTCTTTTGTTTGTCAATTTTTATCTTCATCTTAGTAGTTGGTATCCTCGTGACCTTGTTAATTAACTCATCATATAGGAGCTACGATGAGTTAGTTACATATATAGTATTGTTTTTTTCCCAACAAGATATAATCTCAAGTTTGAGTCTTGAAATCAAAAGATTTAAAAAATATATTGTATCGGGGGGATGAGGTTGCTCAAGTCCCCTGGTTCGAAGGAAAATGTAAAAAAGAAGAAGATATATACGGAGTATTTTTTTATAATTTAAGGGTTAAAAAAAGTTAAAAGGTGTAAAAAAAAAGTGTGCTTAATTAGTTAATATGATGGAGTGAGTATTTCAACCATGAAAATATGAGATCTTGAGTTCAAATCTATATACCTTTATTTTATGGAGTTGTTTTCCCTCTTAGTTTTTAAAACTTAAAATAGCTATATATATTTTTAAAAAAATCCGATAACAAAGTCGAGCCCCTCTTTCATTTTTTTATTTTTTTTTTCTGGCTCCACCCGCGTATCGTATAAATGAATATTTGTAATTTTGACATGAAATGAAATGGGTCACCACTCAGTATATATAAAAAGTCCTTTCAATTCCCATTATTAATATCCAAATTAAGACCAATTTTGGGTTTGTGAACTGGTCTTCAATGAAAAGCTGAAGAAGACATTCACCCACAAATTCTGTAGAATTACACTTAAGAATTTGTATGAAAGTGACTTCTGAAGCCTAAAAGTGAACCCCAGAAAGCTACTACTACTAAACACAGTCTGAACTCCTCAGTCTCTCTGCACTGCAGCTGTAAGATTGGAGACTGAGAGTCTCCATTTTTAACTGCTTTTCAAACATCATTTGGAATCTTCTTTGTCTTCTCAAACAACTAAACAAGTCCCAGTTCAAACTCAAAAGAACTCATTATATATGTACTTACAAAAGATGTTAAAAAAGGATAAACTGCACAAAATTGCCCTTGGTGTACTGTTTAATTAAAAATTAATCACATTATTTATCAATATAAGTATTTAATGCAAATTACATCCTAAAGAAAAAAATATGGCCTTTTAGAGTGTATTTTTTGTTGAACAAAAGATATCGTTTTAGATGTTTTAATTGATATCTAATTTACATAACTACCCTTAGTATTAGTACGTATTAATTAGTGTGTTAAATGTTGTAATTTTTAAGAAAGAAAAAAAGATAAATCTATCAAATATTTGTTACCGTACTCTTGCTAAAATAACATGTTTTTCGCAATAATATATATATATATATATATATATATATATATATATATATATATATATATATATATATATATATATAATTTCTTTTATTAGTGAAGGTTACATGAATTTTCACACACTTTATTAACGTCTTAATAATGAATAAAAACAAAAACATAAGTAAAGCATGATTAAATACAACTTTTTGGCAAATGATACGTAATATTTAGCAAATAAATGGCCTAAAACATTTGTTTCCACAATTTACCCTAAAAAACACAATATTAATAAAAGGGAATTTGGTGAAAAAGCCCTTTTAGCATATTTGGTTAGCTAGATAGGCTCATTAATTGTTTTTTTAGTATGCTTAGCCCATTAATTGTTTTTTTAGATTGCTTAGCCCTCTTGACCGGTCAACGTTGAACGTTGACCGGTCAACCCATTTTGATGCCAACTTTTTTTTTTTTTTTTTTGATGCCAACTTTTTTTTTTTTTTTTTGATGCCAACTTTTTTTTTTTTTTGTGATGGCATATTTTACCGTTTTGATGCCAACATTTTGTGGTGACAATTTTATATAATTGATGGCATAAGAGATTAAAACGTGGAATCAAAATATTGTCACCTTATTGTCACTTTTCTAATGAAATGATTGGATGACTTTTTTTTAATGCCACTTTTTTAAAACATTGATGACATTTTTTGTGATGTCATATTTTACCGTTTTGATGTCAAAATTTTATTACATTTTATTTTCAATCTGATGCCACTTTTCTAATTAAATTATTGGATGACACTTTTTTTAAACTTTGATGACATTTTTTGTTTACTCTAATGTCACGTTGACCATTGATGCCATTTTGAAAAATTTGTATCACATTAAAGAAAAAAATGTCATCAAAAATACTACTTTGAAAAAATATCATCAAAAATATGGCATCACGATAAAAAAAAATATTATAAAAAAATTGACATAAAAAAGTGGCATCAAAGTGAAAATAAAATATAGTAAAATTTTGGCATCAAAACGGTAAAATATGGCATCACTAAAAAAAAAAAAAGTTGGCATCAAAAAAAAGTTGGCATCAAAAAAAAAAAAAAGTTGGCATCAAAATGGGTTGGTCAACGTTGACCGGTCAACGGCCAACGTTGACCATTGACCAACCCACCCAATTGGGAAAGGGCTAGGGCAAACTAATTAAATTGATTTATGGGCTAGGTGATTAATTGGATATTTAAAAAAGGTCATGTACCAAAATCGCCCATATTAATATTGTTAGTTTTGTATTTTTCGATAAAGTAAAAAAATAATATAATAAATTAGGGTATAATAATTTTGTTAGAATTTACTCCCTCCGTCCTAAAATACATGGTCTTTTAGACCTTTGCACATTAATTAAGGAAGTCTATTTATATTTAAATTTCATTATTATTATAGAGGGGATAACTCTTAAAATTTACCTACTATTACACTTTTTTAGGGGTAATTATTATCCTATCAACCTAAAAGCTCATTTATTTTTGACAAAAGTTCAAAGCCTAAAAAGCCATGTATTTTAGGACGGAGGGAGTATAAAATAACTAAAATATTATATTTTGAGGATGACTAATTATTATAGAGAATGAAATGCAAAACTTTTGAAAGTGGGTGGGAAAAGTCAATAAGGGTTTGGTCTTCCAATGAATATGACATCTGCAATTTGTCCCTTTATCCTCCCCCAAACCCTCTCCCTCTCTCATTCATCATTCATCATGATCAATCACCACATCAATCTTTGTCTTTAAAAGGGCCTCCAAACCCACCCATTCCCCTTCAATCACAAAAACCCTCAAAAACAACCAAACACTACCTTAAAATGTCTCTTAAAAAAGCCTCTGAAATTGGGTGTGCATCTGCAGCCACAACCACAACAGCTGAAATGGTGATGGGATTGGGGATGGACTTCCCCTTAATCCTCCAAAGGAACACCGCCGTCTCGCAGCCGAGCGAGCGTCGGGGGCGGCGCAAGCAGGCGGAGCCGGGGCGGTTCCTCGGTGTCCGACGGCGGCCCTGGGGCCGGTATGCCGCCGAGATCAGGGACCCAACCACCAAGGAGAGGCACTGGTTGGGCACCTTTGACACTGCCCATGAAGCTGCCCTAGCCTATGATAGGGCTGCCCTATCCATGAAGGGCACCCAAGCTAGGACCAACTTCATCTATGCGGACCCCACCACCAACTTCCACTCCCTCCTCACCCCCTTTGATCTCCAAACCCTATTCCCTCCCCAACAGTTCATCCAACCCACCACCCCAATCCCTCCTCCCAAGCCCCAAATCTGCCCTAGTGTCGTCGTCCAATCGGACACCGACACGTCGAGCTACGAGTCCTCCATCTCAGCTCCTGATCAGACCCAAGATTTCATCTTCTCCAGCAGCTCTGATTCATCCCCTAACTCCGGCTACTTGGGCTGCATTGTGCCTGAGAGCTGCCTCAGGCCACCCCCAGATTCGTCCCCAAAATCGAGCTCCGATCGTAGTACCATTGTTGATAGCTCGATGAGTGGCTATGCTTATTCCACCAATGATTTGTTTCTACCAAGTGACATGATGGGCATGGAGTTAGGGCTAAAGGGGTGTGGGGACCCCGGTTTCGGTGTCCCCTTTGTCGACGGATTCGACCCCGCCGCCGCCTCCTTGATCAAGGAGGAGCCTATGGGATCTTGGGATCCAATGGTGGACATGTATGAGTGTGGCGTTGCATTTCCTTATGATCAACAATATGTTTCATCTTCAAGTGGTGGTGATTTCGGATACCCGCTTTTTTAAAGCGGATCGGGTCGGGGATCCGCTTAGTTTCGGCGTTTGTGGAGGCTTCCTTGCTCTGCAAGTTATTAGAGATTACATTTTAGGGTTTTTTATTATTTTATGTGCGGTTATGGTGAAATTGTATGTGCTTCTTTTGTCTTCTTTGTGTGTAAAAGCCAAAGGAATTGCTATGAAGAATGCATGCATGCAAGGTTGTGAATGTGCTCGTCCTATTTAATTAATAATATTTATATTTATATCAATTAATTAATTAGTTTTGTCCATGCATATGTGTGTTAATTAATTATAGGACATTATATATAATTACTCAATCAATATGTGTGTTAATTTTAGGACACTATATGTTAATTAGACAAAATTTTCATAAGATATAATACTACGTGTATATTATAGATTGGACAATTTCAAACCTAGAGTTAAATAAACTAATTAAAAGGGAGTGTGTGAGACACATAACTAAGGTCGGACTGAGGTCTACTCCAACCCGCGCGCATGGGTGGAAATCGGGTGGGTATATATTGGGTAAAAATCATCATTCAATTTCAACACCCGTTCCGCGGGTTTTAATCTTCACTTGATCCGCTCCATTACCCGCAAACCCTTCATCCGCATCCAATCTGTGCGGGTGAGCAGGTTATATGCGGATGATTATTGGATATCCAATAAGTCTTATCAATAATTTTTAATTTGAAACATTAAATAAAAATATGTCTTACAAACCCATTATAGTATTTCAACAATACATGAAAAATGTATAACTTATAAATTAATTCGATAATATAAGGAAAATACATATTCTAAATAAAATATATCTTCAATATGTGAGGCTAAGATGGGGATCATCTTCATCATCCTGTCATATTAACAACGACATTCAAAATAAATTGATTTAACTCAATAAACGGTTGGAGCAAAAGAAAAGAGTCAAAAGACAGTTATTTAGGTTTTTTTTTGTAAGGGATAAAAATGTAAAATTGGATATTCAATTGGGTTAATGATCCTTATTGGGTGTTTATTGGTATTGGGTGAAAATTATCATCTATATCGGCCCCGTCACCCACTTCATCCATCACGTGCATAATCTGTGTCACCCGTTTTTTGTGGGTTTTCATCCGCAAAAATAATGCAGGTCGAGCAGGTGAAATGAATATCTGTCACCTAATTTCAGCCTCTAAACCCGCCCCATTTAAAAATAAAAAAAATAAGGAAAATTAATATAAAAAAATCATGTATTTTTATTATAATAAGAGTTTTAATGAAAATTATGAATATATGAAAATTTTAGTCTATCTAGCCCACCTAAATTTTATTTTCTGATTTCGTGCCGGAGTGTGTGGTGATGTAAAACTAAAGAAAATTTTATTTCATAAGGAGGGTTCTGCTATCCATTTGCCAGTCGGGAAAACGATGTATACGCTGCCCATCTTTGAGTTTCCCTCGATATATATATCGATCTGTCTTAATGTACATTAGTTCACGCTATTTAGCCTAACTTCTTCTTTTTTTCAAATTTTGTTTCTTGTTTTATTTTATTTTATTATTGTTGTTGTTGTTTTCGGCTGTATCGTGATGATCAAGCTATCGATCTATTTTTCGACTTCTCAATTTACTTGGTATTTTAAATCTTTTCCAAATGAAAAAGAGGAAAAAATAAAGAAAATAAAATTGAAGACATTTTCAAAATTCATATGATTAAGCTAACTTTATAGTGTTGGGGGTTAGGCAAATAGATTGACTGGGTTTTGTTGTTTGAATAAGTGCATTTGAAGCGCACGTGCATATGCTTTAATATTTGATGCATACATAGTGTCAGTCTCAGTCAACCGGGCCGGCAAAACCCCACTAATTTAAGGGTAAAGTTGAGGAAATTAAAGAAATAAAGTGGCCAATTAATCACAATTGGAATTTTTTCCCAAACTTTTGAATCCCATAATCATTTCTTCTTAAAAATCATCCTTTTTTTACAACAATTATAAAATATGCCCTTTTATTCCTAAACTAATAGTCTTAATAAACTCAGGCATTGTTTCTTTGAGTATAAAGGAATATACGGAAAATGAATCAAATTTTATATGTAACATTAAAACCTTCAATAATTTTAATTATTAAAAATTTTAATTTTTCTGGAAGAGAACATAAGGTTAATAATTACATTTCCTTATTTGAAAACAAATAAGAGGTCAAGAGTTTACAAGTGTTAAAAATGCTTAGAGTATTTTTAACCCGTTTCGTTTCGATATCTATAAATTGGTTCTCATATGTTATAATTTTTTATAAACATGTGGTTTAGTTCACTTTGCAAATATGTTCCTGATAGCATTCATTTAGGTAGGCATAATAGGTTGCATTTAGCTTAGTTAAGATGCATTTCATGAATGGATTAAGTACAATTTGCATATTTGCTCTCTATGCTAGTGGAGTCGGAATCTACACGTTTTTATTGATTATTTCAGCTAATTGTGGATCCGAGGATGAGACATGGGTTGATAACGCATTGGATGAGAATGTCTAGTTGATCGAAGAAGCTTACATGAAGATCTCAAGAGGACATGAGGAAGTTACAATATCAATTCAACTAAATAAAGTGGATAATTGTAGGTAGAGCGACATTCTCTAAATTGTTTTTGCATCAATCTGTTTATAGTTTATTTTATTTTATTTTCAATCTCAATCAACCAAAACCCCCCTTTCTACTAATTGGTAAATACATATTGCTAAGAAATACTTGTTTCTCTGTGGGATCGACCTCTTTCTTGCTTGCTATATTAGTTTGTAGGTTTGAGTTTTATTTTGATACGGTTTATGCGACTAAAAACCGTTCATCAGTTCCATAAGGAAGTGAATACTCTGTAACTTGAATTTCAACCAGCCACTATACTCCTCCTTATGGGTAGGAGAGGTTTCTTAATGACAAATGTTTAAGTAGGGGGAAAAATATTTAAAACTGATAACTATATTCATGTTACATACTTACATAAAAGGAAATCTATATAGAATATATATAATACTTTTCGATGGAATTTTATTAAATTTACTGATCGAATTATGAAATCCCGTAGAGTTTTTTTTCTTTGATTTTTTAAGGATTAAATATGTAACTATGAATTGCTTCTATTGAATATTCTGAGATAAGAAATCAAATGATGAACAGTTTTGTAATTCTCAAGGTTTGGGCCTTTTCAGGTGTGCGCAGGTGGGCCGGCCCATTAGTGTACAAATTTCACAAAATATCACAAGCTTAATGAGTACATAGTTACATTTTGTTGCAAGTCGTGGGTGTGTAAGAAGCTTTAAATTGTTTAGGGTAAATTCCTTTGGTGGTCCCTAACCTTTAAGGGTTAGTCACTATCGGTCCCTAACCCTTTTAAGTGTTACTTTTAGTCCCCAACCTTTTACCCATTACTACTATTTGGTCCATAACCTTTTTAAGTGTTACTTTTAGTCCCTAAACTTTTACATATTGCTACTATTTAGTCCTCCCGTCTATTTTCTAGTTAAATTAAACGATAATATCATTTATTGGGAATCTTAAAATATAGGACTTCTTCCTATTACATTTTAAGTCATATATTTTAACTTTTTGATTGTGTATCAATACATATAGATGTGTGTTATAGTATTTTCACATTAAAAACTCATTCATTGTGTGAAGTTATAATTTACAAATAAAATTTTGAATATATATATGTGGAAAATATTAAAATATAATAAATTATACTCTAATACAATTAGAGTTTGTATTAAAATAAAAAATAAAAATAGTTAATAAGGAAGCCCAAATTCCCAATAACTAAAATAGTTTTTCATTTAGAAAATATAATTAGAAAATATGCATTTAATAAATGATATTATGTAAATAATATTTCCAAAAATAACTTTGACCATGGATAGGACATGTGGCAAAATTGTTTACCATTTAAAGTATAATATAGATATAGATATATATATAGATTCGTATCAAAATAGTAGATGCTTAACTTGTTGACACATTTTTTTAATAGGATAAAAACTACGCATAAAATATTTTTTTAATAATTAGCAAGTCGGAAAAAAAAAACAAATATTTTAAGATTAGGGTAATATTGAACGGGGCCCCTAAAATTCATTGGACGGTCTTGCTTGTAACTCTAACCCTTCTCTAATCTCTCTCGGATTTATTTAGAAAATTAAATAATTTTATCGTTTAATTTAACTAGAAAATAGACGGGGGACCAAATAGTAGCAATATGTAAAAGTGTAGGGACTAAAAGTAACACTTAAAAAGGTTAGGGACCAAATAGTAGCAATATGTAAAAAGTTGGGGACTAAAAGTAACACTTAAAAAGGTTAGGGACCGATAGTGGCTAACCTTTAAAGGTTAGGGACCACCAAAGGAATTTACCCAAATTGTTTATAACAATGAAAAAAATATTCAAAGGAAGATAATTTTTTTTGGGGGTGGGTTTAACATAATTTAACCAATATGAAGTTACAAGTCCGAGTATTTGATAGAGTGAGAACCTACCTCTGTTATTTGAGTCGAATGGGTTGAACATTTGTTATTCATGTTGAGTTCATTTAGAAACGAATCGAGCTCGAAACAAGTTAAAATTTGGATTAGATCTTTAAAATATGTTCATACTCAGCTCATTTAGTAAATAAATGAGTTTGAGTCAAGCTTTAACTACTTCACGCATAGATCGAAAAGTCTTATATATATATAAAATAAATAAATTTAACAAATTTCAAACTATTCAAGCTTGGGTCAAACCATGTCTCAATATGAATCGAGCTTAAAAGTGTACATACTCAACTCATTTAGTAAATGAACGAGGGCTAGAGCTAAAACTACTCGACTCATATGACAGCCATACTTCTTACAAAACAAAACCTTAAAATATTTGAATCAGTTAAAACGTACTTAAAACCAAATCACAATAAATTATCCTTTCAACCGGCCAAAATCAAAACCATTTATTCCCAATTCCAATCTCATGACATTTTATTGTTTAACCCCAAACCACCGCTCTCTACGCCGTAGCTTGATTGCTACCTATCTCCCTTTTGTCCAGCAATTCACGTTCTATTACCTGCCATTGCCATCAAACAATCATACCAACAACAAGTGCATCTAATTAAGCAACAACAAATTTAAACCATCAATTGATTAGTTCAGCTTAATTAAGATAATATACAATACAATTAAACCTAAATTAACTCGTCTTGTGTTTTCTCCGGCAAGTATGAACTCACCCGCCTCCTCTCCCCTTCCAACCATTCACTCACCTGCTTCACATTGCTCTCTCAAGTTAAATCTGATTCGGATTCAGAATCAGTGTTGAGATATGAAAGGACAAGTTATAATATTAAGTGATCACCATTTGGGTATAATTCTCATTAGATGAAATCTTGTTGGAGTAGAAATCCACAGCATCTCTCAAAATGGCTTCCTCCAACTCCTTGGTATAATGCGAGTGTTCGGTTGAGCTTTCCGCCATGTCTTTGTACATCTCCAAGACTTCCTTCAATAGCTTCTCATCGATTTCGTTTCCCTTCCTTCCATCCCCAATCTTGCATATACCATAAAATAAAAATCAAAGTGTTTATCAATGGATTAAGTTTGAGCTTTTGTAATAAGTTGGGTTAATTAATTTCATTAAGAATGTACCATGGATACTACTACATTTGTGATTTGATCATTCATCTCCCCATAGATCTGGACAAAAAAACCCGGGTTAGGTGATTATGTTAAGATAGGAATATTGTTATCATGCTTCATTGAATTCGATTCATTCTAACAAATCTCAGCAAGCAAAGCTGAGATCTGTTCTTCCAATGCTCGATCGAGTTACTCGGAGAACCTCATTGTGAACAAGAGATATTTGTGTAATTTTCTGTATATTCAACTAACTCTTACACAAGCCTAGCAACCTCTATATATACAAGTAGAAGATCCTCTAACTATGGTTCTAACTGCCTAACCTGAGTACAGAATTAACTAACCCAACAATCTAACAACCGAGTATGCTAATACTCTCCATATCCCCCCCTCAAGGTGGACGGGTATGATGAAATACGAGTCCCAACTTGCAAGACAAATCGAAATGATGTGATGCCCCAAGGGGTTTAGTAAAGATGTCAGCTAATTGGGCTAACGACGGGACGAAGACAGTGGTGAGCAAACCCTCTTGAATCAAGTCCCTAATACAGTGACAATCCATCCGAATATGCTTTGTTCGTTCGTGATATAGAGGATTGATGGCAAGCTGAAGGGCTGATTTGTTGTCACAGCACAATGGAATGGGAAGTGAGCGAGCAACCTGAAGATCCTCGAGCACCCCAGTCACCCACTCAACTTCGCTACCAGCAGCGGATAAACTTCTATACTCACTTTCCGCCGAAGATTTTGAGACAGTCTTTTGTTTCTTGGATTTCCAGGAAACCAAACAATCTCCCAAAAAGACACAATATCCGGACAGAGATCTGCTGGTGTCGACGCAGTTGCCCCAATCAGCATCCGAGTATGCCCGAATTGCCAATTTGCTGGAACTCGGATAGAACAGAGACCCATGGACAGTACCTTTGAGGTATCGAAGGAGGAATAAAGCAGCACGCATGTGGGGAGCTCGTGGTGATGACATGAACTGGGTCAGCTGCTGCACAGTGAATGCGATATCTGGTCTTGTAAGGGTTAAGTAAAGTAAACGACCCACCAGCCTACGATATGACTCAGCATCGTCCAAAAGATCACCATCGTGGATACTCAGATGCAAGTTTCGTTGCATCGGAAATTTTGATGGCTTGCAGTTGATCATTGCAGAATTGGACAACAGGTCCACGATGTATTTTCGCTGATTCAAAAGGATCCCTGATGGCGAACGGGAGATTTCCATACCCAAGAAGTAGCGAGCAAATCCCAAGTCCTTAATCGTAAAAGCTTTGTCTAAGGACTGCTTCACAAGCTTTATGGTATGCTCATCGTTTCCGGTGAGGAGCATATCGTCGACGTAAACGAGGGCTACTGTCATGAAAGATCCCTTTTGGAACACAAATAGGGAGTAATCGTGTCTGGACTGGACAAAACCCAATGATGTGAGGTGCTTTGTAAGCTCGAAATTCCACTGCCGACTCGCTTGTTTGAGGCCATAAATCGATCGGTTGAGCTTACAAACCTGACCATCAACAACCTTGCTATAACCGGGAGGCACCCTCATGTAGACCGCCTCATCGAGATAGCCGTGGAGGAAGGCGTTATTCACATCTAATTGATGCAAATTCCACTTTCTCACAGATGCAATGGCTAACAGAATACGAACTGTTGCAAATTTAGCCACCGGGGAGAACGTTTCTTTATAATCTCTATCCTTGATTTGATTGTAGCCTTTGGCTACAAGACGCGCTTTGAACCGTTCTACTGACCCATCAGCACGAAACTTAACCTTATATATCCATTTGCATCCAATGGCATGATGACCTTGTGGCAACTGTGTAAGCGTCCAGGTATGGTTACTCTCGAGAGCATCCAGCTCTTTGTCCATGGCAGCTCTCCATTCCTGTGATTTCTGGGCTTGGGAATATGAGGTAGGCTCAACAACCGATAGAACATTGTATAGAGAGTGCACAAACTCTTGAGAATGATGGCCTAAATCAGTAGGATTAACTACTGAAAACACAGGCGAATCTGATGAATCAGACAAAGCTGAACCTTGTTGTGCTCGCCTGGTAGGAAGATTAGTACACACAAAATCCTGGAGACGAGATGGCCGAACAATTCTCCTAGCCGGGAGGGAAGATTCCTGGGCATTTGCTGGAGGGGTGCGCGCCTCTGGTGTCACAGAAGAAGATCCAGGAGCCACTTGCGACTCAGAGTGAGGCACCCCTTCTTCACCTATTTGATAACCTGGATGATCAACTATCTGATCAGTAGTACTAGGAGCATATCTATGACCATTGGTGATCCTATTATCCAACTCATCCCAGTCAAAACGAACGCTTGGCAAACTGCTTTGTGACTGAGAAACCTTGCTGTCATTTCTGAAAGGGAACTCCTCTTCTCTAAACACCACATCTCTGCTCAAGAAGACTTCATGATTTTCCAAATCATAAAACCTATAACCCTTGACTCCCTTTGGATATCCTAAAAATACACACCGTCGCCCAGAAGCCTCTAATTTTGACCTATGAATCTTGGGTATGTGTGCAAAACACAAACATCCTATAACCCTGAGATGACTGTAATCTGGTTGTTTATGGAAAAGAGCCTCATGAGGAGTTTTCCATGACAGAACAGATGAAGGGAGAAGATTAATAATGTGGGTGGCACCTAATATGCAATCACCCCAAAACTTCATGGGCAGACCAGCATTGATTCGAATGGCTCTAGCCATCTCAATCAAGTGCCGATGCTTTCGTTCCACCCTACTGTTTTGCTGAGGGACGTAAGGGACTGACCTTTGATGGACAATCCCTTTGTCTGCTAAAACAGACCCTAAACTGGAGTTTACAAACTCCGAACCATTGTCTGACCTGATGACCTTGATTCGAGTCCCAAACTGTGTCTCTATTTGGGCAATGAACCTTGTCACCACCCCAGGCACCTGCCCTTTGTCACGAAGTAAAATTGTCCACGTGGAACGAGAGTGATCATCCACAATCGTCAGGAAGTAACGTGCCCCACAAATCGATCTCTCTCTATACGGCCCCCACACATCCATATGGATCAACTCAAAATTCGCAGAAGCAACAGATTTGCTTAATTGAAAGGGAAGTTTGTGAAATTTAGCAAGTTGACACACATCACAATCAAAAGAGTTGCCAATACATCCCTTGGCCCATTCAAACAAATGCATCTTTGACATTGAAACATGTCCAAGTCTGGCATGATTCAGACTTATTAAACTGGAACGAACAGAAGCAACAATACCTCTCACAGCATCCGCTGCAGGCAACCTGGAAACCCTTCTAGCACCAACTGATCCTGGCAGACAACCAAAGCCATTGAACTGGTAAAGTCCTCCAACTCTATTGCCCGAAGCAATCACAGCCTTAGTGGAAAGATCCTGCAACCAACAATTCCATTTTGAAAACACAAATAAACACTTCTCATTATCCACCATTTTGGAGACCGACATCAGATTGTACTTGAAGGTCGGCATGTATAGCACATCCTTAAGAACAACCTGTGAAGTCATCGGAACACTTCCTGAATACTTAACCAATTGTGTGATACCATCCGGAAAGCCGATCACAATAGGCTTGACAAGAGGAGCCATGTCGATGAACATGTCCTTGTTGCAAACTATGTGATCCGAGGCCCCGGAATCCACAATCCATGTGACATTCAAGGTCTGTCTGCTTTGCATAGAAACAAAGGAAGTGGTCATACCTGTAAAATTCATGGTTCCATCTCCAGAAGAAGGATCCATTGGTGCTTTCCCTTTGAAGGCACGCAGGACTTCAGAGACGACAGCATTGATCAAAGCTGCGTCCGGAGCAGCCGCACTCGGCCCTTGCATATCCAGACTTGGTCCTTGCATATTCAGTTGGCTCCCAGATCCACCTTCAGTAGTCAATGGATTATCCTCTAACATCATGTCTTGAACCGTAGCCACCACCTTGTCGCTCTGAGATTTCTTGGGACCATTGTACCAATCTGGAAATCCCACAAGCTTGAAACAGGTATCCTTGGTGTGACCTCGCTCTTTGCAATAGTTGCAAAAGAGTTCTAACTTTGCTTTCCTGTACTGTTCTTTCATATACTCCTTCTTCTGATCGGAATTGTTCCATTGTCCCACTGAACTGGAGGCATTACCCTGATTTCCCCCATAGCTTCCCCTTGATGATCCTGCACCATTATTCCCAAAATTCCGAGCAGCCAGTACCTCATGATTGTGAGATAAACCACCCGTAATGCCTTTCTGTCGCTCTATCTGGAGAACCATGTGGAACGCGCGATTCACGGTTGGTAGTGGATCCATTGCAAGGATGCTGCTGCGTATTCCCTCATAAGCATCCGAAAGACCCATAAGGAACTGCATCGGTTGATTCGTAGCTTCACGCTCCAGAAATTGCTTCAAGATTGCACACGAGCACATCTTCATTCGTCCGCATTTGCAGATCGGAACAGGCTCAATCTCCAGCAATTCATCCCACGCTTTCTTCCGTTTTCCATAATACTCAGCCACACTCATGTTCTCCTGCCTGATCTCGCTAATTTCCTTCTTCAATTGGTACACCAGAGGCGCATTAGATTCGGCGAATCTCTCCCGAATCTCTTCCCAGAGCTCCTTCGCAGAGCCAACGTACATGAAGTTCTCTCCTATCTCTGGTCTCATGGAGTTTATGATCCAACTGGTGACCATAAAGTCGCATCTCAGCCATTGATCGTAGTCGTCTTCGATTTCCGACGGCTTCTCAACCTTCCCGTTGATGAAACCTAATTTCATCTTGGCGCCTAGCGCCATTCTCACCGCGCGACTCCAGCTGTGGAAGTTTCGGCCGTTGAACTGCGCCGCCACCAATTGCATACCGGGATGGTCGGAGTTCGAGAGGAAGAGCGGATCGGCATGATTGGCTCCGAAATTCCGACCTCCAGGCGTTCCACCAGAACTGCCGACACCTCCCTGATTTCCGTCATCGTTGTTTCCTGCGTTCGCCATGAATCAACCTTGGATCGTTTCTGAAATCAATTCAACACTCGATTAGTGTTGTCAATGCTCTGATACCATAACAAATCTCAGCAAGCAAAGCTGAGATCTGTTCTTCCAATGCTCGATCGAGTTACTCGGAGAACCTCATTGTGAACAAGAGATATTTGTGTAATTTTCTGTATATTCAACTAACTCTTACACAAGCCTAGCAACCTCTATATATACAAGTAGAAGATCCTCTAACTATGGTTCTAACTGCCTAACCTGAGTACAGAATTAACTAACCCAACAATCTAACAACCGAGTATGCTAATACTCTCCATACATTCATACCTTGTCATAGAAACAAAAGTAGCTAGTTTGCAAGAGCGGTTGGAGATGATATTTGGGCACATAATACCTCTCGAGATAATTCATATATCTCGAAAACCATCTCGTTACAATCTTATAATTCGACCATGACCTCACGAGACTTGCGAGATCTACATCGTCGTTCTCGTTCTCATTCCCTTGTAGTGAAGGCAGGATCTGTATAGACCAAGAAATTAATATAAGGCCCCTCCTTGACACAAAGAAAAATAATCATATATATTTTTGTCTATATTCTAGAAAATAATCTTGACCTTGGAGGATACATAATCTTCAAAACTTGTCTTGTAAGCATTGTAGAATTTGGCATCTTGATTGTTCCGGCAAGCCTCATAGACGAGCCTGTTATTATCAATTGATTTTGAGATGAAACTTTAAAAACCATTTATAGATGAAAGTCGCTCATCGATTTATAAAGTGAAAACATAACAACATTTTTTATTATTAAGTAAGAATTCGAATTAAAGATTCAGGTATATCAGATATACTTGAATCTCGATGGAGGACAAATCGACAGGTGGACGGTCGTCAAAACATACAATTGAAACAACATATTAAATCCATATGTTATTGAAGTAGAAAGATACATACTCGTAATAGTTCATGTAGTCCTCGGAAAAGATGTTGAAAGGGGAGGATCCTTCAGCAATGGAAATGAGGTTGTTGAATGCTTGTTGTAGTGTTGGCCATGCTTCTTCGAAGGACGGTAATGGCTTCGTCTCCTTCGATTTGTCCATTGAAGTTGGAGAGAGTTGCAATGACAAGAACAACAGCTCTTATGAAAAATTGAATACAAAAGTAGATATGCAAGTGGTTGAATTGGTTTGGATGTGTTGTTTGACTTTAAAATTGACTAGTGGATGGTTGTAGGGCCTAAGTTTTTATTATTGGGCCGCCAGTGTAGAACAGAGACCAATTCGGCCCATTATTTTAATATTGGTTGGTTTGATAATGAATTTTTAATTTCTGAAAATTGTCATAAATAGTACTCCCTCCGTTCGGCAAAACTTGTCATTTTAAAGTTTTGTTTTTGTTCGGAAAAACTAGTCATTTTAGGTATTTTTGCTTCTACTTTACTAAAATACCCTTGATTTTATTGATGTGTTCTGAGTTGTAGTTTTTGATAAAGTAAAAAGTAGAATAAGAAATGAGGGTAAATTGGTAAAAAGGGAGTGTAATTATTAACTTTATTAAAAGTTGTGTGGAGAGTTAAAATGACAAGTTTTGCCGAACGGAGGGAGTATATGCCTTTTTTAAAGAAAACATATTTTAAACTTTGTCATATAAATATTACATATATTTAAAATCTTCTATCCTAAGCCCCAAGGTAATAGGATAATATCATAATAGCCCTAAGGCATTGGGATTTTGTGCACGTAGTTTAAAGAGCTTAAAACTATATAAAATATTAATGTTTTTAATTAATTTTTTTTACATTATAATACTTAATGTAAAAAAAATTAATTAAAAACGTTAATATTTTATATAGTTTTAAACTCTTTAAACTACGTGTATAAAATCCCAATGTGTTATATTAAAAATCGGAGGGAGTATGTATATATAGAGAAGGAATATTAGTAATGCAAATTTAGAGAGGTTTGAAAAGGAATGTGTATTTTTAAAGGAATTGATTAAAATTTAATTGTATAAATAATTTAATTAAGGAGCTGGAAATCATGTGACGTGGGAACATATGTAAACAAGTTGAAGTTGCGTGTTTTTTTGGCTGATCAAGTCAAATATATATATATATATATATATATATATATATATATATATATATATATATATATATATATATATATATATATATATATATATATATATATATGGAAACTACCTATTTGATTCTTATGTAATTAAATAATGTACCCAACGGATATTCGTCAAACCATTAACAACATGATCGCAACATCAAGAGAATTTAAGCCCATCTTGGCGGTACTCGGTAACAAACTAACGAAAATAGATAAGGAAAAATTAGCTTTTACTTGGTGGACAACATGGTATGTTAGAAACCAAATTATATTTCGGCATGAACCACCGCCATCAAAAGATGTCATCAAACAAATAACCAACAGGCACATGACAAACTGGAGGAAAACAACCAACTATGAACAAAATATCAATGCGGATATAAACTACGCCAAAACATCTAACCAGAGAACTAAGAAGATTCTTCAACGACAAACAATCAAATGGAGAAAACCTCCTCTAGGCACTTTCAAACTCAACTTTGATGGATCAACTCTTGCGAATAACAACAGCTCGACTGGTTTTATTATTCGGGACTGGGAGGGCAGACCCATTCATATTGGTGGCGACATGATTGGTAACCAAACCCCCTTAAAGGCAGAAGCCATTGCTCTAAGACAAGGTGTTACCCAATCTGTGGAGCTGGGGATAAACAAACTACATATTGAAGGAGATTCCTTGATAATCATAAACTACCTTAAAAAGCAAACCACATGCCCTTGGGAAATCGAAATGACTATGTCAGATATTAAAACCCTTCTGTCGAGGGTGAGAGATGTGTCTTTCTCTCACATACCCCGTGATGGCAACAGAGTGGCTGATAAGGTTGCACACCTTTGCCGCTCTGCCAGGGGTCTCGACATTCCTAACGACTTAGGTATTCAGGACCTCATCCGTAAGTATGCTCTCGGGTAGGTTCTCCACCCGAATTTTTACCTAATCAAAAAAAAAAAAAAAAAAAAAAATAATGTACCCAAATGGTGACTTCATACTTTTTATTGACTTACTACTATTTGTTAGTCCTTTTTACCGTTTGTTTACTTATTTTATTGGTCACAATCTACCATAACCTTTTCACAAAATTTATTTTTATAAAAATAAATAAATTAATTTTTATTAAGAGGACGTTATTAAAAAAAAGTAAAATTTTAACTCTTAATCTTTTTCTTTTTTTGATAATTGAGATTCTTCTAGACCATTTCCTTTACCTCACCACGTGACGTTGAAGTCAACCGTTACGTTGGTTTCCCGTTAATTTCCTAGTTAGTTATGTGGGCCCACATTTTTCCCGCGTCACCGTTTAAAACAATTTGTAGACCCAAACCTCCCCCAAATTCCTCCCAATTTCCTTCCCCTTCGTTTCATCCCGATCGATCGATCAATCAATCAATATATATATTTCCCCAAAATCGCCCTCCGATCGATTCTCCGCACAATCAATTCAATTTCATCTTGCAGTGAATTACCAACCATGGATTTAGAGCTCAAGATAATCTCAGCCACCGACCTCCAGAAATCGAATCTCTTCTCCTCCAAACTGCAACCGTACGTCGTCGTTTCGATCTCCGGCGCCACATCCAAAACCCCCGTCGACAATGACGGTGGCCGTAACCCCAATTGGAACCACCCGCTCACATTCTCTGTCCCAATCGGTGAATCCGATGACCTCATTCTCAGGTTCCAGATCCGCTCTCGCCAATCGATTGCCGCCGACAAGCTCGTCGGCGAAGTCTGTGTCCCTCTCCGCGACTTAATCAAATCGGCGGTGTCCGGCGGGAAGACTCCAGCGCCGGCGAATTTCGTTAGCTACCAGGTGAGGAAGCCCTCCGGGAGGCCGAAAGGCGTCCTCACTTTCTCCTACCGGTTCAACGGTAAGATCTCCGGCACAGTGGCGGCCGAAGACCCGGCGATGAATTACCCAACAAAGCCGCAACCGACCTGCACGGTTTATCCGCCATCTGCGCCGCTAGATATATACCCTCCGCCTCCGAAGCCGGAGCCAGTGACGGGGTATCCCGCGGTGGACGTCTACCCGCCCCCGGTGGCTACGCCTGCGATGCAAACGAGTTACGGGTATCCGGCACAAGGGGGTTATGGATACGGGTACCCGACACAAACGGGATACGGATATCCGCATCAAGCGGGTTACGGGTATGGTTCGTCTGGAAGTGGATACGGGTACGGGTATGGCGGGCAGGTGATGCAGCCGAGTAGGAAGAAGAGCGGTGGGCTAGGGTTGGGGGCGGGTTTGCTTGGCGGTGCTCTGGCGGGGCTAGTGATCGGCGACTTGGTCTCCGACGTTGGTTTTGATTGATGATTTCGTTTTTTTATTTCCCAATCGTATGGTATTTTCTGGTAAAGTTTCCTTAGCTTATAACTATTGATATTAGAAAATTGTGCACAAAATATTAAAGATTTGGACAAAAGTGAACTTTGTAAATGTTGGTGTAAATGATTGAATTTGAGGGGAGGTGTTCCACGTTGATTTCTAGGGACATGAGGGGTTGCTTTAAAATATGGTTTGAGTGATGAAATAAGAGTCTTAGACGCACGTATCACTAGCGCCGTCGGTTCGGTCCGTGACACGTGCGCGGTGGGGTGTATTATTGATAGGTTAAATAGATAATATGGTGTAAAGATTAATCAAATTATATTGTGTCATATTTATATAAATATTGAGTATGTTTTAGGGGTGGGCACAGGATGAGGCGGAACGTGTGACGTCTTATGTTCTATGTTCCGAATCGCGTAATTATTACGGGATAGATTCAGGACGAAATTCACTATATATGCGGGATAGAACATGATTTGCGGGATGATGAATCTCCATCCCGCATCATGTCTCACATAATTTTTACGGTACAGGATCGAGACGTAATTCACTACTATTTTTTATTTTAGATGATTAAAAGGGGAATTGAAAATTTTCACCTATAAAAGTGGAAGTTGAATTCACCTAAACTCCTAAAGGGATCGGCCAGGTAGGTGAACTTCTATCTCAAAAATCAATTGCCAATGAAAGGAGTAGCCCGACGAGTATATATTGTTCACAATATCTCAATCTTTTCACCGTGGGACAACCTCGTATTTCAACAATATATGTGATCATGATCTCGTATACATGGAAAATAATCGCGCTAGCTAGCTAGCTATTTTTTTTTTTTACAGTAGGCAAGAACTTTGAGCGATTACAGAAGTCGTAAGCTAGCTAGCTAGCTAATTGGAACAATTGAAACCATGGCAAATGGAGAGCCATATAATAAGGGCTATCATCAAGATGATTCCAATCACAGTGAGCTTCACTTTCATGTTTTGGTACCACATCTTCCTCCGAATCTCCTTCCCTCTTTGCTCGTATTCTTGTGCCTAATTCATCCCAATTCAATCAAATCGAAATTATCGGTTTAGCATCGTCGATTTTAACAGATTTATATGTTATAGTTTACAATGAACCTACCGATTTGCGTAGACCTTCGCTTTTATCAACCAAGGTTGTGAGGTTTTCTCCTCTTTCGATAGTCTGAAGAACAAGATCGAACAAAGTTTAAAGGGAGGGTGAAACCCCTACACACAAACATAAAGTTTATAACGATGTAAGACGATATGGATATATATACCTTGGTAATGTTTTCCATCATAATGTTTTGAACTTGCGAAACCTGTTCCTTGAGTTTCGACACCTTGTCGATCTCCTCGGCGTGTTCAATCACATACCGCATGTGCTCTTTCATCACCGGTCTGTCGAGTACGAGTCGAATTAGCTACCAAAACCATACCATTTTTAGGAACATAAGGGAAACTGTGAAATCAACGGTGGGTCATATACGACGTGGGGGTCACTCACGTGCCAACCAAGCCGTGTGCGTCAACCAAGCCGAGTGAGGTTCCATTCTAAAACCAATTGGTGTTAGGTGGGGTAGCCCACCGGCTTATATGCGAGGCTTGGATTTATTTTCTAACCAATGTGGGACAATCCCAACTCATATTCTCCACATAAACTTTGTAGATTGGTGTTGAATTTGACATACCCGAAGTCTTTGGTTAGGCTCTTGGCCATGGCTGTATCGGCTTTTCCGCCTCCGTAATTCTTGACGAAATCCTGCTTAACGCGCTCGAGGAACGAAACACATACCTTCTCGCTTACCGATTCCTTTGCCACAACACAATTAGCTGCACAAAGTATAGGAAACAAACATGTATGAAGCCTTAAAAAAACATGAGATTGATGGTTTCATGATCATACATTATATTGGATGATGATCAACATATATGTTAATGCAATTATAAATTTAGCACACCAACAACTAAAGTTACCAAACATGTGCTATTTTATGAACAAATAATTCATCAGTTTCAACTATTTCTTACCAAACTGGCCCTAGTTCCAATTTCCAATCATTTATTTGGATTAATTAATATATAGAAAGAAAAAAGGAAAGAAAAGAAACCATAGCCGTTGTGGAGAAGGAAATTGAACGAGTGCTGGTCGCACTTGTACACGAACTTGTTGTTGGAGGCCGGCAGGCGCTGGAGGCACTGCGCGGCGATCGCCGGGAAGTTGCCGGTGAACTCCGTGTACTCCGCCAACACCGTCGTCCCCCTCGCCACAAAACTGTATATTAACGATTCTTTCTCCATTCCCCCCTTTCAAACCTCTGTATCGATATATCAATCCGACCTAGGGTTTGCAGCTTCAATTTGGGAAATTAATGGTCGAATTCCTCTGTTTTGCTGGATGAATTTCAATTTGCTTTGCCGTTAAGGATCAGAGGATGAGAAAGGGGCGAGTTTTATGGTGGTGGTTGAATCAAAGGAGGTGACTTTTTCCGGGAATTGAATCGATTGTAACGGGTCAAACACTCAAACCTGTGTTCATCTAGAAGGAGTGAACTCGTTATAGATTAATGATGATCTTGTCAATTTCGGTGCCTCTAACTATTAAATTTGAAATATGGTTTGGTGAAATTAGTCGAGGCTTTGAAGGATTTGAGGTTTGTTTTTGCTGAAATCGGAAATCAAGAATCGTGAAATTGTAATTTGAGCAAGAAAAGAAAGGAATTTCTTCAGGAAAACGGCGCCTAACATAAAACCTTTCCCCTCGTGTTCAATTTAGGGGTGATTTTTTTTTTTTTTATTTAATTAGTAAAGAATTTGAAATAGCAAGATAATATATTTGTTTATGAAAATATATAAATATACATCCTCTACTCTTAAAACTCCTTATTGCAATGTAACACCCTTACTTTAAACAAATTGTTTCGATGGGGCGGTTAATAACGCAGGTGACGCCTGGATTGGATATATAATTCGGGATGCAGATGGACTAATGATGAGTATAGGAAGCAAAGAAATAGGAAAACAAAGCCCGATTATGGCCGAAACAATTGCGCTAAGGGAAGGGGTTCAGTGTGCAAAATTGAACAATTACGATAAGATTATTATTGAGAGTGACTCCTAGATCTTAGTAAACCACCTTCAAAACAAGGGAATCTGTCCTTGGGAAATTGAATTGATTTTGGGTGATATCCAAGGGATTCTGCAATCCTTTTCTGATATCTCCTATTCCTTTGTGCCCCGTGAGGGTAATAGGACGGCTGACAAGGTTGCACACCTTGGCTGTCCTATTAACGGGCTGGCACTGGAACAATACCCAGATCTTCTTGATCTCATCCGAAAGGATGCTATCGGTTAGGTTTTCCAACCGAATTATTGCCTAATAAAAAAAAAAAAAATAAATAAATAAAAAAATTGAGAGGGTATTTTCGGAAAATACCAAAGATAAAAAAAAAAAAAAATTGATTTACATAATGTTCACACACACACAAAAAAATCTTCAAATTAATTTACATAATATAACAATATCCATAGTGACAGAAAACAAACACAAAGAATCAAAAGTTTGAACAAGACATGAACAAACCGTGGCCTTCCAATCCAGTTCGATCAGGGTGCAGCCATCCCACCCGATTCACGAACAAAGAACTCGAATGGATGCATATATATGATCTTGGATACATGGAAAAATAAACACGCAATTCAAGCTAGTTGAAAGAATTGAAACCATGGCAGATCGATGGAGAGCCATATAATAAGGGCTATCATCAAGAGGATCCCAATCACAACAAGCTTCCCTTTCATGTACTGGTACCACATCTTCCAACGAATTTTCCGTCTTCTTTCCTCTATTTCTCGTTTCTAAAACATCTCAAAGTCGACAAACAAACAAATAATGTCAGCTTAGCATACGTTAAGTTATGCGTGTTATCTATGACGACAATGTTGAGACTTGGACAACTGGGTAACCCAGACCAGGATCGACACGGGCCGTTAGGCTAACCGCTCTGATACCATATTCAAAGTCCGACTTGGACCGATGACTGGGGGTCGTGTGCACGGGCGCACATGCGCTAGTAGCCTAGCACACAAGCCGAGTGAGGTTCCATTCTATAAAACCAATTGGCAATAGAAGGAGTAGCCCACCGACTCATATACTAGGGCTTGATATGTTCAACTTTTCGATGTGGGACACTTTGGTCTCATTCGCATCTCTAACACGCCCCCGCAAGTCCAACTAGGAATGACCATCTAGTTGAGACTTTGACAACTGGGTAACCCAGACCAGGATCGACACGGACCGTTAGGCTAACCGCTAATAAATCTCGGTGGGCCATATAACCGCGGGGGGTCCACACGGCACTACGGCAGAGCGCATATGCGCACCCAAGTCAAGCACACAAGACCAGCGGGGTTCCATTCTAAAACCAATTGGCATTAGGTGGGGTTGTCCACTAGGTTATATGCTAAGGCTTTATGTTTCACACTTTCAATGTGGGACATTGTTGTCTCTTCATATTTCATTCTCAACAGACAAGGTACGGTTTATGATTAACCTACCGATAGGCGTGGAAATATTTGAGGTCCTTCAACCAACAAGTGTTTTTCTCCTCTTTCAAGAACCTGCATAACAAAATTAACAAACAAATATAAAGAGTTAACATAAATTATGTAAAGTAGAGTTTTATCTTAACAAAAGTAGTAATGTAAGGCATACCTTGTCAATGTCGGACGACATAGTTTTCTCAACTTGCGAAACTTGATCCTTCAATTTCGACGCCTTGATGATCTCCTCGGCATGTTCAATCACATACGTCATGTGCTCTTTCATCACCGGTCTATCAATCATGAATTTGCGAGTTCAATGAGCAAAAGCATTTTAGGAACTTGAAAACTAAGCTAGGACCAATATATGATTCAAGAACATTAATTGTAGCTTGGGCCTTGGAGTTGATCCGAATTAGACATACCCGAAGTCTTTGGTTAGACTCAAGGCTATGGCTGTGTCGGCTTTCCCACCTCCGTAGGTCTCAACGAAATCCTGTTTAACGCGCTCAAGGAACGAAGTGCATACCTCCTCGCTCGCAGATTCCGTTGCCACAACACAATAAGCTGCAACAAGTATAGGAAGCAACTTGTACGAAGAGCCTTGCTAAAATTAATGGTGATCCATATTCATATCTACTTTTTGTTTCGGTTAACCGGAAACTCATAGGTGTTAAATTTGGTTCCTAAAATTGTAAAATGTTATAATCCATGTTTCCTAAAAACATTGGTTTGTTTAACCTAAAAATCACCAATTTTTCGGTTTGGTTAGTTGTTTTCGAATATGTTGTTGGACAACCCTAGTGATGACAAAGGAATAATAAAATCTCATAAAACTTCTAATTATAGTCTAGCACACAAGCTAGGTGGGGTTCCATTCTAAAACCAATTGGCAATAGAATGAGTAGCCCATTGACTCATATACTAAAACTTGATATGTTCAACTTTCCGATGTGGGACACTTTTTTGGTCTCATTCACATCTCTGTCAAATCCCAATTATAAATTTGGTTTGTTGTGCAACCTGTAAATTTAGACTAATGTATTCATGTGTTTTTTCATAACTTAATACGGTTGAATAACAACTATTAAACCCGATCGAATAAGTTAATACAACCGAATAATTACTCACTAAAACGGAATAAATATGAAGGGGAAAAACATTGAAAGAAAAAGGAAAGGAAAGAAATTAACCATAGCCGTTGTGGAGACGGAAATTGAACCAGTGTTGGTCGGAGTTGAACACAAATTTGTTGTTGGAGGCCGGCAGGCGCTGCAGGTACTGCGCGGCGATCGCCGGGAAGTTTCCGGTGAACTCCGTGTGCTCTGCCACCACCGTCGTCCCCCTCGCCACAAAACTGTATGTCAACGCTCTTTCTCCATCCCCTTTCAAAACTCGATCTGTATCAATCAATCTAAGCTAGGGTTTGCAGCTTAGATTAATTTGGGAAATTGATGGTCGAATTCCAAATATTTTTCTGGCTAAATTTCAATGTGCTTTGCCGTTAAGGATCAGAGGATGAGAAACGGGGAGTTTTTATGGTGTGATTGAATCAAAGGAGGTGACTTTTTCCGAAAAATGAATCGATTGTAGGAGTCAACTCGCTATACATGATGGATCTTGTCAATTTAGGGGACATTTGTTGGTACTCCGTATTATTAAATTTGAAATATGGTTTGGTGAAAAGATTAGTTACTTTTAAAACATGAAATGTAGTCTAATTAATTATAAGGATATTCTTTCAACTTTAATACAATTAGTTGGATTACTTAAATAGGAACTCATTTAGTTAGCTTTCTATTCTCCGGGAAGTATAAAATCTCAAGAATTAAGTTTAAATATATGTGTTCGGTTTTCATTTTGTAAAAATAAAAACTACTGTAATGAATTGAGTTTGTGTGTATTTCAATTCCTATGAAAGAGAGGAACTTTCGACCAAAAAATAATGAAAGAGTGGAACTTGGGTAAGATCTATTTCCTATTTTTATATATTATCCAAAATTTTCTATTATTTTATTTTTCTTAAAAAAATATCATTTTTTTAATAGGATTAATTTTAAAAACAAAGAGAAAATGCTTAGCAGGCCGAGTATTCTTTTGTTAATGAAAGCAACCTTTTTCCAATTTAGCCACACACGGAGTATATGATATATTTATAGAATATCAAAATTATATTTCTGCATATATTAATGAAACACATATGAGTGCTCCGGCACTTCGTTTAAAAAGGAATTGAAAGAAAATGCATAAAGGGAAAGGGCTTATTATAGCACGAAGTTCTTCACAATATAATATTGTTTTATACAAGTAAAAATTCGAGAGAGGAAGCAATAAATATGATCTTTAAGAGGTGGACAGATCAATAGTTAAATTAATGGTCATAATATAAGCTTGTGGGTCTCTAAAACCGTTTTAAACATACCACCACGATCTCGATCAGTCAGTCCACTCTTTCTTTCTACTTAATTTGAGTTTGATTCTTATTCTTAAAAAAAAATATGTTTTGATAGAACAAAACATATTTTTTGATAGAACAAAACATGTTACTGTACTTCATTACCCCAAAAAAAAATGTAATATGTCACTTATAGTACGGAGTAATTACCAGGGCTAGTCCCCACCTTAATTATGATATGTTTTTTTATAATTACAGTCAATTTTAATAACGATATTGAGTGAGTTTTAATGGGGAGAAATGATCAAAACGGTTCAACAGGCTATTATTTGTAATTTATAATATACTTAATACCATAATCCACAATTACCCCCAAAGTTTGGGTTATTCGATGCAATTTGGCCAATTAAAAAGGAAGGACGGAACGTAGGGCAACATCGTAAAATACTCACCATTAGAAGGGCAAAATTGTCAACACAAATCATCTCTTTATAACAAGAAGGAATCGAGGCGGTCACTCTCCACTCCGTCATCAACAGTCTCATTTATCCCATACAGCACAGAAATTGGGGATAATCAACAAACGGAGCTCTCGATCTGATCAAACAACCGCAATGGCAAGGACCTCGATCAACGGCCTCCTGTTATCCACGTTTTCGATCGCTGTTCTACTCATTCTACTAGCCGGCGCCGACCTCTCCTGCGCCGGAGGAGGCGAGATCCGGCTGAGCTGGACATTTCCGGCCACGGAGACAGCGAGATCGATCTGCGAGGGGACGATCGGGGAGTTCGGAATGGAATCGGCGACGAGCAAGCGCATTTTAGGGTGGAGGCAGCACAGGTACATCAGCTACGGTGCGCTGATGAGGAACTACATCCCGTGCTCCCGCCGTGGCGCCTCCTACTACTACTGCCGCCCCGGCCACTCCGCCAACCCCTACCGCCGCGGCTGCAGCCACATCACCCGCTGCAGGGAGGAATGAAATAGTTTCTTCAAATATTTACATAAATAAATAAATATACCTAGTTTGTGTCAAATTTCAAAGGGTTTTTAATTTTGATTGTATTAGTATTAGTTACGGATGTGAATGAGACCAAAGTGTCTCACCTCGAAAAGTTGAACATATCAAGCTTATGAGTCGGTGAACTGCTCATTCTATTGCCAATTGGTTTTAGAACGGAACCTCATCCGACTTGTGTTAGGCTACTCACGCATGTGCGCCCGTGCACACGACCCTTGGTCATCAGTCCGAGTCGGACTTTGATAGTAGGTTAGTATATGTGTTGGGTTGTGTATTATTTTATGATTATATTTTATATTTATATATATAATTATAGGAACTCTAATTTAAACAAAAAAAGAATTTGTTGCAATCAAAGATTCAAAGTCATCCGGTGGACGAGAATATAAAATATTTTTAATTAATCGAAAGATAAAGATAGTGGTTCAATAACGAAATGAGTCAGTTAAATTGTTTTAAGATAGTTTGTAATCTTTTTATTTCTTCATTTTAGTCCTTCAATAGTCAATACTAGTAAAAAATAAAAATAATTAAACGTAGGGAAAATGCAAGGATGAAAATCAAACACAAAAGAAGATTAGGGACCATATAAAAATTGATTGAGTAAAAAAAATTGTTATATCATTGCGTTATTAATTATTACTGTATGATTCATTTTTACGTTTCCTAGCACTTACTTTCGAATTGCGATCATGGGAAAATAAATAATGTTGTACTTCCTTTGAAGCAAGCCATCATATCTTAGTATATTGTTTGTTTTTGTATTTGTATTGATTTCAACATAATGTGGTATCCAAAGTAAGTGGTATGGTATTTGATGCAATTTTCTTAAAGAAAATTAAGGGCGATAACTAGAAACTAGTTTAGGCTAAATCGAAATCACCTACAGCCTAAAACCCTCCATACACACTCATGTGTAACACAAAATAAAGTTGATTAAATATTATATTTATGATTTAAAAAATTAAAAATATATACTTACGTTATAAATAACTAATCATATATATTTGTACAATTTTTTCATGAAAAAACACAATTTAAAAAATATTAAAATTGAAAAGATACTTTGATAATAATAATTTAAATACTTTTTTAAATATGTTTATAATGAAAAATATATATAAATAAAAAATACACAGTATATGCTTACAGAAAAATTGTTATAAACGATCGTGTATACTGTAAACTATGCTATATTTTTAGACCATAATATGCTTGCAAAAAATCTCTTTAGCCGACGAACTAAAAGGAGAAAACGACACAAAGCTGGAGGACATCATCCACACAGTACATTATTCTCTTTGCACTGTTTGCAGTCCCTATCAGATTTCAGATTCAATATGCCATTGATCCCAAATTCCCATCTGAAAAAAACAACACTCAATTCAAGCTAACTTGATGCCCAAACGACACAAGCTTACAAGAATTACAACTATATTGCAATTTTCACAATCCCATCAGATTTGAACATCTCAAACTAAAAATCATGATAGTAAAAGTAGTTCCAACTTCCAATACACTATATTAAGCTCCATACCCGAGAAGTGCGTTGGCAATATTAGATTACCAGACGAGTAAAACATATTTAGAGGCGAAACTGATGAATGATCATGTCATGCTGCATCATCCTTTGGTTTGGCTGGAGCTGAAGGAGAAGGGGAACCTTCCGCGCCCATTTCTGTTCTAAGTTCATTGATACTCTGCTCCAGTTCACCTATCCGGCTACCCATTTCATCAAGTATTATACAGTCAAGGAAATCAGACTTCTTTTTCTGATGGGGGGGAAACAAGATAACTCAAGAGAAACCAGGAAAACGGAAAAAAAAAATGTGCTAACTTGTAGTATACTGGACCCTTGGAATCAATGAATCATAACACTGGTGGAGAGGAGGAAGATATCAATACAAGATCAAAAGGCGATGTGCTTAGTCGTCCTATAAGGCTATAATCACAACCTTCATTCCTAGAAAATCAACAATTAAAACCCAAAAAGAAACAATGATACTATTGTGTTCCTCTGAACTGTAAACACATTCATCCACACTGTTAATTATTATTTGACAGGAACAATCCATTTCTAAAGTGGAGGAAAGAAGGCAATATAATAAGAAAGATAAAAAGGCAAAATGACAGCGTAACAATTTATGACTTAAGCAAGCACCATGAAGTAAGATTTGATGTCTTGATATGTAAACTTCTAGAATCTACTACCATGAGAAATCAAGTTTCATTTACCCTTCCATTTTTATTAATGTGCTTCAGTATTCAGTAGGAAAAAACAAAATAGGAGAGCAAACAAGCATATCAATAGTAATGGAAAGGATATTCTTTGTAGTGATGGAGTCTGACATCGTTTGGAACCTAGTTTGCTGCAAAAGAAAAAAAAATTCAACAACATAGCCATCACATTATGGTTCAAGACACGTGCAAGCATAGATATATTAACTTACCATCTGTTGAAGTAGATTTTGCACCTGAACAAAAAAGGAAAAGAAATTTTTTATCAAATTATTGAATCATATAGTCAATTATAGATGGTTTTAGGCTTTTAGCACAAGAAACACAGGATGCAAACTTTTACAGGCTTGTCGTTATTTGATATGGAGCTAAAATTGGTGTTTCATAGATCAGCATGTATAATTCACTGACAGTGCAGTTGATGGCAATGAAACACAAGACGCAAAGCTCAAGAACTGGGAAAAAAATCACTATTTCTTCCATTTAGGAAGATAATTTTCCATCTCAAAATACATATACACACGACATCCACCTTGAAGAAAAATTCAAGGAGCAAATTGAGATGCCCAATATAACTTTCCACAGCCAAAAACTTGAAAACTAGTCAAGGAACTTACAAATATTGTCATATCAGCTGAACTTTGCTTAGGATCATCACCATCCAGTCCATCCTGTCAAAAGCAAAAAGAAATATATTACAATGGAATATATTCAAACAAAATGCCAATTAAAACCAAACAACCAATTCATGAAGAAGAGATACCGTGTGGAATATTAGATAAGTGCTCAGATTTCAGAAATATGCAAACAATGTAGGCTGCTGGTGAATTAGACCCCACAACAAAAACAGCTACTGTTTTTTAAACTCAAACCACAATACGACTACACAATCACCTTACAAAAATGTCTCTAGGTTGCCCCACAAGATTATTTAGGAAGTTCTCATCATATTTCTTAAGGTCTGGAAAGTATCATTCATCCCTGTACAATCTCAAATCCATGGGGCTCACCGCATCATCAACTATAGATATGGAGGAATTTGATGAAAAGAAGAATACACAAAATCTCCTATATCCCTCATCTCCTTCTGCAGAAATGCAGCCTCAAGTCATTATCTCCTTCCCTATCGCCAATTACATTCAAACTAGAAGTAGAGGTGGAAGAAGGGAAACTAATCGTTTTCCCCAATATCTCCTCCTCTTATTGCCATCCATTACGCATCCCCAAATTGAGCTTTCCGAACAAAACCCTAGCATCCCAGATGTTACTATTCCTCACAATTCATGACAATAGACTGAACCTAATCGTATTTCGGAGATAAGAAAGAACATAATTGACAAATATTTCCTCATTTTCTTCCACCGATATGAGATAAGAATAACATGAGATTTCATCTAATTTCTCCAAACCATGTCGTCCAAATCGAATGAAAAAGAACGAGTACCAAAAATATGAGATAAAATTCGTAACAGCAGAGAAAAACATAATCTAGAGAAGCAAACAATTCTAGACCTAGCATAAACTATTACGTCGTAATTCACCGAAATGCGAACACACATCAAAACGTTCTTGAGGTAGTAGAAATCGAATACGAAATTGCAGCTGATTGATGACAAAAATGAGAAAAACAAGAAGGAGGGGATAAATTTTGCGGATCTCACCATTTTCGCCAATCGCCACAGGCACAGTTGAGAGAGAGAGCGCAGCTGCTTGGAGGCGTTTCGAAACTTCAAATTTTGAAATGGGGGATTTCGTCGTTGTGAAGGCAAAGGTATTAGAGGAGAAGAGAGATACAAGAGTGAGAATTACGATATTGTCCTTGTATCATTGTGGTGGCCTTTTTGGGATTAAAAATTTAAAATCCTTTTGGCAATTCACCAAAATGCAACACCTATGTTTTTTTAGGTTAAAAAAATATATTACTCCCTCCGTTTCTAATTAATTGACACTTTGGAATATTACACACTAATTAAGGACTTGTACATGTGGAAGGCTTGTACTGACTACATCAAGGAAGTGACCAATTACCTACCAGCTTTCCCACTTTTACAATGCTAAACAACTCACATATTGGAGCCCAAATTTAAATTTAAATGGGATTAGAATATTAGTGGGACCCTATACAATTAAAAAGGGAAAGAACGTCAATTAATTTTACAAACTCAATTAACCTCAAAACGTCAGTTAAATAGAAACAGAGGGAGTATAAAATAATAAATTTTCAATTTTTTTAATAATTTCATACAAATCATCCTCACGGTTTGATTATGGGTGTGTATGGCTGCAATAAAAGCAGGTTAAAAGTGTGAAATTATTAGCTGTTAAAAAAATAAACGGGTTTAAACGGTGTATGGGAACAACAAATAAGCTTTAGTCAGTTAAAAAAAGAGTTTATAAATAAGCAGCAGATTGAAACTTATTTTGAGGTTTATATTCCATAATTACTATTTTACCCCTTCTCTTTTATCTTATTTGGTTTGAAAGTACCACAATACTCCTAATAAAAACCAAATAAACTCTGCTTTTTACAAATAAACTGTTTTTCACCCCATACGGAGTTTATATTTTTTCATAAATTTTTAACTACTTTTACCAACAGTTTATAAATTTTTACCCTGTTTATAAAAATGCCATTGTGTCTTTATTCTATTATTTTTCATTTAATCACCCATTATTTAATAAAAATGACCCATTATTTTTCATTTAATCACAAAAATGCCATTGTGTCTTTATTCTATTTTTAGTTTATCCCTAAAATATTTAATAATTATAAATCCTATCATTAGTTAATCTAGATTGTGTACAACATTGCCCGTTGTTTTCCAATTGATATTTTGTTATAAAAAAATTCAAAATATTAGACAAAATGGTTTCCGACAAACCCAGAGGTCATATAATATCAACTTTAAATCGTTTTTTTTATCCCTTTGTTTTTTCAAAAATAAAAAAGTGTCTTTAGTTTGGACGTACAAACTCCCTTAGATTAAATATAATATATTTTTTACGGAAATTAGAACCATGTTTCTCAACAAACTTTATTTTAGAAAGGCTTAGATTCAAATTAACGAAGAAGTTCAGAGGATATGATACAATTAGATTCAATTGGCACTTTGGCAGTATGTTGGGAAGATACAATTAAAGGGTGAGTCGATCATAACATTCGAGTAATATACGGAGTATTCTATAATCAAAGCTCGGCGTTGACGTCGGGAGGCCATGGATGATTGGATGAACTAGAGAGTAGGCGATATAAGGCGGGTGGGCTGTCGGTGATGTAGATCGAGGCCACCGCAAAGCCAAAGAAGATGGAGGGGAAGGCGGCGTTGTCAAGGGGATTCGACGGTGATAGCAATGGGAAGGGAGATGATGAGCAGTATAGTTCTAAAGAGGATATCTATCTTTAAATAGTAGGAAAATAAATCTTAATCATTGATTTTAACAGAATGGTTGAAGACTTGAAGTTAATTTATTAGGAAAATATTTGGAGGCGTGGATAAAATAATTTTTATCCTAGATGGGTTGGCAATCCAATCTTTTAGCCGTCGATATAGGGAAATCAAAACTAATAAAACGGCAAGACAATAACTCGCAATCTAATTTTGCTAATCTTTAATGCCATCCCTTATTTACTTCTTGTCAAAACTCTCCATTAAAAAAAAAAAAATCAAATCCAAAACTTCGAAATCGCCTCATTAATTAATATCAACTACTCAAACAAATCAATCCGATTGTTCTCTCTTTGGAGGATACATACATTCACCCAATCTCTCCTCTTCATACTCCATTCAAACAATCCCCTTCCTAAATATCCCATATTTACCGATACCAATACCAAACCCTTTATTTTATTACCCGTAGCCTTGTCCTAAAATAGGTCGGTAAATTAATGATGGATGAAGAAATTGATTTCCCGTTATCTCTCCAATCCCAGCTACTCCCCACCGCCGGTGGCGCCACCACAACCCGCCGCGGAACCACCGCGGCCCGTTCACTCTCCGCCTTCCTCCTCGCCAACCTCCTGTGGGCCGTCATCATAATCTGCCTATTCCCATCGGGCCAAAGCTACGACGCCCGGCCCAAGCCAGTTTGGTCCCCGTCCGTCCTGACGATTCACTTAGCCACACTGGGCTCGGCCTTCTTAATGGGCCTAGCTGGATGGCTTGTTTGGGCCGACGGCGGTTTCCAGGCCCAGGAAGGGCAGGATTCGGGTGCTTGGCCCGTCTACATCTCGCAGATGTCCACCGGCGTGACGTGGCACCCTGCTGTCCTTAGGATTGGATCCGCCGAACTCGGGTGGGCCTTCGGGTTGGCGAATTTCGGGTTTTTGTTTGCTTGCTATGAGAGGTTTCGGGTCAACCCGATTGCGGGCGCTCTTGTAATGCCGGCCCTCGCTTGGTCGGTTTATCTTTCGTTTGTAACTTGCTCTCTTATTTATCTTTGATTTAATTTAATTAAATTTGTCAATTAGATTAGTTTAGTTTCTTCCTGAAGCCATCCGACCGAAGATGACTTGTTTGACCCTATCTTCGGAGACAAAAATAAAAAAACAACATAAAAAACTAAAACAAACTAGAAAATTACAACTATTTCTAGAGATCTTCTTGATAACTGACTGCTGTTGAGGGATTGGGTTGGCACGTATCTTGATCATCTTTGGTTCCTCAATTTTGTGGATCAAAGGGGTCGGTGGAGCGGATATGCTCAGGTTAGTGGAGCGGATGTGCTCAAGGACAGTGGAGGAGGGCGGGCGTCAGGGGGAGAGCTGCCATACCGAGCCACCGGATGAAGATCCGGGAGAGGTGCCGCCGGATCTGGGCTCGAAGGTGGTTTTAGAAATCAATTAAACCGGTTTGAAGTATGATTGGAGAGTAGAATTTGTTTTCAAATAGGGGTTTTTTGTGGCTGCAGTTGCAATTGTGGGTTTCAAATAAGCTATTGGGGGTTTGGTTTTCAAGAACTTTAGATTTGAATTTAGACACAAACCGAGGGTGAAGAAGTAGACATGTAGGAGGCGGCGGAAGATGAGGAGACGTGGGGCGGTCAGGAAGGGTGGGTGGTAGGGTGAAGCACCGGTGGTGGAAGGTCGAGGGCTGGGAGCCACTGCTCAGGGCCGGCGGACACCAGGGACAGCGGCAACGGTGTGATCTGGGAGGGCTCCGGTTGGAGATGGAGGCCATAGGCGGAGCCGCTCAGGCCGACAAACAGGGATGGAGGCGGCGACGGTTGGAGATGGGGCGGCCACGCAACCAGGAGGTCGACGATGGAAGAGACCACCCCGGCGAAGACGTGAGGTCTTTTGCCACAAGGAGGCCCGACCGCCGAGAGAGACCATCAAGGGCGGCGGCGATCTGCAGTTGTTGGGGTTGCTTGGGGATGGCGGCTAGGGTTTTTCGGTGGGAGCGTTTGGGTAAGGGGCTTTTTGTTCGACCCCTAGAGATAGATAGGGGAAAGGGACATCAATGTAATTTTATGTTTTGTTTTTCAATCAAACAACGGTTAAAATTACTATGATATTTATTAAATTTGCATAATATGAGTTTTTATGAGTTTTGTTTTACCTTATCAAGAATTAAATATAAAAAAAATCAACCTCAAATCACATGGAAAAATAATATTTTAAAAGTCAAATGGTATTTTACTCTTCCATTGTCGAGGTTCATGTGTCCTTGACAATGTGAAGGCGAAGGCACGTTCGTGCATAAACTGAATTTCATTTATTATTTCAATTCAACTTTGGAATTGTTTTATACTTTTATTTGATATAGATGATGTTTTTTTTGTTCTTTTATGTCGTTGCACTTACGAAAACTGTTTTTAATTGCTCATAAATTCTTTTAAAACATGGTCACCCCAAACTTATATGCGATGGGTTCATTATCTAATTTATTGATTTTTTTTTTTGCAAGTTAGATTTCCTCCAAAGTTCAAAATCGCCCACTTTTAACAATATAAATTTTTATTAAGCCTCCAATTAAGGCGCACAAAAGTAAATCATATACTAATGGAATTTTATTTTTTATATAAAAAAAACACATGGAATTTCAAAGAGGGCGCACAAAAACGCGGACTAAATGAACACATGCTCGCTGGATTGAAGGGTGGACGACTAGACGTGGATCACAATTATGTGGTAGTCCAGTTTCGATCCCGACACCTGTGTTATACTTCATTATTTAAGGTATAAATTCATATTAAAAAAATTATATTTATATTTTATACACTTATATTAACATATTTATAAAAATTTATTATTAAAATTTACAGATAATTAAAAGATTAATTATCCTAGAAAATATTTTTTATTTTTCCAAAACATATATTTTCAAAATGAAAATTTACATGTTAATATAAGTATATAGAATATAAATTAAAATTTTTAAATATGAATTTATATCCAAAATAATTAAGTGTAACACCATGTGTAACACACAAAGTGTTATGGGTAATCCAAATTAGTAATCGGATCTTATTTGATTACATAATGAAAAAATCATTTAACATTAAAAATCCAATTAATACTCGGCCTTTTCAAGTTATGTATGTTTTTTTAAAGGGTTTTTAAAACGATAAAATATATATAAAAAATATTATTTCTATATTTATATTTTTGTAAATAAGTGATTTTTTCAATTTTTTAAAAGGGTAGAAATTATACAAAGTATTATTTTTATACTTATTGAAAATCCAATGACACTTTTTAATCTCTTTCTCATGTTTTTCATGTTTTGAAAAGAAAGAAAAAAACTCGTCCTAGGCAGGGTTGTCTAGTGATGTGTAAAACAAAAGGGGTGGTAAGAAGGTCCCAGATTTGATCTCTACATCCGCCCCTCCTTATATGGGTCGAGCCGGTAGACACAAGTTGGATTACTAGTATACGACTCTTGCCGAATGAGTCACGCGCTCAGGGTAACAGGGTTCATCATATTTTTAAAAAAAAACTCGTTAATTTTTATTTTTGAGAATTATTTAATTCAAATTAAATTAAATATAATAATTTCATTCCGACAAATCCACGCAATGAGAGCGGAGTTATTTAAGGCGGAATATTAATCATCATCATACAAATATATTGGTTGCATTAGTCCGGATTGTGAAACTTGCATAGAAAGAAACTTGACCGAAAACACTCTCTTTTTGAGAGGGAGAAAAAAACATTTTCTTCTGAAAGGTGAACAGCAGTCGCCGCCCATGAGCCTTGCCGACCACAACAACGCCGCACCTCTCGGTTAGTGTCGCCGACCTTCCACCACCATGACTTTCCTCTAATCGAAACTCTCTCTTCGGAGAGCCTAAATCTCTCTTCGGAGAGCCCAAATCTCTCTTCGGAGAGCCCTAATTCTCCTCCTCGGAGAGTATTCGGAAAACAATTAGTTGTTCCCCGTCTTTCGTTCACCTCTTTGGGGCTTTCGGCTGTTGGGGTTTGGAATTGGGGGTTCGATCGGTTTCGCCTTTCGTTCCTCTGTCTCCCCTTCTTCCTCTTCCCCTGAGTGTTTGCAATCGGTTTCCTCGGTGGCGGATTCGCCGTCTTCGCCATCTCCTCCATATGGGTCGCTCGGCGTCTCCCCTTTCTTTATCTCCGGTTGTGCTAGGGTTAATCCCTTTGTGCTTCCTGGTTGGCATCGGATTCCACCTGGACCTGTGTCGAATTTTGGCGGCCTCCTCGGTTCTCACCGTTAGTGGGGTGGCGGGGTTGCCTCGCCGGTTTGATTCTCCTCTCCTTTATGTCATTGGGGGTTGGGCCCGTTCCTGGCCGCTCGACTCTCTTTCCTTCTCCGACATCCTTTTCCTCCGCCTTTTACCGGGTGGTGGGGGTGGTCGGCGGCGGCAGTACTCCTACGTCTCCTGGTGTCGGGTGCCTTCTGTTCTAACGTTTCGGTGCTCCTGGTGCCAGTAGCCATTGCTTGGGCCCGGGTTGTGTCCTTTGGGCCCAAGGCTTTTGCCTTGGGCCCAAAGCTGGCCCATCAAAAAAAAAACTTAAATAAATTAAAATTTAAAATGCTAAAACTTAAAATATTATTAATCCGGATTACTCTTGCGCTCTTTGCCCTCTCGCGGTCGTGCTTCATTTTCTCGAGTTGGTTGGAGTTCTGTTTGTGGTTTCTTGGTTAGTTTCGGTTGAGGAGCAGCTTTGCGGCCCTGGTTGATCGAACTGATCGTGTTGGTGGTGTTCGTGGTCTCCGAAGATCCTTCATCTAGGTGAAGGAAACGTCGTGTGATCCACACTTCCCCAGGTGTCGTCTTTGCCCTACGTGGATTGCTGCTTTCCGTCTTTCCGGCGGCGAGACATCGTGTCAGCTGTGCTGTCCCATGCGCTCGCTATCCACTTCGCCACGTCGGGTCTCCATCTTCTCGTTGCTGTATCCGTTTGTGTGCTTAGGGTTTGGGGTTTTCCGGGTTTGTTTCTTTTAGTTCCTTTGTTGTATTAGGTAGTTGTTGTATGTTGTATTTTTTTTCTATGTTGTATGTTTAGACGGCTTGCCTTCTGCCGACTTTGTTGGCCTCTCGAGGTCCGGGCCTGTCCGGCCTCGAATTATTTCCTTATCCAAAAAAAAAAAAAAAAAAAAAAGAGGAGTTATTTAAGGCGGAGAGAGAACCGTACCATGTTCTCGCAATTTCGCTGCATCTATCCAAAAATACAATAATTAAATAATAAAAGAAAAAAGAAAAAGAAAATAGACAGTGTGCACCAGCTCTTCGCCAGCTTCCCACACTCTGTATTCTTTAATTCCTACCTTCATCTGTTCCTTCCCACCGACAAATCCCAATCCGATTCAAATCTCCCATTTCTTCATCTCCATCTCCATCTCCATCTTCATCATCTTCCTCTCAATTTCTCTCCACTGCAACATACAATAGCGACGACACAGATTTCAGATCACCTCCAAAAAAGCAGATTGATTTACCCGACCCGAACCCGGTTACCATGTTGGAGCGGTGTCTGGGACCCCGCCGGGCCGCCCGGATCCAGCGGGCGTTCAAGCAAGCCAAGGTGACGATCCTCTGCCTCGCGCTCACGCTGGTCGTCCTACGAGGCATGATCGGCGCCGGCGAGTTCGGCACCCCGGAGCAAGATCTCGAGCTGATACAGTCCCACCTCCACCACAACCGCCGCGTTCTGGAAGAGTCCGCCGACGCTGGATCCGGCAAGCCGGAAGTGAACCCCAACAGCTACGAGATGTTCGACATCAACAAGATCTTAGTCGACGATGAGCCGGAGGAGGCGACGGATCCGAATAAGCCGTACAGCCTGGGCCCCAAGATCTCAGATTGGGATGAACAGAGGGCGGATTGGCTCAAGGAAAACCCTAATTTCCCCAATTTCATGCAGAAGAACAAACCTAGGGTTTTGCTGGTGACTGGATCGTCGCCGAAGCCGTGCGAGAACCCCGTGGGGGACCATTACTTGCTGAAATCGATCAAGAACAAGATCGATTACTGCAGGATCCACGGGATCGAGATCTTCTACAACATGGCTCTGTTGGACGCGGAGATGGCGGGGTTTTGGGCGAAGCTGCCATTGATAAGGAAGCTGCTGCTTTCGCACCCCGAAGTCGAGTTCCTATGGTGGATGGACAGTGACGCAATGTTCACAGACATGGCGTTTGAGCTGCCATGGGAGAGGTACAGGGATGTGAACCTGGTGATGCACGGTTGGAACGAGATGATCTACGATGAGAAAAACTGGATCGGATTGAACACTGGGAGCTTCTTGCTGAGGAACACTCAATGGGCATTGGATTTGCTCGACGATTGGGCGCCGATGGGGCCAAAGGGCAAGATAAGGGAGGAGGCCGGGAAGCTCCTAACCCGGGAGCTGAAAAACCGACCCGTTTTCGAGGCCGACGATCAGTCCGCAATGGTGTATCTCCTCGCGACACAGCGAGCGAAATGGGGCGATAAAGTGTACCTCGAGAATGCGTACTACCTCCATGGGTATTGGGGGATTCTGGTGGATCGATACGAGGAGATGATCGACAACTACCACCCGGGATTGGGCGATCATAGGTGGCCATTGGTCACCCATTTCGTCGGGTGCAAGCCGTGTGGGAAGTTCGGGGATTACCCGGTGGAGAGGTGTTTGAAGCAGATGGATAGGGCTTACAACTTTGGGGACAATCAGATGTTGCAAATGTATGGGTTTACGCATAAGTCGCTTGCGAGTAGGAGGGTCAAGAGGGTGCGGAATGAGACCGATAACCCTCTCGAGGTGAAGGATGAATTGGGCTTGCTTCATCCTTCGTTTAAGGCTGTCAAGTTATCAGCTTGATGATGAAGACATGAATCATTTTTTTCTTTTGGGGGTGTGCTTGCAAACAAAGCAAGCTCACAAGGAGGACAAGTTTTCATGTTACTTTGCTCTTTTTTAAATTTCTTTATTTATACTGGTTCTGAATTTATATACAGTAGTATAGGAGCATGAGATCAGATGGTGGGCTACTTGATTTAAATGATTACTGTTGTAATTCCCTCCAAAAATCAATAACTTTTTTTTTACACTGTATCCCACAGATTTCTTTTGGTCCTTTTAGACGTTAATGAAATTGATCACTCAATTTTTTAGACATTATATTTGTTTCATACACTTATATTAAGTGTATTTACATGTTTATAAATTTTTATCATGAACAATTATGTTTTACAATTGTTTAAAAAATCATAAACTAATATAATCTATTTTTAATTATATATATATTTTTAAAACATAACTTTTCATAATATAAACATGTAAAATATAAGCGTATAAAACACAAATATAATTTTTTTAGAAGTAAAATTATACCCCAAATGTACCTTACTAGCTTTTAATTATTGAGTATAAATCAAAATCTTAATATGAAAATGTAACAGCAAAAGAGGAAAAGTTGGTTGCTAATGAAAAATGCAATTTCCATCCATAAATTGTAGGCAATGTGCTCAGAAAGATATAGAAGGGCACGGTATGACTCTGTGTAAAGGGTAATTAATCACACCTTCGTGCATCTGCACAATGGAATTGTGCAAGCCTTTGGGCTCGTTGACGCTTCAGCTCACTGCGGCTAGTGCAGGAGCTGGCTGGGCTGCAACGACATTGAAGCAGCGTCCACAGAGGGAGGGGTGCTCGGGGAAAGACCCCACTTGAGCGGAGTAATTCCAGCACCTCTCACATTTTGAGCCCTCGGCTTTTGACACGCCGATCCAGACCTTGCTGCTATCCCCTTGAATGAGATACTCTCCCGTGTAGGGTAAATCTAGAGATGACGCTTGTTCCGAATCAGGGATTACTTCAGCCTGTTTACATTCGACGCATAAGGTTTTTGAAATTATTGAAAGAAAATCGATTGGTAAGGCCGATGTGAGAAAATGTGGAACCTGAGATGTTATGAATATGCGATGCAGTGCATCTGAATCGTCGTCTAATGTGCACATTTGGTGTAGCCTCGCGGACATGTTTGGTTCGGTTACGTGAAGATAAACCTTTGCCTCTAGACTCGAACCGATCAGCTTTCCTGAACGAGCTACTTCCAGCACCTTGTTAACCTCAGTTCTCAACTGCGAAATGAAGTGCAAATTAGAGGTACAAAAAATTAAAATCATTACATCAGATCAAAACATTCAATAGAAAGATTTTTAATGCATACCTCCAGAATTTTCCCCCAGAAGGTAATGTCTTCATTAGGGAAAGCAAGCCATCTTTCATTTACTTTAGGCCATCCTGATTCGAAGACAAATTTTGCAATAGAACCGTCTTCTGCAATATATTCAAAGGGCAGGTTCTGCCAAGCATCTTCGGCCAAGTGAGGCAAAATCGGAGCAAGTACCCTCACTATGGAAAGAAGGTGTGCTGCGAGAACTGTTTGACAACTTCTCCTTGTGAAGCTTGTGGAACCCCTGAAAAGTGTCCACTCAATGAGCAAAAGCCATCGTGGTTTCCTTCATTGCTATGCAAAGAAATAATCTGACAATAAACAGAAACATTTCACCCTAAATGGACACTTACCCAACATAAAGCCGATCCTTTGCAACATCGAAATAGAAGTTTGACAGGTCCACAATCACAAACCTTTGTATAATCTGTAAAACAAAACGAATAGATGGGTAGTGCTTAGTGGTACGGGAAAAAATGAGTAAAAACTTGACAAGACAGAAGTTCCAGCAGCTACTTGAATTTAACTTATAATTATTTTCCTTCAGACTGAATGTATCAGCTTTATGTTCATGAAATTGATAGTTTGACACAACTAATTGTGGCATACCATTTTTATTCATTAAGTTGCATCCAAAGACAAGGAACCCCAATATACTTAAAACAAGACTGTAGCTAAAAATATAGAAGTAAGATCATATATTTTGTTGTCTTCTCTTTAGATTTTTGTGCTGCTAATTCTATTGCATACAATATGATGCATCCAACAAATCACTTTTAGATTAGAAAATGCTAAATGAGGAACAAAAACAGACCATCACTCATGAGATATGCACCTTATCAATTTGTTGCTGGTATTAAAATGATGCTTCCAAAAGATTTTTCTTCTTCATAACTTAAACTAAATACAGAAATTTAAGCATGAAGTTGTTGTTGGTATTAAATTGTTTATAGGAAAATTCATTTAGATTCAGGAAATTCCAATCTTGTAGGTGCTTCATAATCATAATGCAGAAAATAATTATAAGGCCACTGAAAATAAAACTGTCACATCATAACAATAAATTAGCTCCTGCAAAAATGAAGCCAGAATATGCACCTGAAATATTTTGAAGAACTGATATTTTTCATAGTTTTCCTGAATGCCTTTTACAGTATCTTCAAGCTGATAAAGGGCATGACGATCTATCATGGGAAGCTCATCATAAGGAACAGTGCTTTCAATCTGCACGAAGAATGATTATCAGTGGAAAGCAAAGGCAATAAAAGATTCCCAAAATGGCAACTGTATCAAAAGACTAAAACATACACTCCAGTCATGCAAATTTCCCAAAAGATAGCGCAGGGTTCCTCTAAGCTTTCTGTATATATCAGACATTTGACGAAGGATTAGTGGTCCAATCAATACATCACCCGAATAGTCTACACTTGAAACCCAAAGTCGTAAGACATCCGCTCCATAGGCTGGTGCCTCCTGCGAACCAAATAATCATCCATGGTTAAAATGTAAAGCAATTAGTCATATGAACAACTAATACAAGCAACAGTTAAGCCCTTGCAATGCCATACCGTTTGGCTTTTTCCCTTTTCTCCTTCAATTACAAGACGAGGGTCCACAACATTACCCATCGATTTACTCATCTTTAGACCCTTCTCATCCAGTACAAATCCATGTGTTACAACACTTAGATATGGTGCCTTTCCTGTCAAAAGTTAGTAAAAAGAACTTGAATGAAAAACCCTTTTTTTATCTTCAAATTTAACCAATATTCTAAAGGGGCACAAAGAGAATCAAAATGGTGGATACAACAGAAGAAAATAGCTGATTACCATTTGTTGCAATACTTGTTAGCAAAGAACTTTGAAACCATCCACGGTGCTGATCTGATCCTTCAAAATATAAATCTGCCGGATACCGAAGACCATCTCTTTTCCCCAGAACAGCAGCCCAAGATGATCCTAAAACATAAAGAGACTAACCACCTTTAGTGTGTTTTTCCGTGTCATATAACATTTAAAAAAAGGACATACACCTTACAGAGATAACAAGATAAATAAGTTGACTGGACTGACATTAACAAGATCATAATAGGATAAGAAGTTCAGGGAAGACAATGAACCAAGTTGCTTCAAATTTAAAAAGGTTGTTTATGTTTCTTTTCTCCCCCTTCTCCGCAGATGGAAATAGGAGACTAGACTAGTAATAGATAAAATCCATGAAAAAAATAGATACCTGAATCAAACCAAACATCCATTGTATCGGTACCCCTTTCATATTGTGGTGCTTTATCTCGATATTTATCAGGAAGCAAATCTTCCACAGACATATACCACCAAGCATCGCTTCCCTTTTGGGATATGATAGCTGTCAAGAAGAATGCAAGAAGAATCTTCATAAAATACTACACAAAGAATTGGATATAACAAAAACATTGCAGCAGTATAAGTTTTTCTGGAATAAAAAGCAACAGAAGGAATTCCCAAGGCAGTTTTAATCTTTAAAATGCTTTTAGACAGAAAATAGCACATGAATACAATATCAAGAACTGCATGAAATGTATTCAACCAAATATGTAGAGAATAATTTGTGTATCCCAAAAGACTTACACTTTACATGCTCAATAGTCTCTTCGTTCATCAACGGCTCCTTCGTCTCTTTATGGTAAAAAACAGGAATTGGGACACCCCATGTCCTTTGTCGAGATATACACCAATCAGAGCGACTCGATGTCATAGCAGATATTCTGTTTTCTGCCTGATATATGGTAAAAATTAAGAACGCTAACTTTTAATAGATATGCAACTTTAAAAAAAGAGCCTGTGTGGTGGAATAAAGTAGGGGGAAAGCTAGAAGACAGGTATACTCCGAGAAACTGGATCCGTTATTGAGGAGATAAGTATCAAAACAACAGATTATACATCTAGGGAAAAGAGAAACACTTTCTGCTTCAACATCTTATCCTATCTTTTCTGATAACTTATCAAGGATGGAAACATCATCCTCAATATTGGATCCTATGTACATAATAAGAGGAGATTGAAAGAGGTTTCCATACCATAAAGATAAATTTTAACCTTGCATTAGTTGGAATAAATCTCTGTAAGTGAATCTGTTGGATGTTCCATAAATTAATGTTTTGAAGTGAGTACCTCTTCATACAACATTTGTTCAACATTTGTAAGCAAGCTCAGCATGTATTTTATTAATCAGAACCGGAAATGCATTCTGATGTTTGAGGTCCCAAGCATGGTGCTTCCTAAAAAGGGTAAACCTGAGTCCACCCAGCTAGTACAATAAATACCATAGCAGAAACTAAGAATTGAACTACCTCATCTCTCAACCCATTGACAGATTTTCCTGTGGAAAATGTGCCTAGAACTAGAAGACAAAGGAATATAGGTAGGGAAAACTATAAAATGATATTGCAGTGCACCAGAAGAACTAAAAATCATATCTACAAAGATATCAATTATAGTCATGTTGGTTGAATCATTAATTTCAAAGATAAAATTGAGACCCATTTCATTCAACTCGGAAAGAAGACAATACCTGAGCTGGAATCCAGACTACATCACTAATTGCATCCATGGCAGACTGTCGGAAGCCTTCTACTGATGCAAACCATTGTTCTGTTGCCCTGAAAATCGTGGGCTTTTTGGTTCTCCAATCATATGGATATTTGTGCTCTGGACAAAGCAAGATACAGAATGTTGAGTTGATAACATATTTTCACTTATTATTTTGTTCATCAGAATTAATAGATGCAAAATGTTGACAACACTTACTGTATGGCTCCTCCATGATGAGTGAAACACTTTCATCTAAGTATTTTACAACGGCTACATTACCATCACCTAGTACATCCAAACCACAGAAACGCCCAGCTTCCTCAGTGAACCTTCCATTGTCATCTACAGGCGAAAGAAGAGGCAATCCATATTTCAGGCCTGTTATGTAATCCTCTTGACCATGACCTGGGGCCGTATGGACAAGTCCAGTCCCAGACTCTGTAGTAATGTAGTCGCCGCCCAAAACAATGGGGCATTCTCTTGGATCAATTGGATGGATGTATCTAAGGGCAGTTAAAATGAAACAGCAAAAGTCAATGAAACTCACAATCAAGAAACACCCCATCGACCAGTACCCTCTACCATATAGCATTCCCTTTACAAGACAGAAGCACCCCATACCCTTTGCACACACCAAATGAGACCACTGAATTTCTATAACACACACATTAAGTATGCTTGAACTTCAAATATATTGTCCAAATCACCTGCAGTTTTCCAGCTCTGAGCCAAGGACTGTTTTTCTGACAAGCAACCTGACTCCCCATTTAGATTCTAATGTAGGCACCAGATCAGATGCCACAACCAGAAAAGAATTTCTTTGGTCCTTCAACACAGATCCGAATATCCGTTTTGCACCTACTGTTGAAGGAGCATCTTGTTCTGATGGCATCAATTCAACCACAGCATACTGAAGTCTAGCATTCACTGCAACAGCTGAGCACAAAGAAAAGAAATAGGGTAAAATTACACTTGATATCACATAGGACAGCGATAAGTTCAATCCCAATAGCTTATTTTATGATACTGGAAACTAACATGATGAAAGACTTTACCAGCATTGGCCGGTATTGTCCAGGGTGTCGTAGTCCATATTGCCAAATAAAGGTTCGGAAGAAAATCCTCTAGTGAGCCACTTGAACTTGGAGATAGGTCCACCACTTTAAAACTGGCATATATGCTTTTTGAGACATGACCTTCTGGGTACTGAAAGAGTCACGAACAAATCATGCTATAAATTACATTTCCATATTCACCTTTAACTACAGATGCAGCAAATGCCTGGTATTAGCAATGGCATCACAAGATGCAACAACACATTAGCACAACCACAGAATCGCCTTCTTAAGATAAACTAACCTAGTATTTTTTTTAAAAAAATTGCCAGTTCAGACCTATGATCTATGGGACAATGCCAACCAAGGATTCTGTAGAAAAAAAAAATCAACTAACTTCTATGAGCATTCTAGAAAAGCCACGTACACCACTGATTCTACTAACAAAGAGAACGTAGCAGAGGTAAATTACCTCCAACTCAGCCTCTGCTAGTGCAGTGCATGAAGAGGGACTCCAATGAACAGGTTTTTTGCCTCTGTATATGTAGCCTTGAAGAGCCATTTGCCCGAAAACATCAATCTGGTAAAATAAAGGTCGAGAAGAAATTAGTTAACAACAAAGCTAAGAATAGAGCAGACAATCAATTAAATTAAACAGTATATTATCTCAGTTAACCAATTGAATAGTAAATTATCAGAATCCAATTAGACCGTTGAAGTTATCAGAGATGATTCCATAACTGATAAGTTCCCTAGACAAGACAGGGCCAAAATTGCAAGAAGCAAATCCCACCATAGACGATGATGAAGTTCCAAGAAAAATGTATGAAGCAATCTGATTCAACGGTCAGGAATAAAGCAAGTAGGACAACAAGGAAACATCTCAAATGCATGAACAAGGAAACATCTCAAGTGCATGAACAAGCTGCATTGATTAACTTGAGAAAATTATTTTTTATCTGCAGAACAAGTATTATTAGAAGTGAACATTATGAGAGGAGAGGAAGAATGATTTAATTTGGTCAAACTAAAGATGAACCTCATGATAGATATTTGTCTGGCAGAGAAGTAACAGTAAAGTAAACTAAATTGTATTGAAAAACTGAAACTAAATTACGATTAAAGCTACCTGTGCTGCTTCATACTCTGGATCAAGTGTTAGATATGGTGTGTCCCAATGACCCCAGACTCCATAACGCTGTGTTTGGGAAATAAATATAATAGGTCATTTCATGAATAAGTATTATATTTGATCATTTCAATAAAGGAAACAAGAAGATTGAAGCGTTCTCCAATAATGTAGTAATTAGGAAAGACTTGTGAAATTTTTTATACATGAAATAATCGACAATGAACCAAGTTAACCTTAAACGATGTCATCTGATTTTTTACAGTGTCCTTGGCAAATTTCGCTGCCTTCGCTCTCAGCTTCAATGGCGTGAGCTCCTTCCTAGATTCTTGGTCAATTGATTGTAGCACTGAAACGTCAAGGCAATCATTAGTATAATTTCAAACGATAAAATTGCGGAAAAAATTAATAAATAAAAAGGTTCTTGAAGATGCAATGCATGTCTATTTTTCTCATTAACAGACCTATACAAACATCTTTTTGACTAGAGACCCTACTTAAGATAGAGAACCAGTCGAATCTGCTGCCTCTACACCTTAAAAAGTAAATTATAATGAAAAGGTGATGTGAAGAGATAGAGAACCGGTAAAATTAAAATTGATTAAAAGATGTAAACTGCACAGCACATTAATACTAACCTAACACTTGCCTTTTAACTCAATGGGAAGACCATGACAATCCCAACCAGGCACATAGCGAACCTTAAAATTTTGAAGAAGCTGCAATATGCACAAAGGTAGAATACATTATTCTCCCTTTAACATAAAGGTAGAACTGAAGCATACCTCACACTCAGGAAGTAAATTGCATACACTAATCCCATAATTCAAACCATGATAAAATTTACAAACACCAATTTCATGATTTTCGGTTTTTTCACCAGCTTTTTTTTCAGCGAGCCACTAATCACTTCCAATTCTCAAGTAATAATATTTCCTTTCATAATTTCACATCAAAGGCAATTTGAAAGTTCCAATCTCAGTGGACCATAATTACGCAATAATGAAACATAATCTGCCACTAACTGGAGTACTATAGGGCTAATAGAAGAAAGCAAATGTCCAAAGTAATTGCCAAGTCGTATGCACTAGGTACCATCAAAACACAGCAAAAAGAAATTCTTTGGGATTATATATTACTCGGAAAGACACATCTGTATATGAACCCATTTAAAAATAACTAAAGTTAGAGGGTCATAAGGGGTGGTGAAGCTAAAGTATCAAGCCTTTCCGTGATCATCAAACTTGTGCCAGAAACTAAAACTTAAGTGACATTTTCTATTTACTCTAGTAATGAAGAGCAAAATTGATGGGTGATATTGTTGAAAAGTATGGCATAACACACCTTGTAACGGTTGATTATGTCCTTTAAGACCTTGTTTAGAGCATGACCCATGTGTAAGTCACCATTGGCATATGGTGGACCATCATGAAGGATAAAATTTCCCTGCCAATTAGAACTGCATTAGCTATGAGTTCAAACTGGAAAACATAGACTGTGGAATCTATAATAGAGCTTAGCAACTGACCCCTGTATTTTTTTCAGCAACTCTCTTGTACACCTGGTTATCTTCCCATAGTTTCTGGATTTCAGGTTCTTTCACCGTAGAGTTTGCACGCATTCCAAAAGTTGTCTTGGGCAAATTGACAGTGTCCTTGTATTTTCCCTCATCTTGCTTCCCCCCTGAAACAACACCAAATGGCTACAGGTGAGAACAATCCCATTAGTTTGGCTTGCCCATATGAAATCAAGACCAAAACCTTCACCTTCAGAGGCTTTCTTAGCAGCCATAACAGGTCCACGAGATCGCCGCTTAGAAGAAGGCAAGTAATCCCCATTTGAGCAAGAGCAGTAGTTGCATATCGGGACAGGGAAGGATCGAATAAAAGAGCTCCTCCTGAAACTGAACGAGCTCACACAAGCCGCTCTTCTGAAGTTCAGATTAAAACAGTTACTCTGGCCCAAAATCTGTCCAATCAAACACCAATCGAACACTAATTCAAGTACCAGAAGAATCCATCCATCTCCATTTAAAATTGGACTTAAAATTAAATGCGATTGCTCCCTCGTATGATTACTAACGTTTACTTAAACCCTAGGGAAGGCGGATGAAGAACTCGTTTATAGCATTGTCAACGACGGAGAATTAGAGAGGGAAAGAGAGGAGATACCTTGAAAGACGAGGTGTTGAATGCCATTTTCGGTTATCTGATAGGGGGATATGAGAAGCACGAAGGTGGAGATTGAGAAAAGGTCATTCATGGAGGTCGTCCATGGAGGGGACGGGAGGGAAGCTATGGATAAATTTGCGTGGGGTTTTAAGGCTGGCAGAGAAGAACCTAAACGACGTGGTTCGTATTAAAAGCCAATAAAACGACGAGCATGGCAATTTCCTATTATCTACCTACCCTCTCTTATTATCTATAGTTAATAGTTAGAATTAATTAACTATCACGATTTCTGTTTAGCGCATGTATCTTTTCCTTTTAGCGTATGGTTATGGTCGCAACCAAAGATGGAGTTTGGTCGCAACGTCCAAAGCTCCGAGTAATTCCTGTCAAAAGTTTGTATAAAGGGATGAACGGGAAATGTGTGTGGGATGAAAAGTTTGTATAAAGGGCTTGAATGAAAACTCCTCACCACTCCAATTCTTGAAATTGTAAAATTTTCAGCAAAGGTCTATCAACTTGCAGATTAGGTGCAAGGTCTGTAGTACATACCCTGGAACAATTGGAATTCACTTGAACACCCAAAAAGTGAAAAAACAGAAAAGGCAGAACATATCATATAAAAATTCAACTCCAAACATATGAAATATATGAACTTGGCCACATGAAGCTTCCCAGCTATACCAAGAATACAAATCATCAAATGCATTGAATAACCCATCATATGCAATGTGATACTATCACAATTTTTCAGTTTCCCTCACATAAAAATAAGGGGGCAAAATAAGGTAAAAAATAAAGCACCAAGTTTTTTTTTATATAAACTGTCAGCATTTTCATATCAACCACCAGATTATCCCATTTGAATCACTAACACCATGCCTGTTTACACTCACCACACATGAACAGCAATTGCAACACATAAAAACTTACAGCCAACTACAAACTTCATAATTCACACCTCGGCATCAGAACCCTTCTGCACCACGCAACAGGCAGAGGACATAGACCATCGTCATCCACATCCCAAACCAGCCCATGAGTTCCAGATGGCCCAAGCATGCCTTGGTTTCTTCACTGGTTGATACTCAGTTGTGAGACAACTCCCTACATTCAGGGTAATGCGATCTTTCGGCTGGGGGAGGATAACATGGGAGGAAGTGCTTCTTGATGTTACTTTAGCGGGACCCTCTTTCGGCTAAGAATCTCTTGTTCTTTCAACCGGTGCTGGAAGCGGGCCAGGCGAGCCTGGAGGCTTACTAAACCAGCAGCTTTTCGTGAAAGGACAAAACTCAGCTGGGTTACATAGTTGTCTATGAGACTCCCAGGTTGGTCAACTTCGGCCAACAGTTTCATCTCCTGCAGTGAACATGAATGTAAATAAGAACTGCTCAAGGGAAAAAAAACTCACTCATGATCATGCAAGAACTTCTTCTTAGCCAAATCTCAGTTAATTTATGTAGATCATTCTTATTCTATTTCCCTTAGAAGAGTAATAACAGTTGATACAAATATTTCTATCCCCACATATCGAAATAACAGTTGATACTTACTTCACGAACAATTTCCATGGTATCTTCAATTTCTTTTCTGTGCGCAGCAATCAGTGCCTCTTCCTCCTGCCAATGTTCAAGAAGGCAATTATTAACAAGTACTAATAACCAAAATCAGGCATTAAGAGGAAGGTCAAATTTCCCGAGATCATGATTATTTGACTACCTCCAACAGCGCATCAATATTCCCATCATCTGTAGAAGTTTCGGGTTCATGACGTCTTGATGCAAGAGTGTTTGTTGTAGAACTGCTTGAACTTTGTGACTTGTAGACTGTTTTTGGCATATCAGATCCACCACTTTCCTTTTTCAGCCAGCTTCCTAACTTCTCTGTTTGTTCATCTCTGATTGACACTTTTCTACGTGGTGGAGACACATTTTGCACCTTTTCCTCAGCATCCGCAGAGGTTCTGCTATATGATGAGTACTTTTGGCTTGTCGAGCTGCCAATAGGGAGGGTCTCTGCTGAGCAAGAGGAAGTAACAATTAGCCCATTCAAGCTAGAAGGTGGAGGAATAGCAGAAGGTTGTTTATCATAATCAGCATCAGAATTGTGTGGGGAGCTTTCCCTTGGTACTGCTCTTCTATTGTTCTCTGGTACTTTAGAATCTGGATATTGCTCCTCAATATCCTCTGTTTCAATCGAGGCTAACACGGGTGGGATGGAAGAAGCATCTCTGTTCACAGGAGGTATCGAGCTAGAAACCTGATCCTTTTTTGAATTCCCGCTTTTGGAAAGACTTTTAACCCTGTATATTGGACAAGAATATTATTGTTAACTGTCATTCCCCTTATAATAGAACTATAGGTTATCCATATCATTACAATTCATAGCTACCAAAGTATATACCTGTCGGCATATCTCAATGTGTTCAAAGTATGTTCACATGAACCGGAATTGGGAGAGATGCAGGATATCATGACAGTCCTTGAGTTGCCAACAAAGGAATCACGAAGCACCTCTGTGAGTTTGCTACCACGGAAGGGAATGTGAATTTGGTCGTTGTCAAGAGCACGAATGCACTCCTTCAGAGCCAGAAGGCTCTTGTTAATTTCTGCTCCCTCAATTCTGCACATAACAGGAATCGACCATCGCAGATGTTATGACTAGTTAACAAATTATGAAGAACAACAACTGAGATTCTAAACTTAAAATACATGTCAGAAGAGAAACAAATTTATTACTCTTAACAATGAACCGTCCAAAACCCTTGCAGAAATAGAATAAAACTTGAGATTTAATGCTTTTTATTATCTACATTTGGCTTGTTTCTTTCAACTGATTAAGTCATCTTGGTACATTAACATTTTCATTCCCATCCTATCATATTTCCTTCTATTTATTGAAATCAAAGGTGATCATATCTGAAACACCTACCTTGTCTGTCGATCATTATCAGTTGTATCTGCACCCCTCTCGCTGCCGGCTAGATCAATGAAGGAAATCTTTCCAACAACCTTCCCCCTACTCGCTTCATTAACATCATTGTTTCGCTTGTTTTCTTTTACCTCAACATGCTTCTTCACAACAAGTTGCAAAATAGCATGTGACCTTGAAGATTCCTCATTTGCACCTGTGGTGCCAGTACTTCTTGTAGCATTTCCCTTTTCAATATACTCTTTAACAATTTGCACATCAGAAACTTCAAACTCTTGGAGTCCAACAATACAAACTTGTTGACGCCCATCTTCCCTCATGCAAAGTTTCCTATAAAAAGCAAAATCAACAAAAATAAATGACAAAATCAGTGTGATGTGTTGCATTTTAATAATGCTTAAATACTAAATGAATGCATGCAGGTCTGCATGCACTTGGAACTTGTAAGAAACAATAGAGGAAAAGATGGTGCTGAAGAAATATTCTCACTTTCGGTCGCAAAGGAGGTCGTAAAGTTTTCCACCATATATCTCAAAATAGCTAAGCCACAACTTGAATTTCTGATTTCGGTAAACAGGTTGATGCAAATATCTAACAAGGTCTTCAGCAGCTCTCAGAGGTAGTGGTTTCATAGTAAATGTTTTACCACTTCCTGGAATCAAAATTTATTAGCCATTATGCCCAAATCTCAGCATATTAAACCTTAACAATATCTTTTAAATTAAGGGATATAGAGAGATGAAAGATGTTGGTAAAGAAGTTCAAGAAACATCATTCTAAGTTGTAACCAATAACTTCAATCCTTCAAAATGATGCAAGGACCAAAATGATGGTGCAACACTGATTCACTCAGCCGAAATTCAAATAGGCTAGTGAGTATCAATTCACATAATTCAAAATGATAATGCATTTTGACTCCTGAGAATACATAGCTTCACTCCCAATAAACAATTGAAATTAATGGAATCTTTCTCAAGGAAAGTCATAAAAGTAGCTAATGTTGAACCCTCTCTTCCTTCCCTTTCCTCCGTCAACTAAATAATCAGAAACTGCACCTAGAAGACCAACTATATAATTATACAATTATACATATATGCACCAAAACATGCCTTGATTAACAGAACTCTTTCATCAGCTAAATGGATAAAGATAGTGTGTGCGTGTAGCAAAGATCTCCATTCACCTGTTTGACCATATGCAAAGCATGTTGCCTTTGTTCTCTGAAAGATTATTGGAATAATTGGCTGAACAGTTTCCCTGTACACCTGTATAAACAAACTGGTAAGAAGGAATAACAAAGGTAGGAAAACGAGCCAAATTGAGCACCAAAGTATGCATCCAAAAAAAGGTGCCAGGTAATTACCTCATCATTAGACACATTTTCAGCCAGAACGGCATCAAAACAGAACTCATGTTTTTCCACATAAGCTGTCAAGTCCACCTATATTATCAGTGTCAAATGAGTATATTGACCAAATTGATCAAGAAAAAAAAAGAGTAGAAGTACGAAATACTGAGATTCCAGATATCCATAAGCTCTGCCAGTGGGGAGAAACCTACCTTCACCTTAGGCTCATGCACAGTTAAAGAATTGTCAAATACAGTAACTACATCATCTTCTTTACGAGCTAGCTCCTTTTTGTTAAGAGGTCTTTTACGCACCTAAAATAGATAAAGAAGTTAATGTTTATATAAAGTACTAGCAAAGAAAAAGATATAAAACACCTTGCACCACGAAAAGAGAGGCACAAGCATCTTCTTCCCACATACATAACAACGTATGCGTGCAGGCAAGACGAGCATAATAGCATACCATGCACAATAACAAGTTCACCTTTGAATCTATTATCACTTGTTCAAGAGAAACCAAATCCCCATTAAGCTTAGCACGACTAAGGCTGAAGATAATGAAACACTTACCACAACTTTAATCTTTGCCACATTAGCTTCCCTGGGAGTGCTCACAGTCTCACTTGTAGGTATCAACATTGATGTATCTTCAATTGCCTCTTGTTCTCTTTGCTGTTTTCTGGTGAGCATGTTGCTGTCATTGTCAGCTGTTTGAATCGGGCCAGGCATAAAAGGTGATGGCTCAAATGGTTCTGAAATGACATGCTGGAACAGTAACAATGAAAAGCTTCAGGTATCATGTAAGCAAACTAAACCTCCATAATCAACATAAGGGAAATAGGCCAAAAGAGGTTGCTGCACATGTGCATCCATTATTGCATTTAATTATTAACATTGGAACTCTACATACTGTAGCAAACAATAGCTGCTTTAAAACTACTAACAGGAGGCAACTAATCCACTCCTCGGCAGAGAGCAAAATATGCGTGCAAATTTGCACTAGACTTACACCATTCTCTTGCATTCCAATAGACGTAAATGGAAGCTCTTGAACGACAATCAGCTTATAGATTCTTATAATTTTTTATTGATATACGGCCATCAAACGATGGAGCATTAGTTTTCTGAAACAACCTAAATTCTCAATGGAACACCTCAAGAAACAGTCAAGCAAAAACATATACTCGATATATAATAAACAAACAGGTATCTTCTTTATTAGGATATGGACATGACTCAGCCAATAACCATAAAGCTCAAGTGCAAACTCAATGTGCACACATGATCCTGTAGAACATTGCTTATTTCAATTTATCATAATATCAACAGCTCAACTAATCTATGAAATAGATATTACATTTCAAAAGAAAAGTCAGCCAAATATAAGCCTATGACATTCAAGACATAAGGCATTAGGGAAAAACAAATAAGTTGTGCTTGTGCTCTATGGAAAAGCCTACCTCAGACAGAAGCTCGGTATCATCCATGGCATGCAGGTCCAAAAGCCCAGCTCCAAAATCACCCCTGAACTCAGGAGAATAGAACCCATCCATTGCTGTACTCTGGGCAGTAGGAGTGTAGGGTTCAGAACCTGATTCTCCATTAAAATTCAGGTTTCTCATTAACTTGAAGAGTCTCTGCTTCTCTTCAGCAGATTGTGCTCCATACCCCTTCATAGTAAACAACAGTAAGATAAGTTCATCTTATCATGAACACCAAGAAATGAAACCATGTATTATCACGGACGGTAAGTTGCAACTAATCAAAATTATAAAAGCTCAAACAGCAGAGATGCAATCCAGTGATACCTGCATAAGGAGGTTGGGCATATTGTTGGATGCCATCGGTGAGGCCAGATGCTGCAACCCGGCAGACTGGAGCCAACGAGCCATGACAGCATCGTTGGCGTTACCAGCTGGCCCCGCATTATAGAGGGGCGCACCGCCGGGGTGATCGTACATAGCAGTGGCAGCGGCATTGCTCTGCTGCATCTGGCCGCCCATGTGGCGCTGGGAACGGCGTTGGGGCGCCAACTTGCCAAGATCTAGTCAATCAGAGCTTCAGCCAGCAACCGAAAAACAAAACAAAACAAATCTAATCAGAGAATAACTCGTAAAATCAAACGCATTGAATCTATACAAACCCTAAGTTTCGCGATCGGAACATTACACAGCACACTCACCCGACGGCAATTAATCGAATCCCTATGAGAACATCAACGGAGCTTAACGGAAAGGCCTCCCAGCCACCAAGTCAAAACGGGCGGATCAAATCGGAATTCGACCGATCCGCCGAAATCTTAACCCTAATGCGGCGGAATTCGGAAGACAGGACCAACAATGGACAATATAGAATCGGGAGAAGGAAAGATTTTGGGGAAAGAAACCACGAAAGCAATGGTAGGTTTGCAGGTAAGCAATAGACACGAGATCTACCGCCAACAAACGCGATCGAACAAGGGTTGGAACAGGCGCAAGGTTTGATCAGATCTGAGCCAATAAAATCTGGATAACGCAAAAACCCTAATTCGTGGACTCGATGGACCACCGAATCGCTACCTCCAAGCCAGATCCCTCGGAAATCTCTCTCCCCCTCTCTCTCTCTCACTCACACCGTCTCTGTATCTCCCCTCTGTCAATTGCAGCGTTTGCCTTCCCAAATTGCAATGAAATCGGACAACTATGTATTATTGACAGGTGACATTTCACATTTTCCGAATTTTGCTTAATGGGAGAAAATAAACGGCTTTATATGTACTACTCCGTAATCGTAACGCCCAAATAATCTTTATGCCTTGTGTTACATAAAAATTATATAAAATATTTATTTTTTTATAAACTTTTTTAATAAATTTATACTTATTAATACTCCCTCCGTCTTAAAATACATGTCTTTTTAGCCCTTAAAATTTTGTCAAAAATACATGTCTTTTTAGATTCAATCATTACACTTAACCTACTTTTACATCTAATAGTTATTCTAATTTTTACATCACCACTACTCTCCTCCTCAAAAATTTAGAAATAAAAGAAACAAATAATCTAATATCAAAGTCTAATCATTACACTTACCCTACTTTTTACATCTAATTATTACACTTAATCTACTCCTTAATTCCCGTGTTCCGTCATAAAAAGACATGTATTTTAAGACGGAGGGAGTAGTGATTAAGATATTGTTAAAAAAAATTATAAAAGTTAGATAATATATGAATTATTATTTTAAAAACTTACATGAATAGTAAATGACATATTTTTCCAAACAAAAGTAATGTATTATAGTACGAAGTATATGTATTCATTCGGCGTATTCAATGATCATTGAAAGTTTCCGTGGTAGGTCGATATGGTGATGCGTGCTCAGTGGCGTTTTATTCTTACTTCGGGTTTTCGAGTCGGTGTACTATTGACTATTATTATATGTTTTGAGAGATTAGTCACATAGTGAATAAAGTCTCCGTCGTACTCTAAATTTTAAAACATTGATCTTACATACAAAATGTTCTGTTATTATCCATATAGACACTCTAAGGGAGTGGTTTAACAGATATTGAAACCAACTAAATTCTTACATTATAAAAAAAAAATAAAAAAATGGGGTGACACTTGGGTATTATTTTCTTCCATATAAAATATATGATTTTTTTTTATAAATAACATGAATTTAAATATTACTCCGTAAAAAATTACTTTTTGTAAATATCTTCATTCTGATAACTTTTCTTTTATAACTTTGATTGCTTTGTAATTTTTATTAGCTCCTACACATTTGAACCAAACAAAAGATTTGAATTTTCAATGAAGTAAAATTCTTGAAATTTTCAATGAATAAAATGCAACCAAATACAGTATAAATGTAAATAGTAATCATTTATCTTAGTTTTTGATTTTTTTTAGACTTTTAAAAATTTTAATTAACCAAAGCTCTTCGGATCGGAGGAGGAAGTAGCTCATAAAAAAGGCAAATGGGTTCGGTCGACGATCCCATCAGAGCATTAATCTAACGATGGCAAAGTCGTAAATAACAAAATAGACGGTGGGTCTTTAGCTTTAAAGGAGTTGAGATTAATTCGCTAATTATTTGAAAAATAAATCTTAAAAAGGCGGCATCGTTTTTTTTAATTTGAATTTCAGAGCAAATTAATTAGCCGACCATAAATGCGAGCCGTGCGGGAGTATGTCTATATTTCCACGTTACGTCAGAGGAAATGACGGTTTTGACCTCCGTTCTGACCGGTTACGAAGTAAAGGGAGCTTGACTGCCACGCGCCTTCGAGTGCGGCGGCGCGGGTTTCCGGGCGAGCTATCCTTCACAAATGATGTGAGCTGAGCACGTGAGATGGCCTGCCACAATTAATACGGAGTATTTAATACAGTAGTATTTTTTTTTGTTAATAAAGTAAGAATTCGTATGTCAAACGGGTATTTTCCATCAATCGGAACATACAGCCTAAAATAAAAAGGTGCAGTAAAAACAATGGTAAACCAAAAGAATCAGGCGAACAAACGAGCATAACTCTAAAATGCTAGGGGCAACATAGACTACGATCCGACGTCAAGCGCCACCAAACAATGACACCGTTGGCCAGCGGTACATTAGGTGGATGTGTTAACTTAATTATCTTCTTATGTGCAATGTTGATATGTGTTTTTTTAATATAACGAGGATAACTCATCTTTGGTGGTAAACTCCGAATATGTGACCCTGACAAAAGTCATACAATATATTAGTTAAATCGGTTTGCACCGACCGGCTAGACTCAATGGTAAGAAGCAAAGTACGTGAACCTTGATTTTTCACTCGAGACAAAGAGCGGAGGCAAAGATCGAACTCGTAACCTCCCATTAACCCCCTTACTCCTTACCATATTATTTGAATTATTTTCGGTTATACTATTTGCACGGCAAAATCTCGTCAATCACACGGTACCGGTGTCGGATTTCTGGGTCAGCATGCAGTGTGCAAATGCCTACTTCCTAGGTTGGCAGACAGAGTGCATATGCCTACTTCTTAAGTCAACATGCAATTCAAGATATGCAGTATAATACAACAGTTTAAGAGTCTTGCAGGGCTCGTCGGAATCTTATAGCTTTTCAGGTTGCCGACCTAAGAAGTCGTCACCGACTCAGTTCGACATGATAGGTCGCAGAGCTTGCAGGTTGACCAGCCCTGACACTATCATATCAGAGATTCAGCTTCAACATTTTTTTTTGGTGACTTAGAAGGTCGACTTCGACATCGTACCGAACTACCGATACGAGAAATTCACCGTCCATATAACCATCTCATTATTTTTACTTCAATTTTAATATTTTCTTCGAAATTAGAATGGCGTAGATTAAGTTATGGCTCTAACATTCCCCACACACACTTTGAATTATTTTAATCATTTTTAAAACTCTAAGATCGATACTTTGATTTTATTTTCTCGATGTTTTCTTAGTTAACGTTTTTTAATCCTTTTTTTCATAACAATTGGGTTGTTATCAATTTATCATTCTCTTGACCCGTCGAACTTATATGATGCGTTGATTTAAAAAATAACAATGAAAGGGATCGATCAAAATAAGACATTTAAAATATGGTGTGTACATGTCATATAAATATGTAACTGTGAATGTGGACAAGAGAGTTTATATTCCGACAACAATATATTCGAATCATTTATCAACAAAGTTTTTTTTGTGTGTATTTGCACATTTTTTGTTTGGTTTTGGGGCAGTATAATAATTTGGTCAATCGGAAAACTTATGAGCTAAATAAATATTTGAGCTAAATAAATTGATAATTATTGAAATTTAGGTATAAATTTATTTAGATCCCAAAATGCATTAGTTATATAACTTATATTAATGTATTTACTTTGTCTTAATTTATACAAGTACATAGTTACTTTAACTATACTTATTTTATCGGAAACGATATCTCCACCGATAATTTTTACTATTTCCACCGTTAATCACCGCATAGATATGCGGTGGTCTTAATCCACTTTTCCCCAGACCCACCGCATACCTATGCGGTAGGTTATGGCGACGGTGTACATGCATTGAGTTTTTGGCAATTGGAAAGGATACCAGATCTAATAATAGAAGGAGACTCTAAGATTATCACGGACTATCTAAAATCACGAGTTGGATGTCCTTGGGAAATAGAAATGGTTATGTCTGATATTCAAAGCCTTCTCAAAGGAATAAATAATGTTAGTGTATCACATATTCCCCGTATTGGTAACCGGGTAGCGGATAAGGTTGCACACCTTTGCTACTCTACCGGGGGCCTGAGCTATACCGAGATACAGGTCTTCTTGACCTCATCCGACAGGATGCTTTCGGATAGGGTTTTCCCATCCGAATTCGTACCTAAAAAAAAAGAAAAAAGGAAAGGGTTGTAGAAGTTATCAAAAAACCGTCGTCATAACCCACCGCATGCGGTTATGGCGACGGTTTTGGACTGTAATGATGACGGTTTTGGACTGTTATGACGACGGTTTTGGGCTATATGGCGACGGTTCAAACACACTATACCTATGCGATGGGTTATGGCGACGGTTTTTGTCATGTGTATAGTGACCCACCGTATAGTATTGCGGTGACCCACCGTATACCTATGTGGTGGGATCGTTGACTGTCATTAAATCCACCGCATATCTATGCGGTGATTAGCGGTGGAAATAGTAAAAATTAGCGGTGAAGATATCATCACCCTTATTTTATTCATATAAACCGAGATAGAAAACTTGACTCTATTTGGTACGTATCCAACTATCCATGTGGACCATGTCCTGATGTGGGGTAGTGGTATAGATATCACTCATAACTATACACCTTTTTTTTTACAGTGGGGAAACATTAGGATGGTTATGTTTAGGGAAACAGAACACACCCTTGATCATCCTGACGGATGATGTTACAAAAATCCATGTTCAAAGGGAGTGTAGACAACTTACAGATCACTCTACTCTTAACAATAAAATCTGCTACTCTATTTGCTTCTCTATAACAATGCTTAACTTCAATATGATCAAAAGAGCTAGGCAGAAGCTTGATTTCTTCAATTTGACGCAGGATCTCCCAATTGATTAGTGGCGAGCCATTAATTGCTCTAACTGCTTCTAAATTGTCACCTTCAATGATGACTCTCTTGAGACTTCTCTCAATCGCTATCTGCATGCATGTGGAAATAGCTAGGACCTCGGCTTGGAGAACTGAACTCTGCAGTCTGCATTATCTCCTGGTGAAAAATATCAATAATATGACCATTGGAGTCCCTGATGACCCCTCCCACATAACACTAGCAAATGGGGCGCACTCAGTCATCAACGTTTATTTTAACGATTGTATTTGGGGGTTTGTTCCATTTTGCCTTTTGACGTTTATTTTGAGGGGTCGTCTTAGTTATCTCTTCATTTGTCCTATCCCAGTTTGTAATACGGAGTATCATTTAAAATTCTTTGTACTAGGGTCGAAGGTGTGTCTAGTTTAATTTTGTTAAAAATGATGTTATTCCTTATTTCCCATATTACTTGCCAAATGAAACAGAGTTCTTCAAAATTTGTATTTTGAATTCTTAGTAGCATGATATCATCATTCCGTCTTCGGAGCTGTATAAAAGATTTGTTGGTTAGCTGCTCATAGGTTCTATATATTGATCTTGTTACTTGGCAGTTTAAGAAGAGGTGATGAGAATTTTCCTCCTCTGTGTTACAAAGGCAGCACTGAGAGGGCACTCTATTAAAATACTTATTAAGTCTACATTTTGTTGCAAGGCCATCAACAACTATTTTCCAAACAAGGTTCTTTAATCTAGGTGGGATGTTGAGCTTCCAAATCCACTTATAGTCACAGTCATCTTGTTGTGTTTTTTTAATTATTTGATATGCAGTCTTGGTAGTCAAGTTTCCATTCGGATTAGGTTTCCAGATCATCCTATCTCTAGGCCTCCATTATGGTATTTTGATTTCTTGAATTTAGTTGGCTATGTGTTGGGGGAATAGTTACTTAAGAAGAGTGATATTCCAGTTGGATTGGGTTATAAATAAATCAGAGACTTTTAGATTTATATTTTGGTCATTTTTATACGGAGTTAAGTCATGGTCAATAAGCCATGGGTCATCCCAGACATTGATGGATTCCCCATTTCCAATGAGCCATAATAATCCTTTGTGGAAACTATCTCGTAAATGTAGGAGCCTCCCAAATTGCCATGAAGTGTTTTGTAAGGATCTGTGTTGAATTGTGTCAGTTTGAAGATATTTTTCTTTTATGAGTTTAGTCCAGATATTTTCTTGGTTAGAGTAAAGCTTCCAAAGTAACTTCATTTGTAAGCTAATGTTCATCTCTTCAGCCGTCTTGAATCCAAGACCACCTTCACTTTTTGGTTTACAAATCTTATCCCAACTTATAATTTGTTCCAGAAGAAGTTCTTGTTAATTTGATCTATTTGGTTTAGAACCTCTTTTGGGAGCATAAAATTTTGCATAAGGTAATTAGTTTTAGAACTAAGATTTGCATGTATAAGAATAGCTCTCCCTGCTTGAGATAGAGATGAAGCTTTCCATTTCGATAGTTTTTTTTTGAGGTTATCAATAGCTTCTTCAATGACACAATTTTTAACCCTTCCACTTATGATGGGGATGCCTAAATATTTTTCCATAGCTTTTGAGAGTGGGATCCTCATCTCTTGGGCGAGGCATTTGGCAAGGTTGGAGCTAACATTCTCAGAGACTTGTAATGAACTTTTGTTGCAGTTTATGACTAGCCCCGATAAATTGGAGAAGTTATTTAAGGTGTTCTGAATGGTATGCAGACTCTTAAAAGAGGCTTCTGAGAAAATGAGAGTGTCATAAGCAAATGTTAAGAAGGGAATTGAAGTACCATTTTTTGTGATCTTTATACCAATCAAGGCATCATCCAACTGGGCTTCCCAATGAAACTCTCGAGCCAAATTTTCCATGATCAATACAAAAATATATGGCACTAGGGGGTCACCTTGTCAGATTCCTCTGTTGGGTTTGAATGGTTTTCCCGGGAAATTATTGACCAGCACCGAGAAAGTAGTAGTGGTTATACACGCCATGACCCATTTGATCCATGTAGGATGGAAACCAAACTTGATCAAGGTTGCTTCAATGAAGTTCCAATTTATTTTGTCATACGTTTTTTCCATATCTAGCTTTAGATCCATCCAACCCCTTTTTCCTTTTTTTCTATGAAAGATCTCATGTGCTATTAGGGTGTTGTATTGAATAGATCTTCCTTCCACAAAAGCCCCTTGAGAAGGACTAATGATCCTAGGAAGTATTGGTTTGAGCCTATTAGCCAGAATTTTTGTTATAATTTTATAGATCGTGTTGCATAGACTAATGGGCCTGAAGTGATTTATGTTTGTTGGGTTATCTATTTTGGGGACAAGAGCTATAAAGGTCTGGTTAATTTCTCCTAGGAGAGTTCTAGAGTGGAAGAAGGTTTTGATTGCTTTACAGCGAGATGGACCAATAATGTTCCAGTACTGAGTATAATATTCAGGGGGATATCCATCTGGACCTGGAGTTTTATCCGAAGCCATTTCTTCCACCGTGTGTTTTATCTCTAAATTAGTTGGAGGTCTAATTAAGTTGGCGTTTTCTATTTGGGTAATTTGAGGTTGGATATTTAATATTTGATTTGGATGAATTTTGTTTGTTTGATGGCTTATAAATCTGTCAGTCATTTCCTTAGTTATTTGCTCAGAAATTTTCGTCGGGACTTTGAGGGTAATTCCTTCCCTTGAGGGTAACTTGTAACTATACACTGGTTTAGTACTCCGTACATGCGTAGACGGATATCAAATTGAAATATACACATCATATATCCATTCAATTTGATATCCACATACCTCTTCCTTTGTAAGTATTCCCACTTCCATATACCCAAAAAAACTGTTATGTGGCCTTTTTATTTGCCCGCTTCTGCTTACTTATTCTTCATTCTCTCTTGTTCTCAAATTTCAATCCATGGGAGGGGATCTTCAACTTCGATGTCGATTTCACTCACAAGTCCCTCAGTGAGGGCAAAGAGGTCGCTCTCAACTCCCTTGAAGCCATTGAGGCTTTGAAGATGCCCCGCCTCTGAAAGGGATCTTCAACAGTACGTTCAACCTGGAGATCTCTCAAGTCGATTTTATTCTCCTGGAAATGGGGGTTTTCGGTGATTGGAGGTGCCACCGGCAAAGGCGGTAGTAGGGAGGCCCTACTATTGTTCTTGAAAATCCTAAGTATACCGTAGAAGGGAATTTTCGATGGTTGCGATTGAAAAAAATAGAAGTAAAATTATATTTATACCCATATCCTCCCATACCAAATAGAGATGTGAAAATCCGAGAAACCCGAGCCGAGTCGTATCAAAGCGGGAGTCGTGTCGGAATTTATTTTATTTTTGTTTATAAGGTCGGGATTCACCATTTTACACAAAAGCTTACGCCATTATATAAGAGCTTCCCCTCCTCTCATATTTTGTTGTTATATTTTGATCTATACCACCGACGTGGGACATTTAATCCCAACATACTTTGAGATATCTAATTTTATGTGGGTAAAATCCACCCATGGTCCTTGAACTTTGATGAGATATTCAAACGAGTCCCTGAACTTTATTTTTGTTCATTGAAGTCCCTACACTTTGATACTTTGTACACATTTGGTCATTCTGTTAGTAAATTTGTTAAATATGTGTAAAATAATGATATAAAATCAATGTATTTTGGTATATTAATAGAATAAGTTAGGCTATACACATGTAATTGCTTGGTATTTGTTTTACTAAAGTAAAAAAATTATATTATATTAAAAATATATGTTTTTAAAAAGTATTTTTATAATAAAAAAACTTTTTATTTTCCAACTAAATGGTATAATTTTCCGTTGATATTTTATTTTAAAGTAATTTAATGATCGAAAATTTCTTATTTAATTAAAAAACAATTAAAATGTGTTTTGTTAAAAAAAAAACTCTACTTTTGCTATAAAAATAAATTCTATTTGAGTTAACAAAATAAACTCTGTTTTTAATTAAATAAGGAAATTTTAGTCATTAAAATAATTTAAAATAAACTATTATTGGAAAATTATAACATTTGGTAAAAAAAAATAGAAAGTGTTTTTGATAAAAATATATTTTAAAATATGCTTTGCTTTAAGAAAACTCTATTATATATGATGACTTTTGAGAAGAAAAAAGCTTAATTTTTTACTTTAGTAAAACAAATACCGGACAATTACAATTGTATAACTTAACTCATGTAATTAATACAAAAATACATTGATTCTATATCATTATTTAACACATATTTAACAAATTTACTAACAGATGGACTAAATGTGTACAAAGTATCAAAGTTCAGAGACTTCAATGAACAAAAATAAAGTTCATGAACCTGTTTGAATAGTTAGTCAAAGTTCAGGGATCATAGATGAATTTTACCCAATGTTATATATCTGATACTACCTCCGTTCGGAAAAACTTGACACTTTACTATTCATGCACGCTTTTGTAGGGGATAAAAACTAGATAAAATATCTATTTTTTTTAATAATTTTTTTAACAACTTCGTAGTTATTATTGATAAGTACAAACTTGTTAAAAAAAATTTATAAAAAAATTAATATTTTATATAGTTTTTATCGTTTTAAAAAAGCATGTATGAATAGTAAACGACAAGTTTTGCCGAACGGAGGGAGTAACAAACGGGGGATTCTTGTACTCCATTTCGAAATTCAAATACACCCATATCATATAACACGTGTGAATCTCTTACTCATCTTACATCATCAATCATTCACATCATTTCTTCCATTAGCAAAATTAAAGCCACTTTCCTTAATCACTTTTGTTTTATGATGATTGATCACGCTAAATAAACTGATAACCAATGGAGCGACAAATTAAAAATATCGGTTACCGACCGCCTAATTAATTCAGAATTGCTTCTACACTACATATACACTCGGTATATTTTAATTTAATTAATTTGCTAGGCGTGTAACGTTTCTTGTAACATGGGAAAGCAACAGTATGCATTACGGGATGTCAAAGACAACCATGGCACCGCTTTATAGAGATGACAATCTTATCCATATCCATCCATAGATATCTATTTTACTTGATTTGTTAAAAATTGGTGAAAATTCGATATAATTCAGATATTAACCGTGTGAACGGACGTGGCCCACGGACGATGGATTGGATTCGGGTGAAAATGTTTTCGAACGTACCGTAACCCAACACATTATATAGTCATGCATATATTTATACATCTCATGTAATATATTAAATTATCTCATTTTATATTTGCTCTTATATAATATATTAATTAAAGGCGTGATTACCTCGATATCCAAAATTTTGAGCTTTATTAGGAAAACGTCTACCCTCTTCATATTAGCAAAATGTCCACCCTTAAAATAAAGTTGTTGAATTTTTTTTTTTCAACAATTTTTTTCCGCGAAATTTAGTTTTTTTTGTTTGTTTTTTTTTTCCGCGTTGCTGAAACTGCTGAAACCGAAGTTGCTGAAATTGAGTTCTTTTTTTTCCACGTTGCCAAAATTACCGAAACCGAAATTGCTGAAATTGAGTTTTTTTTATCTCCATGTTACCCTTTTTTTCGTTTTTTTTTTCCACATTTCTTGAGTTGCTGAAACACCTGTGCCACCCTCTGTTTCAGCAGTTTTTTTTTTCTTTTCGCGTTACTGTTTTTTTTTCACGTTGTCGAAACCGGAGTTGATGAAACCCCGATTTCAGCACTGTTATTGATGCCTAAACCACGGTTTCAGCAACGTTGTTGATACTGAAATTGTTGCTGAAATCGTGTTACGGTATATATCAAATTTAGCCTATGCGGGATTCGAACCCAAGTATTTGCGCATAGCACATCGCTCTACCATTGAGCTAAGGGCTTTTAAAGGAGATTTAAAGCAAGTTCAACAACAACAATTTTAGCAAATTCTAGTTTTAAAGCAAGTTTAGCAACAACAATTTCAGCAAAAAGAATGGCCAAACTAAAAGTCCTCACCAAAAGAGTAAAAATATTCCTCTCACGAGTCTAACTCCAAATTTCCTTCCAAAACGCTGTTGTTGAAACCCCAATTTCAGCACTATTGCTACTGCTGAAAGCCTGAAACTGGGGTTTCAGCAACATTGTTTATGGTTTCAATAACGTTGTTGATGCTGAACCCCCGGTTTCATCAACTTTTTTGGTACTGAAACTCCGGTTTCAGCAATGTGCGGTTTTCATATCCTAACCAATAGCTTAAAGAGTGAAAGGAATTAATCAATTCATAAAACCTAATTCTTGATTTCATTTTGCTTCATGTCACTGCTAAACCCCTGGTTTCGAAATCTACTGAGCAGATCACACAAATTTCACATTGCAAAGCAAGATCGAAAAAAAGGAATCAATCAATCGGAGATTCGATCAACTAGGTCACACATTTGACATCACCGAAGATAAGATCCAGGTTAAATTTAAACGGAGACGAAAAGGTTAGTTGATTGCTGACGAGGAGAAGATGAAGAAGAAGATGGTGCAAGTAGTGGATCCGCCGAAAGCAAGTCCTTCACCGGAAACGAAAAGGTTTGTCGATTACTGACCAGGAAAGCCCTGCGGAATTAAGGAGGATGTGAGCCACCATGGACAGAGCGACGGCTTGGAGAATCCACCACAGATCGATAGCGAGATCCACCAATACATGTTGAAATCGAGCAGAGCCAGTGAGATCCACCAATACTTGCTGAAATCGAGCAGAGTTAGAGGCTCTTCCTCTTCGTCTTGCCATCGCCAGCGAGATCCCCTGCGTACTCCTGCTCCGCCGTCTTCAGTTCCGAATCACAACCGGATCCAGCAGAGGGAGTAATCGGAGGATTCAAATTCGGCGCCGACCTTGGAATCGAACTCCTCCTGGTTGGTCCCCGGGAGCACCACTGACTGGGATTGACGGAGAAATTGAAAGCAACCGAGAGGGATCTGCCGTAAGCGGGATCCGCCAGACGCAAGGCTGGAAGCGGGATCCTTCGTCCTCGGATCTGCAATGCAATCAGGGGCGGGAACCTTCGTCGATCGAGAGGAAAATGATGAACATAAAATGAGAGGAAGAGAGACGCGGTGGTAACGGAGCAAGAGGTCGCCGGAGGTGAGGGAGGCGGTGTGAAGGTCGCGGGATGCTGGTGGCGGGATGTTGAATGCCGACGAGAGAGGGCTAAGAGGGTGAAGATTGGGGATGGAGAGCTGGAGAGGGAAGAAGGTGGCGGTTCACCTCCGTCGTTTCCTCATAGCGAGAGAGAATGAAGGGCGAGGAAGAGAGCGAGAGAAGTGTTGTTGAAACGCTAGAAATCTATGAGAATAGGTTTAGATCTCAGGGGCAATTTTGTCCAAAAACTTAGAGGTGGACAAAAACCTAATTTGATAGTCTTGGAAGTCAATAAAGCCCAAAAAAAAGGTCTGTTGGGCAAATTTTCTCTTAATTAAATTATCATGTTTGTTTGATTTGATATCATTTACAGTATATTTTATAACGCATTTCTCTTTGTTTGCTTTGATTCAAGCTGTTTTTTGCGTTGTTAGTTGTTTACTCGTTGAAGTGTTGTTCATCCGAATTTTCACTTGATCCACTAGATTAACAGTTGGATGATGAGTGGCCGGAGCAGGTGAAACTAGAAGCGGGTGGTTGATGAGATCGAGTTAAGAATTCTTGGGGATGGGTCGAGTAACAGAATCAGGCCATCCTAAAGCTACGTGCAAAAAAGTCAAACATCGTTTATTTTCGATCGGATGAAATATGTAACAATAGTATAGACTATTGTGGATGGACTACAACGCGTATGCAACAATATATGTATAATGTATTATGTATGAGTATATATCACATATATGTATTGATGTTTTAGGGTGAACTATGAATCTACGATGCGTGCGTATTATTATCTAACTAGTGTAGGCCCCGTCCCGTGTACGGGGAATACATTAATATAATATTATAATAATTTAGATAGATTTTAATAAATAAAAATCATAATAATCTAAATATAAGTAATTTTTCCAGCAAAAAATAATATAAATATAAATAAAATTAGTTCGATAGATTATATATAATCTAAATATCTTTTATTTAGATTATCTCAAAATATAAATAAAATTCGCATTTATAAGGTAAAAAGTTCTTTTTTCTAATCTAACATTAATTGAATCTCATGTAATTTAATAGATAACTGATTTTTTAAAATATTTTAATATTTTTTTATTAAATATATATTTTACTAAAATAGCTACGCACATATGGATTGTGGCTACATAATATTTTTATAAATCATTTTAGGCTAAAAAAAATATAAATATAAATGAAATAAAAATGATTAAATAATTAATTTTTAGAGAAATAATTTTGTCACCAAAAAATAATCCAGGTATAAATAAAATAGCACCTATAAAATACTGCATATTTATCTATTAATATTTTTTATTTTTGGTAAGTATGACTATGAAATATTTTTTATTTATATTTTTGTCAATCAACTAAAATATATAGACAGATAGATAGATTGTGGCTTATTTAACTTTATATAAACTATGATAACATATTGTTTTATTAATTTTTATTTCAAAATCAACCACGAGTTTTTTTAAGATAGGTCTAATATGTACATGCAAGGTTTTTTAAGATAAAAATGAATGTACTCACTTCGATCTAAATTATATGCTATATGATTTTTTATTTTTTTTGATATAAGGAAAGAAATTCGATTCTCTAGACAAGCCTAGAGAAACCGAGAGCCCGGACAAGCCGGGGGATGGACTAACCATCATGTACAACAAGAAACAAATGACAGAAGCAAATGACAGAAAGAAAAGAACATAAATAAAGTACAAGCCAATCTACACTGAAACAACAGATTAGCAGAACCAAAACCAACTGGTCAAACTGCAGACGAACACAGAGAACTCTGGGGATCACTAGCGGACACCTCAACATGGACTCTTTCCAGAATCAACAGGCATCGTCGCATTTCCACGACGTCTACAAAGCTCGACAAACCAGTCACAGTTCACATGAAACCTGTACCACAACAAGAAAAGCAAAGTACACCAACCCGCAAACCAAAATTCCAGCCAAATCATTGCCAAAACAAATCCCAAAAACCGAACTCACACCCTCAAGGATGATAACAAGATCGTAAAGGCAACCACAAGGGAAACCAAAATAGAGGAAACATATGAGACGGGACAGGAATAAATAAACAACAACAATACACAGACTAAGAAACCAGAGAGCGGTTAGAAAACGAACCAATAAAGTTCACAAACCCCATTTTTCCCTACCAAGTCAATCAACCAAAAGGGTAACCAAAAGTGTTAAAAAAACGCTAACTAAAGCATGGTGAGCAGGTGAAAAGCCGCAAAAGGTTCAGCCGGTGAACGAGGCCGGAGGAGGGCGGTGTCAAGGCGGTGAGTCCAGGGTGCTCGACGTTTGGTGGAGAAGGCAGTGAAGGTGGTCGGTGTTGCTTGCGGCGGCGGAAACCAAGGGAGTGTTTTTTGGTGTCGGCCTGGACAGAGGAGGACGGTGGCCAATGAGCACGAGGCGTGAGCGAGCGACGGCGAGTGTTTGGGTAGAGGAAAGATGTTGGTGGCCGAGGCGGCGGCTAACCGAGGCAATAATCGGAGGAGAAGGGAGGTCGAGAGGCGGTGGCTAACCAGGGCACCAAGCAGGGGCGAGGAACCGAAGGCCGGAAGGAGGGTTAGGACATGTGTTGGCCCGGACAGAGGAGATCTGGCAAGGGCTGGTTGGCTCGAGGTTCGGCGGAGAAGACGAAGAAGGTGGGCGGTGATGCTTGCGGTGGCCGTGGCTGCGGCTAATCGGGGCACAATCGGAGGAGAAGGTGAGGTCGAGACTCGATAGGCGGTGGCAAACCTGGGCAACAACCAGGGGCTAGGCGGCGGTTGCCGGTATGTGGTTTAGGACGAACCAGGACGGTGGTGACTTGCCGTCGAGAGCAAGAGGAAAGAGTGAAAGAAGAAGCCCGGGAAGATGGTTGCGAGACGCCGGTGAAAACAGCGGCCATGGATGGGTGGATGGCGGCGGCCCGAGAGCGAAACGCTCTCTAGGGTTTTCTGGATATTTTATAATATTGTACGCCGTATTTGCTATATGATTATTTTAATCACATATTATAAAAAACTAAAAACTATATAAAATATTAATTAATTTAAATATTTTTAATTCCTTCAAATGTGTGCTAATATAAAAAGTTAAAAATTATTTTGGATAGGTGGTATTAATTTAAATATTTTTAATTACCTTATATATTAATATTTGCTCTTTTATAAGATATTCCTCTTTTATAATATATCTCATCTATCCAATTATATAAGTTAATGGTAAAATAAAATAATATTTAATTATATAGATTAGAACTATCTAATTATTTTTATTAGATTTTCTTTTTGACGGGAGAAAGCTTTGTGAGACGCACTCACGTGTCGCCACGTAGGCAGATTCACTCACACGCCGCCACGTAGGCACCAATGCATCGGTTTTAGTATATGTATATAGATCACTTTTTTAAAAAAAAATTGCGGGCCACGTTTGATATATCGAATTGGTTTGGTAGGCCACAACCTCTTTAAGTCTTGCTTAATCTTAAAGTAAGGGTGGATTAATTGCACCCAAAAAAAAAAGTAAGGGTGGATTAAGGTGCAATTTTATTTAATACGAGCAATAATATGGAAATGGGTTGCTTGCTTGCTCTTTGGTCACTTCTACTTTTGAATCGAGACTAGTTTTTTTTTTTCCTTCAAACTTTTATTATTATTATTATTATTATTATTATTATTATTATTATTATTATTATTATTATTATTTTTAAACTCCAAATAGTATAGAAATCAAACAACCGAATGTTTACAAGAAGTTAGCGGGCAGCCGAGAAACAACCGAATGTTTTTTTTTCCTTCAAACTTTTATTATTATTATTATTATTATTATTATTATTATTATTATAATAATAATAATAATAATATATTATTATTATTATTATTATTATTATTATTATTATTATTATTATTTTACAGTAGACAAGGGGTAGATCGACAAACGATCTTAAGCCATCAGAAGATGACTTGTTAGACCCTACGCAGAGGGTCGTCAAACAAAAAAAAAAAAGAAAATAATAACTGGAAGATTACAACCCTGATGTCTTGAGATCTTGTCTTGATTCTTGATATCTGGACTGCTGTTGAGACATCTTGCATGCAAGCCGAGGAATGTCGATTCTTATTTTTCGGGCAATTTGGGTGGGATTGGGTTTGTATCTAGGTGTTTTTTTTTTTGGATGGGTTTGAACATACCACAACCAGGATGGAGGCCGGGCAGGAGTTGACGACGAGGGTGTGGGTTGGTGCGGCGGGCAGGTGCCGAGGGTTAGAGAAGGGGAATGTTTTTTCACTGAAGAGATTTTTGAGAAGAGATTTTGGTAATTGTTTTTTGGGGCTTTCGATTTGGGAGCAGGAGATATTCAACCGGATTGTGTTTGGGGTTATGGGTACTTTGATGCGGGTCAAGATGGCCTTCTGTGGGTCAAACAACGATCTTGATCCAGGCGACGACTCGAGGACGAGTCGATTTCAAATGGAGGAGAATGATGTCATCCTCAAGCGGAAGAAGAAGGCTCCACCTTGGGAGTCGTTAAAGAAACGACGTTAATTATTTTATTATTTTTTATATATTAGGATTTTAGATTAAAGTTTTATCTTCTAGTTTTATTTATCTTTAGGATTAAAATTATATTTTATCAACCTAAATTCTATCTTGCACGGTAGAATTGGTTTTTTAGGTTTTCTATTTAAACATTGTAGTTCAATTGAAATTAATCGGATTGAATAGAATTGAGAAACCCCTTTATGGATTAAAGGGTTCTCGATTATCAATCCAAAAGCTATCCGGTTGGTGAGTCTAATATCTTTCGGCAATCATCACCATCACCGTCTTTAATCATCACCAACACCATCGTCTTCAGCCTCCTTCGTCGATCACCAAAACCAGCGCATAGGAGAGCAGCCCAGCCCTTGGCGTCGCTCGTGTCCAGCAAGCGCGGCCTCGTCGGCTCCGCGCGCGCAAACGATCGCGCCCCAGCCCTCGCTCTCTCGCTGTCTCGCCCTCGCGCACGCTCGCTCTCGCGCGCTCGCACCAGCTCTCGGTCTCAACGAGTGCTGTCCCCGGCACCGCTTACGCACACCCTGAGGAGCCGTGCTCCTGTGTGCTCGACATCCCCCGCCGGCAACCGTGACTAGCCTTCGTAGCTCCAAGCGCGCGCACCTCTCTTTCTTCTTCGCGCACCTTTGCTTTCTTTAGCTGTTAATTTGTTAGTTTAGAATTAATTAGATGTTAGTTAGATTATTTTCCGTAGCTTTTAGTTGATAGAATTTATTAAGCTAAGAATTCTTGTTTACTTAGTTTTAATTTAGTTTAGTTAATTTGTTAAATCTTGAAGAAATTCAAAGAGCTCAAGCAAGATACACGTTTTTAGTTTAGCAATTGGCCGGCCTAGCCGATTGCTATACATCATACTATGTCGGCTGAAATTTGTGGTTTGGCTAGGATTCCGGCAAGAGGGAGGGAGAGCACGAGGGAGGAGGAGCCGAACATGTGGTGGCGGGTTTAGATATAGGGTTTTCACCCAAGCAGGAGAAAGAGTTTCCAACAGAGAGATTTATGTTGGCTATGGTTATGGAGAAGATTCCGTAGAGAGATTGGAGGCGAGGCTGAGGTCGAGAAGGAGATCAAGTCGGAGCAAAAGGGAGCGAGGGGAGGGATAACCTGTGTGGGGGAGGCTCCGGCTCTCCGAGGAGGCGTCATCGCAGGCGAAAACGCGGACGGAGGGCACACAATAGAAGGAGATCAGGAGGCGCCACCGCAGGCACGACGTTAAGGGCTAACCAAGCACGCTGCGGAGGAAGAAGAACAGGGCCAGTGGGCCACCCACACCGGCGGTCGGAGAGGTGGGCCAGCGGCGGCGGCGGCAGGTGGAGTGGGGCTACTAGGGTTTGGTTATGAGGGTTTGGGTTTTATCCTCTTAGGAAGAGAGCGTTTTTTTGGGCCTGGTAGCGGGAGGATGACCTGAGGGAAGGAGGTTTCGCCTGCGCGACGCCAAGAAGAAGAAGAAGAGGGCGACGCTGAAGAGGCGGCAGAGATTGGGGCTAGGGTTTTTTGGGAGCGTTTATTGGGAGCGTTCAGCTGATCTACTTCAAATTACAAGTCAAGGTTCCCCTTCAAACTTTTGTTGTTTTGTCTAGTCTGGGTTAACAATTTTTAAAAGCGAGTTAATTCTTTTATATTGAAATGTTATTTTCATCTATTTAACGATGTTCTCATTTACTCGGATGCGCTAGGAAAGAAGCGGACCGTCGACGACTTTCCTAATTCTTATCATGCTTAAAAAAAAAATTGTCCATCTCGTATTCTCGGCATTCGCAAATTTTATAATTTCCATTATCTTCCTCGTCGAGCTGCCTTTATTTATTTTGTTGTTTTTGCTTGATTTTTTCTTTTTTTGGCATGGTATTGTTGTATTATTTTTTGGTCAGATGGTATCGGTGTATCATAACGGTCAATCAATTTATCTAACGATTTTTTTTTGAACCGGAAATAATTTGGCAATAATGCAAATCCTTATATGCCAAGAGCATCCAAGCGAATTGAGATTACGGAAATCATTCCGGAATGACTCACTGGAAAGGACTTGCGGGTAGTAACCAAAGGTCCCTAGTTCGAACCCCGGATATGGCCGCTCTTTATTTACAAATTCAAGGAATGAGATTACGGAGCGCAAAGTCGCAGAACCGGATAAATGAGATTTGATGTGTGGTGGCAAACGGAAATGGGATTTGATGTAAGGGGTCAAAAGAATGTTTGAATGAATGTTTTTTTTATTAGGTAAAAATTCGAAGGTCAGACATGCCTGATTCATCGAGAGGTCGACAAAGTCGGCAGACGGCGAACCGTCAAACGTACAACCTAAAGAACATAAATACAGAAACAAGCGAAATGAAACAAGCAGAAATAAACTCAACAACAAAACGTCCTAAGAAGACCAACACCAAAAAAGCTAATGAAGCCACCGAAGAACGAAGTCAAGCACCACCGAATAGTAGCACCGCGAGCGAGTGATACAGCAGGACTCTAACTCATGTGGGTAGTGCGCATGCAGACGAATGACAAGGAAACTCTATCTTGGATACGGAGTTGCCATGAGCGCACTACCACGCCCCCAGCCCAACCCGACTCCAGACTCCACGCCCCTCCAACCAAGCAGAAGATCTCCTAGAAGCATCAGAAGCAGAGCTGCAAGCTGCTCGAATAAAACGCCAACAAGATTCCAATTGTAAGAATATCGACAAACCCTTACGGGATTTAATCAAACCATTTCGGGTGGGTTTACTCAAACCCTTACGGGAGTTTATCAAGACCACTTTGGGAGTTTTACCAATTGAACAAACCCTTTTGATTGAGTTAATTGTAACAAACCCCCTCGACATTTATACTACCCTTTCGGGTTGGGTTTTTGTTATTATATTCTCATGAAATTATAAAATTAAATTTTAAATTGACAAAATCCCATCCTCGGGCCCAAAGGACCAATAGAGAGAGGAAGGTACGTAGGAGAGCAACCAGAGAGGGGGATATGCAGACGAGGCTCCACCGTAGAACGAAGGACGGCGCCGACGAGGCAGATGGTCCGAGAGGAATCTTGGGCGAGGCAAGACAAAGCACAAACAAATGAAGACACATCGGAAGGTGAAAACAAGAAACAAAGGAGGGTAGGAGGGAGCGGGAGACGATCCAAAACCAGATCAACACCACCATAACCCATCGATCGACGACGAGGCAATAGAATCGCAATGGACAGTAGGGAAATCCACCGAACAGAAAAAGCCCCGAATAAATTTGACAATCGGATAACGAGGCTAAATCCCCACCCGGAATCAAAGACCATAGACAGGGCCACCAGAAGGGAAGAAACACAAGGGTGATAGGACCGACGACGAAAACAACTGGATAAGAGCTCCAAATCGGAAACTGACATGGGGCTGAGGCCGAAGAAAAACGTCGAAACCGGCCACCAACACAAGGGGAATCGATTAAATCAAAACTTTAATTTCTTAAAAAAAGCAGAATGAGGAGAGAGAAACTCTCTTCTCTCTCCTCCTTGAGAAACCAATTTGAGAAATCTCTTTCGCCTCCTATCTCTATCAATTGAGAAAAATCTGGGCAATTTTTTTTGGGCAAATCCCCCGTCCCCAATTCCTCCTTTGATCCCTAATATTTGTGCATAATCCTTCGATTCTCTCCACCTCTGTGCCCAAATCGATCCGTTCATCCCGATTTTGGGTTGTTTTGGTTCGATTTCTGCGGGTTGGTCGTCGGAGTTGGTGCCCTCTCCCCGGCTTCTGTCTCGTCACTGATCTGGATACTCCAGAGCGCCTCTCTCCTCGGATCTCCAACTGGTGTGCAGTCTTGGTGGGGTTGGTGGTGCTGCGATGGTGGCGCCCCTTGTCTCTCTTCCCCATCGGTATGCTCCCAGCCTCGTCTAACCGTTGCCTGCCGATGCTCCTTCCTCTCGCCGGCGTCATCCTCTCCTTTGGTTTGGCTTCGGCGGTCGGCGTTGTCACCTGCGGCTGAGGCTTCTCCTTGAGTCCTTTGGCCCCAAGTCTTGGTTCCTTTGGGCCCAAGTCTTGGATCCTTCGGGCCCAAGCTTCGTGTCCTTCGGGCCTAAGGTTGAGTTTTTTTTGTCAATTTTAATAAAAGAGAATGTTTTTTAAAGAAATTTGCAATTATGTCTAAACCCACCCGAAAGGGTAGACTAAATCCCGAAAGGGTCTTGAGAAAATCCCGCAAGGGCTTGTCGATATTTTTAGGTGAAAGCTTGATGGCGGTTTGTGTCGGGCAGTTTGCGGCTCTGCTTCCGATGTTTTTAGGAGATCTTCTGCTTCGTTGAGGGGGACGTGGAGTCTGTAGTCGAGTCTGGCTGGGGTCGAGGTGGTGCGCTCAGGGCGACTCCGTATCCGGGATAGAGTTTCCTTGGAGTTCGTCTGCACTACCCACAGGAGATAGTGTCCTGCTGTACTACTGGCCCGCGGTGCTACTGTTCGGTGGTGCTTGGCTGCGTTCTTCGGCGGCTTCCTCAGCTTTTTGGGTGTTTGGTCTTCTTGGAACGTTTTGTTGTAGAGTTTATTTCTGCTTGGTGCATGTCGCTTGTTATTTGTATTTCAGTTTTAGTTTGTTCTGATTAGACGGTTCGCCGTCTGCCGACTTTGTCGGCCTCTCGATGAGTCAGGCATGTCTGACCTTCGAATTTTTACCTAATCAAAAAAAAAAAAAAAAAAAACAAGGGAAATCGATTGGGAGAACAAGGATCCTCAAATTAGAGATTACAGGGGTTGATTTGGCCTATGAAGGAATTGATATGGAAGATGATACACAATCGTTCCAAGAGGAACGAGATTCACCAAAAGAGAGAGAAACTCTCCACAAGTCCTGAGTTTGAATGAATGTTGATTGAATTGTGATAATCCATCTCAAAAAATTAAAATGAAATGTTAAAAAAAACACATTATACGTGATGCAAAGTACAATGGAAAATAAGAATGAGTGAAAGAGGTTTGGTGGTTCCCTTTTTACATAAAGAAATCACAATATAAATTTTATATTTAATATGTATTCACATTTATTTAAATAATTTAACCCTAACTATATTGAGTTTATTTCATTGTAAAAATTTTCCCTTTCGTTGACATAAGTAATAATGTAATATTGGTGTCTAATGATAGATTAAAATAATTATGAATGAAAAAATATTAAAAGTGTTTTTTTATACTCTCTCCGTTCGGCAAAACTTGTCATTTTAACTCTCCACACAACTTTTAATAAAACTAATAATTACACTTCTTTTTTACTAATTTACCTTCAATTATTATTCTACTTTTTACTTTATTAAAAACTACAACTCACAACACATTAATCAAATCAAGGGCATTTTAGTAAAGTAAAAACAAAAATATCTAAAATGACAAGTGACAGGCCTAAAGTCGTTATGCCAAATCAAAGTAAATTCCTAAGATGCAAACTATAACAAGTATAGTAGGTAAGTTAGGGTCGAACCCACAGGGAAACAGAATCAGTTGTAAGAGCAAGTATTATTACCAAAAGTAACTGATTAAAGGGGGAGTTTTGTGTGTGAGAAATAGTAACAGAACAAGTTGCAAGTAAAAAGGTTGTGAATATATGATGGAAAGGTATCACACCAGGTAATTATCCGCACAACAATTAAGATGGTTCATCATCGCATTCTATGAGTCTCAAGTTCTAATGTCCAGTAATTGTTCTCAATTCAGATCGTGTAATAGCTTTTAGTCCTACCAGTCCTAAAAGCACTTATCACCAAATTACAAGGGAAAACCTTCACCAAATAATAAAGCAATAGCATTCAAACATGAATTATAATGAGATACAAGCGATTCTAACAACCCGTTAAAATAGCCTGTAATCGAATCTCCCTCACAATCTACCACAAGCGACCGCGTATGGAGATTGTGTTTGCTACAATGAATCTACAACCCAAGACCTGGAATTGGAAACCCTAGCAGTATGACTAGTATCGATAAACCTAGGTGATCAATCTAGATAAATCAATAATAAGCAATCAAGCAATAAGCGCAGGAGATCGAAACAATTAACAAAGGACGAACAAGAGTAGAATACTCACAACCAAATCAATTGAAGGCTTCAAAGAACCAAGTGCAACAAAGGAGAGTTAGTTCTCCATAGGGGTTTGTGAGATGATGAAAAGGGAAAATATGTCTCTGGAAAAATAACCTAATGATTCTCTACTGCCTTCTCGGCCTATATAACCTAATAAAATCGGGTTTAACATCCCGTACAATTGTAATAATAAAATATTAAAACTAATAAGATAAACAGAATCGGATAAGAATCCGACTCCAGGACCGACGCGGGCGCGCCAAGTGCAGCGCGGGCGCGCCACTTGTAGCTTGCCTCTTCTGTCTTCGTCAGCAGCGCGGCCACTTCCTCCTAGCAGAGTGGCCGCGTCGGGTAGCAGCGCGGGCGCGCCAAGTGCAGCGCGGCCGCGCCAAGGTCTTCAGTCCTCCAGCTGCTTCCGATCTTCTTAGCTTCTGTAACTTGCATGATTTCTTCAACTTCTTCAATATGCTCCGAATCACCAAGTTCACACTAATATCTCTCATAATGTCAGGTAAATGATGACAAAAACTACTAAATGCGCTATGGAATATATCGCATATCAACAAGTTTTTCCGAACAAAAACAAAACTCTAAAACGACAAGTTTTGCCGAACGGAGGGGGTATAAAATTTTTATGCCTGAAATTGGGCTAATAATATACATACACATAAATGCTTTATTTATTTAAAAGCTCAATAGACGGGGTATTTGTTTTCCCATCAAAACCAATATTGAAGTACCCCACTAGCAGTGAAGATCTCTTACAACCTCTTTCCTACTCCCATCCCTACATCGTAAAAATATTTAATACTTATTTAATCTTTAAAAAAATTATATTTGGATTCCTAATATCTATTTTTATATGTTTATAAAATTTTATTTTAAAAAATCATATTTTACAATTTTTAAAATTTAAAAAGGCAATATTTTACAAAACACAATTATTAATAATTTTAAAACATGATTTTTCAAAATAAAATTTTATAAATATATAAAAATAGATATTTTTTTTTGGGTGGGCAAACGAGAGGAGACCTCCCCCCCAAGGAACAAGGGTATTATTAGAAAAACAAGGTCAGTTACAAACAACAAAGGCGGGTCCGAGAGACCCCCTGAGCATCGTTAAATAACAACGTCTCAAGAGAAAGCGGAGATGAGTCCAAAGAGACCACTCCGAAAGGAAAAGAAAAAGCTAAAGAGGTGAGTGAGTCTGCGAGGAGATTCGCTTCGCGGAAAACATGTCGAAATTAGATATCCCAGTTTCTACGAGTGAAGCCATGGCATAGAGCAACCAGGCTGGCGCACGGGTGAGTCGGCTTAAGTTTCTTCTTCAACAGATTGATGGCGACGAGGGAGTCTGACTCGCAAATCACTTTCTTAATCCCAAGATCCCATGCCATTTGGAGGCCACTGGCGATCCCCCAAAGTTCAGCCATGACAATCGAGCACGAACCCAAATTGTGGACGAATCCCCGAACCCAAACTCCGTTGCCATCACGGAGGATTCCTCCAGCAGCCGCGTTCCCATTATTCCGCACAGCGCCGTCAGTGTTCAACTTCCACCAACCTGGGTCAGGGCGCTCCCACCCAACCTTCACTTGACTTCTGGGTCTAGCGGTGTGTGTGCCTTTCTCCGTTGCCATTGCCTCCTTGTACTCGGCCACACAGGATAGACAGTGCAGCATGGACATCGGGGGAGAGCTAGTGATTTTAAAAACCACATTGTTCCTTCTGATCCAGAGCATCCAAAGCGCCGAGGCAAAAATAGCGTTCCATTCCACTCCATCTCTCGTCGACTTCCTGGACAGCAGATTTGCGCGCACCCACGAGGCGAAGGGAAGCAAGAAAAAACCCTCGACTTCCCTTGCCATTCCAAACTGCAACCAAAAAACGTTAGCAGCATCGCAATCTCTGAACAGGTGCAACAACGACTCTAAATCAGTCCCGCAGACGGGGCAAGTACCAGAGCTACAAATATGTCTTCTCATACGTTCAAGATTTGTCAACACACCACCTTTGCTAATCAACCACATGAAACTTCTAACCCTTTCATTGATATTTAACTTCCAAATAGTGCGGTATAAAGAGGAATCGATGAACTGTAGGTTAAACATACCTTGGATTGAGTTGTACCCGGATTTGACCGAGTAATCCCCGTCTTTGGTATTGTTCCAGCACAACACGTCCTCTCTATCCGAGATGGCAGTAGCAGCAAGCTTTAGTAATGTAGAAGCCGGAAGTATGTGTTCAAAGCTCTGCCAATTCCAACCACTGCTGCTATTCCAAAGATTAGCAACTTTGCACGAGATGTCTCCAACCCCATCTTCCATAGTTACTAACTCGATAAGAGGAGAGTCCTCCACCCACTTGTCAAGCCAAAAACTAATCTTCTTACCACTACCAAGGCGCCAGTTGACGTTGGGGTGGACAACGATGCTTAGAGCTGTCGGGATGGTAAAAAAATTAAGATTAAATAAATGTTAAAAAAATTAAGTGGAGTAGGGAGGAGTGTAGGGATGGTAGTAGAAGATCTCATTTCCCCCACCAGCCACTGCTTTCTCAGGAAAAAAATCAGCTTTTGACCTTAGAGTTTCTTTGTAGTAAACCAATCAAATCGTTTTTTTGGAGATATAATATTTTAATATTAGATTTCTTAATTTCAGACTTAAAAAATGTCAATACCCAAACTTTTAAGCCAAAGAAAGAATAATGATAGTGAAAACAAACAAAACCTTATCTCACAAAAATCAAATGGATTAGTAAAACTTGAAACAAGACTGGATATGTCATATGTGTGTATATGAAATTGAAAAAGAGGAGTTTTGTTATTTTCAAAATCAGTCGTAAATTGATTTATATAGATTTATTTGAATTACGGAGTATAATACTCCGTAATACAAGTGTGATTTAATTATAATCCAACTCGGCACGAAAAAACTAGTTACGAAAGTTTCCAAGTTATCAAAATCTATTACAGTACAAATTCGGAATATTTAAAAGCGCGAAAAAAACTAGTTTCGAATTTTCCCAAAACCCAACTCGGCGCGGAGTTCCGCTGTGCTCTCAACAATGGCGGATGAGCTCTCCCGCATAATCTCCGACTTCAGCAACGCTGATCCCCATTCCTCCATTTCCCGATCCGCCCTCGCACACCTTCAATCCTTCCTAGACCAGCTTCTCAGCGCCGCCGACGACCCCGAGGACGAGCCATGCCTTCTATGGGAAGAGCTCGCAGCAAACAACACCTCTCTCTCCTCCTTCATCAATCCAATCACTTCGGCTATGGAGTCCGGCACTGTTGCCGTCTCTCTCCTCGCGTGCAAGGTGTACCTCTCCCTCATCCTTTCCCCAAACTCCCCCGCTCTCTCGCTATTTACTCCCATGTCGTTTCTCTCTCTCCTTCAATCGGTCCGTAGGGCGCTGAAGAAGAAGAAGAAGGATGGGGCTTCTCCGTCGTCGGATGGCCGTTCTGCTAACGGTGGGCAGGTCAATCGAAAGGGGAAGGGGCGAGGGCGTAATCGCGGTAAGACTGCTAGGGTTTTGAGCATGGATTGCGACGATGGGGGAGGAGAGAGCGAGAGCGAGTTCGATCTTAGGGTTTTGTTTGACGTGCTTGATAGATTAGGGCTTGTTCTTGAATTAGTGCATTTGGATAGGTTTCCGGATAGTTTGAAGTCTCTGGTTCAGACCACGGCTGAAATTCCTGTTCTTGGGCTTGAATTTTTTGGAAATTCTGGGAATTACAGGAGCCTGTGTGATCCCTGTGAACAGATCTTAGTCCAAGTTCTAAAGCCTGAGCATGGCGAGGTGGCGGCCACTGCAGCTGAGGTGCTGAAGTCACTGTCTTCATTGATTCTCATGATCAAATCACCAGCTAAGACGTTTGCACTTGGATTTGTGACAAATCAGATGATGGAAATGGCAAACAATTCCGAAGGTGTCAGGAAGGCAATGGTGAACTTACCAAGGTACTTATTACAGAAGGCCCCTGAGAGGGCTGAATATAGGGCTTCAGTTGTGGAATCTATCATGGAGATAGTGAAAGCAATGCAGTTTGAGGATCAGGATGGGTTCATCAATTATGTGCTGAAGATGTGCCAGGGAAAGGCCCAGCTTAGGCTATTGGCTGTTGATCTTATCCAGATGCTTGTGATGTCAGTAAAAGATCCATTCAAAATGAGCTCAGATGAGGGAGTTGAAAGTTCCTGGGGATCAAAGTGTTTGGAAGCTTTAATAGAGCGCTGCTCCGATTCAGTGGCTGGGGTTCGAGCTAGAGCTCTGTCAAACTTGGCACATCTTTTGGGAAGTCTTTCTAGCAATGAGACAAGTGGTCTGTTCTTGAGAAAAGCACTGGGGTTCGGAAGTGAAAAATCCAATACTCAGGAAATCAGACTAAATGAGCTTCTGAAGAAAAGATGTGTAGATGAGAAAGCTGCTGTTAGACGGGCATCTCTCCTTCTTATTACCAAGTTGGTAGACCTTTCCGGAGGCAAGTATGATATTGAGATTGTGAAGGCAATGGGAATGTCTTGTTCTGATGCACTTGTTAGCATTCGAAAAGCAGCAATTTCTGCTCTGTCAGAGGTTATATTCCTTTCACTGAAATCTCTATAGCAAATTTTACTCTATGCTGCTAAGTGCTAACTGGTAAATTCAAGCCTTCGGCAGTACTTGTATTTTGGGTTATTTATCCTTTGATGAAAGAAATAAAAATAAAGCTAATGAAGTTTATTATCATTGTTTGTTATCAAGGATCGCTTTTTAACTGAATAATTTGTCCTATGGCATTTCCTTATATAGTGTCTGAGATAAGATATAGCTCTGGATTAATCAGTAATTTGTGAGTCCTGAGTTGAAGATCGCTATAAACCCTGCATGGGTTGGTTGACACACTGCACTGAATAAAAAATTTGCATAGTTGTAAAAAAAATAGCCTTTCATAACACCCTGAATCAATGCATTTGTGGCAGGTGTTTCATAGGTCAATAGATTTAAGCTTCCACTTTATTGGAATTTTTCCCACCTTTTGCATCCTTTTGGCTTGACATTTCTAAAATAATGTGATTATTGATTTTCTAATTTTCTGTTCTGATTTCAGGAGCTTTCTTTCTATTACATGCATCCTCCTCTCATGTCTAAGTTTGTATTGATTTGCAGGCATTCAGAAGGTCTTCAGATAAGAACATGATCTCTGAGTGGCTCCATTCTGTTCCACGTTTGATATCAGATAGTGAAACAAGCATTCAGGAAGAGTGTGAAAATTTGTTCCTGGAACTTGTCTTGAACAGGGTGTCCAGAGCTGGATCTTGTACATCCCATGACATGTCTGCTCCAATACTCTCAAATGAGTGCGGAGAAGGATTTCAAAGTGACCTCGCTTCATTATATCCAGAGGGACTCTTTGATCTCTTGAAGGAAATCTGTAATGGGGAGGTCACACCTTGGGTTAGAAAAATCTGCTCTAATCTGGGGAAGAAGAAAAAATTGAAGCATGCAGTTGCCACATCACTTCAGAATGTGATAAAAACATCAGAATCTCTTTGTTTAAAGCATTTAATGCCAATAGAGAAATGGACAGCCCCTCCTGGTGCATGGCTTCTTCTTTCTGAGGTGTCTCAATTCCTTCCTAAAGCAATTGAATGGGAATTTCTCCACCATCACTGGCAGCTTCTGGACAAAGGTTCTATTGAACAAGGAAAGTCCCACACTGGGACGGAGGACTTGCATGAAGAACTCGAATCTAATTCTGTTTCTTGGGCTGCTGATCGTGTTTTACTGCTGCAGACAATATCTAATGTTTCTGTTGAGTTGCCTCCTAAACCTGCTTCTGACCTGGCTTACAATCTGTTCACGCGGATAGAGGGATTTAGGATGCACTCAACTGAGGTACATTTAATGCTTTTGAATCTCCACTAAGCTGCTTCTTCTGGAGTTCTATTGCCTCTATTAATTCACATTATGAATGTGGATTGTGGAGTATGAGGCACCAGTTATTTTGACTGCTCAAACCCTGCAGTTTTCTAACTGTGAATTATATATAGCCGCAGAATATATTTTGTTACGATGTTATTTACTATGTCAGTGTTTCATTGCTCGAAGGAAATTGTGAGTATGATAATTTGGCTAAAAACAGTATATTAGTGTCGCATCAAATCATTTTACTCCAAAATACAAAGACCCAGGGTTTCTCCTCTTTCAAATGCTGGTTAAAACTTGCGTTTGGTTATCAATATTTAAACAATCTAAAGCTTATACTCCCAATGTCTTCTTGTTTCTTGGTTGCAATATTTGTATGAGCTTGGACATTTTAGTGTTTTTTCATGCACTTGTTCTGTTTTGGCAGGTGAATGCTCATGCCAAAGCTCTTAAAACATTGTGCAAAAGACAGGCAGGAACTGCAGAGGAGGCTGATACCCTTGTTAAAAAATGGTGTGATCAGCTTCTTTCTAAAGCTTTTCATATTATTGAGAAATTCTTATCCGAGGAACAGGAAGCAAAGAAAGATAGCAGTTTTTTTACACCACCGTCTAGGAGGAAACCTGGAAAGGTCAACAGAACAGCTTTGTCATCAGAACTCCTTCCACAAGCTGTTACTGCAGTTTACACCATAGGATCTTTGGTTACCATTTGTCCTTCAGCTGATTTGAAGGAAATCGTCCCTGTATTACATGGTATAATCACTTCAGGGAGAAATGAGGGAAGCTCGAGCAAGATACCAGGCTCTACAGTCTCGATAAAACTGAGAGCCCCGTCCTTATACCTTCAAGCATGGCTAACAATGGGAAAGATCTGCCTTGCTGATGGGAAATTTGCAAAAAGATATATCCCTCTCTTTGTACAGGTATAAATTAATTGGGATTAGAATGATTTTTAGATAAATTAGTGCCTTTGGTCACAAAGCAATTGATTTTGATAGGCATTGCTTTCGTTAGCTTACCAGCAGCCTTGAGTTAGTTCATGAGGAACAAGTTAATTTTTGCAATGTACTCTCACTTTTACAGGAATCAGGAAACTTGTTTGTTCCAAAATGTATGATTTTTTTCACTTCTGCTGTTGCAGGAACTTGAGAAGAGTGACTGTGCAGCTCTGCGCAACAATATTGTCGTTATGATGGCTGATTTCTTTGTTCGCTACACTGCCCTGGTTGACTGGTACGTATATGACAACTGCATTCTTTTCTTAGGATAAAGTGTATTTTCTTGTAAATGTAACCTAGCAATCTGTTTGCGTTGCAGCTATATAGCAAAAATCACAAGGTGTCTTCGTGATTCATGTGAACTAGTCAGAAGGCAGACTTTCATACTACTATCTAGACTCTTGCAGGTCTGTGCTAAAATCTGTGTTTTTAACGTTGATGCATATGCTCCTGATTTATTTTCATATCAGCATGCAAATATGAATATTTTGGTGTCTTATGTAGACTGATTATGTGAAGTGGAGAGGGATACTTTTCCTGCGATTTCTATTATCTCTTGTTGACGAGTCAGAGAAAATACAAGAACTTGCAAACTTTCTCTTCGGGAACATCTTGAAAGGTAAAACTGAGTTACCATGCCTTGTCTGAACTCTAAGGTGATGGTTCAAAGTTCATTCTCTTGATTTCTTCCTTCTGTACATCAATGCAGCCAAGGCACCCCTTCTTGCTTACAATAGTTTCGTGGAAGCGGTTTATGTTCTGAATGACTGCCATATTCACTCAGGACATAGTACTTCTCAAAAGTTGCGAGCTGAGGGCAGACTTTTCTCTGTCAGGTGAGTGAATTATAGGTCTGGTGGTGACACTTGAAACGTCTCCTGGCGTTGACCATTTTTGGCACTTGACACCTTTCTTTTACAACATTTTTACAGAGGAAATGATCAAGTGTCAAGGTCCAAAAGATTGCGTATATACATTTGTTTACTAAAACAAATGGCTCCCGAACAACTTTTGGCCACATTTGCAAAAATATCAGCTGAGATCCTAGCTGCTGCATCCGATGGTACTCTCAAAATTGAAGATGTCACAGGACAATCTGTGCTGCAGGTGTGAATTCTATGTTCATAGCATCATCTTGCCAGAATAAAGTCAGTTTTGTAGTGGGTGCTCTCGTATTTTTACCGGAATGATGATGGTGATCTCTGTGTAAAAACAGGATGCTTTTGAAATTCTATCCAGCAAGGAGATACGGATTCAATCAAATCGCGGATCAGCAGCATCAGATTCCGCAGACATGGACGAAGAAGCAGGAGATGCCGGAGGAGCAGCTGCTGTGAGAGGAAAGGTCATTACTCAAGCAGTTAAAAAGAGCCTTATTCAGAACACCATTCCCATATTCATAGAGTTGAAGAGGCTTTTGGAGAGCAAGAACAGCCCCCTGATCGGATCCCTCATGGAGTGCCTTCGTATCATTCTCAAGGACTACAAGAACGAAATCGATGAGATCCTGGTGGCGGACAAGCAGCTCCAGAAGGAGCTGGTCTATGACATGAAGAGGTACGAGACGGCAATTGCTAAATCAACAGCTGCGGAGGCTGTTGCATCGATGCAGCAGAAGTCTCAGTACAACACACCTGGACTTGGTGGCGCTGAAGAGGCTGGAACCGGGCTAAACACAAAGAACCCCTTATCCAAGAAGCCTCACGGTGACTCCAAGGTGGCTTCGGCTATGGCAGACATGGCAGCTAAAGCGAGAGCTCGGTCTGTTCTAAGGGACGTGACCAGCGGACTTGCCTCCCCGCCTTTGAGTTCAATCAGCAAGCCCAAGCTCAAGTCGGCAATGGGACCAACCACGAGTAAGCCTTCTCGTTTACTTGAATCCCTTAGGAAAAGACAATCTTTTGACTCTGATGACGAAAACTGAAGTCCAAATATCATTGTAGTTTAGCCGTTTAGGTATATATTGACTATCATATACAATATCTCCTGTAATTCTCTAATGAATCTTTGCGAAGTTTGACCATCAATGCCTCTTTGATGCCACACAGCAAGACCCATGTTTTGAGCTGCAAAACTGATTCCATTCCATGGTATCCTGAATAAGCATCAGGAGATCTGTCATAGTTTGTACTGTTTTCTTACCACCAAGAAGTTTTATCTCAAGTGTCAGGCCAGATTTTTAGGACTGACAAATTATGCTTTAAAAGAGTTGGGTGATGTTTTTTTAATTCCATTCCTGAATCGTTTTTAAGCGCGTCATTTGATATATGCAACTTAAGAATAAGAATAAAAGCTACAAATTGTTGTAAGATGGAGTAATTGATAAATGCTAATCACATTCACAATGCTTTTTTTCCCCTTCTATTGCAATTTAGATTTTTCACAATTAATACAATAATGATAACAATAACAATATGATTCAATCTCCGTGTTTTTTCTCGTTTAATTTCTTCATCCCGATTCCACAATGGAGAATGTAAGATAAGATATGCAATGATTTTATTGTGAAATAAGGTCAATTTTAAGAGGGAAAACAGCCACAAAATGTGGAAAAAAAGGGTGTATTTCCTTTAGGCCTCTTTGAACTTCAACCAAGACATGAGGCGAATTAAAGGTTGCTGTAGTTGATTCGTTAGAGGGTTTCACTGATAATGTTTCAAAAATGTCTTACTGATTTTTAACAAAAATAATTTCACATGTAGAGCCCTCCCACAAAATTAAACATTATTTTAACAGTAAATGATAATTCATATATATTTAAAAAATAATTGTGTGAAAATTATAAAGAACAATATTTTAAATTAATTATGACTGAAAAATGCCAATTTTTGAAACTTTTAATCATAATTATTTTCTAAATTTTATTCTTTTATGATTGGGAAATGTTCATAAATTTTCCAAAAACATATATTTAATCGATTATAAAAATAATGTTAATTTAAAGCTAAAATAATGTTATAATGGAGTACTAAATTCACTCAGAGTATGAGTGTTGATGTCCAACCGCTTCTCTAAAATTTTCCCAAAATGGAGAAATAAAGGGAATCCTCTCTATTTTATCCGTTGTTTCTCTATTTTGAGAATGTGATTGAGAATCTATTAGACAAAAAAATACGTTAAAATTCTCCTAAATCGAAAACCGTTAGAGATGCTCTAATAAGCTAACACACTTTCCTCCACATTTTCTAACACAAAATGCTAGAAATTACTTTTCCTTTTTTATTTTTTGATGAAAGACACTAGAATTAGCGATGTGAATAGGTTATGTTAAAGAAAACTGTAGTGATTTCATAAAACATTAAAACCCCAAATAGGACGGTGGATCCCAACCAGCAAATCTCCCATATAAATATGGAATCTTAGATGTCAGAACTCAGGAGTGTCAGGTCCCATCACCACTGTCATGCTTAGACTTCAATGTACTCCCTCTGTTTATTCGTTTCAAAATAAAAGCAGCTTGATTTTTTGCACGTTTTTTAACGAGGTAAAAACTCTATAAAATATTATTTTTTTAATCAATTTTTTTTAATAAATTTATACTTGTTACTAATATATATCATTTTATGGAAAAAATTTAATTAAAAAATTAATATTTTATAGAGTTTTTAACTCTTAAAAAACGTGAAAAAAGTCAAGCGACACTTATTATGAAACGGAGGGAGTACTACGTATGACATAATTCTACTGTATTTTTAAAGGGAAATCACACAAAAATGTGCTCCTAATTAATTCAAATATTGTACTTTTTCCCTTTTTAATTTTCACTTTACGCAAATGGTAGACAGCAAGGACGATCGGCACGTGCAAGATGCAGTGCGCAGAGATCCCAAAAGTGATAGAGCGCCACCGCACACGGCGGCCGGAGTTGATATCCCACTGGCACCAGTTTAAAGCCAAATTATAAATCCAAAACATTAATTACTATCCAATTATCAATCTGAAGGGCATTCAAGTAGCTAGTTCATACATACAGCAGCTCAGTTCAGTTCAGTTCACCCACTCCAACTACCACGCGCAACAAAATTGAAAATCCTATACAAAATTGCAAACAAGAAGGAGATAAATCCGTCGTTCTAAAAAAGGAAAATTAAAATAAATAAAGATATAGATCTGGAATTGCTGAAGTACAGGAACTAATTAAAGAGATTAAAAAGAGAAATTGAAATCAGGAGGCGTACGTTGGGATGGATCCGACCTAGGATCAGTCACCGGAGTCGTCATCGCCGCCGAAGATGGAGGAGCGGTAGTAGACGAGGAAGAGGACGAGGAGGAGGACGAGAGCGACGCCGACGGGGGAGCCGCTGGCGCGGTGGATGGAGTCCGGCTCGCCGGAGGAGAACACGGCGGACAGGAAGGAGCCGCGCTCGGAGGAGAGGAACTGGATGGCGAGGAGGAGCGCGATGGGGAGGAGGAGGAGGCCGACGGGGCTGAGCAGCTCGGAGATGGACTCTGTGATGGCGTCGGCGTCGCCGATGATCATCGGGCCGGCCACGACTAGCACCACAACCACCGCGAGGAGGATCCCGTGGGGTGGGCCCCGCACTTCTTGGTCTAACATCGTGGATGGGATCTCTTTGAATCGCTCTCTTTGGGTTTACTCGATCTCTTGCTTTATGTATGAGAGTGGGGACGGGCGGGACGCGGGGGGGTTTACTTTCTCTTCTATACCGTGTTTACTTCTTTTCGAGTGACTAAGGGTCGTTTGTTATTCATATCTAGATATCAGATATCGGATATTAAATGACCCCTAAATTATATCTATTCACCGATTTTTGGTGTCGACAATTTCTTTCTTACGAAAAAGGCTTATCGATACCGATTTTTCGGTGTTGGTAAAATTGACAGTCGTTTTACTGACACTGACTTCTCGTATTAGCAAACTTTTCCTTGTTGATACTGGAAGCTAGTAACCATATCTGACGATATGAAATCATACCTATGGAAAAATCTTTTTTTTTTTATGTACTTTTTTACTTCTACAGTTTAAAGTTGGGCATGTAAATAAAGTTTGGTAAATAAAACAAAAGATTTTTTATACTATAAGATTTTTTTTTATATTAAAATTTGAGGATGGTATTTGACATTGCTTATCCTTCAAAATGGTTTTAAATTGGTGAATGATAAGGTGTATTCTTTCTTACGAAAAAGGCTTATCGATACCGATTTTTGGTGTCGACAATTGGAAATGGTTCATCCATCAAATTTTGGACGGATAATTGGATTACAACAAGCTCTCTACTATCTAGGGATGATTGCCCCCAAATTAACAACATAGAAGAAACTGTTAGTGACTATATTTTAAGTGGTAGATGGTGGACAGAAAAACTTAGCAATACATTACCAAATGACATAGTCAAAGAAATCATGGACATTCCACTTCCTGTTTCCCCTTTTGAGGATCGCCTATATTGGTGGCCTGATAGGGCTGGTTGGTTCACCACGTCAAGTGCATATAAGCTAATCACATCTCAATCCCCACTGAGCATAGACAATAACGCCTGGATATGGAATTTGGATATTCCACCTAAGATAAAAAAATTTCTATGGAAAGTTTGTCAGAATGGCCTTCCTACTGCCTCTAGGTTGGCTCAACGTGGGACTTCTGTACCTTCCACCTGTCAACTGTGCAACTGCGCAGTTGAAGATGACGTTCACTTCTTATTAGAATGTCAATATGTGCGCCCTCTCTTTCGCTTACCTACACAAGTAAACTCAGCTATATCTAGTATGATAAATCATTCACGGGAGATAAAACCTATCTTTTCTTTCATTGGAAACAAGCTCACATCCGTTGCCAAGGTGGAACTTGCCTTTTCTTGGTGGACGGCTTGGTACATTCGAAACCAATTTGTTTTTAGACAAGTCCCCATACCCCATAGAGAAAGTTCATTACGTATCATTAAAACCCATAAGGAAAATTGGAGTAAAACAGCTCACTTTGAGTATAGCTTGGATGAGGACTCCCCCTTACGCACACGAATCTCCAAACATCCAAGGACGAAAAGAAAGCATGGTAACATTACTTGGCGAAAACCCCCTAGGGGAACTTTCAAGTTAAATTTTGATGGATCCACAATTTCAAATAATGATAGCTCGGCTGGAGCCGTAATCCGAGATTGGGAAGGACATCCGATACACATTTGTTATAAAAAACTTGGCAAACAAAGTCCTTTGAAAGCGGAAGCGCTTGCCCTTAAAATGGGAATCCAAAAGGCTCTACAACTCCGTATCAATAAACTCCACATTGAAGGTGACTCCATGATAATCATAAACCACCTAAATAAAACATCTACCTGTCCTTGGGAAATCGAACTGATTTTATCAGATGCTAAATTTCTACTATCGACTTTGAAAGAAGTTTCCTTCTTTCATGTTCCCCGATTAGGCAATAGAGTGGCTGATAAGGTTGCACACCTTTGCCACTCTGCCTGGGGTGTCGATATTAACCACGATTCTTGTCTTCTAGACCTCATCCGCAAGGATGCCATCGGGTAGAGCTCGCTCGCCCGAATTCTTTCCTAATAAAAAAAAAAAAAAAAAAAGTTTGGCAAATAAAACAAAATATATTTTATACTATAAGATTTTTTTATATTAAAATTTGAGGATGGTATTTGACATTGCTTATCCTTCAAAATGGTTTTAAATTGGTGAATGATAAGGTGTATTCTTTTTTATACGGACATCTCTAATACTTCCCCCATTAATTAAAACTTGACTAATAAACGTGCATGAATAATAAACGTGCATGAATAATAAACGATAAGTTTTTAATTAAAAGAGAGAGTATAGTGTATGATGTGTCGATCATATATTAATCCAAACCCGAAAAATTTGATATATCGATGTATAGTTAGCAAAAAAAATTCAATATAATTCCAAATGATCATATTAAATTAATATGTTCAATATAATGCAAATCATATATTAAATTTTCACATTACTTTCCATCCATTATATTTATTTATTTATTTTCGTGTAGAATTTAGGAAAAATTGTGCTGAATGTCCTTGTAATTAAAAGAAGTCATTTTTTTCAATTTATAAAAGACAAAACATAAGAATTTGTTTTCATTTTTAAATATTTCATTCATGTTCTCCACATTCACCGTTTTCCCTTGTTCTTCCTCGACTTTCACTCTATTGGTCTTGTTTATATCGAGATTTGTATTTGGATCAATTTTTTCTGTATTTCTGCTCGATTTCTTGATTCTATCATGATCGATTTTTCCGATGAGGGTATAGTTTGGGATTTCGATTTTCTACCTTGATTTAAAAAAAAAGTGTATACATGCGTGTAAAGTTGGATAAGTTATTTGGTAAAATTTAATTTGTCACTCTTAAAAGTATGACCAAAGTAGGGTGAAATTGCTGCATTTTTCCTGTGAATAGGCCTCAGGGTTGGCTTTCTAGTTAGGGTAGTTAACGTGTTATCACAAAGTAGGGTGGGTAAGAAATTGTAGGGTTTGGAAACGTGAACCCCAAATTCATCATCTCAACATGTTTAGTTTAGTTAATGCCTTCTATGTGAATTTGGATTCCCGCCCTCACATGCTACTTAATGCTATAGTAGGTCATTTATTTAGCGCAAGAAATGTACGGAGTATACCAATCACATGTTGGTTTAGTGGTTATGGGGCTACATCCCATGCCTCGAGATTCGAAGTTCGAATCCTCGTGGAAACATGGAGACGCTTGTGAATTGGAGGGTCAACCCCTTAAATGGGCCTACAGTAACCCGATCCAGATGTAGAGTGGGCTAAGCCCACTTGAACTGGAAAAGATCAAAAAAAAAAAAAAAATGTACGGAGTATATGGTACTGTGACGCTGGCATCTCCACGGTGATTGGTGAACGCTGAGAAGAGATAAAAAAGTTTAGATAGAATTAAAACGTATACCATATTAAAACGAAACTGTCTATACGAAGAAGATATAGAGGGGCCACCTCCACCATAATATCAACTTAAATGGTGTATAGTGACCCTAATATCAATCGATAAAATAATAACAAAATCAATCGATAAATCTTCTAAAACAATTAAAAAAAAAAGGGAAAGAAATGCATAAGAATAGCTCTTCTCGGCTCTACACGATCATCTTGAAAATATGAACATCTTTAAAACTTGCAATAATGTTGTGATCCTGAATAGTTATACTTAGCCCGAAGTAACCTATTTGTTCCGAGGGAGGGGAAAAAACATTCACCCATCAATTACATGATTTATTACATAAACTAAATAGAAAAACAATAAGCCAAATTGCATAAAACCAACCCTAAAACACCCCCATTTTTTTTTTAAATTATGGTTTTTAGACGGTTCTTATCTAATTAAAAGAACACCCATTTTTTTTTTAAATAACCCTAAAACACCCATTTTCGAGAACCACTCACAAAAAACATTATGCACATGAGTGATTTAGGACAAATGAACGTATTTTAAGGGTGGTTTGATGCAATTTAGCCAAAATAAAAGGCACAAAAAAGGATTTTCCCATTGGGCCTCGTTTGAATCCAATGAAAGGCCCAACAGGCCCATCCTTAACTGCCCTTCTATACCGTCCCCCATTAACCCTAAAATCCGAGCTGCCGTCGTCCAACAATCCTCTCTCTCAGAGTAAACCGCCGTGTAGGAAGCTAAGCGGATCGCCGGACGGAGCAAGATGAGCAGAGGAGCGGCGGCCGGAGTTGCCAAGGGCAAGAAGAAGGGGGCGACATTCACCATCGACTGCTCAAAGCCGGTGGAGGATAAGATCATGGACATCGCCTCCCTCGAGAAGTTCCTCCAGGAAAGGATCAAGGTCGGCGGCAAGGCCGGCGCTCTCGGCGACTCCATCACCGTCACCCGTGAGAAGAACAAGATCACCGTCACCTCCGACAACAACTTCTCTAAGCGGTACCTCCAAATTCCAATTCATTTTCTTTTCCTGCCGCTGATTCTGTTACATTGCAAGACTCGATTCGAATTTCCAGTTAGCTGTTGTATTTTCCCGGTATTGATATTGCAGCAGTTAGCTGTTTTTGTTGCGAGTGTCTTGAGCTGCTGGGAGTAAAATTAAGCGTCTTTGATAACTAAATTGCAATGAGAACGGTATGAGGAACAATGAAACATGCTGTAAATCAACCGGACTAGTTATTTCATGTTCTCTGTATTAGGATTATTCAACAAAGTTGAAATCCATGAGTGAACATCAATTACACGTGATAACACCTAATAACGCTGGGAGTAAAATTAGGTTTTTTTTAGCGTCTTTTTGTTTATGTTGTGTGTTTTTAGTGTCTCTGTGTTGTTTGTGAGTGTTAAATAGCAATGAGATCGGTAAGAAGAACAATGTACATGCTACAAATGAACTGTGCAACAAACTAGTTATTTCATGCTCTCTGTGTTGAGGTTATTCAACAAAGAAATGGATTTAAATCATCTCTGGATGTTTACTTCATGGATATCAATCACTTTGAAATCCATGATTGAGCAACAATTGCAGTTGCTAACTTCTAAAAATGTTGAGTAAAATTAGGTTTTTTTAGTGTGTTTGTTTTTTGTGGTTGTGTCTTTGTGTTGTGTGATATGATTGTTAAACTGCAATGAGAATGATATGAACAGCGATACAAGTTGAAAATCAATGGTGTAGTAAGGATCAATTGCAGTAACACCTAGAAATGTTGGTAACATGTATCCATATATACTGTTGCTGCCTTCGTTGGTTGTTACTATTTTATTTGTGAACTTGTTTGTTGATTTATTTGAATCTTACTTGCAAAGATATGAGCCAAACAAAGTGCTCAAGTCGACATCTTTCAACTAGATATCAAATTATACTATTTGATAGGTACACTTAGTGTGTGTGCGAGGCTGGAAGATGGTGATTTCTTTGATTGGCAAAATAAAACAAAAGTTACAAAAGCCATCCTTTCATTTTGTGTAGTCTGAGATGCTCATGTTCTTCTGATACAGTTACTTGAAGTACTTGACCAAGAAATACTTGAAGAAGCACAATGTTCGGGATTGGCTCCGTGTGATTGCGTCCAACAAGGACCGAAGCATGTATGAGCTAAGATACTTCAACATTGCAGAGAACGAGGCAGAGGAAGAAGATTAATATTGTCAATCATCTTTATAGCTAGTTCTTTGATCCTTTGTTGTTTTTCCCTGCAGATCTCCTCATCTTTCTGTATCCCACCTTCAACATTTGCCATTTCACCCTCTCCGAACTTCTCTTTTGATATTGGAAAATTTTGCAGGGTTGTCATTCCCGGTTCTTGGTTTGGTTTTTTATGGTACCCTCGATTGGGTTTACGTCGTAGTTATGTGATTCAATAATGCTTACTGTATGGATCTCAGTTGGATGGTCAAGTACAATACCCATAAAAGGTGCTAGGATGATCCTACATGAATCACATAGATGTAACTATCCAATCCCTGTCAAAAATGTATTATGTTGTGGTTGCCAAGTTGTGAGTTTATCTCCAACTGATTCTCCAAAATTTATTCAAAATGGGTGGGTATGGCGTCGTCGGTGACATATCTAGTAACTAGGCCACACGTTTCCAACCTGGCTTTAAAAAAAGCACTACTACAAGTCTACAAGGTTACTATTCAACAAATCTCATCTCGTCTTATGCCATTTCCCCCTCTCTATGTAGTTTCCCTTTCGGGACGTCGAAGCACCTCATATATACACCTTCACGCGCTCAGCGTTGAGGACGTCCATCTTTAAATCACAGCCACTACATCATTTCCCCAGTCTTCCATATAAATACGATCGAGGAAGACGAAGAAGAAGAAGAAGAAGAAACACAAATCCAAAAGGAATGGCTTCTTATTGTATCTACACTATGAGGCGGGTCCTTCATCCTTCCTCTGCTTGCTTCCTCCCTCCGACTTCCATCGTCAAGAGGTATTGTCTTGTAATCTCCCTAGATTTAATCTGAATATATTGCTTGCATAGTAATGAGAGATGAATCTTTTTGCATCTCCATTCTAGTAATCGATTTTTTTTTACAAAAAAATAAAAATTGTTGTTTGATAATTTTATTTTATTTGAGATCCCATTATTAGTATCGGTTATGGTTTTTGTTTTGTTATACAGGTTGTTTCTGATTTTAAAGCATTTGATTTAATTAATGGATGATTTTTTGTTTTGTATTGATACTAATTCTATTCGGCAAAACATGTGTTTTACTCTTCACATACGTTTTTTTAATGATTATAAAACTATATAAAATATCACTATTTTTAATACTCCGTCGGTTAATTAAAATTTGTCGTTTTACTATTCATGTACGCTTTTTGAGGTGTTAAAAACTATATAATTTTTTTTAATAATTTCATATTTATTACAATTAAGTATGAATTTATAAAAACAAATGTATAAATTTTTTAATATTTTATATAGTTTTTATAATTCTAAAAAGCGTGCATGAATATTAAACCCACCGTAAACGACAAGTTTTAATTAACGGATGGAGTATTTTTTTGAAATAATTACTAATATATTATATTTAAAATATCAATTTTATATAGTTTTGCCAATCTAAAAAACGTCCATGATAAAGAACATATTTCGTCAAACCGATGCAATATTGATTTTCATGTAAATACAAATAACGATCAACAACATACTAGTATGTTTTTTTCCTAAAAATAATTCGACCTCACAATTGTTCATAATTACTCGAATCTCATAGAAGAAGCTAAAAAGGATGAAAAACCATGAGAAAGAAAGCGATGGGAATCAGAATAATCCTAGGAATTATACTTCTCTACAAGAACATGCCAATGGTTCACTCTTTCATTCGAATAATATTTTTAACGGTCAAGATTTGACTAATTCGAACAGATGGGAACACGTGGGATCATCACGAGACTCCATCTCTGATACCATAACGACAAAAGGATCATCAAGCAATGAAACCGATGGTCCAAAGGGCAAAAAGGCAAATAAGAGTAAGGATTCGAGGCCCGTAAATGCTTGGGTTCCTGATCCTGAGACCGGCTACTATCGACCCATTGATGAAGCCACCGAGGCTCAAGAAAATGCCATGAAACGCAACAAGTAGACCCATATTCATACCATACGTGCATACCGCTATGATAACAACATCAACCTAGTATATTTCTACTCGTGCTACAAGTTCCTTTATAAAAATGGTTTGAGTGCTTCTTAGTTGTTGTAAGAGAAGTAAAAAAGATCGAACAACGCCACTTGGAAATTGGGTGATAGCATTTGTATTATCAACGCTATAAAAAGTTATGGACTTGGATATGAAAAAATCGAGTAATTTTGCTACTATAGCATCAAATTAGTTTTTTTTTTTTAATCCAATGAGATTGATTTCTAACATTAAAGATAGAGAATTCACAGTCAACCAATCACGCTCTTTAAATCTTCCTATTGTACGACGGAATTTCGCTATCAATACTGTGCTGACCTCGGAGTCCGGCATAGGTGGATCTCCCGAACTAGGCTTCCAGAGTCGGTGTGATCTCTCACCAAGCGAGTGGCTGCCGACCAGTACAAGACTGCCGACTTCGAAGTGTTAGGCCATGAACAACGGTGAGCCTATGAGCTCTTAAGTCAGCCACGTAGGAAAAGAAAACAAAAGGAAACTCTTTTTATGGTAAGGGCCTTCAAATTTGACCCTTATATACGAGCCCAGGAAAGAGGAGCCCGTAGCGAGAGATCACGTGCAGCGTTTCAACCCATGAAGAAAGGAAACGGCGTCGTTCGGTACTCCTTTGCTAAAAGTTGGTGGTACCGGTTTTGAAGTTTGGGTGCAGGTTGATCAAAATGCATTTAAAAATGTTTTTTACACATTTTTCATAAATAAAAAATAAATAAAAAAATATTTTCAAGTGTGAAATAATTTTATCTACACATAAACACCTATATTGTATATGTTTTTTTTTAAATAATGGCAGCAATACCCGTATACTATTACTTTTACTATATAAAAAGCTATTTTTTCCACCCATTAGCCTATATAAAAAAAATATTTTCAAGTTCAGTGCTATGTTTTGTTTATTTTTTCTCCATTGCACAACTCAATAATAATAATAATAATAATAATAATAATAATAATAATAATAATTGAGTAATTGAAAAAGGTAAAATAGTAAAAAGTAACTTAAGGCCCGAGAGTTGGACTCACGAATGAGGGTGCATAAGGCCCGTATGTTAAGGTTCTCAAGGTTCACGAATTTTCACGCTATTAGCTACGTTTACAGTGCTTTGATCTCTTAGCAATGGGCGAAGTCAAAAGCAAAATTTCCAACGAAATTGTAATCACAGTAGCGAATAGGGATTTATCTTCAGCTAGGGTTACATCGGAGAATGTTTGGTATACCACCATGGTAGTCTACCACCCTTATGTGGCATCCTAGTTGGCAATAAAGTGTATGAATCATTATTAAATAAAAATTAAATTAAATTATTTCAATCATTAATTAACTATTTGTGAGTTCCAATGTCAAAATTATCACTGTGACTATTTGTATTTATCAGATGTTTTTTAAGATCTCGTTTGGCTATACAAATCCAATATCAATTGCTGGGTGAATTGGGTGGAATTAAAATAACTGGTACCATTAGACCACTAGACGGAAGCTCAAGTAAAGTCAGGCAACTAAAACAACCTCAGTGATAACTTAGGTGGAGGCCAACTAAAACACCTCTGGTGGTTGCTCATGCACTAACGGAAACTGGAATTTGAGAATAAAATCAAACATTTCATTATGAAATTGTGAGTGAAGTCAAGCAATTCATTCCCAAACGAGTTCATCCCTAAATCAAATAGTTGATTTTAATATTTTCTTTTCAATGCCATAAGAAAGAAAAGGTCGAGATCGATCTGGATTAATACCAAAATACAAAGAATAACTATGAATTTGTGATCGATTTGAGGGGGAGGGAGATTCCATTTTCCGACGAAAACTCCATTGATAAGGTCGATGAAGCCAACGAAAACACGACCAGGGGTAGCGCAGGTGGAAACCGAGGTTGCAGAAGAAAGTAGTAGGAGACGGAGATCTCGGAAGCGGCATGGAAGACCTCAGAAGTGGGAGCTGAGTTCTACTGTTCTAGGGTTTCGTTGGGTTTTATAGGTTGGGCCTTTCTGTTTTGTGGGCTGGTTAGTATGTTGGGGCTCAACTTATAGATGAATTTTAAATCCCTACATTCATTTTCAGATATTATTAATAATTGCCTAAATTTTAGGTTGCTTACAGAAAGAACACCCTACATTAATAAAAGTGTCCACATTTATTTTGAGTTGATGAGATGGGCACCCTACGTGCTTAATATAATAAAAAAGTGAACATATTAAACTGAGTTTATAATAGGTTATTATATTAATAAGCATGAATTTAGAGTATGTATGTATTTAACTGACTTACTATAACAACATTCATGAATTTATAAAAAGACAACATAATATATATATATATATATATATATATATATATATATATATATATATATATATATATATGATCATATCATTTGATTGTAAGACCACTATAACATAATACAAGATAACACAACCGATCATTAGCACTTTATACATATCAAAATGTAAGATTGTACACCAAACTAGAAAGGATATATTTGCTCAAAATAAATAAATAAAGGTTATGCGTAAGATCGATCGTACTATGTGATCATATCATACATGATACATCCATGGATATAAGATCATCTGTCTAGCCCTTTCCTTTACATTATCCATACTTGCATAAGTCACATCCTATGTGGTACGTAGTCTTTGAAAGTAATAAAAATAATAATTGTATCATTATAAGAAACTGTAAGGTTAGTAATTTTAAATTTTCATTAAGGTAATAAGAATGATGTATTTCAATTAAAAAAAAATAAAGAAGGGTGGTCTTTGATTTTTTTTATTAATCAAAATGGGAAAAAAAATCCAAAACTATAGAGTTTGAAAATTATGATCATTACACATAAAAATGATTTTTTTTTATTATTACTATTATTTGATTACAAATATAAAGTTGGTTTGATTTGAGAAAATCTTAAAGTTACAACTTGGGTAGTTAAATTAAAAACACAAATTACGTACGGTTGATTTGAGAAAATATTGTAATTGTAATTTGAATAGTTTATCAAAAAGTATAAAGTAGAGTTGATTTGAGAATACTTTAAAGTTGCAATTTGTGTATATTAAGAAAAAAATATAAAGTTGGGCGACAAAATTGATGAAATACGACAATTTATAATTTTAAAAGAGATAAAAGGACATTGAAATAAAAAAAATTAATATTTTTAAATTCGAACTTTTAAGGGTAAATAGGATATTTTATAAAAAAAAAGATTGAAATTACTTAAAAGGACATAGTTGATATAAGATGAGAATATAACTTATAAGGGAAAAATATGTATTTCCATCCCAAAAAAACATTTAAAAATTACAAGCGGAAATTACTATTCATTTAAAACTTCATACTATTAGAAGGTGTATGATATAAAATAAATTATCATGTTATTATTATATTGATATTTTATCTATCATGTGTTAAATATATAATGAACTCAGCCTTAATATATCCAGGTTAATTGTTATTAGTAATGTAGGGTGCCGATCCCTTAAACCCCAAAAAATTATGGAAGCTTTTATTAAGTATAGGGTGTTCATTCCGTAACAATCTAAAACTTAGGCGCTTATGAATAATATTCAAAAATATTAACCCTTACCAATCTACTCCATTTTCTACACTATTAATTCCATCCCCTCAAGGGCCCAACTAACCGGTCAGGCCCAACCGATTAAACCCAACCAGGAACCCTAAATCACACCTCTACTCCTCCTTGAAGCTCAACCGGAGATCTCCCACTCCGATTCTAAGTCTCCATCTCTCCTCCTTCAACATCCACCTCCGCCTCTGCCCCTGCCTCAACTGTTGTTGGTGCAGATTGACGGATAGTCATGCCCAACCTTCGTCGCCTCCGTTAGTCAGGCTCAACATCAGTCGTCGTTGGTGGCTCCACCCTCGCCTCCGCCTTTTTCATTGTGTTTGGAGTAGATTGATGATGAATCCTATTGACAGAGTATAATTAAAAGTTCTAAATTCAACCTCCGCCTCTGCCTTCTTCATTGGAGTACAATATGTTTTTTAGTTTGTCCATCCAGATTTTAGACAAATCCCCTGCTTCTTCTAAATAGGAAAGAATAAAGATGAATAGATGATGAACCATCACCCCCAAAAAATAAATAAATTATGATGAATACGTATACGGTGATAAATATCATCGGAGATGAAGGTCTTCAAATTTTTTCTTGCAATAAGCCTGTTGTTGATGGTATATTAATTCAATTGGGTGGTGTTTATTTAGTGTTCAAATTAAACTATTGAGGAAAAAAAAATCTCAAGTTTAAAACTTAGCTTTGCAAGGCTTTAAAATCGTGAATATGGTAGTGGAATCGTTTAATTTTCTACCAAACAAGGCCTAATAGAATATGTTAAAAATCATTAATGATTTTTGAAATTGGCACAGCAGTCCTTGGAACTAACAAAAGTAAACAGTGATTTAAATGTATTAAAGTGGAGTATATATATTTTTTCTATTGAGCATGGCCCACCTAAATTGCCACATAAGGTGGTAGTCTACCAGGGGTGGTGTGCCTAACATCCTCCGGTTACATCTGAAGCTCAGGAAAGGGCTAATCATTGACTGTCACAAGATGGATCCACTGTAGAGGATCCAATGTCAAGATCAAACCAAAAATCCAACCAATTCACTGTTTCCGCCACAGCTTTTTTCGCAATCAAACAGGGAGGAAGACAGAGACATGAATGATGGATCGCAGCATCTCTGAAGATGATCCTGCAACCCCCCATGAGCTTTTCTGAAAGCTTGTCCCTTTATGCATTTTTAATCACTCAACAGTACACACAGATGACAGATTATTCCTGAAGATTTGATATTTAGCACTTAGCAGTGGTAATGATACATTCATGATCTAATCAAGCTACAGAAAACGATCTTATTCAGAAAATTAAGAAACAACTCCCGAGCAATTTCGTTCAGCCTCTCGCTGTCAACAATGAAGGAATCGCAGCGAAATTCGGAGTCGGATTCGCCTTAATTGTCGTCGTCTTCACCTCCTTAGGCGAAGGCTTCCCGAACACTCTCAACGGGCTCGCGAACGCCCATCGGCGGCTCCTGCTGCGAACTTGCGCCGCCGGTGCCAGTGCCGGCGCCGCCTCCGATGAGGCCTTCTCGGTGTTCGCCTCCTCGGACGCCGTCGAGCTGGAGATGCGGAAAGAGGAGGAGGAGGAAGAAGACGATGACGTCATCATGAATCCGCTGAAAATCCCGCCGCACCGGACTCTCTCCTTGATGGCGTCGCCGGCGCCGGAGCGTACGGAGGAGGTAGAAGCGCGCTTCCCTTCGCGCTGAGACTCCACGCGCCGGAGCGTGCAGCCTCCGAACCCCGTCGAGATCCGCTCGAAGAAGTCGCCGGAGAAGCTGCGGCTCCCACACCCTACAGATCTGGATCTGGACATTGCCTTCCTCCCAAACGACGTCGTCGCAGGAACTTCGCTCTGGGCTTGCTGGACGACGCCGTTTTGCTTTTGACCTGAATTAACCGCCTCCGTCACCGACGTCGTTTTGGGCTTGGTGTGGTAGAAAAACGACCAAAAACCCCCTCGCTCGGCCGTGACTTTTTCCTTCTTTTTGTGACCAAACAGAAACGGCAAGTGGGCCCGGCGCCCGGTGTGGGCGGGCTTAGCGGGCCCGGTGTTTGCATTCTGAAGAAATTGTCTGCTTGAAGAAGATGCCGCGGAGGCGGCGGCGGCGACGGCGGGGAGGAGAGACAGCGAGCCGGAGGTGGCGATGGCCGCGGCGGCTGGATCAGATCTGAAGGAGGGAGAGGCGGAGCCGATGGAGAAGGAGGTAGAAGAGGATTTGACGAGCTTCCCGAGCTTATCCTGGAGGCAGAGCGCGCAGATGCCGCCATCGGAGACATTGTTTGAGCTGGGGTGCTTGCTGCATTGTATGCCGTCTCCCGCGAGGTCGTCGGCCGCCGCTCCTCCGGCATCGGCGGCGTTGATAATGATCTCCATGGAGGGAGTATAAAGGTTGGATCTTTGGCTGTAGTGTAGGTAGTTGGTGTTGATCCGTCACTGTTTGGGGGCTTAGATAGCAAACTGAGCTATGGAGGTTGAGAGTTCAGAGAGAGAAGGAGAGAGAATGGGAGGAGATGTCATGGGAGAGTGAACATGAAGGGGAAGGGGAGTGAGTTCCCAGGTGCACGTGGAAGTCTGACTATTTGTGATTAGTTTATTCATCGATCCAGACAAAATTTTGGGGTAAAGGGGAGAGGGAGGGAATAGGGAGATGAAGAATACCAATGCCTTGCGTTTTGGGCTCGGAGATTGCTATACGGTGTCGTTCTGTTGCGTTCTGTGACTTCTGTCCATTTATAGAACGCGTCACAACTCACAACTAAAAACAATAAAGATTCTCCTTGTAAAACTTGATAGTTAAATTGTCGTTCATTTTACGTCTTTATACTTATATTAAAACTAGTGTATGCCCCGTTCCCTGCACGGGAATATATTAACACAATATTATAAAATTTCACTTATTATCTATACGAAAATCCTATTATAAATATGAAAATAAATAAATAAATATGAATTACATTATGATAATTAAACTAATAACTGAAAATATAATATTAAAGTTAATCTAGATCTAAATAACTCATTCTCCTGAAAAATAATATAGATATAAATAAAATAACTATGAAATAATTAATTTTGATATAAATAATTCTTTCCACAAAAAATAATCGATATATAAACCGTCCATTGGAAAGATTATTTATAATCTAGATGATGATATACTTATATGAAAATTTGTATATTTGTATATGCCAAATTTATTACTATTATTGTGTCTAATTATATTGATATAATTATTTCCTTATATAATATTTACTCTTGTATAAGATATTCCATCTCAATTATATGAATTAACGGTAAAATAAAATAATTATTTTTAATTATATAGATTAGAACTATCGTATTATTTTTATTAGATTTCCTTTTTTACAGGAGAAAGTTTTGCGAGACGCACTCAGGCGCCGCCACGTAGACAGATTCACTCACACGCCGCCACACAGGCTTCAATGCATCGGTTTTAGTATATGTATATATATATATATATACTAGTATCGGGTACCCGCGCGTTTGCGCGTTTGATTAATAAAATATATTTTATAATGTGAATTTGTTTGAAATATTATTTATTAAATTTTATGCTTGAAATATTTTAATTAAACGTTCAATCAATTGTAAAATAAATTAAAGTAAAATCAATTGGAGAGATTATACTTTAAAATCAAATGTTATATACCGTAGTTAAATTGACCTATATAGTATATACTCCCTCCATTCTTTTTTATTTGACATTTTACTATTGAGGCAAGTTTTTTAAAATACTAAAAACTATATAAAATATTCATTTTTTTAATAATTTTTTTAAAATAATTTCATACTTATTAGTAATAAGTATAATATTATTAAAAAAGATTAAATAAAAAATTAATATTTTATATATATTCAACCTTTCTAAAAAAAATGTGCAAATTTCAAAATAACAAAATTAAGGAATGGAGGGAGTAATATATATCACTCGAAATTCCTTCCATGACACTTTGCCGAGTAGTAGAATTTCACAATTGTCGATAGATTAGTTCATTATGTGACAAAATATTTGAGCAAATATTTTATTCAATTACATCTAAAACGCATAATAATTGATCAAATATTAGATAAATAATTTGATATAAAACGATTAGTTTTTTACCAAACTATATTGACTTATTAATTTTTTTTTGATTCAATATTGACTTATTAATTGATGTGGCCCAAAAATATATTACCATTTTAACCCAGAATATGACACGTAAGCAAAAATAACCATGTTTTAATCCAGAAAAGTCAATGGATGTGAAATTGCACCAGATGTCGTTTCAGACCTTTGCTTATTGGCTTATTAATTGACGTGACCCAAAAATATAATACCAATTTAATCAATAATATGACACGTAAGCAAAAAAAAATCCCGTTTTAATTCAGAAAATTCCATGGGTGCGAAATCGCACACGAGGCCGTTTCAAGTCTCTGTTTTAGTATAGATAATAGATAGATATAGATATAAATATAGATATGCATAATATAAATATATAGATGTGGCTAAAAAAGATAACACCATATTAATCCGAAATATAACATGTATGCGGAATATTAATAATGTGGCTATTTTTTTTAAAAAAAAACCCAAGATGTGTATCAACCATCTTTTATTATTGTATTTTCTATTTATATCTTTTGCTTCTTTAATTTCCTTTCTGTCATTTGCTTCAGTTATTTACTTTCAGTTATCCAACTATATTGGTTTATTAGTTGATGTGGATCAGAAATATAATACGGAGTACCACTTTAATCCAGAAAATGGCACGTAAGCAAAAATAATCCCGCTTTCTTGGTTTTTTTATTAGATTAATTATATGAAAATATTACATGATTAAGAAGTAATATTTTTTTAATTATACTCATCAAATTAAACTTAAGATTTTTTTAAAATATTTTTTTTGGTGCGCAGATTTTTTAAATTTTAATAAATAAAATTGAGCAAAGGTATAATATAGTTGTATTAAAAAAAACGTACACAAATTAAATATCTTATGGCCCATTAAAATAAAAGGAGAAATATACATTGTTTTAGTATGTACGTATTTATTATGTATAGATTTGATAAGATTATTTAATTTTGTATATATTTGATTGAATATAGATAGAGATATATATGTATTTTGTTATGATTATATTACGTCAAAATATATGTACTTTATCCATGTGAGAATATAAATACAACTTTTTACCTTGCAAATATATTACGTCAAAATATTACTTAGTTTAATATTATAATATATTTGTACGTCAATATACATATATACATGTGAAAACAAATGATATATTATTATAATATATGCTTTAAATTTTAGTGTAAGTGTACGTGTTACATTAATTATTTTATTTTCTAATATTGAAACAGAAATCAATTGAAAAATATAGATTAAAATAGTATTAAGATATAAAGCTATATTGGATAGATTATTTGATTTAAAAAAGATGAGTATTTCACCTAACTATATTGACTTATTTATAATACAACTTTAATTCAGAAAATTCCACGTATGCAAAAATAATCCCGTTTTAATCCAGAAAATTCCATAGATACGAAATCGCATCAGAGGCCGTTTCAGGTCTCTGTTTTAATTTAATATAATGTCATTTTAATCCAGAAAATGTCATGTATGCAAAAATAATCCCGTTCTTTGAAGCTATTGTTTATATTTATTATATAATAAAGAAATATATGAAGATTGTGTTTAATGTATAAATTACAAAGGATGTATTCACTCGATTGCAATATGCATAATTGATTTTTTAAATCAAATTTATGGAAGTATTTGATCAAATATGTGAAAAATATAAAAAGGTATATTGAATCACCTCATTGTAAGATAAATTGGTTTGCTAATAAACATGGCTTAAAGATAAGTTTGACCAAATAAAATGTGGAGAGAGAATTAATATGTAGATACATTATATTCAATTTTGATCAAATATTAGATAGATTAATAAGCTAAAAAGATAAGTTTTTTACCCAACTATATTGACTTATTTATTGATGTGGCCCAAAAATATAATACAACTTTAATCCAGAAAATGCCACGTATGCAAAAATAATCCCGTTTAATCCAGAAAATTCTGTGACAGCGAGGCCGCTAAACATTTTTGAATCTATATTAATCATATTTGTGTTTTTTAGAATGTAAACACTTTTGAATCTACATTAATCATATTTGTTCTCTTATTAAAAAAATGGTTAAAATCTATTTTTATAAATATATCATAGACACGTCAAAAATACGACTTGGAACTTGGAAAACGTATGGACATTTTCCGAAATTAGCAAAATCTAAGTCATGATTTAGAGGAACATTTTTTTAAAAACACCATAAAATTTATTAACTTAGCTACAATATTAAATTAATAATAAAATATAATTGATCATTAGTTAAAATTGAAAGAAGCCAAGAATTATAAAAATTAGAGTATGTGTTGTAAATTGTAATGGGACGTGAATATTGATTCATCGAGATAACAAAAGGTAAAAAAAAACTCATCTATAACAAACTACAATTTATGATGTGCGGTTAATTTTTTATCGGATTAAATGTTTGGAAATATATGGTTGAATATTTATAATTAAAAAACATAGGTAAGATATAAGGTTATATTGGATAGATTATTTGACTTAGAAAGATAAGTTTTTTTAGCTAACTATATTGCTTTATTAATTGATGTGACCCAAAAATTAATGCCACTTTAATCCAGAAAATGCCACATCAGCAAAAATAATCCCGTTTAATCCAGAAAATTCCGTGCCCGCGAGGTCGCTCCAGCGGCCTCTGTTTTAGTATATTATATATATATATATATATATATATATATATATATATATATATATATATATATATATAGATAGATAGATAGATAGATAGATAGATGTTATTTTAGGATTTTTAGGTGGAGAATAGTAATAATTTGTATCAATTTATGTGTTGTTGAATTTTTAAAAGATTTTAATTAGCTAAAAATGTAGTTGGTATTAAAAAATAATACTCTATTCGTTCCAAATTAAACGCCGTTTATCTTTTTCTACACGCTTTTTGAGGAGGTATAAACACTATAAAATATTATTTTTTAAATCAATTTGTGTAATAATTTCATATTTGGTAGTCATACGTATAAACTTATAAAAACAAGTTCATTAAAAAAATAATATTTTATATAGTTTTTACCTCCTTAAAACAACTTATAAAAACGACTTTTATCTCCTTAAAATAGATGTTATTTCAAAAAAATATCATATCTAATCAAATCGAGTCTAATTTTATCTTATACATATATTCATTATTTTATTCAAAAATTTTCAAAAAATGTGATTGGTTCATACGACTACTTTTAACGAGAAACTGCCATGTGTCTCAGCCGACTTCTCCTTTATTATATATAATATAATAATATAATATAATATAATAATAATAATATATGATTGATGATTTATTTTGGCCTCAAAAAACAATATAATTAATGTTGATATAAATAATTATCTCTATTAAAAAATAATCTAGATATAAATAAAACAACACCCGTCAAATAATACACATATCTATTAATATTTTTGGTAAGTATGACTATGAAATATTTTTTATTTATATTTTTTTCAATTAACTAATATATATATATATATATATATATATATATATATATATATATATATATATATATAGAGAGAGAGAGAGAGAGAGAGAGAGAGAGAGAGAGAGAGAGAGAGAGAGAGAGAGAGGGTATAAAGTGCACACACCCCTTAGGGTGTACTTTGTGCACGTTTTTTGGCCGTTGATTTATTGTAAATGAATGGACGTGATGTTGACACGTGTCCTGGGTAGTTTAAAAAAAATTAGGGAAAATTAATCCCAATATCACCTGTGTGATTGTGAGGCGCGTGGGAACTAACAATAAAACCCTAAAAGCCGCTTTAGTGCTTCACACATCTTCTTCAACATTGTGATGGCCGGAGAGGTTAAGGGGCGAGAGCGATGGGGGTGCGGGCTTCAGTGCTTTGGCGGCTTCAGTGCTTCACACCGATGACGATCCTCCTCGACCACGCCGAGGATTCCGACGAGGAGGGTTCGCTGTTGTGGCCAACCACACCCAATTCACATCCGCGGTGTGTGGGTGACGGTTTCTGCTCGGCGGCGGAATCAGGGTGCGAAGGCGGTGGGGTGGGGGTGGGGGTGACGGTTTCTCTCGCACCTTCCTCTCTCCTCTCGCTCAGGTCGGATTCAGGAGACGGTGGGGTGCGAAGGTGGTGGCGGATACAGGAGACGAGGGTGCGGGATTGATGCTTGGATCCGACGGTTTCGACTCCACTATCGCTCGGATCGATGCTTGCGGCGCCGAGACCGACCAGATCCGGCGGCGCCAGGGTCGAATCCTCCCCTCTCGCTCAGATCCGAGCGGCGCTAGGGTTGACTCATCCCCTCTTGCACAGGTTCGGGCCTCCTCCTCTCCTCTCGCTCGGATCCGGCCGGTTCCGGGCTATGCCGGTGGTCAGGCTCATTCAACAGCCTCCGTTCGAATGCAGGGGGTGGTCTCTTTTTTTTTTTTGTGGCGGGGGGTGGGTGGTGGGTGGTTGGGGGGTGGGTGGCGGCGGTGGTCCGTCCAAATGCATTGGGGAGTTTTTTCAAAACAGTGAAATCAGATCCGGGAAAAAAAAGCGCGTCATACCTTTTTAGGTGGGTCCCACCGGTTTTTATATTTTTTAAAAAATGAAACACTCATTTAATCTTGGCCTTCGGGAACCACTCCATATATATATATATATATTGTGACTTATATAACTTTCTATAAAGTACGACAATACGTTATTTTATTAATTTTTTTTCTCTTTTTTTTGATTCTTTCCAGTTCAAGTGGGTTTTAGCCCACTCTACATCTGAATCGGGTTACTGTAGGCCCATTTAAGGGGTTGACCCTCCCACTCACAAGCGTCTCCATGTTTCCACGGGGATTCGAACTTCGAACCTCGAGGCATGGGATGTAGCTCCATAACCACTACACCAACTTGTGATTGGTATTAATTTTTTTTCTCTAGAATCAACCATAAGACAACACATAGGACGCCATGGATCAATTTTAATATATAATCGATTTTAATATATGTATATAGATAGATAGATAGATAGATATATTATACTCCGTATATAGATAGATATATAGATATAGATATACGTATACGTATAGATTAAAAAAAAAAACAGATTTGGACCCGTTCTTGACTCCGTTCTTTCACTTGCATTCCGACTTATTGAGATATCTAAACAAACCATCTAAAGGAAGCCGGTTCGGTCGCCTGCGCCTTCAGTTATAGCGCCCCCGTTCCTCCGCCACGGCCGCCACCGGTAAATCTCGCTATCCGCTCATCCCTCTTGCTGCTGTCATCATCACCTTATCTCTTTCGTTTCTCGTTATTGCATAATCATGGCTGGAATCGAATCACTTAGATCTCCATGCTTGTTCAATTTAGGGTTTGCGAGTTCGATTTTATGTTTCGCCGTGATTTTCTGTTCTGGAATGCAATTCGGTTGAAGTCGACAGTATTAAGTAGTTGTTTCGCTTCATCAGCTCTATAGCGTATCGTGATTATGATTTATGAATAGATCAATTTCGATTAAATCCCTTTGGTCTCCCTTTTTCTAGTATGAATCGATCAGTTTCCAATTGTCAGGATTCATTATGAGAGTGATAGATTTAGTCTCTGGTAATTCATCTGTTCTCTTTTTTTCGACTGTTACCTGTTAACCACAGAGCCTACTACTGCTTCTTCGGCAGCTTCTATCAGTTCTATGTGCATTCGTTTCCAAAATTTAGTACTGATTATGATTGCTATTGCTTGTTTGTCCATGAAGGATGTGCTATTATGTTAAAGATCTTTTTATTTAGGGAATGTTTGGTAGTGTTGCTCTGCTGTACAAGTTATGAGAAGTGATAATTGCTGTATAAATTGGTGGTAGATTCCATGTTCTAAGTTCTAACATAACTTGGAATTCTGTTGAGACAGTTTTAGGACGTTCCCTTCATTGAAGATGATTTACACTGCAATAGACACATTCTATCTGGGAGAGGAGCAGATACAGAACTCACCTTCCCGAAAAGACGGTATAGATGAGGAAACTGAAACTACGCTCAGGATTTATGGGTGTGACCTTATCCAGGAGAGTGGAATCCTACTTAAGCTGTATCCTTGACGTCTGTTTTATTCTCCCTTTACTCAAATTAACTGAAAACTGAAGGCTTTTCCGTAGATGATGTTGTGTCCTTAATTTTTTAATCATAGGCCTCAGGCAGCCATGGCTACTGGTCAGGTTTTGTTCCACCGCTTTTATTGCAAGAAGTCATTTGGCCGTTTTGATGCAAAGGTAATATTCTTTCTTCATTTCATTTCTGAATTTGAATAAATGACACCTTGTAGTTTTCCCCCTGTTAAGCCTCCCAATCTGATGAATGTTTCAGCGAGTTGCTGCAAGCTGTATTTGGCTAGCATCAAAGCTTGAGGAGTGCCCAAGGAAAGCCAGACAGGTGCTTATTGTCTTCCACAGAATGGAATGTAGGAGAGAGAATTTGCCCGTACAGCACCTGGACCTGTTTTCAAAGGTGACAATTCCTTGCATTTTTCTTTTCAATTGACATTAGTCGCTTAAAAGTCCCGGTTCTGATTTAGCATAGAATGTACACAGTAATTTGAAGCCTGCAGGTGAGCTCAACCTTGCACTTTTAGAAGAGTATACAGAAACCTGAGCCTCTCTAGCCAAGTGTGATCAATATAACGAAGTTCTTGACGAACCAGTGTTACAAATCAATTTAACTATCAAATTATTTAAGCTTGAGTTCTTTGACACCTAAATCAAGAGAGAAAAAACCATTTAACCTAACTAGGGCAACAGCCTTAAAGAGTTTTCAAGTTGAGAAGTAGGAACCATGACAGTCATGTTTCCTGGATACACGAGGCATGGCAGGTCATGAACATTATGAAAAATAATCATCATCCTTGTGCTGAACTAAATACTACGATGTGATCATGTTGTGTCTGTATATGTGAGTTTCTTAGAGTCTGGTAGGAGTGGTAGCAGATAAGACAGTTTTTAAGCGGGATGGAAGTGTCTTATGGTGCCAAAAATGGATCAGTTCTTGGGTTCAACTAGGCAGCTACTTGACTGGTTGACTCACTTTTCTCTTGGCGAAATAAGAATAGATCAGATAAATATTGATAAGCTGCTGTCCTGTTAACAGCTTATGGGATTCTACATTTTATCATTTATTTCAAGTACCACAAATTCCACTGTAATTGCTAATTACCTAAGATTTATCACAGATCACCATTTTGTGATATGGGTTTGCTTGTGCAACAGAAATATTCGGAGCTGAAGATGGATTTGATTAGGACAGAGAGACACCTGCTTAAAGAGATGGGTTTTATTTGTCATGTTGAGCATCCTCACAAGTTTATATCAAACTACCTTGCCACCCTTGGAACACCACCCGAATTGAGACAAGAGGCTTGGAATTTAGCAAATGATAGGTAATTTTACTTTCTCGATTCAGTTCCATCTTTTGCTTTCTTTTATAGTTCCCGCATGCTCTTGTTTACGTGCTTTTTTTTTTGTACTTTGGTTTGATTTCTGGAACCTTAAATCATACAGCTTGAGGACTACTCTCTGTGTTCGATTTAAAAGTGAAGTGGTTGCTTGTGGTGTGGTCTATGCCGCTGCTAGGAGGTTTCAAGTTCCCCTTCCTGAGAATCCGCCATGGTGGAAGGTTTTTGATGCAGATAAATCTGGGATAGATGAAGTTTGCAGAGTACTTGCTCATCTTTACAGCAGGCCTAAGGCAAATTACTTACCAGTTTGTAAGGATGCTATATCATTTACATCAGCAAGCAAGTCATTCGATTCACAACCTGTCCCAAAAGTAAGATCAAGTACTGATTTCTTTTCAATTTCTGACTTTTTATTTCTCATTTAGCTATGAAGCTTCCTGAAGATGGTCCTAGAATTTGGAATCGTTCCCCTTTGAAAAATTAGTTGTTACTTGAGGTGCCCATTTTCTTAGAAAATACCATATCTATCCCTAGTTATCGATTCGTATATTATCCTATTTTACCATTGTCTTGCTATTTTTGGCAGGATGCTTCACATGGTACACCCGCTGCTGATAATGATACTAGTGGTGCCAAGGCGGTACCTTTTCCCTCAGCTTCAGACTCAGGGGCCTCCAAGGATGCAATGGTAAAGCAAGCTCTTGGGAAACTGAAAGGTTCGAAGAAGAGTGACGATGACACGAAAAACATGTCAAGTGAGGGAGAGGGAAGGGAAGATGCAGTAAAGTCCAAGTCTGAACCTAGGGCAGAAGCAAGTGGGGAGAGGAACAGGGACCGAGAGAGGGAGAGAGATTCAGACAGGGATAGGGACAGGGACAAATTTAAATCCCGTGATCGTGACTCTCGTGAAAGGAGGAGAGATTCTGATCGAGAACGAGATAGAGACGAACCTGAGAGAGATAGAGATAAGGCTAAAGAGAGAAGTCATCGCTCAAAACCAAAGGATTCAGGTTAGCCTTCAATATTTCTTACTTTTTTTTTATATCATTTATATACAATAAACTTTGTTTTGTTGAGAATTTAGAGCCTATGTAGCACCTGAATCTGGATTGAGTACTGAAAGATATAACATTTCTATAAGTTTGTAAATCACATGTTATGGATTGTCTCTCTAAATCACCACAATATATAAACTTAAATATTCAGAAAAAGCATAGCAATCGTCAATTGGTTCATAGTGAACAGGAGTATCAAGAGTTCTTGCCCATAGTTTCTGATCACCATTTTGCCTCTATTCTTCATGACTGCAGGCGGACACTCGGATAAATCTCGGCACTACCCTTCTCGAGGTTCATCTCATGCCCTTTTATACTCTTCCTGATTTAAATCTTTTATCTCGGACTTTGTTTCTGGTATGCAAGGATCATCCTAACCTGTGATAGGGCGTTTTGCAGATCGTGATCGAGACCACTATGCTCCTTACTCTTCAAGAGACAAGGACCGATACAGGCATCATTGATCAGCTTGAAGCATGTGAAGGAGTTCAGCTGTTTGCCTTGTATCCATCTGTTGTATTTGCAGGTCTGATCTTTACGAACAAACCCTTTATAGAAGCAGCCCTGATATGATCAATTCCGTTGAATTGTAACACTGCCAATCTTAGGGAGTTCTTTTCCTATGAGAAATTGGTTGTTATTGTTGATTTGAACATACAAGGATCGAAAATATTCAGTTAACAAGTTTTTTTTTTATGAGTTGTCTTATGAATTGTAACTAAATTAGTGTGTTAAGTTGCTATGGTTGAATTTTTTGGGGATTCAACTGTTACAAGTTTCAAGCAATCAAACTTGAGTGGCATAAATTAGGACTTCTGTCAAAATTTTACTATTGATTATTAAAATACTGGCCTGTCTAATAAAGTAAATATTACGGAGTATATAAAAAGGGAAAAAATAATTAAAATAGCATAATCTTTGAAGCGGTGTTAAAAAAAATATTTCCACCTTTCAACGGTATCCCGATTTTTTTTTTCTCACCAAACCCCGAGCAAGAACAAGTACCATATGATTGACGAAATTACGATTACGGTGAGTTTTTGATGATATTGACTTGTTTTAATGAGAATGATATTATTTGATCAATTTTATGTCATTGTTTGAGCCCAATTTATGGCCGGAAAAAACGAGTCATGATGCTTTGTTACCACCTACCTCAACAAAGGTTGTGCTATTGTCATAATGAGAATGATATCAATTGATCAATTTTATCTCATTGTTTGAGTCCAATTTATGGTTCAAAAATGAGTAAGAATATTCCATTTTTCTAACACTAAGTTTGTGTTATTTTTCTAAATTTAGAGCGATATTTTTTTAATACTCCTACCAAGGATGAGTTATTTAATTTGTTTTAGCTAAAAAAACTTATACTATACACTATATGACTCCGTTTCAAAATAAATGTCATTTGTCATTTTGTTTAAGCATTTTAAAGAGATAAAAGCTCTATAAAATATTGATTTTTAATCAATTTTTTTAATAATTTTTTTTATACATGTTAGTACTAAATATGAAATTATAAAAAAAAATTCGTTAAAAAATAATATTATATAGAGTTTTTAAGATGACTTTTATTATGAAATTGATAAAGATAGAGGGAATATATTTTTAACAATAAACCTCTCACATCACATTGCCAGTTGACTAGTTGAGTGAGATTTTTCCCAAATTTAATGTGCAAATCAGAATGCAATTAGCAAACACCCGATATTATTGGCAGAGCTGAGAGACATCTTGGTTCGATAGGTGTGAATGGTTCTCAAGAACAGAAATATCAGTTTACTTAAACAGGTATGAACAAGCGTCTAGAGACGTATTTTAACTTGTTTATAACTTGGCACGTTATTAGCGGTATCTGGTTGAGCTGCTACCAAGGAGAGCTTGAACCATACATGATACATCTGTTCTTCCTAGAGCCGAGACCTAGAACTCGAATTGCCAGAACTCTGCAGACAAAAAGGGATGTTTTACATTAGCATCATGGTATATGCCATGTGTAAAACACAATGGCGGACAAGTAGTCGCATGTCATCCAAGTTACAAGGTCACTGGAACGAAACAAATCCGAGAAAATGGACAATAGCTGACAAGTAATCTTTATGCAGTCAAGAAAAAAATAGCTCTTTCTTACCAGAGGGAGTCCATTTGCTGCCTTTTCCGCCATGTATGCGCAAGGCTTGAAGAACTGCCCATACGTCTTTGACCATTCCTCCAGTCTTGAACAGATGTATTTGGATCCAATAGAATCCGCCCAGAAGAGTATACCACCCCTGTAAACCACACTCGGAAGAAATTAGAGAATGTAATTTTACCACAGAATATGATAGTGTGTGATTCATTAACGGGCAACAAGGAGAACCTGTAAGGCGGGAAACCCATGCCCATTACAGCAGCGATGTCCAAGTCTGCTGCTTTGACGGCAATTCCTTCTGCGAGGACTCTACAGGCCTCATTGACCACAGGGAAGAATGTCATCTCAATAATCTCCTTTTCTGATAATTTAGCAAGCTGTTTCAGGATCAATCAAGTCATGTAAGAATCAGTATCTGTGCTTTGATTCCTTTGTGTGCAACATATACATGCATATCTGCATTTGAGAGAGTGATTAGTGCATTAGAAACCTTTGGATCAATATCAATTCCAGATATTTCTCTTGCTTTCTCAATATATTTCTTCATCTCGGGGTCTGGCCTTGCTTTACGCTTTTCATCATACAAGTAAAATCCTTTCCGAGTTACCTCACCTGAAAGAAAACACATGAGAATATTTAGCACTTCAAAACATAAGAACTAGTAAATACATTACCATCCTACCTGCTCTCTTATCCTCTTGCATGAGAGGAATAATCATTGATTTATAGGTTCTTTCATCAAAATTCTCAATGAACTGCGTAGCAGTCGCTATCGCAACTCCGAAACCAACAAGATCACACAATCTGCAAAAGCCAAGCAACACAGTGAATCTCAATGTAGCATAGCTGCTGATTAGGCAGTGTGCATTCCTGAAACTTAGACTAACAGGCAACCATTCTTAAAATACTAGGTTTCTAAGCCATCTTAATATATAAATTATCAATTTCAATGTAAGAGTATAATGTAGCTGTTTCTCAAGACAACTGACCAACTCAACAACACTATCAGATCACGTAGTTTGATTTCAATTTCTAATCATGACCACATAATAAACTGTCACATCAATCGCTTGATTAATTTCATGTCCTAATGAAGTTTCAGTTTGCATGATAATTTTTTTCTTCTTCGTCATGTTAGGAGTGATTACCTGAAAGGACCCATAGGCATTCCAAACTTTGTGACTGCACTGTCAATCTTGTACAGATCGGTACCATGCTCAACAAGCAACATTGCAGCTTGTGTATAAGGAAAGAACATCCTGTTGACAGCAAATCCAGTACAATTCCCGACGACAACAGGGGTCTTCCTTATCTTTTTACCAACATCTAATACATCAATAATTACTTGCGGAGAGGTCTTCTGTGTGCGAACAATCTCCAGAAGTGGCATTACATGTGCCGGACTACAGAGGCATCATATACAGTTCAAGTTATATTTAGGTAATGAACTCCAGAGAAAGTTTTACCAACCAAACATCCATACCTAAAGAAATGGGCACCAACTATTCGATCTTGTGACCGAGTTTTCTCCCCAATGAGATTCAAGTCAATTGTTGAGGTATTACTAGCAAGTATGCAGTGTGGTGGACAATATTTCTCTAGATCAGCAAAGATTTGTTGCTTCAAGGATACATTCTCAATAACTGCCTGCACAAAGTATTTGATAGCTCACCTCAAAAAAAAAAAAAAAAAGTATTTGATAGCTATTCTAGTCATGGATCTATTTCAATCTCAGAAATCGAAAGTATGACAGTTACCTCTATAACCATGTCCACGTCCCTGAAGCTTTCATAGTCAAGTGTTCCTTTAAGAAGAGAAAAGGTTTTTTCAAACTTCTCTTGTGTCATCCTTCCTTTCTTTACAGAACTTTGCAAATTGGCTACATTAAAAAGGTAGAATCAGATGAATATCAAATAATTGAGGCATGAATTATGCCAACTAAAAGGCAAAAGGTTGACTACTGGTCATAGTCCAACTCTAACCTTTCACTCGACCAATACCCGCTTGTAAGAAATTATCATTTACTTCCTTTAAAATCACAGGATAATTGCTAAGGATTAGAGCTGTGGCTATTCCTGATCCCATCAAACCTCCACCAAGAACTGCAACCTTTTTAATCTGTCTTGGAGCCAGACCCTTATCTGTGATACCAGGGACCTGTCACTCAAGATGCCAATTGTTAGAGATATAACAAGAGATATGAAATTTCAAAGGCAAATTCTTTTTTACAATATATAAATGAAAATCCCATGAAATTTCATATGAAGGATTAGAGAGCTAAAAAGTGCAGTACCGAAGTAGAGAGCAACAACTCTATTGTGAGGTAGAGTTCATCGTAGAACCAATTTTAAACGAAGCCATTTTATCAGTCCATGTAGAAGGTCAAGTGCATAAAAGGTAACTTGCCTTTACCAGAAAATTAAATATTTCTCCTCAGAGTATCAAACATAATACATAGTATTACAGAAACCAAGTGGTGAACATAGATACCATACCATATCAGAAGATAAATCAAATGTTGTGGCCTCATCCCAATTGGTATTAGAGATGAAGAAAAAGGAAATGTTCTAACCTTTGAAGTTCCACGTTGAGAAAAAAAGATGTGAACCAAGCTCTTGCAAGTGTCAGAACGCAGAAGCTCTTCAAAAGCATCAGCTTCCTGCCATTATCAGAAGATTGGGATAAAGTGAATACCTGGCACCCAAGTTAATTTCTGCAAAGGGAAAACGGAAAATATAACAGATGAATACCTTCCACAGGCCAGATCGTGGGCCAGACACGACACCCTCTTCAATAACATCAATGCAAACTAATGGGTGGTTCATGTTAGGAGCCTGTTTCCGTGCCTGAGCTCTGGCAAACTTGAAAATTTCCCTTGCCTCTCCAAGTGGCTCTATTTTGTCTGTCCTGTGCAGACTGGAAAGCCAAGGCTTTCTTCTCTCCAAAATATCCAGTGCCCAGCGTCGTGCAGTATCTAGAAGCTCATTTCTTGGAACTACAGCATCCACCAGGCCCAAGCTATGTGCTTCTGTTCCCCTTACAGGCTTCGATGTCTAGAGAGACATACCCCCAACATTATTCTTATTGCATGTTTAGATAGTACTCAGTACAATGAGCATTTTTTTACATAAGCTAAAATGAAGCCACGTACCAGCATCATTTCAAGAGCTTTAGGGAGCCCCACCAGTCGGGGAAGGCGTTGAGTTCCTGAGGACATTGATACAGTTAGATTCGGGAGTGAATAAGAAAGAGAGATTTAAACAGTAATTGGCTGGTCCAGAGGGACTGTGCAGCACAGCCAGCTCTCCAACAAAGTCCAGGTAATAACGAAGAAGCTTACTAATGATCATACGCCCAAAACGATGTGATTTAATCAAAGGAACTTTTTTAGGTAGTTTTGGTGATAGGGATACAAATAGCTGAAGCGCAAAATAGGCAAATAAATCATCTAAATAATACCCTGTAAGTTTTAAAAATGTGGGCTGTTAGCAATGAACTTAAAGTAGTAATTCAAGCCTACAACCATTGTACTCCAAAATTTCTGTTTGCACGACATCACAAAGGTTGGTAACGTTAAACTTCAGATTTTGTGTTAGCAAGTTCATTATTTCCACTCACTGTGATAACAAAAAAATAACAGATGTGAAACAAAATATACTGAACAAATAAAGAGGTAAGGCATTCAAGATCTTAAATTCTTAATATGCAGACTCGGACACAAAATGACAACTGTCATTTTAAGGACTTAATTCAAGAATAAATAAAGAAAAGGAACCCTGCGATGCATTGCCACACCCACTGTTTATCAAGGTATTAAGAAAAATCCCTCAAAATGTTGATAAACAAACAGTGAGTAATGACAACATATAAGTGATAAAAAGCAATAAAACATTTGACACTCGTTGCAGATTCTGACGAATCATATAATTACTTGTTCAAGAAAGCAAATGAGTCACAATAATACCTCCAAAACCAGGAATTACTCCTAATTGAAGTTCAGGGAGTCCCAATTGTGCAGTTGGAGTAGATATCCGTGCATGGCAAGCCTAACAAAAGAAAATTTCTTGCAGACTAGTAAGTTTACATAGAAGGGAAAACATTAGCACAAAGAAAGGAAATTTCTTCTACTTACCATTGCAACTTCCAAGCCTCCACCCAAGGCTAAGCCATCGACAGCAGCTACGGAAGGTTTCCTAGAAGCTGAGATAGAGCAGGAAGTGAACACAGAGTCTACCAACAACACTTAGAATTTCAAAAGACGCAATATAAAGTCCAGTAATATACCATCAACAGTGTCTGTAAGAATGTCTACAGCTACATATCCACGTGGTGGCCCTTGCACTGTGTAAGATATAGTACTAAAAAAGTTAACATATCTGCTTACAGGAACACAAACGAATAAAATAAGCACACATCAGTATACTTACCCTTTCCAGATTGGATTTGAGGGAATGCTGTTATATCAAATCCACCCGAAAATTTCCCACCAGCACCTACACATAAGCAAGAAAATTAAGATTCATGGCAATCTAAGTACTATAAACCTCAACCTAAGGCACTAAAGTGTGATCTGATCTCAATAATTCACCTGTAACAACAATAGCCTTAACATCATCTCGTCTTAAAGCTTCGTCATAGCGCTCTTTCAAGCTCGGCAGCACTATCAAAAAGCAATAGGTAAACAATTAGGAACTGCAAATATAAATCAATACTCAATCATCTGTTTCGTCTGCTGCTAAGAGCTACCACAGGTCGCTATTGACTCATACCAATGACCTATCTATCGAAAAAACTAATTAAGGTGTACCGAGTATATATAATTCCACACTACACTTCGCTAAAATCCACATTCAACAAAGAGAGAGAGAAACGAAAAAAAGGTCTGCTCCAAACCACGACATGGAATAAACATCAACAATCAGTCAATAGTTCGTTCAAATCCTTTGGCGAAATCGATCACTTCATTACTTTAAACGGATATCCAAAAACAACAATACAGTATAAAAAATTTAAAATCGGTCAAACAATCAGCAAAATTCATTAATAAAGTCACCATCGGCGAACGAAGCAGGTCGAGGAATTCAGCTACAAGTAAATTACTGGAAACCTAAAATCTCGGAGATAAAGTACCGTCCAAGGAAAGGGAATTGACGGGAGGATTGATGATGGTGATGATTGCAACTCCGTCGGATCCGACTTCGATGGTAGTAGTGCCCCTCCCCATCTTCTTCTTCGTTGATTCGTTATCCTCCGAGTGAGATGAGATCGGTGGAGAGAGAGAGAGTAGTGTGATTGCAGAGTTGCAGTAATGTATGAAGGTATGATTTCGGGTGGGCGTTGGGAAATGGGGAAATGGGGATGGAGGTTTTAAGACGGTAGGGTGACGTGTCCGCCTTGTCTAAATAGAGATTATTTGACCAATTTGTTATCCATAGTAGTGGCAAGTTTGAGTAGCAAATTACTATTGTTAAGATATACTCTAGTACGGTACTACCCAGTTTGGGTGGAGTTTGTCGGTTTGTGGAAAACTCTATGGGTAGATTTAAATCCACGGAGTTCAACTCCACGAGATTTTTACCTTCTTTTTTTTGTGTAGTTGTGTATGGGTCGGATTAAACACTTTTAAAACTGTTAAATTGGAAGACTTTTTAAAATAAAAAAAAGTTTATGGAAAAGGATTAAGTTTTGAAAAAATATACTCCATCCGTTCTAAAATAAATGTCGTTTGTCCTTACATGCACGCTTTTTAAGAAGGTAAAAACACTATAAAATATTATTTTTTTAATCAATCTTTTTTAATAATTTCATACTTGTTAGTCATAAGTATGAACTTATAAAAAAAAATTCGTTAAAAAAATAATATTTTATAGAGTTCTTGCCTCATTAAGATGCGTGCCGAAAAGTGAAGCGACTTTTATTATGGAACAGAGGGAGTACATAACAATTTTTTTATGGTTAAAATGTTAAATATTCAATCTTTTATTAGATAGTTTGATTCTTTATTACTCCGTATTATATTTTATAATTTTGCACATGAGGGGTAATCAGTGAGTTAGAATTTAAGACCCCCACCAAAAAAAAAACCTCGAAAAAAAACTTTTTTTATGTTTTTTTTAATATAATTTTTACTAATTTTAAATAAAAAAGTGTAAAATGAATAAAGAATCACAAAAACAACTTAACTTTTTATAATTTTTACCTTTAATTCGTGGTTCAAATCCCTTAACCTCATTTTTTGATAGTTTTAATTTTTCTTATTTTTTCCAACTAAAAATGATTATTTAAATAAAAATTTAAGGTTTTTCATAACATATTTAAATAAAAAAATACAAATGTTCATATATAAATGCAAAAAAAATTATGCAATAAAATATTCACCTTAAAAAAATTAGATCTTCACTAGTTTTACACATGTAAATGGGGTTCTTGGAATTCTTTATTTTTGTTATTGAAAAATATGGATTTTTTTCATGTAAATAAAAAGGAATATAGTACTATTAAACAGTTTCAATAAATCCGACATTAGAGTTAGAGTAGGTACATAGTTCTCCGTGTCTATGTCTCTATGTCCATCCATTGAGTATAAATACCCTCCAAGCTCAAGAAACACGATTTTTTAAAAGATAAGTTAACTATTCAACAATAATTATTATCTAAAAGATTGTCAAACAAAAAATAAGAGATTAAAATGAAATATAATAAGGAATACTCCCTCCGATCATAAATGTAGAACCAAAAAAAATAAAAAATTTGTCAAGTAACAAACATTTTAGGTTTTTTCCGGGTTGTTTTGTGTAATTTCCTAAAATTGAAAAGTCAGTGTTGCGGTCTTCCTTCCAAACTCCAAACATTGCTGGGGGCAGAAGTAGAAGAAATAGGCAAAAGCCGCGCGGATCTGCATCCCGCTTCGAAAACCTAGCAATGGCGAACCTCTCGATCGGAATCCTAACTGCGTTTTTTGCTCTCCTTCTTCCTCTCTCACACGCCTTCAATCCAGAGACACCCACCGATCGACGGATCCTCGTCGTCCTTGACGATGTCTCTCTCCGATCTTCCCATTCCATCTTCTTCAAATCTCTCAGTTCTCGCGGTTACGAGCTTGATTTCAAGCTCGCCGACGATCCTACCATTTCTCTCCAGCGCTACGGCCAGTACCTCTACGACGGATTGATCCTGTTCTCCCCCAACGCTGAAAGTAGGCTCTCAATCGGATGATTCTCTCTTCGTTTTGGAGGTTTCAGTTTTATGACTGATATTTTTTATCTTTCTATCGCGTGAAGGTGTTGCTAAGTCTTTGAGTGTGAACGCCGTTATGGATTTTGTGGACTCCGGTCACGATTTGGTGGTTGCTGGTGATCTGAAAGCGTCTGATTTCATCAGAAATGTTGCATCCGAATGCGGTATTGATTTTGACGAGGTAATCCCTTTTCATCTGCTTTTCCACTCACTATCCCTGCTTTTCATATCGACTGTTCCTATAAACGACACTGAGGTATTTTCCTGGAACAATTTGTTGCATCCGGGTTTGATTCGTACTTCGTTTTAGTTGCCTTGGAGATTGTTTTGGTAATGATGTTGGGATTAGTGGAAGAAAACACCAATTTGGACTTTCGAGCAATTAGAACAACAACTGGTGCAAAGGGTGAATCTTTTGCTACAAAAATATAATACCTATTTGCTCTTCACCTTCTCTTATATGTCATTGCTGATCTTCATAAATAGGATTCATCATCTGCGGTGTTAGATCATACCAGCTATGCTGTATCAGCCATTGAAGGAGATCACACATTAATTGCCAGTGACAGCTTCATAAAAGCTGATGCCATACTAGGGAACAAAAAAATTGAGGTGAGTATCATCATCAGAATTTCTTGTATTTGGAACAATTATCATTTTTTTTTTGTCTATTATTTTTGGCTTTCACACTTGAATACCATGATAACGTCTCAAAATTATTGCCATCTTGTCTCTAAATCTCATTTTTGTACCTTAGGCTCCTGTTCTCTTTAGGGGAATTGCACACTCTCTCAACACTGCAAATAGCCTGGTATGTGTACCTTATCCAACTGGTGCTTATTTAGGTTTTTTGGTGTTCATGGTCTGTTTCATATGTTCTAATAATTTTCGAGTGAGTGATCTTTGACAGGTCTTCAGTGTCCTTTCTGCTTCCCCGTCTGCCATTTCTGCTAATCCAGTTTCCAAGTTGTCCAATCCACCGGCTCTTACAGGATCCTCCATATCATTGGTTTCAGTCTTGCAGGTTCTATCCTATTTCTCATTCTAAACCTCCTAGCATAAACAAATAGTTGGAATTTGTCAATAAATCATGCAGCCTGCAGGTAATTTCTAACAGAGATGTTTCTTTTGTGTGTATGCAGGCCCGAAACAATGCCCGGGTAATAATTTCTGGCTCTTTAAGCATGTTCAGTGACAAGTAAGTGCCTGTTTAATATACATTTAAAAAAATCTAATTGTTTCATGATCTTATTTCGTCTGAAATAAGTGGGATTTTTCTTTTCTTGTCAATAGGTTTATAAGATCAAGTGTCCAGAAAGCTGGGAGTTCTATCAAGTAAGCGCTTGTTATATATATAAGCAAATTATTTGAAATTCTTTTGGCGTTTCCTTGTTGCATTGCATATAGTCTGCAACAGTTTTTTGGTGGCTACTTCTCTTCTTTATGCATTTTTTCCTTCGCCATTTTGTTGTGCAAGAAATCATCAATTCATTCCTTATATAGGTACGAAAAGTCTGGTAACGAGCAGTTTGTGACTGAAATAAGCAAATGGGTTTTCCATGAGAGAGGTCACCTAAAGGTATACCATTCTTTCTATATACTTGCATTGATTTGGTCAGCATATCTACAGTAGGTATACGTAGGGGATTTTGTTAATGCTTTGAGGTGTGAAAATATCGTTTTCTTTTAAGTGATATTTGTCCCCACTAGTTGGTGTTGGGTTACAGATGAATTCACTCCTAAGGATACAACAAAGCCCTAGAACTATCAAACAACAAATCTGAAGAGTTCTTTTCAAGTTGTCGGTAAAGGAGAATTATTTTAAGTATGTATAAAAGAGGAAAATAACAACCGAACTGCAGGTTATAGGCAGTTAATTTGGTTAAGACAGTTGACGGGAAATAAGTTAACTAGCAAATCTGGACCACAGATCTTTAACTGCCCTGCGCCACACATGTCTAGACCACAAATAATCCCCAAAATATGAGAATATCTAGTTCTCTCTCAACCCTTGCCGGAAACTAATTAGTAGTCTAATATAAAGACTTTCCAGCATAGGAAAACCTAGAATGTTGCCAAAAACTGATTATATGAGTATGACGTAGAAGAGTTTACATGGAACCGATAATCCAGAAAAGATACCTAGAAAAATCAGCATGCATTAAGCGACTAGCACAGAAGACCATTCTATGCATATGATGAAGATCAGACAAGGAGGTGTTTTTGCTAATGATTAAGCTCCATAAAACAGTGAATTAGTACCTTATTTCTATCCTGCTGCCTGCAAGTTCTCTGTAGTTCTGGATCACCATATCCATTCATGATGATTTGGTTTCATTGAACATGCATGATATGCTGCACTGGTGCTATATTATCTTTGATATGCTACTTTCCTCCTGATCAGGCTGTCAACCTTAATCACCACAAGGTTGGTGAAACAAATGAAGCTTCCATGTACCGCATAAATGATGACCTGGTAATACTTCCTTAGCTCAATAATCCTGATATTTGGGAGGAATATGACCCTTAACAATTTTTATTTTGTGTAGGAATACTCAATTGAGATCTATGAGTGGTCAGGAACAAGCTGGGAGCCATATGTAGCTGATGATGTTCAGTTGCAATTCTACATGATGAGTCCGTATGTTTTGAAAACACTCTCAACTGATAAGAAGGTGATCTTAGATTTGCACTCGTTTTCGCATCTCAGTTCTGAATGAACTCAACTCCTGAAGCTATTTGTGCTAGATTATTTGACTTGACATGTCTGGTTCACAGGGCCTGTATCATACCACATTTAAGGTGCCAGATGTATATGGAGTTTTCCAGTTCAAGGTTGAGTATCAGAGACTCGGGTACACTAGCTTGTCAGTCTCAAAACAGGTGATGATCTATGTTGATATACCATTCGATATCCAAACAACGAAATTATTAATGTTATGATGGTAGCAGAAATTTCATCGGGACAAACTTTGCCCTTCTCAGCTCAAGTAGCAAAATCATGTAATTATGTTGACGGAAATGTCTGTGCATACATAAAGGAGAATGGGAGTAACTCTCGAGTGTCTTTGTCTGGCAGACCACACTTCACCATTGATGCCCGGAATGGATATGTAGTGTATACAAACATCAATTATGGAAAAAAGGATAGAAAAAAGATGTGTGATTGATAGACCAATAAACTGGATTAGGTCTATCTAGGACCAATTCTCACTCAAAATTCATAGGATTTGGGGATAAAATGAGGATAACCCTCTTTGTATTCAACTTGATCCAGTGGATAATGCTCACAATATATGTGCAGAAACTCATGATTGATGTGATTCCTAACTTTTCTTACTGCAGATTCCAGTACGGCCATTCAAACACAATGAATATGAAAGATTCATAACCGTGGCGTTTCCTTACTACGGGGCTTCATTTTCAATGGTATACTTACTCTTCCAGTCTGATATTTATTTTCATTCCACACAGGAATGACTTCAATATCCTCTCTTAAATGCATGCCTTTTCAAATTGCAGATGGCTGGATTCTTCATCTTCAGCATTGCATACATATACAACAAATAATCTCCGCTTGGCATTCAGCGAAGAATTCACTTAAGTGACTCTTTAGAAGGCTTTTGAACTTGTTGAGGCTAATTATCGGTCAACAGAAAGCTAGTTCCAATACAGTTCTCAGGATTCAAATCACATCTGCATGACTGCATCTGTGGAAACTTGTATTGGGTGATTTTGTACTATTTTTGTACTATTTTAGCCTGTTTGCCTGGATTGTTGCTATTAGAACCATAGACAAATATTCCCATTCAAGCTGACTTGTATTGAAAACCTGCTCGTGCGCCCTATCTCTACCCTTTTTTATCGACAGTCTTTCTAGTTCTAACCTGATCTATATGTGAAAGCCAGATGTTCATCAACCTTTGGCCGTATTGGCCCAGATCAAACATCCATCCATATGCATCAGATGTGGCAGTCGGTGGCATCAAGACTTTAAAGCTAAATCACCTGCAACAAGTCGATGTGAAGTTAAATGAAATACCTAGTTTGATTTGACTTGTTGCTGGAACCAATTTCGGTTCAGACGTTCAGTAACCCAACCCAACCCAACCAACTTCAAAGTTCATCAGAGCTGATAATGATATCTATCAGCTATCCAAGTTGAACAGGAATCAGCACTTCCGGTTCCGGCGTTGCTCGCAGATCCATTCAAGACAGCTAGTGAGCAGGACGCTAGGCTTCAACTTGAGCCTTGAGGGAGAGAGATGTGGAGGCAAGCTCCACCTTCGACAATCGCCGACAGAGATGGGAAAACCGGGCGGAGGGAGGCCGAAGTGACGCGTGTCCCCAAAATGAGGACGCAACTAGGGTTTAGTTCCTAGCAAATTGCAACATTGTCTGATAACTTTTACATTCAGATTGTCATTTTTTTTCCAAACATTCGTTGTTTATGAAAATATATCTTGGACCGCCTTTCACTTGTCCATCAACAACGGCACAAAATGTCTTCCCATCCTTGATTATGGTACCTTACTACCTTGTGTACAATCCTATTTAGTAGCTTCAGAGGCCCCACAAAGAAACGAGAGAGTCGTTGTGTCAAAACCATCATCCCCTTGGCCAGTTGGCCGTCAAGAGGCAAGCTACCCCGTAAGGAGGATCGACGGTCTTATCATACCTTGGAAGAGGCTGCTGCACAATTCCAATTATCACGTACAACTTTCGGTTGAGAATGTTGCTGATTCAGTAGGGGTATTCTCCACAAGACTTTGCGATTCCTTTGCACAGAATATGTGACGGAGGGGAAACCTGTCGTTGATTCCGTCAAAGAAACTCAAACCTAAAACTAGTACAGTAATAAGTAAGAGGTCGATCCCACAGGGAAATTTATAACTCAAGTGCGATTTGAATGTTGATTAAGTAACCAGAGAAGGGGGTTTTTGTGTGAAAGTTTTTAAAGCAAATTAACGAAAGCAGAATAAGTGATTTTGGTTTAAACAATTTAGAGAACCAATTCCACCTACAATTTTCCACTTTATCGGATTGAAGCGATCCTTGTAACTTCTTCTCGTCCTATTATGTTTCCTATGAATGCCCTTGTCCCGACCTAATATAGTTACTAGTCCAACCAGTCCTAGCAACCCTTATCAATCGAACAGTCCCTAAAGAAGGATTTAACCCAATTGATAGCTTTAAGTTCAGAGATTAGCCAAGGTATTTGCAGTCCCTAAAAAAGGATTTAACAACACATTCAACTTCCTACTTATTCAATTAGTTCAACCAGCCCTAAAGGAATAAGTTTGCCACTTAGGTTAAGGTTCACAACCAGGAATCTACAAAACCTTAGCGATTGAATTGATCTAACGAGTTGGCCAGACAAGATAGAACAAATCAATAATTAATTAAGCACAAAGAAGTCGAAGCATTCACAAATAGGAAACTAGGAGCGAGAATTAGAAACTCACAATCAATCCGAATAAAGCTTCAAATTGCAGGCATAATCGATGAGTTTAGTTCCTCATGGAAGACATCGCTCCAAAAATCTCTAAAAAGTCTAATGAATGAAAGAATAGAATGAATGGTAAAAGAAAAATAACATAAAAGCCTAATTAAAACATCCCAAAGTCGGCCCCAAACAAAATAGATAGAAACTAGGGTTTTCCAAAACGAAACGGCGCGCGGCAGTACGTGCGGCGGCCGCCGCAAGGGTTGCGGCGCCCGCCGCAACTTCCTTTCCAGCTGCTCGCTGCGGCGGCCACTGCGGCGCCCGCGGCACTTCATGCGGCGCCCGCGGCTCACTCTTTGCCGTGGTCTTCTAGCTCCTTTGCGGGCTTCTCTCGTCTTGTCTTGCTTCTTCCTTACTTGTTCCTTCCCATGTATCTTGTGTTCCTCTTCGAGATATTGCATCTTCCAAATGTGTTCCGATTCAATCTGCGAGATAAACACAAAATTGCTCAGAATCCGAACTCTTCTAAAATAAACACGAGATGCAAATTAACGATAAAGCAAGCAAGAAATGCAACCTAAACTAAACTAAATGCAACTATAATGCCTATCTAAAATATGCATTATCAATATGCCATACATCTCCTCAACACCACTGGGACCAAACGGGAAGGCATCTGCAACCTCACCACCTTCAAGTACATAACATCTTGCTGCTCAACCCTTTCGGTTCAATCAAAAGGGAATTCGAAATTGTATTTCTTAGGAAGAGGGTTGATTAGAATACAACCCTTATTGTACCCATTGACCACAATCAAATCTGCACTGATAGTGTAATCTGCACTTGCCTTCTGGGGCTTCAAAATTGACTTGATCACACTCTTAAGCAATGAGGGGAAATTCGTATCTGTAAACGGGTTACCATTCTCTTCCTCCTTGACCCCCTTAACCCATTTCCTAAGGGTTTTGAAGGGATGGTATAACACCCCACACCTCCAACTCTTCCATACTTCAACAAACGAATATGCTTCACAATACCTAGAGAATCCGAAAAATGTTGCATGTAATCTAAAACAATCTTCTTTTCACCAATGTCTTGGGCATGACCTAACATTGAATACTTGACCACTCCATAATGGGTGAAATTAATAATATCCCACCCTCTTTCATTCCTACAGACAACATTTACTTCAAGATTCTCAAATCTACAAAAGCACTCTTTTGACTTGAAGTAGACAATTCAGATTCATGTGACATTTTCAAGTCCTAACACATGATAATAAGGACGTACGGATTGATTTATAAGTGATTCAAACCCTAAATAGATACATCGCATCTATGCATTGGTTGAACTTGATGCTTTCACTTTGAAAATGAAATTGTCACTAGTTGTCAAGAGCTTATGATAATTGCCATATCGCCACGTAGTCAAATAAGCAGAACCAATGAAGTCTTTGACCTTTCGACCATCAAACATAAAAAATAAGGAGACTCCAAAAGAAGCCAACGCCTTGCCTTGGAGGTTGAATTTTCCATGCATTCCAACGATCCTTGAATTGGTTTGGGGAGATTGACATCCAAACTCTCAATTACCATTTTCAATGTTCTAAAATCTTGTTGCTCAACCCTTTTGGCTCTATCAAAAGGGAAATTCAAATTTTATTTCTTAGGAAGAGGGTTGATTATAACACAACCCTTGCTGTACCCAGTGACCACAATCAAATATGCACTGATAGTGTAATCTGCACTTTCCTTCTGGAGCTTCAAAATTGACTTGATCACACGTCCTTCAGCAATGAGGGGAAATCAATATCTGTAAACGGGTTACCATTCCCTTCCTCCTTGACCCCTTTAACCCATTTCCTAAGGGTTTTGAAGGGAGGGTATAACACACCCACACCTCCAATTCTTCCATACTTCAACAATCGAATATGCTTCACAACACCTAGAGAATTCGAAAAATGTTGCAAGTAATCTAAAACAATTTTCCTTTCACCAATGCCTTGGGCATGACATAACATTGAATACTTGACCACTCAATAATGGGTGAAATCAATAATATCACACCATCTTTCATTCGTACAGAACATTTACTTCAAGATTCTCAGATCCACAAAACGCACTCATTTGACTTGAAGTAGGCAATTCATATTCAGATGACATTTTCAAATCCTAGCACATAATAGTAAGAAAGTACGGAGTGATTTATAACTAATTCAAGCCCTAAATAGATACCTCGGATCTCTGCATTGGTTGAACTTGATCTTTTCACTTTCAAAATGAAATTGTCACTAGTTGTCAAGAGCTTATAATAATCGTCAGATCGCCACGTAGCCAAATATACAGACCCAATGAAATCCTTGACCTTGCGACCATCAAACATAAAAAAAAAAGACTCCAAAAGAAGCCAACGTCATGCCTTGGAGGTTGCATTTTTTATGCATTCCAGCAGTCCTTGAAATGGTTTGGGGAGATTGACATTCAAACTCTCAAAATTGACTTGATCACACCCTTCAGCAATGAGGGGAAATCCGTATCTATAAACGCCTAAACGGGTTACAATTCCATTCCTCCTTGACTCCCTTAACCCATTTCCTAAAGGTTTTGAAGGGATGGTATAACACCCCCACACCTCCAACTCTTCCATACTTCAACAAACGAATATGCTTCCCAACACCTAGAGAATCCGAAAAATGTTGCAAATAATCTCAAACAATCTTCCTTTCACCAATGCATTGGGCATGACCTAAGATTGAATACTTGACCACTCCATAATGGGTGAAATCAATAATATCACACCCTCTTTCATTCCTACAGACAACATTTACTTCAAGATTCACAGATCTACAAAACGCACTCTTTTGACTTGAAGTAGGCAATTCAGATTCAGATGACATTTTCAAGTCCTATCATATAATAGTAAGGATGTGCAGAGTGATTTATAAGTGATTTAAGACCTAAATAGATATCTCGGATCTCTGCATTGGTTGAACTTGATGCTTTAACTTTGAAAATGAAATTGTCACTAGTTGTCAAGAGCTTGTGATAATCGCCATATCGCCACGTAGCCAAATAAGCAGACCCAATGAAATCTTTGACCTTTCGACCATCAAACATAAAAAAATAAGAGGATTCCAAAAAAAGCCAACGTCTTGCCTTGGAGGTTGTATTTTCCATGCATTCCAGCAGTCCTTGAAGTGGTTTCGGGAAATTGACATCCAAACTCTCAATTACCATTTTCAATATTCTAAAATCTTGCTGCTCAACTTTTTTGGCTCTATTAAATGGAAAATTAAAATTGTATTTCTTAGGAAGAGGGTTGATCATAACACAATCATTGTTGTACCCAGTGACCACAATCAAATCTGCACCGATAGTGTAATCTGCACTTGCCTTCTGAAGCTTCAAAATTGACTTGATCACACCCTTCAGCAATGAGGGTAAATCTGTATCTGTAAACGGGTTACCATTCCCTTCCTCCTTGACCCCCTCAACCCATTTCCTAAAGGTTTTGACAGGAGGGTATAACACCGCACATCTCCAACTTTTCCATACTTCAACAAACGAATATGTTTCACAACACCTAGAGAATCCGAAAAATGTTGCAAGTAATCTATAACAATTTTCCTTTCACCAATGCCTTGGGCATGACCTAACTTTGAATACTTGACTACTCAATAATGGGTGAAATCAATAATATCCCATCCTCTTTCATTAGTACAGACAACATTTACATCAAGATTCTCAGATCCACAAAACGCACTCATTTGACTTGAAGTAGGCAATTCATATTCAGATGACATTTTCAAATCCTAGCACGTAATAGTAAGAATGTTCGGAGTGATTTATAACTAATTCAAGCCCTAAATAGATACCTCGGATCTCTGCATTGGTTGAACTTGATGCTTTCACTTTGAAAATGAAATTGCCACTAGTTGCCAAGAGCTTATGATAATCGTCAGATTGCTACGTAGCCAAATAAGCAGAACTAATGAAGTCTTTGACCTTTCGACCATCAAAAATAAAAAAATAAGGAGACTCCAGAAGAAGTCAACGTCTTTCCATAAAGGTTGCCTTTTCCATGCATTCCAACAATCTTTGAAGTGGTTTGGGGAGATTGACATCCAAATTCTCAATTACCATTTTCAATGTTCTAAAATCTTGCTGCTCAACCCTTTTGGCTACGTCAAAAGGGAAATTCAAATTGTATTTCTTAGGAAGAGGGTTGATCATAACACAACCCTTGTTGTACCCAGTGATCACAATCAAATCTGTACCGATAGTGTAATCTGCACTTGCCTTCTGGAGCTTCAAAATTTACTTAATCACACCCTTAAGCAATGAGGGAAAATCCGTATCTGTAAACGGGTTACCATTCCCTACATCCTTGACCCCCTTAACCCATTTCCTAAGGGTTTTGAAGGGAGGGTATAACACCCCCACACTTCCAACTCTTCTATACTTCAACAGACGAATATGCTTCACAACACCTAGGGAATCTGAAAAATGTTGCAAGTCATCTAAAACAATATTCCTTTCACCAATGCCTTGGGCATGACCTAACATTGAATACTTGACCACTCCATAATGGGTGAAATCAATAATATCCCATCCTCTTTCATTCCTATAGATAACATTTACTTCAAGATTCTCCGCTTCGCAAAACGCACTCATTTGACTTGAAGTAGGCAATTCAGATTCAGATGACATTTTCAAGTCCTAGCACATGGAAGGCAATAAGTTAAGGCATTAATAACTTGTATGAGCCGGACCTGAGATTTTCAATGCATGAGACAAGATTTCAAAATATGGTTGTTATATAGATGAGCTAAGTAGCTAGAGCTTGGCCCGAGTTTTGATCAATAAAAGCTTGGGTCAAGCATATGATTTACAAAATGAGTTGATTATGAGCACATTTTTATGCTAGATTTAAAGCTCAGCTCCGCTCGATTAAAACTCAAATGGCAAGAATTTTATGAAATTTAACAATTTTCTTTTAAGTTACTATGTCGTGAGCAAGTAAAGTTGCATGATACTTAAAAAACTTACTCGAGCTCGTTCATTTACTAAACAAGTCGAGTGTGAGTTCAAGTTTAAATATAGGTTCGACTCAAGCTTGACTTGTTTCTAAACTAGCTAAATATAATCAAATAATACTAGATTTGTTTGACTCGAATAACAACTCTAGTTAATATATATAACTTGTTGCACCCATAACATATAATAATGTATAACCAAATATAAAAATTTTAAACTTGTAGAACTTCTTATTTAATTGTCAAAATGATTAGTATATACAGCCTCTCATTTCAAAGCTCTAGAGATGAATGATAGTTTCAAAGCTCTAGAGATAAATGATAATATGTGGATGTTAATTTAAGTAAAATATAGAAGCATTATAGTCTACTGAAACAAAATTAAAGTGATATATTAATATACTTTTAATTTTTAAACATTCATAACTTTTGACTCAGATGTCGGATTAAGGTGTATTATATGTTAAAACGAAGCTAGCGACGGGGAGAATACTACTAGGTACTTCGTGAGATGAGAGGGGGGCACGTGACCTCCTAGGCCCCCCTCAGCTCTGCCCCTGGCAGTCCTGCCAAAATGAGACATATACTACTACTAATACTAACTACTATTAATAACAATAACAATGATAACGATAATTTAGAGGAAGCAAGCTACGACTCCGCGAGGCCGACTTGGACAATCCATCGACCAAGGGTCTTCTCCATAAACAAGTCTGTCCTTGACAACAACTCGCACGAACTCGAACGGACGTCCTTTGGAGATGGATGCCGCAGCCGGAGGAGGAAGCATCTCCACACCGAAAGTATTGATGAAAATACGTCTAGGACCGCCGTTCACATGCCCATGCCCATTCACAACGGCACGCCATGTCTTCCCATCCTTGAACTTGATTATAGTACCATGTATCATCAGAATTAGCTTCAGAGCTCCCGCAAAGAAACGAGGGAGCTCTTGTTTCAAAACAACCTTACCCTTGGCCGTCACGAGGCAAGCTACCCCGTATGGAGGATAGTTAGTCTGGTCAAACCCTGGAGAAGGCTGCACCATTCCAATTACCACGTACAACAGCTTTCGGTTGCTGAGCCGGTAGGGGTATTCTCCAACACACTTTGCGAATCCTTTGCGCAGAATATGGCATACGTGCTCCTCAACCCAGGGACGGATCTCCCCACATGCGTCCCATTTCCTTGTCTTGGAGTCGAACACCAGGAATTTGCTTGAAGCTACTGCATAGATGCGGTTGCCAAGCACCACATGAGACGATATCAAACTGTCCACGGGGGACCCAGTTGTCGGGATTTGGCTCCAGCGGCCTTCCCGATCCAGGACCTCGTGGGTAAACACCCAAGTAGGTGGTACAAAAGTGCCTTGCAGAGGGGCAGAGTCAAACACATGTATTTGTCCATCAATTTCCACGACTATAGGCCATACTTTGGGGGTCTTCATCTCCTCCTCAACCATGTTTCCTTTAGAGGGTATTAGAGTAGCAGCATCTGGAGCAAGAGACAAGCGGTAGCACATACTGGATGTGCCCTTGAAAGGGATGAACGAATCCCGGACAGCATCTGTGATGTGTTCATACTGCTGACCGCCGATCATGTATACATCTGACCCCAATCTCAACAAACCTGCAAACAGCGGAAGTTGGTCCTCCCCCAACTTGAGATTTGCCATCTTAGGAAGGGGGCGCACATCAGCAACATTACGTAGGCTCTTCAGGTTGTTACTTGGCTGCTTCAGATCCAAGAGACTAATCGTAAACCCATCGGAAAAATACATATACCTCCCCTCCGCCATCGACTCATCATCATCTTCCTCGAATTCCTGTATATTCAATCTCAAGAATCAATCTTTAATTGAAAGAAAAAATCAAAGCAGAGATGCAAGATGAGATTTTTATTACTCGTCTTCGTCTCTTGAAAACCTCCTCCATTAAATCGAGCTGCTGAGCAAGATTAGACCTGTACCGACGTCGGGTGTTTCTGAGCTTCTTGAAGAGGGACTCCTCCCTTTTGGAAAGAATATCTAAATTCTCCCGTAGGACTTCGAGTTGTTCCATGGCGTCAACTGTGCTTGACATTGAAGCTGATCCCACCGTCAATTCAATTCAATTCAATTGTGTCTCCAAAGGGGGAAAAGCAACCTAATTTATTATCCATCAATCAATTTATAAATTATAGAATCGATCAATGGTTCTATGACTATGCCCGAGTTTGTTTTCTACTTGAGATTTTCTAAAAGCGATTTTACAAAGGCCGTCAGTGAAATCAATCTCATCAGATCAGAATATCGTCTTCCTTCTCCAAAGTTAAAATAAATGAGAAAAAAACTACGTTAAACAAAGAGATTGGTAGGGAAATCGATGAGAATCAAGCATACCATGAGGGTAATGAGGGGCGGCAGTGCGGCACCGGCACCGGCACCGGCACCGGCACCGGCACCGGCACGGCAAGGTTCGAATTCGATTCAATGGCCTCCACAGGTCTGATTTAATAGGATGGGTCATACAACCTTATATTCATGGGCCTTAAGCCCAATTTGATTATATTGGTTATTCATGGGCCTTAAGCCCAATGTGATTATATTGGTTTGCATTATGAAGCATGGAGCAATGGTCATGGAGGTAACCGGTGTTATTTGAAACGCAATTGGAATAAGATCATCTACAAGACTACAATCTGTGGTGTACGTGTAGGGTAACACAAAAATATTTATGCTATATATTTATAGTAAAAAAAAATTCAAAAATTATATTTATGTTTGAAACAAATGCTAGTATATGCTTATGAAAAAAATTGATGAAAATACATGTTTTTATAATTTTTATAAAATCATATTCTAAAATAATCAATCTTTCATTTGTAAAAATAATGTAAAAAAGTGTATATTCATCAAAAAAAATTATGAACATATAACATGAATATATTTTTAAAAAAAAATTATTAAAAATTTATAGCATAAATATTTTTGTGTCACACACAGGCACCTACAATGTTGTAGACTTGTAGGTGATCCTCACTCAATGCAATTATGATAATTTCACCGCGCCAAAATCACACTTTAATCATGCACTCAATTCATATTTGATAAGAACCCGGAAAATGTGAATGAAAAGTGAATGATCATCTAATGTTTAGCATAACTCGAGTATTATTGTTTTATCAAAAAGCCAATTAGCGATAAAAGAAGTAGTCCAATAACATAAGTCGAGTGAATGACCATCTTTTTTTTTTTGATACAGGCGAGAATTTGGGGGTGTCAACCACGACTGTAGCATCACCCAAGAGCGTCCTTGCGAACGAGAGTTTAAAACTCTAAATCAGTACTGTAAGACGACGAGCCGGACCCCAATGCCATATGAGTGAGTCGATCAGCCGCTCTGTTCGCCTCCCTAAAAATGTGGGTTACAGAAGACGTCTCGAACAAGTGAAGCAGACGAAGAGCATCTGATATAAGGATTTCGATCTCCCAGGGAGTCGACCACACACCATTAATCGCATTCACGATCGCGAGGCAGTCTCCCTCCACCGCAACTCTTCGAATCCCTAGCCTTCGCGCTTCCAGCAACCCAAGCTGCAAACCAACTGCCTCAGCATGGACCGCATACGCCATCCCACATCTACTAGCATTGCACGCAATCACCCTGCCATCCTCATCTCTGATAACAAAACCTGCAGAAGCATAGCCAGATAAAGATTTAGCACCATCAAAATTAAGTTTAAAGACGACATGCTCAGGTTTACGCCATCTAATAGTATTCCTTTTGTGAGGGTTGACTCTAAGTTTGACTTTTATTGTCTTTCCATCATCTTCATCTGAGTCATCTTGTTTAGTTTTTTTTCCAGTTTTGCATGTGGTGTTTGATTATGGCTACCAGTTCATCTGTTGTTCGTAAGCTCTGGTTGTCAAAAATAATCTTGTTTCTTTTCATCCAAATGCACCATCAGAAGAAAGCCAAAATAGCCTTTTGCTCATGGTTTACCTGTCAAAATATTTCGTTGGTGATGGTCTTTATACTCTGATTACTTTTGTCAGCATTTTTATTTTTCGTTTAATATCTTTATCCCTCGTTTGTTAAGATTCATTTGTTACTTTTGTCAACATTTGTTTAAGACAATATTATTTAAAATTAGGATGACTTATTTAAGACTTACCCCTCGTTTGTTTTTTGGTAGCTCGAGAGAGGTAATAATTACCCTTATAAATATAGTTCATATTTAAGTTAAGATCCATAGATCACTATTCTAATTATTTCCCTTCTTCTCCTATTTTTCACACAAAATTTGTTGCCCTTCTATTCCCTAATTTGAAGAAGGGTAACTAATACATTTAGGATGATCTAATAATTCCCCCATCCTCTCCTCTAATCTCACAAAAAAATGATGATTATATACACTTTATATGTAAATTTAATACCTTACTTTTCCATTCCCCTATTATATAAACAAACGACCCCTTAATATGTAAGATGATGTTATTTTAGTCATTGTTTTCTCTACATGTTTTATTGGAATTCAATGATATGTATTCGGCAAAAATCACTCGAATATCATCTATATTTCACATGTCAATCCGATGGAAATGATTGAAAATGGAAATGGGTGGTGGAACGGGTGAAATGGGGGTCCATCCACCCACCACCCATCCATTGTCATTCCTACCCATAACATGCACTTATATATAGCAGTCCTAGTCCTGCCAAAATAAGACATACTACTATTGATAACAATAACAATGATAACCATAATTTAGAGGAAGCAAGCTAGCTACCACTCCGCTGATACTCGGGCCCGTGCTAGACACATGTTCGGGTGGTTCTTCCGAACAGGCCCCCAAATTTTTAGGGCTCCGTATTTTTTCCGGGTATGTAAAATAGTACGGAATAAAAGTCCATATTCTACATTTAACTCTCCTTTAGTTAGTGAAATACGGTCCAGAAATCAAGGCCAAAGATTAAAAACAATTTTACCAATTACTGTATTATTTTTTAAAAAAAGAAACTACTGACTTAAAAATAAAAAACAAATCAGACCTAAATACCAAATACGTTTTTCCGATTTTCAACATTAGTAAAAGGACAAGGGGCGATTCATCTTCTTTCTATTCTCCATACTTCATCAATGGAACTATATATCAAGTGTGTGATTTCTTTTAATTTCCCAAACTTCATTAATTGTAAGGGTAAAAACCTACAACGGGAAGATAAGATCGATTTCGATTATAAGTTCCAACTTCCCTTACAATTCTTTCACACTCTCTCTGCTCGGTTGCTCCCTCTCTCTTATGTTTGGCGCTTTCCCCCTTTTTATTCTGCTAGAGTCTATTCACCATCGCTCAATTCAAATTTGTAATATGGCTCCCATTCAAATATATCTCCAAATTCAGGTTAGTTGGTAAAGTTGTTTTTTAGTTTTAGCCTTTGTTATTTTTAGAACAGGACCCTCGAAAACGTTGGCTCGGCCCTGCTGATACTACTATTAATAACAATAGCAATAGCAATGATAACGATAATTTAGAGGAAGCAAGTTAACACTCCGCGAGGGCCGCGAGGCTGACTTGAACAATCCATCGACCCAGGGTCTTCTTCATAAACAAGTCTGTCCATGACAACAACTCGCACGAACTCGAACGGACGTCCTTTGGAGGAGGAGGCCGGAGCCGGAGGAGGAAGCATCTCCACCCCAAAAGTATTGATGAAAATATGTCTAGGACCGCCGTTCACATCCCCATTCACAACAGCACGCAATGTCTTCCCATCCTTGAACTTGATTATGGTACCATGTATCATCCTAATTAGCTTCAGATCTCCCTCAAAGAAACGAGGGAGCTCTTGTTTCAAAACAACCTTACCCTTGGCCGTCACGAGGCACGCTACCCCGTATGGAGGATCGTCAGTCTGGTCAAACCCCGAACGAGGCTGCACCATTCCAATTACCACGTACAACAGCTTTCGGTTTCGGTTGCTGAGCCGGTAGGGGTATTCTCCAACACACTTTGCGAATCCTTTGTGCAGAATATGGCCTACGTGCTCCTCAACCCAGGGACCAAACGGGGAGGCATCAAGCGGGATCTCCCCACATGCGTCCCATTTCCTTGTCTTGGAGTTGAACACCAGGAATTTCCTTGAAGCAACCGCATAGATGCGGTTACCCAGCACCACATGAGACGATATCAAACCGTCCACAGGGGACTCAGTTGTCGGGATTTGGCTCCAATAACCATCACGCTCTAGAACCTCGTGGGTAAACACCCAAGTAGGAGGTACAAAAGTGCTTTTCACGGGGGCAGAGTCGAACACATGTATTTGTCCATCAATTTCCTCGACTATAGGCCATACTTTGGGGGTCTTCATCTCCTCCTCAACCATGTTTCCATTAGAGGGTATTAGAGTAGCAGCATCAGGAGCAAGAGACAAGCGGTAGCACATACTGGATGTGCCCTCGAAAGGGATGAACTTCTTCCGGACAGCATTTGGGGTTTGTTCATACTGCTGACCGCCGATCATGTATACATCTGACCCCAATTTCAACAAACCTGCATACAGCGGAAGCTGCTCGTCCTGCAAATCAAGATTTGCTATCTTAGGAAGGGGGCGCAGATCAGCAACATTACGTAGGCTCTTCAGGTTGTTACTTGGCTGCTTCAGATCCAAGAGACTAATCGTAAACCCATCAGAAAAATACATATACCTCCCCTCCGCCATCGACTCATCATCATCTTCCTCGAATTCCTAAATATTCAATCTCAAGAATCAATCTTTAATTGAAAGAGAAAATAATAGCAGAGATGCAAGATGAGATTTTTAATTTTATTACTCGTTTTTGTTTCTTGAAAACCTCGTCCATCAAATCGAGCTGCTGAGCAAGATTAGACCTGTACCGACGTCGGGTGTTTCTGAGCTTCTTGAAGAGGGACTCCTCCCTTTGTGAAAGAATATCTAAATTCTCCCGTAGGACTTCGAGTTGTTCCATGGCGTCAACTGTGCTTGACATTGAAGCTGATCCCACCGTCAATTCAATTCAATTCAATTGTGTCTCCAAAGGGGGAAAAGCAACCTAATTTATTATCCATCAATCAATTTATAAATTATAGAATCGATCAACGGATCTATGACTATGACCGAGTTTGTTTTCTACTTGAGATTTTCTAAAAGCGATTTTACAAAGGCCGTCAGTGAAATCAATCTCATCAGATCAGAATATCGTCTTCCTTCTCCAAAGTTAAAATAAATGAGAAAAAAACTACGTTAAACAAAGAGATTGGTAGGGAAATCGATGAGAAACAAGCATACCATGAGGGTAATGAGGGGCGGCAGTGCAGCACCGGCACGGCAAGGTTCGAATTCGATTCAATGGCCTCCACAGGTCTGATTTAATAGGATGGGTCATACAACCTTATATTCATGGGCCTTAAGCCCAATTTGATTAAATTGGTTATTCATGGGCCTTAAGCCCAATGTGAGTATATTGGTTTGCATTATGAAGCATGGAGCAATGGTCATGGAGGTAACCGATGTTATTTGAAACGCAACTAGTACGATTCCCGCGCCATGACGCGTTTTTTTAAAACTAAAATATAATATATAAAAATATTAATAAATGTTAAGATAAAAATCATAAAAAAAAAACGTTACAATAAATGTATCTTGTAATTATCTCAGGATTTTCTGTAAAAATCTTATGTAGAGTATAATACATAAATATAGATATTTTAAATTACTTAGTAATAATAATATCAATATCATTATAACATTGTTTAATTGTGATGTGTCATAATCCATAATTATTCAATGTTTTGAATTAAGCCAAATAGTTAGTAAATAAATTTGATTAAACACAATAGTTATATTAGATTAAATTCAATGTTTTGAATTAAGCCCAATAGTTAGTAAAATTAAAGAAAAAAGAGAAATAAATGAAAATGAATAAAAAATGAGAATTAAAGAAAACAAAATAAAAATAAAAAATAATAATAATTAGTTAGGACTCCTAAAATGTCTCTAAGAATGACAAATCATTCTAAACTCTTCTAAATTAAGAGTTTATATATATAGATATAGATAGTTAGTAAAATTAAAGAAAAAAGAGAAATAAAGGAAAATGAATAAAAAATGAGAATTAAAGAAAACAAAATAAAAATAAAAAATCATAATAATTAGTTAATACTCCTAAAATGTCTCTAAGAATGACACATCATCCTAAACTCTTCTAAATTAAGAGTTTATATAGATATAGATTGGAATAAGATCATCTACAAGACTACAAGTCTACAACCTAGGGTGTACGGGTAACACAAAAATATTTATGCTATATATTTATAGTAAAAAAAAATCAAAAATTATATTTATGTTTGAAACAAATGCTAGTATATGCTTATGAAAAAAATTGATGAAAATACACGTTTTTATAATTTTTATAAAATCATATTCTAAAATAATCAATCTTTCATTTATAAAAAAAAAATCTAAAAAAGTGTATTTTCATCAATTTTTTTATAAACATGTAACATGAATATAATTTTTTTTTTAAAATTATTAAAAATTTATAGCATAAATATTTTTGTGTCACCCACAGTCACCTACAACATCACACTTTAATCATGCACTCTATTTATATTTGATAAGAACCCGGAAAATGTGAATGAAAAGTGAATGATCATCTAATGTTTAGCATAAGTCGAGTGATATTCTTTTATCAAAAAGCCAATTAGCGATAAAAGAAGTAGCTCAATAACATAAGTTGAGTGATGTAGCATAAGTCGAGTGAATGATCATCCAATGTTCAACAGCGCGCCCTGGTTGAGTTGCGTGGCAATGCTGCATCACTCTCCCGAGTTGGCCTTATTCGCACCGTTTCGCCCCTCCCTTTCCAAAAAAGGCGTCATTTTGATACCAAAATTCGCAAAAAAATAAATAAATAAATCAAGTGCGGGCATTATCCACTTTTCCACTACAAGAGCTCGAGCTCGTCTGCAGGGTATATTTCACCTGGACTCATGCCCAACTCAACCCTCCTTTTGGTTTTTTTTTTGGGTTACGTGTATTATATAGGTGAGCCCTGACATGCATACAATAGAAAACAGAAAATATGTAATACAATAAGCAAAAATCCACTCGGCAAAAGATGAATATAGGCAAAACTAAAGGTAGCACGTTGGGGATATAGATTACGGACGAAGTCAACCATCATCGTAAATATCACTGTTGGCCAACAATACATCATAAATCCCTATGAATAATGAAGACGATTAATCTTGAGTCGGGTTGTAATGTTGAATCCCATAACATGCACTAATTTGTTTGCTTGTTCGAAGATGTGTGCCAATTTAATTTGCTACACCTTTATTTATTTCCAACTCTTTTTTTTTTATTATATAGATTGATTCCTAATGTTGAAGCCCATAACATGCACATTTTTTCTATGAATTCAAACTTGAATAAAACACATACATTAAGAGTCACAATCATCTCTATGGCTTCTTCCTTCATAGGGGACCTTCACTAGCGACGTATACCGATCCCTTGGCTAATAAGGTTAGAGAACCTTGGTTGTCCCCTATTTCGGGAGTCGGGAGGACTGTCTACAAGCTTTGCCCCTACATAACGATGACAGATCAAGGATTCATTTCATACATATAATGTGTTGATTGTTTATAATGAGCTATATATAATAAGTACGCGACAACGAGAAACTTATACTCATATAAGCGCGCTATTAAAGTCAAACTATTCGGTATGACATAGTCTCATCAAACCCTAATACTCGCTATTTAAGCTTAATAAGGCTTGGAGGAGGGCAATTAATTAATTTTCAGCTTGAACCATCATTATGATTGTATTCTGACTTGAGCGTCAGAGATTAGGAAAGGTAGTCGAAGGAGAATAGTAGAGTTTTACCATCATTGTTGATTTAAGAATATGAATGGATTTTTCCCGTTTCAAGGCCATTTTAAAATTTATCGATTAGTTATATATTATAAGGATGTTTTATTTAAAAAATTCTCAATACTGGAAGAGTTTTTTTTTTTTTTTTTTTGGTTTCTCATTCTGGGTATTCTCTGGCTTTTCCAAATTTGCTGGCCCGTAATATACCTTTGAGTGGAGAATATGTATGGTTCCATAGGTCCCCGGTTCGAATCTCAGAATGACCGCTCTTTATTTACCAATTCAAGGAGAATATATGTGGTAATGGTAATGGAACATTACAGGGATCAATTAATTCTGGGTATTGGATTTGGGAATCAATATTATCCATAAATATATCAGTATATTTCTGTTCCTTCCACTTTAAGAGGTTACTTTTGAGTTTGTAGATCTGATCGATCGATACTTGATTAAGTCCATCGATTGTACTTGATCAATAACGACTTTTTTATTTTATTTTATGCATTAACCATCTCGATTTAAAAAGAATATATATTGTTTCTTTATTATTTTAATTTATTCATGAATTATTTTAAATTCATGAATATATTATAGTGAGAATTAAACAAATGCTTAACCTGTGTTATACTCTCTCCGTCCAACAATACATAGGTTTTTAGAGGTAAAATTTTGTCCAACAATAGATGGTCTTTTATGTTTTCTAGGTAGGAAGTTATAATGATTTGTATTGGTTTGTGTGCTGTTGACTTTTTAAAATAATTTGATTGGTTAAAATGTGTAGTTGGTGTTAAAAAATAATAAAATTTATGTAAAAGTTAGTGTAATGATGATGTTTTTTTTAAAGTAAAGTGTTTTATTAAAACTTGTGCAAAGTGCTAAAAGGCAATGTATTTTAGCACAGAGGGAGTATTGTTTTGTGTGCACGTGTCCATGTGTGTGGTGAGCTATCATTATCTCATTAATTACATTAGCTTATTGAGTAATTTAATGAGATAAACTTGCCCTAATTAGAACACCTTTCAAAATCAGAAAATTAAAAACTCATTTTTAATTTCATATGTTTCCCAATAATCTCACTAATTGCAGAAGAAAATTACTATATATATACTGTATAAAACAACCAGAATTATAGGTTGATATATAAGTGATTCAAATTTGATGGAATAGTTAGAACTAACATTATATTAATTAATATAATAAACCCTACCATCGCATTATACGTCTCAGGAAAATGTTATTCAAGAACCCGATCTGATTGATATTATTCTCATCTGTAAAGAATCCTCTAAGAGCATGGGCATCGGGGGGATTTAGAGGGGTTTTTAGTGGGCTTGTGTCAGGGAAAGGAGGAGAGAGGGAGGGATTGAGTTAAAAACCCACCCAATGGTTTCCAACTTCCAAACTCCACTAAAACCCCTTCAAGTGGGTCCCATATATATATGGGTGATTTTTGCATTTTTTTGATTTTTTTTGCATGAGCCCTTTTACCTATATTGTATAATTTTAGCTAGTTTTTAGTCATTAAATATAAAAAATATAAAATAATCTTTTTATTAAAATTCATAATTTATTTTAAGCTATTAATAAACACCAATATTATATATGTTGAAAAAAATATAATACATACATAAATAATGTATAACATAATATTTTTATGCATATTGTATTATAAAAAAATTTAAAATTATTTTAGATATTATTAAAAAAAACCCGCATTGATAAATAATGTACAACATACTAATATTTTTAAGAAACTCTGGAAACTCATATGGATGTAGACGTAAAAGTAAGTTGGGGTTTTTAAGGAGAGAGAAAGTGATAAAGTGGTATTAAGAAACTCAATAAACCCGCATGGATGCGGATGGTCTAAGAAAGCAAACCGACTTAGTCCATATGAGCTATTAGGGCTGTTATTCGAGCCGGACGAGTCAGGTATTGATTGTTCATATGTAGTTCATTTATGATACGAACGAGCGAGCTCGAGCTAAGCTTAAATTTTAACTCGAGTTTAAAAATGTGGTTATACTCGGCTCGTTTAGGAAATGAACGAGCTCGAGCCAAGCTTTAAACAATTCTAGTTGCTTATTATATGCAGTAATTTAAAAGAAATTTTAGAAATTTCATAAAATTCGAGCTATTCGAGTTTAATTTGAACAAGCTAAACTTTGGATCGAGCTTAAAAATGTGATCATATTCGACTCGACTCGACTCGTTTAGAAAATGAACGAGCTCGAGTCGAGTTTTTTATCGAGCGAGTACGAGTCGAATTCGAGCTACTCGTGCTCACACAACAACCTAGGAGCCATTATATCTGAATTGCTTCCTATCAGAAGGGGTAAAAACGGGTGATAGGAGAGAATATGCACACAAATGGCACACCATAGCAAATCACAGTGCCCCCATGCTATCATGCACCGGGCGAGAGGATAAGAACAAGATAACTACCAAAAATGGCATTTATAAGATCGTACGCATACACCTCTTACCTCTAGAGAGCTAGCCCAGTAGTCCACTGTACGATACTCAAACGGGTTTCAAAATTTCACCATTCATTACCAAAACTTACATAAAATGACCAAACTACCCTCCAAACGTACGTCCTCGCCCTATCGGTAAAAACTACCCTATGATATGTATGGGTAAAACGAAAGCGAGGGCGTACGTGATGGCCATCGTGGATTAGCGGGAAAAGGGATTCCGGTGGTGACGGACCCTCGCGGCCAATGAGCAGTTGTCGTTGTACTTGTAATTGCCTCTAACAGCTTCTTTCCTCCGAGAAGTCGTAGTAGTGGTAGTCGTAGTAGTAGTAGTCCTGTTTTGTTCATCAGAGTCGTCCATTAGCATTTGCTTCCACCTGCACTCCTCACTGCAAAATGCTTTGTCCCCCCTGCACCCATCCAACCCCTCTTATGTTAATTCCAGTCTCAACAAAAATAAATAAAAAATTGAATATATATATATAATTATTTGATCTAATATTTTAAGATCGAGTTCAAAATTTGGCAATCATCTACGTACCACTCCCCTCCTTTTTTTTTTGGTACCACTCCCCTCCTGATTCTTCTTGATTTAATTAAATTTTCTTTTTTCACAACATAAATATTTTTCATTTAAATCTAAGTCATGATTGAGTTCGATCGAATTGGATTAAGGAAAAAAAAATCAATTCCATTTATACTCACTTTAATTATGTCCAATATGTAGTATTAATTATGGATTGTTTTTATGTATTGATAAGAGGAGCGAATCAAAAAGCTAGTTGAAGTTGGAATTATAGAGAGTGATAATTTCTAATAAAAATAAAGTAAATAAATTCATAAACTACCAAAATATGAACCCTAGAAAGAAATTAGACAATTAATTAATTAATTAAGGAGGTAGCTAGCGTACTTGTACATGTAGATGTCTTTGCCGGGCAAGAGGCTTTGTCCGCAAAGGGAGCAAGCATCAAGGAAGCCTCCGCCGCCCACCGGCCGCCAACCGGTGGAGGAGGGGCTGGCCAACGTCGACGACGGCGGTGGTTTGACCACGGTGGGCTTGCAAATGACCAGGGGCATAACCGTCTTTTTTGTTGTAAGAGTACTGGTGGGAGTGTAGTTATTGTGAGGTTCTAACACAACACTTAATCCCACCATCTTTATACAAGTGTACGTTTTTTGTTCAACGAGAAATAAAAGGAGAATTTAAGCTTTGGGTTGTTCATCAAGTGAGGAATATATAGTGATACAGATGGCCAAATTAGCTACGAGTAGTGGATGGTGGTGGGCCGGCCCATATAATAATACTATTGGGAAATTATGTTACAACAATGTGTCGAATTTTCAGTGGAGACGTACATATTTTTATTTATTTATATATATATATACTAAAATCGATCCATAATATTCTATGTTGAGTTGTATGATTGATTTTAGTAAAAAAAAATCACCAAAAAATATTAAAATAATATAGTGTAATAATTTTCAGAAAGTTATTATAAGCCAAATATATAAGTCAATAATTGATAAAAAAAAAAATCAAAACTATTTCATGTCATACTTACCAAATACATTTATAGATAAATATTTGATGTGTGTTGTATTTATATCTATATTATTTTTTTGGTGAAAATAATTATTTATATAAAAAATAATTATTTGATACTTGTTATTTATTTATATCTATATTATTTTTTGGTAGAATGAACTATTTAGATGAATTTTTATTTTATATTTTTCGCACAGTTTGATCGTCATTAGTTTAAGTCACACGTTGTAATTCGGATTTATCGTTTTTGTCTTGTTTTTAAAAGGTTTCTTTTATATATGATAATTGTAATTTTAGAATATTGGTTAACATATTCCCGTATACGGGACATCACACGTATTAGTTTATTTATAATAGGGTCGAAAAATTGGGGAGCATGTCTAAGGTTTTCAATCGAGTCAAGGTTGAGTCGAATTTAAGTGAGCATAAATTTAAACCCAATCTTCAAAATGTGTTATATACTATTTGGTTTGTTTAGTAAAATGAATGGACAAAAAGCTAAACTAGAGCTACTCGATCAATTGATAGATCAAACCATTTAATAAGCCACTTTTTTTTTTTTTACGTGGGGGGTTCCTTATAATTAACCTTATGTATAACATTATATGTTATACTAAATTATTTGGGTTATAAATCCATATTAAAACAAATTCCAAAAATTATTTTTGTTAAAAAAATTGATTAAAAACCATGGTTTAAATTAAAGATCAAATATTATACAATATAATTTTTTAAAAAAAATTAGACATGATTTTCATCAAAAAAAAATTATAATAGTGCATAGTTGTTTAATATATAAAAATAATTTTTAAAATTTTTTTAACATGGATTTATAACCCAGATAATTTAGTGCAACATTTTACATGTTGTAGGTGATCTAAACTATACGTATATAGTTATAAAGCTAAACTCGAACTCCTCATGGTGGGTGAACAACTTGACACGTTATCTTCTTTTTTTTTTGGTGTCAATCAATTTGTCACATTATATAAACCTCAGGAAACGATATAGATCTATTATATAAGGGGAAATGGCTTACCAATGAACTTTTGTCCTAGTGGTAAGAGTGAGATGCTTCCGTGTGCCTCACTACCATGAGGTCAAAAGGATTCAAATTCACTAGGAGAAATTTGTGCTAGAGTGGGTCTTGTCGCTTGACTTACCCGGCTCGAGTGCTTTGCAGGCTAGTGCTCGGCGTCTTGGCCCGTGGAGGATTAGTCGATAACCTAGCTTGGAACCTCCACATCATTAAAAAAAAAAAAAAAATTAGTCGATAACCTTGGAACCTCTACATCATAAAAAAAGAAGGGAGGGGTGACTTAATGAAAAAGTACATAGTAACATTCGGTATTTTTCAACCAATGCGATTAAACAAATATATGTTTCAAATTAATTGCAAAATAAACTAGAAGAGGGGGTTTTATTGGTTTTTTTTTTTCTTTTTCCCCCCATTTTATTTCCATTTTTCTAATATCCCCAAATAGGTCTTGTTATATGTAGGGCTGGAAATAAAGATCGAATATTGTACAGTATAATTTTTAAAAAAAAAATTGAGACATGATTTTCATCAAAAAATAAATTACATTAGTGTATAGTTGTTTAATATAGTGCAACATTTTACATGTTGTAGCCTTGTAGGTGATCTAAACTATAGTTATAAAGCTAAACTCGAACTACTCGTGGTCGGTGAACAATTTGACACATTTTTTTTTTCTGTGTCAATTAATTTGCCTCATTATATAAACCCCAGGAAACGATATAGATCTATTATATAAACCTCTTACTTGTGTCTCACTACCATGAGGTCAAGGGTTCAAATCTCACTACCATGAGGTCAAGGGCTCAAATCTCACTCTATAACTTTGGAACCTCTACGTCATCAAAAAAAAAAAAAAAAAAAAAAAAAGGGAAATGGCTTAATGAAAAATCAATTTGGGGTCAATATTTCGTACATAGTAACATTCGGTATTTGTCAACCAATGGCATTAAACAAATATATGCTTCAAATTAATTGCAAAATAGACTAGAAGAGGGGGTTTTATTGGTTTTCCCCCCATTTTATTTTTATTTTTCTAATATCCCCAATTTGTCTCGTTATATGTAGAGTTGGAAATAACCCATGGGTACCTGCTCTATCCGATTTACCCGCATTAATTATGCGGATGAAAACCCACAAAAAAGGGAGTGACAAGTGGAGCGGGTGCGGGTGAAGACGCGGGTGATGGATGGATTATGGGTGAAGATTTTTCACCCATAACCCGCCCCATTAACCCGCATAAAACCCTAAAATTTATATATATAATATAATGTGTGTGATTTTACTATTTTACCCTTTTCAAGTTTAACTTCTACAAATCTCAATCCTTGATTAGTGCTTTGCCCACCAAATTTCAATTAGAAAGGATATGTTCTCGGTTTGCTCTTCCACGTTATAGTAAGGGGTATACTGGATTAGTATAGATATATATACCCTTACATTTTCAAATTTCAATTAGCTCGTGATTTCAGTGTTTTGCCGATCAAAAATATAAATACATAAACCCACCCCCTCTGTAATTTTGAGTTAGAATTGGACTACTTGTGTTAATTTGATTTTTTCTTTTATTTCACCCATTGAGTACCTGCTCCACCCACATCACCAGCACGGGTCGGATGCAGATGAAAAGGTTTGCAGGTGATGGATGGAGCGGATGACATTTTTTACCCGCGGGACGGGTGATAGTCATAGAGTGACTTCAATACTTCATCCACCCATAACCCGCCCCATTTACACCCTAGTTATATATGGATGCTACTTAAAAGTCACATTGAAGTTTTAGGATATTGCATAAATTTGTACACTTTGGGCAAAGAACATTTTTTAAAAATTAAGCTATTCCATACTATTTTCTCAACCAAAATATTGTTGTACGCAACTTATATATGTTTACTATGTCGTAGGAAGGAAAGCTTGATATATTGGGAATATATTGACCATATATCGGATTTATCAAATTAGCTAATGTTTAATCAAAATAATTATATTTATACACATAAAAAAAATTGTTTAAGTAAAGAAACTTTATACTCAAAATTTCAAAATAAGCTTGACAAAACAGTGTTTATATTGCAAAATGTACTAAATAACGTCGATATACCATGAAATATGAACGATATATCTATTATCGCTAGATAAAAAGTGTTGTTGTTTATATTTTGGGCTTGATTAAATTCTAATCTATATGCTATATCGGATTCTAAATATAGTCAATATATCCCGTATTTATAATATATATTGCATATCGCCCATTTCCAAAGCTCGTAAGCAAATGCAAATCACGAGATATATCTCCAATATAAACAAAAGTTGTTAACCAATATATATTATAAACCATGTTTGTGAGTTGTATTGTATCTACACACGTTTTTTTTATGAACATCAAAAACATGTTGTCAACAGTGAGATAACTTTATTAAAATAAAAATTGAAATTGAAAAGGTAAGGATTTAGGTGGTCTCATATCCTATATATTAAACCACCACCACACACGGATCGAGGGGCGGACTGGGGTCTGCTCTAGTCCACTCTATTTTTTAAAAATAAAATAATAGGTAAAAAATCAAGAAAACTTAATAAAAATGATTTTTTTTAATTAAATTAAGGGTTTTTGTTAATGAAAATTATGCGTTTAAGAAAAAATTAACATACATAACTTACTCAAATTTTAATTTCTGATTTCGTGCCTGACCATCCCTCAGTAGTCAATAACATATCCATGGACTAGAATATGGATTTTTGGGTGAAAAAACAAGGATCCAAAGCTCAACGTACATGTGACAAGTCACTTTTGTCTGCAACTTGATCAACCATTCAAAAGATATGGTGACAATACACATTCTGAAAAATCTGGAGTAGAAGGATGGTGTGAGTGATCACCATCTCGATCTCCCATAAACTCTTTTATTTGTCATTAGTGACGTTTATAATGGTTAGATTTTCACCTTCTCGTCTTCTAAGTTCTACCTCAATGCTATGAAAACCTAGCTCCTTAATCACTTAAAGTCACAGCATATGGAGGCTAAGCATATAAAGAGGAACCGCAATATGAAACATCGCAGTTTACGGGTGTGTTTGGATGCATTACTTATAATGTATTATTTTTACTTCGATTTATGTGCACGTTTAGTTACATCACATATTTTACCTCGACTGTTATAACTATGCAACCAAACATATACATAAACCGAGATAAAAAAAATGCATTATAATTAATGTGTTTTGGAATTCAAACACACCCGTAGGAACCACTCACCAAAACCACGTCCGACCACAGTTTTGGGGATAGGCCCACTTCTCACTCTAAGCCTGGCCCACTGTCTTGTTTTGGGGATGGGCCCACTTCTCAACCATAAAACGACAATAATCCATCATTTTTCTTTTATTTCTTCAAGGAGAAATGGAGAATTTATTTGTTATATTAAAATTTTCGTGCTATTAACAAAAATAATTTTTCATAATTTTAAAATTTAATCATTTTTTTTACATTTCACTCGTTCTTTTTATATAATTTATTAACATTTACATTTTTTTTATTATGAGATAATAAAATCTCTCTATTCATTATCCTCTAAAGTCTAAACTCACAAGTGTTGCTGAACTTTTGATGGGAACATGGGATGCTGGTTAAGAGCAATATATTTACCACTTAAAAAAAAAATTAAAAACTCATAAATGATTTTTTTTTTCGCTCTTTCACTTTTTTCTTGATGTAATTAGAGGCATTTTCATGACTTTGTTTCTTCCGCAAATGTATTTAACACTGGTGGGGAAAAAACAATGGAAAGAGAATAAAAAAAATCAGATATAAATTAGTAATCTTTGAAAACTTACTGAGTTTATTTTAGGCAAAACTAATTAAAATAACCCAACTTTTAAGGGGTGTTAAAAATATCTTTCAAATGTAAAATAAATATTCCAACCTTTATAAGTGATGGTAATATAATATTATAAAGATTTCTCTCCAATAAAATTCTTATTTTATGTATTGTATTACTCATGTATTTTCAATTCAAATAAAAACATATAAAATTAAATTCGATGAGTTTAAAAGTTTATTTAATAAACTTTTGTAGTTTTAGATTTAATTTGTACCTGACTTTTTATATCTTTTTTTAAATCAATAATATATATATAACAAGCCAAATAAAAAAAATGTAAAGAAAAATAACATATTTTCAATTAATAAATGATTAGCTGGTGATTTAACTTATCAAAACTGAAGAATGTTTTGTCAATTATAAACTTTATGTTACTACGAAATTGAAATGAAAATTTAATTATTTAGATTATTCAATGGTGTTCATTTATATATAAGAAGTAAATTATTATTATTAAAATATATATAAAAGAATGTAATTTTTTTATTAAATCCAAAATAAATAAAAAATTAAGACAAACTTAAAAACCAATCTAATTTAATCTAATAAACTTGAATGATATTTTTACACAATCAAGATATTGAAAATTATATTTTAAATATTTAATTGTTTTATTATATTTGTTTTGATTAAATTTAATTATAATCTATAAATACGTGTTAAATCGAATAATTTAAATTAAATACATATTAAATCGAATGTTTAGGGGCGAAACTAATCATTTTTGTGGGGGAGAAAATTTTGGGATATTATATTACCATCACTTATAAAAGTCGGGATATTTATGTTACATTTGAAAGGCGGGGATATATTTTTAACACCCTCTTAAAGGTTAGATTATTTTAATTAGTTTCGCCTTTATTTTACGACCATGTGCTATAAATCATAAATGTATGAATGGATATATTGGTTTTTTTTTGTATATAAAAATGTTTAGTGATAGGTGGATTTTCACATCGGTTTTGCTATTTGCACGGTTTGTTCTCGCCAAACGCACGGTGCGAGGCCTGATATCCGGATTCAGCTTCTCTTTTGCCGACACTAGAAGCTGGAGCCGGTAATGTGGTTGCCGACACCGGAAGATGGAGCATGTAAAGTGGTTCCCCGTCATTTTGGTTCACTGTGCAAGGGGAGAGGACAAATATTCCTCGCCATTTCCGTTGCTCGCTTTGCACACCTAGCCGCAGTATGAGATTTTCCGTCTCATCAGCGTCACCTTTTCAGGCGGCCAGTTTGAGATTCCCGGGTAACAAGACTTACCGGAATCCGGGGCTGGTAAAATCGTTGTCGACACCGGAAGCTAGAGCTAGTGAAGTGTATGTCGGATTCGGAGGACGGGTTTGACGTTGTGCGAATGGCGATAAATTAGACGTCCGAATAACAACCGTCTTTCACATTCATGTGAAGGCTTTAAGGCCTTAAGGCCGGTTTAAAAAATGAAGGATTTAGGACCTTTTAATGGAATTTAAAGAGGGATTATATTCGGCAGTCTAGCACACCATTGACAAAGAACTTACAAAGGTGATCATTGAAGGCGACAACCTAGTGAAGTAGTAGATGCAATAAATGATTGCTCCAAGGTCGATTGGGTAATTTGCATAATCATTGAGAAGATCAATCTGATGAAAGGAATATTTGAACACGTTGAATTCAGACACTGCTTCATAGAATCAAACGCATCAGTTGATTATATTGCTAACACTAGAGAAATCTGTAATTTGTCAACTCTCTCATTGCATGGGGACCTTATTAACATCATCCTTAATGATGATCAAGAATGAACCCTGCGTTGTCAGGGCATTCTATTCCTTGCCTACTGTAAAAAAAAGCGAGAGAGAGATTTGAGTAACCAATAACCCATTTCCCTAGTGGTAAAAGAGAGATAACCCTTCTAAGAGGTCAAGAGTTCAAAATTACTCAGACTCGTGTGGGTTAGTTGACAACCTCGGAACCCCTCACGTCACCAAAAAAAAAAAGGATTTGAGTATTGTCTAACGATAAGGGATTGAGTTCCAAATAGCGTTCAATGTAAGATAATCATTCCCTTTTCATTCACATTTTTTTGGGATTTGGCGCGGTGAAATTGTCATCATATTTGCGTTTCAAATCAAATTCCCGAATGGATTTGTGTTTTATACTCACAGAAATTAATTTTTTTAAAAAAAGAGTGAGTTAGGGTGGATGCGGGTGAAGGATAGTGGCGGAGCTGGGGTGCTTAGGAGTGCTAGAGCACCCTTTTGGCGGGAAAAAATATATATATAAAAAAAAATTATTTTGCATATATTTAGTATTTTTAAGGTAATATAAGATCTTTAAATGATAATTGAAATAAAAAGTGATATTTAGCGTAAATAGTGAATGAAGGAATGATAATTAAAAAGTCCTGGGTTCAAATCTCAATCCCTTTACTTTTTATTAGTTTTACTATATATATCATTAATCTTTCTTGATTTGTTTATATGTTTTTTTTTGTTTTTCTTAACTATTTCATTACAAATGTCATATTTAAGTTTAAATTATACATTTAACGTTTTCTTTCAATATTGTTTTAAAAGTAATTCTTCGTAAAAATTCTATATGTTTGGTCTCTCTCAACTATTTAAATACAAAATATCATAAATAGATCACAATTTACGAGTTTTTTTAAATATTTTTTAAAAAAATCTTCTTAATAGGTATATTGTTATAATATTATTATGATTTATGTGGATGTACAAACATATACACTTTACTTAGATAGAGTTTTGTCTTTAAATATAGATTTATCTTATACTTGGAGCCCAAGGATCATATGACTCCTATATATTGTAGTGGTGGATATTCCACAAGCAATCAATTGAATACAGTCACATATTCTTCATCTTATTCTTGCCCTAATTTATAATATATACATAAAAAAATTCACATTTTTTTTTTATCATCTCCTAACCGAACTCTTGGCTACGCCACTGGTGAAGGAGGAGGGTAAATCTTACTATTATGGTTGAGATTTATTCATATTCATCCATAAATATGATGAGCAAATTCATGGGATCCGAGGTGATGTTGACATGTTATTGGGTCCGTATAAAATAAACCCCGATTATTTTGAGATTTATTTGTATTATCGAGAAAAACATACTTACAATCACCTTCAAAGTTAAACATAAAAACAAATTTAATTAGGATAAATTACAGATAACCACCCGTAAAAAAAGTCACTTTTAAGAAAAACCACCCATAAATATTTTTATTACAGAAAACCACCCGTATTGAAGAAACATTTTCATTAAACCACCCATGTGCCCTTCCCCGTTTAACTGCCGAACTGATGCGTTGGCTTTGATTTTTTAATTTTTTTATTAGGTAAAAATTCGAGTTCAGGCATACCTGTAACTCGAGGGCCGACTAAGTCGGCATACGGAAATCGTCAATACAAACATAACACAATCATCACAAAACAACAGAAAAGAAAGAAACACCCAATCAACCCATACAAGACATCAAAACGGCAGAGAAGTCGATGGAGAACCCAGACGCGCCACGAACGCTGGAGAGTGCAAGGACTCTCGACAGTACCCCAACCGGAAAGGGCGACTCCTGAGGGTGAGAGGATCGCCGACGTTGCCCCCACCTAGATGAAGGATCTTCGACGACTACGAACAGATCCACGATCTGTCGTTGATCAAACAGGACGCCCGATACTGCAACCCACCAACGAGCAAACGAAGACACACCAAAGCACCGACCCAACATCGGAAGACAGAGCAAATACGGGCAAAAAAGGAGGATCAATCAACTGTCGGAGCTGCGTTGGCTTTGATTTTTTTTTATTAAGTAAGAATTCGAGATCAGGCTAGCCTAATTGTCGAGAGGCCGACGAATCTGCAGGCGGAAACTGCCAAAGCGTATAGAAGAACAGAAAAATGGCGCTAAGAAACAAGCAGAAAAAACCCTACTACAAGAAACGATCTAAGAAGAACTACAACTAGCAGTTGTGGACGACGACGAAGAACGAAGTCAAGCACCACCAGACTGTAGCACCGCGGGCCAGCGATACAGCAGGACTCTATTTTATGTGGGAAGTGCAGACGAAACTCCAAGGAAACAGCATCCCGAATACGGAGTCGCCCATAACACACCACCTCGATCCCAGCCAATCCCGACTCGAGACTTCATGCCCCCAACCAAGCCGAAGATCTCCAAGATACGCTGAAAGTAGAGCCCCCACACTGCTCGAGCAAAGACACCAAAAGATTTAACCAAGCCCTTTGACGAAATATTTTCATTCAACGACCCATGTGTACTTTCCTGTTAAGTCGAACCCGACGTCCCGATGTCGGTAATATACCCAAAAAAAATGTAATGAAAGGGTATAAATGTATAATCATCAAAGCCATCGCATTGAAAATCTCTCTCTTTTGAGGAAGATGGGAACCCGGGCTTCGACCTCCTAACACCGGGCTTCGGCCACCTAAACACGACTTCGACCCCCTCCTGGTTGCTGCCATCCCCTTGGCCGCTCGTGTCTCGGTCTGATTGTCCACCCTTTCTCTCCTGCCTCCTGGGTCTCTTCGGATCTCCCTTGTGCCCGGGCTGGCCTGCCCTGGTCGTTGGGGATGGCCTGAAAGTAGTGCCTCGGGCCCAAGGCAAAACCTTGGGCCCGAGGTAGCCCAAAATATTGTGCTTCGGGCCCAAGGTTTTGTCTTGGGCCCGAAGCACAGCCCGGAAAAAATCATTAAAAAAAAATCAGATATTTGTATTTTATATATATATTGAATATTTATCCATATAAATATTCAATATACATATAATACAAATATGTGATTTTTTGGCATCTTGAACCAAATCCCGAAAGAGCTTGAACCGAATCCCGAAAGGGCTTGAACCGAATCTCGGGTCGAATTGGAACCTTGCCGCCGCTCCTTAGTCCTCACCCTCTTGGTATGCTTGTCCGGAACGCCGCCGCACCATCGGCTAGGTCGGCGGCCATCCTTCGGCATCTCTCGATTGAGATGCTATTATGAAACCCTCTCGCACTTGTCTGATTCAGCTCCTCTACTCTGCCAAACCTCGCTACATTTCTCGGTTCCTCTAACCAAATCTCGTTTCCTTACCACCGCCACCATCGACGCCGTTGCATCATCATCGACTTCAGTTACGACCCTGTCAGACCAAGAGATAGCAGCGCCCGCGATTTGTACCCCTAAAGTGGCCGCTGATGTTTTCAGGCGCTGGGGCTGCACTGAAGCTGACATAGACAAAATCTTCGCTCGTCGTCCGACGCTCCGCAATTCCGATCTTGCTAATCTCGATTCCAAGCTCAGCTTACTCCGTGGATTGGATCTCAACGCTTCCGATCTGGTCAGCATCATCCATCGCCGCCCCCGCTTCATACACTACCGTGTCAACAGGTACTTTGACGATCGCCTTGATTACATAGAGTCGTTTTTCGGATCCAGGGAGGTGCTGATTAAAGCCATTGTTAGGAATCCTTCGCTTTTAACCTATGATTTTAAAAAAACTGTTACGCCTGTGATTGAGATGTACGCTCAAGCAGGTATCGGTAAATCGGATGCGAGGAGAAGTTTGATTACATTGACACTGTCTACCGATAAGGTTCAGAGAAATATGACATTTGTGGTGGGAACTATAAAGCTTCCGGCCAAGGCTATGCTGGATCACCCGTTTTTGCTGTATTTGAATCTGGAAACCACGTTGAAGGGGCCTTCACTTTTGACAGCGTTGAGGATGGTGGAGAAGCGCTAGACGCTAGTCGCCCCCCTAATCAAAAATGAAATTTAACATAAATATTCCTCTCATCAATAGAAATCCGATAACTGAGTAAAAAGTTGATGATTTTTTCGGAAAAAAATTAGAGATCAATTTTTCGCCGCCTCAACTAAACGCTTCAGAATCCGTCACTGGAGAAGCGGTTTGTAAAGGTATCAAAATATTGGCAATATCGTCGAAGAAGAATCAGAATAAAAGATTTCCTTTTTGAAGATTTGTTTTGCTTAACAAGTTCGGTTTTCTTCGTGTTTGTACTATGAAAGATTGATGTGCTCTCAATGTTGAAAGTTCTTTCTGTAAGCATAACCAAAATTTATACTTCTTTCTTGATAGCTTTTGCATTTGTGATCTTCTGTTGGGTACCTTTGATATCTGATCTGAAGGATGAAGCATGTTTATATGTTGTTGGCAGGAAAAAAACACTGTTTTGATGAGAGGCATGTAGACCGTAAGTGGGTGTTTACTAGGTCCTCGAGCGTGATGGCTGTTGGACCCAAATCGATCTCGACATCGCAGTTTATGTAGACGCATTTATGCAGTAGCTTCTAGAAAATCGATCCTTCGTTTCTTCGAGGGAGCCTTGAATCCGATTTTGATGGTAGAAGCTATAGGCAAGCTGAAGATATGTTAAGAGTAAGGTTCAGGCAAGTTAGGCAACTTGGAGATCTATTAAAGTCGGTGATGAAGACTACAAGTCTACAACTACGTGTAGGTAAGTGGTATCTGTAAACGACATAGTCATATAGATAGGCATATATAGCCAGTACGTGTATGCCGTGTAGTGATTGAGACGACTCGAGATCGGGCAAAGTGGGTGCGTCTCGATCATATACTAGTAAAGTTGCGCCTTTTGTGCGCGATCGATCGAGTAAGGGGTTGTCTCGATCACACTGTGAAGGGTGTATTAACCGCGATATATTAAACCACTGTCATCCCTGTCCAAGAGCTTCCTTTTGGATGATGTCATCGATCTCAGCTGGATAGCGCTCCCTAATAATTAACGGTCGAACCTAACCCAAGATGTGGCAATCTGTCTACCGCTTGATTACCCTCACGACCTAACATAAGGAATGGGAGAATGTGGGTAGTACTCATAGGTCCCCGGTTCGAACCCCGGAATGGATGCTCTTTATTTACCAATTCAAGGAATGAGAGAATGTGACCACCTCGAATGCCTTGCAAAGTTCGAGCGCATCATAGATCATCATCTCAACAACTCACGGACACGAGTGCACGACCAGGACTCTTTTAGGGCGTTGATAACTCTCAAGCAATCACCTCCACCTCAAGACGAGAAATCTCCAGCTTCACAGCTTCCAGTAGAACAACATGAAAGCCAAAACTCTCCACTTGGATTGTGGATACCATATCATGGTTACGCGCACCACAAGACAACACACGACGAGACGATTACGGATGACGAAGCCCGACACGACATATTTAAAGGAAACCTTTAACACCGTTAAAATTAAATTTCAAGAAGCCTCCCTTTGGTTTTCCCATTAATGAATTACAACTTCGCCAATAATCAAAAGGGACGATTGTCCCACCTTTCGAAATGAGAATGAAATAGTAAGTGATTATATATTAGGAGGAAAATGGTGGGAATAGTCCCCCAATGTACAGCAAAAGAAATTTTGGATATCCCCCTTCCTATGAATATATTTGAGGACAAACTTTATTGGTGGCCGGATAGGGAGGGTTGGTTTACAACAGCTAGCGCCTATAAACTGATCACAAAATTAGATAATAGCAAAAATGATGATAACAACTCTTGGACTTGGAAAATTGACACATCACCAAAAATTAAGAATTTCTTTTGGAAACTCGAACAGAAGGGTGTTTCAACAGCTACCCGTTTATCCCAAAAAGAGGTCTCTGTTCCAACAACGTGTCCACTTTGCAATAGTGCGATCGAAGATGAAACACATTTGTTTCTGGAATGCCAGTTTTCTAAAAACCATCTTCCATCTACCTTAGGTACAAATCAGGCTGTAGCCAACATGATTGCAAACTCGAGAGATTCCCCCCTATCTTGTCACTGATAAGAAGCATTCTCACAAAATCTGAAATAGAAAAATTAGCGGTCACTTGGTGGAGAATATGGTACATCAGAAATCAAACGATTTTTAGAAATGAATCCATTTCAAACCAGGAATCCATCAAACATATCATCACCACTCACTTGGCTACATTATTCGTGACTGGGCAGGGAGAACGATTCACATTGGCTATGACAGGATTGGTAACCAGACCCCGTTGAAAACCGAGGCTTTGGCACTAAGACATGGTTTAATCCAAATCCGTGCACTAGGTATAAACAGGTTACAAATAGAAGGGGACTCATTTATACTCATTAATCATTTAAAAACAAATTCTAGATGCCCACGGAAAATCGAATATGTGTGTTATTAAAACATTGTCGTCGAATACTTCTCTCACGTGCCCCGTATTGACAACAGAGTGGTTGATAAGGTTGCACACCTTTGCCGCTCTGCCAGGGGCCTCAACATTTACTCTGATTCAGGTCTTCAAGACCTCATCCGTAAGGATGCTCTCGGGTAGGATTATTCCTCCCGCATTATTACCTGATAAAAAAAAAAAAAAAATATGAATTAGCTGCAATTAAACGATGCCGTTTAAAAAAAAAAAAAACAAAACAACATTTCCGATTTTAGGAGTTCCACCTCAATACGCCGTCGTGTCATAGAATACAGCTTGTACTTGTTGACTTGTTGTAACTTTTGTTCTCCGTGTAACCGAGGTGCCATCTCTGCCTCTCTGGAGGCTATCAGGCTGGTGGCGGGAGGCTGCTGCGATGTCCGGAGCTCACTGTATCCGTCGCGCTCCAGTCGGAACTTTTCCGGACGCTTTAATCGGCTCTCGCTTCTTGTGGTACTTCCTCTCCTCTCTCTCTCATTCCCTGCCGGTGCATTTTTTCCTTAATAGTGCAGATTTGCGCTCAAATGCATATGAAATCGGAGATAAATTATGATCTAGAATATGCGAATTCGTTGCTAATCGTGGTACACGATTAGATTTGATTTCATTTCGCTTAAGTTGTGACGATTTCTATGCTCATTGCAGTATTTTGTGATTTTTCGGGTGTATATCTGTGTGTATCTGAGATAGAGATTCCGTAGTTCAACTCTTCAATTGAACAAAATCATCAACAAAGAAGGAGAAATTATATCGAATATGCTCACAGCTGCCTTGAATTTAGTTCTAGATACTGGCTTTCGTTGGACTCTTGTGTGTTGAAACCTTGTTTTTGGGTGTGATTGTTACAACTTTTTTTTCCCTGCTGAAAGTTCCTACAAGAACCTTGAACAGCTGTATTTGGCCAAATGGAGCTTTTAAATCCGAACTTTTGAGAAAATATTTAAAGATTTGACATGGCATGTAAGTAGCCAGGAATGATAAGTAAAAGCATTCAGTATGTTTATGTGTTTGTGTATGTCTTGCTGGAAGGAAAAAGGTTCTTAGCTTTATAAAGAAATTGACATTTCTCTTATTCCTCTTGTAACTCGGTTACACCAGCTATATATTTACCTCTTCTAGAAATTGACATCCTAACAAATCAGTTTGGACTCCAAAATCAAAACAGCTGGCGACGACAGACAACAAACAATTTTCGCCCACATAATATGTTGATGATTTCTTGCTAAGCAGTGACCATGGTAGCTGGCATATACGTGCAAATCTTTTCCTCTCATCTTTTGTTCATAAAAGCTCTGTTAAGTTAGATAATACTACTATATAATTTTTTGACAGTAACATTAGATAGTGTTTTATTGCTAGTTGATTGATTATTTTCGAGTGACAAATGTTAACTTTTGAATTGTATAGGATAAATGCAGATGGGCAAGAGTTATAATGAGTAATGACATATCTTTTCTGAATCTGCACCTTATAACATGCATTATTTTTTTCATTAAAGCTATATATTACAGGGGGTAGTTAAATGAGGAAACTACCTTCATCACATTTTAGAGTCTGTCTAGAGTTAAATGATTCACATCCCATCAGATCCATGGCCTTCACTGACTCTCTTTCCCAATTAGTCCTGTATATCACCATCAGGATTGAGATTACACATGCGATTTGGGCGGCTAAGAGTCCATAGCAAAGGCCTAGATACCCTTGTTTAAAAACAAAGGCTAAAACCATGGCGATTGGTGTTCCAATGATGTAGAATGAGTAGAAGTTAATCGCAGCACCAACACCAGGCCTCGCAGTTCCTCGAAGAACACCACAACCTGTGGTTTGTGGGCAGTTTGCTATTTCACATAACCCTATGATTGGCAGTACAGCAGTCGTGAGGCGTAGAACTTCATCATCATTCGCAAATAGTCTTCCCCAAGCTTCTCTCCCTATAGTGGTCCACAATATGCCAAAAACCGAGCTTATTAGCGCAAGCCCTATTGCCACCATTGTTGTCAAGCGAGCTTTATGTGGCCGCCCTGCCCCAAGCTCATTGCCCACTCGTGATGAGACCGATGCACTAAGGGCGTTTGGTATAGTATACATGAGGGAGGTTGTTTGTATTACTATGGCTGATGTCGCGAGGGTAACTTGTGGATTTTGAAGATAGCCAGCTAATAGTGTCATGAATTCATACCACCACCATTCTAGGCAGACAGCTAAGCAACTTGGTATGGCTAGTCGAAGGAGGGTTCCCCATTCCACAGCTTGCTGTGGTGTCCTAGAAGGTGGCACATGGTGTAATAAAAATGGCACATATGACACATCCTTTTGGGGTTGAGTATAAATCGTGTAAGCCACGAGGAAGATGAGGGCATTAAAATTGGTGATAACGGTGGCCATAGCAACTCCTTGAACCCCAAGCTGAAGTTTGAAAGGCAAGAAAATGATGATAGGAATGTCTAGTAGAACAGCAAATAGAGTGGACCATAGCAAAGGCCATGTTGTTCCTTTACAACGCAAATAAATACGAAATGGATGAAGAAAGCTATTGGCGATGAGATCTGGGATTGCAAACCTGCAGTATAGGCTTGCAACATGTGCTATATCAGGGTCTTGGTGTAGTCTAATCATGATAACGTCAAGATTAAACCAGAGATATCCAATAGGTAGTGATGCAATCAATAACACCAGTATCGTTCTTTGCATAATGAGAGTGACTACTGCTTTGTTATTAGAGCCAAATGCCTGGCTGCATAGTGGCTCCATTCCCATAGCCAGACCTGAAAGAACTGAGTACCCACTGATGTTGGTGAAGCCAATGGCTAGGGCGCCACCTGCAAGCTCCAGACCTCCTAATCTGCCCAAGCACACAACTGAGATCATGTTTTTGAGGTACCCCACCAAGCTCATGGCTGCTATTGGGAATCCTACGTTTGTCATTCTCTTTAACTCATCTACGACCTATGGATCAGCAACACAAAAGGAAATATTTGTTTATGTGACAATGAACAGGTTGGATTCTGAAAAGTGATCAAGAATGGTATAAGATTCATACCTCTGACACTGCTGGGTATTTCTTTTCTGGATTTGCTTCAACCATCTTTCCTTTTGTATTTACCCCTGTTCCTTTCTGGACTTGGGAGTTGAAGTTACAATATCAATAACCTTTAAGAATGTCTCGCTTTCTCTTATGTGTATATCATCGAGAGAGAAGAGAGAGAGAGGGGAATTTGTGAGGGAGGGAGCAGCCGTAGACTGGTTGGGAACAAGGTGAGCTTCTTTATAGGTCTGGGAGTTAGCCTTCGTACCATGACCCTAAAATAATGGAGTATTATTTGTCTAATGATAATAAAGTTCATAGTAATTAGTATTATTGTTGTCATCACCGTCATGATTAGCACCTGACATCATATTATTTTTAGATGCTGACTTTATATGGATTAATTCGTGTGGCCTTTCTTACTGTGTTCTCTAAAGTCTGTTTCACCAAGGTACTTTTTCCCCGTTCTCATTTGATATATTTATGTTATTTCACCAAGGTACTGTGTTCTCATGTGATATATTTATTTATCTCATTCTAATAACTTTCATGTTGTTCTAACTTTTAATGCTGGAGTATTCATATGGTATCACTATATGGGGCTTTGGCACATGAAATTTAATAGTGGAGTCCCATATTCATTTGGGAGTGAAGCAATTGACAATAAAATGGTAGTTTTCCTTGTGGATTAAGATATGTTAAGTTGGTTGACCACATGTCTCTGATTTGTTCTTTGCCAAATATGTTCCCCTTAGCTGTCACTAACACCACCTAATAAGTATTTTAAGCAATTAGGAAGATTAAACTCACAGAAATGCTGAGTACAAATAATTTTTCTCCTGACAGATCTCCTTCAAAGTTTGACCTCCATGGTATTATTATCGTATACATTTGCTGCAGGACTGTACCTTTTTTTTTTTTTTTTTTGTAAATTATACCTCATTTTACATGTTATATTTCGTTCTGGGTCTTTCGGAAACACTCTCTCGGGCGTCCCGGGGTAAGAGTGCGTACATCCTGACCCCCCAGACCCTGCTTAATTGCGGGATACACTGGGATGTTGTTGTTGTTGTTGTTATACCTCATTTTACATAAAACTCTGGATTTCTATATCTTTTCACCGGTAGAGGTTTGGAAAAAGCATTCTCTGTTTCTCTCAACTTTTATATAGGTAACTTGGCACGTCTAGATACCCACATGCATGTAGTGCATGGGACAAGTTAACAGTCCTTCTGTTCTTCTGTATGTCCTTCATGGTTCAAAGAGATTTGTGAGTTTGTTTTCTTGCTAACTTTTGTACGTGCATATGCCCGTTGTTGTCCTAACTTTCATTGTATTTTTTTGCTGAGTATTATACTCATCCCAGGACAGAGTAGTGTTGCTTCCATGACATGCCATTGTTGTATACGTGCACACATATGTTTGTCTACTGTGTACTTGGTATGCCTGCGCCTCCGGACAAATATATAGATTAAGAAAAAAGTGATTCTGTAGTTATATATTTTTGCTTTAATGATAAGGTTACTAAGAGATTGGTATTGCTTCTTTTTTTTCAATGAAAAAAATTGCTACTTGTTTACTTTTCTAGTTTGAGAAGAAAGCTTCATTATGGATGACCTGTGGCCCTTGGGCATCATTCTCATTAAAAATCCTGAGCGGATGAGCCTTCCACATCTGTTTGAAACCAAGCATGTGAAATTCATAGTGTTGCTTAACATGTTGATCCATGTCAATTCATGTTGTAAAAAGCACTGATGATAGGTTTCTTCATATTTCCCGTTTTCACGGACTATATTATGAGACAGACATTTTAGTCTAGAATCTAGTTGTTGGGTGGAAACAATGGCATTATAGTCTAGACTCTCATTGTTGGGTGGAAACTCGTTGTTACTTGTTAGGTTGGTCGATTATTCTGTTCTTGATCGTTAGATCCCATGCAACTAGAGTTTAGGTGGCCACTGTCAAGGACAGTAGTAGCAGCTTGAACTTACTACATAGGTGGAAGAAAGATGATTCCACCACCACTAAGGTGACATATCTTATATTTTTTTATTGTAAATCGTGAACAACTTATCCCATTTTGACAGAGATGGCATTCAGTAATATTCTCCTTGGCCCACTTATGCATGTTGGTTGCTTAGTCCTTGCACTTATTAAGAAAATTTCTTTTTGTTCTTTCCATATTTACTTTGTGGTATGCTTCTTCCCTAGGTCCTTGCCTCTTGGTCTGCAAATTATCTGTATACAGAATGTATACTTTTTTTTCTGTTTCAGTTTTTGAACAATATACATTTTGGATAATGGTTGTATTGTATATGTTCCCTTGAATATTCTGTTGGTATCAGTATCGAGAGAAATGATGCCTGAACTTATCTTTGGGGGCCCTAGGAGTCACTGTTCATTCCTTGTGGGATTATTGATACATCATTTTGTGGACAAAACACTTATACATACATGCTTGGTGTGAGTCATCCTAGGTTTGGGTCTTGTCGAACTTCATTTTGCTGTATGTTGATGTCCACACCAGGAGGCACAACAAATTAGAAGCAGCTTCTCTTGAATGTGCTAAATTCTGGAGATTAGTGAACCTCCAAGCATTTTAGCGAAGCGTTCGACAGATTCTTGTCTTGAAAATCTATCATTCCCTAATATAAATCAGTTACTATGATTGAGTAGAAAATATTACATGCAGTGCTAGGTTTGTTAATTTTAAGCTTCTTGGTAAATTAACAGTGACATTCTGTGGATCCCTTTGTTTGGGGGATTTCTTTCATATCTTATTAGATACTCCGTATGTTCTTTTTTTAGTTAATCTCTTTCGGGTGCATAAAATGATGATTAGACTAAAACTGTTCACATTGTTCAGTAAAGACTTTACTGTAGGCACTAGGATATTTTTTGGGGGGATCAGAAGGTCATTAGGATATTTTAATAATTAAGCAAATTGGGCCAGTTTAGAAGTTGTAGTCTTCATGTGCAAGATGAAAAAGCAAGGATGCCTATTATTTGTGGCTAACCACTGTTTTTTTGAGTTAATGGCAAGTAATATGATGGGGTCTTTGTGCTTCATTTGGGCTTTCTGGTTTGCTCCAAATGTGGAAGGAGAATAATCAGGCTTTTGCATCTCATAACTATCTATTCAGAGGAGTTTGGCTGTAAATCATAATCACCTAATATTAACTTTGAGGATGGATCTATTTTCCTTAATAGTTGGAAATTCATACACTATTAGATAGAGAAAGGCTTTTTAATTACCTTTTTGATATCTTTATGTCACTAATAATAGAATGATCTGTTCCTTATAGTCCTCTTCGTTTGTTAGAAATTGACAGTTAGGAGATGTAGATAACCACACACTTCATCTGTTACTTTCATTGCAAGGCTTTGTAATAGTAGTTAGATTTTTTTGTTTAAAAATAATTGGTGTCTAATGGCGGTTGAATAGTCGATCAAGCACTTCAAGAAATAATAATAAAAATAATAATAACGATAGTAATAGAAGTAGTAATAATAATAATAATACTAATACTAATAATAATAATAATTGATTGATTGAACTTCATAAAGTTAGATTTGTTTTGATGGGATTTCTCTCCTTCCGCTCCCATCCATGACCTCCCCTTTTCCCTTTGCTCGTAGGTCATCTTGAAGTAAATTTTCGAAAACTACAAATGCCAGTTTCAAGGAAACAGAATTGAGTGCCAATGGACCCTGCACATTGCTGCAAAGATGTGAGTTGAATTATTTATGCAAAATTTTCTTCGTTCATTTCTCAAATTCCAGTTGATTTTTCTTTTACTTGTACACATGCTTTTAGTGATGTAGCCTTAAGACTTCATGAGTTTTGAAGGTCATCTTTGTGCATATGCAATTAGATTAATAGAGGTAGGAAATACCACTGAGGGCTTAGTAAGAATAGCTTATTTGTTGGCATTTTACAGAAACGTGATAGCTTAATTGGCACATATGAATTCACTGGTTGATTTCCCTGTCCACTTTTGGAGAAGTTCTACTTGGAAAATAATTGTGTTGGCTGTAGGATTAGGCTATAGATATGGTCTATAGCCTATAGATAAAATATCCTCTTGTATTAAGTATGCATCATTGTTGACAACAATGATGTGTTTCCTTTTTTCAGGGCCATACATGAGCATATGGGCATGAATGATGAGAAAAAGGTGTATTACCAACTTGCCAGAATCGGGTAAACATGTACAATTGATCTTTAAAGTTCGTAAATATAGTCGTAGCCTGAGTTCATGAATAGAATGGCATAAGGTCATGTGATAGAAAGAGTACTATGCTGGGCTGTATCTGTAGATATAGCATGTGAGCCGAGTTGGAGTTAAGCTAATCCTGTTGGCTTCTTATGCTTATTGATTGATCTGCAGTGTTAGAGCATCCCCACTTTCCCACAGGGGACACCCGCCTTTTTCCTGTAGTGAGAGCGGGCCAAGTGAAATCATGTTGGCGTTTCCTTTTGATCCAAGTTAACTTCGTTACCCATAAATGGAGAAAACAACGACCTCTATTCAGTGAAAACTGTACGAGCGCCATTTGCGTGTTGATAGCATGTGCACTGGCCAACTCTTCAATCTTCGGGCGAGGTAATAATTCAGTCTTTCATACGCAAAAAGATAGCTTTGATCTAAGCACGGAGAATGCCCTGGGACAGTAACACCCGTGTGCCCCATCTAAGACTACGATGGGATGCCATCATAATTACAATCATCGTCGCAATAATGCTACAATATGAAGCTCTAATAATGCTTATATGGCTTGCATTTTGCTGCAAGATAACGTTTTCTGTCACTCGATGTATGTAAGTTGGGAGACGACGAGATCAATGGTGCTGCTTCTTCCTATGGTATGTGGTAAGTTTCACTAATTGAAGTTGTTGTTGGCCTTTTGATGATGGAGCACTTCTGCAAAACTCTCTTTGCACTTTGCAGGTTATGTTCCATGTTGGACATTATATGTGTATACATTACCATTTTCATCTGACCATACTGCAGTGTAGTAGGCCTTTAGCCTGTATAAGCCAGGACAGGACCCATGTCCTATTTGGCCTCTACTTTCCCTTTATTCTTTTTTAAAAAAATAAATTTTTATTACGGAGTATTATTGAAGATAAATCATTAAATCGAGTCCATGAGTGAAGATTGATAGAATATCCTTTTGGATGAGAATGAACCGATAATGAAACATTGCCGCTGTTAGCTTTCTTAGAACAGTTTTGGATTGGATGTTAACCCTCTTATTATTGTTAAAGCCATGGCCCACTTATAATATGAAACTATTCAATTCATAAAGGGGTTGGGTGTTGTTAGATACACTGCAAATTCGGATTGAGCAAACGTAACGTCTCTTTCAACGTGCAAATAGGCATTAGAAATTGAAGGCAAATCAGTGTTTATGGCACTCCGTTCTAATGCGCCTTAATCTTTCAATTAGGGCTGTTACTTGAGCCGAGTAGCTCGAGCTCGGCTCGGAAAAATCTCGACTCGGGCTCGCTCGAATTAAATATGAGCCAAGCTTGAGTAGAATTCTGAGCTCGAGCTCGGCTCGAGTAGCTCGTATAGCTCATTTTATGGGTGAAATTACAGTTCTCCCCCTATGTTTTATTTAACCCCATGTAAATAGGTTTTATTTAACCCCTTGTAAATAGGGCGTATATCTCGTTTCGTATGTGAAATTACAGTTCTGTCCATAGGTTTTATTTAACCTCTTCTTCTAAAGAGTCTGTCAGCCGCTTTGCCTTTTGGACTCCATTCACTTTGAGTCACAGATCTACATTTTGTGAGTAGCTCGAGCTCGACTCGACTCGACTCGAGAAAATGAGGCTCGAGCTCGAGCTCGGCTCGTTTGTAAACGAGCCAAGCTTGAACACCCACTACTCGAGCTCGTTAGCTCGTATATCAGCCCTACTTTCAATTATGAGAATTTTGTCACTATCACTACTAAAGTTACTAATTATTGTTGTGATCAATTGTGTTCGCATCTTTCCTCTTTAATTGTGTTTACATACATATTTTTCTCAAATGAGTATGTCCCGTTGATTTATTTTTATACTGTATAATACTCTATCCGTTCGCCAAAACTTGTCGTTTTAGGTTGTTAAAAAAAACTTGTCATTATAGGTATTTTGCACTTCACTTTACAAAAATGTCATTGATATGATTGATGGTTTGTTAGTTGCAGTTTTCGATAAAGTAAAAAAATAATAATAATTGAGAGTAAATTAGTACATTTGTTAATTGTATTAAAACTTGTGAAAGAAACTAAAATGACAAGTTTTGCCGAACGGAGTAGTATTGTTTTTCGTGGACACTTTTTCACTTCATCGCTTGGATTTTTGCCTTAATTACATGTCTGTATTCTCTCTTTCTTGATTGTAGTTTCTAGTTTGGTTGTTCTCATAATCATTAATCCGTCCATCATTTTTACAATCACTCAGTTTACAATATAAGTACTACATCCGATCCAAAATGTATCTCGTTTGACTTTTTAACACGTATTTTAAGGAGCTAAAAACTATATAATATATTAACTTTTTTATTATTATTTTTTTACAATTCAATACTTATTACCAACAAATATTAAGTTGTAAAAAAATAATTTTAAAAAAGTTGATATTTTATATAGTTTTTGACTTCTTAAAATACGTGTTGAAAAGTCAAACGACTTATATTTTGGATCGGAGGGAGTATATATTTATTTGATATTTCGAATTTTCATCTTAAAAAGAAAATAAAAAGAGATGACTCAAGAATATTCAAGATCTAAACTTTGGATCCTACCAAAAACCATCTAGAGAGAGGAGCTCCTCCTTCTCTCTAGATTTTTGCCTACCAAAAAATATGTAACCCATTCTTGAATCCATCCACTCAAACCTTCAATTGTTTACCCCCTTCTATATTATCTCCTCTCTCTTGCTTTCCTGTAAGAAAGAGCCGCATCCAATTCAGGCTACACTTTCGCCGTTCACCGTCCGGCCACTGCCGGCCGTGGTTAGTTGCCACCGTCTACGTCCTTGTCGGCGCAGTCCTCCGTCGGCACCACCATCTCCTCCTACCCGATGTCGATTTCTTCATCGGCTCCATGTGCTGCTTCCAGGTCCAACCCATCTCCTCCTACCCGACGCCAAGTTCATCTTCGGCTCCTCCCCACCTCGGCCCCTGTTCTCCGGGTGCCCCATAACCCTTTCCTTGCCCAAACCCTCCTCAATCATCAATTCGCCTTCGGTTGGGAGGCTTGTCTCGCCGTTGGTCCCTAGCTCCCTCGGCAGGCGGCCCGAGACCTCCTTGGCGTGCAAGTGTTTTGGTTGGCCTTGCACGCCACGGTACTGTGTTGTCTTGCTGATTGATGTGTTTCTCCTTGGCTTCCAAGGTTTGTTTAATTAGCCTTGCAAGGCAAGGTTAGTCTACCCCACACAAATTAAAATTATATATATGTGTGTATATATATATATATACATATGTTTGTTTGACATACCTACCCGATAGGGTCTTCCCTAAGGGTTCTGAGTATAACCACCCGAAAGGGTTTGAGAAAATCCCGCAAGGGCTTGTTGATATTTTTGTAGGTGAAAGCTTGTTGGCGTTTTGTTTCGAGCAGTTTGCGGCTCTGCTTCCGATGTTTCTAGGAGATCTTCTGCTTGGTTGAGGGGTCGTGGAGTCTGTAGTCGGGTCTGGCTGGGGTCGTGGTGGTGCGCTCAGGGCGACTCCGTATCCGGGATAGAGTTTCCTTGGAGTTCGTCTGCACTACCCACAGGAGTTAGTGTCCTTCTGTACTACTGGCCCGCGGTGCTGCTGTTCGGTGGTGCTTGGCTGCATTCTTTGGGGACTTCCTCAACTTCTCGGGTGTTTGGTCTTCTTGTAACGTTTTGTTGTAGAGTTTATTTCTGTTGGATTCATTTCGCTTGTTAGTTGTATTTCTGTTTTTAGATTGCTATGTTAGACGGTTCGCCGTCTGCCGACTCTGTCGGCCTCTCGATGTGTCAGGCCTGTCTGACCGTCGAATTTTTACCTAATAAAAAAAAATAATAAAAAAAAAATCTAAACTTTGGATTCTCCGAAGTTAATCGTTCAAGGAATTAAATTTTGTAGTGGAGTATTAAATATTACAGTAATAGATATCCTCACTGACGTGGAACACGTTGTCAGATAATCATCTTCCCGATCCACGAAATCAGAAAACTTGGGCAAATGCCAGATATGATTCCCACCGGATTATCTCCAAATCAACGATACCTACTCCAGTACTCCGTATATTTTAGTGTTTATATCGAATTTAAATTCACGTTCTCCACGTTTAGATCGACGAATTAATTCCGGTTTTTTCTTCTGTTTATCAACTTCCAATTTCCAAAGTTCTGGTAGGAATTTCGCTGTCGATCAATATCCAGCGTACAAGTTCGAGGAATGGCGATTGCCAGGCGGATTTATCGAGGCAAGTCTCTCATCTCTCGCTATCGCCGATCTTCGGGGTCGTGGCTCTGCCCCTACGCCGCCTTATCGCCGCGGCCGTTGCCCGAGCTGGTGTCTCCTGAGCTGAAGCGGGGCTTTCTAGGGTTTTGCTCTCAGCGTACGCTCTCTCAGGGCTCATCGTCGCCCGCGCTTCGATTAATCGGTTATCAGAGCTTGGTGAGTTCTCCGATGTTTGGTTGCGTGATTTGTTCTCAATCTTCGATCCAGATTGATTGAAATTAGTTTTTTTTTTCCCGGTTTTGATGAGGATTTCAGTGCAGATTGTATTACTGCACATGTTCAGTACTGTGAATTCTGAGATTTTGACATGATATTTAGGGTTTTTTATCAGCTTGGTAACATAACATAATCTAAATGGCTTGGAATTCAAACTGTCATTGGTCACACTCTCTTAGCTTCTTTTCAGATACTAAGCCTTTTGAGTTCTACTGATAAATTTAGTTCTTAACATAATTTTGGTTGATTTGTAGTTGAATCGAACCTACGACTTGAAGAGTTGTTTCTTTTCAAGCCTTGCTGTTTCAGATCAACCAGTTGATGGAATTGTTGATGTCCCTTTAGCACAAACTGGTGAAGGGATTGCTGAATGTGAGCTTATCAAATGGTTTGTCCAGGAGGTAAGATTACTTTGCTAAGCTACTTGTTCACATTATGATTTTGTCACAGGATAATTTTTGTATAGCTGGTAGTTGTCTCTTTGTCTAAGAGTAGGGGAGCATCTCTTTTATGTCTATGTCATGGGGTAAATCCATTTACGGTCTCTAAACTTTGGACAAAGCGACAAACGGGTTTTTGAACCTTTCTTGGTCAGTTAAAGCCCTTAAACTTTGAAAAAGGTTAAAAATCAGTATCTTAAATTACGGGAATTTGAGATTCTTTTGGTCATTTATTTTAATTGAAGGAGTACGTTGACACTGTAAGTAGCTTTTCGTAGCTTTTGATTTTGATATTATATATTTTTAAATAAAATAAATATATGATTTTAGTTTATTTAGCTTTTGGAATCATAGCTTTTCAATCGATGCTCATCCAAGCTTTTCAGAGCTTATGGTTTTTTATTCACAAGTTTCAACCCGCTACCCTAACGGCTAGGTAAGAAAGGGTGCTCTAATCAGGGTATTATGGGCTTGTTGTTGTTGAGTATGGTGACACTAAATTTCAAAATCCTTGGCCTTGAGTGGCCAAAAAAAAAAGTTTAGGGGCCCATTTGTAACTTTCTCCAATTTTAGGGACCATAGATGATTTTACCCTTTTAGTTGATGAATGATTAATGATTATCCCCTGGTTTAATAAGGTGAAAGGAAACTCAACTTCTTCCGTTTAATTGGTTTATGAGGGATCTCTTTTTTCATATATATTTTCCCAGTTTCTGAACATTCCCCTTTTTTTTTGTAAAATTTCTAACAATGCCAAACAAAGATTTGATTGTCTTGCCTTGTGTGTGAATTTATCTTGCAGGGAGACCATGTAGAAGAATTTCAGCCCCTTTGTGAGGTTCAGAGTGATAAAGCAACCATTGAGATTACAAGTCGCTACAAAGGACAAGTAGTTCAAATTCTTCATGCTCCTAGTGATATTGTGAAGGTACTTATATACTCAATTTGTTATCAAATAGGAAAAAAAAACTAGGGGTATGTTTGAATTCCAATGTAATTTAATTATAATTACATTATAATTATGAACATTTTAATAGTGTTTGCTTAATACTTTTTACATTGTGTTTAAAATAATGTAAATTTTAAATAAAAATACATTGTAAATTATGTCAATCAATTACATTAACTTAACACAATAATTGGTGTTTGATTAACAATGTACAAGGTATTTTATTTAAAATTAAGTTATTGTAAACACATTGAAAAATATACTACGACAACAACAATCGAGTAAATCCCGCGATTAAGCGGGGTCTGGGTGAGAATGTAAGTACTCTTTCCCCGAACAAGTCGTGAGAGTGTTTCCGATAGATTAACCAAACACTATATAAGTGTTTATAATTATAATTACATTATAATTAAAATGCATTGGAATCTAAACACACCCTAGAACAGTTGAGGAGATTGATGCAACTCAACTATTTGTGAAGCTTGAAGTTTAAACTGTGTTTCGGTTTAATCTCTTTGGATGGAAATATTTGGGTGTTTTTTTTATTTAAATCTTCTGCTGCCTGCTTGCAAGTATTCAAAATCCTTATGTCATTTTCTTGATTTAAAAAAAAGTAATTTTCTTCAATATTTACTTTTTAAACTAGTTTTAATGTTACCCAGGTTGGAGAAACTCTTTTGAAAATTTCCGTTGAAGAATTTCAAGATCTACCAGCGTCATCTGGTTGCTTGGTTGATGCTGATAATCAGCCATCTCTTCAAGATACAGATGAAACAAGCACACAGAGTTTCCCTATCAATGAAATCAAACAAAGTGGGGTACTGAGCACACCTGCTGTTCGTGGCCTTGCCAAGCAATATGGAATTGATGTTGATGATGTGCAGGGAACTGGTAAAGATGGTAGGGTGGTAAAAGAAGATGTTCTTAAGTATGCTTCTGGCAGACTTCTCAATAAAGAGTCTGAATTGCCGGGTGTCAATTCTGAACGGAAGTTTGTGGAAGGAGATGGAAGCTATTCCTGTGCTTCAATTGCTGCAGACATCATTGCTGATAAGACCATACCAATAAGGTATATATGTGTGTGTCTGTGTGTGTGTGTAGAAGCTGGCTGCTTTTAATAGTTAGTAAGTATATGTCTCCATAACTTTTTAACATTTGCATAATTCAGGGGATTCCAACGTGCAATGGTTAAGTCGATGACAATGGCAGCAAAAGTTCCACACTTCCATTACGTAGAAGAAATTAACTGTAACGCTCTAGTGCAATTGAAGGCTTCTTTCCAAAGTGTGAATACTGATCCATGTATCAAGCACACTTTCCTTCCTGTAATGGTGAAAGCATTCTCAATGGCACTTAGCAAATACCCTCTGTTAAATAGTGTTTTTGATGAAGAGGCGCTTGAAGTCGTGGCTAAAGGTTTGCTGCTATCCCTTTGTTTTACTGCATACGATTACTAAAGTGAAATTCCGTGTGGCACTCAAGTTTGTTGCATTTTTCATGGTTATTGTGCGGAATTTCTCTTTTTTTTAAAAAAAAAAAGTAGTAGTTTGTCTGATCTGTTGGGAGAAACAGTTCCATTTCAATAAATTATCTAGTGCTAATTTTGTATGCCATGTTCTGTTATCCCTCTTGAATTTGTACGCCCTTGATGTTTTCTTCTGTCTCTGAGTTATGATCAAAGGGTAAAAATTATTTTGACTATTCAGGTGCTCATAACATTGGCATTGCCATGGCTACTCCTTCTGGTCTCGTCGTACCCAACATAAAGAACGTTCAGTCGCTATCAATATTGGAGGTCAGTTGTTTTCCTGCATTCTGGATCTGAATTTCAACGACATTCCTTACTCTACACCCTGCTTTTAGTTGAACCAACATCTTCCCTCTTTTTTTGACTTTGTAGATAACGAAAGAGCTCTCAAGATTGCAAGCATTAGCAAAAGAAAACAAGCTCAGCCCAGACGACATAAGTGGCGGAACTATAACAATGAGCAATATTGGAGCAATTGGTGGAAAATTTGGTTCGCCGCTCGTTAATTTGCCTGAAGTTGCTATAGTTGCAATTGGCCGAATTCAAAAGGTTGCCCAATTTGCGGATGACGGGACTGTACACCCTGTCTCAGTCATGAATGTGAGTCCATCTCCTAAAAAGCCATCCAACAAAATATCTAAAGATCTTAGATCAAAATTCTCTTGGATAAATTTAATCTCTCTTCAATTTTGAGTGTTTTTTTCTTCAGGTAAACATTGGTGCTGATCACAGGATTCTGGATGGGGCAACGGTCGCAAGGTTCTGCAACGAGTGGAAAATGTTCATTGAAAAGCCAGAGCTCCTGCTGATGCACATGAGATAAAATTCCATGTGCACCATTCAACGCCGAGATATGGTATCCTGACCCGGCCTGGTTGCCAGTGATTTAGCCTTAACCAGGAAATCTTGTTGTAGCAGTAGGGCTGATTGATTCTTAGGTATACGGATCTTGGCTGCGAGCGTCAGGCTAGCTCTTAATCTGGGTAAATGGAAAACCAGAGGAGGAGACGAAGCCTGATGAATCCAGTGAATAATGTGAACTGGTAGCAAGTCAGTTAGCTGCAGTATGCAGATAAAGGTTGAAGCTTTTTACAATCAAAGTGTATGAATAAAATGATTAAGGAACAATTAAGAAATAAATTTTCAGTGGATTGATTTTTATTTTTCTTTACAACGGATAACTTTTTGTTATATGATCGGATTGGATCAGATCGAGAAACTGGGAAAAATCAGGTTACTGAACTTCCAAATGATACACCACTTTGCCTCTTCATCGGGTGCGGGTAAGGTTGTTAACTTGGTCAAATTCAGGATTCGAGATTCAACCTGAATTGACTCAATATTCGAAATGTCCAGACTCGAGTGACCTGACCCAAATGACCTGATTGTCAGCTTAGCTTCCAATCGTGAGCATCTCGATCGAGTAGAGGCTGGTCGGCTTGACCCGACCCGCTAAACTCTCGCCTCAAACCGATGTGAATGGGCCCGGGTAATGGTCCGATTGAAGAGGCATTTAGACTCAGCCCAAGCCCATTGTAATTTTGGTTGTTATATAGATTCCCTATCCATTTTGCTCCTCTTTCATTTTTGGTTGTTATGTAGATTCCTATCTCCTCCTTTTCTGACCAAGAATAAGCTAGTGCTAGTGCTAGCTCCTATAACATGGGACTATTTAATTAAAATATTGATTTTATTTTAATGAATTAAAAAATCAGATAGGTTTTTTATTTAAAAAAAAAACAGATAGTTACATGCTAACCCACTTCTCAATTATTATTGTTGATTTTTTCTTTATAAAAAATTAATCAGAAAGCAATATATAATACATATTTTACAATCAAATTTGATATATTGGTTTGTCTATTCGATAAAGATACTTTATTGTGAAAGAAAACCTAAAAAAAATGGGTAAACCCTATATAATTTTTTTTCTAAATATTCACTAAAAAATAAATTATTACAAAAATATTCACACTTTCAAACTATTTACGAAAATATTCATTTTTGTCAGATCAACCAGAAAAACGCGGTCTGAGACCGCGTTTTATTCGGAAGGTAAAAAACTGGAATTGGTGAAAATGGGTAAAAAAGAAGTTAACAAAGAGACGCGGTCTCAGACCACGTCTTTTGTTTTTTGTTTTTTTTTTTAATGAAAAATTGAAACGGGAAATTGGGAGAGAGAGGGACTGCCGGAGGTAGGCGGAGGAGGGAGGGAGGGAGGGAGAGGTAAGGACCGGAGGTAGGCGGAGGAGAGAGAGGAAAGGGTCGAAGGAGAGAGGAAGGGGCGGAGGGAGAGAGAGGAAAGGGGCGGAGGAGAGAGGAGGCCGAGCGCGCGGGTGAGGGCACTGGGAGGAGGAAGACGGAGATCGGTCGAGCGAGTGAGGGCCCTGGGAGGAGGAAGACGGAGATCTGAGGGAGAGAGGGCTCAGGCGCGCGGGTGAGGGCTCAGGCGCCGCCCTCGCAGCGTCTCCCTCCTCTCCTTCTCGCACCCACTCGCCACCATCACCTCATACCTCCCAGATCCGACCACCTCCGCCGCAGATTCGGCCACCCCGAGCCCTCCTCCCTGCAGATCTGGCCTCCTAACGCCGTCGTCAAAGACTTGCTCTCCCTCCGGCAGTCCGCCCCTCCCTCTCCCTCGCTCCGCCCCGAGCCCTCCTCTCCCTCGCTCCGCCCCTCCCCCGGCCACCTCTCCCTCACTCCGCCATATTCGGCCACCCCGAGCCCTCCTCTCCCTCGCTCCGCCCCTCCCCCGGCCCTTTCCTCTCCCTCCGGCAGTCCGCCCCTCCCTCTCTCCTCCGCCTCCCTCTGGCAGTCCGCCCCTTCCGTCTCTCCCACTTCCCGTTTCAATTTTTCATGGAAAAAAAAATAAGAGACGCGGTCTCAGACCGCGTCTCTTTGTTCAACCTTTTTTACCCCTTTTCACTAATTTCAGATTTTTTACCTTTCGAATAAAACGCGGTCTCAGACCGCGTTTTTCTGTCCGATCTGACAAAAATGAATATTTTCGTAAATAGTTTAAAAGTGTGAATATTTTTGTAATTTTTTATTTTTTTGTGAATATTTAGAAAAAAAATTCAACCCTATAATCTAATCTGAAAATGACTAAAACAGATATATTTAGGGTAATTATTTTCCAATTTGTATTCTTACCAATGATATGTTGATCTATTATCAAAGCTGAACTGAGGAGATAAAAATCTCTTTCTTCTTTTTAATTATAGCTCAAAATCGATAGAGAGTTGATGTGAAACTTGTGATCAAGTGATTCAAGTCCAATAAATAACGTTTTCTCATAAGACTTTTACCCAAGAATTATTTATAAAATTTACTTACATTTGAGATCCATGTAAATCATGGTAGTGTAGTTAGTCAACAAACCCATAATATGTCTAATCAACAAAGTATGGAAGTAAAGTGTGAAGCCAAGACTTTGAATTAGTAGATTGGTTAAGTCAATAATTTTGAAACGATCGACTTGCATTTTGCATACCAAACTTTTATTCTTGATTGAATTAGGTTTTTGCTCGCTCCCGTTGACTTCAAATGTGTAAAAATAAATCAAGATAAATGACTATCCGTTCACCTAATGAGAGTTTCAACCATTGATTTGGTTAAATTTTATTTTCCTACTATTTAATCTAATTTTTTTAATTTCTGAGATTTCATTAACACTCTCCTCTCCCCGTATATGACTAAATTAATTTTGACATAAGACTTTCTAACAAATTTTCTAAAATTTATCTAAAATAAAAAATAATTATATATTCTTTAATATTTTTGTTTCAACTCCAACAAATTATCATTTTTGAAGATTTAGAAAACCCTTTAATTTTGAAGAATGTTGCATATATATAATCTTTATATTTTCTTTTGCTCTCTCATTTTGAGGGAGTTATGTGATGTATTTCGATGAATTAGACACATCATCCCGAAAAATAAGTAGAGTTTACTTTTAATAATAATAATAATAATAATAAATTCATTCAAGAGTTGTGTAGCAACTAGCTTATTTATTGCTAAAATAAAAGGCTAGGATGTTTATTATGCATCATGAGCTAGAAAGCAAAATAATTGCAGTAATTAGCCCTTACTTTTTTTTTCCTTGTTTGTTGCGGCTATGGATTAATATGAATTGAATGCATGGTCTGGTCTAGACTAGCTAAACTTTTATTGAACATATATACATTTTGAATGTAATTGCTTACACATATATAGTACTAGATCATATAGAAAATTAAAGTTAGTAACAAATAAATTAAGTTTTAGCCACAGGAGGCCAGATGAGTTTACTTAAGTTGCAACTATAATTTATTAATAACTACATATATAGATCTGAATTTGAATTGAATAATAGGTTTTAAAATTTGGTGATACCTTTTTTATGTCTAATTGATATGCACAGTATATATTAAATATATTAAATTAATGTAATTCCTGTGGTTGAACTGCTCACCGCAAATAACACAAGCTAAATACGGAGTATTACGGAGTAGTAAATTTAAGAAGTGGTTGTATATTAAATACTAAAAACTTGTTACTAATTTAAGAGGCTAAATTAGTTGGAAGATAACTTTTTCTTATAGTAATAAATTTTCTTTTTTGAAATAAGTGGCGTCAGTAACGATTTTAATTCACTGCTTCGATTAGGCCTAATAGGGAAATAAATAAATTAAATACTCACTCAAATTTCTCCTATATATATTGATTAATTTAAAAAAATTCTCAATTTTATGAACCATTAATTAAATCATTTTTAGGCATAGATGATTAATCAAACCATTTTAATTTTTAAACGCACCCACGTACTTAAATTCCAATTTTCACATATTAATTGACGATCGAACAAACTAACAAAAATTAGTGAAAAATGTTTATAAAATGAATTAACATGTTGTGCTTACCAAAAAATAATTAACATGTTTGTGTGCATTATTGAAAGACTTAGAAAGATGAAAAGGAAAAAATATAGACATGGAAAGTTCAATCTCCTTACCAAACTTATTCGTCTAAATTGCTGATTTGGAAAAGGCAAGTCAAATATATTTCGTGTTTTACACTCCTTATGTACTCCACTACACAAATCAAACTTTAAATTATATATATTAAAACGGAAACGATATCTACACCGTTAATTTTTACTATTTCCACCACTAATATCTATGCGGTGAGTTAATGACATTCTAATGACGGTCAACGACCTACCGCATATACATGCGGTCAGTCACCGCATACCCATGTGGTGACTAGACTCCGTATAGAGATATACCGCATATACATGTGGTAAGCACCCCGTTCCGTTCACACGACACCGCATACCCATGCGGTAGGTATCGGATAACCCGATTTGCGCGAAACTATTCGGAGCAGCTGATGGGACCGCATTCCACCGCATGGGTATGCGGTATTTGCCGACACTAAGAATTTATCGTACAGGCCATGGACATCTACAATGGCATGAACTTGTAATAAACGCCGAGATCTTGAAAAAATCATGTGTTGAATTGAAAAGAAAGATGATTATCGTACAATCCATGGACATCTGCAATGTTATAGCCTACTACAGTGGAATTAACTTGTAATAAACGCCGTGATCTGGAAAAAATCATATGTTCAATTGAAAAGAAAGATTAATAAAACGAAAGTGCGATAAATATAAGCGATGACGAAAATATGGAGTTCTGTTGTGAAATGGAATAGACAAAGATACAACCCAATTGAACATATGAAGTTCGAAAAATGAAATCAGAAAGTGGGAAATGCTAATACGGTAGGGGACGGCCACCATCACGACGGCGGTAAGCTCTATATCGTGCAATCCTCGCTGCAAACTGCTCGTCCCAACCGTCGACAGTGCGATCGTGATGTCGTGTCCATGTGACATAGACTGGAAGAAGAGGTGAACCAGGCAACAACCAAATCTGTGAATAAAAGGTTAATATTGATGTTAGAAAAGAGAAACAAAACAGTAACAAATTAATGAATATGAAATACGAAACGTACCGGAACGAAATGGTTGCTGTTGCCGACTAAAGCTATTCCATCTAGCTCCTCATAGGCCGGTACTGACGGGCCACCGGTGGCGTACAGAGGTAGGCATAACATAGGCATCATCTGTGACAAAATCACCAAAGGACGCTGGTGAAGCGTGGCAAACACCTCGCCCATGATCGGAATCTCCATCCAATACGTAGCATCATGACACGTGCCGAAATAGTTGACCCTCATGATGAGCTCCTGTAAGGCCGGATAGTAATGGTACCGATCTGAATGCACCTGCAACTCAATGGCCAGCTCTCGTCGAACTTGAGGCCATGCGTCTTGTCCCAAGTTGAGAAGACAAGCTAAAGACCTATACCCACAGTGACCATCACCTGCAATATTTGTGACGGCTCGTACGAAAGTAATCATGAATTCGTCGACGTTGTCAGTGCCCCAATTGAATTCTACTCGAGGTAGATTCTGTGGTGGAAGCGATGTAGGTGCTGGTGTTGGAATGTCACTTACAATCTCCGGAGCTGGCTCCGACGCCGATCGACCTCGACCTCGTCCACGTCCCCTTCCACGACCCCGTCCTTGGCCTCTGCCTACTCCTCGGCCCCTGGGAGGGTCGTCGATGGCAATGTCGTTGGACCCAGTGGCCTCCTCAGTACCTTCCACGTCATCTGTTTCGTTTGATGCCGGTTGACCCAGACCTCGGCCTCGCCCTCGTGCGGATCCAGTGGTCGCCTGTCTATCTGCGTCGCGTTGAGCCCGAGCACGCTCACGTTCCCAAGGTAGAGGGTTCGTCTGACAGGGGTGGCGAGTCCTCGGTCTCCCGGGCGGTCTACGGTCCTCCGGGTCAGGGGTGGTCAACGGTGTCTGGGACGGACGATCCCCGTCGTTGAATGCCGAAGCGATTCTCCAACGAGTATTCTCGTCCATAGCTCCGCTCTGGAACAAACTGATCATGCGCGACATATCCACATCAGCTCTGCTGAGTGGAGTGTTATCCTGGACGTTGTCCACATGAGGCCTCTTGAAATCCAATTGCTTCCAAAAATTATGTATCTGGGATGGTCTGATGGGTATCTGCGTGTCTCGACAAGCTTGCATGTCATGTGTGCATGGAAGACCGTAGACGTCCCTCCAATAGGCATCTCTGCATGGTTGTGACGGTGGCTCGGCTTCCATCTTTGTGTAGATTTTGAACAACAAGTTGAAACATTCCTTCGACACAATATTCCGAATTCGATCGAAAATCCATAGGTCGTGGGAGTCTGTAGGCCAGGTGTTGTTCGCTCTCCCCAATGTATTCTTCACCTCCCAAATTTGATCCGACATCATGAGATCGATTGTGTTTATCACGTGAGTGAAATCACCGACTGCAGAGTTTAAGGTCTTTTTCAACACAGAATGAGCAGCCTCAACCCTAAAAGATAAGTGTGAATCGCAGTTGGAAATCGTTATCTCTAAACAAATTACGGGTATAATGAATTTTATATTGAAAATGTAGGCGCACCTGTTCGTCGTAGTCGTACCAAAATGTTGGATTGCGTCTGTCCATGCACGAACTAGCTGCTCCGAGTAATCTCGTAACCACGTCGCCTCCAAATACGGCATAAGCCCTTCAATATGCCCCCACTCTGCATCCATACCCCTCCTTCTAGCGGCAAAAGTTTCAACCGATCTGGATTGGAACAGGCCAACACATGCGTTCTTGAAACGCCTAGCAACATCAAGATTCTTTGACTTCTGGAAAGTAGCTTCTTTGCATCGTCGGAGGACGTGCACTGTGCACAACATGTGCCTGACGTTGGGAAGAACTTCTCGTAGCGCCGCAATCAACCCCAGCTCTCGATCAGTGACAATAACGTTAGGAAGATTACCTCGCATGAGGTAAACGAGCTGCCCCAACGCCCAAATGTACGTATTTGTGTTCTCGTGCGACATGAAGCAGAACCCGATGATGAAGTTCTTGTTTGTGCAAGTAAATCCAACGAACTCACACAAAGGGATCCCGTGCCTGCACAATGAAATATTTGAGTTCGCATGCCGTGGTGAGAATGGGTAAAAGAATAAGTGTATATAGAAACTTACGCATTCGTCCGGTATGTACTATCGACGAGGACGACGTATGGAAACATGGCTAGAAGATGGCGAGCGTCTGTATGGGCGATGAATAGATCTTGAAGCCTGTTGGGATCGTCAGGGGATCTCCTCGTACAATAGTAGTAACCCTTATCCCGCAAAATGCGGAGTGCTTCCTGGGAGACTGTTCGATCTCCTCTCGCTTCAGCTTTAAACTTTGCTCTCGCATTGTACACTTGGCGCCGCGATGTGAAGTTTAGCTTATGTCGTGCGTCAGCTGTCATCTTCAATGTAGCTAAAATCGGTTTTGGTGGGGTACCAGCGACGGTAAGGGCCAACGTAGTGTCTCTTTCATCTGCATCCATCCGTCCGACATACGGGTGACCGTCCAATGCACCGGGGAGTAGATGGTTGTGCTTGCCATGAATAACGTCCAGGCCCCATTCGCCCCGTTTGAACTCCACGCCAGACAATGCAAACGGACACCCCTCTATCTTCGACACAGCTCTGCGCGTGTTCCCGCTTGCATCATCTCCGGCTACTCGCTGTCTCTTACGGGGAGTGTACTGGCCGTACTTCTCACATGCGAGCAATAGACTCCCACGCCTTGTAGGAGTGCTCGCCCAAGAACGCTTGATTGTCAAAACCATATTAAGCTTTACTGCTATGCCACGACAATGTTGTAGGAGATCGTCGCGATTGGTCCACGTCTCGGATGTAGCAAATTCGGCAGTGTAATCGCGGTACTCCTGGTTACGGGCCTCATCGTCCTGACCGTCTTCCGGCATCGGATCAGCCTGCTCCTCCAGTGGTAGCTGCCAGCATGCAAACAGTGCATATATATTACGCGAACCAATCATGGTTTCTGTCTGCTCTACTTCAGAACCTAATATATTCCCCTACATTTAAAAACCGGTACCTATATCTTGGTTTCCATTCCATATGATTCCACTACCTATATTCTACCTACAACGACATTCCAAATGATAAACATTAATCACATACCGGAAGACGAGGTGGTGGTGAGTTATCGGCCATTGGCGTCGCGGTAGGTGCTTCCTCCCCCGGGCTTGAAGGTCGTCGGCTGGTGTCGTCGTTAACCATATTAGAAAATGACCGTTGATTGGGGGTGATGGGATTGGATGCATTCCAACGGAGAGCGGGTGACTTCTTATACAGTAATGCATGAACACCGCATGCCTATGCGGTGTTTGCCTATGAGGTGTTTCCAGATGACCGTTGGGGCTGATTTATTTGAATATGTGGGCCCACCGCATAGGTGAACGGTGCATACATACCGTATATGTATGCGGTACTTTACCGCCTAGGTAAACGGTATACAGTATACCGCATGCCCATGCGGTATGCATCTATATATACCCCATGGCCGGTTCGTGACATTTGTCGTGGCGGAAAAGCGATGATACTCTGTGCGAACTAGTCATGGCCAAAGATTTGTGTCTTCGGAACGAAATTTTTGACCGTTGACTAGTTTGCACGGGTTATATCGCTTCGTCTTGTAAATTAATTAAAATTTATGCTTTTTTCATGGCTCAACAGCGATGATAGCCTAGGCAACATGCCACGGCTAGCGATTTGTGTCTTTCGATTGAAATCGCTGGCCGCTGGCATGTTGCTCGGGATATATTGCTTCGATGTGGGGTTATGTAGCTTCGATCTAATAAACTGCAATAGGTATCCGCAGGATATTGTGAAAGACGTTGTGGTAGTATATATGTACGCCCATGACGTCTTTCACATTATCCTGTGGATAACTATTGATCATCCAAACAAAATTGTAAATGCTTCGGAAACGTACAGGTACGGGCACACCGTCATCTTCGTTCGTCATTGGAGTGGGCGTCTAAATTAAATCCGTCAAGGGAGAATGATCCTCTTACAAAAGGACGAAGCTGGGAACTTTCGTCGGAACTCACGACGGAATCTATCAGTTTCGCATTACCAAGTATGTAGTGACATATTACCAAGTATGTAGTGACATATTACTTCACATGTGTAATTTCAACCAAATGCATTACCAAGTATGCATCAAACTTTATTTCCTAAGAATCTGTTGTATTTTCATTCCTAATCAGTTCACCCGTTTAATAAAATTCTGTTTTGAATCCCGATCGGTGATTTAGATGACATATTACGTCACATGTGCCAACGAAAATAGGAATTATGTTGAAAATAGGAAACCAATGTGACAAATAGCGTACAATCCGACTGATTATTCAAACAACATTGTTACAATTAGACGACAAACAAACTACTACACAACAAACAATAACAACAACTTAATGACACTGCAACAAACGAACGACCACACATAAGTCGGATAAACACATAAATCCTAGATCTCGTCGGCATGCTTGTTGTTGATGTGCCTCTTAAGATGACCGTGCTGCAGGTTGTTGGTTACAGTGTAGCGATGGCCGCAGTGACGGCACGTTGCAGTGAAAGCGATGCCTCCAAGCGGCTTCTTCTTGTAGTGCCTGGTGAACATGTCTTCACGGGGAATTGGCCTTTGTTCGGACGACATTGTCGGTGGCGGTGTCTCCGGCGGTGGTGTCTTTCCGGCGCCGGGTATGCTATTTATAGACTCGGTCACACTGGGGTAGTTATACCGCCTGTACATGCGGTAGTTTATACCGTCTGTACATGCGGTTTTGTATACCGCATGTACATGTGGTATTGTACACCGCATGTCCATGCGGTATGTTATACCGCATGTAAAAGCGGTGCCTGATGCCTATATAATCCGGGGTATCTGGCTACTATCCACACAACTCAACATGTCGGACGACAGCGGAGAAAGCTCAAGCAACGACATAATACGTCAAGGCACGATGGAAGAGTTTGAGGCGGTTCTATACACTGGTAGTCCGCGGTCAAAGACGGTGGAGGCGATGATAAACAGACTACGTGATGAAAATCGGTCGCTCCTAGTCGAAAACCAACAAGCACGTTGGCGGATTGATATCCTGGAAAGTCAAGTTGCAGTTCTGGAAGAGGAAAAAATAGCTCTTGTAATGAAGCTAGATCAAGCTACTGTGCGTAACACTTGAGTATTAGGGTCATTTGTATTTCGTTGCTTGTAATTTTATAAAGTTCGTTTCGAATCATGATATTGAACGTTGGGTACGGAAATACTGTTCAAATTTGACAACGATCTGCAACGGTAACAAACCATCAAATCCACACAAACACATGACTAACTACTACACAAATAATCCACAAAAAACAATCCAAACTACTGCACAAAACAAATCCAAACTACCAACTACTACACAAATAGTCATCCTACCGCAAACAGAACACCCACATACATCATCCCAGATCGCACCGTCAAGGTGGGGCAGGCCCCCAAAATTGCTCATAGATGCGAGTGAGGTGTTCCGGAGTCAACTCAACTCCAAGCTGCCTGAGTCGCAGAATCTCCAACCCAGCCGCAGTATGGCGCTGCTCAATAATGGTCGGCGGGGGTGGGGGCGGTGGGATGATGGGCTGGTGTCGAGGAGTGTCAGGAAGTAGGTATGGATGACTATGGCGGTGAAACCACTCCAGATAGTCATCGGCCACGCCATATGGGTACTCTTCAGAGGTCCGTGGCAACTCCTCCATGGGGAAAAGATGATCGAACCTGTGCGCCCAGTGGTTGTCAGCTGGGTGGAAGGTCGCCTCCTTCTTGCACTTGGCGGACTTCGGTCTGAGCACTACGGCAGGCCTGATTGGATCAGCGAGAATGTGCTGAACCCGACCAAACTGTCGCAGCACACGGTCCGGCATATACGGCTCCTCCTCGAACAACCACCGAATGGTGCCCCTATATCTCGGAAGACGCAGATCTCCATCAAAATCCAAGTATCTACCAAATGGCATGAACTCGATCTGCAATGGAATAGAAATTGTTATTACGACTACAATCTGGTATATAGTATGACAAATGTAAGTGCGGATATAAATTGTGTTCGTACCTCGTCGACTGTCATCTCATCCAGCCTCCGCCGCAGAACATCCAATCGCTCGATGCAAGACCTATCATCCCGGGTGACCGTACTGGAAAATGGTGTCGCCCCCAGGACGTACCTCACCCCGCGTCGCGGGTCCCGAGCTAGCCTCCGATCGAGCGTCATGCCGGGCTTGAACACCGGAAAGTGCAACTATATCCACACCTACACAGGAACAATACTATCAGCAACATAGCCATTATAAGCTAGTTACGGAACTTCTAAAATAAATAATCACAGAACGAATGTCTTGCCTCCAATAGTTTTGTACAACCGTCCATGTCTTTGGCCAACTCCCGAGTCGCCTCGCCCAATCCCCGGTACAAGCACGACAAGACCCCTGCAGCTAGAGAAAGATGTGACACCTGCGCTGCTTCCATAAACCTACGGATCACCTCCGGACGCAATCTTCCGCCCGACTTGTCGATGAACAAGGTCGCAGTCGCAATCATCCCCATCACAACACCCAAGATGCACTCCATATCATGCTCAAGTGGTGCGCCATCTCGAACCCGCTATCGCATCGGGGCTATCTTCTGAAGGAGGAGCTGAACAGTAGGGCCTCCATGGTCCCATGCGCTCCTCCGCTCGTTCTGAGTCAAGCCGTAATACTCCCCAACTACTTCCCTCCAGCCGAGAACATCATCCACCTGAATACACTCCTCTCCTTCCAAACCAAGGCCAAGTATGAAGAGCACATCGTGCAGTGTGATGGTGATCTCTCCCCATGCGAAGTGAAAACTGTTCGTCTCGGGGTGCCAGTGCTCAACAAATGCCCCGATCAGAGTGTGATCCACATGATCCCAATCGAAATCTCTGAGGTCCCAGAACCCAATCTCACGCACTGCGGGAAACCAGGACTCCCGTCCATCGACCTCCAACAACGCCTCTACACGGCCCAGCGACTGCCCTCGTCTCTGCGCACGCACACCCCTACGCAAGGCTTCGTCCTCCCGTCTCCAAATGGCCTGTGCAATGTGCGTCTCGTAGTCTCTCAGAAGGGAAACTGAAAGTGCCCCCCCGTCCAGAACCCACTGAGCAGCCCGAGTGGCCCCTGTCCTGCTAGCCTCGCCATGCTGCCCATCACCTCCTGCCCTACTGCTCTCTCCACGCTGTCTCCGCCTCCTCTGCACTGCACGGACAGGGGGCTGTGCCGCCTGATCTCCTCCCATATCCTGACGAACATCGTCAGATGCCCCATACATCGGATCATGTTGCTCGTCTCCTCCAATATCCAGCAACACATGCCTCGAAGGTCCAGCTGACTCATGCCCCCCGGCAATCGGCGGCGTTGCAAGCTGAAGCCCAATGATCGGCTCAGGCTCGGCAGTCCTCGGCGTCGCAAACTGAAGCTCAATGATCGGCTCAGGCTCGGCGATCCTCGGCGTCAACGATGGAGCCGCATGCTAACTCCCAGGCGTCCTCCCTACACCCGTAGAACCAACCGGGGTGAACGACGCAGAATCTATCTGCGCAACGGCCCATGGCTCCTGGTCGCCACCTCGAGCATGACTCGTCCCGGCACCCACATCTCCGAACATAGGTGCCGTGTCGTCATACGAGTTCAATTGTTCGCTCGTAAACTGAGTCCCAAAGTAGTCCCGATAACTGTCAGGATAAGTCTGCACCTCCTCTACCACTCTCTCATCTCCAGTCTGCAAGTGCTCACCCGTATGACGTGCTCGGTCCCCTCGTCGGTACTCCTCCAGCATCTCAATACCCTGGTCGCCTTGACCAGACTCTCCAGTCGACCGCACCACTGGGTCAGACATCAAGTGCTGCTCAATCTGCATCAGACTATGATATGTCTCTATAGATGACTGGGACGTGTGCCCAGTATCAGCTCCTACCGTTTCAGTGTCCCTCTCCGGAGGATCCACTACATCCTCCAACGTCTGGGTCTCCCTGACGGCAGCCGCGGTATCATCATCTACCGCGTCGATATCCGTCTCCATCGGAACGGATGCACCCTGCAACGTCTGCCTCTCCCTAATGGCAGCTCTCCTAGCAGATTGTAATACTACCCTCTCTCCCAAATTTCTCGACAACAAAGACTGTGTAGTGTAAAATATATATGTCAGAATGCTATCGCTCAATTACAATACTATATCGTATGATGGTCTAAATGTGACAACATTTTCGTAAGGTTTATTAATGATATCATCTTAATACTAACAATTCATAATAAAACATAAATATATACTTATTCGATTTCAATTTCCCTACACCTAGTATTTGTCAGAATCCTATGGCTCGAAAAATATACTATATCGTATGACTGGCTAAATGTTGCAAGATTTTCCAAATGTTTATAAATGATTTCAACCTCATACTATCAATTCCTAAGAAAACATAAATATATACTTATTCGATATCAATTTCCGTACACCTAGTAACAATACCGTAGGGTCAGGCTGTGTCTCTAGCGGTGGCGGTACATCTGTCATCCTCCTCCTCTGTATAGTGGGCTCCGGCTACATTATATATAACAATGAAATGTTAACACTATTTCCTTCAAATTATCAAATAAAGCAAATTGATTATTATAAACATTAAATGTTACCTGGAACGGATGTCTCCGAACATGACCGACATCATCAGCTACGGCTTTTCCACGGTTGTCCTTCACCATCTTAAAACCCGGGTATAGAGTGGTGGTAGATATGGGGACGGGGAATGGATGGATCCAAAAGTCGGGCTCGGAATCAAACAATGGGAGAAGATTCGAGTCGGCCTCGGAAAGAAAGAGATTGGAGAAGATTCGGTGTGTCGGAAAAATGGGCCCCCCACGCCTATTTATAATGGGGGACCCCAAGGGTAAAACTCATACCGCATCTCCATGCGGTATGTTTTTACCGTTGCGGTAACGGTAACAAAACTTACCGCATACCCATGCGGTATGATTTGTTACCGTTGCGCCCAACGGTAAAAACATACCGCATGGAGATGCGGTATGAGTTTTACCCACATTTAAGTACATACCGCATGGGGAAGCGGTATTTTTTAAACCACCGTATGCCAATGCGGTAGGTATCGGATAACTACGCCCCAACCGGGTTATTGTATTACAGACTCCGTTTAAACCTAACCCACCGCACATACATGCGGTGTTTTCATACGGTCAACATACATACCGCATGTACATGCGGTATGTCGGGCTACAATTTTATTAAACCACCGCATCCCTATGCGGTGGATTTGCGGTGTAAATAGTAAAAATTAGCGGTGTATATATGTCATCAATTTTAATTAATCAGGGGAAAAAAGACTCATTTCTTCTGCCATTTTTTTCTTTCAAAAGTCAAGTAATTGATTTAGACTTTCCGAAGTATGAATATGAAACAAGGATTTCATTTTTGAAATTACAAAATATCGCCTCTCTTTTATAACTTCTAATTGAACTATAACAGAAAAGAAAGACACAAGATTTAAGTGGTTCGAAATGATGTGTTACCTATGTTAATGGGCAGAAGAGCGGATTTGTATCAAAGGAGGCGAAACAGATTAGAGTTACAAGGGTTCGGTACTTTATGAGTTTATATATACGCTCGTAAAACTCTAAATAAATAATTGACTGTAAGCCCAGGATAGATAGACGACACACCAGGGGGACCCAGAGGTGGATATCGTCGGTCAACGACTGATTCAAGGTATATTAACAACCACGATCCAAAGCCTCGAATTTACAAGGGCTTCATGGATATGACTTACGATTTTATATTAAAATATCCATCTATCATTAACCATATTCAAATTAAACAATTGAATATTATTAAGTATTGTAACACATAAATAAGAACAAATTATAAGATGACCAAATTAAAAATAAGAGTAATTATTGAAGGTGACAACTTCAATGTTATTAATAGTATTCGCAATGGCTGGTCCTGAATCGATTCAACGGTTCAGTACTGAATCGAATCCTTTAGATGACATTGTGCTTTTTTTTTTTTTGGTTTTTGACATTGTGCTCTCTAATTTCATCCTTCATAATGCTCTTGGCTAAATTGGTTTCCTATTCCAAAAATATATATAAAAAGGAAAAATAAAACAAAGTAACTATTTTGGGTAAATAAAATACTACCTCCGTTGCAAAATATAAGGGCTTTTGTTTTTTGACACGTTTTTCAATGTGCTAAAAAAACTCCATGAAATATTAAATTTTTATTAAATTTTTTACATAATATTATACATAGTAACATGTATAATACTATGTAAAAAAATTTAATATTTCGTGGAGTTTTTAGCACATTGAAAAAGGTGTCAAAAATCAAAAGCCCTTATGTTTTGCAACGGAGGGAGGGAGTATAAAAGAGGGGTGGTATTGTAAATCTCCTCCATTATGAAATTGTTAGTCCTTCCCGCTCCTTCCTCTCACCTTCCTTCACCTTACCGCCTTCGTGACGTCCAGTTACAGACTTACAGGCGATATATATAAAGCCTTCCCGTTCCGCCTCGCTCACAAAAAGCCCCAATTTTTATTTTTTATTTTGTGTATTTATTATTTAAGAAAAATTCCGTGTCTTTAATGGAGTCGCCGCCGGCGTCGATGCTCAACGACAACAAACCCCTGGGGATGGGGACGGCATCCGATCCGGGGAACCATAAGGGATACGAGCTAAGCGGCAGGATCATGTTGAGCGCGATCATCGTTCTCTTCGCCGTCGTCGTCTTCATGCTCCTCCTCCACGTCTACGCTCGCTGGTACTTACTCCGGGAACGCCGCCGCCGCATCCGGCGCCACCGCCACGGCCACCGCGCTCATTTTGTGTTCTATGATGAGCCGACGAACAACGCCTCCGTTTTCTCGTTCCCTCAGCGCGGCCTCGATCCTCTCGTCCTCAAATCGATCCCGACCTTCACATTTCCGAAATCGGCCGCCGGTGAGGGGGGTGAGAGCGTTCTGGAGTGCGCCGTTTGCTTGTCGGAGTTTCAGGATGGCGAATCAGGGCGGCGATTGCCGAATTGCAATCACTGCTTTCATGTTGAGTGTATTGATATGTGGTTTCATTCGCACTCTACCTGTCCTCTCTGCCGTGCTCCCGTTGACGGCCAATTACCGGCGCCGGGTAAGGTAGGAGAGAGTAATCCGGCGGAAATTGTAGTTGACTTAACTGAGTCGACTCGGACGAGTTCCGAGGTCGATGCGGAATCCCTACCGGGACCGTCTAGCTCGTCGTCGTTTGGGGCGAGGAGGAAGGGGACGGATACGGATCTCGTCGGAGTATCGATTGAGGTACCGGCAAGGAGCGCGAGTTTCAGCTTCAGGAACTCGGACGATTTGGGGCCGAGTTCACCCGCGGGGTTCAAGTCGCCGACGAGCCGGTTGCTATCGTTGAAACGGATGCTGAGCCGGGAGAAGAAGCCGATACCGTCGCCGTCGTCGCCGTCCTGCTCCGGGATCGGGACGAGTTGCTCCGAGTTGGCTGAGATTGAGGAGGGGCGAGTTGAGACCAGGCCGAGTCAGACTCGGCCGCAGACGCCGAGGTGACCGAGGCGAGTGGGCCCGACGGCGCCGAACGGCTCCATCTCGAGCGTTGGATTGGCCGACTGGAGGGGACACGTGGCGGAGTGTCGTGTAGCGATGGCGGGCTTGATCGGGCAGCCGTTGGATGACCGGCCGGGTTTGTTTGACTTCGTAGATATATAGGAAAATGGAGAAATTGGAAATTCTTATTTCTTTGTTATGTTACTATGAAATATTATTTTGTTTTGTTCTTGTTAGGGTTTAGAAGATGGAAAAAGAGTTTTACCGCTAAAAATTATACCAAAATTTACATCACTAGGAAATAGGAATTGAATACTTGTACAAGAAAGTGAAAGAATATCGAGGTTTTGGTCATTTGTTACCCTTTTTCTTCTATCTTTTAGGTTTATTATCTAACATATGTATAATTGTATAGTTAGGGAAAGTTAGGTACTTAGGTATTCATAATTAATACTTTACTCGTGGATTAAAACATATCACTTTATTATTTAAACACGTTTTTTTAGAAGTTAAAAATTATATAAAATATTTTTATTTTTGATTAAAATTATAAAAAAAATATTTATAAAAAAATTGATATTTAATATAGTTTTTATATTTTAAAAAACATATGTGAATAATAAACTATTCCTTCCGGTCGAAAATATTTGATGTTTGACTTTTGTGCACGTAGTTGTATGAGCTAAAAACTATATAAAATCTTATTTATTTTGATTAATTTTTTCCATAGTTCAATATTTATTAGTAATAAGGAGTATTAAACGGTGAAAGAAATAATAATTAAAAGATTAATATTTTATCTAGTTTTTAGCTTCTTAATTAAAAATACGTGTAGAAAGTCAAAACATCAAATATTTTCGATCGGAAGTAGTATATGTTTTGGTAAACGGAATGAGTAAATCACTAGTATTTTTCTTCTCTTTGTTATTTCTTTTAATGTTTGTTCTGTCATATGAATTTTTCTATCAAACGATGTTTCAAATTCTTACATTATTATCAAACAAAAAATTAGCCATGCTTAGTTAAGTAACTTAATTATAATGTCATTTACAAGTTAAATTTGTTTCTCTCAAAGTAGGGCTTAGGAACATTAGATGTACACACCATTTTTCTAATTTAGTCCAGATGTTACTTAAAATAAGTTAATGTTTTTTTAATAAGGAGTAAAATAAAATATTGTATATATTGTAATTACGTGTCTAACTATCCCATAAATTGATTTTATTTTGCATGGTGGAAATTTTAGAAACTGAGGAAGGCTACATATTAATTAATTTTATTTTGCATGGAGAGGTAAGAATTTTTTATCCCATATGGATTATATCTTTTATTTACAGGCAAAGCAATCATACTTTCTATGATGAGGACTGAGGAGTCATTTTTTGACAAATGAAACAATATTGATAGACAATAAATTAAATAAATATTCATATGATTAAACAAATCGTTCTAATCCATATGGTGGATTATTTGGAGGTCGACTCATTCAAGTTAATACTCCCTCCGTCCCACAATAGATGTATTTTACTATTCATGCACGTTTTCTCAAGAAGCTAAAAACTATATAAAATATCAATATTTTATTAAATATTTTTAAATAATATCATACATATTACTAATAAGTATAAAATTATTTTTAAAAGTTAATTAAAAATAAATATTTTATATAGTTTTTATCTCATTAAAAAGCGTGCATGAATAATCCAAAGACAAGTATTGTGGGACGGAGGGAGTATGTAATAGCAATCGGGTGTGATATCAAAGGAACACATCGAAAGTATGAGTTTAACAAATCTAGCTTGCATATAAGTCGGTAGACTCTTCATCCTATTATATATATGGCAAGCTACTAGTGTAAGTGCGCTTATGCACATGACCTCAAATAATAGGTTCAAGACAAACTTTGATATGATATCCAAATGGTTATATAATAACGGTCCGTCTTTCGATCACAATCTAAGTTAGCCATAAAAAAAAAAGATCTTAGACCTGTTTATCCAAGCGTCAACTACACGTGTCCCCTTAGTTGCATTTGCGTTGACGTGTTGAGACTAAAAATGAAAAGTGGCTCCACATCGAAATTAGGAACTTAACAAATCAAATCGTCAATCCAAATTGACAATTGATAGACGAGAATATAACTATCTGACTTGTGATTCGATATTCATATTATCGTACATTCACCAATGCTCATACTTCTGTCACATACGAAAATTTTCTAGCTCTGCCACTTATCCGCCTAACCAAATTAATGGTAAAGACGTATGATAGAGTGGAAAACAAGGTGAGTGAAGGTTACACGCAGGGTCTAACACGGTGTTAATGTTCCCCACACGCTTTTGAGTTTTGATGATGGAGGGAGGTAAACACGATCAGTTACGACTGGACAAGTCCAACACGTCACTACCCGTGACTTGTTTTCCCACTTACATACATTTACGTGACTTCTTCGCCTCCCCTCTCCCACTTTAATTACTTAACCGCATTGACATGCTAAAAGTCAACTCTGGTCAACTTGCCCAATCTCTTTCAATCTTCACCCTAAATTACTCCGATTAAAATGTACGCATTCTTATCTTAAATTAGTTGAGAAGATAGATGTTTTCGAAAGGCTCGGAAATGACAAAATCGGAAGTCGGATAGGAAAAAGTAGGAGAAACAAACAAGAGTTTAGAGTAGGACGGATCAGAGAACACCAAAAAAATTATGTTCCACCAGACTACCTCAAATTCTTTTTTTTTTCTTTTTACAACGAGAGTTTTGAGATTATCAACTAATTTCCTATGGTATAACACGAACCAAGCAATAAAAGAACATGCACCACCTCTTCCTCTTTACCAGTGGAGTAGGATTGGTTGCTTGCAAATAGCTTTGTTTCTCTCCATCGGAACATCAGAGTCGTTATACTCATTACTAAACTTGTTGAAGAGATGAAATAGAACCAAGGTATATCCTCACCATGTTTATGTGTTATATATGCTAGTACCGCATGTGCGTCCCTATACATAATCTTCTGAGCTAGCTAAAAAACAAACATGTTAAACCTATTGTTCAGGTGTCAACCAGCGAAACAACCCTAGTTGCACCTGTGAAGATGGGTTGAGAAGAGACCAAAACAATGTGTATGGTAGTTAGGTATGTATCGTTCATATTGATTGAAGTGGAGATCACGTCCATTTATTCTTATTTATTAATTAATTACAACCCACTAATCTTATCGTCTTCGATCACTTCTTTACATGCACTTTAAACTCATCAATTAGCTAGATTTTTAAGATTTTTTTTTCAGTTAATCTAATTAGTACTGTAATCTATAAACCTATAAAAATTGTGTCCTTAGGGTCCTTAATGACTCTCAAGTCTCAACCATAATGACTCTATAATAATAATAATAACAAGAAAAGTTTTTTATTTGAAAAACTTAATTGATCTTTTTTATGCATAATAATATCTTGACTCTTGAGGTGTGTTGAGCGCTTCATTAATGAGTGTCATTATTTATCTTTCTTATTACCTCAAAAATTACTTACTCCGTATAATTTAATATTATTTAGAATTGATGACAAATTAGCAATTTATTGTATAATGTTGTCATCCCCCTTCTTCGTGTCCTGTGTAGTCTGTTGGTGTCAATTCAACATTGAAAATTAGGCGTTTACATTCAAATTAATTCACAGAACCGTTTCATGACCCATGGTTTCTTCCTCCTTCATATATACGGGGGTTCTGCATATGTAAGTTTTTCAGATCCAAGGTCGACCGTGGGCGAGCGAAGCAGCACTGTCGAGACCAAAATAGTAGGGCAACAGGCGAAGTGCGATGGTTGCTCCGGGCGAGGGCTGCTATGCTGCTGCATCGGCGCCGCTACTGCCCATGGCTTCGCTGCTGTTGCTGCAGGCGAAGGGGAAGACCGCGAGACCTAATTGTAAGTTGCTCCTATTTTAGGTTTGATCTTTTGTCAATAATTCAATTAATTCGAGATTGATGAATGTTAATACACGTTATTGAACTTATTGAATTGATTTTGTTGAAATGTTAAATTGATTTGTGAAATTGAAATGGAATTGTTAAATTAGGGTATGAGACTTGAGATTTGAAAAATGAATTTGGGGTTTCAGGGTTTGTGTTTTAAATCAATCTGTTGGAGGGATGGTGATCACTCTAAGCGTCTATAGCTTACTTGGAATCTCCTCTGCTGGTTCTATTTACGCAGTGAAGACGCATATCAACGTCTGCCTATGGAGGATGCTTATGAACGATTTGATGCCAATGCATTATCAGAACGCATAGCTGAAGTGCTTGAGAAGACGAAGAGCCTGCAAAAGAAGCTATAGAGTCCGCAATACAAGACATGGAGAAGGATAGAGATCGCCTAGACAAGACAGATATTTCAAGATCGGAGTTGAAGGTTTACTTGGAAAAGGAGGTTATTCAGCCTCTATATGAAGCTCGTATCACTTTCAGGCATATAAGGTTTCCTATCCTGAAAGGGGTACGGAATACGAGTTTCAAGGAGGAGTCGCTGATCAACAGTTGTAAGCGAGGAGGTACTACATCACGCCTAAAGTGAACAGAGATCGGAAGACGAGCATATACAAGATGGGAAGTGTGTTCAACACGATAGGGCACACGTGTGTGTTGCTTAAGAAAGAGCTAGAAGAGTACATCAAGTATGATGTCGGAGGTCACTGTAATGATAATTGGAACCTGGCTCACAAGCTTATGCTCCACGGATGTGATCCTCTTCCACGGAGGCGTTGCTTGACAAGATCCCCCAAGCTTTACTTGAAGCCTTACCCAAGGATGATGATCGGATCGGTCTGGATTACAGTGTTGACACATGGACTTTCGGGGTGAGAATTGAATGAGAGTACGAAATGTAACGATTGCTTCGGTTGCACTGGACTCCATTCAGCGAAGTGATAACACTTCGCATTATACTTCCTCTATATGTGACTCCTAATCAGAGACTACCATTCTTCGACAACATAATGAACTTGATTCTTACGACAGGCTTCTTGGATGGTTGGATTGATTTCCTGTTGCTGGACTTCATCCTGTTTGGTTGGGACCGGATTCTGATGCCCCGTGGCTTGCTGTGGGTAGATAGGTTTTTCTGTAACAAAAATGACTTGGAAGATATATTTGATTTATGGATTGGGACGGTTGTTATTAGTCAATACATCCTCAAATACAAAATTCAACTTAAATAAGCTCTATGTTAAATTCAACATCAGGGAGATTCTACTGCTACAATATCACAATCCATACCATGGTCCTGAGGAAGAAGATAGTACTACCACAATTATAAGCAGGATAAGTTAGATCCTCTTTAGACTAATCAATGTCCCTAATAGACATCGAAAGCATCGTACCTTTAGATGGTTTATGGACAAAGCCCGGGACTGGAATTTGAACCTTAGCAATTACATCTTTTATTTTATTTTTTCATGGTCATTTTATCGACTTAATGATAATTTAATATAATCTAATCTATATATCTAATATATAATATGGCTCAAGAGTCATTTGTTATATATAAACAATTAATTTACTTCTCTGTTATTTTGGATATATTTATTTTATCATTTAGACTTTTGTTATATTTTATAAGCTTCTTTTTTTTAAAAAAAAAAGTATGATCATATTTATTTTATCTCTCTGTTATTTTTTTGTTTGTATTCCCTAAATAGAGTATGATCATTTGTTTTAAATCACACTTTTTACAAAAAAATAATCCATTATGTTATTTGTTTAAAATTCGTTTCTTATCATATACAATATTGTTATTGTTATTTTAATCTCACTAATTAGGAAGGCCAAAGGCCATAACGGTTTCTCTTTTGTAACTGTTGCTGAAGACTCGAATGTAAACGGTTTAGGTAATTAATGGGATAGTAAATCAAATGATAAAAATATATCACCAAGTTTAAAGACAATTAATCACCATAAAAATATATAATTAATAATAAAAATATCCTACTATATATAAGGTTAAGGACGAAGAGGGGAAGGTGAATTATGGAAACGTCCTCGAAACATCTGTTGAATTCGATTCCGATCACGGTCGTTCGTCAACTGCTTTGATATCTGTTGATTTCTCCCCTTCACCGTCAATTTGTTTTTTATCGATGTTTTTAGGAATAGATTGTTTTCTTTCTCACAGATTCTTCTTTGTTCATACAGATGAATTTATGGACACATATATAGTTTATATTAGAGAACAATATAACATAAAATAACATGTTAAATAATGTTAAAAATATCAAAATTTATATGTTCCGTGTATATTTATGTCCCGTGCGTAGCACGGGTAAGACTTGCCTAGTTTTTTAAAAGATTGTGTCAACCATTTATAATTATGACATTAATTATTGAAACGAGGTGAGTATATACTTCTATAATTAATTACCTACCACATAAAACAAAATCATAAAGTCACAATTTTTTAGTTACGCAATGGGCTAATCGAAGCATATGTTTTGTTTTTCAACAAGACCACTTTCATTGGCATCAGGAAGCCCAATGGGCCTTTGAACTATATATATGAAGCCCATATCGACGTTATATATGTTAATAGGGAAAAAGAAAAAGATTTATCTTCTTATTCTCGTGTGCCTCGGGAAGCCCGTATTTAGTCTACGTTGTCTTCAACTTTATAGGATTTGACTCGTTTGTTCATCGGGATCTTTTTGGTTACTACTTTTATTTAGCACCGGTTTTATTTTACTTTGTATGTTTGACGATTCGCTGTCTGTCGACTAAGTCGGTCTCTCGAGATGTTAGGCATGTCTGACTCTCGAATTCTTACCTAATAAAAAAAAAAAAAAATCAAAAAACCAAATGTTAAGTGTGTTCCTTTAGAGGGTTTTTTTTTAGTTGGAATCAAATTGACTGATTTTTATTAGGTGAACTTATCGACGATACATTTTATTTATTAATTTGCATCTTTTATCCAATTTCTTAGACACTCTAAATTAATATGCCTACTGATTTTAGTTAGGAAAAAAAACACAAAGGTGAAAGTAATATTCACGTTAAAACCCTTCAAATTACATATAAACATATGAAGAAGAACTGAAGAAGAAAAAAGGTACCAAAAGCACTTGGGATCCGACTTTACAAATTCATTCATCTCTATATATATACACATGATATTTGTTAATTCATATATACAAAGAGAATTCAAAACCCCTATCAATCGATGAATTCAACCGAATAATTTACATAAATCACAAAAACCCAATTTAGTTATATAGTGATCATGCCGTGCAAATAAGGTGCTCCGGTAGGGCTAACCCAAATACTCCCCTTAAAGAAGGCATCCGGTGTGAACTGTTGAGCCTCCTCCGCATTCAGCTTCTTGATCCCTTTCCACGCCACCCTCTTGGCCAAATCGGCCCCAGGCCCGCGGTTCTGATACTCGGCGAAGAAGCAAGTCTCGGTCCCGAATTTTCCGGCCCACTCGGTCCAACCCTCAGGGTCAATACTCGTGTCGATGGATGATTGCATGACAATTGTCCGCGAGAACTCCTTATTGGGCCGGCCCAAGTAGGCCTTGGCCCCAGCCGCCTTGGCGGCCAAAAAGGGGGGTTCGGCGTAGATGGAGCAGTTTTGGAGGATTATGGCCCCGGGCCCGGCGGCCTCGGTCCGGCCCTGGGCTGCGACGGTGCACTTGCCGTCACGGTCCAAGGGGTTCTTGATGAGGATGTTGGAGTTTTGGAAGACGGCTTGGGCGTCGCCGAAGAGGATGTCCAATGTGCCCTTGGCGGTGCAGTCACGGTAGAAGTGGCGGCCCCGGACCGAGAAGAGGGTGCTCTGGAAGCCGTCGAACTGGCAGTTTACAAAGACGGCGTAGTCGCCTGCCACCCGCATTGCTACCGCTTCGTGCTTCGCAGCTCCCGCCGTGTTCTCAAAACCTATATCCCTCGCCATGAACCCATCTCCCAATATACCTACATACCCAATACAACATTATGATATATAAACGGTTTTTCTAACATATACTCAAACAAAATACCAAATTGTAAATGAGACGTCTTTTTTTTCTTTTTCTTCTTTGTGGCCTAATTAACTATTTTTTTGTTATCCAGCCTAATAGTAACCTACTTTGCATCCGATTAAATTATTCTATTGTACAAATTGTAATAATATCAAATTGTGTTACGAAATATCAGTCTATGTTTGACAAAAGGATAGCTGATAGGGTAGTTGAAGCTCATAGAATAACAAAAGTCGATGGATTATTTGTATTAAATATAAGGTAATAAGCTAGTATGATATTTAGTAAAACTAGCTGTTAAGGTAGTTGATGAAAACTTATGAATAAAAACCAAAAGCTCCGAAAAGCTTGTGTGAGTAGTTGTTGAAAAACTTAGATTTCAAAATCTAATTAAACTAAAATCTTATATTTATTTCATTTGAAACTATATATAATATCAAAACCATAAACTCTGATAAATTACTTATTTTTATCAAACTATTTAGATTTGAACGATAAACTATAATTTATAATTAAAGATATTTTTTTTTCAAAATTTGACAAGTGACAAAACAACTTACTTACTCAAAAAAACAAAACAACTTACCGACGGTGGCGGTTTTGTAAACGGGGATACCATCAACGAAGTTCTTGTCGCCGGTGATGATGGTGACGGTGGGCCCATCTCCGATCAAAACAACGTTACTCTGGGTCTTACCAATGGTGAGATACTCCTTATAGATCCCGGCTTTAACATGAACGATAAACGGCTTATCGGTAACATTAGGGTTTGTAGCCAACGCCTCTCCGATCGTCTTAAATTGACCGCTCCCGTCTTGCGCAACCACCGCGGTAGCCTTAATCGCCGGCACGGGCAGGTCCAAGAGCTTCCGTTGGGCGTCCTTGAGCCACGCCGGGAGGGTGCCGGCGATAGGCACCGATTGGTCGGCGGAGGCTTGGAGGAGGCGGCGGGCGCCGGGGGAGCTGCCGTTGAGGCCGCCGCCGGGGAGGTCGAGGAGCGTGCTGAATTGCTTGGCTTCGTCCATCATGGCGAGGGCGTTGCTTGTCAGCTGGCGGGAGACGTTGAAGAAGTTCCGAAGCTTCTGGCCGGCCTCGAGATCGGTGCAGTTCTGGAAGGCGTCGAAGCACACGTCTTGGTAGGTGATTGCGCCGCCGATCCATACCTTGAGGTCCTCTATGAACTGGTTTAGGTCGCCGGCGTTGTCGAACTTCCCGGCCGAGTCGATGCACTTCTCGAGGTCGTTCGACGCGTACTCCATCACCTTTCATCACCAGCACAGAAAGGTACGTTTTGTATTCATACTCAACTTATTTAGTAAAGTGAACAAGTTTCAATCAAGTCGGATCTGAGTTTGAGGTACTAGACTCATAGTTTAGGAAAAATTTAGTAAATTACACAAAATTTAAGTTGTTCGAGATAAAGCAAAACATAGTTAGGGTTGTTATTTGAGCCGAGCGGGTCGAATATTGACTGTTCATATTCAGCTTGAATTGGTTCGAAATGATATGAGCTCAAGCCGAGCCTAAATTTGGACTCGAACTTAAAAATATGATCATACTCGACTCGTTGAGTTTGAGTCGAGCTTTTTTCAAGCATTATGCAGTTTTATTTGCTCAAAACATAGTAACTTATAACAAAATTAGAAATTTCACAAAATTCGAGTTATTCGAGCTTAAATCGAGCGAGTCGAGCTTCGAACAAGCTTAAAAATGTGTTCATACTCGGCTTATTTAGAAAATAAACGAGCTCGAATCGAGCTTTTATCGAACTGAGTTCGAGCTACTCGGCTCATATAATAGCCCTAAATGTAGCCGCTAGCTTTAGCTTTTTCCGAGCATAAATGTATCAAAATGCATTGTGTGTATTACCTCGCGACAGATCTCGAGGGCCTGGGCGCCTCTAGGGTCACTCTGGGCGGCCTTGATGGTGGCGGATTTTCCGATGGCTTCGACCACCGACTTCCGCGCCACCTGGAACCCGACCTTCACCAGCTGCTTAGGATCGGTGGTGTTGGGGGCCGCCTCGTTCAACGAATTAACGCATTGCTGCTTATAGTTCGTTGGTTGACAAATGCTCTGTATCGACCTGTTCGACGTCGACATCTTGCCCTCCTTCTCCTTGCCGTGGCCGCCCATCGATACCGCCGCCCCGATGCATGCCGCCACCATCAGCGCCGATCCTATAATTATTATTGCATTCGCCATGATTTAATTTTAGTTTTCCCTCCAAAACCTTTTCCCTCTATAGAATAATTATTATTTTTTTAAAGAAAAGGGGAAAAAAAATAATTAGGTAGAGCCCTTTATTGTAGTTTTATTTTCAATAATTAGCCCCCAATTAGGGCTCTACTTTGGCTAATTGTAACTATTGGATTTAGAATGGGATTGTTATATATTGGTGATTTTTTTTTAGCACTGATTCAATTGGAGGAGAAATTACTCTCACCATTATTTTTTTATTTTTTTTTGATTTGAATTAATTATTATTTTTTAATTATTGGTTTGAGTTTTGTGTTTTTTTGATAGGAGGGGAGAGGATTAAGGCTAAGAAGAAGAATTAATTAAGGAGCAATTTTAGATTGATTGGACGGTTCAGATGAGCAATCGGTTAATCTTAATTTGGTGCGACCTCTTTGGACCGTCCGATCTGAAGACCCGAAACACGACAAAATTTAATCAACGGATATTTAAAAATATTGGTTTAAGATTTTAAGGAATATTCATTAAATATTACGGAGTATTGGATAAGCTTTTTATTTATGGCCTGACATGAAGATTTGTTTTTAAATTTTTTTAAATAACGTGAAATATGGATTCAAGAATTATCCGGTATTATCCACAAAAGTCTATGGATATTGTTTTGAAAAAAAAAATCTTAAAAAAAATAAGGATAAGAACATGCGGTAAATTTGTCGAGTTTATAGGTGATTGTAATTATGCATAGTGTTATTAATTTTTGAAAGTACAAAAAAATAAAAATTGTAATGGTGTAACTTTATATGACTCGAGTTCGTTTAAAACTCAAACTCGGCTCCGGCTCACAATGAGCTTCAAACTTTGTCCATATTCGCCCGTTTTTAAATATAAACGAGCTTTATCCGAGATTTATAAGAGTCGGTCACGAGTAGCTTGGCTCACATAACATCTTTAGATGTGGATAGGAGATCACGAGTAGCTCGGATCATGAGTTTCTCATCTCTAATCCTTCAACGGAGATTCCCTGTGAGAATTGAGAAATATCCGTTCTATTGTCATTCCTAATCTCAATTATTATTTCTTTAAGGCGAACATTGAATTCCGTTTATTTCTAGTCTAGTTTTTCTTGATTTTTTTTTTTTTGATTAGGAAATAATTCGGGTGGGCAAGCCCTACCCGGCGGCATCCTTGCGGATGAGGTCTAGTAGACCATGGTTATTTTGAATATCAGGTCCTTGGGCAGAGCGGCAAAGGTGTGCAACCTTATCCGCCACTCTATTGCCCAAACGAGGTACGTGGAAGTACTCAACTTCCTTCACTGTTGATAGCAGGACTTGAATGTCAGAGAGGATTAACTCGATCTCCCAAGGACAGTTGGCTTTCTTGTTCAGGTGATCTATGATGATCTTACAATTCCCTTCGACTTGTAGTCTTTCTATGTTTAGTTGTATTACTTTCTGAACTCCTATTTTGAGCGCTAGAGCCTCTGCTGTAGTTGGCCGCTGTATCCCAACCTTCCGGTACTGGATGGAAACCGGGTTACCAACCCAATCTCTAATAATGACACCAGCAGTACTATCTCCATTGGAAATGGTAGAACCATCGAAATTGAGTTTGTATTTCCCCCTCGGTGGTTTCCTCCACCGTATATCTCGTTGTTTATCTCCCTTTTTTGGCCTAGCTATCGCAGTCGGCCGGACACCTTCTTCCCAATCCTGCTCTATAGTGTATGTTTTGTTCCAGTTATTTATGTGGGTTCTTATCATCCGTAGAACGGCATGTTGGGGTGGGATGGAGGTATGTTGGAATAAATATTGATTCCTAATATTCCACGTGGTCCACCACACAAAGGCGAGATTGGACGTCATGGCGGAAGTGGTAAGACTATTGCCTAGAGTGGTCAAAATGGAATTAAAATCCCGGGATTGGCCGATTAATTGGGTAGTCGTCGCTTGCACTTGGTTCGGAAGATGATGTATTGTTCGGATGAATGAACATTCCAGGAACAAGTGCGCCTCATCTTCAGGCGCCATGTTGCAGAGGGAACATGTGGTTGGGATAGCAGAGCCCCTGCAAGCCAGTCTGGAGGCTGTAGGCAATCCCTTCTGTGCTATCTTCCACAGAAATTTTTTTACTTTTGGGGGAACATTAGTCTTCCAGATCCAGTCATTGGGGTCGGGTGTGTAGGAGGATTGCGCAGTTATCAACTTGTATGCGCTGGCCGTAGTGAACCAACCTTCTCTGTCAGGCCACCAGTACAGCCGGTCTTGTAAGCTAGAAGAAGGAAGCGGGATGTGTAAGATTTCCTTTACAATCTCATTCGGTAATACCGCTTGTAATTTTTCCGTCCACCCCCTACCCCCCATAATATAATCGCTAATTGTTTCATTCTGGTTGTAATTCTGGCTGCCTTCTACTCTCGATAGTAAAGAGGAGGTGGAGATCCAATTATCAGTCCAAAACTTAATTGTGCTACCATTTCCTACCGACCAAATAAGACCAGATTTAAAAGTATTAATTAACTGGGACAGTTTAGACCACTGCCAAGAACTAGGTCCTGATCGTTTGTAGTCAAAAAGACTAGCAGAACGCAGGTATTTATGTCAGATCAAGGTCACCCACATGTTACTGGGTTCTGCCAGAATTTTCCATAAGAGTTTCATCTGTAGGGCAACGTTCATATCCCCCGTTTTCCGAATTCCTAATCCCCCGAACCTCTTCGGCTTACATATCCTGTCCCAACTAATTAGGGGTCGGTACTGAAGGTCTTTATTCCAGAAGAAGGAGCGATTTATTTGGTCAAGTTCTTTATGTAGAGAGGCGGGTAGCATGAAGTTTTGCATAACATGTAGAGGCTTGGCAGAGAGGTTAGAGTTAATCAAGGTCGCCCGCCCCTGCTGAGACAGCGCGTTTGCCCTCCACTTGGTTAGTTGTTGCTTTGATTTACAGATGATATCCTCAAATGTACTGCCGGTGACTCTACCATTAATAATGGGACAGCCCAGATATTTTTCTATTGAGTTTTCATTTGTGATGTCGAGGCAGTTACGCAACTCAAGAATCCTATGGTTCGGAATCCCTTTAGTTGCTTGGAAACTAGATTTATGGTAGTTGACCTTTTGACCTGAAACTCTACAGTATGAGTCAATGACTGATTTTACTTTGCACCCGGCTTCCACACTACCCTTAGAGAAGATTATAATGTCGTCCGCAAATGATAGGAATGGAATCCGGGGACCGTTACTTCCAATTGGGAAGCCAATATGGGGTTTATCTAGGCTGGCTTCTGCCGTCAGTGCTCTGGCTAGAACCTCCGCTCCAAGAATAAATAGGAACGGGGATAGAGGATCGCCTTGGCGGATGCCTCGCGATGGAAGAAATAGATCAGTAGGGCCGTTATTGATTAGTACCGAGAATGATACAGACGTTACGCATTCCATAACCTAGGAAATAAACGTGGCATGAAACCCAAATCTTGAGAGAACCCTTTTTAGGAAATTCCAATCAACCATGTCGTAAGCCTTTTCCATATCTAATTTTATCGCAAGCCATCCTTCCCGGCCCTTTCTGCTCTTGTAGGAGTGGAATATTTCATGAGCTATGAGGACATTATCTTGAATAGCTCTGTCCGAGACGAAGGCACCTTGTAGTGGATGAATGAGTTTTCCAATAACCTTTTTCAGTCTTTCCGTCAAGATTTTCGAGATTATTTTATAAACATTAGAACACAAACTTATGGGCCTATAATGGCCAGTAGTCGTAGGAGTGTCTGTTTTAGGGAGCAAGGATATAAAGGTGTGGTTTATCTGCCGAAGTATCTTCCCTGAGTGGAAAAAACCTTTAACCGCACAGATAACCGATTTCCCAACGATATCCCAGTATTTTACGTAGAATTCGGCTGTAAACCCATCCGGACCTGGGGACTTGTTTTTCCCTAGATTGAACGCCGCCGTCTTGATCTCTAAGTTAGACGGTAGTGCAATAAGAAAATTATTTTCTTCTACCGAGATGGCAGGTTGTATTAATTCTAGGAGATCATGAAGGAGATGTTCGTCAGTTGGTTCTTTTTTAAATCTATTTTCAAAATCCCTTTTTATCTCATTTCTAACATTTTCCTCTCCCACAACCATCGTACCGCTGGAGGTAGTGATGTTCCGAATCTGCTTTCTATGTCTTCGTCCCGAGGCCACCCGGTGGAAGTAAGAGGTGTTGGAGTCTGATAGTTTAAGGTGCCGTGTTTTTGCTCTTTGACTCCAGAACGACTTCTGAAACAGTAGGAGTTTTTCCTTCTTTTTAATTAGCTGTTGTTCCTTAGTTTGATTCGGTTGTGATTCGCTGGAATGACTTGTCGACTGGATACGAAGCAGCTCCGAATCCACTTCCTTTAGTTGGCGGAAGATATTCCCGAAACTTGTTTTGTTCCACACCTTCGCCTTTCTCTTCAGAATTTTTTGTTTAAACATTAATTGGAACATTGCCGAGCCAGGGCAAGAAGCCCGCCAGGCTTGTTTAACAATGTTGCAGAAATCTTTCCTAAGCAACCATGTGTTTTCAAATTTAAATGGTGGGGCTTTGAAGTTTGCATTATCCTCAAAGGAGATGGATATTGGGCAATGATCTGAAGTGGAGAAAGCCCCGTTAAAGGTTATCATGTTTGGGAAAGTTGCAAGCACCTGATGGTGCACCATCACCCGATCAAGTTTCTCTCGGATGTTAAAGCTTTCCTCCGGATTCCTTCGCCAGGTGAACGGGTTCCCGAATGTTGGTAGGTCAATTAGAGAGCAGTCATTAGTAAATGCTAGTAGACGTGTGAACCTAGATGTACGTGTAGCGGCTCCTCCGAGCTTATCCTCACTACATAAAATCTCATTTAGATCCCCCAAAACCATACACGGGATCGGGGAATCGTTTATAATTGTTGTTAACGTTGTCCAAAACGCATCTTTGTCGTTTGGAGTTGGTGGTGCATAGACGAATAAAGCGAGGATAGGAAACCCATCCTGAAGGCTATCTAGTCTAAGACCAATGATTCGGGGAGTGTGAATTGTCACTGAAATAGTAAATTGTAGTAGTTGATGAGATTTCCAGAGGACTCCAATCCCTCCCGCTCTCCCAGCAGAAGGCGACCATACCGCTTCATCAAATCCAATACTTCTCCATGTCTTTTCCTCCGGAATATTTTCTGATACTCTATCTTGTGTTAATTTCCAAATAAAGTACGTTTTTATATTCCATTTTGGTGTAGTAAATTATGCCCCATCCATTTCAAAATTCAAGTCGTTTTAGTTTTAATAAAACACTCACCCCTCAATCAAAATTATCCTTCCACTAACTTTTTTTTATAAATTTTATTGTTTTTTAATACACACTATATTTTTTAACAAATTAAAATCTTTACAAAAATCAACAACACACAAATCGATACAAATCATTACTATTCCCTACCTGAAAAACCTAAAATGACATATATTTTGATACAAAAAATAAAGTCCTAAAACCACTACAATAGAGGAGAGAGAGGTCCGAATTCATAATATAAAGTTATTCCTGTAGAATGTTGCAGACTCTATTTAGTAAAATCTCTATTCTAGTGAATTTATATTTTAAAGGATGAGATTTAAAATGCATTAGGTTAAACACAATCTTTTTTTCCCTAAACACTTAAATTTATCTAAATAAGGAAACTATTAGAGATAATCTAATAGATTAGGATTAGGAACGAGAGAAATTATTACGCAGAGGTCATTATTTGGAGTTTAGTGACCAAAAATTGCTGTAACCGTCCCGCCCTCTCTCTCTCTCTCCCCCCACTCTCCTGAAATCCCTATAAATGGAAGCCTCGTGAAACTCCATCACCTCCTCTCTCTCGCCCGCCCCTACATTTATGAATAATTACAATTTCCACCCCTTCCCCAAATTGAAACCCTAACCTCCATTGGAGCACAACTCCAGAGATCCTGATCTACCAGGAAGAAGAAGAAGAAGAAGAAACCATGTGTGGTGGCGCCATCATCTCCGACTTCATCGCCGCCAAGCGCGGCCGCATCAACTCCACTCAAGACCTCTGGTCCGAACTCGACGCCTCCCACCTCTTCCCCTTCTCCGGTAATTCCGCTTCATCTCTCTCCCTTCGATCTATTCCATGCAGATGCGAAATCCAGAAACGAATGCCTTGCTTTATCAGTTTTCACGTTTTCTGCAATTAAAAAATACTGTTGATACTTGATTCCATTTTTGGCTGGAAAAGGTAGTGTAGTGAGCCTGAGCCTGAGCCTGGATGGATGATTAATTACGATGATTGAAAGCTAATTGCATGCTAGATCTAGTTTTTGTTGAGATTGGAGGTTTGAATGATGTGGATTTGGGGATTTTTGGTGCATGATTAGGAGAGAGCGATGAGAAAACCAAAACCGCCGTAGGCGCGAAGAAGAAGAAGCTGCGCGGCTCCGCCGAGCAGTCGGCGGCGCAGGACCACAAGCGGCCGAGGAAGAACGTCTACAGAGGGATAAGGAAGAGGCCGTGGGGGAAATGGGCGGCCGAGATCCGAGATCCGAGCAAGGGCGTCCGCGTGTGGCTCGGAACCTTCAACACCGCCGAGGAAGCCGCCGTCGCCTACGACCATGCCGCCCTTCGCATCCGCGGCGACAAGGCCAAGCTCAACTTCCCCGCCGCCTCACCGGCTCCCCCGCCACCGAATCAGCCGTGTTTTGGTGCCGCTGCTGATAACAACTACTCCACCGACACCAGCGCCAACACCGAGTTGACTCAGCCGAGTTTCCCCAACATCGATGCCGGATTCGAGCTGGGGGGAACTTGTGAGATGGACCAGATTTTGAACCTGGAGAGCTGGCTGGGCCTGGAGGAACAGGCGGAGAGCGAGTCAAGGGGGAGCAACGAGTTCGCCGAGTCAAACTCGGTTGATTTGTGGGCCCTGGACGAGTTCGAGTTCCCGAGCTCGATGATAGGGGGCGGTGGTAGCTTCAGCCACATGTAGACTCGTGGCTCGACTACCGATGAGTCTATACCTAACCTGATCTCGCTCGCGCGCGATCAGTGGTTAGGATTCGTAAATAGTATTATTAAATCTTTTTTCTTTCTTTTTTAAGTCGAAGTATTAAGCATCTGGATCTTGCAAGTTGGGACTTCACTTTCAAGAACGCATTGTAGTTTGATGTATGCGTTTGTGTTTCAAGAAAGAACTTATGGTACTTGCTAGTGGGTCGGTGCATTGCACATGGCATGCTTTTTCTATAAACCTAAAATAAAATGGTAGTCGAGTTGAATTTATGTGTTTTCGAATTATTATAAGATTTGATTCACCTTCGAATCTAGTTAAAATTTAAGTTGATACTGATTCGTGTGCCCTCATTTTGAGGAGGTTGAAGGGGGAGGAAGCTAGGGAGTGAAGCATTCAATTGAACCAATGCATTTTGGCAATATTTGATAGCTTCATAATACTACAATAACTCTAAATTTTCTTCGAATTGGGTTGACATTCGTTCGATTAAATTCCATAGAATAATTAAATAATTTTTTATTCCATGTATCTATTATTCTTATTATGAATTGAGCGACCCACCCTTCTTGTATTTGTAAGAGAGCTTTTGTTAACATATATCAAACTTGTTCATAAACAACAATCCAATGTATTTCGCGATTAGGCAAGGTCTGGAGGTAAGGATGTACGCACTCTTTTTCCGAACAAATCGAGAGAGAGTCAATAAAGCAACATAAAATGAGCCAGAAAAAAAAAGCATAGACTGAAGGACCCAAACACCACATAACCCTAAACATCGACCGCCCGAATGCACCTCCTCCACTTAGTCTCTATCCAAAGTCATATCTTCTGAAAGATTAAGATAATTGAGATCATACCAGATAACCTCCATTCAGCTCTTATTCGATATACCTCCTCCTATAGGTAGCTCCAAGATCCAAGCTCTCACAACTACGAACCATTGATACCCTTTATACAGTATAATGGATACGAACGAGATGGAGTTTGTAGGAAGGGATAATGTAATTCATACAGATGAAAGATGTATTAATCCGATCCCCGTTGATGGGGTAAAGATAATTTGGCAATATGGGTACGTGCGTAAAGAGGTAAATGGTAGGGTATTATATACGTCAAATCATTTGGGTGGAAATAAACGTACCAACTTGGCCATTATTTATTGTCTCTCTCATAAACAAACTTATCAAGTTGGCCGTTTTTTTGATATCCTTGGTTATCTGATATCACTCATATTTTGTACTACGGAACCTCCGTTCAACAAAACTTGACGTTTTACTATTCATATACGTTTTTTTAGGAGCTAAATACTATATAAAATATCGACTTTTTAAATAATTTTTTTTAACAATTTCGTAGTTATTATTAATAAGTACAAACTTGTTAAAAAAAATTTTAAAAAAAATGAATAATTTATATAGTTTTTATCATTCTAAAAAAACGTGCGTGAATAATAAACGACAAGTTTTGTTGAACGGAGGGAGTATTTCTTAGCCAAAGCTTGTAATATTAATTAGTTACCCGTATAGTGACAATCTTATTTTATCGGATGTATGATGTATCCGAAGAAACGGTGACAATCTTATTTATCATTATATATTATCGCTATATTGAATATGTGTCAATTAAGCTATTGAGAACAATCATTATATTCAAGATGCTCGTTTTAAAAGAGTTAATAACTACTCCCTTAATGTTTTAAAATAAAAGTCAATTTACTATTCAGCACACATTTTAATGAGATAAAAAATTTATAAAATATTATTTTTTTAATAATTTCATACTTGTTACTACCAAGTTTGAAATTATGGAAAAAAAAAATTGATTAAAAAATTAATATTTTATAGAAATTTTACATCCTTACAAATCGTGCACTAAAGTCCAAACGATTTTTTTATTTTGAAACGGAGGGAGTACGAGATTATCTCCTCTCATAATAATTTTGTTGAAACTTTATTTTTTTTCCAAGTCCAGTATAATAAAGGGAGAGGATTAAACTCGTTACATAACTTATTAGATCTGTGCAAAACAAAAGAATTGTACCATATTAAAAAAAGAAGAAGAGATTTTTCTAGGAATCATGAAATATTTCATACTAAACATAGAAGCAAGTCTAGAAAAAAATAATATTAAGAAAATTAAAATGTTTTAATTATAAAAAAAAACTATTACTAGTTTACGGTAATTATTACGGGGTAATTTGTACCCTCGCGATATAGGTTTAGCGATGACACGAAATAAAACGTTCCGGCTATATACACCGCAAATTATGCACGTCCTTAAGGACGTGCATGATTAAAAGACTTGCACGTCCTTAAGTACGTGCAATATTAACCTTGTGATTTGCGATGTATATAGCAACACCCAAATAAAATTGAGGAGGGCCCACAGATGACATAGGTGCATGAACGAAGACAGAAATGTAACGCTCGGATTAGATTTGGAGTGGAGTGGAGCTTTCCAGATGCATCTTTCTTTTCGTAGCAGTACTATACTACTGTACGTCCCATAATGTACTCCGTATCGATAACACAATACGGAGTATTTTTAAAATTATACTCACTTCGTAACGAAATAATTGTTCATTTTGGGGTTTTTATCCTTCTTAATAAACCTAAAATTAGAAAGTGAAATAGTTAAAAATTTAGTAAATAAATAATGTGGAAAAATAATTGGACCAATGGAAAAAAAATAGTATGGGAAGTTGGAGTATTAATAGAATATCTTGGAAATAAAATACAATTAATTAGATGGATTGATAAAATTATAAATTTTTGTCATTAATTAGGTTTAAAGGGATAAATATTTTATTACAAGAAAAAGTAGTCAAAATGACAATTATTTCGTTACGGATGGATTATTTATTATTTATAAAAAAAATCCATTACAAATATAACAAAAATAATAGATGTAAATTATAATATAAAAGTTTGTATGAAATATAAAATAAAAATTAATTTAGCGGTACTAGTTTTAGAGGGTTGTTTTCTTTATTTTGCTTTGATCAATTGGTTCAGTGATTATGGGTCGGTTTGTTTTTTAGCTGTATGGTTTGCGTGTCTAGCGCTCTTTGCTTCCTCTCGATTTATCAGACTTTTTGTTTGATAATACCTATCAAATATTAATCTATTAATATTTTTGGTAACTAATATATTTATATAGGTAGATTGTGACATCTAATAATTTTCTATAAATTATGATAATATATTATTTTAATATTTTTTGTTGGAATTTTATGCATCAAGTTTAATACCACATGTATATAGATATAGATAGATCTTATTTTGATTAATCATAAATAAAGCTTCTTCTTGCCGGTTGGGTCCCGTGCCCCGAGTTTGCCACCAAAGGTGAGTTCCTCGTCAAAAAAAAAAGCTTAACTTTTGTTTTCATTCAAAAAAAAATTTCATAAACAAAATTTATTTTGATATGTCTATAAGTTTTATCAAGAAAAATCATGATTTCAAAAATAGGAAATTATGTTTCTAAAATAATTGATTTTTTTCTGATTACTTAATGTTACGGGAAAAATCCGATACATTAATTGATGATAATCCGAGATCTCGATCTGTACCATGGTCGTATTCCTGAGTAAAAGAAAGAGGGAAGAAGAAGAGGTAGGACTACTTTATCGGGGAAAGCCTCCTACCCTCACGTCAGAGTCTTTTCATCGGGCAAAAAAGGGCCCCTAAACTCTAGCATGGATTAGGTTTATGTAGGGAGAAATTATAGGATTTGAAGGATATTTTACCATATAAAAGACGACGGAGCTTCTAGATCGAACTTGATATCATTACTTTTGCCATTTCACTTATATTTTTTTAAACGTGATTTTCATAATTCAAAACTACAAATATGTGAATATAAGACAAAAATATATTTTTTTATTCTTTATTTATTTATTTACACTCAAAACAATTAAATGACACATCTAAGAAGATTATGGAATATCATGCACCTTTTTTCCTTGTAACATTTGTCATCTCCACTTACCAAAATAAAATAAAATCCTTTTCTTCCCCATATATATTCATGAATCATGTAATATTGGCTAAACCACTTGTAAAAGTAATCATAATTATTTTGCTACTTAATTGAAACCTTTATAGGTAATTTACCTAACTACCAATCAATTCAAAGCCGAAATTATTTAAATTGATAGAAATTCAATTCATGTTTATTCGAATGTTAATTAACCTAGCTAGTATGTGCAACTATTTTTGTTTTTTTCACTTTAATTTGTACTGCATTAACAACAACAAAATAGAAGAATTTAATTTTGTGGTGGTTGTAGCTTGAGATTTTTTTTTGCATGACAAATAAATATAGTAGTATAATATCACTTGCAACAAAATTTAATTATAAAATTGGGAGACTTGCTTTGGATGACAAAAGACCCAACAATAAATTAATTTCAGATTTTCGGTATGGCCTTTCGTGATTTTGTTTGGCCCCTCAGATGATTATATATTCCTTCTTGCTTCCATTATTTGTAGAACTTATAATATTAGAGATTTCAAATCATAGTTATTTTTATTCAATATTTATATTCATTACGAGCATCTCCCCTGGTAAGCCAAAAAATATGCTTTGACATAATTTTACTTCCATCCTAAGTCAAAATCCATTTTAGCTTTTTTATTTTTGGCCTATTTTCAAAACAAAGGCTAAATTTGGCTTCCTCTTTTAGAAGGCCAAATGCTATTTATTTATTTATTTTTAAGTGTTTAATATTTATGTAAATCTATAAATAATACAATTATAAATATATATATATATATATTATATAGTTATGATTTTTAATTAAAAATAGTAGTATTGTAAAGATATTCAAGAGTTCTTCGATATGAATATAATATTTGACATATTTAAATTATCATTGCATAAATAATATTTTTTGAAAATGGTATTAATCTTTTTTTTTTATTATAGATTCAGCAAAATTATAATAAAAAACAAATATTATGTTGCTTAATATACTAATGATAGAATCAAGTGACGGAAATTAGATGTGAAAATTTTAAATTATATTAGTATTTATAGGAAATTTAGCCTACCAAAATTGACCTACGATAGGAACAACAAAGCCGTATAATAGGCCAAAAGAGAATATTCTATAAAATATTCTCTTTTGGTAGGCTATTTTCCCTAACCATTATGGCTTATGGGGGAAGATGCTCTAAGTGGTACTAACTACTAAGACTTGCAAATATTATTTTTCATAAAAAAGAAACTGATAATTAAAAAATACTCTTGGCTTATTTATTTCATTTGCTTTAGGTCTAAGGTTATAAAAAAAAACGTTCTATCCTATAAAAATGGTCCCTTTTTTTTGCATTTGCTTATGATCAAAGGCGGTAAACGGTTAAAAATAGGCAATATTTATGTGTCTAAATAATTTTTATGAATTTAACTAAAATAAATCTATATCTATATAATCTATATCTATATAAACTCTTAATTTAGAAGAGTTTCGGATGATGTGTCAATTTTAGAGGAATTTTAGGAGTTTTAACTAATCATTTTTTTTTGCTATTTTTATTTGATTTTCATTAATTCTCATTTTTTCTTCTTTTTCCTCTAATTCTCTATTTTCTTTAATTTTACTAACTATCTATATACACTCTTAATTTAGAAGAGTTTCGGATGATTTGTCAATTTTAGAGGAATTTTAGGAGTTTTAACTAATCATTTTTTTTTTGCTATTTTTATTTGATTTTCATTAATTCTCATTTTTTCTTCTTTTTCCTTTAATTCTCTCTTTTCTTTAATTTTACTAACTATTGGGCTTAATTCAAAATATTGAATTCAATCTAATATAACTATTGAGCTAAATCAAATTTATTTACTAACTACTGGGTTTAATTCAAAACATTGAATATAACTATTGATTATAACACATCACATTTAAACAGTGATGTAATGATATTGATATTATTGTTATTGAGTAATTTAAAATATCTATATTTATGTATTATACTTTACATAAGATTTTATAAAAATAATTTTCTGAGATAATTATAAGATAAATTTATTGTAAAGTTTTTTTTTTATAATTTTATCTTAACATTTATTAATATTTTATAATATTTATATATATAATATTTTAGTTTTAAAAAACGCACTATGATGCGAGAATCATACTAGTTAATCAAATAAAGGAGAACAATTTTCGCATATGTGTCGTATTCATTTTAATTCCCTCATTGAGTAGAATCTTATAAGATATATATTATTAATATATTCAAATCTATATCTATGTACCTATATCTATATCTATATATTATCAAAAGAGAACAATTTTTGCACATGTATCATCTCCACTTTAATTCGATCTCTCGTTTTCAACCAATCACATTTTTCCCTCCTTTTCCCTTATCTATATATCTATATTAATTTATATTATATAATTTAAATTAATAAGAACCATTTGACGAGGTGACATCCTCCCATTAATATATAATTATATCTTAATATCTTTAACAATTTTTAATCAACGAGTTTAATTCAAAATATTTTAATGCTAATTTTTTAACCAATAAAATATAATAGAGATTTTCCCTTAATATATTCTTCATTTTTCTAATCAACTGGTTTAATTCAAAACATTGAATAAATGAGAAAATTTAAATCTATATCTCAGTGTTAAATATAAAACTATATCTATTTATTCAGTAATAATTTTTTTTCTAATTAATTGGTTTAATTCAAAGCATTGAATAAATAAGAAAATTTAAATCTATATCTCACTGTTAAATATAAAACTATATCTATTTATTAAGTAAGAATTTTTTTTTCTCTGGACACATAAATTGAAGTAAAAATTTTACACATTTTTCAATCATCTGCCTATATCTAACTATTAATTAAGAATATTTCATAACCACCTTAATTTTATATTTTTTTGTACATTTTTACTTTATCAACTCCTACCCTTCTTATGTTATACTACCTCCGTTCAGCAATAGATGTCGTTTGACTTTTTGGCACGTTTTTTAAGGAGCTAAAAATTATATAAAATATTAATTTTTAAGTAATTTTTAAATATAATATAAATACTTATTAATAATAAGTTTCATATTATTAAAAAAAATTGTTAAAAAAATTAATATTTTATATAGTTTTTAGCTCATTGAAAAACGTGCCAAAAAGTCAAACGACATCTATTTCTGAACGGAGGTAGTACTTATAGTACTAACTTTGTTAATATGTTATTTACTTTTATTGTAGTAGTTTGTTATATTATTAATATTTTATTTATAAAAATAAAAAAGGCATCATGTGGAGATTGTAGTAGTTTAGGAATACTATACTCCCTCCGTCCAATAATACATGGGTTTTTAGAGGTAAATTTTTGTCCAACAATAGATGGACTTTTATGTTTTCTAGTTAGGAAGTTGTAATGATTTGTATTGGTTTGTGTGTTGTTGACTTTTTAAAATAATTTGATTGGTTAAAATGTGCCGTGGGTGTTTAAAAATAATAAAATTTATGAAAAAATTAGTACAATGATAATGTTTTTTTAAAAGTAAATTGTTTTATTAAAACTCGTGCAAAAAACTAAAAGGTCATGCATTTTAGAACTGTTTTGCCTGTATTAAATTAAATTTGTATTTTCATCATCATTTCATTTTCGTCCGCCGAATTTTAAACAACAATGAAACTATTAAAAATGTCATCTCAATGCCCAAACTCTATTTGTTTGTCTCCATTTTAATTCTACTTATCGAGTGTACTATTTTGTTGTTTTCATTTTCCTTTTCGTGTTGGCTGATTATAGAATTTGGTTGGTTTTAGAAGGTTGCATTTTTAGAGCTTAAAATTTTTAAGAAAATTGGCAGAAAATGTTTAGAAATATGAGGGTTATTGCTGGGAGGGAAGAAACAAAACGAGTCGCAGAATGAAGTCGTACAAATATGAGGGTTATTGCTGAGATGGGAAGAAACAAAACGAATTGCAGAAACCTGAACTCTTACCTAATAAAAAAAAAAAAAGGAGCCGTACAATTATCTCGAGACGAGTGTCATCACAGATCGATACGTATTCAAATGATGGGAAGATAAGACATAGTGGCCTTAGTGGGCAACTTGAATTGTCTTCGTTGAGATGCTGACAAGAGTACAAGACAGATGAATTGGCATCCATCAAAACATAACACAAACTCCTTTCATGGAGCAAAAATATATGTACAAAATTTTAGGTGAAAAATGAATAGTATTTGTTGAGAAATTATTGAGGCAGCAAAGAGATGGTAAGGTTATGAAGCGGACTAGAGGATCTCCACCGCATGTATAATTAAGAAAAAAAAAATCTTTTTTGAAGGGGGGAAATCTAAAAACATATTTAAATCTTGCGAAATATAAATGGTAGTTAATGAAATACCCTCCTATTCATAAATGCGTGACCCCCAAGGCATAGGGTAGAAAAACCGTTCCTAAATTGGATATATCTAATAAACTGTTGCTCGCTTCATTTCTGTGAAGATCAACGTTCCTAATGCGAAAAATGGCACGACTAGGTTTCATTCCATCTTCAGCTTCGTGGTTTCAAAGTATCCGAAAAGATAACACCATCAAAATTCTACCAGTCTCCTACTCGAACCAACCATGAAGCTGAACAATTCCTGTCTGTGCTGTTCAAGTAAAAAAATCTCTAATCACCAAGCACACAAATCCCATTTCGACTCCTCTTTCTCAACCACCGGTTAAAATTCAAAGCTTGCACTCTATAGTACATAGTGAAACACCAGCATTTCTGTGCATAAATAATCCTAAACGTGTTCAGCAGACATAAAGTTGGTGAAAAAAGGTTTCCCAATTTCAAAGCGAGTCGAACACAGGTCTAAAGATGAATATGAAGTCCAACAACATATAAATAATGGAAATGGGAGTCAAAATTGGACAACTGAGAATCAAAATATTGATAGATGAAAGTGATTTTTACCAGAATCCACCAGCTACAAGAAATCTTTTTTTTTGCTGTCGGCACCTTCCTGAAGAAGCCCGAGCCAGGACCTTTGTCTATTGAACATTCTACGTATCAACGTCATGAATGCAATCATCCAGTTTAAATATTCAAACAATAATGAAGTAAATAGAGAGGAAATACTCATAAAAAGATGAATATATCAAGGTCCATTCTAACTCAATAAAAGTAACTATTAATCCAAATGAATAAAAACTCCCCCACAGGAGTTTTAGCATTCTGTAAAGAAAATTCAAAGTAGAGAAATCTCAGTTAAAATATAGCACGTGCTCCATGTCTATCACAGTGCATATTTGGAGTATTCAAATTTGGTGAGCACTGCATTGTAATCGCGTTGAAGATGGTGACTTGTTTCCCTTCTTTTCTCCTTGCCAGCTAAACATCTCAATATTCCTCAGAATATATGCACAAGGTCATAGGCAAATCTGTGTACTATCAAGGAAACATTCACTAGGCATCATTCAAATTTCAAACCTTGCATCAGATTTCAGAAGTTGAGACGGATGGAAGGCAGAGTAAAGTAATGTGGGAAGGAAAAGAACAAGTAATTGAGTAAATGAAACAAGAAACAAATTTTCGATGCAAAGGATACGTCCAGAATAGCACGAATGACTGCACAGAAGAGGCAAAAAAAGTGTTAATGAAATAAACTGAAGATAGAGCATTGACAATAAGAAGTTTCATGTTCTGATATCACAAGACAAATTCAATGTCTGTTAAAATGTGGTTTAGAAGTTTCATTTATAGTTTCATCAAATATAAATGTCAGTATCATGTTGTTCTCCATTTGAAAGAGTTATCAGCTGGTAATGGTTCAGACAGAAAATCTTATATGGTTAAGCCAAATCCTTATGCCAACATACCCTTTTCCAGATTTAACACTTATCTGATGATCTTTTCCTTTTAACTGTTGTTTTGCTTTAGTTATCCTTTCCACATTTCTTCACGGCTAGCTTTTATCTAACTGTGAAGGGAGACACTTCTGTGGGCTAACTAAAGAGCCCACTGACCTCTTCTCCTTTATTACACGCATGGGTATATGTCCAGTAAAGTTTTATTTTGTGGGCTTATTATTTTTTACTTGTTTATGGCAGTAGATTTCATACAGTAATTTCTAAGAGACGTGTATATACACACTATTATGGCAGTTGTATGGGTAAGAAACAAATCAACAGGGAAGGATCTTTAAGAGGAAACTGATAAGTTCGAATAGAAGCAAGGAGAGATCGTTACCATAAGCCCTCCCATAAAGCCGTCAAAAATAACACGGTTCCATGAATCAAAGTATGAATTCACAGAGAACTTCGCTTTAGCAACAAGTCCAACTGAAGCAACTGCCATAACTAGCAAGTAGAAGACAAATCCAGTAACTCCTGTCAATCCCAAAATCCCGGCAATAACTCCACCAATGATGGATAAGAATGTCCGGCTGCATGAAAAAAATGAATTAGTACGTAGTAAATAACAGAAATAAAAAGAAGATCAGTAAAGTTCAGACAAGAAGACCAGCTATTCATCGATCATCAAAGAGATCAAAATAGCATCACTCATTGCTGGACCAAAAGGAGACTGTTTTACTGATGTACTAAAAAGGGGGTATATGGGGTCGCAAAGGGGGCAGTAAGCTATCCTTAATCACCAAGAAGAAATAATCTCTGGCCACCAAAGAGCAAAACACTCAACTGGCCTACAAGACAAAAGCTTTTACAAAACGATCACTCCTGGATAAGTAACTAGAAGGCCTAGTGCCTTGTTTATAGTTTAATTCATATCCCTTAGGTCAACCACATGTCACAGTAACATTCCCTTCCTCACAGACATAACAAACTGATTCTAGCCCCTTCCTAGAATTACAATTCTCCTTAGATATCTCTACTTGTAAGTCTAACATCCTTCCTCGTGCTCTTTGTGTTTTTCCCAACACTTTACTTTTTCCAACAATCCACATCATAAGCACTTCCCAATCACTCCTGGATAAGTAACTAGAAGGCCTAGTGCCTTGTTTGTACTAATTCATATCCCTTAAGTCAACCACATGTCACAGTAACATTCCCTTCCTCACAGATGTAACAAACTGATTCTAGACCCTTCCTATAATTACAATTCTCCTTAGATATCTCTATTCTGTACTTGTAACTCTAACATCCTTCCTCATGCTCTTCATGTTGTTCCCAGCACTTTACTTTTGCCAACAATCCACATCATAAGCAGTTCTGATATTCCCATAGCATTAGAATGATATGCATAATCCCCCATCATAAACACTTCTAACTTCTAAGAGCTATTTCGCTATGTAACTAACTCATCGCAAACCAATCAATGCTTTTGGGGCCCGTTGCCCTTATTGTGATATAAAAAGAGTTCTTTGTTGACATGTACAGTGCTCTTCAACCCTTACTTATGCCCCTCAAATTTATCACACAACCAATATTGCAAAAATCCTCGGAAGTCTTAAGAGACTACAATCTTGTTCAGCTTAATACAAATTCCAAATTTATTATATATTTTCTCAAATCAACAATATCAACAGGCACTCTACCTCGTTTCAATGCTTCACACATAACAATACACTCGATAGTTCAGGAATTAGTTTGGGAAAAAAGAAGAAACAACTACAATTCTAATTTCTTAAGGCAAAAAGTACACCATTTAACAATTGAATGTGTGAATTCATAAGAGCTGGGTACAATTTTCAATTCTCCATGGAAACAAAAAAGGAACATCAAAACAACGAATGCCAGTCTAGCCTCCATTCTCCTGTTCAAGTAATTTCTATTGTTCATGTTCAGTCTAGCCTCCATATTCTAGTTCAGCACTAGTCAAAAGACTCAAAACAATTGCAACCCAACATTCTTTAAGGCAGTGAATTCCTACTTTCAGCAAATGATGGAATCAAAGACATACCTATAGTTAATAACTTTGGTGTTATTCAGCATATTCTCAGCATTGAAAATAGGCAAATCGTCAGTGGTTTCTCCTGACTTCTTTTGCGAAGAACCTGAACTATCACGTGTGGCCATGGCTCTGCTTGTGTGTTGTTGACTATAATGGTTCTATCAAATTTAGAGAACCGTATCAGCATGTTATAACCTTTATATTCTGTACTAATAAACATAGAACAACATCTTAAAGTTCAACCAGAAAGTGCAAAACATTTAAATCTTCAACTGATCATGTTGCTAAAGGTCTCCTCAAATTATAAAAACAGAAAACATGTAACTCACCAAAAAGCTCATAGCTGTACTGAATTTTTTAAATTGAAAAAAGATTATGAGATAAAGAGGCATTGATATCAAACCAACGACAGAAGCTGAATCAAATACAACAGCATAATCGGGAAGAGTAATTCAAAGGGGTCATGATATTATTAATATATCTTCAGGAGCAATCAAACCAAAATCACATCTTTTATAGGATTTTATACTTTGACCACTAATTCGATGTCCAATTAATTGAAAAAATATATAACAATTGAGCAATTTTCACAGCTAACAGGAGATATATTAAACATGTCCATCCTTTAGCCCAGGACCTATCACTGAATTTCACAGCAGAGCACATAGATGTGGTTGTTTAGACCAGGAGTCACAACTCGATCTCTAATCTGATATCACCAACAGGGGGGGGGGGGTCAACAGTGGAAAAAACTCAAAACTTTCGGTAGATCGAGTGGCGGTAGATCGAGTGGCGGCGACCTAATTGAAGCAGCGAAAATGGGGAACACATACAAATCGAACAGCCAAAATCAAACATACCGAAACTTGAAGTTACCGGGTAAATCAGTGATACTGCAGGTTGAATACTCGAGGTGTCTCCGGCGAGTTCTTCGAATCTGATTGGAGAGGTTCACCGGCGACTTGGCGGATGACAGATCCGAGAGTGAGAGGGTTTACTTTAGAGGAAGAGCGTTTGATAGATATTACGGAGTATGAACGAATGTTTTGGGCGAACTTCACAAAATCACCCATTATTTAGGCTATTTTGCACAAAACCGCCCCTTATTTTGAAATTTCATCAAACCAATCTTTATTTTATGTGTATTTGGTTTGGTAAACAATGTTAAGGTTTTGTTGTATGCCTAAGATTGGATTATTAAGTGCTCTCGTATTTTTATATGGAGTTGTATTGTGTCAAATTCTTCTTCTTAGTTTTGATTTTTTTTTTCCTAATAAAGTTTGAAGAATATGATATCTATAGTGCCTAATTTTATTATTTTTTAATTTATGAAGTAAGAATTCGAGATTCTCGAGAGGTCGACGAATTAACAGGCGAAAACCGTTTAAACATACAACGAGAACAGAAAACGATGTTATAAAACAAGCAAAATTAACCCTACAACAAGAACGAACTGAGAAGAGCTCCTCCCAACAGTTGCAGACGACGGTAGAGAACCAAGTCAAGCATCACCGAATAGTAGCACCGTGAGTCAGCGGTACAACAGGAATCTGTCTCATGTTGAAAGTGTAGACGAAACTCCAATGAAGCTCCTCCCTGGATACGGAGTCGCCTTAAACGCACCATCTCGACCTCAGCCATTCCCGACTCTGAACTTCATGCCCCAATCAAGCAGAAGACCTCCTAACAAACGTCGAAAGTTAAGCCACACCCTGCTCGAGCAAAAAAGGCCAAAAGACTTAGCCAATCAAAATTTAGTCGAACCTTTCAGGATGTAGGCAATACCTCTTATAATTCAATGCTTATAGTTATATTAGTGAGTTATATATTTAGCCTACCATACACTTGTGTGCCTTGAATAATAAAAGGAGAGTGGATATAAGGATATATATTGAGAGTTTTTGTTGTAGCAAACACATGTATTTGGTTGAAAACAAAAGTGTACATGGTAAATCATTTACAAAGCAAGCTATATTTACCGTCACAGAAGAGCTTAATCACACTTTAGATGTGGGAAATAAAAGGTTGGATTGTTGGAATGACAAGTAGTGGTATGAGGATCTACATATAGAGAAAATAGAGGTAGATAGCACACTTTCGATGTGGGACAGAAATATGTGATATGAAAGAAATTGTGAGAAATTGATGTTTCGACGAATCAAATTATATGATGTAAAATGTAATGTAATTAAAGTCTTTGGATTATATGGTGGAATATAATGTAATTTAAGTCTTTGGATTATATGATGTAACATATAATATAATTTAAGTGTTTACCTCTTAGGATTTAATGAAATGAATAACACATGGTGATGAAACATCATGATACAATATATGAATATATCAAGTTATGTTGGATTAATCTTTCTATTTAATTGAACTCATAGTTGTGTTGATCCATTAATCAATCATAAGTGTTTTATTTTACTTGCATTGTTATGTTAATTTCTTGATCAATGATTTCAAATCTAGGTTCATCTTCATATAGATATGTTAAACTTTATCGTTTAAAGTTGAATTAGCCATACTTTGTGAATACACATAATGATGATGTTATTGAAATTACATATTTGGGTTGCTTGTTATGACATGAAAAAGACACATTGAAAAGGTATTACCCAATATTATATTATATTCTTGTGTTTGACAATCCGAAGTTCTATATCATTTTCAAAATAAACGAAAACTCAACATTAAGGATACCATACAAGTGTAACGGCTTTATCAACAACAATACTTGTATTATTTGAAATTATATCATAAAGACTTCTAACTTAGTATCATATAGAATGATATAGAATGATTTAATAGTGGATCCACCAAATAACACAAATGTTTAAGGTATTTTGTTGAACTTCACACTTTCTTGTTACCTGTTCGTTATTTTAATCTTTCATAATTGATAGGTAAAATATTTTTTTTAAAAAAATAATATTTATATAAAGTGTAGCACTAGTGTTTGTATATGATAAAAATTTATAAGTATGGATTTACATGAAAAAATCGAATGGTAGAGATTGAAGACATGGTGTAGTTTATACCCTTGTTCTTGTCCCACATTGAAAACTAGAGGAAAGGGGTGCTAAGTCTACAAAAGGAGAAGCACGAGGGCTCATTTGTCTCACATTGTCATTGCATATTAGTTTATGTAATATGATAAATTATTATAAGAATAATTTATATAATTTACATAATAAGTATAAATTTATTTTATTAAAAATAATTTAAAAAAATAAAATAAAATAAAATGGCGGGTTGACTCGACGGGTCGAACCGGGTCGGACCCGCCGGGTCACGGATTATCTTTTCCCCGACCCTAACCCTGACCCCTCAACTCGAACAGACCCTCGAACCCGTGGGGCCCTGACCCGTCGACGGATCACGGGTCAACCCGCCCGACCCGTGGCCATGTCTAGGTTGTGGCGGGTGTGGGTTATTTCCATTCCTTTTAACTCAGAGGAATGGATCCGGATTTGGTTTTAAAAAGGATTGGGCCGGTTGGGTTTCTTCTTGGGCAGGATCCGGATTTGGTTTTAAAAAGGATTGGGCCAGATCTGATTTTACAAAGCCTAATTTGGTGAATGTATTCATAAAATGTGTACAATAAGGCTTTCTTTTATATGTTATCAAGTAATATATCATTAATAATTGGAATATAAAATACTATATAATATTATTGGACTTGATTTTTTTTTTAAAAAGAATTTAGAAAAAGGTTTTCAAATGATGGAAATTGGTTTAATATATTAAAAAGAGGATTTTTGGAAATACCCTAACCTTGTCGAATTTGTTTTGATAAAATAATAAAATAAGTTGATTTAAAGGTAATGATTGTAGATTGATTTTTGGGTCAAGTAGGTTTGGAAAAGTGTTTCGAATGATGAGTGATCTAACTTGAGATTGAGAGAGTCGGGAATTTGGGGATTTCCTACTTGGTTTGACATGAGATTATGATGTGCGTTCTATGAAAGCATGCTATAAAATGTTATGATATGAAAATATGTTAAGCATGATTTATGTTGAGATCTTAATTTAATGATTAAGAAGCATGATTTATTGAGATGTATATTACTAATTGTGAAAGCATGATATGTCGATGTATGTTCGTGCATACGAGAGTACGTACAATATGTTCTATGATGATGTGAGTATGCTCTATACGAGTATGCTATATGAGATGATATAATAATGAGATTTGAGATGATTATGAGATTATGAGTTGAGATGGGAATTGAATTGATGAGTTATGATTGAGATCTGATGATAGTGAGCTCTCCGTAATAAAAATATGGGTTATTTGCACAAATATCACTTTTTTGGCGTGGGTTTGCAAAAATACAACTTTTTTGGAAAATTTGCACAACTACCATTGGTGGTATTTTTGCAAATAAAATTGCGAAGGGTTAAGCCGGTTGCAGGTTCCCACAAGGGGGAGAGAGAGAGGGAGGGAGAGAGAGAGAACCACCACCAGATTGTCGACGGCACTGTCGGGGACGATGGAGCCCCAGCGGGAGACTCCTCCGGCGCAGCGATCATTAGAGCGGGAGGTGAAACCGCCGGCGTCGGAGAATCGGAGGCCGGAGCATCTGCTGGAGACGGAGAGAGAGATTCCGGCGCTGGAGCAGGTGCCGATGTGGGAGACTTGCCGAAGAGCTCCTCGGGGAGGAGCACGCTGTCGACGGTGAAGATGACGACGGGAGGATCGGAGACGTCGTCGCCGGCGGTCTTCACTTTGAGGCCGTATTTCCCGGCGCCGTTGGTGGCGAGCGTTGTGAGGACGTCCTTGTTGGTCTTCAAAGAGCCCTTAGGGTTGTAGGTGTTGAGCGCGTGGTACTGGAGCAGGGAGACGATCTCGGCGTTGCTGAGCTTCGACAGATGGCCGACCTTCCACCGCCGCCGACCAGATCTGAGGAGAAAGAAGCACAGATCCACGTTAAGCCCGGGAACAACCAGATCTGACGGCGAGCAGCGACCACGCACCAGATCCGACCCGACGGTGACCAGATCTGACAACGAGGCACCAGATCCGGCCAGAATAAGAGCTAGACGGACAAGATTCGAGCCAATCGCCCCCGAAACCACTCAAAAACTCCCAATATCACACCAGATTTGAACCCGCTGACAGCCCGAACCCAAACCTGCATAATGGAAACACGTGTCACCCAATGTCAAACCCCTGTCACCCCATTTCGGAACCCTTCTCTACAAAATGGAAACCCGTGTCACCCAATGTCAAACCCCTGTCACCCCATTTCGGAACCCTTCTCTGCATAATGGAAACCCGTGTCACCCAATGTCAAACCCCTGTCACCCCATTTCGGAACCCTTCTCTACAAAATGGAAACCCGTGTCACCCAATGTCAAACCCCTGTCACCCCATTTCGGAACCCTTCTCTACAAAATGGAAACCCGTGTCACCCAATGTCAAACCCTTGTCACCCCATTTCGGAACCCTTCTCTACAAAATGGAAACCCGTGTCACCCAATGTCAAACCCTTGTCACCCCATTTCGGAACCCTTCTCTACAAAATGGAAACCCGTGTCACCCAATGCCAAACCCCTATCACCCCATTTCGGAACCCTCTATTGTTAGGCCCAAAAACCACTCAACAGCGACGACGATGACCAAGTAGTTCAACCATGGGAGGAAGGTGCTGGCGCTCTCTCCGCGTCTCTCCTCTGTTCATGGCGGTTCAAGGTCAGGTTCAAAATTTTCCCTTCTTTTATCCTTCCCCTTTCGAGCTTCTTCGCCACTACAGACCACCTTCTTCTTCTACAAAACCCCTTATCTGCCGTTCTTATCAATTTCTTATCTCCGACAGGTCGTCTTCCCCTTCTTCCGATGTCGCTGGTGACTTCTTCGGGTCTCCTCCTACTCTCCATCTCCTTCTGCATCGGTGCTCATCATCTAGCTTTTCACAGGTTAATTTTCTTAAACCCTAATTTGACTCGTATTTTCTACTGCCAATTAGTCTTCAAAGAGATTTTTCCTTTCTTCCCTCTATTTGGTTGATCGCTATTGACCTCGACTAGGGATGGCAATGGGGCGGGGACTCCCCGATTCCCGTGGGGAATCCCCGCTGCGGGGACGGGGATGGGGAAATTAAATGGGGACGGGGACGGGGATGGGGGTCAAAGTGATTCCCCGCGCGGGGACGAGGATGGGGACGGGGATAGTAGTCCCCAACCCGATCCCCGCCCCGCCCCGTCCCCGTTGGGGAACCCCGCGGGGATCCCCGATGGGGAGTATGAAATCCCCGTTTTTACTTATATCTTACCTAATTTTAAATAATTTTATTTTTATTTTTAAACTTTTACATTATAATTTACATTTATGAGATATTATATGTAATATTTATATCATATTTTTTACATAACTTTAATAATATCTTATAATTTTTTATTAAATGAGGGAAATCATAAGTTTTAAATGGGGAACCCGACGGGGAAACCCGCGGGGAATGCAAACGGGGAAAATTACGCGGGGACGGGGATTCCCCGATGGGGACGGGGACCCGACAGGGATGGGGACGGGGCCATTTTTGATCCCCGAACGGGGACGGGGACGGGGGGACTTTTTGCAAACGGGGCCGTTGCCATCCCTAACCTCGACCTCTCTAATCTAACTTAGGATTCCTCTTCTTGTTTGCTATTGTTGTTTTGATTTCGATTTGAGGTTCTTCTTTTTTGATTAAGGAGAAGTCACTTCCTCTTGCTTGCTTGATTCGGCCCAGTTTAGTCAGAATTAATGGGTTTGTCGTTCAATTTGTGGTATGCTAAGGATTTGCTGGATGAATTAGAAATGTTTTCCCCCCAAAAGCTCAAAATTCGGATTGGGTATTTATAACAAGCTCTCAAAAGCTCAACTTCAAATCATTATTTTATATATAAAAAACAAAAACAAACAAACAATGAAGAGTAAGAATGGACGGCCCCCACGGCATCTTCAAACCAGACCTTGTCAAATAGTCACATATAAATACCACTCCTCCATATTTCAATTCGAATTCATCACTTTCCAGATTTGACCGTCGCGACTCCGATCCGATCTCCTCCTTGTTCAATTCCCAACTGTCTCTCTCTCTCTGCATCTCAATTCCAAGCTTCTCCTTGCGATCTGCCTCCACTTGGATTCTTTTCCCCGTTCTCAATTCTCCCAATTTCCACTGATTGATTCTTGTTTTTAGTTTTTTTTTTTCCTTGGAGATTTCCTTAATTTGATTCGGAGTCCGATCTGAATTTCGGGAGGGGTTCGCATGTCTCCGGAGCGGGAGAGATTGATCGCCGGCAGCAGCGCCGCAATCGGTGTTAGCTCCATTCACGAATCCTACTTTGTTTTTAGCCGACAAAGCGATCCGCACAGATCTACGCCATTCTCCAAAACCTTTGCCTGCAAACGGAGGTGTAACCAGCACTAAACCGGGATGATCACTAGGATGTATGAAATACGGATCATTCGGATCCAGTTTCGCGAGCTCATCTCCCATCTTCAGATCCGAGAACTCACGCCAACTGAATCGACACAGAAGATGAAATTCCGACACAGAAGCAGCTCAGATCGTTAGATTTGCTCTGATACCATGTTGTATTACAAGATCGAGATGAGATTTGGTTGAGATTTGATTGAGATCTGATCGAAGTCCGAAGGTTGAAGGAGAAGAGAGTTTGGAGGGAAGAACATACTCCGTATAAACCTTCTCTTTCTATTGAATTGAATCTGAACAACGGATCTGTTATTTATACAGAGCCCAAAACATCAAGGCCCAATTATGCAAAATAAAGCCCAAATGAAAACCCCGTCTCCTATAGTCCTATACCCGAGTACAGCGATACCGAACCCGAATACAAATCCTAACAGAGGCGCCGGCGATGCGACGCCCAGAGGCGTGCAAATGTAATCGGAGCCGACGAGTAGTACGCCGCCGGCGCAGATGATGTCGTCCTTCAATCAGTGGGTTCCTGAGCCGAGTCGGATTTTCGAGGAGTTGCCTAGGGCTACAAATCGTTCACGTTTCGAGGCCTGATGTTGGTGACTGGTGAGTGGGTTGTATTGTAATTTTAGAGGGATCGTGGTTGCCTCCGGTGTCCAGCACATCGAAGGTGGGCCCCACAACTCCTCCGTGTAAAAAACGACGCTTTATTTCACCGTCACCGTCAGCTAACGGCTCTGTATCAATGGGTTGTAACCGGTGGAGGCTTCTTCCGGGAGACAACCCTACCACCCCTCTCTCTCTCCGTTCACCATTAAACGCCGTCCCTCTCGTCTTCTTCCTCCACGCCTCTGAAAATAACAAGGTGGAGAAAAACACAGGGAAAGAAAACAGCGACAGAGTCAATCGCAGATGAATGTAATAGTAATCGATTCCAGCCTCAGTTTCTACGGATTCGAAGCTTATCCCCAAAGGTATTCCTCCTCCTCCAACCTAGGATTTAGCTTTTTTTCCTCCCCCGAAAATACCGAATTACATACATTTTGGATTGGTTCTAGGGTTTTCGATTCTTTGCAATCCAATCCAATTTAGCTGCTAGGTGAGGAGAAATGGTTGAAACCCTCCTCACAGCTCTATCCATGGAGAATCACCACCCCTCCACCCTGCTATCAATGGATTCAAGCGCTTCATCCCACGACGAACTCGACCTCGAAATGACCCGGCCAATCGTCCTGCCTCGCCCGCCTGATATCAATCTGCCTCTATCGGCAGAACGGAGCCCCACACCCCAGCAGTGGAATTCCCAAATTTACGAATCGGAGAGTTATCCGAATCCTCCCAATTGCAAGCCAGGAAAGAAGTGTGTTAAGCGGGTGGATAGTATATGGGGTGCTTGGTTTTTCTTCACCTTCTATTTCAGGCCTGTGCTGAATGAGAAATCCAAGGCCAAGATTGTCCGGGATGTCAATGGAGTGTCGGGGTTCGTTAAATCCGATCTCCAGCTTGAGACTTTCATGGTTCAGCATGATATGGAGAATATGTATATGTGGGTGTTCAAGGAGAGGCCTTGTAATGCACTGGGGAAGATGCAGCTGAGGAGCTTCATGAATGGGCATTCTCGTCAAGGGGAGCGCCCTTTTCCGTTCAGCACGGATAGAGGCTTTGTTCGCTCCCACAGGATGCAGAGGAAGCATTACCGGGGGCTTTCGAATCCTCAGTGTGTCCACGGGATTGAGCTTGTCCCGTCCCCTAATTTGATGTGTCTTGACGAGGAGGATCGGAAGAGGTGGATTAGGCTAACTGGTAGGGACCCGAATTTCACCATCCCTCTGGAGGCGAGTGATTTCGGCTCCTGGAGAAACCTTCCAACTCCGGAATTTGAGCTTGAAAGGCCTCCTAATTCCCAGCAGCCTAAGAAGCTTCTTAATGGGTCTGGGCTGAACTTGTCTTCAAACACGAGCAGCAGTGACGGTGGTATGGACCTCTCGCCCATCTGCAGCAAGAGGAAGAACGGCAATGGCAATGCCAGTGTTGAATACTGTTACTTGGGTGTCTCGGATCAACTTACTACAGACTCCCAAGTTCATCCAGTTGAGCCACATTGGTTGCCTGATTTCAGCGGGGTCATGAAGGGCTCTTATGGGCCCGTCACGGCTGCTAAATCAATCTACGAGGACGAACAAGGCTATCTAATCTTCATCACCCTGCCTTGTGTTGATCTTCAAAGGGTCAAGGTTTCATGGAGGAATGTGCTCACACACGGAATCATAAAGGTTTCGTGTGTGAGCACATCAAGAGCGCCGCTCATCAAGAGACATAAGAGGACTTTCAAGCTAACAGATCCATCTCCCGAGCACTGCCCGCCCGGGGAATTCATCAGGGAAATCCCTCTATCCACCCGAATCCCCGAAGATGCAAACATTGAGGCTTACTATGACAGTTCAGGAACAGTCCTTGAGATCATGGTTCCCAAGCTCCTTGTTGGCTCAGAAGAACACGAGGTTCGTGTTTGCCTCCGCCCTCTTGAACCGATGAGCTTGTGCTGAATCTAATTCTTGCTCCTATTTCATTGTTAGTGTACTTGTTTGTTCATTGTTGCAAGATATGGTCTCTATTACAGTTTTTTTTTTTTACCTTCATACCAATTAGTTAAAGTATGATTGTGATCCCCTTTTGTTTGGATTCACAATATTTACTGACATGTATGTATGACAGCAACATTAAATCTCTACACAAATAGGTAATGTATGGTTACTTTTGTAATGCATAGCCTTTCATTTCTTATATACACCTTTTGCTTGCAACAAGTTCTCAAATTTCCTTGTCATTATGATGGAACTCATGTTGCCAGGTCGCTAGACCCTGGGAACATGAGTTCAATTCTCTCGATTGCATCCCAACGATTTACCTCCTCGACACAGTCTAGGGTTTGTGGGGGCATCCGGATGAAGCGTTATTTATTTATTTTTTATTTTTTTTTAAATTTAGTTATTAAGTATATGGTTCTGACAATTTTTACATTAATGGAATATAAATAGAAAATAAAGATGAGACAGTAAGGTTGAACTGGGGTGGGGTGGAGGGTTTGCACAGAATTTTGGAGACCTACTGGGGAAGGTTGCTACTGATTAATTGTGTTGATGAGTGATGGGAGATGATTCTGTGTATAGAGGGATAAATGATGCTTTGTTTATCATATCAGTTGGGAATTACAAGTCCACTCTCACTATTTTATTTCCATTCCCATACGTTAACTTGGTGGGTCTTGGGGCAAGGTGTTCAAACTAAAATAAAGGCCTTAAGGATAAGGTAGGCAACATTTCAGCCAATGGGAAATTGGATGATGGGAAAATGTAAAGTGGAAATTCAAAGGGGTGATAGGTTGACCATGAGAGAGATAGGTGAAGGTTTGAAGCATGTGATTTTTCCTCTCTTTTTGGGTGTTGCTTCTATTTTTGGAGTGTTGGTAGGTGAGGTGGATAAGTGGATTTTAACCATTTCGAAATGATTCACCGGAAATGACTTGTGGGTAGTATCTAGAGGTGCCCGGTTCGAATCCGGAATGACCGCTCTTTATTTACCAATTCAAGGATAAATGTATTTCCTATTTTCAATGAATTTTTTTCCTCTTTCTTTAAATGATGAGGATAAAGCCTGATCCAGTATTAGGGAAGCAAGGTGAATCTTAAATTTTCATTTAAAAAAAGGAGTGAATACAAGAATCAAACCCGAGACCTCCTTACCACGCCCCAGTTGGGGCTAACTCATAGCATTATTAGTTTGAGCATTTGTAGTGGTCCTCCTCAATGGGGTATGGAAGTTATAAAGGTTGGTAAATGATAATGGTGGTTTTTGTGATGAGCAATTTGCTCAAGGAGAAGCACTTTTAACAAGAAAAAATAAATATGTATGATATAAAGTGTTGAGACAGTTATTAGTTGGAGTCTCCTTTAATTGGCAGTTGGCACATAGAAAATCTTTTTGCTAGCTGTTTTTATAGGAGCAAAAAGGGTTAATTTTACTTATTAACTAGTGGACGGTCCCGTGCTACGCACGGGTTTACTTTTTAAAATTTTTAATAAAATTTGATATTATATATTCCATATAAACAATAATTTATATTATTCATATTAATTTATATTGTTTTAATCTTGTAATTTTAACGCGTTATTTCATTAGTAGCTCTATATAGCATGGAGTAATTGTTATAGGAATCAAGTTTGAAAAACCTATTTTTTTTCTTAGAAATATAAATATAATTATTTTATATTTGTATCCATTACTATCATATTTTCTCAAGTAAACTAAATTAATCTACTTCTATTCATTTGTCATATACCTAAATAATATTTACTCCAATTATTATGATTGTATAAAATATATATAATATTATTTTATTCTTTTGGTTTTCTTTTTTATTTTATTCATTTTATTTTCTTCTTTTATTTACATTACTCAATTAATTATTCAAATAGGTTTCTTGAAATTTGATTTCTAGCTAGTTTTTTTTATATGGTTTGCTTATTATTTTATTCTTGTAATATTCTTCTTTGATTTACATACTCACTTGATTATTCGGATAAATTACTTAAAATTTTATTTAAATAATATTTTTAAATAATAAAAAACTTGTATATCTTTGTAAATATAAATCTTTTTTATGCTCATCAATTAGATTTTTTTTATCTCCTTTTTTATAATTTTATATGAAATAGTACATTAATATTAGATTGTATATACTACTAAAATATTTTTTTAGAAATAGTACATTAATATTTTTTCATTTTCATTAATTAGACCTTTTATCTTCTAAAAAAAATTATACTAAACATTTTTCTAGAAACATAAATAATCTTTTTATTGTTTTTATTAGTTAGACTTTTTGTCTTCTAAATGGGCATTAATACTCCAAAAAAAGCTAACTTTACTATAGAGAAAAAAAATTATACTAAACATTTTTCTAGAAACATAAATAATCTTTTTATTGTTTTTATTAGTTAGACTTTTTGTCTTCTAAATGGGCATTAATACTCCAAAAAAAGCTAACTTTACTATAGAGAAAGATAATTTTGAATGATCTATGCTTTAGAGATAAATTATAGCTCATTTTAGAATATGTTTTCATTCAAGTATAAAGAATTCGAGATCGAAGGTGAACAATTAGGCCATTTTATTTACATAAATGAAATAACTTGTAACACAGTTTAGAAAATCTGAACCATTAAATCTAAAAGTGAAATTTGAAATTCATTTAGCTTCTTATTTACTCCATTTTATAACGGTTTAATAGTTTGAACTCGATAAGATCCGAACTCCAAAAGTCATATAGACTTGTATGGCTTTTGGAAGTGATGAAAAGCCACAATTTATGGGCCAAGATATATTTTTAAGATGTAGAGGGTAATGAAACATCAAGATTTGATCCAACCAACAGTTTGTCAGATTTTGAAAGAGTGTCCAAGTTGTTGAGTAGTAGTAGTATAGGTGTTTTTTTTGTTGACATTTCTTCTCTTATCATCTTTGCAGTTGATTCAAACAATGGCCCATGAATCAAACATGCCATGGCTTGTACTGGTACTTGCTAATAATAGACTTATCCGCGTACGCTCGAATAAAACCGGATAGCACCAATACTCAAGGTGAAATGTTTTCGCTACTCGATAATTCATCAGCTGTAGGATAGGATAGGATAGGATATCGAACTAATTCATGGTTCATTTCTTAAAACACTTGGAAGATAAACAGTTAGAAAAGGCGGGATCAAATGATTGTCGGTGAGGGAGTTCTCTACGGCAACGGCAAGCAAAGGTTGATATGATAATGTAGAATGACTTACTGATACGGGGTTAGCCGTGGGTTGGTCCGATCTTCGACAACAAGCAAGAACTGAACAAGAAAAGCAAGAACTCGATCAAGATCAATCAAGAACAGCCAAGAATCAATAAAGACGCAGCAAGATTCACCAAGAACAAGGGTTCTTGATGTCGACACTAAACAAGAATGACAAAGACTCGATAAAGATAGATAAAGACTCGAAAATGAATGCAAGAATGGAAAGACACGACCTGATAAGGACTGAGTCGATCTATGTAGCACAAGATAAAGACCCCAGGCCTCCTCAGAGGGTAGGAACCAATACCAATGCCTACACAACCCGCCTCTACAATCCGACACAATCAAGCGGACAACTTGAAGCACCAGAAGGGGGCTTGTGAATACTAGGATCACCAAGTCTTGCGAAGTTGACGAACACAAAGCAAACCAAGCTGAGATTATCAATCGGTTGAGATCACGAAGAGCACAGCTCTATTCGGTCTGATCTCTCTCTCTAAAGTGTTTCACACGTTTTGAGAAGAATAACTTGTATTATGAATGTTCCAATTGTTCTACAAGGCTGAAATCGAAATATATAGGGAACTAAGGCCTGTTGGCCGGCCTAACTAGATAGAAATAGATAGATCTACTTTCTAATGGGCTTTAAAATAAATCTAAGAACAAAAATAAATAAGGTCTCTAAAAAGAATGACTAAAAAAGCCCAATTCAGCCCAATAGAACACTTAAGCTGAAAAGGGTTTCCAACACTTAGAATATTTCGGCCTAAGCATTTCTAAGGTGGCTCGGCCTCTATTTGTGCTCCAATGCACATGTATGTCTTCAATGTAGGCTCGGGGAGTTGAACCTTGCTCGAGAACAAAGTGTGAGTGACGAATAGGAATGAGTCTCTCTGAAGCTTCTTTGCTCTAGCTCGAGTCATTGGTCCTTCTCCAAGAATGATGGGTGTGTCTGGAGCTGTAGAAGATGGTCCCGCATCAACCTCCCCTTCTTGAAAAGGATTCGCCCACGAATCCAAGTCCTCATCCACAGCGAAGTAAGGGATTAGATCGGCGACGTTGAATGTAGCGCTCACGCCCATGTCTCCAGGAAGCTCCAATTGGTAGGCATTGTCGCCCACTCTCTTCTTGATCCGAAATGGTCCATCACCACGCGGCGACAGCTTGTTCTTCCGGGCTTCTGGAAACCGCTCCTTCCTTAAGTGCACCCATACAAGATCTCCAGGCTGAAAAGTGACCAAGCGACGTCCTTTGTTGGCCTTGTTAGCATTGTATTCAGCCTTTAGCTTCAGCTTCTCTCGAGTTCGTTCATGCAGCTCCTTGATGAACTCGACATGCTTACCTGCCTCAAATGATTCTTTGTCTCTCATAGGATATGGAGTAAGATCAAAAGGGGTTAGTGGATTAACACCATACACACATTCAAATGGACTGATTTTAGTAGCTGAATGTATGGTTCTGTTATATGCAAATTCCACATGAGGTAAGGCTTCTTCCCAAAGTTTCAAATTCTTCCTAATAATGGCTCTAAGGAGTGTTCCAAGTGTTCTATTAGTCACCTCAGTTTGGCCATCAGTTTGGGGGTGGCTAGAAGTAGAGAATAGCAATCTAGTTCCCAATTTATTCCATAAAGTACGCCAAAAATGACTCAAGAATTTCACATCCCTATCACTAACAATAGTTTTAGGCACACCATGCAACCTAACTACTTCTCTAAAGAATAGATTAGCAACATTGGTAGCATCGTCAGTTTTGTGGCATGCAATGAAATGAGCCATTTTAGAGAACCTATCCACTACCACAAATATAGAATCTCCCCCCTTCTTAGTTCTAGGCAACCCAACTATGAAATCCATGGATATGTCTTCCCAAGGGGCTGATGGGGTTGGTAGTGGTGTATAAAGGCCATGGGGCATAAGCTTAGCTTTGGCTTTAATGCAATCTATGCATCTCTTAAGGCAATGTTCTACATCCCTAAGCATATGTGGCCAATAGAAGTGTGATTTCAGTGTGTTATATGTCTTATCTCTACCAAAATGTCCCATTAATCCACCACTATGGGCTTCACTAACAAGTAATAATCGTAGAGAACATCTAGGAATGCACACTTGATCTTTTCGAAATAAGAATCCTTCATGTATATAAAAGCTGTCATTAGGACCTTTTTCTAAGCATTTTCGAAAATGATCTCCAAAATCCAAATCAGATTCATACAATTCCTTTATGTAAACAAAACCTAAGACTCTAGAATCCAAAGTGGTTAAAAGCACACGTCTTCTAGCTAAAGCATGAGAATCGAAATCAGCTATTAGAGCATGTCTCCTAGATAATGCATCTGCAACCACATTGTCTTTGCCTTTCTTATATTTAATCACATAAGGAAATGTTTCAATGAATTCCATCCATCGTCCATGTCTCCTATCAAGTTTATCTTGGCTTTTAAAGTGTTTTAAAGATTCATGATCAGTCCTAAGAATAAACTCGCTAGGCCATAGATAGTGAGACCATGTCTTAAGTACTCTAAACAATGCATACAATTCCTTATCATAGGTAGAGTAATTAAGACAAGCACCTTTCAACTTCTCAGAAAAGAAAGCAATAGGCTTACCTCCCTGCATAAGGACTCCACCAATTCCAACTCCGCTAGCATCACACTCTACTTCAAAGGGCTGAGTAAAGTCCGGCAAAGCTAATAGAGGTGCGTGAGTGAGCTTGTCCTTAAGGGTGTTGAATGCTTCCTCCTGAGCTGCTCCCCATGTGAATTCACTCCGCTTTTTCGTGAGCTCAGTGAGGGGTGCCGAGATGGTGCTGAAATCTCGAACAAATCGACGATAGAAGCTCGCCAATCCTTGGAAGCTGCGTACATGGCCGATGTTGGTGGGTGTTGGCCACTCCTGGATCGCCTTGATCTTAGCCTCATCGACACGCAGTCCTTTCGAACTCACTACAAATCCAAGAAAAGACACTTGTTCATGACATAATTCACACTTCTTTAAATTAGCATACAAGCGTTCAATTCTCAGCGTTTTAAGCACTTCTCTAAGATGTGATTCATGTTCATTAAGAGATTTGCTATAAATCAGAATATCATCAAAATAAACAACAACAAATCTTCCAATGAAATCTCGAAGCACATGATTCATTAAACGCATAAAAGTGCTAGGAGCATTAGTTAAACCAAAAGGCATAACCAACCACTCATATAACCCAAGCTTAGTCTTAAAGGCTGTTTTCCATTCATCACCTTCTTTCATTCTAATTTGATGATAGCCACTTCTAAGATCAATTTTAGAAAATATAGAAGCTCCATGTAACTCATCTAGCATATCATCTAATCTAGGAATAGGGTGACGATATTTGATAGTAATGTTATTAATAGCCCTACAATCTACACACATTCTCCATGATCCATCTTTCTTAGGGACTAATAACACAGGCACAGCACACGGACTTAAGCTAGTTCGAATATAACCCTTGTTCAACAGTTCCTGGACTTGGGTTTGGACCTCTTGGGTCTCAGTGGGATTCATACGATACGCAGGTCGATTAGGCAATGCAGCCCCTGGAATAAGATCAATTTGATGCTCAATTCCACGAATAGGGGGTAGACCTGGTGGTATGTCATCGGGAAACACATCTTTATACTCCTCAAGTACAGCGAGTATATTGGCTGGAAGAGAAGCTTTAAGCTCTTCACTCAACATATTCAAGCTCTTAATGAGATGCATAAGGGTGGTTTCTCCATCCGCAAATTCGTCTAAAAATGTACTCTTGGAAGCCATTAGTACACCTTTAGGCCGAGTTTGAGGATCCACTTGGCTCGACTGAGCCTCCTGATCTAACTCACCTTTACTTACCTTGCGCTTCTCAATCTCGTCAGCCACTTGTGTTGGCGTCATGGGTTTGAGAACAACGTTTTTCCCCTGAAATGTAAAGGCATATCGGTTAGAATGACCATCATGTTGGACCTTACGATCAAATTGCCAAGGACGGCCTAAAAGAATGTGACAAGCTTGCATAGGCACAATATCACATAAAACATCATCTTCATAATGTCCTAGCTTAATATGCACTTTAACTTGTCTATGAACTCTTAATAAACCACAATCATTCATCCAATGCAATTTGTAAGGTCGGGGGTGTTGGACAGTAGGTAAATGTAATTTGTCAACCATTTCTTGACTAGCTAAATTACAGCAACTACCTCCATCAATGATCACATTTACAACCTTTCCTTTAACTAGACAACGAGTATGAAACAAGTTTTCCCTTTGATTATCTTCACATGGTGTAGGAACAACACTTAAAACTCTCCTAACAATCAAAGATTCTCCATGTTCATATTCAACCTCATTATCATCATTTTCATAACAAACAAGGTTTAAGTTCTGATCATTGTCATTAGCATGCTCATCCGGTTCATCACAAGAATTTTCAGATTCATATTCTCCAAATTGATTAACCATGAGCGTTTTCTTATTAGAGCAATCCTTCATATAATGTCCTCTACCTTGGCATTTAAAGCATACGATATCTCTAGAACGAGTAGTAGAAGGATTAGGATTACTCCCTTTGGGACCAGTAGATGTCCCAGACGATTCACATCCATTCCATGGACCCTTTCCTTTGTCGAGGGGCTGTTGAGGTGCTCGGCTATCTCCTCTCCCTTGGGGCTGGCTTGGTCGATCTCGTGAACCACCCTCACCACGCCATTGGGACTGATTTGGCCGAGGTTGGCGCCATTGGGGCTGTTGGCCACTCGACATTCTTCCTTGGCTCTTGTAACGTTGTCCCTTTTCTACTTTAATTGCTAAATGTAACAAATCAGTAGGAGTAGTATAGGGAAAATAATCAATCTCATGAGCTAAAGCGGGATGCAATATCCTAAGATATCTAGCATTGGTATCTTCATAAGGTTCATTCACATTAGCTCGAGCCATAGTTTCTTGCATAAGATTAAATGTTTCCTCAACAGTTTTATTTCCTTGCTTAAGATTTTCTAATCTTTGCCTAAGCTCTCTAGCATAATGTTGAGGTACAAATCGATTTCTCATTAATGCTTTAAGTTGTTCCCAAGAAGCGATAGGTGCATCAAGAGCTCTTCTCCTTTCTTTAACTAAGTTATCCCACCAAATTAAAGCAAAGCCTGTGAACTCTAAAGTAGCTAATTGCACCTTTTTAGCATTAGAGAAATTATGACAACTCCAAATCTGATCCATTTTAGTTTCCCAATCAATATAAACATCCGGATCAGTTTTACCTTCAAAAGGAGGAATCTTTACCTTGACCTTACCTATGCCGTCCTCGTCATTGTATCTAGGTGGTCGGTTCTGATTTCCTCTTTGATTCCGTCTCGGACGCTGCTCCCAATACTCCTCTTCTTGGAAGTCATCATCTTGCTCCGAGTAGTAGAAGTGCTCCTGGAAGCCTCGACCTCTTCCCCTTCCTTGTCCTTGACCTTGCACATTAACAAACCCATTATTCCGATCATTTCTCCCACCTCGTGGAGAGTTGTTTTCATTGAATAAAGGATTTTCTAAATTGACATGAGGATTAGGATTAGGGATAGGATTTACGACCTCTCTTTCATCATTCGGCGTCTCGTCACGCCTTGGATTTCCCTGACCACCCACCGTGTTAGAGCCACTCGGCCTAGCTTCTAAGGCTGTCAATCGATCTAGAATGGCCGTCAAGGTGTTGGTGAGGTTGTTGAATTGCTCGGGTGTCACAGTAGCACTCGAGTTACCCTCATTGTTGGGGTTGTTAACACCATTGTTTCCCTGATTGTTAGACATGATAACAAAGACAAAGAAACACAGAACTAAGTTAAAGTTAGTAAAAACTTATAAAACAGCTCACAATTGTGTTTCGCTCACACTCCCTCTCAGATTGATATATCACGCTTGCTAGGGCAATCCGCTTTGGGCAAATCAACTACCAAGCAAAAACAAGGCAATCAAGGTATGTAATGAATGAAACAACGCAGGAGAGTACTCAACAAGGGCTGTAGAGAACTCGATGTAAGCAACAAACTTAGATCCAAGCAAAACAGATGGGAAATTGCAAGGAATCACTCGACACAAACTAAGGTGCACTCGACAAGGGTCTAATGCACTCGACACACACAAAAGTGAACTCAGTAAGGACTGTGATCACTCGACACAAGCTGTTATGTACTCGACACAAAGAAAAAAGAAAGAGAAATAAAAGAAAACTTGGAAATTTACCTCTTTTGATTGAAAACCTTTAAGTTATGACGTTGTAGTTGCAGGGTAGGGTTTCAATTTTGTGGAGGTGTATGTGTTTGGGATAGGGTATGTCGACTAGGGCTGATAAGAAGGGGTTCACCAATTGTCCTTTGTGAGCTTTCTTGCACTAGATCAACAAACACTTTCCTCTTCTTTTTTTTTTGACTTACTCTTACCCCTAGTGAATTTTATCCTCCTAGGTCCAAGCTTTAATGTGATTTTCGAAACTGATTTTTTTTTTTTTTTTTTTTTTTTTTTTTTTTTTATAAATATGAAACTAATGCAAGAAAAAACTCAAATTAATGTATAGGATTCGAAAATCTGGTATAGATGGTGATAAAAGATAAAATTTCAGCCCTATTGATATATTTATATAGATGAGGCTTTTGCTATCTTTGGTAAGTGGATCTATCTATAGCTTTAAAGATAAATGATAGATAAATAGGAATTATATCTACCAAAAATCAGATTTATGATAAAAGCAATAGATAAATAGGATTTAGATAAAAGATATATCAAAATTCCCAAAGATAGAACAAAGGATAGAAAAGATAAACAAACTAGGGTTTGTCTTTGTGTGGAGGCTGATTTTCGGCCAAGCTAGACTTATGGGGACAAAGATTGCCGTCGGCTCTAGGGTGAACACAAGGGCTGTGCACACGGCTTGGTCGACTCCACTGGTCTCGGCTAGGCTTTGTGTTTAGGCTATGCAACCACAAACAATCACAAACTCAAGATTAGTGCAATAATCAAATAAAGAAACAAGAAGTAAAAGACCAAAACAAGAAAATGACTCTTTTTTTTTGTGGTTTTTGTGTTTAGAAAAGAAAAAGACTCAATCTTGATGTCGGAAACCAAAGCTCTGATGCCAATTTGATACGGGGTTAGCCGTGGGTTGGTCCGATCTTCGACAACAAGCAAGAACTGAACAAGAAAAGCAAGAACTCGATCAAGATCAATCAAGAACAGCCAAGAATCAATAAAGACGCAGCAAGATTCACCAAGAACAAGGGTTCTTGATGTCGACACTAAACAAGAATGACAAAGACTCGATAAAGATAGATAAAGACTCGAAAATGAATGCAAGAATGGAAAGACACGACCTGATAAGGACTGAGTCGATCTATGTAGCACAAGATAAAGACCCCAGGCCTCCTCAGAGGGTAGGAACCAATACCAATGCCTACACAACCCGCCTCTACAATCCGACACAATCAAGCGGACAACTTGAAGCACCAGAAGGGGGCTTGTGAATACTAGGATCACCAAGTCTTGCGAAGTTGACGAACACAAAGCAAACCAAGCTGAGATTATCAATCGGTTGAGATCACGAAGAGCACAGCTCTATTCGGTCTGATCTCTCTCTCTAAAGTGTTTCACACGTTTTGAGAAGAATAACTTGTATTATGAATGTTCCAATTGTTCTACAAGGCTGAAATCGAAATATATAGGGAACTAAGGCCTGTTGGCCGGCCTAACTAGATAGAAATAGATAGATCTACTTTCTAATGGGCTTTAAAATAAATCTAAGAACAAAAATAAATAAGGTCTCTAAAAAGAATGACTAAAAAAGCCCAATTCAGCCCAATAGAACACTTAAGCTGAAAAGGGTTTCCAACACTTAGAATATTTCGGCCTAAGCATTTCTAAGGTGGCTCGGCCTCTATTTGTGCTCCAATGCACATGTATGTCTTCAATGTAGGCTCGGGGAGTTGAACCTTGCTCGAGAACAAAGTGTGAGTGACGAATAGGAATGAGTCTCTCTGAAGCTTCTTTGCTCTAGCTCGAGTCATTGGTCCTTCTCCAAGAATGATGGGTGTGTCTGGAGCTGTAGAAGATGGTCCCGCATCACTTACTTACTTCACATGGGGGAATTTATGGATGGGTTTTACAAAGCAATGTGTACAAGTCATAATGTTTGGTGGCCTACTTTGATGGCCTGTAGGTTTGAAGCAACCACTTGCTATCTTTGCATTTGTATAGCTAGATATGAGGCATTTTGCTGTGTAACAGTGACCAACAAGGCAACAATATTTTTAATGGATGTGAGTTAGAGCACCCGCATTGGTTTCGATTTCTACGGTTGCTTAACTATCCTTTATCACTTTCTCTGTCTTTAAAAAACTCAACTCTATTTTTAACTCACATCCATACAACTCATTTTAATAGTATATTCATGCAAGCAGATACCCAAGTGACAGAACAAATTTGCTGCAAAAAATGAAAATCCTATACCATAAAATGACAGTATATAGAGAGTACATCCAAAATCAGCTAGTCATCAACTAGCAAAACAGAACAACCGTGTTCTTGCAGCCAATATCCATCCAAAATTGAAAACAGAATCAATGTTTCAACAGTCAATGAGAAAAGCAATATAGGTGAGGTGAGGCTTAGTCGACCTCCTCGATCTCAGGGCCAGCTCCGCCAGAAGCAGGGGGAGCATCATCGTCCATAGCACCACCCACGTCACCGCCAGCACCACCGTACATCTTAGCAATGATGGGGTTGCAGATGTTCTCAAGCTCCTTCATCTTGTCCTCGAACTCATCTGCCTCACCAAGCTGGTTAGTGCCGAGCAAGTTGTTGTCCTTGGTCCTTGCTCTCTCTCCTTCATAGACCTGAATCAACACACCGGGTTGGTTGTCGGAGTAGGTTGAGAACACCTGCTCCAAGAATAGTTGGGATGGTGGTGTTCCTCTGGATCAAGACAGTCATAACTCCACCAGCGGTCTCAAGACCAAGGGAGAGCGGTGTGACATCCAAAAGAAGCAGGTCCTGCACCTTCTCATTACCCTCACCACTCAAAATGGCAGCTTGAACAGCAGCATCATAGGCAACGGCCTCATCAGGGTTGATGCTCTTGCAAAGCTCCTTCCCGTTGAAGAAGTCCTGCAGGAGTTGCTGGACCTTGGGGATACGGGTAGACCCACCAACAAGAACAACATCATGGGTAAGTGCTCTTGTCCATCTTGGCATCCCTCAAACACTTCTCCACAGGTTCCATACACTTCCTAAAGAGGTCCATGTTCATCTCTTCAAAACGGGCTCGGGTGATGGTAGAGTAGAAATCAACACCCTCGTACAATGAATCAATCTCAATTGTGGTCTGGGCGGTGGATGAGAGAGTTCTTTTTGCCCTCTCACATGAAGTTCTCAACCTCCTGAGGGCTCTGGGATTGCCGGTGATGTCCTTCTTGTGCTTCCTCTTAAACTCCTGGACAAAGTGGTTAACCATCCTGTTGTCGAAATCTTCACCTCCGAGATGGGTGTCTCCAGCAGTGGCCTTGACTTCGAAAATGCCCTCCTCAATGGTGAGAAGAGAGACATCAAAAGTACCACCTCCAAGATCAAAGATCAAGACATTCTTCTCCCCAACACTCGTGGCCTTCTTGTCGAGACCATAGGCAATAGCAGCTGCTGTGGGCTTGTTGATGATGCGCATGACATTGAGTCCAGCAATGACACCAGCATCCTTTGTGGCTTGACGCTGAGAGTCATTGAAGTAGGCAGGGACAGTGACCACTGCATTCTTCACTGAAGAACCAAGAAAGGCCTCAGCAATCTCTCTCATCTTGATGAGGTCCATAGAAGAGATCTCCTCAGCTGCAAATTCCTTGTCCTCTCCCTTGTAGTTGACCACAATCATGGGCTTATCAGCAGGACCGGGGGTGACCTTGAATGGCCACATCTTAATATCACTTTGCACTGAGGCATCGCTGTATCGCCTACCGATCAACCTCTTTGCATCTGCCAAGACAAACAGAAACTCAACATTAGATGATGAAAAATTACAACATGAAACTGCTAATGTATATGCGACAACAAAAAAGCATCATGCCCTGCCCTGGATATTCCTTACCAAAAAGATTAAAAAAGACGAGAAGAACATGCTGTCATGATGCAGTCCCTTGTTTAATAACATCAGTTTTTTTAGGCCAGATTTAATGACATCAGGTGTTGATAAATACTAGCACTTGTGGGTTTTTCCAAAGAAATCTTTTTTCTAAGCAAATACACGGAAGGTGTTAACAGCTTCAGATTTTTTAAAAGACAATGCAAATTGCAAAGGGTATATAATGAAGACATGGCTCCACCAATACATGGAAGGTGATAACAGCTTGAGATTTTCTAACGAGAATGCGAAAGGTATATGATGAAGACATGGCTCCACAGATAAATCACTATCCACTCCATATATCTTAAACATGTATCTAACAAGCAAACTATGCCACAATTACTGTATAAAGAAATCCTAGGCCAAAATTACAGGCAACAATTGGGTTACTTCTAATTTAAGTAACAAAGAATAATCATTCTTTAACAATTTAAATTCAATCCAGAGACCTTATGAAAACAGCCTAGGTACCCATGGAAATCTGGAATCTTATTATTGCAATGATTCAATACCATTGAGCAGATTTCATTCAACATCAATTGCAAACTTCCAGTTCAATTCAACAGAGAACAAATCCTAAAACATAGGCCGGCATAGATTACACTCACTTCTAATTTATATAACACTAAAGAATCAGTCTTTAACAATCTAGATTCAAAATGGATATTGTATTCAACACCTAATCAATACATACTTGAAAGCAGCAAAAATATGCAAGTGCCCAGCTAACAATTGGACTAAGCCAGATCCAGATCTCGCTAAAACCCCGTCAGAGTCAAAACATTCCAGATCCAGATCTCAAGAACAACAAAACAACCAGTTCTCGATAAAAACATCAACCAAAAAGCACATTCAAACACAATCATAACAAAAAAATAATTTAAACAGAATAACAGATGCAATCTAGAAAACTCACCAAAGACGGTGTTAATCGGGTTCAAGGCGACCTGGTTCTTGGCGGCATCTCCGATCAACCTCTCGGAATCGGTGAACACCACATAAGACGGAGTCGTCCGGTTTCCCTAGTCGTTAGCAATGATTTCAACACGGTCGTGTTGCCAAACACCAACGCACGACTAGGTAGTTCCTAGATCGATCCCGATCACCGGTCCCTCTCCCTTGCCTGCCATTGATTCTTAGAGCAGCTGCATCAGTGAGCTCAAAGGCTCAATGGGCCTCCAGCTGGAAAAAAAAAAGAGGGTAAGAAAAAAGGAAATCACATGAATCGGGTATATGGGATTCATCTGCAAGGGTCGAATAAAGTGGGGTTCATGGGGCAGGTCACGTGAGAGGCACATGAGTGCATGGGCATCCCCACGTGTATATACACACTATTATGACAGTTGTATGGGTAAGAAACAAATCAATAGGGAAGGATCTTTAAGAGGAAACTGATAAGTTCGTATAGAAGCAAGGAGAGATCGTTACCATAAGCCCTCCTATAAAGCCGTCAAAAATAACACGGTTCCATGAATCAAAGTATGAATTCATAGAGAACTTCGCTTTAGCAACAAGTCCAACTGAAGCAACTGTCATAACTAGCAAGTAGAAGACAAATCCAGTAACTCCTGTCAACCCCAAAATCCCGGCAATAACTCCACCAATGATGGATAAGAATGTCCGGCTGCATGAAAAAAATGAATTAGTATATAAATAACAGAAATAAAAAGAAGATCAGTAAAGTTCAGACAAGAAGACTAGCTATTCATCGATCATCATGCTCTTCATGTTGTTCCCAGCACTTTACTTTTGCCAACAATCCACATCATAAGCAGTTCTGATATTCCCATAGCATTAGAATGATATGGATAATCCCCATCATAAACACTTCTAAGAGCTATTTCGCTACGTAACTAACTCATCGCAAACCAATCAAAGCTTTTGGGGCCCGTTGCCCTTATTGTGATATAAAAAGAGTTCTTTGTTGACATGTACAGTGCTCTTCAACCCTTACTTATGCCCCTCAAATTTATCATACAACCAATATTGCAAAAATCCTCGGAAGTCTTAAGAGACTACAATCTTGTTCAGCTTAATAGAAATTCCAAATTTATTATATATTTTCTCAAATCAACAATATCAACAGGCGCTCTACCTCGTTTCAATGCTACACACATAACAATACACTCGATAGTTCAGGAATTAGTTCAGGCAAAAAGAAGAAACAACTACAATTCTAATTTCTTAAGGCAAAAAGTACACCATTTAACAATTGAATCTGTGAATTCATAAGAGTTGGGTACAATTTTTAATTCTCCATGGAAACAAAAAAGGAACATCAAAACAACAAATGCCAGTCTAGACTCCATACTCTTGTTCAAGTAATTTCTATTGTTCATGTTCAGTCTAGCCTCCATATTCTAGTTCAGCACTAGTCAAAAGACTCAAAACAATTGCAACCCAACATTCTTTAAGGCAGTGAATTCCTACTTTCAGCAAATGATGGAATCAAAGACATACCTGTAGTTAATAACTTTGGTGTTATTCAGCATATTCTCAGCATTGAAGATAGGCCAATCGTCAGTGGTTTCTCCTGACTTCTTTTGTGAACTATCACGTGTGGCCATGGCTCTGCTTGTGTGTTGTTGACTATAATGGTTCTATCAAATTTAGAGAACCGTATCAGCATGTTATGACCTTTATATTCTGTACTAATAAACATAGAACAACATCTTAAAGTTCAACCAGAAAGTGCAAAACATTTAAATCTTCAACTGATCATGTTGCTACAGGTCTCCTCAAATTATAAAAACAGAAAACGTGTAACTCACCAAAAAGCTCATAGCTGTACTGAGTTTTTTAAATTGAAAAAGGACATGAGATAAAGAGGCATTGATATCAAACCAATGACAGAATCCGAATCAAATACAACAGCATAATCGGGAAGAGTAATTCAAGGCGGTCATGATATTATTAATATATCTTCAGGAGCAATCAAACCAAACTCACATCTTTTATAGGTTTTTATACTTTGACCACTAATTCGATGTCCAATTAATTGAAAAAATATATAATAATTGAGCAATTTTCCCATCTAACTGGAGAAATATTAAGCATGTCCATCCAGTAGCCCAGGACCTACTGAATTTCACAGCAGAGCAAATAGATGTGGTTGTTTAGACCAGGAGTCACAACTCGATGTCTAATCAGATATCTCCAACAGAAAAAAAATAAAAATAGTTTCAACAGTTGAAAAAGCTCAAAAATTTCGGCAGATCGAGTGGCGGCGATTTAATTGAAGCAGCGAAAATGGGGAACACATACAAATCGAACAGCCAAAATCAAACAAACCGAAACTTGAAGTTACCGGGTAAATCAATGATACTGCAGGTTGAATCGGTGACTACAGACGGACTCAAGGTGTCTCCGGCGAGTTCTTCGAATCTGATTGGAGAGGTTCACCGGCGACTTGGCGGATGACAGATCCAAGAGTGAGAGGGTTTACTTTAGAGGAAGAGCGTTTGATAGATATTACGGAGTATGAACTAATGTTTTGGGCGAACTTCACAACATCACCCAATATTTAGGCTATTTTGCACAAAACCGCCCCTTATTTTGAAATTTCATTAAACCAACCTTTTATTTATGTGTACTTGACTTGTTACTTTTGAGGGGTTAATGATAATGTGAATTTGCAGCTAATATTGATATATACAGTATATCTATTACTAATGTGGAATTGTGGATACATGTGCTTGTGACTTGGAGACGTTTCATCGATTATCTTAATGTTAAGGTTTTGTTGTATGTCTAAAATTGAATTATTAAGTTCACTCGTATTTTTATATGGAGTAGTATTGTGTCAGATTCGTCTGTTACTTGATCTAGTATTGTGTCAAATTCGTTCTTTCTAGTTTTAATTTATTTTTTCTGATAAAGTTTGAAGAATATGATCTCTATATTGCCTAAAATACCTATTATAATTCAACGACTATATTCATATTAGCGAGTTATATATTTAGCCTACCGTACACTTTTGTGCCTTGAAGAATTAAAGGAGAGTGGATATTAAGGACATATATTGAGGGTTTTTGTTGTAGCAAGCACATGTATTTGGTTGGAAAAAAAAGTGTACATGGTAAAGCATTCCAGAAGAGCTTAATTATATGAGAATCTTACTCTTCTACAGTTTGGAAGGATGAAAATAAAATAAAATTATACCTAATTATTTGTGAAAATAAATCAATCACACACACTTATATTCGCATAAAATAAATTTGGGTTGAAACAACTTATCAATACCTATATTTAATCAAATCCATTATAGACCATATATGGAGTTAGTCGGTTAGAGCTTTATACAATAATACAGTTACATTTTATTTAAATTGTGTAACAATTTAAAAGTGTTGAAATAAATTAATTAGCTCTCTGAATGGATATTTATATTAAATTTATTTAAATTATAAAAAAATCACACACGGTATGGGTACTGAACTAGTTGTATATTATAGATACATTTACCAAAACTAAAATTGCATTCTTACTTTTAATAAATAAAAAATCATTTATTCAATCTGTTATTAAAAAAAACAATAAAATCATAACACCTTGGAGAAGACTATAAGGTTTATATAATTAAAAAAAATACAAATTTAATGACAAACTCCTCCAAACCTCAATCATGAAACTTTTTGTACTTTCTTGATGTTTCTTTCTTCTTCTTTCCATAACTTTTTTTGATAACCTTCTTATTTCATACTACTATTTATCTATCTATATATCTACTTCAAATCATTATTTTATATTAAAAAAAAAACAAAAAAAAAAAAACAATGAAGAGTAAGAAAAAGGGGTTATTTGAGAATACAAGCAAAGCAAGTAATACACAGATTAATCTTCGTTTATACACCAACAATGGACGGCCCCCACGGCATCTTCAAACCAGACCTTGTGAAATAGTCACATATAAATACCACTCCTCCATATTTCAATTCGAATTCATCAAAGTTTCCAGATTTGACCGTCGCGACTCCGATCCGCTCTCCTCCTTGTTCAATTCCCAACTGTCTCTCTCTCTGCATCTCAATTCCAAGCTTCTCCTCGCGATCTGCCTCCACTTGGATTCTTTTCCCCGTTCTCAATTCTCCCAATTTCCACTGATTGATTCTTGTTTTTAGTTTTTTTCGTTCGAGATTTCCTTAATCTGATTCTGAGTCCGATCTGAATTTCGGGAGGGGTTCGCATGTCTTCGGAGCGGGAGAGATTGATCGCCGGCAGCAACGGCGGAGTCGGTGTTAGCGGAGGCGCCGGCGATGCGACGCCCAGAGGCGTGCAAATGCAATCGGAGCCGTCGAGTAGTACGCCGCCGGCGCAGATGATGTCGTCCTTCTTGTCCTTCAATCAGTGGGTTCCTGAGCCGAGTCGGATTTTCGAGGAGTTGCCTAGGGCTACAATCGTTCACGTTTCGAGGCCTGATGCTGGTGATATTAGCCCCATGCTCTTGTCTTACGTGATCGAAGTGCAATACAAAGAGGTACTTGAGCAATTGCGCTTGGATTTGTTGGAAATTCTTCAAATTTGGATTTTTTTTGGGAAAGGAAGGAGGTATTCGTTGAACTATAAGCTAGCACTTTAGGTCAAAGGTTGCGGCGTATGGTATATTGGCCAAATTAGGCAGCTATCAGTTGCTGAAAATCGTTTGCAAATTGCAATTTCCCTTTTAGTATGCATTTCAATTTGCTTCTGCTCTTCACTTAGTTTTTTTCCTTTGGTTGCTTGCTATTTGCAAATTACAATCTGCTGGAGAGTATCTCTTTCCTGTTATGATTCTATATTGCCATAATTTATCTGTGATTATGCCTGTTACATGTTTACTTGTTATTACCTTTTTTTTTGGCTACATTATCAGATTGGTTACTCTTCCTGATTATGTGATGAGAATATTGTAACAATGTGATGTCTATAGTAGTGTTTTCCAATACTCTTGTTGCCAGCAATAGTTCCAAGTATTCGTAGTTTAATAGCCATATCAGTAGCTAACTATTGTTACATTGGGTTTTGGAATGCTAGTTCAAGTGGCAATTACACAAGAAAGCGGCACAAGTGCTGTATTTGCACTTTGCGTTGAAAAAACGTGCATTCATCGAGGAAATTCACGAGAAGCAGGAGCAGGTGTGTGAATTGCTGTGTGTCAGTGTGGACAATTCCTTTGCTTCTTATGTTTAATAATCTATTCTTCTTTTTTGAAAATCCTTTTTCCGCTGTGTGTGGAGAGGAACTTTTCTAAAATTTGATTTTGATTGAAATATTATGTTGAAGGTTAAAGAATGGCTTCACAATATAGGAATAGTAGATTCTGCGACTGTGTTGCCGGATGATGATGATGGGGAAGATGAAACTGTTCCTCTACATTCTGATGAAACTGCTAAAACCAGGTAATTTTTATAGTCCCATATCACTTTTTAAGACGTCTGCTGGTGAAAATATGCACTGTTTTTGCTATAAGTAAATCTAATCTTACAGGTGGCCTTTTTGTTTAGAGATGTACCATCAAGCGCTGCTTTGCCTGTTATTCGGCCAGCCCTAGGGAGGCAACACTCCATATCAGACAGAGCAAAGGTAGCCATGCAAGAATATTTGAACCACTTCCTGGGAAATCTTGATATTGTGAACTCTCGTGAGGTAAGCTTTACACCATTTTATTTCTGGTTCCTCTCATGTCTTAATTATGAACTTCTCTTTCTGCTATACTTACATCTTCCGATCATAACCAATGATGACTTAAGATTTGAAACCATTTATATTTAAAAAGTGCGTCGCACTGTGGATGATATATACTCCTCACACATTTTCTCTCAGCCATGTTTGAGCTTAAGTTTGAGGTCTAGTCTGAAAGTAGGATCTGCATTGCAGGATAGATGTCTGTGACTCAATAGAAATATAATTTTAGTTGTCTGGGTTTATTTCACATCATGGTTGTGTGGAGAGGTTGTTGTGCATTTGAAATTTTGACCTATAAGACATGATGGTGACGTATTATATTGGCAAAGAGAGGCATTCTTTGAATTTTTAGCTGCATCTTTCAATCATAAAAAAATAAAATATGTTGCTAGTTTATATACCCGGTAAATTACAAAAATTGTGTATTTTCTCACTGAAGTGGCCAAGGAATTCTTCATTTCAGGTCTGTAAGTTCTTGGAAGTTTCTAAATTATCCTTTGCACCAGAATATGGCCCAAAGCTCAGAGAAGATTATGTAATGGTGAAACATTTGCCAAACACTCCCAAAGCTGATCACCACAGACAATGTAGTTATTGCTGTTTGTTTGGTTGGTGCAGTGACAGTTGGTGCAGTGACAATTGGCAAAAGGTGAGGTTATTTTGCTGGGAAGTTTGTTTTGTATTTGTAGTTTCAGGTGTCATTTGTTATCGTATAAATATCTACACTAATTTCTCCACCACCATTTGCCTGGCGAGTTAAGAAGGATGTCGTTAACTCTGGCTTGTCCATTGGGTCCTTGAATTTGATCCTCGATAACATGCTGGTGTTGCAAGCCTTTTTTTTTAACACGGACACTCGGAACTTTTGCAGGTCTGGGCTGTACTAAAACCTGGGTTTTTGGCCTTGCTGGGCGATCCTTTTGATGCAAAACTTTTGGATATCATTGTTTTTGATGTCTTGCCGGCTTCTAATGGCAATGAGGAGGGTCGAGTTCTACTAGCAGAAGAAGTGAAAGAACAGAATCCTCTGCGCCATGCATTTAAGGTAGTAGTTGGAAAATGAGGTCATGATTTTGAATTTTAATATCCGTGATTTTTATTGTTGATTCTCTTTGTATATTAAGTTCAATCTTTCAGTATACCGAAACTATTTGTTTACCTATACGGTAATATTCGCTTTTCTTTTCATTTGTTTATACATATATTAGATCATGCTAACAAGTTTCTTAAAACTTCAAAAGGTTACCTGTGGAAACCGGAGCATAAGATTGAGAACAAAAAGTAACTCTAAAGCTAAGGATTGGGTTGCATCAATCAATGATGCTGGACAAAAACCTCCTGAAGGTTGGTGTCATCTGCATCGCTTTGGATCTTTTGCACCTCCTAGGGGGTTAATAGAGGACAGTAGCCGAGCTCAATGGTTCGTTGACGGTGAAGCAGCCTTTGAGGCAATTGCTTTAGCAATTGAGAATGCTAAATCAGAGGTATTTCAACTTTCAACATCTATATGCATGTTGTGTCTTGTTACTATAAACAACAAAAATCCAACTGGAGATTTTTCTGCAGATATATATATGTGGGTGGTGGGTCTGTCCTGAATTGTATCTACGGCGACCTTTTCAGGATCATGCTGCATCAAGGCTTGATGCTCTATTGGAGGCAAAAGCTAAGCAGGGTGTTCAGGTATCCAGATTAATAGATTAATTTATCAACGCCTATGATTGAGTTAGACAAAGTCTCTTCACCAATTCCCTGAGTATAAGAATTATTGGGTTTTAAATGTACGACCTGGTTCTTTGGGCTACACAGTTATTCTTGAATCTTGCATAAAACCCAATTTACTAGTCCTTGACAGCATTTACTTACATTTATTTACGAATGTTATTGATTTTCTTGTCATGTTATTGCAGATATATATATTGTTATACAAAGAGGTTGCTATTGCATTGAAAATCAACAGTGTCTATAGCAAACGAAGGCTCCTAAGCATTCATGAAAACGTGAGAGTACTGCGTTTTCCTGATCACTTTTCAACAGGTGTTTATCTGTGGTATGTAGTTTCTTGGAAAATCTTCTCAAATTTCAATTTTCAGATTCAAGCTCAATTGGTTACTGGCATTGTTTTCAGCTATAGTTGGTTCTGTTTGCTTACTCCTTGCCCAGTCAATGACTGGTTTTAATTATGGGGACTCTGATATTAGCCTTTCTATATACAGGTCTCACCATGAGAAGATAGTGATTGTCGATTACCAAGTGTGCTTTATTGGTGGACTGGATTTATGCTTTGGCCGTTATGATACAAATCAGCATAAAGTTAGCGATTACCCTCCAGCTGTATGGCCCGGGAAGGACTACTATAACCCAAGGTAAGTTTCCTGTGTAGTAATAATTTTTATGAGCGTTGAAATCCTGGTGCATCAATGCGAGTCTTATTTTTCCAAAGGGAACTTCTACTAGTTTCTACAGGCTGTGCCAGACTTTCTTGCCTTACTTGGTTGGGGAGGAACTTTCTTTGATTTCTTTTCTTTTGAATAAGAACTATTTCACACAACCAATTTTTTTTATTACCTAGTGAATATAAGTGCAGGACCTACAAGTCTACAATTGTCCGTTTGAATCTTAGTAAATTATGGACAATTTGCATGGACATATAGGGATACCCTCTATTTAAACTTGTTTTCTGGCCTCAAATATAACGGGCTTTTTACATGTGCATGCAATATCAAGGAACGTGTATGGAAACTGCGTGTTTCAGCTTTTCTTCAAGCTTCCATAGCAAAAGTTATGCCTTGGATATAAAAACCTAAAAGGGAAACTTCTAGGATAAAACTACTTTATAAGTCACCTACGGACAAACAACATATTATTAACGAGTCAACTTGTTGGTGGAAAGATTCCCACTAATTTGAATGGTACAAATTTGTACATTTTCTCTAGGAAAGGTTAGTGCTGACCTAAAAAAAACTAAAGGTCATGCATGTTATTGAGGATAGCATTAGCTAATTGCGTGAACTAGTAATTGTCTGATCAGATTTTATAATATGTACATTTATTATTTTTAGGGAATCTGAACCTAATTCATGGGAGGACACAATGAAAGATGAGTTGGATCGAGCAAAGTATCCGCGCATGCCATGGCATGATGTTCATTGTGCTCTCTGGGGACCACCTTGTCGGGACATTGCAAGACATTTTGTTCAGCGTTGGAATCATGCAAAGGTCAAATTCTTCATCTTCCTACAACCTACTAGTGCAATCTTAAGTATTGTATTCAAGATGCTGATATCATTTCATTTTTTCAGAGAAATAAGGCTCCGAATGAACAAACAATACCACTTCTTATGCCTCAGCAACACATGGTTATTCCTCAGTACATGGGAAAAGAGAGGGATAATGAAGCCGAGACTCATAACTCCTCCGAGGACAAGAAAACGAAAAGACGTGGTTCTTTTGGTTCTCGAACATCCTTCCAAGATTTACCTCTACTGTTGCCTCAAGAAGTCAGCGGGGATGGTGACAGTAAATTGAATGGATTAGATATGACCCATGCTATGCATGAACAACAAATGAAGGTTATCAAAGGCGTTTCGTTTCCTTTCCTGAAGTCAAAAGCAGATTCTCTTGTTTCAGATACACCAATGAAAGGGTTTGTAGACGAATTTGATACCAAAGGTGAAGCAGCTCACACAGGCAGGAAATCATGTGACAAAGAGTGGTGGGAGACACAAGAGCGTGGAAGTCAGGTTCTTTCATCTGATGAAACTGGACAAGTCGGCCCTTGCGTTTCTTGCCGTTGCCAGGTGTGTATAATTAGATAAGAAAAAACAAGAGGAACTTTATAAATATATCGTAACCTCTCTGGTCCTCCACATGTATATGAGTAAGTTTGGCAGTTCTATTTCATCTAAGAAGTTAGAGTATGATGATCAGGAGGAAATTGGTATCGTAATCTGTTACAGCTGCAGTTCTTGATTACCATGGAATACTACTTTCATATGTTTATCCTCCAGAGAATCCGTAAACATGAAACCAAGTTCTTGGCTGACCGTTTTTAAGCTCCACTTCCAAAATGCCCCCAAAATAACCCCTTTTCATTCTGATTGTTCACTTAAACAAGAGGAATATGAGCAACTGCCGAGTTCTCATATCTTCTTGATAGGTTTCTGTTGTACAAGTTTATATTTTTTTTCATGTTTTTAGCTTCTACCTATGAAATTTTAAACTTTCTTAAGGTTCTTTGTTTTTTTTTTAATACTGCTTGAACATTTTAGTCACTGGCTGATGCCTGCTACACCATTAGATTAATACCAACTGCTTCGTAACTGTTTTTTTCTCTTTGTGCCTGGTCATACTTCATAACTTCTTCCTGTTGTTTTTTTTTTCAGATTATCAGGAGTGTTAGCCAGTGGTCTGCTGGAACTAGTCAAACAGAACAGAGCATCCATAATGCATATTGCTCCCTCATTGACAAAGCAGAACATTTCATATATATTGAGGTATAAAAATACTTGCACCAGTATGAAACTGAGTAATTTGCATTACAGTGAAATCAGTAGCATGGGCCGTTTGGAGAATGTGCCTCAGAACTAGAAGTGAGATGTTGAGGTCCAATTAAAGTTAATACAGTACCTGTTTTGGAATTGAAAATATGATTTCTAAATCCATTATTTGTTATTAATGTTCACATGAACCAATTCCCAAATCAGGTCTGACTTGAAAGATGGTAGGAATGTTTCTTGCGAAATCAAGGAGGAACTCTAGTTTTTAGTCATACATTGTGGGTTCTAACTTCTAAGCAGCCAAGAGCCTGAGCATAAATCATTTATTGGTCCTCTTCTCTGCTCATTGGATTGTGTGTCATAATGTCATACGGAGTATTATTCATTTGAGAAAGAGAATGCACAATTTTTTTTATTGTTCCTGACTGCTTCATTTTTGCAATGGAATTGTTTGCAGAACCAATTTTTCATCTCTGGTCTCTCAACAGATGAGGTCATACAGAATCGTGTGCTAGAAGCATTATATAGGCGCATTATGCGAGCTCACAATGATAAAAAGTGCTTCAGGGTCATTGTTGTCTTACCCCTTCTACCGGGTTTCCAGGTGCTAAATCTTGGTTTATGTTCTCTTAAACTGATGGTTAACATCTCTACCTTCTTGACATTAAGTTTTATGTGTAACAGGGGGGTGTAGATGATAGTGGTGCAGCTTCTGTCCGAGCAATTATGCACTGGCAGTATCGTACTATTTGTAGAGGCAACAATTCAATATTGCATAATCTTTATGCCCTTATTGGTCCGAAAGCGAATGAGTATATCTCCTTCTATGGTCTCAGATCTCATGGTAGACTAGTTGAGGATGGTCCAGTTGTTTGCAGTCAGGTAATCTTTATTATGATGCTATGCACCTTGTATATGAAGGCACAGTATAGCTTTTTGTGCCACATTTTCTACAAGTGTCTTTGATATTAATTCACCTAATAAGCACTCCGAAATTCAAGACCCATATTCGTACATTTTACAGGTTTATGTGCATAGCAAAATAATGATAATTGATGATTGCATCACATTGATTGGATCTGCTAATATAAATGATCGGAGTTTGTTGGGATCAAGAGACTCAGAGGTAGTTCTCTACTTCTAGTATGCTTTTACTCTATGTTTATGCATTGTGATGACCTTTTTCTGATCCGAATTGGTGCTTGCGTTGTTGGATTCGTCTAACTCTACAAAATTTGCCTTTTTGTTAAGATTGGGGTTCTCATCGAGGACAATGAAATAGTCAATTCTCGTATGGGAGGAAAGCCATGGAAAGCTGGAAAATATTCACTTAGTCTTCGCCTTTCACTGTGGTCTGAGCACCTTGGTCTTCGAGCTGCAGATGTGAGTATATCTGGATACTTATAATGCAATGCAATTATCTATGAATTTATAAATTTTGATTTATTATGGTTAGCGAAAATGTTGAAGCTACTCTAGCTTGTTGTCATTTTATAGTTTAATCTTTTCGTCATTGCAGGTTCCACAGATTTATGATCCTGTGATTGATTCAACCTACAAAGACATATGGATGGCAACTGCGAAGGTAAGGCTGTCATTCTATTTAGGTTGAATAGATTCTATAATCTGAAAATAAGCCAACTTAAAATTTGTGTTTTGCTTATTCTGCAGACGAACACTATGATTTACCAAGACGTGTTTTCTTGCATTCCGAATGATCTCATACACTCCAGGTAGGTTTGCCTTGCTTCAGATTATAAACTCAGCCGTTATTTCTAGCAGCACTGCACTCATCCGCGTTTTCAATGTAGATATACGCTAAGGCAAAACGTTGCTCAATGGAGGGAGAAGCTTGGTCACACTACCATTGACTTAGGTGTAGCTCCGACAAAGCTGGAGTCATACCTCAATGGAGACGTCAAGAACACCGACCCCTGGGAAAGACTGCAATCGGTGAAGGGTCATCTCGTATCTTTTCCATTGGAATTCATGTCGCAAGAAGATCTAAGACCCGTCTTTAACGAAAGTGAGTACTACGCTTCACCTCAGGTATTCCACTGAGGCAACCAATACAGGCTGTGGTACCGGATACCACATTACCGTCTTTAGTCGAGGACGCCCTCTATCAATGGTAAATAAAAAGCAGACATGGGAAGATGAGGACGCTGGATTTTTTTTTTTCCGACATCAAGTTTACGGCATTTGGTGCTTTTGAGTTGTGTAGAGGTCTATTTTGCGATCTAGATTTAGGAGGGCTTAGCTTATTCTTTTAAAAGCTAATTCACCCGATTATTTTGAAGCTTGATGGTAATAAAGATCGGCGAGGAGGAAGAAGGTAAAGATGTTCATACTTCACGGGAATTCGACGATATCATTTTAGCTGTATAGTCCATTGAGATGTATAAACACGAAATTCCCACTGTAATCTCATATGGTTTTAACCTTGTAAGTTCAATTTATAAGACTTCAACCAAATACAAGAGATATATTGTCATCTTTTTTTCGCAGTAGGCTTGAAATATGAGCCGAGTAGCTTGGGATCGACTCGGTAAAAGCTCGGCTCGAAATCGATTGAATGTATATGAGCCACGTTCGAGCCTATTCCTAAGCTCGAATCGAGCTCTCACATGCTTACATAGCTATAGATCTGTTGTGACAGCATATCTATAGCTATGTAAGCATGTGAAACGGACACTCTTATGGCGTCTTTGGCAAATTAGTTTATGGCGTGTTTGACAAATTAGTACTACCTCCGTTCGAAAAAACTTACTTTACTATTCATGCACGCTTTTTTAGGAGATAAAAACTATATAAAATATCTAGTTTTTTTAATAATTTTTTTAACAACTTCGTAGTTATTATTAATAAGTACAAACATGTTAAAAAAATTTATAAAAAAATGAATATTTTATATAGTTTTTATCGTTGTAAAAAAGCGTGCATGAATAGTAAACGACAAGTTTTGCCGAACGGAGGGAGTAATGAATAAACCTAAAAACGTTCACATAGAGAGTGCATTATCATTCATGGTTGATATTTTAAATTTGATTTTCCTATCAAATTCCACCCTTTTTATTCGACATGAAACTTATCTAACATTTCGAGACACTTTCTCTGCACAACAATGGTGGAATTTGATTGATAGGATCGGAGAATCAAGGGATTGACAATTCCAACTAACCAAACAAAAAACTCGTATAATCCCCATTAATTTATTTCACAACGAAACCCTAACTGAAACCAAACGCAACGTCGAATTGATCAATCAATATAGCAATTAGAAAACACTGTAATTCGGCACTAAAATCAGCTTCAAATCAAAATTCAAAGTGAAAGCCCGAGAAAAAATCACAACTTTACCAAAAATTGTAGCTAAAATCCCGAAGGGGAACGCATAAGATAAGATTATAGAACCCTAAAATTTGCAAATTTACTGGAGAGAGGTGTACGGGGGAGAGTTGCCGTAAAGGCTGGCCAGTTCGTCGAATTCCGCATGGCGCTCTATCTGAATCATGAGGGGGACTACGAGGATGAGGGCGTGGGTGCCGGCGATCCAGGCGGCTTTTCCGGTTGACCGGAGGAGCTTCTTGGTGACATAAGCGGCGTCGCAGGCCAACTGTTTGCTCATATCGACGACCGGAGAATCGGAGATGGCGCTCGAAACGCGGCTCAGTATTTCTCCGATGTGAGCGGCGATGTCTACATTGCTTGCCATTGGAGAGAGGCGAGGGAAGCGGAGAGGCGGAAGAAGCTTTGGGAAAGGGGTGTGAAGATTTAGATTTCAGAGACTTCGATCGGCGGGTTTTTATACCCAAGGATCCGGTTGAAACCGGGTCGCGGGTTGTCCGACCCGATCTGATCTTTTCTTGCGGGTCAGGAAAGAGATCATTTTTTTCTATTTTATATAGGTTTTAACTCTTTAAACTATATGTATAAAAGTAAAAAGTATTACATTCATGATCGGAGGAGTAGTTGAATTTGTATAATATAATTCCACTTAAAAAACATACTCCCTCCGTTCGGCAAAACTTGTCATTTTAACTCTCCGTACAACTTTTAATAAAGTTAATAATTACACTCATTTTTACTAATTTACCATCATTTATTACTTTACTTTTTACCTAAAATGACAAGTTTTAATAAAGTTAATAACTACAACTCACAACACATCAATCAAATCAAATGCATTTTAGAAAAGTAGAAGCAAAAATACCTAAAATGACAAGTTTTTCCGAACAAAAACAAAACTCTACAACGACAAGGTTTGCCGAACAGAGGGAGTAGTATTTTTTGTGAAAGTTACAATAATAATAACAATGTTCAAAATAAATGCCACAAATGTCCAAAAGATTGCAAAAATGCCTTTGACATTAAATTTTTTTATTTATTAAGAAAAAATTTCATAATTACAATGACCTTTCTTAATTAATCACATACCTAATATTCTGGGTGAAAAAATGATGAGATGGGTATATTTTATTCTTTAATGTGTTAAAGGAAAAATAAAGAGAAAACTAATTAAAATACCCTCACCTTCGGAGCTATGGTAAAAATATATCCTCAACTTTCAAATGTAATAAAAATATCCCGACCTTTGAAGGTGGTGGTAATAAATTACCCTATGTTTTCTCACGGGTCAAAAATGCTGACAAGACAGTCTACGTTGATTTTTTACTACGTGGAAGTCTTTTCTACAAATTAGCACTAAAGACACTGTTCAAGAAAAAACCCTTGTAAAAAACGCGCGTAGGCTGCCTTGTCAACATTTTTTACTCATGAAAAAACTTGTGGTAATATATTACCACTACCCGCAAAGGTCGAAATATTTTTATTACATTTGAAAGTTGAGGATATATTATCATATCCCCAAAGGTAGGGATATTTTAATTAGTTTACCCAAAAATAAAAGTTTGACAAAACTCTATGAATAGATTTATATACTCTTCTTTTCTCCTTCGGTTGAAATAAACGTCTCCTAATTTCCATCTGGAACCATAGTTTGTTGGGTGTTGTGTCGACCATGAACTCTCGCAACGTGTAATTTCATATATATGGCGTCGTGGTAATTTAATTTACCTCAACGCTATTATATTAAAATAATATTTTTTTATTTTAAAAATATATTAGAGAGAAATATTTTTAAGATGAAGAGTCATGAAATGTGTAGGTAGAATTTTGTTTTTTCAAACTCTAATGGAACCACTCTCAAATATCTTACAAAGTAAAAAAAGTGTCATTTTGTTGAAAGAGTGGATTCAATCAAGGAAAAGCTCCATTCAAGCGTTTATGGGTGTGTTTGGATTCAATTGCATTTTAATTATAATGCAATTATTCTTCTTCGTTTTATGTGCGTGTTTGTTCTAAAATTTAAAAATCTCGTAAAAATCGAGGTAAACCGTTATTTAATCAAATAATCACATAAATCGAGATAAAATAATTGCATTATAATTAATACGTGGCATTGAATCCAAAAACATCACAATTTAAACACCTTAAAAATTTTGTTAACCAAACATCGCCTTATCATTTTGCATATAATGCATTTGTAATCCAAACACACCCTATTTATCCACACTTTCAAACTCTCGATCAAAGTGTCATTTTGTTGAAAGAGTGGATTCTCAATCAAAGAATTTTGTGTAGGTAGAATTTTGTGTTTTCAAACTCTAATCGCAAATTTCATATAAACATCCACACTTTCATTTCTCCTTTCAAGCGTTTATATGATTTTATTTAATCCCAATATCTGTAAGTGGAACAAAACTTTTTTTATATTATAAAACCCAACCATGATTAGATTAATTACCCATTTACTAAAAATTTTAAATTTATTTAATTAGATTATTTTTCAACTGGTTAAATGTTAGAACTACAATTGGTGGGGTGCGCCAGGCCCGTGCAGTAGTGCAACGCATGGACGACGCGCGTGAAACCCAGGTAGCAAGCTACCTTAATGGGCCCACCCCCTTAAAAAATTAATTTAATATCGAAGTGGACCAATGGCCCACATATCAGATATTAAACTGATAAGAACAGATACTACACTTGATCTTAGCCAAAAGGCCGAGAAAGGTATGAGTTGTTAAGCTCTCATTTCCGTTATTTATACAACCTCTCATCCTCTCCCTTGTCCTCCTAACCGATGTGGGACAAAAAAAAACCCCACCAAGTTCTCAGCTATCACTTCATCTTGCTAGCTCATGTCAGGTTCAGCAATCCATTCAGATACTGGAAACATCAAAGAGCACAGCAATGTTCCTCACTATGGTTCCTCTTTCACTCCACCTCGCCCGACAAACTTGGGAATTCGTATTTTTCATCGCTCGAATATCCCTGGAAACACAGAGCCTTTGAAACTCCTACTGCGTGTTTAGCAGCTTAGGATCTGTTGTAACCTATTCTGAATGTCCCTGTGCAGTAGTTCGTGGATTAAGAGCATCTAGTTTTTTCATACTGAGGTATAAGCAATGATTCTCGACAACCACGGGAGGATTCGCGGCAAATTTCAATATAAAAACAATGACAAACAGAATCAATTTCACTAAAAACAATCAATTTCAGTTTCAATTTCAATGTCTTCACATGACCAATTTCTACTAAATCCTCTCTCCATATGCAGCAATCTCAAAATGAAGCAAATGCTACTGAATCGGGGATGAGCCCCATCCCCTGCAAGAAACACATGCCCCTGGTTGTTCACCTCTATCCAGCTGCATCCGGGCTGCTTCTTCACTCCGTGAGCCTTCATCCGAGCCAGAACCCTCCCGGCATCAGCCACCTTCCCGTGCTGCGTATACATCTCCGCCAAAATCAAGTAGATCCCCGAGTTCCAGGGCTCAATGTCGAGCACTTTCCTCCCTGCAACTTCCCCAATGTCGATGTTTTTATGCATCCTGCACGCCCCCAGCAACGCCCCCCAGACGCTTGCTGGAACCTCAACACCTTCCAATCTCATCTGGTCCAAGAATGACATCGCTTCTTTCAGCAAGCCGTGTCTTCCCAGCATGTCGACAATGCAGGTGTAGTGCTCTCGCGTTGGCTCGATCAGGTACTCGCGTCTCATGAGATCGAAGTAGAGCTTGCCCTTGTCGATTAGCCCTGCGTGGCAACAAGCTGAAAGGACGCCCACAAAGGTTATATGGTTGGGTTTGACATCCGTCAGCACCATGTTTTCGAACATCTCTAGCGCCTTCTCCCCATCCCCATGGTGCGCATACCCACATAGTATCGAGTTCCAGGAGATCAAATCTCGTCTTGGCATGGAACGAAACTCGGATAGAGCTGAATCCATGCTTCCGCATCTCGCGTACATGGTGACCATGGCATTTGAAACAGCAGTGGTGTTGCTAAAACCCGCCTTGACCACCTGGGCGTGGGTCTGCTTGCCGAGCTCTAAGCTGGGCAATTCCGAACATATTTTAAGAACACTGGTGAAGGTGGATTCATCCGGGAGCTGATTCGACTCCCTCATTTCGATGAACAGCTTCACACCCTCCTCACCGCGATCATTCTCACCAAACCCGAATATCGTAGCATTCCATACAGCTGCATCCCTTACTGGCATCTCCTCGAAAATCTTAGCAGCAGTTTCAACCTCAGCTGCCCCAAAATACCCGACAATCAGATTCGTCCAGGACACGACATCCGTAAATGGCGTCTTCTCAAGAATGCCATGAGCTGGTGTAACGAGTCTGTTTTCGATCAGTCCTGAGATGATCGTGTTTAAGAGCTTCTGGCATTTGTTTGGCATCTCGAAGAACAGTCTGATAGCATCACTTATCCTTCTACTACCGACTAATCCGGTGATCAAAACTCTCCATGAATCGGAATCAGGCTCTGGCATTCTCCGGAACAGAAGTTCAGCGTCCTTGATGTTGCCGTTTTTGGCATAGCCTTCTATGATTTTGTTCCAAGCTCTTGTGTCCCTTGCTGGCATTTGATCAAAGAGTCGACGAGCTTCATCGATAAGAGATTCGCCCACGAGGCCGGATATCATAATAGCCCATGAAGCAACATCCCGCGCGCCCATTTCATCGAAGAGCTTCCTCGCCAAGCCAAGCTCCCCTTGATTCAGAAGCCCGCCAATCACCAAATTCCACGAGACGATGTCCTTCACCGGCATTGCATCGAAAGCCGAAACTGCATCAGCTAACATGCCATTGTGAACATACCCGGAGACCATCGAATTCCATGTCACCAAATCTCGAAAAGGCATGGTCTCAAACACATCCTTGGCGCCCCTCACGTCGCCGCAGCACATCAACCCGGCGATCACGGTGTTGTACGAGTAGATATCGTGGCTGGGCATCTGCCGGAACAGGCTGATCGCTCGCTCCGACCGCCCGTTTTGGAAGTAGCCGCGAACCATGGCGTTCCAGGTGACGGTGTTTCTTTGGGGCATTTCATCGAACAGCTTCTGGGCATCCTCTACGAGACCGTTTTTCATGAAAGTTGATATCTTGGAGTTGAAGGGCTTCAGTTGGTGCTGCGCTGCAGCCATGTGGATTTGACTGAAGAGGCATTTGGGGATGGAGAGTGGGAGAGATTTGGCTGTTTTGAAGGCGAATTTGAGAGAGATGAAGGTCGGAAGGGGCATACTCCATTCATAGGAGTAATGGTAGAATCTAATTAAATATATACGGAGTACTGTTTTTTTTTGGTAAACAATTAAATCCAACTCAGACCACAGTGGTGGACCAAAACAAACCTTATCCCTACGATGCATACTTGGCGATTTCTTACATCCTCCCCTCTCTAATTGGATGATTGGACTCTATCTCCCAACCTCATCTACCGATCGATCATCTCTCCTATTAACCCATTCCCTCGCCTGATCGATCGATAAAAATCCAATCTTTTTTTCCGACCATGGCCGCCGCCGCAACCGCCGCAGTCGGTGGCTCTTTTGCCACGGCCACTCACAGCCTCAAATGCGCCCACCCGCTCGTCAGGGTTAGCTTCACAGCCTTCACTCCCACTCCCAAACCGCTTACGCACTCGCCGTTGGTGTCGCGGTGTTACAGTTACGCGGCGGAATTGTTCCCCCTCCCGCAAATTAGGCGCCGCGCGCTGAGGATCGTTGCCGCCGTGGCCCAGGAGGAGGCCGTGGAGGCGGTGGACCAGGAGGAGGCGTCGGAGGTTGAGGAGAAAGCGGAGGTTGAGGAGGCGGCGGAGATTGAGGAGGAGGAGGAAGTGCAGGTGAACACGAAGCTGTATTTTGGGAACTTGCCTTATCACTGTGACAGCGCTCAGCTCGCCGGCATCGTTCAACAGTACGGTACTCCTGAATTGGTGGAGGTATGTTCAATTTCAGTTGCTCATGATCCTTGATTCTAACTATGTTACACTGAAAACGGAAATGGAATCGCTACCTGAAGTCTAACCAATTTCAACTGCAAACGACGGTATTTTAGTTTCTTGTTCTTGTTCAGACCTAAGACAGTTAATTAGTTAATTATTTGTGAATTACTAATATATTTTATATAAAAAGAATTAATTTCAAATTGCCTATATTAGTAATCATACTGTGATAGTCCGACCCCTAACGTCGTCAAGATGAAAAGATAAAACACCGTGGGGAGGGTTAAGCAATGCAAAAAGCCTAATTGAAAAGAAAAAACAAGTGAAGCTAGTGGTCAGGCATGATGAGGAACCATGTTAGCTTTACGTTAAATATGTCGAAACTGGATAGTCCAGTTTATTTCAATGGCTAATTTGCAAGTAACGCACCATAAAATTTAGAGGTATTTTAGTTGAATCACCAATTTCCTTTGAAAGATGGGTGAGTTGGGTGTTTTTGTAGAGGAATTGGTTTCCATCATAAAACCAGACCGAGTAACCGATGAGGTTCCATCATAAGACCAATTAACTTTAGGGGGTAGTCTATCGACTTGGATTCCTTGTATTATCAACGTGAGATGATCATTTCACATCTTTGACGACATTGCTATGAATACTGACTTGTGCAAGTAAAATGTGTGTTCTTGTTCAGGTACTTTACAACCGACAAACAGGGAAAAGCAGGGGATTCGCATTCGTCACAATGAGCAATGTCGAAGACGCGAATGCAGTCATTGAGAATCTAGACGGGAGTGTAAGAATCTGCTACTAACCCCTACGAAACCACTCGGTTTCATCCGAATTCTCACATTGATCCATACCAACTAGCATTGCCATTGTGATTCAGGAATACGCCGGAAGGTATCTGAGGGTGAACTTCGCCGACAGACCCAAACCAAAGGAGCCACTCTTCCCTGAATCCGAGTACAAGCTCTTCGTGGGGAACCTTTCGTGGTCAGCCACGTCCGAGAGCCTGCACCAGATGTTCGAGCAGAGTGGCAATGTGGTTGGTGCCCGGGTTCTGTATGACGGGGAGACCGGGAGGTCTCGTGGCTACGGCTTCGTTTGCTTCGAAACGCAGCAAGAGATGGAGAACGCCCTTGCGACGCTTAATGGAGTGGTAACGGATATCTATCGATACATGACTGCATTTCAAGTGTATGAAAATGCTTCCAAGTACTAACATTCGTCGCAAATTTTGTCTCGGACAGGAGCTAGAGGGGCGAGCAATGCGCGTGAGCGTCGCAGAAGGCAAGAAGTAGGGAGAGCGCTTCGGAATTAGGGAGATAGCAGCGTTCAATCTATGGCAACGCGGAGCTGCTGTGTCGCTCGAGGTGCGACGGATGAAGGCGTTTTGATCGATTGCCGGTAGTGATGCCTATACCACCTGATGTGGAGCCCTTTTTTTGGCATGGTTGTTGCTGCATTTTCCTTGTGGCTTTGTAACTTGCTTGCAGCTTCTTCTTTTTTTGGGTTATTTTTTACAATTTGAGTCTCTGTAGTTTGATGCAGATTGATGATCTTGCTGATTCGTGACATCTTTTGAGATCAACTTGATCTTGCTTTTTAGATGGCTCACGGATTATAACAAGGCCGATGATAGTAATCTATGATCCATTCTCAAGAAGCTTGTAGATTTGCTGATAAGTGTCATCTAAAACCGTTTTAAAAACATAAGGGCTTTAGCCAAGACGTCGGAATGGCTATTGACAAGATAATTTCACCTAAATTACCCCAAGCCCTTTTCATTTTTTCTGAACACATTGTAAAAAGGCACAAAACTCTCTCTTTCGAATCGAAACCTAAATCTGACGAACGAATTGTTTTGATTGAAAACAACCTAAAATTGATGAAATTAATCAAAAGATCAATCAATCAACACACGAACGGGTATATCGGTCGCTTTAAGTGATTATCGAATGACAATTTTAAGTCTTCGTTCGAAAAAACCGTCGAAGGAAGAGCTCGGCAGACAGAAATGAGGTTAATGCATAAGCTCGGCATATTTATGTGAGGTGAATAAATAAGCTCGGCAAGTTTCTGTGAGGTGAATATGTAACCTCGGTGCATAAAAACGAGGTTATGAAGGAGCCTCGTCTACTTTTTAGGAGGTATATAATGACCCCTTTGAAGATCTTATCTAAATCCTCATTGATATAAGCCGAGCTAAATAAACAACCTCGGCCTCTGTTGTTGAGGTGAAGGAGAAAGCTCGGCTTCTGTTGTTGAGGTTAAAGAGAGAGCTCGGCAATCTAATGTATTAGCAATAGAAAAACAACTAGGAATTACATCCACGTTGCATTCACGGTGGTTTAATGAACAAAAAATATTGATATATGTCAGTTCGACAAGTAATATTGAAATCTTAAATTACCTCTATTGATGTTACATTCATGACGAATACATCTATCCACTAGTGTTTTGGCCTGTACTACGCACGGGTCTAAATTTTTTTAATATAAATTATATATAAAATAATATTTTTATGTTATAATTATTAAAGATTTATCGCTAGGGAAAAATATTTTTGTATAAATATATTGAGATTATTTATGATGAACTTTAACCGCTCAATTGTTATCAAATGTATAGCTGTTCGTGCTTCATACTAATATTTATATTTAACACCACAAACATTATACAACCAGCCTTTTTCTTGCTTCTATTTATTCAAATTAATATGATATATTATGATTTCTAATATTAATTTTAAAATGATGAAATTAAATAAATGAGTAATGTTAACCAGCCTTTTATTTCATAGATAGTTTCCGCCATGTTTTGGAGTTGTGACTACTTTGTAAAACTATGGAGGTCTTATATATAATTTATTGGCGGCCAAACCCTAAATTTTCCCTCCCAATCCATTTATTTTTCCCTCCAAAATTTCCCCTCCCAATCCATTTATTTTTCCCTCCAAAACCATCCCGGGCTTTTGTAGGCGTCGTTGTGGTAAATTCAACCCTATTACGAGGTGACGTGTTAAGCTCATCAAAATTTGCCGAGCTCACAACATCACCTCACCAAATAAAGCCGAGGCTATTTCATAAGCTCGGTAGATTTTGTTGAGCTTATTCTATATCCTAAGAATAAAAAAAACGAAGTAAAAAATTCGGGTTATTTGAAATCGAACCTAAGATGTTGTGAAATATGTGCAGGGGTAGAACCAATGGGATAGCGACTTTTATTGACTAATATTATATTTCAATATTATTTGTTCATAAAATAACCGTCAGTTTAACATCTATATCTATATATCTATATAACATATAAAGTTAGCTTAAAATATTTAGATTCACAACAATAAAAATATAGCTTTTTAGAAAGATTATTTTTTTACATAATGATAAGTCTAGAATTTAACCTAATAAAAATAAATAATAATATAAATAAATCAATAAATCAATATAACTTATAAAAGAGGATTTCATTTTGCCCAATAATTAAATTAAATGCATTAACGAATTATATCCTTAAAAATTAGGAAAACTTATAGATTAAAAATAATAACAATATATCTATTTAGATTAACCATTTTAAAATTAATATTGTAAATCATAATAATCATATTATTTTTATTTGAAATCATAATAATCATATAAATTGGCATAAACATCAATTTTAATTAAAAAATCAGTATATTAAATTTTAAGAATGAACTTATAAAAGAGATTTTTTTGCCCAATAAATTCATTCACTAAATGCTTTCTCATCAGTTAGAAATATCCTTTTTAGATTAACATTACTCATTTATTTAATTTCATCATTTTAAAATTAATATTAGAAATCATAATATATCATATTAATTTGAATAAATAGAAGCAAGAAAAAGGCTGGATGTATAATGTTTGTGGTGTTAAATATAAATATTAGTATGAAGCACGAACAACTATACATTTGATAACAATTTAGCGGTTAAAGTTCATCATAAATAATCTCAATATATTTATACAAAAATATTTTTCCCTAGCGATAAATCTTTAATAATTATAACATAAAAATATTATTTTATATATAATTTATATTAAAAAAATTTAGACCCGTGCGTAGCACAAGCCAAAACACTAGTGGATAGATGTATTCGTCATGAATGTAACATCAATAGAGGTAATTTAAGATTTCAATATTACTTGTCGAACTGACATATACCAATATTTTTTGTTCATGAAACCATCGTGAATGCAACGTGGATGTAATTCCTAGTTGTTTTTCTATTGCTAATACATTAGATTTCCATAGCATAACAACAGTCACTACCAATGACTTGTTATTTAGATTAGTACAGGTAATGTAGTTCCAAATAATTACATTTTTCTTATTACTAGATCAGGACGGAAAGGAATTGAGACGCCATTAATCCTTAGGTTGAGGATAAGTGGGAAGTGGGCACTTGAAACAATTACCGTAAGATAAAACATTAAAATATGCATTAATTTGTTTCATGTCGATCTGCTTAAGAATAACTAATTTACTATTTCATTTAGAGATGCAATCAGAAGTGGAAAAAATAACATTTTCTAAACTGATTTAGTCATTTAGTATGTCTCATTATTAGAAGCATATGAGTTTGCATTATAACAATATTCATCACACATATACTTTTAATGAATTTATGCAATGCGTGCCAAGGAGGCTATTTTGTAGCCTCAACAACATTGGTCGAGCTCACTCACTAAGCTCAACAACAGAAGTCGAGCTCTCTCTTTAACCTCAACAACAGAAGCCGAGCTCCCTCCTTCACCTCAACAACAGAGGCCGAGGTTGTTTATTTAGCTCGGCTTATATCAATGAGGATTTAGATAAGATCTTCAAATGGGTCATTATATACCTCATAAAAAGTAGATGAGACTCCTTCATAACCTCGTTTTTATGCACCGAGGTTACATATTAACCTCACAAAAACTTGCCGAGCTTATTTATTCACCTCACATAAATATGCCGAGCTTATGCATTAACCTCATTTCTGTCTACCGAGCTCTTCCTTCGACAGTTTTTTCGAACGAAGACTTAAAATTGTCATTCGATAATCACTTAAAGCGACCGATATACCCGTTCGTGTGTTGATTGATTGATCTTTTGATTAATTTCATCGATTTTAGGTTGTTTTCAATCAAAACAATTCGTTCGTCAGATTTAGGTTTCGATTCGGAAGAGAGAGTTTTGAGCTTTTTGCAATGTGTTTAGAAAAAATGAAAAGGACTTGGGGTAATTTAGGTGAAATTATCTTGTCAATAGCCATTCCGACATCTTGCCTCTAGCCTCACTCTTTTAAAAATGATGTCATACTTTTATTACAAAATTTCTTTAAAAAAAGGGAAAATTAAATCAAATAATCCAACCTTTTAGATGGTGTGAAATAAATACCACCACCTTTACTTTGTTAACAAAATATCTCATACTTTTCCACATAAGTGTAAACAGTGTCATTGGACAAATTTTCATCTTTGATTCTATTAATTTTGACGGATTGCCTAACGGAATTAATGAGACCGGTCAAACGGGTCATTCCGGTCGGGTTTGGGTCGGGTCACTTCGGGTCCCGAGTAAAACGGGTTCTAGGTAAATCCGGGTTGACTCGAACCCGGGTTTCAGGTCGATTTCGAATTTGTCAATTTTTTCTTTTTTAAATTAAAAAATCATGATTTGATAATTTTGCGATAATTTTAAAATTCTAAAATTAAAGGTGTTGTTAATAAGTTATAGTGTTTGTTACATACTATATCTGATCTAAAATATTTGATTTTTATTATTTCTCATAATTTTTAATAAAATGTAATAATATATAAATATCAAAATTTTAAATAATTTTATTAAAAATTTGATATTTTATATATTATTACATTTTATTAAAAAAAAATTGATTTTTAGCATTTCTCGTAATTTTTAATAAAATGTAATAATATATCAAATATCAAAATTTTAAATATTTTTTTTAAAATAATTTCATGCAATTAGTAATAAGCATAGAATTGTTTTAATATTTTAGTAATATTTTTTAGAATTTTTATCTTCTTAAAAAACGTGTTAAAAATAAAAAATCAAATACTATCGATCGGACGGAGTATTACACATTACAAAGAAATATAAAAATTGATTTGAAAATGACAGATCAAGTGATTGTAATTATAAAATGTAATAAATTGAAATTTCCATAAAAAAATCAAATCATAAATAATTATAAATCAACCGGGTCAATCGGCTCAAAATTACCGGATCAATCGGGTCACCATGTCGAAACCTAGATTACCCCGAAAATTTTCAGGTTCGGGTCGGGAAAAAAAATTCCAAGTCAAAATTTCTGAGTTCGGGTCAAAAAATTACCAGGCCTTTGGGTTTGGTCGACCGGGTCCGGTTGTGTTTTGACAGGTCTAAATCAAGATTAAGAAATCAACTTTAAAAAAAACGGTGCAATTGTACATTAATGCCTAACGGACAAATTAATGGTCCGTTTACACATATATGGAAAAGTATGGGATATTTTTTCAACAAAGTAAAGGTGGTGATATTTATCTCACACCTCACACCCTTCAAAAGGTTAGATTATTTGATTTAATTTTCCCTTAAAAAATGATAAAAAGTTAATATTTTAATAAAAACGATGTCATACTTATATAAAATTTCTTTAAAAAATGATAAAAAAAAATTAATATTTTAGAATTTAACACTAAATATTTTTTTTGGGGAAGAAAAGGAGAAAGAGACAGAGATGGAAATTGGAATTCACGAGCGGGCAATAAATATAGCGATTGCCGCGGACGCAGTGACGCATAGCCGCAAGCACAGAAAACGATAAACAAAAAACAAATCAGCGCGGAGAGAAAATTCAACCAGTGGAGAGGAGAAGACTCGACGGGGATTAGCCAAGCAGCTGAAGATCTGGTATCTCTCTGTCCTTGCTCCATCGTTTTCCTCTTCCTCTCACTTCATAGCAAATCAGCAATTTCGTTTTTGGCAAGGTCTCTGTTCTTGCGAGCTGATATTTTCCGCTTTTTTCATCACAGAGAGTTGAACATTTTAGTGTTCGATTCGCTTCGAGTTCATTTTCTCATTTTCGAATTGATTCTGCTGGTTTCTGCTCAGATCTAGGGTTTCAGTTGAAATCCTAGGGGTTTTAGGGTTTCTCGTTGTTAATTTTGGTGTTTCCCGCCTCAACAATGGCGAGTGCGTACATGACTGCCGCTCAGGTCTGCCGCTGCCTCTATCGAACTCTCTTTGTGTCTGTTTCTTTTTTATGCTCCGTTTGTGCTGATTTCGAATGGTTTGGTGCTGCAGGTCGGTTCGTACTTTGTCACGCAATACTACCAGATGCTGCAGCAGAGTCCGGAATTTGTTCACCAGTTGTACTCCGATGTCAGCACGATGCTTCGAATCGACGGTCAGAGCAGGGATACTGGATGTGGAATGATGGTGAGATTTCTTCAGCTTGCTGGATTAGCTTAGTGTGTGGAGATTTACCAATTTTGCAATTTGTTCTCAGCTGATGGATTGAGCATTTGTTGATATAGATTTCTTTCCCTATTTAGTAACTCTGTAGCTATTTATCCGATTGGCTTCACTCAGTTTTCAATTCTCAGTCATTTAATTGCTGGGATCTTTGATGAGACAGCAAGAACTCAACATTAGGATTACATGTCTACATATGTATTTTGTGATCTCTGAACCACTGAATTCTTGGACATTTAACCTAAGGGAAAGACCTGGTAACATACGTGAGTCGAATATAGTACCCATTGCATCGAGATCCTGCTGATTCCATAGATCTTATCAGAGGCTCATTTGGACCTTGAAGTCCACATAAAATTGTTTGGTTTGAACACTTCTGGATCTACAGAAGGATTTTTCATTGAGAGAGTAACCCTGCCCTTCACATTGACAATCTAATATGGAAAAATATGATTGGATAGATAGGAAAAACTAGAAAACTTTTTTGTACAAGAAGGAAATCAAATTCTCATTACCCTTGTTTGAACCTGGAGCTCTTGGAATTTGGGTAAAACAATGATATTTTTTTGTTTGCCAAGACATTTAGTCTTTTGCATATCATATGTTGGCCATCTGCAATCATTACTTTCATATGAAGCTGTGAAAGTAACCTGCATTTTTCTTTTAGTTGAACAAGAGTTTTTATGGTTTTGCAGCAAATTCACACGCTTGTTATGTCACTTCGTTATAGTACAATTGAGATCAAGACAGCGCATTCTCTTGAATCATGGAATGGAGGAGTTATTGTGATGGTCACTGGTTCTGTACAAATGAGGGATTTTAGTGGCGGAAAGAAATTTGCGCAAACCTTTTTCCTTGCCCCTCAGGAGAAAGGATACTTTGTCCTCAATGATATATTCCACTTCATTGATGAAGAACGAATTCATTCATATCCTGTCACAGTAATGGCACAAAGCAACCTTAACTCCAAGTTGACTGATTCTTCAGGCATTCAAGATCAAGGTAATAAGCAACTCTGCAACTATGTTTCTCCACCCGATGGTTGGAAATTCCTTGAATGCTGTGATACTGGACTTGCTGGTTCTATGCTAGTATAGTTATGATAGAAAATTATAGGGCTGGTTGCAGTTTACTATCTTGTGTTTTCTTCTTCTCATGCATAGTTAATTTCTGGTAATTGACTAAAGTCACTGTTAGTCTTCGTTTGTGGGGTTGGAATTCGTCTTCTGGTTTGAAGTATGAGACTAATTGCTCTAGGCTGTTATTTTCAGTACCAAGCTACTTGATGGGTGGATCAGTTCCAACTGTGGAGTACATGGCTGCTGCTGACAGAAAAGAAAACGGTATTGTAGACCAATACTCTTTACCAGAACAGAGGCTGCAAAAGGTCCAAGAACCTGAGCGTATTCTGGAAGATACTTCCCTACAGCATGCAAATGGTTATCTTGAACATGCACTGGATCCTGCACAGGAGGTTCCTCCATCCCCTGCTGAGGAGCCTCAGAAGCACACTTATGCTTCCATTGTATGCACTACAGTAATTTTTATTGATTTAGTATCCTGGAATTTATTACTTTACTTTTTGTATCTAAAACACTGCTCAACTTATTACTATGTGACCAACATTTTTGCCATGCAAACTTTTTGAAGCTACGTGTTGCCAAAGGACAATCTGGATCATCTGCAGCATCTGCACCTACTAAAAAGAATGTGGTATCTGCTTCTGAGGGGCATCAGCCACATCAGGATCACCAGTCTCATAATCAGCAATCTCAACAGTCAAGTGCAAGTTCAGCTGCTAATGAAAGTTTTGCAGTGGAGACCAGTGAAGAGGTCCTTGCAGCAGATGATAGAGGTTGGTTATAGCTTATTGCCTTATGTTAGCTTCAATCATCTATATCACCATTCCCATTATAGTTACAGCATTTCATAAGGAATTTTAAAATTAGTAATAGCTAGTTGATTTTAACCTTTTAGGGTTTGTTTATGTGTTGTGCATTCCATGCTTATGATTAGGTTCCAGACAAACTTTTTCCCATTAATCCTAGTGGTAAGGTACCGTGGGTTCCTATCGTTCTTTGCATGAGTTTGGTTTTTGCACATCCAACGTCACAAGGAATAACCACAAGTATTCAGAAGAAGGTAATAGGTTGTCAAAGCACCTGCAAACCCAATTGTAGTCATTGTATTCAACTCACAAGTCACAAGTGCCGCATGCTTGTCAGATGTAGCCTGATAGCCAATTGCTGTGTGATTTAATCCCTTACACTTATGATTATCACCAGGTGAGATAAAGTCAGTATATGTAAGGGGCCTGCCACTCACATTATCTGCCTCTGAAATTGAGGAGGAATTTAAGCAATTCGGTGAAGTCGGGCCCGAAGGTGTAGCAATCAGACGTGTGAAGGTAGGGTCTCTTGGTCCCTGCCCTCCCACCCTACCCCATCTCACACACGTGCAGTTCTCTCTTCTGACGTGCATACCTCTAAGCTCATATACTATTGATGTGCAGGATACTGATGTTTGCTATGCATTTGTTGAATTTGAAGACATCACTGGTGCTCAAAATGCAATTCAGGTCAGTATTTTTATCAGCCATAAAAAGGGGAAACAAATATGAGGCTGGGCATTTTTCTTTAATTGTTGGCTTTCTGCTTGAGCAGATTTAGTTTCCTTGTTTTGTAGGCTGCTACAGTTCAAGTATCGGGGCATCAAGTATACATAGAGGAGCGTAGAGCAAACAGCAGCTTTGCCCGTGGAAGTATGTCATACATCTTGTTTCTGTCTAATGCTTGTTTGTATTTACAAACAATGAAACAAATTCTTTCATGTTTAATTGACTATTGACATTCTTACAAAGGCTTGTATATGTTTTAACATTTCATCTGCCATCCTATCTAAGATTGGATCCCCTTTTTTCTGGTTCAGTAACTATATGCTTTCACTTCTGAACAGGGAGGGGTAGAGGCCGGAGTGGCTACCAACCAGAGCCATCGTCAAGAGGGCGTTTTGGGAACCATAGCTTCGGTCGGGGTGGTAACCAGGTTAACAGTGACTACAACCGATCAAGAGGTAATGGTTTCCAACGCCAAACAAGCCGACCTGATAGAAGCTATTCAGGAAATCAAGGCTCGCGGAATGGACATTTCCAGACAGAGGTAGCTGCTTAGTTTTCAACTCAGATACCGCCAAATTCAGGTTTGCAACTTTTATAGTGTGAAGAAAAGCAACTCGAAATTTTGGATTCGTTATTTGGGAATCAAAGAAAGGCATTCTTTGTTGAACCTCACCCCTTTACATGAATTTTTTACCAAATTTTGATGATGCTGAAAATGAACTCTCTTCATTAGCACACTGCTTGGTCATCTAGAACATGCACTAGTTTCCTTCTCGACGATTTGGAAAGGCAAAACAGTTTCAAGAAATTTAATAGACGTTCGAGACCTAGAATAATTTCCTTCGCACTGGTTTCCCGTGCATTTTTCTGACAGATATAAGGCTTATAATAGGCTAGCACCCTTGTGCCGCCTTAGTATTATTACATCTATAGTCTGCAATTTTGGTTATGTACAGCCATGGTAGAGAGAAAGTATATAATTCTTATATACAGAAAACATTAGTATATTAGTATACTGGGTTTAGAAGCAAAGGAAGTTTCTCTTAGGATGCTGGGTAGTAAGGTCAGGGTCCTCCTCCTACCTAGCCTTCAGTTCTGGTGATCTTTGAGCTCTCAAGCCCGTAATGCGACTACTTGGGGCATGCAAGGAGGCACCTGCACGGAAGGTACGAGTATGGTTCCGTCTTCTTGTTCATCCTCATCTCCCTCGGTTGCCCAAAGGAAACTAGCATATGAAGCAAGGACATGGCTGCAAGAGAAAAAATCAGAAGGGGCTGAACATTAGAGTAGAAAATGTTGATTCTGAGTTACGAGAGAAACTTGCTTAGTAGATTGAGGCCTTGAACTTTTCCAGTGTTTGAGGGGAGGGGGTAGAAGGATTACCTATCAGCGGGGGCAGCTTGAGCAGCTCGCTCGAAGTAGGATCGAGCTGTCTCTTCATCCTTACGAGCTTCCCACACCAGGTTAGCATACTGAATTAGGATTTCGCCATCCTCAGGATCTGCCAGAATAGCCCTTGAATAGTATTCTTCGGCTCCTTTAAGGTCTTTCTTTGACTACATATACCATCCAACAGTGAGTGAGCTTAGCTCGCATAAAATCCGAATGAGAACCAAGGCAAGGGCTCCATGAAAGCATCTGATTCACCTCATAAAGGAACTGTGCATAGTTCCTTAGAAACATGGCGTTGTTTGGGTTTTTCTCAACCAACTGCCTTAGATGCTCTTCGACAGAGGTTCCTTCTTTCTTGCTTGTGCCTGATTTAGCGCCCCCCTTGCTCTTAACCGGCTTGAAAAACCAGTACGAAAAAACCGAAGTTCAAAACCAATAAGAGAAAACCGAAAACCCGACTTTTGCAGGATTCTATAGGAAATGAGTACCTTGGCATGTCCTTGTGCCTCTGCAGCACTCTCAGTAGCAGTTTCCCAGAGAAAACTAGCCCAAGCTGCCAAGACATGGCTGGAAAAATAGAGAACATTTAAACATTACCAAAGTGGAATATGTGTGTGATTAGTATAGATAGTCTCCCCACAGAAAAATGCACACCAGTCTTTAGACGAGAGTTTCGCTGCACGCTCAAAGTACTCGCCCGCCCTCTCTTGATCGTGCTGAACCTCCCAAACCAGCCTAGCATACTGCGCCAATACCTCACCATCCTCGGGATCTGCTAAGGTTGCTCGGAAGAAGTACTCGCAAGCTCCTTCTAAGTTTCCTTTGTTCTGAAATTCAAGATACGAAACCGATAGAATCCCTCAATGAAGCATACAGCTTCATCACTTGAATCAAACAGGGTGGTAGGTAGAAGAACCTCACCTTGAGCAGTTCGGCATAGTTCCTCAGAAGCAAAGGGTGACTAGGGAACTCTTCGACCATTTTTTCATAGTAAGCCTCGGCATCATCAGTGTCTTCCGAATTCATTCCGAAGTTGCCGCCACCAGCAATGAAATCAGCACCAAGCCCGGTTGCAAGGTACATTGGAGGACTAGCACTCGGATCGAATCCATCATCCTCGTTTTCTCCTTCCCCTTCTTCCTCCTTGATCAGCCCCATATCCGCCTTCCCGAATGAGAAATCTGCATCAAGGGATTCAATCATATCCCCAATCGTCAGTGTCCTCTCCAGCTCACCGCCTTCCTCCTCTGACATGGCTTTCGCCTCTGCACTCTTGCTCCTCTTCTCTTCATCTAGCTCCTCCAGATCAAACGTATCTCCGGAATGGTAGATTCCAAACGATGGGGCGCTTTCCAGCTTCTTCGAGCATCTGGACCCCTCCTGTGATTTCAGGATATGGGGTGCAAACGAAGAACAGGAAGACGAGAAGATGGAGGACAAGCCTCCAGGAGAAGCCAAGTCCTCCAGGTTGCTGTCCGAAAGAGCCCTTCTGAAATCGCCTTGGTTCCGATTGAATCTTGCAGAGCCCAGATGGGATTTTGAGCAGGCGATTTGGCGGCGTGGAGAGGCGGTGGAAGGGGAGGAGCTGGCGGAATAGGTGGCTGCTGCAGCGGCGTTGGCCAAGAGGTCTCTCTTGACGGGGCTGTCGGGGATGGCCTGTGACAAAAGTGCAGGAGAAATTGGGTTGGAAGAAGTTCTTAGAAGCATTGTTTTTTCTCCCCCTTGAATCTCTTGAAGCTTTTCTGTTTGTTTTGTTCTATTTGAAGGTTTATGGTTTGCTTTTTAATTGGTTTTTTGTGGGGTATGTTATGAGCTGTGAATAAGGTAGTTGTCAAATTTGATGGCCAAGAAAGGGTTGGGAGTAATTTAGGGACGAAACTAGTTAAACATAGAAACTGGTTTTAAAGAACATGACCCCCAAAAATAAAGAAGGGAAAATGGTCAAAGAAAATTAACCCTTAATCTTTATTTTAAACAATTTTTTTAACCTTTATTTTGTTCTGTTTTACTACTTCTTAACCTTTCCCAAATTACTTCAAATTAGTATGATTTTATCAGTTGGATGATTTGGGGTTAAGCATTAAGCAAGTTGGCAACAACAAAACAATTCAAAGAAACAAAGCCCATAGAAGCCAATAGAAGCTATATATTGGGCCAACTCCTCAGTCCGAAATTCCGTGAGGCCCATCGGCCCATTTAAAGGGTTCGAATTTGAGGGTCTATATGGCTATATTTTTGTTCTATTTTTTTTTACACAAAGATATGCCTCATCAAACAGTGTTTATTTCTTAATTTAAGGTCTACTTATTACTTATTAAATTACGAAAAAAAATATTAAAATAAATAAAATTTTATATAATTTTTAGCTCTTAAAATTATGCACACAAAAGTCAAATATCGTTTATTTTGGATCGGAGGGAATACATATTCTCATAGTTCTCATCCTTATAGGATTGATTGATCTATTTCAATTAAATAAATAAAATACTCTAAATTCATCAATAGTTACCACTTACCACAAATATAAATGGTTAAGTTGTGTTTTAAAGTATGAGTTAGAAAATTCGAAAAAATAACCAATCACAAGTTGGTGCAGTGGTTGTGGGGCTACATCCCATGCCAAGAGGTTCGAAGTACGAATTCTCTTGGAAACATGGAGTCGCTTGTGAGTGGGAGGGTCAACCCCTTAAATGGGCCATACAGTACCCGATCCAGATGTAGAGCGACTGAGTCGATCGAACTGGACTAAGATCAAAAAAAAAAGAAAATTCGAAAAAATAGGTATTGTAACAGGATAAAACTACAAGAGTATTAAGTGAATAATATTTGATGCTCTCTCCATTAGCTTTGGGAGGAAAAACCGGTAAAGAGATTCTTACTTCAATGAGATTAGATCGGATCAGGTCTTAAGGAACAAGGTTGCCAAGCTTTATTGATTCTTTTAATTGAGCTCGTACTTATCTCATTTTCTCCTATTACCAATATGGGAAAAATTCCACACTTTCAATCCAATAAAACAAAACTATAGTACTCTTTTAATCCTTAGAAAGAACCTTTAAATCAACTTGCTTGAGCATAATTTTCAACAGTGGCAGATTCTGAAACTTTTTCTCGAAGAAGCTAGTCAGAAAATTATTGTCTGGATATTTTTGAATGGGGTCATTTTTTTTTTTAAAAAAAAAGAGAATATAAAAAACATAAAAATTTGAAGATATATGCTCTCATAAATTATGAATGTAGCTATAATATAAGCAAAATTCCGGTTTAGTTGGAGATATGAAGTTTAGAAAAAGATAAAAACATCTCGGTTTATTAAATGGCATGTGAAGTAGTTTGCATCTGTTCAATGTTAAGATATTCATAATTTTTTGCTCGAGCCTCATATTGCAACTTATTATATATCGAATCGAAGCTCTCAACAAGATGAACATATGTACTAACAAAAAAAATTCGCTCTTGGGAACAATAACCCCTCTGAACTCTTAAAGGACTCGCCACAGCTTGTATGCATGACTTAAAATCTCTCTTCAGTCACTTACGAATAATTTTGCATGTTTTCTCTGCGTCCAAAGTTGCATCCACATATGTTCCAAAAATCCAAAGTATTTTAACATTATTTTCTATAGGGCGTCCAAAAGTTGTATACAAAACTAAATATACTTAACCGTCAACGAAATTGAAATTGAAACTATAAATATTGGAAGAAGGGTGTATAACATCTAGATATAAACTATTTATGGTAAATTGTTAAAAAACCATTCTTAAAATATGTGATTTTTTCACAAAATTAACTGTAATTTTTTATATATACATATATAAAATCACTCATGCATTTGCTTTTCTTCAAATGAACCACTCACCCATCAATTTATTTTGTTTAAAATCATCCATGCCTATTTATATTTATAAAATATATGCAATTTACCCAAATATTTATATTAGTCTTGTATTTTTTTAAATTGAAAAAATGGTTTTGGTGTTGGAAGGTGGGGGCATGGAGAAGCACAATGATACCCCGTATCCTAACATTTTCAGCTGTCTAATTATGAAGAATCTCCTTCTTGTAGCTGTAGGGACAACTCCCAACCATTACCAAGTCCCCTCTTTACTTAATTATATTATTACTAATCTACTCCATCCTCAAAATATATCATTTTAAAACGTTCTTCTGTTGAGTCTTCCATCCCTATAAATAAAGAGCGGTTATATCCGGAGTTCGAACTGGAGATCTTTGGATACTACACGCACTCAGTCAGTCTTCTGCCTAATTCTCAACTGTTGAGATTATTTTCTTTGTTTTGCTTTGGGTGATTGATTCATTGGGTGTGGTTTGTTGTATTATGACAGTCCGTCCGTCTGACACTCTTTGCACCCTCGATCTCGATTTATCATACTTTTATCTGGTATTTCGAATTCTTACATATTAAAAAATTATTTTAGAATATTATTTTTATTTAGAAAATGATGTTATTTTTATGTATTTAGTCTTTATTTTATGAAAATACTTTTATAATTATCAATTGTATTTTTTTTAAAAAAAATAATGTAATAAATGAGGATATGATAGTATTTTTTTTAATTTTATTAAACATTGTACAATAAGCTAAAATGATATATTTTAGCAAACGAGGATTTTTTACATTAACCATCAACATGTTAATTCATACATAAAATAATATCATTATTTAAATAGAATAAAAAACATTATTTTAAAAAAAAGAGTATAATTAACTGATTTGCAAGTTGCACTTTGTAATTAATTGTTTTTCTTTTCAAATTATGGTTTAATTATTAATTAATTTCTTCACTCGCTTTCATAATTCGTACTAGCACTTGAATTAATTTAGGAATATTTTAGCAATTTATTTATGTGATGTCCGTACACAGCCTTCGATCAGTTTTCTTAATACTCCGAAGAAGAGATCATTGATGGATTTGCTTGTCCTAAACATGTCTTTTACATTATCACTTAAACTTTCACTATTTCTCCTTATATTTCATCGTTTGTTTATCAAGTAAATCTATTTTTACTGCATCAACTAGAGGCGGTGATTGGATCAAAATGGCCGTCATCGAGTTGAATTGAGTTCCAGTTGAGTCGGATTTGAATGAAGTTATTTCAGGTCAGGTCAATTTCAAGTTTAAGTCATTATTACGTCAGGTTATTTTATGATGGATTATTCCGAATGTCTAAAATTTAGGGTCCTGTTATTGGCACAATGATTTTTTCGTCAAATACACGACCTCATTCACCGACACCAGGTGTAGGTGTGGGCAAACACCGCACACAACACAAAACTCAGCAGATCCCCCATCCACTGACAGTTGGTGTAGGTGCATGGTAGTCTAGCAGCAGCCCCTCGACCACTGAAGCCTCTCCTTTCCTCTCCCAACAGCTCTCTGTCTATTTGAGATGTTAATATCGACTGGTATGACTGTGCATTTGACGAGAAATCGTTGTGTGGAAAACAAGACCGAAAATTTAACATTCTTTTTATATATTTTATATTATCATTAATAGTTTGATCTTGATGTCTACTTTTGTGGAGTGGTTGATAAGGATTGGAAGATATAAATCCTATTCCTATGAAACAATTTAAAACAAAAACCTACTAATAGACACATATACTCCCTCCGTTCCACAATACATGTCCTTTTAGTTTTGGGCACGTTTTTTAATGAGCGAAAAACTCTATAAAATATCATTTTTTTAATTATTATTTTTATATAATTTGATACTTATTACTAATAAGTATCACATTATATAAAAAAATTAATTAAAAAAATAATATTTTATAGAGTTTTTCGCTCATAAAAAAACGTGCCCAAAACTAAAAGGACATGTATTGTGAAACGGAGGGAGTAGTATATTTTTTCCATAATTAAAAAAAAAAAAGTAAGCATCCCTTTGTTTGAGCACTAATTAGTAGGCCCCACAGGGCCACTAATAAGGCATCTTTGGGTCTCAACTTTGCTCAACATGGATTGATGCCCCTTGTCTTCTGAATCATTGACAGTCAATTGCAAAAACACAAATACTGTATTTTGCCAAAACAAAAAAGAGTTCTCATATGGGCTTGCTATATACTCCCTCCGTTCAACAAAACTTGTCGTTTACTATTCACGCACGCTTTTTTAGAATGATAAAAACTATATAAAATATTCATTTTTTTTAAATTTTTTTTTAACAAGTTTGTACTTATTAATAATAACTACGAAATTGTTAAAAAAAATTATTTAAAAAGTCGATATTTTATATAGTTTTTAGCTCCTAAAAAAGCGTGCATGAATAGTAAAACGTCAAGTTTTGTTGAACGGAGGGAGTAGCTTTTTAAACCAATAGAAAAAAGTTTAAAAGAAAGAAAAATGGCCTTTTGTTAAAGAAACATTAAGATTTTATCATCCCTAGCTTTCAGAAGATTAACAGATGTATCGATCACATCTCTAGAGTTTAGCCTCTTTCGGTCTGACGCCTTTTCACATACTCAATTAGATAGATATATTTGTATTTTCATCCGTAAGGATGCTTTTAGACGGTAGTTTATGAGGGATTTGTCCACCAAAATCCTTAATTGTATTAAAAAAAAAATATTTTATTATGGATAGGGTAATGAAATAATAACATTAATTAGTGTTAATAAAAACAGCTTTATACCATAACCCTGGCTTTATGCTTAAAGATAAGAGCCACCTTCACCTTGTCTCTTAATTCAAGAAACTATTTCACTTTATCCTCCCTAATAACTTTAATTGCAATTAGTCAAATAATCTACACTTCTTTTAAAATACATTATTAACCAAAAAAGGAATAAATGGACTTTTTCTTCTTCTTTTTTTTCCTTTTTCTTTTTGCTTGTATTTTTCTGAACATTTTTTTTTAATTATAACCATTTTGTTAGCTTATATAGATCATAAAAACATTTAGAGAATTTATCACAAAAGGATTATTGTCATATTTGGCATGCCAGCAAAGTCTTTTGCTAAATTGATTTTATAAAGTCTACAATACCTTATTAATAAAAATAAAAACATTACATCAATATTACATATGAAACGCATCTTTTACATTTTTAAAAAAAAAAAGTAAAATTGACATACGAAGTATATAGAATGACCCATCTTATAAGTCCATAAATTTTATAAAAAGTGAAAAATATTTTAAAGTTGCATGGCATAAAATATATCGATATATTAAGCGAAATAAGATGTTAAGAGCATCCGAGGGTTTCAAATGGATTTTTATGGGAAAACATATATATTAAAACAAATGGAGAGATTGGAAGTAAAATAATGTTAATGGTTTTGTAGCTAAAACTACGTGCTAGAGTGAGTATAAAAACTCATTTCAACTAATTATAAGAATAAGTGAACTATTTTTTTTTTTGAGAATAAGTGAACTATTAAATGATACACTCAAGTGGGGAAAACATATTTTTTTCATGATTTAATTTGCCTTTCGTTTCCTTGATGTGTCTGAGTTTAGCTCTGGATGAGGTTGTAGAATCAGATATCCTGGTTGATTGATGAATCCTGGAGGTCTTCATGGTTTTCAAAGATCCCTCATTTAGATATATGAGGAGAATATATCGCTGAGCCACACTTTTTTAGGAGTCATCCTTTCCGATAGTGGGTTACTGTTTTTCGTCTCCCAACATCAAGGCGTCGTGCGAGTCTTCGCACTCTCCAATGTTATCGACATTCGTAGTATTTAACGGATTTAGCTTTCTCAACTCCCACGTCGGCTGAAGATTGTATTGTGGGTTGTTGAACGAGTTTAAGTCATTTGTTTGTGCTTGATTTGCAGTGTTTTATGTGATGTATTATGACGGTTAATCCTTCCGCTGATTCGTCGAATTCTATTGGTTGGTATCTCGGATCTTTTTCGTTAGGAAAAAAGGGAAAAATTAATGAGCAGTGAGGATCTTCAAAAGAGTGGGAGAGGAGGTTGGGTATGCAACTCTTTTTTTTTTTCTAAATAAAAATAAACAAATTGAGATTTATATATATTTTGAGATAGGTTAATAATATATACGATGGAAAAACTAAATTGAAGTTTTTAAATTGAGAAAATCATTGATAAAATTCTAGGACTGTTGATGCATGCTCCAAGTGTTAACACTTATACTACCTCCGTTCGGAAAAACTTGACACTTTACTATTCATGCACGCTTTTTAGGAGATAAAAACTATATAAAATATCTAGTTTTTTTAATAATTTTTTTAACAACTTCGTAGTTATTATTAATAAGTACAAACTTGTTAAAAAAATTTTATAAAAAAATGAATATTTTATATAGTTTTTATCGTTGTAAAAAAGCGTGCATGAATAGTAAACGACAAGTTTTGCCGAACGGAGGGAGTATGTGAAGTGGTTATTTCATTCTTATTTTTGCAAACCCCGAAAATGGGTTATTTTTTAAATTTGAAATTGAAAACGGGTTAGTTTTGCAAATTGATTTATATATATTTTATTATAGCAAAACTAAAGACCTAATTAATAAGAAAATTGAGAAATAGAAAAATCTTGAGAAGTAAGAGGAAGAAAGTGATAACAAAAGACTGTAATTAAGATTCATAATTAAGGGATATTTCCGTGAGGGAAATTTAATAACGAGGAAAAAAAACTAAATGATGAAGAAAAGACATATTGTAATTTACATAAGCAATTAAGTTATTACACTCCAGCTGTGAAGCAATTTAGGGATTTGGAGTGGAAGCTCGCACGCTCATGTACTAATCAAATCGATTGTGTTTCAGACTTTTAAACCTACTAATTAATTTTAATCAATTAAAATTACTTATAGTTACATTAGTTAATAAGGGTTAACTCAACCTTTGTTGTTAGCCAGTTTCTTTAGCCAGTTACTTATAGTTACATTAGTTACATTAACTAATTCACTCCCCTTTTAAAAAAAAAATTAAAAAAAAATAGGGCCAACAAAATTCAATGATATTCATTTGATGAAATGCACCGAGGTTTAGCCTAGTATCGCGGTGCCAAGGCTTTCGCGTGAGAGAATGAATCTTACAATTTAGTCATACTTTTAGAGAAGGTAATAAGGTGGCGGACTCGCTTACTAATTTTGTCTCTTCGGTCGATGTTGAGATGCACATTTAAAAAAAAAATTATTATATATACTGAGAAAAAAAATTCTCAACCAAAAATTTCGCCCCCCTCTAACAACTCTTGAAGCCACCACTGCTTATTGTTATTGGTTTTTATTTAACCTATATATTCCTAACATTTACAAACACTCTTTCAACATAATCGAGGAAAGAGTGCGTACATCACAATTTTTTAAATCGTATTCTACTCAGGATGACTGGGGAATGGGGATACATGGTAATATACTAATAGTTGTTGTTATAGTATTATTAAAAAAAGAAAAAACTTGTCATCAACAATTCTATTGTAATATTAATAACAACTCATCTATACAAAACATTTCCAACACCAAAGTTTTAGTTTTAGGTTATGCAATTTAAAAACCTAGTACTAAAAAACAAGAACAAAAACAATAAAAGGGAGAGAGTGAGTGAAGGGAGCACTAGGAGACATATGGGGCCCAACCCCAATCACTCCTCCCCACTTACCCTCCCTAATAACCCTCTCCTCTCCTCTCCTCTCCTCCCTCTCTATCCCACCATTAACACACTCTCTCTCTATCTCTCAACAAACCTCTCTCTCTCTCTAGCTCCCATGGAATTAGCTCCACCTGGTTCATCCTCCTCCAAGGAGTTGGTGTCATCCATGAAGATGCCCAACACCAAGGACTACTTCCACCGCAGCGACGTCGACGATGACAACTCCGAGCTTGAGCTGGGCCTAGGCCTCAGCCTCGGCGGCAGCTGCGGTGGCGTCAAGTTCTTGACTGCACAGGACCTTCCCTCTCGCCTCCAGGCGACGTCGAACCGCCCCATCTCCGGCTCCAAGAGAGCCGCTGATCACCAGGATGTCAGTGGCTCCTCCTCACCCCCTCTCAGGTTCTAACACTCCCTGATCTCGTTCTTATGTGTTGGGCTTATTGTGCATATGTTTCGAAACTAAATAGCGTTATATATAGTTTTATTTATCCATATGAGATTTGGTATAGTTACTAAGATTATATTTGGTATGATGGTATCTCTTATAACATATTTTGGGGTGGTTTTTTGTTTCTCCTCTCCCTTTATACAAGTTTATTGGCATGCTTTATATTGGCTTCAAAATGGGCCCTTTGGCCCAATTGAAGGCCCATTGGGCCTTGCTATGAAGTAGCCGTTGCAGCATGATGATTGATGTTGTTAGAATTGAAATGGAGTTGGTTGATCCCTTTCTTTGTTTTTTTTTTATCAAGTAAATAAGATTAGATATACCTGAATTTCGATAACTAACCAGTCGACAGATGGAAAACCGTCAAAACATACAACATAAAACAGAAAAGGTGAAATACAACCAGCGGAATTAAAATTCATTTTTCAACTTCAACTAGTTTTTCAGCCATTCATCGAACTTGCAATAATTAGGGCATGAGGAGCTTTAATTTATTTTCATATATGTATTTGAGTAAAGCTTTGATTTGTATTAACCAAAGCAAAATTTGGAATTTGTTAATGTTGGAGCAGTCAAGTTGTGGGATGGCCACCGGTGGGAGCATACAGGATGAACAGTCTAGCCAGCCAAACAAGAGCTTCGAATACCGAAGACGGGAAGATGAACGGTGAGGGCGGAAACAAGAAGATGAACAACGGGGGCGAAAGCAAGGCCAAGGCTGCCATGGTGCAGGAAACCCCACATCTTGGATTTGTGAAGGTTAACATGGATGGAGTACAGATTGGCAGGAAGCTTGACTTGAACGCCCACTCGTCTTACGAGTCGCTTGCCCATGCGATTGAAGACATGTTCTTGAGGCCTTCTTCAGCTTCTGTTACCTCAATCAGTGAGTTTCGTCGACAGTTTCAAGCTAAAACTCGCTAGACTGAAAGTTGAAGAGGAACGATAATCGGAATTTTATGGCAATGTTTGATCTCAGGTGTGGAGAAGGATCAGCAAGGCAAACCCTCTAAGCTGTTAGATGGATCATCTGAATTCGTGCTGACTTACGAAGACAAAGAAGGCGATTGGATGCTCGTGGGAGACGTCCCTTTTAGGATGTTTCTCGGTACTGTGAGGAGGCTCCGAATCATGAGGACAAGCGAAGCCAATGGACTAGGTATACTACTAACATTAACAAAATCGATTTCTAAATCCTTATTTCAGTTTCCGCTTTGAACTGATCCTCGAATACTATCAATGCCTTTTGATCTCAGCTCCGAGATCTCGTGACAGGCTTCGAAGCAAGCCCATATGAAGCCATTCGTCGCAACACTGCAAAGAGATGAAGAACACATTTCAAAGGGTAAGTTAGACAATGTAGCCTGTAAGTTGAAGGGACTTCACTAAAGACGATCTCGGCTGCTCGCCACTCGTTTCGTTTATCGGATGCACACGGTTGGATATGTCCCGTTTGCCTTCTTTTTTTTAGTAGGCTTAACTTTACTGTATTTTTTCCTCTCCCTATAGTGTCATATATACATCTGCACAACCACAAAACAGGAGTCTCTCATACTGTAAATATGGGAGTTTTGTGATTTTTACTTTATAGGGTTGGTTATGTTTTTTTTTTTTGGTACAATCAAGTGATACTGATGTTTTCTGCTTGGTTGTAAACGAGATTTTACGCGTGTTGTTTGGTTAAATTGTTTTTCACTTCGTTTATGAGATGTAATTTTCAGAGCTCCTCTTGTTCTAACAATGCCTTCATTCCTTGATTCCGAGTATGAGAAAATGTATCATTACACAGTAAGAGTACTTTGGTAAGATATCTGACATAGTAAGAGTTTGTTTGGTGCAATGTGTTGATTCCCGACGAGGAGCTTAAACAAACCTTGGTTGACACAGACACAACAATCGCGAAAAAAACCCTACTGTTGCATAATGTAGGTGGTGAAGCAAGAAGAACAAAAATTGGGCAAAATTTATCTATACTAAAATTTGGAGAAAGTCACAAAAAGGACTAAATTCTCAAAGTTTAGGGACCGTGGAAAGATTTTATCAAGAAATTTTTTACATTCTGAATAAAAATTGACAGTAACAAAGTTAAAGTGGCACACTGATGGCTAGTAGGTAGATGCAATCAGAAGCTTGGCAAATAATGGGATTTAGGGCTCCCCACATCTCAAACACTAGAAAGGGAGAAAGCAAGAATCATGAATGTTTGGTGAGGTTGCCATCATGATTCATGAGTGTTAATGAATGCAGGATATGGTATCTTCTTTGCTATGAGTGTACAAGATCCCAATTTCATTTCTGTTTCCAACCACTTCAGTTGCATATTGATTTGGCAAAAGTGACAGCAAAACAACTACATAAAGCAGGAAGATAACAGCAATGTTTACAGCTGATCATCACAAGTGCATTTGAATCTCATAATCAGTTGTTAGTTTCACAATTGGTTGGTTTATCAATTTGTAGTGCCATAACTGTTAACAGATCAACTGAATCGTCCGATGGAACTGTTACTAATAGCCTGCTGTAAACCTAAATCTGATAATAGGAGCAAGGGATGAGAAAATAAGGCAATTGGACAACAGATTATGTCATTTCAATTTCGGATCATTTACACTCAGGTTGGATCAAATGAAGCAAGACAAACAAGACAATATTGTCTACGATTTTCCATACTGTCTTGTTTGTCTTGCTTCATTCGAGTGCCTAAGTCTTGTCTTATATATTCTTATATATCTTTATATATTTTTATATACTTCTATTATCTTTATAATATTTTTGGGTCACACGGAAACACCTCTCAGCTTTGTTAGGGAAAGGGTGCGTACTACTAGATCCCAGACCCTGCTAGGTGGCGGGATATACTAGGATGATTGTTGTTTTACACTCAGGTGGGATCAGTTTGCACCAAATATGTGACGATTTCGAGTTCCAAGTCAAGCTACATCTGGATAACACAAGTTATTACAGACAATCCCTTTAGTAGAATGAATTTGTATGTCTTCTATAATTATGCTACAAATTTTTCTACATGTGCAATAATTTTTTTCTTTTCCAACAGAAAATAACTTAAAGTTTCTCTAAAGCAAAAGAAAATTCAGGTGATGGAACTATGAAAGCAAAATAGTGAATCATCATGAATCACAAACATCATGTTATACATTTGATCATCTAGCAGGTCGTTATCGCTTCTGGGCCTACATGTTTATTTAACATGATGCATACTTATAATTTATAAGGTGAAAGGTACTTTAAGAAGGAAACATCGTGTAGTATAACCCAGCTCGAGATACTCCTGGAAACTTTTTCCACAACCATGCCAAAAATACTAACAGTTCTCCAGATCACAAGATAAAGCTGATGATGTATATTTTATGCGTGACTAGCTTAATCTATGAACTAACCAATGACCAGCAAAGTAGCTAGATTGCAGAAAAAATCAAGGGCATTTTACCTCCAAAACAAAGAATAAAGAGGCCACAGCATGATACTCACCTGCACAATTATCAATCTTTTGCATTTAGTTTCTCTAGTAGGATCTTGTTCAGAAGTCCCGGATTTGCCTTCCCTTTCGATTCCTTCATTACCTATAGACGGCGTAGTAATATCAAACATCAAGTGAGGATATAAAATAGTACAGTAAAAAGTATCATGATAATCTTGACAGCATATTTGAGCAAGACAATGGACATCTTCTGGGGTTCGGGCTTCATGTACCTGGCCTGCGAAGAAACCTTGCAGTTTGGTTTTTCCTCCACGATATTGCTCTACTTGCTTTGGGTTTGCGGAAATCACTCTATCGATCATCATTTCTATCTCAGCTGGATCCGTTATCTGTAATCTCAGCCAATGGTTTTCATGTCAAGCTAAAGCATAAACATAGGATGCGAATAAGTGTTTGAAGTAGCATGAATCAAACTATTTTTTTCAGAACACTCTAATTTGAAGCATATGTAATTGGATGGGCATGCTCAAATCAACCCCAATGTGCACGACTTTTGGCCCAATATCCAAGCTCTCGTCGCCAAATATGTAACCCTATAACCTTACCTACTAGCAGGAGAATTATGAGAATACAAGAAATATGATAATATACTACCAGCAGTTGCCACAGGCTCAGAGTTCATATCTAATGAAACAATTGCACAGAACATCCATGACCTATTATAAATGCGAAGTCCAGATCAAAATGCTCCTACCCACAATCTCCCGATTCCACCAAATCTTAATGACTATAGTTCTCTAGGTTGCTCAATGAGTGCATAAAAATTATTCAGGTAAAAATTGTAGCTAATAGATATTATTATAGGTAAGGAAGGACCAGGAACATACATAGACACCTTCACTAGAAGTCAGTGTCCAAATCAACAAAAAGAGACCAGAAAAATATCAGCCAGGCCACAATTTTTGCATTGATCGTGGCGGAGCAAAAAGATCAGTAGAAGGGGAAGAAAGAGACATGCCTGGACCAAGTTCTTTTCCTTTATCATCCCTTTCACAGTTCCTCCCTTGGCTATCAGCTCAAAAAGTATCTGCGGAATAAAGGAAATTATAGTAAAACTCGTCACGCTCATAAACAAAGGAAAGGGAAAACTTGCTCAGTCTAGCATAATTTTGCTGGGAGAATCTCTTAACAGATCCAGAAACCTGCAGATCCATGAATCTGTAGGTTTTAGAACTTAACCAAACACCCGTGCTGAATTCAAAAGTGGATAGAAGAGACTATTCAAAAGATGGATAACAGCAATTATTGCCTTATCGAGTTATGGTCTCACTTACTTCTTTGCCAATCTTTCCGCTTATGGTCTCACTTTTAATGGAAGCAATCAGATCAGCCAGTTCATTGGGAGTCAACTTGATTTCATCTATTGACAGCTTCTCATTCTTCATGTATGCTGCAATATCACCCATAATCCAGTTAGCAGCCAGCTTCGTTTCAGCACCCTTAGCAAGAGTCTCGTCAAAAAACTTTGCCACCTGGACATCAAATCACAAATGAGAAAGCAAAGCTCACACTATGGATATTTTTTTTGAAAGGTGCCGAAGAATTACACACTAATATTTTCCATTTGATGGATATAAAAGATACAAGGGGAGGGAGACTCGTATCCCAAGCCTGAATTGCTACTTCCAACGGTCTAACTCACCTTATCTTGATCAATATATGGAAATCCCCTAGTCAAAATTGAAGAACCAGAAATGCACAGGAAAAAGACGTATTTTAGCTTCTATCCCATCAAATTCATAGTTCTAGTGACAAGCTTCAAGTAGTGATTTGCATGCTGTATAAAATTGACATATAAAGAAAGGTATCAATTATATCATTTCTTTCCAACTTCAAGGATTACCAACTAACAGTAAACAACCCAGAAGGTTGAGATGTTCATTCGTTCATGGTTGTATACTTGTATATGTAATTTTAATTCTAAGATTTACCTCCTAGGCCTGCCTCCGAGATTGAAACTTCAAAAAAGGAGGCTGTATATTACTCATTTTGGACTTGGTTTCAGAATTACATTAAATAACAATGTAAGTCCCAAGTTATTTTTATAATGAATCAAATCAGGACTCACAAACACCAAAACTGTGCCAGTGTGTTTAGAGGTTGCCAGGTAAGAACATATAATTCGAATAAGCAGAGAGTTCAGAGAACTTACATCTACATCATTGGCAAGGAACTGAACATCCTGCATGCTTAGCCCCATTTCTTCATACCGGCGACGCTTTGTTTCTGGAAGTTCTGGAAGTGAATCACGAATGGAATCTATATACTCATTTTGTAAAACTACTTCTGGCAAATCTGGCTCTGGGAAATAACGGTAGTCTGCAAGTCCTTCCTTCTTCCGCATTGTCACTGTTTTCTAGGGAAGTACATAAGTAAAACAAATCAGTACCTGAATAAGACCAATGGGCATTTCATTCTTGGTATGTGTTTTGATTAGGAATGACCTGAGCACCCTCCTCCCAAAGACGAGTTTCCTGGACAATCAGGTCACTCTTTCCTTGGTTATAGAGTTCTGCTTGCCGCAAAATTTCATAATCAATTGCCCTATTTATCGCTGAGAAGGAGTTCAGATTTTTTATTTCAACCTGCCAGCAAAAGGGGATGCAAAAGAATGTCACTGACCAGCACAACCAAATGAATTTTTAGGTCACGATGGAAAATGAGCAACTTGATCAATGCAGTATTTAGTTTTGAGCAATGAGAACAACATTTTTTTAGTTAAAAAAACTACCTTTGTGCCAAATTCTGATTGCCCAATTGGTCGTATTGATACATTCACATCACAACGAAGTGAACCCTCCTGCATATTCCCGTTGCTAATCCCTAGGTACCTCACTAACCTCTGCAATTCAGCCCCATACTCTGCAGCTTCTATACCAGTTCTCATATCAGGTTCAGACACAATCTCAAGGAGTGGAACACCTGCTCTATTCAAATCAACCTGCCAAAGCAAGAATCAGAAAAAAAAAAATGAAACAATGTAGGAACCGACAGAAGACACCCTTGTAAAAGGCTAAGCATGCGAGATACTAAAAAATACAGTAACAATTTCATGGCAGGAAACAAGAGATGGCAAGCTCAAAGTGAAAAGAATTTATCAGGGAAGTGAACGTGCGATCTCAAGCAGTTATAGATAGTGCATTACACTTGTTCTTGCTAAATATATTATGTTCTTGTTTTTAGCTGATTATAAGATACATTATGCTTAGTAGTAAAATCAAATTAAGCCACTAACAAAGCCTGATATTTCAGGAACCCATAAGAATCAAATCAAACACAAAATTAAGGGAAACTATATTACATTGCCTGGCAAAGGCAAGAACTACGCAAAATTGAGATGGCAATTACCCGAGAATGGCTTCCCCCATCCGAGTGAAGAAGTTTACCAGCATCCTCTTCCATATGAACCCTAGTTACGCCAAACCTCCTATGTCCACCACCAAACTCAACAGGGAGATCCAAATCAATATACCCACCCAGAGCAATGGGAATATCAAACTGAGATATCTGATAACCCTTCGGCAGGTCAGGATAAAAGTACTGCTTCCTGTCAAACTTCGAGCTCAATGACAACTTGCAGTTGAGAGCAAGACCAACCTTCACAGCAGACTCGATAACCTTTGAATTCAAGACGGGCAACGCACCAGGCAGACCCATACAGACGGGGCAAATGGTGGTATTCGGGTGTGAGCCATAACTATAAGGGCAGCCGCAGAAAGCCTTGGTAAGAGTAGAGAGTTGAACATGGGTCTCTATACCGATGATTGCCTCATATTCCTTCAGCACTTTCTCAACTGCTTTATTCTGCCCTTGTGTTGGTGCCTTTGTTTGGGATTGTGGTTTCTCTTTTGTGGCGGTTTGAGCTCTTGTGCAATACAAAACACTACATCTTCTGGTGAAGAATGGGGATGATAAAACAAACAAAGGGCGAGCTTGGAGGCCCCTAAACAGAACAGAAGCCATGGTGGGGTTGCTTACTTACAGTTTCACCCAATTCAACATGGAATCAAATGGAACAAATGGGTCTGCAGGAAACGCAGAAAGACTAATTCTTAAGCTTGAATTGGTATTGTAAGCATCAAATTACAATAGAAATAGATTAACCCATATAATCTGATGTCTAAAGAAACAAAATTTCAGGAAGCATTACATTGAAAGAGCCCTTTTTCTGTCCAATTGAATTGGGCACAGATGGCATTACGCAGAACAAATTACAGACATACCAAAAGGGTTTGGTTCTGAGTTACATAGAGTGGACATAGTCCTAAAATGGAAGGAGAGAAATAGAGATTTCAGAGAGTGAGCACCTGTTGAAGACAATCGAGCAGCAAGGAAAGCAAACAGTTCAACCTCTCGTTTCTCTTGAGCCTACCAACAATCATCCACAATTTGAACTAGGTTCCGCGAAGACGAGAAATCAAGGTCGAGGCTTTTTTTAAAAGGACGATTTTACCCTCTTCATAAGATCCAATTTACAACACATGTCCTTCCTGAATTGTTTACCCTCTTCATAAGATCCAATTCACCTGTTGTAATGGAGGGGACTGAGTACTGACCTTGGGATTTCTCTCTTCTTGTTGAAGGTTGGAGGGGGATGGATATGCAGCAATCATGGAAGCTCAAGTTCTCTTTCAAGAATGCAACGATGGTGCTTTGCCTCGTTAATGTGGTGACCGCGCTCTTCCTCCTCCAGGGCTTTCTCTCTCCTTCCTCTTCTTCTTCCTCCAGGAAGTACCAATCCAATGGCCGCCTCCCTCTTTCAGGTTCGTCCCCACTTTTTTCCACCCGTTTCGATCGTTAGGTCAAAGAATTTGGGGGGATTTGCAAAATTTAGGGATTTAGGATGTAGATCCACCTGTGATCGAATTCGAACAGGTGAGCTCAAGCCTAAAGACTCGAAATTGAGAGGACAATCGAACGGAGATGATTGAGAATTGATTCACAATTTGTAGAGAATTTTACCCGAATCGTTATTGAAAAAAAGCTGATTTTCAGTCACATTGATCTCCGATGCTCGTAATGCATTCATTAAAACAGTTGCAGATCATTGAGGATAATTTAACTTGAATTTGTTGGTTTGCCTTGTGCAGTTCTGAACAAGCTTATGAAGGAATCAGAGGAGATGCGCCTAGCTATGCAGCCTTTGGAGTTGATCAAGAGGGTACCTTTTTCTTTCAAATTAGCCTTGAATTTACATCCCAGATTATAGTTGGAAGGGCGCACAGCCGCACACTTCTAGTATTGTATGAACTCATCTTCTGTAGTTGTATAGCTCGAATTTCTTGAGGAATGTCATCAACCGTGTAGCACAATCACGCAATCATGACATTGTTGATGATGATATATGAACTTCTGTCATATTTAAGGTTCCAAACTGATGTATCCGAAATCATGTTGAATTTCTTTTAGATAATGTGTTCCATCAAGAGGGTGAATGTGCAAATGTCATAGGTGGAATGAAATCCTCTTGCATCTTGGTCTGCATCCTGGAAAATGTATGCGTCGAATGAATGAGGGCTTTAGTGTAGCCACTTGGGTCTTCTTGGCAATTTTCAAATTTGCAATTGGCCATTGAATTTGTCATCTTCTTTGATTTAGGTGAGAGAAATTGAGCAAGAAGCTTATGCTGAACCAGAGACAGACCAACAGAAGGACACAAAGCAAACTGCAGCATTTGATCTGTCTAAAAGGCTAAACAATTTCCGGTCCACTTCAGATGGTGCTAACCAAAAGGGTTAGTTGATTTTCTTGTAGTCTTTATTTCCACTAAATGTGATTTCATATTAACCATCTCAACAATGCTTTGAAATCCTCAGCTTTGGAAGAGTGGCGCAAGAGGAAGATGGAACGCGCCAGGCAAAGAGAACTGGGTAGAAATGGAACTGTTTCTGCTCAAGCTTGACATCAGCTCTCCTCCTGAGAGACCGACTGACTACTCATTTAGCATTAAAAAAATACAGTGAACAAGTATCTGCTTTTCTGTCAGTTTCTGTTATTGTAGATACTTGTATATCTCTCAAGTGGAAAAAGGAAGGTATTGAATTCGTTTACTATCTGAAACTGCTTGAAGGTGTGTTTGGCACTTCAAACTTGTGTTGGTTATCTGTTTGGCTATGTATTGAAAGCCTACAACTCCCAGCCATTTCCTGAGGGAGTTCTGGCAACCAAAAGCAGTGTAATTTTAGCATCTTTTCATCGTCAGTCTGAGCTTGTGGAGTTTAACAGAATGTAATATGCCGTCAGGGCTTAAAAATCTGAAATTGCTTCATACTGAGAGGTGTTTGTAGCTAAAAGCACTCTGACTTTGCCTACTTATTTTTCAGCTTATGAAGAAGACAGAAGAAAAAGGTTACCCAAATCACAGAAAAACTACACAACTAAAAAATTGTATTTATTACCATTGATGTTTTTGAAACAAGTACATTGTAACACAATGGTGTTTCCTCCTGTACATCACTAACAAATCCTCCTCTTACAGGATTTATAATCAAGAACAAACTAAAGATTCACCATCTTGAATGTGTATCCTTATTCTATGACAAGAACATATTTACATCCCTAGTCTGTACAAACTCCTGTACAAAAGAATATTGTCCCTACCTAAGCAATGTATGCACAAGACTTTACAAAAATACAGCTGCAGAAGCAACCCGAAAATGATCCTAGAGATTCTGTTCGTGCCTCGTGTTAAGGGGTAATTACCTCAAATTCTAACAAAAGTGTAATTTCTCTCCAGAGACCTTCAGAAGAGAGACTACGGCTTCATTGGTCAACCGTAATGTACTATAAATTCCACAGCAAGATATAAAGTTGGCAAATTTGAAACCCCGGTGAGTATTGAAAAAATGTTATGAATTCTGATGAAGCAAAATCCCAGCCAACTCTTTCAACCAGGTGAAATAAGGTCTGCTACTATAACAGCAAGGATGGCAAAGGAGGTAGAGGCCAAATTTACCTGATTGGAAGAAATGAAAGATCAGGAAACACTAGAGTAGGTAAAAATGACAGTAACTAGTGAGAGTATATCAGTACACACAAGAACCAGACAACGCAACTTTTCATTATGTACAGGTGCTCATGTTCACCAGCTTTATGAACAGGAAACCAAAACTGCAAGATGCGATAATGCTTCACACAGAAAGGGAAACAAATAGCAAGAGACAAGTCATGCTCATGAATTCTATAGCCAATAAGCAAAGCCAGATATTTCAACAGTCATAAACAATGTCAATGTGATGCCTTTAGAGAAACTCTTGAGAAATTCAGCAATAGCCAAGTTAAAAGCTACAGTTAAACAAAGAAGAAACAATTTCACGTGGTTAATGATTCCAGTAAATAGAACACTCAAGAAATGCATTGCTAAGGTGCTGTCATGTGGCCAGAAAATGCAACTGCACAACATTACCTACGGCACTTTCCTCAAACTATCCTCTAACCCAAAGCAACAACATGAATAAATAGCTCAACTATTATACTTGAAACATAAGACCTGCAAATGAACCTAATTAAATGCCAAGTAAGAAGTGATCATCCAAAATTAAATCGCCATATTAGTCAAAACAACAATATCTACTGAAGCAGTTAATCATTCTCTTGTAGATGCCCTCAACACAATGTCCTCCTCAATCCTTCTAAAAAGAATAGGTAAGCGAAATAACGATGACCAGCAAATTTTGGCCAGGAAGTGTTATAGGCTGGAAAAAAAAAGATCTTAAGCAATACAAAGATTGAGAACCTCTATCCCTAATAAATCACAAGGACAAGTCATCTTCACAGACCTTGAACTCTTCTAACCACAAAACAGTTTATATTTGGACAGCAGTTGAAAGAAGTAGATAATTATGAAAGGTGGAGTTTCAGAAGACTCAATATGCATTAACATAATCAAAGCAGGAATTAACTACAGATTAAGAGAGAGAGAGAGAGAGAGAGAGAGAGAGAGAGAGAGAGAGGGATGGTTTAAAGGAATCACCCCTAGCATCACTAGGGGTTAAACATAACAAAGACCTTTAGCAGCATACCATGAACTTGACTGAATGAGACAACTCAAAACGCAAGGAGCTCATAAATTCCTTCCGTAGTTAAGAAAGACTTGTTGCCATATATTTGTCACTAAAATGAAGTTCAAATCCAAACATATGACTATGTTATAGAGTAAGGTCTTCGGTGAATCTATATCACGAACTCTAAGTTCAAAACCCACATTTATTGTGATAGGAAAGGACTTCGGGAAGAAAAGTTGTCGTTACCAACATACCATCTTGGGCAGCCAAATAGCCAAAGCCAATAGACCTACTGCCTTCTTATTAATCAAGAAAAGGAATCCAAATCAAATGAAAAACAACTACATTCTTCTAATCCCAAATAAAGTCATCGTAAAACCTATTCCTTGTAAGGAATATCACAAAGTTGACAGCCTATGCCGCCCATAGTTTTTTTGAAGGGATTTTCTTTCATTTAAACTCCTCAAAGTTATTCCCTTATAAGGTCATATCACAAATTTATAAAAATACGTTGTGCGAGTTGTACTTTTTCATATAAAGAAAAGTATATACAAAAAATACTAAATAAGTGAAATTTTTGTACCGAAAAGAAAGAAAGCAACAATGTTACCAAAAAATGGAATTTAAATATTAATTTGGTATAAAGCCCTTGAGTTGAAAAACAAATAGATTACATAAGTAATTTGTTTATCGTTTTGGTCGTGGCAAGTCTTGGACTTATTTATGAGGTGACCAAGAACTTCTTTGAATTCACAGATCCATCTTTTTTGGAAAATTCTAAATAGCACCACACCTGCCCATTTTTTCTAGCAGATTTAAGTTATTGTCTGCTAGCTAGAATTTGGTTTCATTTCATATACTAATAGCAATTAACTATTAAGCATGTAGTCTGTAAAAAACATTTTATCATATCAGATCATAGCAAATTCATACATTCTCATTCTTAAACCCAATATCATTTTACTTCCACAAGTAGTTTAAATTTACTTCAGAAGATGTGATGCCGCCTAAATTTCAACATTACTCAAGCCTTTATTGTGATAAAAGTCGAATGGATACACAAACTAGTAATCATAATTCATAAACAATAACGCTAATATGTTGTATTGATCAAGGCTTCCCATAGGTTCTCTTAACCAAGTTGTACGAGGTATACATATCAAATACGAAGTAATACGGAGTATCAATTACCATATTACCTCAATTTAAGGCAAGCTTGGAAAATAACTGAAATTAGATAGGCTAAGGCCCACTATAAGTTTACGTCCTTTCTGTTTGAAGAACCTATCGATGTATATTTCACTCCCAAAAAAAATCCATTCAAGGGTTAAAGGCTTCTATATATACACCTAGACAACAAAAATGTGGTGCCTCGAGATGCCATAACATGGCCTTGATCCTAGGGGGAAGCAAGTCTCTTTTTTGTCATAAAAAAAATTTAGGTGTGGGAAGGATATCTCTTTTGTGCCGAGTCTAGGCATGTACCCTTTATATTTATCCCCGTGTTGGAGTAGTATAACTTTTGTCACTTTTTTGTGGCTCGCACTTTTTCCATTTCATCCAATCACATAATGATTGAATACAAAGCTTAATAGTCTCAAATGGTTGATTGATAGAAGTCTAGTAGAAGACAAGGATCCCAAAGCTTAGTAGTTTGGTCTTTTCTTCATCCCCATATATAGAGTCAACCCGGAACATTTTATGAGAATGAGTCTCTATTGAAAAAAGCTTCCACTTGAGAAGTTTCAAACTGACTCCTAGTTGTTGAAGCTTACTAGTTCCTACTACTTGATTTACGTAAAAATGACGGAATTGAAATCATACTATGACCTTGGATGAGAAATATGAGGCTTCAAGAATCGGATTAGGGAATCATAAACCATGATTCGTCTTTGGTTATGACTTTTCATTTATTCGAATCCAATTCCACATATCGTCCTAGACCCTCCTTTAGCGGGATAGACTGGGTTGTTGTTGTTGTTGTTCCACATATCGTCCAAAAATTGGGTTTTGATACGTGAATTGACGTCTTGGTTTCGTTAATATTGGCATGCCTTGTTTCAATGGTGTATTGCACACCTTTCTTGCTCATACGGCTTCAACCTCAGTAGTAATCATTTGCCTTGCTACTCCTTAGGGTATTGTTTCCTATCTTGTTTCCAATTTTTTGGGAAAGTGAGAAACCCAAATACATGTATCCTTATACTCTCTCCGTCTCAAAATTTAAGTCGTTTTAGACTAATTTAGTTGTATCAAAATATATGTCATTTTTGGTTTTCTAGGTAGGAGATAGTAATGATTTGTGTGTTGTTGACCTTTTTAAAGATTTTGATTGGTTAAAAAATGTAGTGGGTATTAAAAAAAAAACTAGGAATAAGTTGTGGAATGAGGATGTTAATTGAGGGTAAATTGTTTTATTAAAACTTGTGCACAATTCTAAAATGACTTAAATTTTGAGACGGAAGGAGTATAAAACAATGATAACTATAAATGTAATTGATCCTTCTCGTGTATGTATCGTTTTCACTTCCCGCATTTGTATTCATCTTCAATGATGAACGATAGTAGCCTCATGTGATCATGGTGCTTTGTCTTTGTTGATGAATGAGAACACCACACATGATCGTCAAATTTTCGTTGGAAATGGTTTTTAAAAAAAAAGGATGGATTTGGATGAGATTCGTGTTCAAATTTGAACATTTGAGGTTTGTATTCAGGATTTGAATGGGAAAGATTTGGTGGGGAAAAGGAAATACAAGGTTATGACTTATGTGGCTGGATTTGGAGGTTTGAGACAGGAAAAGCCGAAAGAGATTGTGGCCAGCAACAATTTCTTGATGGTCTGATACCTTCAAAACCCAATTTCTCATTCCAAACCGATACTTGAATTCGAAGATGACACCACCTAAGACCTCCTTAAGAAAAAAGCTTATATACCTTCTAATAACCTTAGGCTATCAAGGTATATGACAACAAAACGGATCCTTATGAATCTTTGCAGTTAATAGGTTCAACTATCATGCTATCTTCAACATCCAAAAATAGGCAAGACTTAATGCAAGCAACTGTACACATATTACAGGGAAAATACCCTTGACCTTGTTGTTTTCCCTCCGGAGTATTAAGATATTATAATTAATACTACCTCCGTTCGGAAATACAAGTCCATTGACTTTTTGGCACGTTTTTTAAGGAGTTAAAAACTATATAAAATAATATATTTTTTATTAATTTTTTTACATAATTATATACTTATCAGTAATATATATAAGACTATGTAAAAAATTAATAAAAAAAATATATTTTTTATATAGTTTTTAACTCCTTAAAAAACGTGTCAAAAAGTAAATGGATTTATATTTCCAAACGGAGGGAGTAATTAATAATTAATGTTATGATATGATCTTGTTAGTTTAGGTTTGTTTAGATTCGGTCTTATCCGTTAGTTATCTTTTTATAATTTGTGATTATCCTATGCATAGAGCATTTTACAATGAACATCAATTGTGGTTTATCCCACCATTTTCAATACGGTATAAGAGCATTCTTAGTCTAACGGCTTCGATCCTTCACAAAAGCGCCTCTGGGCAACCCCAAAATTGCACGACAAGTAACTAGTGCCTAATACAAATAACAAAAGCAAAGTAAAGGATTGCACCATTAACTAGTGGGTTAACTTCACAGCATATCTGAATGGTAATAGATGGGTCAACAACTAGAGCTCTAAAACCTGTATTGTGGATCTAAAACCAGCTAGGTAGACAAGTAAAAAAAGGTAAGATCCATCACTTAAAACTCCAAAGTTTTACTTGGCTCACATACAATGAGTTAAGTGAACTTTCTCATCCTTTTAGAACACCAATTTCTGATATCTTTCATCTATAAAGCAGTTAGATGTGTAAGACACAAACAGGCCAACTACCCAACGCTTATGGAAAAGGCCCCATAAATGGTAAACCCCATCAAGCATCTAAAAAGGTTTAAGTCAACCTACACGGCTACACCGGACAACATTTAAGGCCCGTTTGGTATAAAATTTGTTTTGTTTTCCTCATTTCAATAATCCATTTGAACTAGGGTTATACTTCTCCAATTATTAAGATAAGGGATAATAATTGGAGAAGTATAACCCTTGCTCACATGAATGATTGAAACGAGGGAAACAAAACAAATTTTGTATGAAAAGTTGAGAGAATGGGGGTAGTGATTAGATTTTGGACTACATTCATTTCGTTTCCCTTTACCTTTCCTAATCTTACACCAAACGGGCCCTTAATTCAATCATTCATCCTGTAAGTACACAACAGAATGGTTCTCGCCTAACTGTAGAAAGGAATTGTGCAATGTGGATGCTTGCAACCACTAGCATGAGTTTACACATCATTTTGAACAAGAACACATACACATTAACAATAAGCTTAAATATTTCAAATACCACTAACAGCTCAGGAATTATGATGAGATCACGAGATCATGACGGAATTTGTAGCAGACACATAAAAAGGACTTGTGTGATCATAAATATAACCAAACATATTGCAAGCATAGTATAAAAAACAGCAGCATATTGCAAGCATCTAAAAAGAAAATCGCACTGATGCGTACAAAAAACGAAATAAATGAAAAGTCTGAGTATATCAAGTGAGTGAGTGAGTGAGTGAGTAAAGGCCTGCATCTAAGCTGCACTAAAACCTCAAACCATAGTCTAAGGTAAGGGATAAAGCAAAACAAGAAAAAGTCAAGTTTACCTTAGATCAGGTGTCCGTGACTACGTCAGTGGTGGCATATGGAGAGTTTCTCGTTGGGCTCATCGGGCTTGCCATAATCAATGGTAAGCTCCTTCATAGGAGGGATGGTCTCCAAAGCGAACAGCATCACATGGGGAAATATAAGGTTGCTGTGGTCATACATAACAAACTGCACCATCACGTTCGGATTAGCGCTGTGGCCTATATAAAACGCCACATTCCTCATACTCGAAGTGTCTATCGCAAAATCCAGGGGCGGGAGTGAGGGAAACGACGGGATTACACGATTTGAAAATACCCGAGACAGATCCCCCCATTCAGCCCACTTCGGTGCAAACTGCCCAGGGTAAGTAAGCTTGTCTCCTGCCATACTGAAAATACTCGCCTGCTCCCTGTCAACAACAAGACCAGAATACTCACAGATGAAAGAGCCTGCCTGTATCACCTCCAGAGTTCGCACTCGCCACCCCCTTCCTTGCGACTTAAAGACCTCCAGCCTATGCCTCAGCCCTCGTTGGCTCACACGGTTCCGACAATCAGGAGGGCAATCACAATTCACACCACATTCGAAAACCACAGGCTTCCCTCTCACAAGAAACCCTTGGTGATCATAAGGAATCTCACCCCCATTCTTGATCACACACAGGCAATCAAATTTGCAGCCACCAGTACAATCACAACCTGCACCGCCATTCGAGGCTTGATACAAAGATCCCGGGAAAACAGCCCTCGGAAGATACTCAACCTCCATCGGCCCAGAATCCGAATCAACATCATTGAACAAGTAAACAGGCACCCTCTCCTTCTTCACTGACAGATCAAAGGTCAGGTAACCTTTAGGTCTAACCACCAAGGGCCGAGTCCTAAGCAAATAAGCCGTCCTGATTCGGCTACTTCCCATCTCTTCCTGCCCTCCGAATCTATCAAGCCGAAACTTGTAAACCCTAAAGCCTGATTTCCCAACATCACGCCATGCCCTAGTGACCCTATATAGCCCATCGTAGACATAAACCTTGTGTCCATCACACCGAAAACCCCGAATCACTCTAAGTGCGAACCCATGCTCCATTGTTTTGAATAGGGCTAGGTTTCCCCCTTCGAGCCTCTGGTCACAGAACGGCCGATTGTGCCTATCCCGGCCACCATGGCCGGAGTAAGTCAGCACTTCGCCGTGATCAGCATCGTCCTCATATCCACCGGACACAATTACACTCGTGGCGATCGGATACCCGGTTTCGCTATCATTAGCGATCAGATAATCGATGCCGGCTTGGGGCTGCCCGTGCAGCCCAAGAACACACATTTCCATCCGGAAAAGGAAAATATCTCCTACGGAGATCCCCGGGACTGATCCTAGAAGCTTCTTGTCGTGATGAAGCCAGAAATTATGGTCTCTCAGGAAGGATGAAGCCCGCAAATCGGACCTCAGCCTCCTCCCCATGCCAGGCCCGAGGCGTTTCTCCGTCTCGAACATGTCGAAGAGTCGAAGAGAATCGTAAAGCATTCGAGTTTTCCTTACCAAATCGAGGTAATAGTTGCACATTTCGGGGCTATTGATTCCTGCCCATCTCATGAGCTGACGCTTCAGGCGCTTGGGGAGTTGGATGGGAGCAACTGCGGCCGGAAGGCCCGGAACTATCGCACCGGCTTCTGCCGCACTCGCCGCCGGCGAATTCCCGTTGACAGTTTGGGAGAATCTGACGAGGACATTTCCTGGGGTGGATGACGGGATTGCTTGACGCAGCGGGGAAAGCGCATTTGGGTTCCAATCATCTAAAGGCTCCGGCTTTGGGTCAATTTTGGGGGCGATGGGATTGGTGGTGGTGGTGGTGGTGGTGGTGGAGGCGGCAATGGCGGCCGGCACGATCGCACCAGCTTCTGCCGCACTCACCACCGGTGAATTCCCGTTGACAATTTGAGAGAATGTGGCGAGCACATTTTCGGTGGTGGACGACAGGGTTGCTTGTTGAAGCAGGTAATCGGCGGGCGCGTGGTTTACGGTTGAGCTAGAGAGCCAGTCTGGGTTCCAGTCATCTAAAGGCTCCGTCTTTGGCTCAATTTTGGGGGCAATGAGATTGGTGGCGGTGGTGGTGGTGGTGGTGGCAGGGGACATGGAGGGAGATGAAATTGGCGAGTCGGGAAGCTCATTGAGATCAATGAGGAGTTTTAGCGACACCATGTTTGAGAAATAGGGGGGAGATACGATATTTCGAGGTGATCGGAAATGGAGATAGCGGTGGATTTGGCGGTGGTTGCAGAGTGAAAACAGAGCAGAGCCTGAGAATGGGAGGGAGAAAGGCAACTGGAAGATGGGAGCTTTATAAAATGACATTATTCAACTTCCAGAATTGCCCTTGACAAGGTTAACAATTTACGTCCTTTTGCCATCCTGCCTATGTTACTTGCAAATTGCATAAAACCACCCTTAAAATTTATGATTTTTCACTAAACCACTTGTAAAATTAAAAAATTTAGAAAATCCTCCATAAACTTGGTGTGTTTTTTTGTCCCAAATAACCATCCACGAAATTCATTTGTGTAAAACATGTGTAAAAAATGATAACTTCTAACTCTGATCATTTGATGTAACTTATTATACCATAAAGTCACCAAAATACCAAAGAAAATAATGCAAGTAAAAATTATGGTGATTTTAAAAATAAATATATTTTTTACAATAATTTACATATGTTAAGGGTATTTTAGGTAATTTACCCTTTATTTATTTATATTTTTTTAAATTAAATACTCCCTCCGTTCCATAATACATGTCCCTTTGCATTTAGACACGCTTTTCAATGAGCGGAAAACTCTATAAAATATTATTTTTTTGTTAATTTTTTTTATATAATATGATACTTATTAGTAATAAGTATCAAATTATATAAAAATATCAATTAAAAAAATATATTTGATAGAGTTTTTCGCTCATTAAAAAGCGTGCCGAAAAACAAAAGGACATGTATTATGGAACGGAGGGAGTATTTCGTTTTACTTCTGCTCTTAAAACCCTAGCCGCCGCTACAACTTCTCGTATATTTGATTTTACTCGTCATTTTTCATTTATTTCAATATGGAATCTTTATATTTATTTCTCTTTTTACGGATTTATATTGTATTAGCGATTTTTTCTTCCCGATTATATAAGATTTATTTTCTCTACTCCTTGTTTGTATGGATGAAAATCAAATGATTTCCAATTTTCAATTAATTATATAGAATTAACATGTCTCCATTACAAACAAAAAAAAAGATGTTTTGTTTAATATTTCATGGTGAATTCTATCCATATATTTCGATTTGTTTAAAAGTGTTATTATGTAAATAAGAGATTGAATTTTTATTTTATTTACAAATTATAATTTTTTAGGGTTCGTTTGGTTCAATGTGAGAATTGAAATTCCCGGGAAGTTACTTCATGGGAATTGAATTTTCTGGAAATCCGACGGGAATTCTAAAAATATGTTTGGTTGATTTTTTATTCTAGGAGATTAAATGAAGGAAATGGAAATTTCCAAGTTAAAAATGAGGAAGCTGAACTTACCTAGGTGGGACTAGGTAAGTGAACTTCCTCTATTTTGGAGGAATTCAACTTTCCGGGAAATTAAATTCCTGCGTTTTTTAATTTCAAAAATACCAACCAAGCACATGAATTTCTCCTACTTTCTGGAAAGTTCTACTTCCTGGGTTTTTAGGTTGCCAACCAAACGAAATCTAATTTCGGATGATTAGATAATGTTTGGTTTATGATAATATTAATTTCCATAGAAAAAAGGTTAAGATTTCAATTTGGGAAAGTATTGATATGATTGAATAATTCGATGAACCAATAAAACCAATAAGAGAGAAAATTAATTTTCAAAAGATTTTGTCATTCAAAATTATTTTTTAATACAAGATTTTCTTCTTTAAAATAAAATAGTTATGAGTATTTTTATATTAAAAAAATAGTTGTATGCTTGTATACATTTACAAGATAATCTTTTTGAAATTTTTTAAATGATATTTTGATAACTCTTCTTGAAAAGTGATTCTTAGTAACCGATAAACTTAATAAATATGGATACGAAGTAAAAGAGGAAATTTTCAAGGAGAGTATAAAGGAAAAAATAATCTTATACTCCATAAGTTAAAGAGGAAAACTTTAAAAATAAGATTTTTAAGATAAAAGTTTATAAACATAAAACCATTTATTAATTAAAATTAATTAAAACATGTCATTTATTATTCATGTGCGTTTTTTTTAAATGATATAAAAGTTATATCAAATATCATTTTTTTTAATAAATTCATAGTACTCAACAGTAATAAGTATGAAATTGTTAAAAAAATATTTATACTCTCTTCGTTAATTGAAACATGATATTCTAGTATTCATGCACGTTTTTTTAAGTGTTAAAAACTATATAAATATCATTTTAAATAATTTAATACTTGTTATCATTAAGTATGAATATATATAAAAACATTTTATATATTTTGATAATTTTTAAAAAATCGTGCATAAATAGTAAATGACGTGTTTTAATTAATAGATAGAGTAGTTTTATTAACACCTAAAAAACACGCGTGAGTAATAAAAAGTTGTGTTTTAAGTAACAGATGGAGACATGGAGTATTGATTTAAAATTGCAACTACCACCATGCTACCCGGAAATGACTTGTGGTAGTACTCATAGGTCCCCGGTTCGAACCCCGGAATGGCCGCTCTTTATTTACTAATTCAAGGAGTATTGATTTTCTCTTAACCATTCTGGAATGACTCACTGGAAAGGACTTGTGGGTAGTACCCAAAGGTCCCTAGTTCGAACCCCGGATATGACCGCGTGCTCTTTATTTACAAATTCAATGTGTACTGATTTTCTCATTAATATGAAAAAATAAATATTTTTTAATGGAACGAGTAGATGAAATATCATGAGGAATTCGTAGTAAGCTAACTGGAAAAATATCGAACCAAGAAATCAAACATGCTTTTTTTCTCAATCGGGAAAGATAAATCCCCAGGCTCTGACGGTATGACAGCAGAATTCTACCAGAAATACTGGGATATTGTAGGCCCATCAATCATTAAAGCAATCAAAGGATTCTTCCACTCTGGGATAATCCTAAAACAGATCAACCACACTTTTATCACATTGATCCCTAAATGTGATAACCCGACAAATACAAACCACTTTAGACCAATAAGCTTATGCTCCACGATATACAAAGCTATAGCTAAAATCATTGCAGAAAGGATGAAACCATTTCTTCAGAAAATTATCCACCCTCTCCAAGGGGCCTTTGTATCTGAAAGAGCTATTCAGGACAACGTCTTAATAGCCCATGAGATTTTTCACTCATTCAAGAATAGACGCGGGAAAGAAGGTTGGATGGAAGTCAAACTGGATATGGAAAAGGCATATGATAGAGTGGAATGGGACTTCCTATTCAAGGTTTTAGAAAAATTCGGCTTCTGCCAAAAATTCCTGACATGGATAGAACAATGCGTCAAGAAAGTCTCTTTCTCAGTCTTGGTAAATGACAGCCCCACAGACCCTTTCATGCCAGGGAGGGGCATCAGACAAGGAGATCCGCTCTCACCCTATCTATTTATCATAGGAGCAGAAATTCTTGCAAGAAAACTACAAGCCACTTCTAACCAGACAGACAAATCCATCGGATTCAAAATCTCAAGATCTGGAACGAAAATCCCATTCCTATCATTCGCAGATGACATGATGATATTCGCCAAGGCGAACCAAGACTCGTGTCGAGTAGTAAAAAATATTATTGATGACTATTGTGCCATATCAGGACAAAAGATCAATTTCCATAAATCGGCCTTTCAAACTACCCCAAAAGTCCCGAACAGTGCAAAACAATTGATCTAAAGCACGATCCATATAACAAACCAAATAGCACTTGACAAATACCTCGGCTGTCCCATTATCAACGGTCGAGTCAATCGAACCACATTTGAATATGCAAAATTTTATGCTCCCCACAACAATTCATAAAGAACTTGATCAAATAAACAGATGCTTTTTCTGGAACAAAGAACAATCCTTTTCCCCCTTTATTAGTTGGGACAAGGTCTGTAAGCAGAAACGATTGGGAGGTGCAGGAATACATAAAACAAAAGATATGAACCAAGCATTACAAATGAAATTGCTCTGGAAAATATTAGCAGAGCTATAGAGCTTTGTGAAATGTAAGCTTGTATTCATTAAAATTCAATTACAGTAGGTGAAAGATCTTTATACAGAAGAGGGCAACGGTAAAGAGAAAAAATAGGGAGATAATTAGAAAAGATAATCTATCCTAATATGTAGAGATAATGAAGGATATTATCTTCAGAATAAGGAAAATAAATAAGGAGGAAAGTGTACGTTAATACTCCCCCTCAAGTGGAGTGTATGTTGATGACACTCAACTTGGATAATAGACTTGAGAAGATCATCGGACCAAGGGGCTTTGTGAACAGGTCCGCGGGCTGGTCTTTGGTGCGAATGCGCATATTTTCGTTGGCAAAGAGTAATCCCTTTTGTGGATCGTGCGACTTCGATTCCATCGAAAGGGGGAGACAAGAGTTTGTAAACTCCATAAGTCATTATATGGGCTCAAACAAGCCTCTCGGCAATGGTTTATAAAACTCTCTAACTCCCTTAAACAAGCTGGCTTTCGGCAATCTTGGACCGATTATTCCTTGTTCATCCGAACCAACAAAGGTATGTTTACTGTTCTTTTAATTTATGTTGATGATGTTATCATTACGGGGACTAACTTGCAGGATATTGAAGACACTAAAAGCTTCCTCGCAAATCAGTTCAAACTCAAAGACATGGGACCGCTCAAATACTTCCTCGGAATCGAAGTCGCACGATCCACAAAAGGGATTACTCTTTGCCAACGAAAATATGCTCTAGAAATTCTTGAAGACAGCGGTTTTCTTGGGGCAAAAACAGCCACCGTTCCACTTGATCAACATTCAACTCTTCGTGATAATGAAGGCGACCTTCTATCGGACCCATCCATCTATCGCCGACTAGTTGGACGCCTCATCTACCTTACTATTACACGCCCCGATCTTGTTTACGCTGTCCACATTCTCAGCCAATTCATGGCTAAACCAAGGCAGCCGCACCTCAACGCTGCTCTGATACCATATAGAGCTTTGTGAAATGTAAGCTTGTATTCATTAAAATTCAATTACAGTAGGTGAAAGATCTTTATACAGAAGAGGGCAACGGTAAAGAGAAAAAATAGGGAGATAATTAGAAGAGATAATCTATCCTAATATGTAGAGATAATGAAGGATATTATCTTCAGAATAAGGAAAATAAATAAGGAGGAAAGTGTACGTTAATAAGAGCCATGTAACCCGTGGGTCAAAGTGATCAAAGAAAAATACATGAAAGAAACACCCCTCTTTGAATACAGGCGAAGAGGCAATTCATCATGGCAATAGACCAAACTAATGAAACTAAAAGAAGAATTTTGCAAAGGCCTAACATGACAAATAGGAAATGGGAAGACGATCAATTTCTGGAAGGATATCTGGCTAGACAACAAACCACTACAAGGTCGACAACATCCCAACATCATAATCAATGAAAATGACAAAGCGGAGAAGTACATTGACATCAACAAGAACTGGAATATATATGAACTATCCAACATCCTCCCAATGGATGTGGTCAACAAAATTAAGAGCATCTACATACCAGAACACGAAACAGAAGATAGGCTATACTGGAAATCAAGTAAAAATGGATGGTTCAGTACAGCAAGTGCCCTAGCACACATCACAAGCCAAAACATAGAAGAAACCAGTGACACGACATGGATATGGACCCTAGACACATTTCCAAAAGTTAAAAACTTCATCTGGAAACTTGCACTAGATGGAATCCCGACAAAGAATAGGCTAGCAAACAAAGGCATTCATGTTCCATTATCTTGCGCCTTGTGTGATCGAACAAATGAAAGCACAATACATCTCTTTACCGAATGCAACCACACCCTACAACTGATTCACAAAATTGACACAAACATTGAAAAGGTGATTCGAGACACCGTCACTAGAAACTCATCGATCAAAAACATTGTATGTGAAATTTTTACTAAACTCAACTCTGAGCAAAAAGGAAGACTTGCAATAACTTGGTGGAGCTTATGGACAAGTAGGAATCGGAAAGTATTTGAAAACCTCGATACAACATCCATCCATACTATGGAAAATTATACCAAGCAACAAATACAGAACTGGGCTACTTCAAAATTGACCTTTGAAGAGGAGCCCACAAACCACCACCAGAAAACTCGAACACTTGAGCCACGGAGAAGAAGAAATTTGAGATAGAGCAAACCAGATGAGGGATCCTATAAAATTAACTTCGACGGATCCAAACTACCTTCTGGAGAAGCTTCTGCAGGTTATATCATTAGGGATCACAACGGCGCAGTCATCGAATGTGGTGGATTCAAATGTGGCCACATTTCACCTTTGGCTGCAGAGGCTCTGGCGATTAAAGGGGGCATCGCCAAGGCGAAGGAGCTTCAACTATCCAGCATCATGATTGAGGGCGACAACCTGACCGTCATCAGTTGCTTGCAAGGTCAGTTGCTTGCAAGGTCTGTGGAGCTGCCCGTGGGAGATCGAGATGTTGATTTCCGACACCCTAATCCTACTCCAATATTTTGCAAGGGTGCAATTCGGCCATGTCTTCCGGGAGGTCAACTTGACCACGGACAGGATCGCGCGACTCATCCACACTACGTCCGTACGGGACCTCCTCGCTGATTCAGCTCTGCACATCCTCATCCGCAAGGATGCCCTTGGGTGGTGGTCCAGCCGGGCATGACCCTACCCAAATCCTTACCTTATCAAAAAAAATAAAAAAATGAGGAATTCGTAGTTCGATTATCCGTCCGCCGACTTGTCGGTGGGGTTGGGCGGTGGTAGGAAAATTACCATACCAACCGATTTCCAACCGTACCAACCGGACATTGGTACCAAGAAGTCGGTAGCCGTTTGAATCGGTAACCGAAATCTCGGTACCAAGGCTAGTCGGTACGGTACACGGTATGGACAACCTAAATACCTTGGTACCGTCGGTACTGAATATATATATATTTTTTTTTTAAATTAAATATTGTGTAGGGCTCTAGATTACATTCGGTACCGTGGTACCGAATATATATTTATTTATATATATAAAAAAAATCGGTACCAATGGTACCACAGTGCATAAAACGCAAATTTAGGCACATTCGGTAACCGATAGTTTCGGTAACCGAAACTAGTCGATTGGTACGTGGTACAGAAAATCCCATACCGAGTGGTATCGGTACGGTACATGGTAATCGAAAATTTACCATGGTACCGTACCGTGCCAGCCCTAGTCAGCCATCGAAGTTCAGATATATATGACCTCGAATTTTTTCCTAATAAAATAAAGATGTTTTTAGATATTGATCAAATGTGATATAAAGAACTAAGAATAAATCTTCTCACTCACAAGTCTCGAGCGATAAATCGAACTAAAAAAAAAAGAACTAAAAATATAACCTAATTGAGTTAGGTAACACGCAACCTGATTTCTTACTCTACGTACTAAGGATCTGTTTGGTAGGAGGTAAGAAAGGGCTTTTGAAGCTTTGAAAACAAAAAAAAGCTAGTGTGTAGTGTTTGGCAACAAGATATTTGAAAGAGATGTAGTTTAGGAGGGTGTTTGGGTGAGCTTTTATTTTCTAAAATTTTGGATCTGGATAAACAAGCTTTCGAAGCTTTGAGAAAGCTTTAGAATCAATTTCCCTATTATACCCATTTTTTCATGTATTCCTCTTTTCTCTGTTTTTTTATTGGAAGTCCTTTATTGTCATTTTACCCGAACATAACTATTTATATCCTTGTAAACACCAAACACCCTCCAAGATTACATAAGGTTTTTTTTTAAAAAAAACTAATATGTAACTCCTCGCGTTATCTCAGCTCCAGCTTCAACTCCAACTACTGAAAAAACTTGTTTTACCAAACACACCCTAAGCTCCAACGACACACATGGAGGTTGGAACTCGCTTGCCATCAATCCCTTTTTGTGCAACAACACGGTAGCACACCCGAATCCAAACATTTCATAATACGATTACAATTTCAGTGTATACGTTTCGTTTCATTTACAACCCTTGATGTTAGATGACTTGAGATAATTGAATGAAATGATTTTTGCTCAAAGAAAGAAAGTTTTCTGACTTGTTATTCTATGCTTTCATTACTGATTACAAAAATTAATTATCCCTTATCATTTTATTCCACCCCGTCCATTTATTCATTGTGTTTTAGTTGTTAAAAGTTACATGCATCTCTCTAAATTTTACGACTTTGTTACCGCCATTGTATATTAGGAATGACACGTCATGTCCCACCAATAGATCTTTCTTCACGGGACCTTATTGAAAGAGGTGCATGAGACCTAAAGGGTGTGTTTTCCTCCCCTCTTTTTTAAGGGGCGGAGGGTGTAGAGGTGGGTAAAAAGGGGTGGAGGTAGGGAAAAATTTCCTACCCCTGTGAGAGGAGGTAGGGGAGATGGAGGAGGTCCACCTCTTAAATGAAGGTGGAGGTAGTGCTGGAGAGAGCTGGAGAAAACAGGCCCTAAGCTTGCACGCAAAAAAAAGATATAAGGAGCATGGTGAGTTAGTTGGAGACTCTTCATCCTTAATTTTTTTTGGGTAATGAAAACGAGAGGTAGATTCATAGTGCACTAGTACGCAAGGAAACCAATGGGCTACACAGTCACCGAACGGAGAGTAGTCATTCCTATAACGTCATAAACTAAAAACAAACCAACCCTGATAGGTGGGTCTAAAAGTTCATGAAAACCAATAAAAAAGGAGTCAGCGACGAAATTCGCTTCTCACTCTTCATCCTTAATATCAAAATTTGGAAATGGAATATATTATTATAAGTGATCACTTTAACCGTTGATCATACCCTACCTAGTACCCAACGAACAAAACTAGTTGTTTTGACCAAAATTACATTATACTCTAAATCCAATTTGTAAGTATTTAGAGTTGTTTAAATTTAACAATAACTTTTATCTTTGCCCTAATTTTTTTTTGTATGTATAAAGAAAATAAGTTAAGTTTGACTATGTTAAAGCAACTATGCAACTGAAAAATTGTAATTTAATGTCTGGATCAACTATCATGATGAGCATTGGTGATCAAATATTCTAAAAAGATCAATATATTCGATACACTGATAATTTTCTTGAATATACAACAAATATGGACCGAAAAATACTATTTGAAAGTAAAAAATCAGTATTTCAATCTAATTTTTTTTTGGTTTGATATTCGCATAGTGAATTTTCCGCTAAGTGCATAGTCACGACACTTCCTTTTGAAGTTGATAGACATTTTTATCTGAAAATAACCTGTTCATATCAATCACCCTCTTTAAAAAAAGGTAGACATTTTACCGAATTTGAAAGCCAGTGTTCACATCCCAGTATCTTAAATTCGTAATTGTGCGCTTAACGATATCTTGATTCTTGATCGTGCTTATAATACCCCTATTACCAATCACAAGTTGGTGTAGTGGTTATGAGACTACATCCCATTCCCCGAGGTTCGAAGTTCGAATCCCCGTGGAAACATGGAGACGCTTGTGAGTGGGAGATGGGCCTACAGTAACCCGATCCAGATGTAGAGTGGGTTAAGCCCACTTGAACCGGAAAGGATCTAAAAAAATACTGTAATACCCCTATTTTTTTTTTTAAATATTGAAAACAAAAATAAACTCCAAACCCATATAGATTATGCATCTTACCCTTTTCATTTTTATTTTTTCCCTTGCCCGCCAAAAGAGCACATAGATTCGCCGGAGCGAAATCCAAACCTCCCGGCGGCGTATATGGATCGATTACCAGCCTCAAACGAGCTCTCCTTCCGGGTCGGGTTTTCCGGTCACAGCGGCCACCTGCGTTTCGAGCCGCTTCCGCCGGTAGAAGGCGATAACTGTCTTCGCCGCCTCCCAGATTTCGTACTTGTCAGTCTCTCTCTCTCTCTCTCTTTCTCCCATAATCTTTTTGATAGATTCTGCAAATGTTCTATTCACTCTGATTCTTCGCACGTCCGTGAATTTTTTTGCCAGATTGAGATTGAATTTGTACTGTGGCTAGTGAGTTAGTTTTTTTTAGCTGCAGTTTGCAAATTGATGGTAACGTTGCTTACTTTTAGGGCTCAGATACCTAACTTGTTATCAAGTTGTCTCCTCTGCATACATTAAGGGCTATAAATTGGATGACGTCATTAAGTGCTATAAATTGGATGAAGCAATTGGAAATTGGATTAGAAGGCATAAGAGTTAGGGTTGTTGGGAGGGTGTTGCTTTGAGCGCTGAACGGGGAAGAGCCTAGGGACCAGTCTTCACCTTTATGAGATGCCTTCAGATATACTCTCAACATGTTGAACTGATACAAGCGTCTTTTCAAAGCCAGTGAGCTAATGAATTTTCTAAGTTAGTTATTTTAGTAGATGCTGCATTTGTTGTTACAATAAGAGACCTAATCTGAAGATCATTTTGCATTGATTTTTTGGATAAGCATTTATATGTTTTAGACTTTTAGTGATTAGTAAATCATGGCTTCATAAATTGAACTCTTTTGTATCATGGGAGATTTTGGATTAACTGTCTTGCAGGCAATGGTTAAGATTGGTGCATTTTTGGGTTTTGGGCCTAGCAGTATCAATTATTAACATGTTATAGCATAATGCATCCATAGATGTCATTGACACGAGAGTAGTTCTAGACCTTTGAATCTGTGCGCTTGGGTCTTATCTCATAACGGGTCATTTAATAAGCTTCATTACCTTTATCAAAAGCACATTCACCTGAAATTACTACAAATTAGAGCACTTTAGAGAAAATTTGAATTTTGGAGATGGTGTAAGGTCTCTGGGAGAAAGGGTAGCGCCTTGAAAGATTTTCATCCTTGAACTTGCTTGCAATCTCCTGTACAAACTATTCTCCAGTTTCAAGTTCAATTTCCACTGTTGCAACTTGCAAATTTAATAAATTCAGATGATTTGTGCTTCAGCCGCCTGCCTTTCCGAGGGAATCAACTGATTCCATCAAAGAGCATATCGAGGAAAAGTACCTTTTCCCCAGATTGGATCCTGATGAGTTTGCTCCACAAAATGCTGGAAGAGTCTGGGAGTTTGACTGGTTTGACAAGGCAAACATTCCATTAGATCCATCATTACCTCCATCTGCCGTGGTTCCCTCATGGGAGTTACCTTTCAGGCGCTCAAGAGAAAAGTCATTACAAGGAAAATGGGAGCCTGAATCAGTGCAGGTAAAATCCAGGCCTTTGGTTCCAGTTTTATATATTTGACGCAACACTTCTATTGTGTTGCAGTGTTTGTTTTATTTTAGTATCTGTTTGTTGTGAATGCTTATGAATTATGGAGTATAAGTTAATTTACAAGGTTACTATAATAACTAATCTTGTGGATATACTTTAATTATGATGTATCAGTGTTGCAACAAATGCGACCTTAAATCCTCCATTGGGTCCTTGTTTTAGGAGCTATTATGTTTCATTATTGCATAGTTTTGATTTTTTTAGTTTTCTTGTCACAATCATTATGTATAATTTGTTGGTAGTTGCTAGTCTCTTGTCTGATTATAGTCTCAGAGCTGGCCCATTTACTCTAGGTAGACATATCAGAATTAACCATCGACGAAGAAGACTCTGGTGCATTGCCACGAATTACAGGACCTGGAAAGGATATTGTGAGGGGTAGCATAAACAATCGTCCTTTCCGTCCAGGAGGTTTAGATGCATCCCAATCCTTATCGAAAGTTGTTCCTGATGGGGCTTCAAATGGAGAATGGATACATGAAGTTCTTGATGGTGGTTCTGCTGAGACAACTCCTCCCAGCTTTAAGCAAGGGTTGGATCTTGGAGAACTTAATGTAAGTGCAACTCTGTTTTGTATTTTGGACATAATAATAATAAAGTTATACTTGGAACATATTTCTATATTGCTAACTTGTGGCACATATTTGACACAATCAATTTTGAAGGAGTATCCATGCGCATGGAGCATTAACAAAGATCAAGGTCCAATTAAAGACGTAGAAGATAGAAAGCAGGTCAGTTTTTGAAGTTCCATGATATTACACGCCGCCTTTGTGATTGTAGTATGTGATTCGATTACCTCATGCATTTTTCTAAGTAAAATATCTTATGTTCTTTATTCCTGAAGGTTTATATTTCCTAGAGGATCATAATGATGCACTAATGTTATTTCTGCATCATATCTGCAGAGTGACATATCTTTACAGTTTGATGACTTATTCAAGAGGGCTTGGGAAGATGACGTCACTGCAGAAGATGATGCAAAAGGCACTAAACTTATTTCACTCCATTCCCTTTTCATTTTTGATAGATAATTACACAAATAAATAACAGACATAAGTTGTAGGGGGAAATCTGTCTATGTTGATTAATGATGTTAACATTTTGTTACTGTGGATGTAACTTGGTGTCGTGAAGAGGTTGAGGATAGTAACTTCTCTTGACAAAATCTTTGCGTTGTATTCGTCTGTGAATATGTGCATTGTCGTGAACTAGAGGCCTGACTGAAATGGTTCACTGTAAATTATATTCTTTTGTTGGATTTCACAGCGAAAACTAGTGCTATTGATACTATAATTATAATATCTATGGATATATTTACCAGCTACTAAAAGAGTATGCACAAGGCAGTACTATGGTGGTTAGATAAATCATAATATTGCTGTGTGTTGATGTTTTGTCACATCCCTTGCTTTTTGTTAATCTTATCACACATGTGGCTTGGCAGATAATTCAGAAATGGAGCATGTGAAGCCAGAAATAGAGGAACCCAAGGAAGAGGTTTCCACTGATTCTGTTAGTATGCAGCCATCTGAGTTAGATGCCATTTTGGCTGGGGAAACCGGAGTATCACCCATGAGATTTGATGGAAAGAATGATGAGGATTCTCTGCAAAAAGAGGTACACGGTGAACTCTGTTTCTCTTATAATTGTGTTCATGTACTCTTTTTTTTTTTCCATGTATAGATTTTGTTTTCCCTTATTTGCTTTGTTGCTTCTAAATTTATGGTTACTCGGTGCAGTCTTGGGCTGTGGTTGGAGGTAGTGAAGAAATTGTGGACAAATTTTATGAACTTGTGCCTGATATGGCACTTGAATTTCCGTTTGAGTTGGATGCATTCCAAAAAGAGGTATTATTTCTAATTCTGTACTCCTATAGGCTATGTGGTCTTGATTGGTAAATGCTATCTATACATCATTCAGAAATAGGTTGGCAGTTGGCTGCAGCTGAAGTAGAAACAATTAAACCGGGGAACTCCATTTTAATGATTAATGGGAATGCAATGATGGTAGTACATATCTACTTATTTGATTTCTATTATCTTGGAAAATTCATAAATCCGTATGAATGGGAAACATATGCAAGATATAGCAAATATTTTCTTCATTATGTTGCTGCTTTACGTTTCTAGCTTCATTGTTAATGCCTGTACTCAAGTCTACTTTCATCATTACATACTTGCTTGGGGTGTTTTCTGTTGGATTTGCTATTCTGAATTATTTTTTATTTTGTTTCTTAGATACGTAAGCCTACTTTGAGGCCTTATTATTCAGCTACTAATAATATTAGGTTATGCTATAGGCAATTAGGCATTAGGTTTTGTCACCAAGCTACTTTTCTGGGTTACTTTTGTCTTCTGGGTTTCCTCTTTTCCTGTATTTATACAGGAAAAGACCATTGTAATTGATGGCTCAGAACTTCTCTTCTACAGCTCTAAATAAGCAGTTTTCTTGCACATATTTTTCTTCTCTCCTTCTCTCACTTTTACTAACACGGTATCAGAGCTTTAGGTGTTATTTCTAAGCCTTGTTTCTCTTGAAGGATGCAACCTTCATTGCTGAATCCTTGCTTCAGATCTATAGGGTTGTTCTTGCCTCCTGTGCTGAGAATATTAACCTTTTACCAGTCTTCCTTGTTGAAGAGTTGTCCTTCCTTTTTCAGCCTTCATTGCTGATAAATTTCTGTTTTGAGCCTTCATTCCCGAAAAATGTTTTAAGGATTTCAGCCTTCACTGCTGTATCTTCATCTTTTCCATGACATCACTTGGTCACTTATGGTAAAGTTTGTTTATCGTTTGTCACTTCCCTGTGTAGAACTTTACTCAATCATACACTTCATCAAGTGCTTCAACCAGTAGTGCCGTGCGATTTTGCTGCTTTCATATTCAATGATTGAGCATGTCTTGACTTTAATGAACCTAAGGATCAGTGCGACCTTCTGAATTTGTAATTCATGTGTTATATGTACCAACTCTCTCTCCATGTTAAATATAGGCAATCTACTATCTTGAAAAGGGAGAGTCTGTTTTTGTGGCAGCTCATACGTCAGCTGGAAAGACAGTTGTTGCAGAGTATGCATTTGCATTGGCGACAAAGGTATGATATTTTCTTTACTGTTGAATGTGCCCTTTTATAGCACAAACTGAGGCATCAAGCGGACTTATTTTTTATTATATGAGAAAAACAATCTTGTAATTGTGGTTGAATTTACAATTTTGCTTCTTGGTATAGTTATGCCATCTAGCATGGTTATTAACATGTTTTTTTTTTTTTAGCACTGCACACGAGCAGTTTATACTGCTCCTATAAAGACAATCAGTAACCAAAAATACAGAGATTTCTGTGGAAAATTTGACGTGGGGCTTCTTACTGGGGATGTCAGCTTGAGGCCAGAGGCATCTTGTCTTATCATGACCACTGAAATATTGAGGTCAATGCTCTACAGGGGTGCAGATATAATACGTGACATAGAGTGGGTAATGGGTCTTGTTCTGCTTCACATGTTACCTACTTTCCCTGCTTGTTCTTTATTATTTTTGTTTGAGAATTATCGTCAAATGTAATTTATGAGGTACTCCAGGTTATATTTGATGAAGTACATTATGTCAATGATGCTGAACGAGGAGTTGTGTGGGAAGAAGTCATAATAATGCTTCCACGACATATCAATGTTGTGCTACTATCGGCCACTGTAAGTGCTGTTCTCTGTAGTCTGTCAATACTGTAGGGCGAAATTCTTAAGAATAGTATGATGCATTGTGTCCAAAAAGATTAGTATAATGCATAGAAACACATTCTGTCTGTTCAGCACGTCCATATATTGTCCTTCATTTTCCTGAATTTTATGCTGTGATCCTTGAAGAAAACTATGGAAAATTATATACTTATCTGAATTATACACATTACAACCTATGTGCCTCAGTATATACATGTTCTTTACACTAGAAAATAAAAATATCAGAAATTAGAACCAGGAGCGAATCATATGAATTAGTAGAGAATCATGGAGAGGATCATATCAAAACTAGACACTTCCCTCATTTTCCTACAATCCTAAATGTGAAGGCCATACTTTCAATTACAACTTCACCTTGTCTGAATCATGTCTTTTACAATTTCCGTTTTTGCAACTTAAATACTCTTAGGAGCGTCTGATAACGTAAAGTCTAAAATGATTTTGTTGCTGCCTACTTGTCTCATTCTCTGCAATGCCAGTTTGTTAGGTGTAGGACATACTGCAGTCATTTCAGTTAGAACTGTGAGGGGGTTTTGTAGGGTGAGAAGTGGGTGAAATTATGGGAACGGAGTTAGTATAAAGTATAAACCTATCCAGAAATTATCCTAGTGTAAAGGCATTTGCCTGGCGAGTTTGAGCGTAGCTCATCTGGTGGCCAGCTTGAGGATTTTCCCCTCATCCGGTAGGCTCAGTGGAAGTTGGCATGTGGGGTCCTGGGGCTCCCATAGGTTTCCCCAAGTGATTTGTATTACTTTTGAATATAAATCTGAAGTAATTTGTGTTTGTTTGATATTACCTGTGATCACTTAAGGCCTATAAGATTGATGCTGCAACTGTGAGTTACATATATCTTTTATATTTCTTAAGGTCCCAAATACAATTGAGTTTGCTGATTGGATTGGTCGAACAAAGCAGAAGAAAATACGCGTTACGGGGTAGGTGCAATCTTTCTGACGCTTTGACTATTTTAGTTTAATACTTGGCTTATGAAATTCTCTTTGTTTCTTCTTCTAAAGAGGTAAGAATTGCATTTGGAAAGAAATGTTAATGTTATTCTCTGAAATTATCATTGAAAAAATTCATTATCTAAAATTGATTTCTTTTGTTTGGTATGTTTTGGTGTCCAGGACGACCAAAAGACCTGTGCCTTTGGAGCATTATCTGTTCTACTCAGGCGAACTTTTTAAAATATGTGACAATGAAATATTTCTCCCTCAGGGAGTGAAAGCTGCAAAAGATGCTTACAGAAAAAAGAATTCCAGTACAATGGCAAATAAATCAGTGCCATATTCAGGGTCTTCCTCAGGATTTAGCGGCGCTCGCAGTCAAGGTCGTGAAAATTCTCAACAAGGGAAACAAAATAAGCATTCTGGTTTACGTAATGTGGGTAACTTAAATGGAGCCACCTCGGGACACCTCAAAAGTGGTGGTCAGAATAATAGTGGTTTCAGAAGATTCGATACTACTTCATGGACACAACTGATAAAGAAACTCTTGAAAATGTCACTCCTACCGGTAAGTGTGAAATTAGTGACAGTACAGTTTGTTCACTGTTCTTGGATAACTAAAGTTCGGATGGATCTGAATACTCTGATAGAACATTAAATTATTATATAAAATTCTGAGCCATTGACATGTGGCTGGGACAGTAATTTGTTGACTGTTATTTTGAATGAATATATATGGTGGTTCATCTTTTAAGTTTGACAGTGGTTCTCTCAAAGTTTATTCAAAGGAAAGTTACTAAGTCTAGCCTTTTTCATTGAGTTTAGGTGGTTGTATTTTGTTTCTCAAAGAATCGTTGTGACAAATCAGCTGATGCTATGATGGGGACTGATCTTACGAGTGGTAAAGAAAAAAGTGAAATTCGTGTCTTCTGCGACAAAGCATTTTCACGGCTTAAGGGATCTGACAGAAATCTACCACAGGTAAGTGGCTGAATTCTTAACACATTGTCCCATCCATATCATTCAAATTCTTGGGATTGAATGTAATTTTTTTTAAAACACTGTAGATTATGAGAGTCCAAAGTCTTCTTCATAGAGGAATTGGGATACATCATGCCGGCTTACTACCTATTGTGAAGGAAGTTGTAGAAATGCTTTTTTGTCGAGGTGTAATCAAGGTCTGATTAGTTTAAATTTTGTTTATCCTTGTAAGTTTCCTGAATTGATGATGGCTTTTTTGTGATATAACAAGATAAATGCCAACATACTACTTCATGTGTTTGAACTTTGAATGCCGTTACTTGTTCCCATTTTTGTATGTTGTGCAGTACTGATGTTTAGATGCTGTTAATTCTCATGATCTCCTTTTGTTGTTTCAATCTGTTTCAGATTTATGTTTTGTTGAACATGGTGGACTGCAACAGGTTACTGATACCTTTGTTTTATTTTATGAGCAGTTACTGATATCCATTTCAACTTCATGGTGTAGGTTCTGTTTTCAACTGAGACATTTGCTATGGGTGTCAATGCTCCTGCAAGGACGGTGAGTCCTTTTCTTTCTGCGAATCAGCAAATCGAGAATCTTGTATTGAATTACTTAACATATTGATGAATCTTGATTTCTCTTCATTAGTTGTTGGTTTTTCATCTTCGGTTCTTACTCCTAGTCCTGTAAATCAAGTGAGGAGTAAAGTTCAAACAGTTTAATGTGGCTTTCAGTTCTCGTTATTAGCCTTTTGGGTAGCTTGTGTAAAAATCAGACATATGGTTGATGAAATATGTCAAATGAAAATTGGAACTTGGGTTTATTATTGAGATTCTTAAAGGTTTTCACAATTTAAACAAGTTCAATGTTTGCTGTTTGGTTAATGATTACTGCTCTTATTTTGTTCTTTCTTAAATGTTAGCAAAATATTACCTCCATGCAACCACCGACATTATAGTGTTTTTGACTCCATTACCAATTCTTTCAGGTTGTTTTTGATACTTTAAGGAAGTTTGATGGCAAGGAATTCAGACAGATAGTTCCAGGAGAATACACTCAAATGGCTGGACGTGCTGGTAGAAGAGGGCTTGACAAAATTGGAACTGTCATAGTAATGTGCCGGGATGAAATTCCGGAAGAGAGTGATATAAAAAATGTCATGGTGGGAAGAGCTACCAGACTTGAATCTCAGTTTCGATTAACCTATATTATGATCATGCATCTTCTTCGAGTCGAAGAATTGAAGGTACTTCAAAATTTTGCATGTTGCATCTGTAGTTATCCTTTTGAATCCTGATTTGGGTTGAGTTATATTATGATCCTGTCCCTTGCAACATTTTGGAGTTACTTGAAAGAAATTAGGAATCCTTTCTGTCATGTTGTGATATAAATGTTCTAAAGCACTTACTTTTGGCGTACAAGTGGTGAAGTGAATGTCATTTTAATACCAAATGATGCATTAGTCTATATTAATACCATGTGATGCATTAGTCTATTCATGATTTCGTTTCACCATTATAGCATGTTGGCCGTTAAATTATATTCCTCATATTTGGATTTAGTGTGATATTGTTGGGGAGTTTCTTTTATTTAGAGTAACAAGTCATGTTAATTGGTGTTCCGTTGGCAGGTTGAAGATATGCTAAAAAGAAGTTTTGCTGAATTTCATGCTCAGAAGAAGCTTCCTGAAAAGCAACAACTTCTTATGCTAAAGCTTTCTCAACCAACAAAAACAATTGAGTATGTTTGTCATACTTAACATCTTCTTCTATACGCTACTGGTTCTTTCACTTCATGATGCGTATATTTCTTGTCGATGCTAGTAGATGGATGCATTTGCTAGTTATATTATAGTTTTCCCCCTTTCTTGAATGTTCAAGTAACTGCCCCCATTTTTTAGGGACTGCAGTTAACTTAAATGGATGTATATCATATATCCTTGTTTTATTTTGTTGTACACTCTTATTTGCCATGGCGCCATGACAATTAATGGATAGGACGTTAACTTTTCTCAAAATGCTGAAAAATGCACCGAGCAAATTGATTCGCAATATTGTCTCAATTGATGCTAATTCCCTTGATAAACTTGTCTATTTTGGATATGGATTTCAGTAATTTCTTCCATTGTCAGTAGCTAGTTCATAATTGAGAGCTTCTGACTTCCTAGTGTAAGAGGGTGGCAGGGATGGATGAAGCCAAATCAAAGGATCATTTTTCTGAATTGATGATTTGCCTCCAAAGATGGAAGTCTGAATCTTAAAATAGATCCTTGAGGACCTAGCTTGAATCATCTTACTTTTGATTCTTCTTTAGACTGTCTTTATCAAGTTTTTATAGATTAAAACTATGATGTTATTAAAAGTGTAAATATATTCTTCTTGTAGGTGTATCAAGGGGGAACCAGCTATTGAGGAATACTTTGAGATGCACTCAGAGGTTGAGAAGTACTCGGATCAGATGACGAAGGTAATATTGCAATCCCCTCGTGCTCAACAGTATCTCTCAGCTGGAAGAGTGGTGGTTGTGAAATCAATGGAGGTGAGCATTTAATTTCATGAAAGTATTTGTATAATTCCTTTCTGCCTTTTGCAGAGTCCCTAGTAATGGAAGATTGATTTTGTTTCCAACCTGTTTGCTTTTTGAAGAGAAGATGATGAAACACAAGGAGGGAATTCATTTGTCATTCTGCCTAATCAACATGTGTTCTATCTTTCCCAAACAATCCCCACACCATCCCATACCATAAAATGGTCTTTGATGGGATGGCGTGAGAATAAGCTTGTTTTGTGCAATCCAATGCCTCAAATGCACTTTAATTCAATTTTCTAATGTTATCTTAAAAGTGCAACAAGCTGGCAATATACTTCAGTTCTGTGTAGTATGCTATGCCCAAATGACATACAAGATTCACGAGTCATTTAGATCTTCTGCTTCCAGGAGATGACGAACAAAATGCCATGTTTAGCAAGTTGATATCCCTAACTATCCTTTGTTACAGACAGTGGATATCTCATACATTACTGGACATCCCTTAACGAAAAGGGCATCTGTTTTCGTCTCAAAATTTGGATCCCACCCTCTAAACTGCAGACATAGTGACCTTTTTCTACAAGAAAGACAGAAAGTTGATCTAAATAGACCTTCCTAATCTCTTAGTGTTGCTATAATATGTTATTTGGTAGACGTGCGGTTAGATTTGTTTTGAAGTTTTTGAATTTCAATTCTCTATTTAATCTCATGTAGTTTAGTCTTAATTTCCAGGTAAGAATGTTTCCACTAGCATAATTCTGCTTGCTTGTCATTGCTGTTGAAAATTGACAGGGTCAAGATCACCTTCTTGGAGTTGTAGTCAAAGCACCATCAGCTACCATTAAACAACACATTGTTTTAGTCCTCAAACCCCATTCGCCATCCATGACACAAACATCCTCAGCTGGCAGTGGTAACAGAAGTGAAACAGGAGATGCTAAGTTTGAAGAAGGCGTCTTATTGCCGCCTAAATCAAAACGATCTGCAGATGACGAGTACTATTCTGCCACCAGGCGCAAAGGAACAGGCGTTATTAAAATAACTCTGCCATGCCGTGGAGTAGCTGCTGGAGTCTGTTATGAGGTCAAGGGAGTTGAGACCACTGAGTTTCTCAGCATTTGCAATTGTAAAATTAAGGTTGACCCTGTTCGGCTTCTTGAAGATATCAGCAATGCAGCTTACTCTAAGACCGTGCAACTGCTAGTTGATCTTAAATCTGGTGGAAACAAGTATCCTCCACCTTTAGATCCAATAAAGGGTATGACTCTTCTAATTCATCAAGTTAATAAATCTTTAGAAATTTATTTTATTTGGCATAATCTTGTTGTATTCAACACCTTCTCAAGTTCTTGCCACATCTCTTGTTGTGTGGAAAATCACAGTCAACTAAGAAAATTAGGCAAAATTAAATTTATTTATTTATTTCAACTCTAATTCATATTTGACCCAACTCTTAGTATCGAGTTTTTTCATTTAGCATCTTTCTGATTTTGTAATAAGCTTGCAGACAAAATCTTTCTTTCTTTTCGTTTCAATGGCTAAGATTGTTTTGGATTTGTGTAATAATGATTGCATTTCAGAGCTGGGGCTGAAGGACATGGAACATGTGGAAGTGTGCAACAAATCACACAAACTATTACAAAAGATGGCAGAAAATAAGTGCCATGGTTGTATTAAGTTGGATAAGCATTTGGAGTTAGCAAGAGAAATTTTCAAGCATAAAGAGGAAGTTGAGGCTTTAAAGTTCCAGATGTCTGATGAAGCACTTCAACAGATGCCGGACTTCCAGGGGCGGGTATGCTCATGTTTTGCCAATAAATTGTTCTAAGAAAATGGAAATTGGAGTGCCTTATTAAATAAGGTTTGTGAGATTTATTTATTAAATGATTAATTATTATTTCCAGATTGATGTCCTTAAGAAAGTCGGTTGCATAGACAATGATCTAGTCGTTCAGATAAAAGGCCGCGTTGCTTGTGAGATGAACTCTGGGGAGGAGTTAATATGCACAGAGTGCTTGTTTGAGAATCAGCTGGATGACCTGGAACCAGAAGAAGCAGTCGCCTTGATGTCCGCCTTTGTGTTTCAGCAAAAGAATACCTCTGACCCATCTCTTACTCCTAAACTTGCCCATGCCAAGGATAGGTAACTTTCTGCATTTCTCCTCATGCTGTTTACTTCATTTTCATGCAAGTGATTCATCCACTCACCTCTTTCTTTGTGATGGTCTGACGTATTATTTAGCATTGAATGTTCCAAAACTTGAAAGCTTATACTGAGATTCTAGCTGGTGTTTGAGGGATGGGATTTAGCTAATTTCTTTCTGCTCAAGCTGGCATCAATCACCAAATTAGACCTGCCAACTGGGCAGTTCAGGTTGTTTTAATTGCTAGGGTTTTAGTTTTTGACTTGTTATGCATAATTCTGAACAAATTTCAGTAAACATGTTTTGGATTGTGGCATTGATAAAATTTTGGGAAAGATCTGTTTTTGGTTTGGGTTCAGATCAATTTGGTTATCAGGCAGGAACAGGTCGGTTTTTGGACAACACAATTTGCATTCGTTCTCATCTCTAAGCACCCGTCTTTTTGCAGATTGTACAAGACAGCCATTATGCTTGGCCAGATACAAGCAGGGTTTAAACTGCAAATAGACCCTATAGAGTATGCCGCGGAAAATCTCAAATTTGGTCTCGTTGAAGTGGTGTATGAATGGGCTAAGGTATGTACATATCTACTATCCTTTTCTCCTCTCTTCATTGCCTGTAACGTCTACCAATTCGACACCGGTAGAGTTGCTTACGCCCTCTTGCTCTCTCTCTCTCTCTCTCTCTCAGGGCACCCCCTTTTCTGATATATGTGAGCTCACAGACGTCCCCGAGGGCTTGATAGTAAGAACCATCGTAAGACTCGATGAGACATGCCGGGAGTTCAGAAATGCAGCGTCGATCATGGGAAACTCTGCTCTGCACAAGAAGATGGAAGCCGCCTCGAATGCAATAAAGCGCGACATTGTCTTTGCCGCGAGCTTGTATATCACTGGAGTGTAACTTCCCTCAGGTTTAAAGCTATGTCCCTTTGATCAGATGCCCCCTGAATCACTTTATGCAGCTTAGAACTTCACAGGCAATCTTTTTAGGTGTAACAATCATGTATTCACTTGCTTGAATACTGTTTTTTTTTAATGAAATTTGAGGTTTTCCCACCTAGTACAGAATTAATATTTTAGCATTTGATTATTGCATTATGTTTTTATTAACGATAACCGTAGAAAATCACCCTTTAAATATGTCATTTTATATTCATAATTATCAGAAATCACCCATTAAAATAATTCCGTTGGCAAAGAACCACCCAAAGTTTTTCCACAAATCCACATAGGTGTTTACAAAGCTCCGAAAAGGACATGTCACATGTTGAAACCTTACAATTTGACTAATTAAAACCTTTTTGGTATTTTGACCAAAATAGGAGTTACGTTCGTCTGGTCAAAACGCATGAGCACTCATTTGAAAGCTAACTTTAGGGCTACCACTCTATTTGGGAAGTCTATCCATAAATCCACCACGAAGGCTCATAAAAAAATTGTTTTTTCTTGCTGTTTGGATTTTGGACAAATTTTTGCCATTTCTAAACGGTTAGTCCACAAAAATCTCAAAAGATTAAAAATTGTTAACTTTAGATGTGCTGTGTTCATATATATTCAAGGCAAGACGTTCATACATCCTCTATTTGGGATTTCTAACAAGTTTTGAAAGGAGGGACATATTGAAACCTTAGAAGTTGACCGATTGATTCCTACTCGGTCTTTTGATCATGACAGGAGCTATGTTAGTCTGACCCTTCGTTGGAAAACTAACTTCAAGGGATACAACTCTATTTTGTAATTCTTTCGATAAATCAACCTTAAAGATTACCCAAAAAATCATTTTTCACACTGTTTGGATTTTGGACAGATTTTTAACTGTTTTTCAAAAGGGTTAGTCTACAAAAATCTCTCATAACCTCAAAATTTGAAAATGGATGTTTCTTACTCTAGATGCGATGTCATCTATTACAACCCTTATCTTGAATGTCCATAAAACTCCGAAAAAAGGACATGTCGAAGCCTTATAATTTGACTAACCAATACCTTCTCGATATTTTGATCATAATAGGAGTTACATTAGTTGCAAAGCTTTGAAATGTAAGTTATACAACTTACATTGACAAGATGATAGGGCGTATTTTTTAAAAAAAAAAAATTCTAATACCGGTAAATTGTAAAAAAAATAAAATGTGACTTTTCATAACACTATAGCTTAATTATATAATTACATAAAACCACCCATTATATAATAATTCTCACTCTATTCATAAATATTTCAGAAATAATTCCATACTAAAATCATTATTTAAAAATAAAGTGAAAATTTAATATTTTCATAACATTTTTTTTTGCTCATAAACATGGTTGTGGATAGTTCTAAAAAAATCAAAATTATAAATGATTTTTTAATTAAAAATCACATTTTATCTAAGGATAATTTTTTTTAATCCACCAACAAAAAATTGAATGAAATAAATGCTATTATCATTGATTGATTTGATTCACGCTATACATTGCCAGGCATTCTATGACCAACTAATGTTTCGACACGAAGAAAAACAGTAATGTAATATATTTTTTTCGAAAAGAAAAATTATTAATGTATTTGGATAAAAGAAAGAAAAGAAAAGATGGAGAGGATAAGGGCACAAGGAAGGGTTACGTTTACATGAAGCACATGTGTCCTACCACCTGTAAGAAGGAGACGCCGACTAGTGACACGTGTCAGTCCCTCACCACTCCTCTTCATCGTCCTCTCCCCTCTTCATATACCTTTAATTACCTTCTGCAGGTTGTAGATCTCATCCACCACTCCCATCTTCTACAGAAACTCACCTACTACACAGCGTTCAGTTTAATTCCAAGCCCATACGACGTCGTTCTGCGTGTGTTTTTCTTCTTCCTTTTACGCTTCTTGCTTTCTAAGTTATACGACGCCGTTTGACCCGTTTCACATCGTCCGATCCGGTCCGTAGCTTAAGCGTCAATGGCGACGGTTGGGAGAAATGTGGCGGGGCCGTTGATGTTCTTGAACATGATCATGTACTTGATCGTCCTCGGCTTCGCGAGCTGGTGCCTTAACCGCTTTATCAACGGCCAAACCAACCACCCGAGTAAGTTTTGAAGTGATGTGTTTTTCTGATCCGGGGAGATGAAACGCAGCGTTTTGATGTTGTTTGTATTTTGTCCAGGTTTTGGCGGGAACGGAGCCACCGGCTTATTCCTCACGTTCGCTATCTTAGCCGGTGTCCTTGGTGTCGTCTCGAAGCTGGCCGGCGCTAACCACATCCGGTTTTGGAGGAGCGATAGCCTTGCTGCTGCCGCCTCCTCCGCCATGGTTGCTTGGGCCGTCACCGCCCTTGCTATGGGGTACGTTTGTCAAAATTAATTAGTGTCAAAATTGTATATATAATTTCTGTTATTGGCACAAAACTTTTGATAATTCAAAAAAATACCATTTGGGTAAAAGATGGTTAATTTATCTAATGATGGCATTTTAGCATTGGAAATTTGTCATTTTATGTTCTTTTATCTCAACTTTTATTTTCAAGAAAAATCCAAAATGAGAAGTAATTTTCTTAGATACTCTATTTTAGAGGATTAATTTTATTTAAGAAAACATGTTATTTTATTTTTCAATTAATTAAAAAAAAAGTAGTGTATTGAATGAGTGGGTATAATAAGTATATTTGTTGATTTTCTTAAATTTTTTAAAAGAATCTAAAATGACATATTTATTTCTTATAAACCCTTAAAATAAGGGTATAAATTAGTAAAATGTATTTTAATTATTTAAAAAAAAAATGACAGGTTGGCATGCAAGGAGATAAACGTGGGAGGGTACAGAGGATGGAGGCTAAAGGTAGTGGAAGCATTCATCATCATCCTCACCTTCACACAGCTTCTCTATCTGATGTTGCTTCATGCGGGAGTGTTCAGCAGCAGGTATGGGCCGGGCTACAGAGACACTGATTATGGGCATGGAGGCCCAACAACTACAGCTGGTGATCCAGTGGGCCTCAAGGGTACTGCCAGGGTTTAAATAAATTACAATGTATAAGGCCCAGTGGGCCTAACCTTAGTGGAGTGGAATTAGCCAATCTGTTTTGTTTGGTTTGGAACTCCGAAATCGAAATGGGCATCTGTAATCTCTCTTTATGTACTGTGTGGTTTGAATTGAATGTAAATTAGCCCTAAATAACTAGTTACATCTTTCTTTTAATGTTTGCTTTTCATTTGTGGTTTGAGTTCGAGTTTTTGTTGTATGGCTAGAAATATAATAATTTACTATAAAAAGCACATCTTGTTAATGTTTAAGTTCCTCATTTAATCCTCTCGAGAGTGTATGTTTATGTGCTTGATCTATTATTGATTGGTGATTATGTTATTTGATCATTTAAGTTGCCGTTGCACATTCATATATTCATATAGTACGTTTTAAGTAATAAGAGATCATCTTGTTAATGGTTACATATAAGCACATCGAAGGGGCATTGCAATTCTTTTTTGCCTTGTTTTGTGGCACACAAAGGCAAAAGAGCCGCCAGCAGCAAAGGAAGAAAGGAGAGAGAAACAAAAGAGAGAGGGTGGGAGGAAGGAGAGGAAATGTGAGAGATTCGAATGAGTATTTCGTCTTTGGTAATCCGTCTCCCTTCCTCGATAAGTCAACAACAAGTGTTTATTGCTAGTTGTTGGTATTATTTTCTGGTGTAATTGGATTGATGTCTGAATGTCATTAGACTCACATATTACCTCAGACGTACTTTCGTGTCCAACAAGTGGTATTAGAGTCATGCCCAACAAGTAGTATTAGAGTCAGGTTGGGTATCTTGTGTGACTGAGATTGTGGGCATGTGAGATTGTGGGCATGTGGAGTTGGAGATGACAATTTTTGATCTGATAGAGTTGGGATAAGATATCTAGTAGAGACTCTAAAGGGTGGCTAGAAGAATCTGCACGAAGCGGTTGTTAGGGAACCATCAGAGCATGTGTTGATAATTGTGTTTTCATCATAGTAGTAATGCAACGGTTCTAGAGAGTGGTTAGAAGAATCTGCAGTCTGCACGAAGAGGTTGTTAGGGAACCATCAAAGCATGTATTGATGATTGTGTTTTCATCATATTAGTAATGCAATGGGTCGATGACTCGATGCACAGGTGGAAAAAATAAGTAAGAAACAACATGTGTTTGTTGATAGTTGTTGGTGCTATTTTATGGCATATTGGATTGCTGTATGATTATCACTAGACTCCCAAATTACCCTGGACACACTTTCGTGCCCAACATAACCTAATTTGATTAATTCCTCGCTTGAAATCGGAGGTTCAATGAGAGGAAGCCCTCGTCACCGAGAATCGGAGCTTGTTGCGCACTACCCATTGTTGTCATAGTGCGTCGCTTGTTGCCGGATCCACCACCCACTCAAGCGCCGTCGTTGTGCCTTTGACGATCTGACCTCGATGCGCCACCAACAGCCATTGACGAAGAACTGTGTACCTGGTACTATAGCAATGCACGAGAGGAGGAAGGAGATGCTAAAATTAAAAAAAATAAAACTCCCCATACTTTCTATTTGTATAAATATTGCCCTAATTTAATTGTAAATATTACAGCTTTTAACTCGTAATTTTTATTGGGGTTTAAATGCTATAAGGTGCATCTTAATTATTCTAAAGTGCAAATATAAGATTATAAAATGCAGGAAAAATATTACATCCAATTTTTGTCTTTATATTAAATAGTAACAATTTGAAATTACAAAAATTGATAAACACGAAATCGGTCCGATTTGATTCAAAACCGGGTCAAACCCGAGTTTAAGTTAATCCGGAGCTACCTGGGACTTGTTTTACCCGGCACTTGTTTTACCCAAAACAAGAATGACCCGATTGACATACAAGGTTACGTGATGGAGGGAGGAAGTATTTGACACACTTTCGTCCCACATCGCTCCTGAAGCATCTAGGTGCGGCAGGCTCTCTTATAAATATAGCTGCCGGCTCCATAAAAAAGGGTTTTGGCAATTCGATATTTTCCTCTTTGCCAATAAAACTGGTGGGAACTATTCCAGAAAATTCTCGATACACCGTAGTCGTTCCGCAAGGGTTAATCTCTAATTATTTTCCGTTCAATTTTGTTTCTGTTCCGGTTGAAATCGTCTTAAAATGATTGTGTGAACCGCAGGCAATTGGCTGCAACTATGCCGGAAACCTTACAGTCCACTGCGGTGATGGCGGAAACGTTGCAGTCCACTGGAGTCATTCCGTAAGGGTTATTGTCTAATTATTTTCCAATCAATTTTGTTTCTTATTGAGCATTCAATTCCTTATTGGATCCGTGTTTAGGTTAGGGTTTTTTTTGCTGATGATTGATTCGCCAAAGGTCAAAATTTCTGGTTAGGCTTATCCGATTAGGGTTGCTGTTGTGTATAATTTGATCTATTTCCAGGCCCCAAGGCTTCCTTCCAGATGATACCGATTTGGTTCATCAAAATGGGATCCCCTGCGGCGAGAGGGACGTTAATGACCCTAATTATGATGACGATGTTGAGTGTGACGGGAGCGATTTTGAACGTTACATTGTTCTTGGGTTGGAATACTACAATCGAGAACATGTCGGTGATCAGTTCTTGCCAATTTGAACATTCGTCATTGTAGATAAAATCTTCACCCACAGTTTGCTTTTTGCATTTGTAATTGCAGGACACTGATTATCAGCCTGTCCCGGGATTCGTCGTAGTAGGCGGGACATGGATCGACACACTTTATAGAAGCTCGAATCATTTTGGTTTCACTGCTGTCCCTGCGGAATGCAAGTCTACTGCGGAACGCAAGTCTGCTGCTAAGTACTTCTGCTGTAAATTATCCCGAACGGAGTCTGCTGGTGGTGTTGAGAAGGTGGTCACTTCTTGTGTTATCGTAGATGGTAAGAACCACACCTCGTACCTCTGTTTCTTCCTTTGTTGTTTTTCTCGATTGGTTTACCTCAGTGCCATTGTATTCCTTGTACAGGTATTCAGCCTACTGGTTGTGAGATCTGCGACGAGAGATACAAGCTTGGGTTTATCTCACCTTCATCCATTGGTGATGAGGAGAATGAAGTGTATGTAATTATGTATTATTGTTTTCTTGTCGGGTTTTTGTTTCTGGCTGTCACTTTTGTGTTGTTATTGTTGTGTTTAGGAGGGATGATAGGCTACCTCCCTCTCGGTATGCTCATGAGTTGGCGGATGGGGTGACCTTGAGTGAAAAGGCCAAGTATCGGATTCGATTTACATTACTTGCCTTGGCATATTACAACAAGAAGCATGTATGTGGGTATAGAATCTAAATCCTTTCAATCGGTATAAGTTGTGTCTTGTAGATTTTCATTGCTAACTTTTGTATTGGTCATTTTTTGCAGCACACAGACTATAAGATTGTCGATGTTTTGCCGTGTTGTAATGTAGTTGGACCCACCCATGTTGTGGCTCATTGCAACTTTATAGCAAGGCGAAATGCTGGTGTTGGTGCTTCCAATGAGCTCTTCTTTGCCGAATTGCAGCTGGACACATCCTCCCCGGAGGATGACCGCTGGGTGGTTATTGCTTGTCGTGTTGTACGTGGTAAGTTAGTAAAGACCCGAAAAGTATGGTTGCCAACTTGCCATAGGTCGTTAAGGGTTGTCCACATTATGATGAGAGTGTGTTTCTCTTGCAGGAAAAACAAGAGCGGGTTGTCACCATTGTCCGCGATATGGTGGAAGGAGGGTCATACATCCTACTCATGGATATCGTCATGGGCTTTACCCCAATCCGCCTAGTCCTCGACTTCGACGTCGCAAAAGGGAGGACAATGAAGTGGGAGTTCCCGGATTCCCATCCATCGCAGGGATCCCCAGGCAGATGCCACTGCTGCCCCCGTTAGAGATACTCCGCAGGGTGGAGGGTACAGAGGATGGAGGCTGAAGGTAGTGGAAGCATTCATCATCATCCTCACCTTCACATAGCTTCGGACCTTCGGTATCTGATGTTGCTTTGTGCGGGAGTGTTCAGCAACAGGTATGGGCCGGGCTACAGAGATACTGATTATGGGCATGGAGGCCCAACAACTGCAGCTGGTGATCCAGTGGGCCTTAAGGGTACTGCCAGGGTTTAAATGAATTACAATGTATAAGGCCCAGTGGGCCTAACCTTACTGGAGTGGAATTAGTCAATCTGTTTTGTTTGGTTTGGAAGTTGGAACTCCAAAATCCAAATGGGCATCTTTAATCTCTCTTTTATGTAATTGTGGTTTGAATTGAATGTAAATTAGCCCTAAATAACTACTTAGTTTGTTTCTTTTAATGTTTGCTTTTCATATATGGTTTGAGTTCAAGCTTTTGTTGTTTACCTAGAAATATAATACGGAGTAATTTACTATAAAAAGCACTTTCCAAGGACTGAATGATTAAAGATCTACTGTGTTGTTCTATTACTTCGATGGGATTTGCAAATACACGAACCGGACGTTTATATAGATAATCATCTCAATAGATGTTGAATGTTAATGTTAAGTTCCTCTTTTAATCCTCTCTCGAGTGTGTGTTTATGTCCTTTTGATCGATTGATTGGGGATTATGTTTATGTTCATGTGGTAATTCGAGCGATGTTTTTATGTCTTGTAGAAGGGATCCGTTGAAAAAAATAAGCTTCTAACCATGTTCGTAATACAAGTATTAATTTTATTCATAATTTAAGTTTTCGTTGCAAATTCTAGTAGGTTTAGGGTTCGTTTAGTATAAACATATGTAAGGTAGGGCTGGACATCCGGTCTGGACCGGACCGGACATTCCGGTCCCGGTCCGATCCGGTGGACCGGAATTTTCAGAAACTTGGACCGCGGATCGGGCCGGGACCGAGAAATATGGTTCCGGGTTTTCCGGTCCGCGGACCGGAAAGACCGTTTGGACCGGTTATTCTTGTAGCCCTGTTTTTTGTTGTTGTTTTTCTAAATTTAAAGACACAATAGTCCCAAATTGTTTTAATTACACTTTACAGTAGTGGTATTTTACAACAATACAAACATTAAAACATCCCCAAATCTGTATACACCAAATCATCTTTGGAAGATTTTTCTAATGTTAATCAATTGCATCAAATAAAGTTCAGATTATGGATGGAATATTACAAATTGCTACTTATCATCTTGGCCATTAACAAACTAAGGCATATAGAGCTCATATTCAGGAAGAACCAGTGGCGGAGCCAGGATTCTCGGTCAGGGGGTGCTAATTTTTTTTTCGTGAAATATTGTTTTTTAGTGTATACTTCCTAAGAATATTTTTTAAAAAAAATTGAAAAAATACTAAAATTGTGATTTTTGGAAATGTTTTGTTGTGTTTAAATAGTGGAGAGTAACAAACAAAATAGAAGAGAAACAAACAATATTGAAAGAAAATATTCAATGTATAATTTAAACATAAATATGACATTTTTTTTAATGAAATAGTTGATAGAAACAAAAAATAGAGAGAAATAAAGAAAATAGTTGATAAAAACAAAAAATATAGAGATAAATAAAGAAGAATTAAATGCTACAGTAAAACAAAGAAAAAGTGAAGGTGTTGATAATTGAACCCAAAACCTTTAGTTTTTAATTCTCTTTCCATTATTCCTTCCTTACCACTTGAGGTAGATAGAACTCTTAATTTAAATAGCATTTAAATATGTTATATTACCTTAAAAATACTAAATATATGGAAGAAAAAAAATTTGTATTTTTTTTTCCGCCGGGGGGTGCTCGAGCACCCCCAAGCACCCCCTTGGCTCCACCACTGGGAAGAACACAAACAATTGAAACAAATGTTCATGTACAAAACCCTAGATCTGAAATCAACCGAAATCGACATTAATTTCTGAAAATAATCAAATTATACCTAAAAAACAAAGCTACAAACCTAGATCTAAAAGGGAAAATAGAGGGAAGAAGGAAAAATAAAGAACGCTCCACTTACTGGCTTCAGGATAGAGAGCCAAGAGGGAACAACAGACTGACAGAGAGGCTTCGGGACAGAAAGCCGGGAGGGAAGAAGAAGAACAGAGGGAGGAGGCCGGGACGAATATTCAGAGCGGAGCGCCTTCGGGATGGAGGGACGGCAGGAGCGGCCATGACTCCGCGAGCGAAGAAGAAGAGAGAGAGTAGGGCTGAGTGGGTAACTGTTGTACTGAGAGCGACGAAGAGAAGAGAGAGCAGCCACGACTCCGGGAGCGAAGAAGAAGGGAGACTGCTCACTGCTGTGCTGAGAGCGAAGAAGTGAAAAGAGCGGCCGCGACTCGACGAGCGAAGAAGAGAGAGTAGGGCCGGCTGTCTGTTCTTAGAGTGAAGAAGAGAAGAGAGTGCGGCCGCCTGCCTCCTTATCTTTCTTTCTTTTTTTTTCTTTTTTTTTAAATCCGGTCCAATTCCGGTCCGGACCGGAATTTCCGGTCTGGTCCCGGGTTTGGACCGGAACCCGGAATATAAAATTTCATGGACCGTGGACCAGACCGTAATTTTCCGGTCCGATCCAAAGACCGTAATTTCCGGTCTGGTCCCGGTCCGATTCCGGTCCGATCCAACTTTTGCCCATCCCTAACGTAAGGTACCGAAATGGAAATAAATTTTATATAGGAAAATATATCTAGATGAGGGAGAATGCTCGAATGCTATTTATGTTAGATGAGGGAGAATGCTAGAATGCTATTTTTTGTATGAAAAATAAGATACGAGGGGTAATGGTTTTTGTATGAAAAATAAGATATGAGGGGTAATGATTAGAGAAGTATAGGGAATATGATTAGCCTTATTTAAATGGGTAATTGAAATTTAAACTGGAAAAATTGGAAGAAGAGGATAATGATTAAATTTTTAACAATGTATCTTATACTATAAAATAAATGAACTACATTAATTACCTTTCCTTTCCAAAATTTAAACCAACAAGTCCTAAGTAATAATAGATCATCCTTCTAACTTTGTTTTATTTGGAATGCCAATTTTTTTTATATATATATTTTGTTAAGAAAATTCTTAGGACATACATTCATATTCCATATCCCTCACAAAGAACTTTTTAAAGTTTTTTTATTTTAAATTTAAATTTTGATATTATATAATTTTAAATAAAATAAATATAAGATTTTAGTTTAATTAACTTTTGGAATCGTCCAGACTTTTTGGAGATTATGCGTTTTTATTCACAAATTTTCATCCGCTGTCATAACAACTAGTTTTTTTCAAACATCATACAAACTTATTAATATATATTTAACACAAATAATCCATAACTTCAACTTTCTAATCAGTTTCATCTATCCTATCCGATCCGTTAGCATTTTACCAAACATAGTTATAGTGTTTTTTTTTAAAAAATCGATTATGTTAATATTCAGTTGCTCCATTACTCCTGTAATTCTAACCGAACCCTGTTTTTATTAATTGAGATTGGTATATAATTAGAAGGAAATAATGAATTCCACATCGAACGCTATTCCTCGAAGATCGATATAGTCCGGGACAGACCGAGGGGCGGGTTTGGCTCCAGCTCATTCCATTTTTACAAAAAATAAAATAATAGGAAAAAAATAAGGAAAAATAATAAAAAAATTATTCATTTATTTATTAAATTAAGGGTTTAATTTGTTAATAAAAATTATGCGAATGAGAAAAATTTAGCCTACCTAGTGCACCCGAATTTTAATTCTGATTTTGTGGCTGGATATAGTATAAATTAAGTTTATCCTTATCTTCATCGTATACTCTTTGCTATGGACGAAAAGAGGGCTACATTAACATCCTACAAATTAATCCAAATTTTATGCTATGCTAAAAAAGTCCCCATAAAATGCTATTTAATATAATTATATAAGTATATATTAAAATTGATTTTGGAATAATGGATCGATGGATGAGTACCCCTAAGCTTAAGTGCCCAACAGCCCATAAAGTGTATGATGTTGATTTCTGTTGGGAGTACCTAATTATAACTTTAATTTGATCTTATTTTGCATCATTATAGGTTCATTGTTCTCTTATCTCTTTCGCAAGAATAAGTCAAATGAGTCCCTTTCTTATGTTTTTTACTCCATTAAGAATGGATGGTTGTGTTTGGACTAATAGTTAAGGGTCGTGTCCTAACATACATATATATATATATATATATAGTTATAGTTAGTATCGATGTAAATCCCAAGTACAAGATTCAAATACCAAGTAAATCGACTTGCGCTGATCGGTTCGACTTAATAGTTGAAAATAAGATAAATCTTATGTTTTCATCCAAGGAAAGGGACGGAGAAAGAAATCGAAATCAGGACTTCTACCACCCCTCCACACCACTAGGTCACCCCGACTACGGAATTGCTACAAAGGAGAACGTGTGAATGAAAAGCAATAAGCGTATGTCGCTATCCGCACGAGCGGCAAACGTTGAAGGTTGACCCAAGTTTGACGCGGTGTCAATCACACCCCTAAGCGGTCAAACTTCAAATCCAAACTCATCTACACCACTCTATGCCCAAACGTTGACCCCCACCCCCTCTTTGTTGTAGTAGATATTTATATAAGTTGATTAGTTAAAAATGTTAATGCCCTTTCTTTTGCATCGACTTGATGAAATCTCAAGTCGGCCATTAAAATTCAAACATAATATCGATTTTCCTAGGGTAAAATTAAACTTGTATCATATCCAAATTTATCATATATGCTATATTATCACTTATCAGAGATTAGAAAGAAAACTCGATGACAGAAACTCTTGTCTTGAGGGAAGACCTTAAAAAAGCTCAAGGATTACGGATCTGGAAATTAGAAATAGAAGGTCACTTGATCACAAACAATCATCATAACGATCTAATTTTTTTTTTTTTAGAGGGGGCACAATTATATATGTGCGGTGTCGTTTTAAATTAAAGTAACATAATGATCTTTATATAACGTGATATAAATTTATGATAAAACTCTGTCATTTTATCTCCGCTAAAAAAAATATATAAATAAATAAATGAAATAGCCAAGGAAAAAAATAACAAAATACTAATTAATTATATATTAATGTGGGTATTTATAAATTGAACAATTGAAGTTATGGAAAATACTAATTAATCTCTCAATCTTAATTTATGTGGGTATTTATGTTTTTAGATGATGAGATCGACTAGCTACTTTACATTGGTGATAATGGGAATTTATTTGATGCATTATTAAAATTGTTTCATTTAGATTAGAGGAAACTTTTTACCTATCTTGATTGCAACAGTCAAAGTTGTTGCTTGAGGTCAACATATAGTTTGGTCAAATTAACTTTTGGTCCAAGAAATGCTAATTAGTATACAATTTTTAATTAATTCATTGAATATATATTATATATTCTTGTGCTTGTGCTTGCCTTAAGCCTAACCTAATAACCTATAACACATTTTGTGCTTTTTGGTTTGATTGAGATTTATATACAATGCTGAGTTCATTCTAATTAGTGGAGTCCTCACAGTACAAATTCGTAATTGTTAATTAAGGCCCAATGTAATGTGTTTAATTTTTTCCCTACCAAACATGAAAGTTTCGCCTATTTTATGCAGATTGAAATTGGGGCTAATCGTAATTTTTCACTCGCGATTCGTATAGGTGTATATGAAATTACATTTAGTTGGTAGTTTTGGCGACGGTATGCGACGGTTTTAGAGATTGTTCTAAGTGTCTTCTTTCTCTTATGACTTTGTTTATGTTTACGTGTGGTCGAGTAGTCCCTTTTCTTTCTAAGGTTGGGGTGAACCCAACGATAGACATGTGTACCTATATGTGCTTAAGCTTTAATGAAAGTCTTAGGAATTCTTGTTTGCAATTTACTTGAAGAAGAAAGTTGTGAATTTAGTATTAGGTTTTTTACAACACGAGTTTATTATAATCCTAAGAAAATGGTAGAAACAAGTAGGTTTAATTTACGCAAGTTAATTGATTTACTTGTTGATTGATGAAAGTCAAATCTTTTGATGATTAAAAGCAGCTCTTTTATGTGGTTCATTGATTTGCACATATGTTGGTTGTTGTGGTGATCCTTCGCCTCGAAAGTTGCTTTCTTTTATTGATATTTGTTAAATTGTTCACCAAATCCCCTCAAAAACTAATTTCCCACATCTTCTTGCTACTCTTTGCCCGAAAAAGCAACTAAATAAGAAAGTCCCTCTCCTGTGGAAACGATCCTGAGCCCCTAGCGGAGTCTTGACTATAAATTTATTTGGTTGAGAAACTCTCTTAATAGTAGTCCACTGCCTTATATACAAGGCTTGTTAATTAAACTCATACTTTCGATGTGGGACACTTGTCCTTTCTCACCTCAGTGCAAATAGAGGAACCCGCCTAGCTAGCTGACACTTCGATAAACATGGTCTAGCATCTTATTCTCTTTCTAGTCAGCCTAGCTAGACCTCTCAAAAGACGGTCTGTTAGGCTAACCACTCTGATACCATATCAAAGTTAATTCAACTCTAACTGATGACTGGGGTCGTGTGCACATGTGCGTACATGCGCTAATAGCCTAGCACATAAGCACGGTGAGGTTCCCATCATAAAACTAACTCATAATAGGGGGAGTAACCTACTTGATTATATATAAGGCTTGTTAAGCTCTCATCCTTTTGATGTGAGATATTTATCCTTTCACCTCGATCTTAACAAAAATCGACTAGCATATAATTAGTGTTTTAAAAAGATTAAGCATATATAGATATATAGAGCCACTAAGCGTTAATAGCCCTATTAAGTGGATTTCTGTCAACATATATACAATCTTTAGATTGAACGTTGTTGAGTGGAGAAGTTGTCGATGTTGCTAGCTGACAAGTGAAGAATCGTCCTTTTTTTTTAAAAAAAAGTTTTATATTATGTCCGATCCGTCCCGTAGTAGCTAGCAACATCCAATCCGATGGTGTTAACTCGGTCCAACCCGATCATCCGCTGGCCATTGAGTACTATCGACAACTTCTCTACTCATCAACGTCTATACAATGACTTAATTTGTGTTATTTGTAGCCTAAATTGAAGTCATGATCTTGAATGCACATTAATGCTATTTCACATAAAGTTAAGGCTATTTAACGCAATTTACCCTAATTATGATGAGTTGAAGTGCTTTTTGGTGATGAGACAGGTGGAAGGCACCAAATCTCCAACTCCAACTGGAAGGGATTTGGCATCTCTCCCTCCGGATGTCATCACCGGCCTACTTGGAGCCTCAAACCCTAATTTCTTTGTTTGGGATTTCTTTTTTTTTCCTTTTTTTTTTAAACTTTTTGTCAGCTGGCTACCAGCCGAAATTTCACTAATCAAGTAATTAATTTAGTGTTTAAGTTGCTTAATCACAGCCGTACAAGACACGGATTAACCCCATTATAATATACGGACTAGTTGTGTATTCTTCATTATTCCAAGTTTCTAACATTAAAATTAAATAATAATACCCCCCCTGCATTATAAAACTAACATGATCAACCACACTAAAACATGCATCAATCTTTGACTGAGATATCATGTTGATATTGTTGTATGAATTTATCACTAGGCCAGATTGACGTTCTAGACACAGACGGCTTTTTTGTCGTCGCCTGAATGCACTTCAAGGGACGAACAAAGCCTGAGTCGTCACTTACAATAGGACCGGATGTATACCCATCCAAGGGAGCCTTTCAGGAGACGGACATTTACCAAGTTCGTCGCCTGAATAATAAGTGGAGGTTGACCACACCGTTGACCATCGATAAACATGGTGAATCAACCAGGATTATCAGGTGCCAGTCGTACCATCATCATTCAAGGGACAAACATATATATGTTCGTCCCTTGATTCAACTGTACTTTAAAAAAAAACATGTGACTCCGTACGTGTTTGGCACATTGTCTTCTTCCGGACAGTGGGGTTATTTGGCATCGTCTATTCCAGACAGTGAGGGTTATTTGGCATCTCATCCTCGATCTCCTTCCTTGTTCTTCACTCGCCCTCACTCTCAGGCACCTCTTTTCTCCTTCCTTGTTCGATTGATCTCCTTGATTCATGACCTATTTGTTTTCCTTCGCCTTCAATTCCAGATCTGTGATTCATGGGCCTTTAAATTTGTAAAGATCAATGAAATAGATTCAACCCAATTCAACATACTTAAGTTTCAACATTTGACCAGACGTTGACCACATCATTCAAGGGACGAACATTGTCCATAGGTTGTGGCTTGAGTGATTTTCACTTGTGGCGGGATTTTTCCCGCCAATTTTTTTGGTTATTTGAGTACATATTAACTAGTGCTATATATATTTGTACAAATGCATATATGTTATATTTATATACTATGATGCTATGAAACCATAATTTATAATGCTATATTTATATAGAAACCATATGTTAGAAGTGCAATTTGACCACATCATTCAAGGGACGAACATTGTCCATAGTCCGTGGCTTGAGTGATTTTCACTTGTGGCGGGATTTTTCCCGCCAATTTTTTTGGTTGTTTGAGTACATATTAACTAGTGCTAATAATATTTGTACAAACGCATATATGTTATATTTATATGTTATATATGAATTTTAAATTTTAAATTTCGGGTCATTTGAGATTTTCCATTGTGGAGATGGAGATTGAGATCGAAAATCAAGATTGGTTGTTAAATAAAATATTGATTTTGTGATAGATGTTATATATGAATTTCAAACTCATATAAGCAACTAATAAATGTTGAATAATATCTTATAATAAATAATAAATTCTTATTAGAATACAATAGGAGTATGTTCTGAGGAAAACTCATATAAGTGATGAACAAATGTTTAATAAAACCTTATACTAACTACTAAATTCTTATTAAAATACTATAAGAGTATGTTTTGAGTAAAACTAGCTCATATAAGTAATGAACAAATGTTTAATAAAACCTTATGTTAACTACTAAATTCTTATTAAAATATTATAAAAGTATGTTTTGAGAAAAACTCATATAAGTAATGAACAAATGCTTAATAAAAACTTATATTAACTAATAAATTCTTATTAGAATACAATAAGAGTATGTTTTGAGGAAATCTCATATAAGTAATGAACAAATGTTTAATAAAACCTTATATTAACTACTAAATTCTTATTAGAATACAATAGGAGTATGTTCCGAGGAAATCTCATATAAGTAACGAGTAAATGTTTAAAAAACCTTATATTGACTAATAAATTCTTATTAGAATACTATTAGAGTATGTTTTGAGGAAAACTCATATAAGTGATGAACAAATGTTTAATAAAACCTTATATTAACTACTAAATTCTTATTAAAATACTATAAGAGTATGTTTTGAGTAAAACTAGCTCATATAAGTAATGAACAAATGTTTAATAAAACTTTATGTTAACTACTAAATTCTTATTAGAATACTATAAAAGTATGTTTTGAGAAAAACTCTTATAAGTAATGAACAAATGCTTAATAAAACCTTATATTAACTAATAAATTCTTATTAGAATACAATAAAAGTATGTTTTGAGGAAATCTCATATAAGTAATGAACAAATGTTTAATAAAACCTTATATTAACTACTAAATTCTTATTAGAATACAATAGGAGTATGTTCTGAGGAAAACTCATATAAGTAACTAATAAATGTTGAATAATATCTTATAATAAATAATAAATTCTTATTAGAATACAATAGGAGTATGTTCTGAGGAAAACTCATATAATTGATGAACAAATGTTTAATAAAACCTTATACTAACTACTAAATTCTTATTAAAATACTATAAGAGTATGTTTTGAGTAAAACTAGCTCATATAAGTAATGAACAAATGTTTAATAAAACCTTATGTTAACTACTAAATTCTTATTAAAATACTATAAGAGTATGTTTTGAGTAAAACTAGCTCATATAAGTAATGAACAAATGTTTAATAAAACTTTATGTTAACTACTAAATTCTTACTAGAATACTATAAAAGTATGTTTTGACAAAAACTCTTATAAGTAATGAACAAATGCTTAATAAAACCTTATATTAACTAATAAATTCTTATTAGAATACAATAAGAGTATGTTTTGAGGAAATCTCATATAAGTAATGAACAAATGTTTAATAAAACCTTATATTAACTACTAAATTCTTATTAAAATACTATAATAGTATGTTTTGAGGAAAACTTATATAAGTGACTAATAAATGTTGAATAAAACCTTATATTAACTAGTAAATTCTTATTAGAATACTATAAGACCGTTTTGAGGAAAACTCGTATAAATGACTAATAAATGTTGAATAAAACCTTATATTAAGTAATAAAGTCTTATTATAATACTATAAGAGTATGTTTTCAGAAAAACTCAAATATGTGACTAATAAATTTTGACTCAAACTTTACATTAACTAATAAATTATTATTAGAATACTATAATAGTATGTTTTGAGGAAAATTCATATTAGTGACTAATAAACGTTTAATAAAACCTTATATTAAGTAATAAATTCTTATTAGAATATTATATAAATATATGTTTTGAAAAAAATTCCTATAAGTAACTAATAAATGTTGAATAACACCTTATTGTAACTAATAAAATCTTAGAATACTATAAGAGTGTGTTTTGAGGAAAACTTATAGAAGTAACTAATGAGTGCTGAATAAAATTTTATATTAAGTAATAAATTCTTATTAGAATACTAGTTTAATGATGTTGGGTTAATAGTTGTATTGATAGTTTTATTTTTTAGAAGCAAATTATAAAGGAAAAAAAAAAGTAATTCACCCTCTCAACATGTTGTCAGTGGCATATATATTTTTGGGCGGTAAATTTCCCCCCAAAATTTGGGGCTAAAATTCAAAGCCGACTTTTAACCCTAAGAATCGCCTCCTCGCATATGGGCAAGCCGCTTTCCTCTCCCTCTTCCCTGATTCATTTTTTCTTTAGATGTGAGCCAAAAACCTTCCATGGCTGCGACCATTCCGTTGCTCCTCCCTCTTGCTCACCCTCAGTTCTCCCTCTCACCCTACCTCTGATTCGAATTCTGCAGCGCCGCTCCCTAATTCAGGCCCCTCGCCGCTTCCTCATTCGTTGCTCTAAGCCCTAATTCAGACCCTCGCTGCTCCCTCATTCATCGTTCTGCACTCTGGCGTCGGCGGTTAGATTGGAGAAGGCGGCATCAAGGAGAACGAGGCGGGAAGGATTGAAGTTTTCTGCTTCCTCCTTCCTTCGAATATCCATGTCTCGACGAATTTGTACGGTAATCTCTCTCTCTGGCTTCCTCTTTCTCCATGTTCGGTAATCTCTCTCTGACTTGTCTTTCTCTGGTAATCCTCTCCGCTCCGCCGGCTCCACCACCACCTCCGCCGCCTGCCGCCGTCTCCCCCGCCTCCTCCACCTGCCCTGTCTCACCTTCCGACCTGCGCGCTCTGCCTTTCCCTGGACTTGACTCCCAAACCTCCAAGGTTGTCCCTTTCCTTTGCTTTTTGTTTACTTTCCAATTTCCTGATTTTGATTTCGATTCACTAATAGAAATATCAAGTTACCAGACTTGATATTTGAAGTTTACGGCATAAAATCTTGGTACCCATCAACTTGAATGGACTGTTATCTCAATCAAAATCAGATTGAAAACTGAAGCTATCAGACAATGACATAGAGCATTAGCTTGAATGGATTTCGGTCTGAATGCTGCCATGTCCTTTTAGTTTTGAATATCGGGCTAATCTTTTTCTCCTTGATCTTTTCTTTTTTCTTTTTTCTTTGAAACTATTTCTCCTTGCACTTTATATTGGAATTTTGCATAAAACTGACTTATCATTACTTATACCAACCTGAAATAAGCAGATATAAAATTTGTGATGTTGAAACAATTTCACCAATCCAGAATCTCCAATTTTAGGCGAAAATTCTGTATCAAGGAGTATACAAGTATTACTTGAATTGCTTTGTTGTGCCATGTAATATGTGGCATGAGTTTGTCATCAAGGAAAGCTGCAGGTCATCTCGGAGTACATGCCCTTGACCTCTTACTCAACATTTCATTAGAAAGAAACTGAGGAAGGCTGAATTCCTAGCAGGCTAAAGCTGTTGGCCGGGACTCCAATCAAGCTTGCTCAGGTTGATTCTTTATCTGCCAACAAACTTGCATATATTGTGGAGTTGACTTTGAGATCGATCCAGACAGTTATAAAACATTTTAGGCGAATTTCATCTCAAAAAGAAAAGCTTACCTGATATGATTATCAAGGGAAGCACTTCTTGTTCAGCTTGTAAGGGTACTACTAGAATCCTTCATTCTCTCCCAATTCATCATCACCTAAAAATCTCTGCCTTTAACCCTGGTGTAATTAATTTCCAAACAAGCATTTCATTTTATTAGACTAGTTACAAACCAAATCTGCCCCATTAATTGATTAGTAAAAAGTGATGATATATATAGCCCTAATTGATTGAATTGGGTGCCTTACATTACAAGCCTATAGTATCATCTAAGTGGTGATCAACAACCGACATGGTCCCGAAGCTGGTAATAACATGCGGCTTTAAGAGTCACATAGCTACACATAATGTCCACTGAATACTCCTCTATATCATGTAGGTTGTAACTTCAACATATCAAGCTTCAATAACTCAAGTGTTGGGCACTAACCTCAATCAATTTATAAAGGAATGTTGAACAATCTATCTTAACTTCATGCAAGCCCAATCTATGAGTGTCGGGTACTCTGATAGATGATCATCCATTGCATTCTTATTATTAGCTCTGTTTGAAAGAAAGTAGCAAAAGGGAGGTTATTTTGTGGAATGAGAAATAGACATCATTAAGGTCTTGTTCTTTGTATGGGAAATGTCCATTTCAAAATTCGCATGAGTTATTTTGTCAACATTTTGACATTGTTGACTTTAAAATGTGTTTTTTTTTATGCTATCACATTTCATACAGAATATTAATATGCATTACAGTTGTATCAATATATTTACATGTTCAGTGACTTCATTTTTACAGATCATAATCAGGATTAGTTGGAAGACCAAGTCAAGGAGGCTAATGAGCAAGCAAGGAAGGTTGAGGAGGACGCCAAGCTAGTCAATGATAAATATAATGAGACGAGGGAACGAATGGAACGCTTTGAGAGTCTGATGGCTCAACACTTCATTGCCGAAGTGCAGGTTTGAGCACTTGGCGATCTAGGTAGGTGACAACACGAACTTGATTGCAGCTTCTGTTGGGTTTTGCACAGCTTCTTTACTTCACTTTTGGGTTAGCTTGTGCAACTTTTGGATCACAATTCTAGATGCACACGACATTTCTAAACTTTAAGTACATTGGTAGGTTGTATGGTGAAATGTTTTTTTGGTTTAGTAGATGAACTAGGTGGACATGGTATTTCAGGTTTTTATGTTTGGACATGGTATTTGGTTTGTATGGAATAGCTTTGTGTTTGCTTGCTGGTGAACTCTATTTTGTATGCTGTTTTCGTGGGTTACATTTGGTTTCATACAGGGAGCATCACAAAATGCAGCGTATATGCTGTTAATTTTTATTAAACTCAAGCCACAAACCTAAAACGACTAGGTTCTATTAACTGAAGCCACAAACATTTTGAGCTAAAAGTTAATCTCCAAAACCCTCAGGGCACCACAAACGATGTCCATCAAGACAACATGACTAACCAAATGTTCATCAAGACACAACATTAGTTTACCTTATGTTCGTCCCCTCCGTTATCAAGACACAAACTTTAGTGGTCGCCTGAACAATAAAATCTCTGACAATGTCCTCGTGGGCCGGTGAATTGGATGTCAATCAAGGGACGGAGGTTCAATTGGTCCGTGTTTTCAGTGCTCTAGGTGCGCTGCACAAGGGACAAACCTCAGGGGACGGATGTACGTGCCTAGAGTTATTAGGCGTCCAAAACCCTCTTCAGGAGACGAAATTTGCCCGTGTCTAGAACGTCCAACTGGCCTAGTGTATAGACATATGACATTTTTGCTACTCTCCCATTAATTTTGATCAAAGTTTTTTTTTTTGATAAGGTAGAGGTTCGGGGGTCAGACAAACCTGACTCCTGAGAGGCTGACGAATCGAGAGACAGACTAACCGTCGAAAACAATACAACAAAAGGCGAACCAAACACATGCGCAACAAAGATATATTGAACATACACATACAAAAGGAGAGACCGACCTAGGCTAAATGAAGACCTTCGGTTGAGAGCGTAGACGCAAACAGATCGAAGTCAAGCACCACCGTGACATCACCGCTGGTCAGCATAAGTTTTCAAACATAAAAAAAAAAAAGTGCATGTACGTGAAATTAACTTAAAAGTTAAAATCGGATAAGCTGGCCGGGAGAGGCTAGGCTCGATTCGTTGATTTGACCATGTATAGAGGAGGCAACCTTCTGTCTACAACATCAACCCGATACTTAGGTACGCGACTTTGGCCTTAATTAGGTGTTATTTGACGGGATTACAAGTCCTAAAAAGAGTTGGAGAGAGGTTATATACCTCATGATCTTAATTTCTTATTTCTTTAAAACTTGTAAGATAAATAAATAAATAAACTATTTGCAACTTTTTAATTTATTAGATGAAGTAATTACATACATTTTTCAGGAAGCTTCCATAAGTTGATTAGATCCATAAGCAAACTATCACCACTTTCTATAAACTTGATTAAGTATAGTATTGCATCATCACTTGTTAATCCAATGACTAAGCAACCCTTCAAATTTTTTAATGCCTTAAATAAGATAAGAGGGTAGAACTCAAAGAAGCATCATACAAATACTTGAAATGGCATAAGCATGCATCCAAAAAAACAATATTAGTTTATCTCTAATAATATGATTAATTAATTTATGAATTAGATTTGGTATAGATTAGTATGGATCTAATGGCTAAAAGTGGCAAGAATTTATAGACCAGGTGGTTGATTGTAGTTGGAAGAGGGGTGGCTTTCAAAGCCAAACACTACATCCACTCCAAAATAATGTATTATTTTAAGAGAATAAATTAACAGTTTAAATGCAAATTTGTCATTAGTGCTTTTATTATATAGCTAATTATATTACTTCTTTGTACCTCTATAGCTTAGGTGCATATAACCTAATGTTATACGTGGCTTAAAACCATAAATTCACTGTTTCACTTTATATTTCATCTTTTTGTCTATGGTGTTGGACAAATAAGATTACTCTCAAAATGGGATGAGGGGATATGGAGTGTGATAAATAACTTTTATCTCTAAAAGTTTTAGAATTTTTTATCGTATATAATTTAAATTTAGTGATTAAGATTACTCTCAAAGTTTGTTCAATTCTTTAATTTTTTTTTTAAAATTAGGTACTAGTATCCTGTTGTTCTGGGTCTATCGGAAACACTCTCTCGACTTGTTCAGATAAAGAGTGCGTACATCCTGATCCCCCAGACCCCGCTTCATCGCGGGAGTTACTAGGCTATTGTTGTATTAGAAATAATAGTTCAATTTCATATGTAGAATTCAATTCTAATGTGTGTGTATATATAGTTTAAAAAGTTTGAATTCTATAGAATTAATGGGGTTCTAATTCTACACCTGATGGATCTGTGGAGTTCATAATCTAAGATGTCCACTAGTGGTGCATTTTTTATTTTGCATTGGTTTGAATTCTATAGAATTAACGGGGTTCTAATTCTACACCTGATGGATCTGTGGAGTTCATAATCTAAGATGTCCACTAGTGTGCATTTTTCCTTTTGCATTTTCTTTTCTGTCGTTTACTTTTTGTATTTTCCTTTCAGTCATTTATTTCTGATCATACATGATAGTTAGTCGCGATCCATCTACTGAAAATGGGATTATAATCCAAAAGGGTGATTTTGAAGCCAAATTCTTTATATTTTATTTTAGTATTTGATTTGCCTCTCAAACCAAGGATGGTATGGACGAGATTCAGCCAATGTGTATGGACTTCTCCGTCTTCTATATTTTGGTAATTGATTTGCCTCACAAACCTGTGGCATAAACTTTTTATTCCCAACCCGATTTATATTTATTCATATATATTTTTAAGTATAAGGTATATATCTAAAATCTTCATACGAAAGCATGTCACCCAATGCATTGGCATTCTTTTTTCTTATTCGGCTTTTGTTTTTACAATATTTAAGCACCATTGTGCTAGCTAGCTTGTTAACTTACACATAAAAATCTTCATTAAAATATTAAGCCTATATACCTATAACTCCATCATTAGTGACTAGCAATTAAAGTGATACCCTTAATTAATTAATTAATTAATGTTTCTGTACACCTCCCCAATGTATATTATAGCTATTTATGCAATCAAAAAAGAAAGAAAAATTGATCTTGTTTTATTTTAAAAAAAAACTAAACTTTTTAGAGATGGATGGTTCTTCATAAAGTAATGAAAGGGACAGAAGAAATTAATTAAACACAAAGGAATATGAAATTGGTGATGTCTTGCTGTGTATATAAATATGCTGCAATGTAATACCAAAGTGCCATAGGAATTTGGAACACAAAAATCACTTCAAGTATACTTTTAGTGCTAAGTTCTTACAACAACAAGAACAACTACAAAAAGTCCCCAAAAAATCATAAAAAAAAAACTCTTTTTGTGTGTGTTTTGCAATGGCTTCTTCTTGGGGAGAAATCATGGCTGCTCAAATGGGGTGGCCTGCAGCCTTGGATGATGGGTGGAGGAAGGGCCCTTGGACCGCGGAGGAGGACAGGCTACTCATTGACTATGTCAAGGAGCACGACGAAGGCAGATGGAACTCTGTTGCTCGCCTCACAGGTTAGCTATAGCCATGCTCTCTATATATGTTGCATTCTCAAAACATATACATTATATATGTATATATCATAACTTGTTTTTCGTGACGACAAATTCATATATATATTGGAACTTATATATATGTTGTCGCGATTATATGTATGGATGTAGGATTGAGGAGGAATGGAAAGAGTTGTCGATTGAGGTGGGTGAACTACTTGAGGCCGGATCTCAAAAGAGGGCAAATCACTCCACAAGAGGAAGTGATTATACTTGAGTTACATGCTAGGTGGGGAAACAGGTAAAGATTGACAAAATTGACACTTTTTGTTGATACCATCTTTAGTGAAAAGAGAGGGAAAAAGTGACCTAAATAAAGTGTCCTAAACTACTCTTTTCAATTCCTTAGGTGGTCTACCATAGCGCGAAGCTTGCCAGGAAGAACAGACAACGAGATCAAGAACTATTGGCGAACCCACTTCAAGAAGAAGCCCAAAACCTCAACTGACAACGCAGAGAAGTTGAGGGCTCGTCTTTTAAGAAAGCAACAATTCCAACAACAACAGCTGCTACAGCAACAACAACAACAACCACAACAACAACAACAAGAAATCAACCAATTCGACATAAAGAAGTTCATGTCTTTGCTAGAGGAGAACAACGGTCAAGTTGTTCAAACCACCACCTCCATACCGCCTCAAATGGCAACCACCACCAACGCAACCACCGCCAACATTATGTATCCGAACACCATGGAGGTGTATCAAGACCAAGGCCTCTTATACTCTTTGCCCAATAGCGACACCTCCTACTCGGAGGGATCCAGCGATCAGCAATCACAAGACATGTTGTGGGACGAGCTATGGGGCTTGGAGGATGTGCAGGGAAGCTTCAATGCCATTTGTGCAGCAAACAAGCAAGATGATTTTATGCACCAATTTGTGACTCCCTTTTACTAATGTAAGCTTTTGTTTACTTTTCAAAAGTGGTTGATCTTAAATTTTCCCATGTTTTTAGTTGGAGAATTTCAATTTGCTAGATTAAGAGGGTAAAGGAGAAACAAATGTGTGGTGTGTGAATCACATTTTTGTACTTTTAATTTTGTATGGTTTGAAGATTAGGGTTCAATCATAGGGAGTTTACCCTAGTGGGAGATGCTCTCTTGGGAGTTCTCTAATTGGAACTATATGTGCCTTCTTATTTTGGCAATAAAAATTAAAAACAATGCATATTTGTAATTGTAAGTTTGTAAACTCTTTTTTTTTTTAACGGTTTTTCTATCTTAGGACATAGAATAAGACTCTAAGTTATGAAAGATTTCCTACAAAAAAAGGCAAGCGATTCTAAGAATCTAATTTAAAAAAATGCTAAAACTAATTAAAATTTAAAAAAAAAAACTAAATTTAGGGTCTTATCTTATGCCGGTCATAGAATAGAAAAATCGTTTTCTTAATTTCCCTATTTGATTCATAGTATGAAGATATATATTAACAAATTAATTACATGTACAAAGTAGAAAATAGTTCATTTTTCTTCAAAAAAAATATAGCTAGTATATATTTACGTATAATATAATACACTAACTTAAAATACAATTTATAAAACTAAGATAGGCGAGATCATGAGTTGATAATGGATTCATCCTTCTTAATAAGTAGTCTTGATCGAGTTGATGATGGGTTATTTCTTTTCTTTTTTCAGTGTTCCATTTATATTTTTAGTATGCTGTATGTTGACGGGTTGTCCGCAGTGGCGGAACTAGACTCCCGGTAATGAGGGGCTCGAAATTTTACATTATTTTTTTTGTTTGTCAAGCACATTTTTTTTAAATTTTTTTTAAAAAGGCAATAAATTTGTAGTTTAAATATGCAATTTCTTTATGGAAAAAAAATTGCGGATATACTTAAAAAACGAGGATTTTTTTTATCATAAATAAAAAAAATTCAAAAATTTTTCAAATTTTTTTTTATAAAATTATAGTTGACATGTTTAATTTCTTTCAAAAAATTGGTAAAACCAAAAATTGAAGGCATACTAAAAATTTCTTGAAAACATATTTTTTTTATCATAAAGATGTATTGAAAAAACTATAAAATTTTAGTTTAAATGTTTAATTGAAAAAAAAAACATGGATGCAAAAATTTGCCCAAACTATAGGTATAAAGGCTTGAATCTCTAATCTCTAAATTAAAGGTTACTCTTTAGACATTAACAACTAAATTATTTATTATTTTTCTCTTTCACTATTAATATCATATATAATTACCTATACAAATAATACTAAATATATAATTACATATGTTACAAAAATATTTGTGGGGGCCAGGGCCATCCCTGGCCACCAAAGTGTTCCGCCACTAGTTGTCCGTCTGTTAATTTATTCGTCGGCCTTGAGTTTGAGGCTTGTTTGACCTAAAATTTTTACTTAATAAAAAAAACTATAAATATAAATAATCGATTGCGTTTAAAACATGCATGTAAAGCTACACTTTAATTAATTTTATTGAGCTTATCCGATGTGTGAAAAGTAAAAACATACACAATTTATAAAAGTAGGCTATAAGGGTATGTTTGGATTTCAGTGCATTATAATTATAATGTAATTATGATTTATAATTTAATAGTATTTGATTAATAAATTTTATAATGTGTTTAAAATAACGTAAATTTTAAATCAAATATCTTATAAATTATGTCAATAAAATAATACTCAATATTGTATAAAATTTATAATTACAATATAAATTATTTATCAGCCCAATATATAATAGGATTTTGACCAAGGGTGGCATATAGGCCGACTTGACCCTAATTTCTATGTTCAATAACACTAAAATAAAAATATCAAAATGTTATCCATTTTAGGAGAAGAAATTCGATCAATAGTATTCGATCAAAACGGATTTTCGAGTGAAATCCCATGGGAGGAGATAATATCTCTATGCTCTCCAAAACCCCGAATCTGGAGAACACTTGATCAAGAATTTCGGAAGAGATTGAATACCGCTCGAGATGAATCTTGATGAAAATGGAACGCTCGTTTTCTTCGTTCTCCATTCGTAATTCGTAAGGATGGGTGACTGACCGGTGGTAACCCCCGCTGAAGTCTGATCTCATTGATATTCTTGTAGAAGCGCCGATTTGATTCCTCCATTTGTCGCCTCCAATCCTGACTCGCCATGTCTGCGAATCGAGTCGCCCTTTCCAGCAAAAATCCCCAATTTCAGATTTGTAAGGACCAAGATTTGTGATTTCCGCTTCAAAAAATTGATGGGCTAGGTCGTAAGAATCGACTGCTCTGATACCATTGTTATGTCCCGAGGTCAATTCTAGATGATCCGGCCGGGTTGAATTTGAGATGGGAAGGTGATGAATGTGAGAGGTAGAGTTTAGAATAGAGAAAAGGAGAGAGAGTTCAGAGACAGGAGGAGAAGAGAAGAAGAGGAAGAGTAGAGTCTGTTCTGTATTTTCATGGATACTCTTGTACAATACCTCCCTAGTATATATTTATAATCCCACATCTAATTCCTTAGTTATTACACTTATTCGCCCTACTATTCTAATTCATAACATTCTACTAGATGAAAATATAATACATATAGTGAATCGATCGGATACTGTGTGACCTATTTAAGGGGTTGACCCTCCCACTCATTAGCGACTCCATGTTTTCAAGGGGATTCGAACTTCGAATCTCTTGACATGGGATGTAGCCTCACAAGTCACAATCACTACACCAACTTGTGGAATTTTTTTAAAAAATATTCACTAAAAAATAAATAATTAACAAAATATTCAAACATTCAAAATATTTACAAAAATATTCATTTTTTGCAGGGTTCTCAGAAAAACGCGGTCTGAGACCGCGTTTTATTCAAAAGGTAAAAATTTTGAAATTGAAGAAAAATGGATAAAAAGTTAACAAAAGAAACGCGGTCTCAGACCGCGTTTCTAGTGTTAATTTTATTTCGTGGTAAATTGTGTAATTTTTTAATTTTTTGTACAATAGAGACGCGGCTCCACGCGGACGCGGCTCCACACTGCGTCTCTTGATTTTTTTATTTTTTTTTTAAAGGAAAAGGGAAGACAGGTAATGGAGGTCGGGTGCCGCCGGAGGAAGGAACGCCGCCGTAGGAGGAAGGAGGAGGCGCGGGAGGAGAATCCGAATCGACGGCCGCTGGCGCTCGAAAGGGTGATGCGCCGCCTGCTCGCCTCCTCTCTCCCTCTCACCATCTCCCCTGCAAGTCTGTGGCCATCTCCGTTGTAATCTCCCTCTGCCGCCCTCTGTCTCACCGACGAGCTCATCCCGCTCCCGCCGACGAGCTCCCTTCGTCTGTGACCGCCCGAGCTCGCTCTCGATCGGAATCGCATCCGAGCTCGTTCTCGATTCTCGCCGCTTGCATCCGACAACAACCCCCAATTTCTTCGATCGAAAATCCCATTCCGAATCGGCCTCCGACCTCTCCTTTCCCGCAGCCTCGTTTCCTCCGCCTGCTCGAGAGGTCGGCGATGGCTGCCCTCCCTTCTCCTCCTTCCCGTCCGGCGCTCCGACCTCCCCTTCGTCTTCCCAATCGAGTCGGTCGGCGCTCGGGCGTCTAATCGAGCCCTCCCTCGTTTCCTCCAGGCCGGCGCTCCGGCCTCCTTCCTAATCGAGCCGGCCTCCCTTGGCCTGGCGCTCCGGCCTCCTTCCCAATCGAGCCGGCCTCCCTTGACCTGGCGCTCCGGCCTCCTTCCCAATCTAGCCGGCCTCCCTTCGTCTTCCTTTTCTTTTAAAAAAAAAATAAAAAAATAGAGACGCGGTCAGACCGCGTCTCTATAGCAAATTTGTTTACAAAATTACAAAATTCATCCCAAAATAAAAATAAAAAAACAGAAACGCGGTCTGAGACCGCGTTTCTTTTGTAATTTTTTGCCAACTTTTTCTCCAGTTTCACGTTTTTACCTTTGTGAATAAAACGCAGTCTGAGACCGCGTTTTTCTGCCGGACCTGCAAAAAATGAATATTTTTGTAAATATTTTAAAAGTGTGAATATTTTGGTAATTAAATATTTTTTAGTGAATATTTTGAAAAAAAATTCCAACTTGTGATTAATTAGTTGGTATTTTTACTTTTTGTTACTAGACTTATGTGCTAGTCTGGGGCGGAACCAGAATTTTTTTCAAGATGGGCACAAATTTTTTATATTATTTTTATAAGGAATAATTTTAATATATATATATATTAAGAGAATATATAAAATTATTTCTTAATTAGTATCTTAAAATTATAAACAAAGCTTTATTGCTTAATTATGAAATACTTGTTAAATTATACTCCCTCCGTAAATTAAAACTTGTCGTTTTATGAAGTAAATTTTGTTAAGAAAAACTTGTCATTTTAATTAGGTATTTTGTCGTCTATTTTACGAAATTTGCCCTTGTAATGAATAGATAGTTGTTCGTTGTAGTTTTTGAGAAACTAAAAAAGTAAAGTAATAATTAGGGGTATAAGTGTATTTTTGTTTGTTTTCTTAATAAGTGTGTAGATTTCTAAAATGAACAGTTTTAATCAACGGAGGGAGTATAAGAATTTTAAAATATTGAAATTTGGATTGAAAAAAATTAAAGAAAAAATGCCTCCAATGGTATTTGAATAAGGGTGGATTTACAATCTATTTATGACTGGAGTGGGCTCAACCAGTAAGCCTGCTTCGGCTCCAGTTCGTAGGTGTGAAATCCTGAATTTGGGAGAAATCCGTAGGGGGAGAGGTAGACCTAAGAAGAGCTGGTTGGAGGTTATCAGACATGATATCAATCTGTTGAACCTATCGAAGGATATGACTTCGGACAGAGAGTCAGAGACCACCGGAGGAGGAGCATTTGAACTGCTGATGTTTAGTGTCTTATGTTATGGTTTTGATTTGAGCTGTGTCCTCGTGCCATTGTATACTTTAATGCTTCTTCCCTGTGCCTTTCCTTTTTTATTCCCTGATGTCTCTTCTCCGTTCTCTGAGTCCTATTATTATGTGGTGCTATTATCCTATTGTTTTGGGTCTATCGAAAACACTCTCTCGACTTGTTCGGGGTATGAGTGCGTACATCCTGACCCCCTAGACCCCATTTTATAGCGGGATTAACTGGGTTGTTGTTGTTATTTATATAACCTAAACTCGACTACAATATATTTATATTATTTTTCTGGACCGGAGTGGACGATGGCCCGGTGTTGTCCATCTCTGGATCCGCCCCTAGATTGCTATAGGTTAATTACTTGTTTGCCCATGACTCCAATTGATTAGATCACAAAAATTAGTTATTAACCACGATTAGTTTAATAAAGATGTATCAAAGTGAAAATATATCCCAAAAAAATTACGATATTTTTGGAGATCTCCTAAACTTTGGTAGGCAAGCTAGATAGTGGAATTTTTCTTCATTTTAATTAATGTATGTTTGTGGAGAACATAAACAATGATACATTAAGCAAACGTACTATGAACTTGGAATAGTAGTTTAATTGAGTCCATATCACATTGGAGTGGTTCACTTATATCACCAAGCATAAGCTAATTTTATATTACTAAAAACCATGATTGCTTAACCCATTTTTTCTCATTTTTTCCAATTTTTATATTCAATGAATGTTGTCCACCTTGACAACAATGTAGATCTCTTTTTACACGTTTTTTGAATTTCATGATGTAAGCTATATTCCAACTTTCATTTTAAATAATTAATAAAATTTAAGAATAAAATATAACTTATGAGTCGAGAGCTTTGATAAGTAGTACTATTACTTAAGTATATATGGTATGAAAAATATAATTTATGTTATATCATTTTTTTATATAAAAAAGAGAGGAATTCGACGCACTGGACAAGCCTAATCATATTATAATACTAAAGGAGAAGTCGTTTACGTCATGTGGCGACTTCTCCTTTAAAGTAGGTTATTTTTTTATTTATAATTTGTTAATTAATTAATTGCAATTTAAATTAATTATATTAATATTAATCAATTATCAATTAATTGTTTTTTGATGTCTATCCGGTTGTTAAGATTGTTTTTTTTTATGATTTGTTAGTTAATTGCAATTTAAATTAATTTTATTAATATATTAATTATATAAATATTAATTATTTTTTATTTAATATTTTATAATTAATTAATTTCAATTTCAATTAATTATATTAATAATAATCAATTATCAATTAATTGTTTTTTGATGTGTATCTGGTTGTTAAGATTGTTTTTTAAATGATTTGTTAGTTAATTGCAATTTAAAATAATTATATTAATATATTAATTATATAAATAATAATCAATAATCAATTAATTGTTTTTAAATGTGTATCCGGTTGTTATGATTTTATATGACGATTAGTTTAATTGATGAAAGATTTGCCGGTGTTTTAAAATGATGTGCCGATTTATATGCCAATTAGTTAAATTGATGAAAGATATGCCAGTGTTTTAAAATGATATTCCGATTAGTTTAAAATGTGTATTCGGTTGTTATTAATTGATTGTTATCCGATCGGTAAAATGAAAGACATGCCGATTTAGAAATTAAAATATCAATATTGATTGTTATCTGGTCGTTATGATTTTTTTGTTAAGCCAAACGATTATAATCCGGTGGTGATCTCATGGTTTCACCTCTATATATTAGTTAGTGATCCATGGTATGTCGTATGAAGAGTTTTTTTCAACCGAGCTAAATTAGATTGCCCACAATGTCAAATAATAAAGGTAAGGTGCCCATAGAGAATAATAATAGGAAGCTTCGAAAAAAAGTACGTTAAATATTATTTTATTTATCTTTGTTTGTGTGATTCATTAATCACGTTTTTTATTTAGTTTATTTGTTTGTGCGAATTAGCGTCAGATTCGTTATGGAGTTCATTCTAGATTTTAGTTTTTTTTTTTTATTGAATTCATTAACCGTGTTTTTTATTTAGTAATTTATTTGTTTGTTATTCGCCTTTGGTCCGATGTACTAATCATATGTGCCCAATCCGGGTGCATTGGCCTCTCAAGCTCAGCTACAAGCAATACTGGCGGGTGAAGGTCACGATTACGAATTTCAATTACAGGATGAACTATTCGCAGTGGAACTTAATCGTGCAACATCCCAACTTTGACAACATAACCCAGATCTTCAACTTCAACTATAAGCCATTAGCGCCATATGGAACTATAAGTAAGTTCCAGATCTTCAGATTCAACTATAAGCCATTAACGCCATATGGAACTATAATTATAAGTAAGTTCTTATTATATCAACACTTTGTATCCGTTGCAACATGTTTGTCTAAGCAATACAAATTTATTTGTTTGTTGACAGACGACACGACAATGTTATGGGGCATGCAGTTCTACAATGATCTCACGCAAGCCGGGTCATATGGCAATGTGCAGTCTAAGCTTCTCTTCGAAAAATGATTCATCTACTTTCAAATTTATTTGTTTGTTATTAATTGATCAGAATTTGTTTTTTTAATCATTATAGGATTTATTAATTTATTTTTTAGTGAAATATATGATTTGTTAATTAGATTAAATTAATATATATATATGATTGGTTTGTTATTAATTGATAAGATTTTGTTAGTTATTGATTGATAAGAACTAAAACAAATCCACAAAACTTTTTTTATACATTTTTTTAATATTAAATGTATTAATTTTATAAAAAAAACCCGCACAAAAGTGCGGGTACTAAACTAGTAGGTCCTGAAAAGATCGTTAACGATCAAACCTTATAAAAAATACAAGAATACACATTGTATAACAAGTTTGAATAATAAAATCTACCAAATAGTATAAGCTTTATAAATTAACATTAAAAAGGAATTAAATAGAGTAAATTGCGTCCTTATAATATTGAATAAAATGTGAGACTTTTCACAAAAAAGCCCGAAATTAACAATCACCTATTGATTTGATTTCCTTTTTAAAAAAAATCATCTACAATTCTTTTTATATGTAAATTACCACTTTATTTATCGAAGCAAACCTTATTATAAAATAAATATACTCAATATTTACTAATATGAAATAGAGTGAGAAGTTAATATTTTTTACAAATTATATAAAAAGTAACCTGCAAGGTTAAAAAACAAATTATTCGCCCACCGTGGGGCTCGAACCCACGACCACAAGGTTAAGAGCCTTGCGCTCTACCAACTGAGCTAGACGGGCTTCTTGCTCATTCATAATTCAAAGATATGTCATTTAGACCTGTCAAAACACAACCCGATCCGGCCGACCCGACCCGACCGCCCGGAAAATTTTCGACCCGAACCCGAAAAACCGGAAATTTTCCGGGTCATCTGGGTTTCAACCCGGTGACCCGATTGACCCGGTAATTTTGACCCGATTTTACCCGATTGATCCGGTAACCCGGTTGACCCAGTTAATTTTTAATTAAATATAATTAATTTTTTTTATATATAATTAAAATTTATTGCAAAATTATCAAATCACGATTTTTTTAATTTAAAAAGGAAAAAATTGACAAACCCGAAATCGACCCGAAACCCGGTCAAACCCGGGTTGTAGTCAACCCGGAAATACCCGGGACTCGTTTTACCCGAAACCCGTTTTACCCGAGATCCGAAGTGACCCGACCCGAACCCGACCCGAATGACCCGTTTGACAGGTCTAATGTCATTCATATCACTTTTTATTCATCCTGTAATTTCAATATGCTGATTCCAATTTCCAGGACACTAATTGAATAATGAATATAACTCCTTTTTATTGAGTTCTAAACTTCTAACACAAAAGATCACCATTTACAAATTACAAACATTGTATATTGTGCATATTATATCATCTGATTTAGCCTGAACGCATTCGACATCGACCGTGCCCAAGTAGTCAGTAACCTCCTCTCACCCATCACCTATCCAGTCTCATAAACTGATGACAACTTCACATCACCAATGGGGACTGAATCGCCTTTCGATTGCTTCCAATGATTCGGGTATTCGAATAACTTGATACCTCCATGATAGCTCTGCTACTGCTACTACTCGAATTCCTTTTCTTGATACCAATAGATGGGCTTGAGAACCACCTTTCCAATCATCCTATACCTTCGACTTCCTCTGCTTAAACCCTCTGTTGTTTCCTCCTCAAACACAGGCTGTGCATCCGGCAAACTACCAATCCACTTCAAGGGGAGTAGAGCTAGTAAGAACTGCACGAAGATCCCAACCGGAAGGCTTGTGTAGTCTCCGGAGGTTATGCCAAGAACAGAAGCCAATCCGATGCCGAAGAACCCACTGAGGATTGAAGATAGGCACAATGCTGAAGCTAGGAAGGATGTCAGCGATGCTTCACAGCCCCGTGGGCATAAACTCGCAATGAGCACGAAGAAGGGTACGGTCTTAAAGATGGCGATGGTTTCGGCTAAGCCTGAGAAGCAGAGGGCGAAAATGTCGTTTGGAATGCCCACCATGAGGTTTATCTGCTTCACAAGGGCAAAGTCGAGTAGGAGCGAGAAGGCGTAAAAGAGCTGCACAACACCAGTCAGTTTTCTTATGGGGATGTTCTTCCAAAACCGATCATAGAGAAGCATCAAAGACAGGAGCAGCCCCTGCCCTATCACACGCGACACTCCAATGACCGAAGGGTCAAGATTGAGGTGTCGAGTATGGTAGCAGAACATAGACCCTGAAAGTATTGGTACCACAGAAATCGAAGCTACCACCCAGACCAAAGGTCTAACAATCTTCTCCTCTTTCAACGCAACTATAAGTCCGGAAAATTGCTTCCTTATGCTGTCCATGACAGATTGCTCTGACATACTGTTACATGGAGGCCGGGATAAACCAAGTGATTCTTCCTTTGTTGTCAAGGAGACCGACAGGTGCAGTAGAAGAAGGCCGGTGAATATGGAGAACACGGTTCTAGCATGTGCTGTGGATAAGACTACGCCACCCAGTGAGTTACCCAGGATGCCTGCGACAGCAATTGCCATAAAAGTGTATGACTGCAAGCCAACCATTTTGTTCTTTTGTCCATATTCAGCAACAAGGGCGTCTTGCGCCACCTCAGTAAGGGATGCACCGAGATTACTAACAAGGACACAAGCCATGATGGTAGGGAGGGATTCGCCTACAAATGGAATCAGTGCTAACAGGCCCCATGATATGATCTGCAAGAGAACTAGAAAACTCGGTCTTATCAGGAGTTTTTCACTCTCACATTTAGTATCAACAAAGATAGCAAAATGTATAAAGCACATTCTGCAATAACATAAACTTGTGAATCTAGTGACGATTGGCGAATATAACTTTTGTCTGGTTTCAAAAGATCAAGCCATTGTTAAATGAAAAAGAATCTACAGCTAAGCTATAGGAACTATGAAGAACCAACAGTCAAGATAGCAACTCCACATGGCCAAGCACAGAGGTTATAGCCTTATAGGGCGCTGATGAGTTCCGAAAATAAACTAGAGAGCAATCTTGATCTTCAAATATTTTTAAGTGGGTTTCCATCAATTATGAAACCCGAAGTTCTAATATTCTCAAGCATCTCTATTCATATGGAGAATGACAAATTCAAGGGCAATGGCAATCTATAGGACAACAACAACAAGAAGCAATTTCTTTCTTCAATCAATTGGCAAAGAACAAAAAGTGATTTACTGTTTCAAAGTTATCTCCACAAGCAAATGACAAATGCCCATAGCAACTGTGTACAAGCACAACATATGCATAACACAAACTTCCTAGTGAAGCCAATTAAAGAGAGAGAACAACAAAACATCATGTGGAACAAGCAAAGCATCAAATAGCATATTCATATCTATCATTTCAAACAAATTACAGATAAACTTAAATTGAACGCTTAAACTAACCTCCAATGGAAACATAAGGCATTCTATGAGCACCTCCAATGTGAATTGCATCAGACAAAACCCCATACAAGGGCTTAGCCACAAAGGGGAGGTTCCCAGAGTTCTGCACCAGCTGCAAAACTGAAGGGTTGAAATTGAGATTATAGGCCATGTGGAAATTAAGAGCCAACCAAGGGAAACACCTAAACCCTTGAATCCAATACCCAAATCCACACAAACCCAACATTTGGTTTCTACCCAATTGAACTTTAGCCCCTCTCTCCCCACCCAAATCATCACCACTGCCAATCCCCACTAGCTTCCTCTTGGCCTTGATCAATTGCGGGGCCAAAACAATTGCATCGATTAACCGGGTCTGGATAGTGATGGGCTCTGAGGAACTGCTGGAAATGTCAAGAAATTGAGAGGGTTGTGGGGGTTTTGAGCCATGAAAAGAGATGGGTTTCAATCTTGGCCTTGTTTGGATTCTTTTGAGTGATGGGTTTGTGTTGAAACTCAGCAGAGATGAAGAAGAAGCCATGGTTGGTTCTCTGAACAGCTTGATTTGGCACAGTAAAAGAGGGCGCCCAGAAAATGCCCAAAATGGAAATCAAACCCCCACAGAATCGAGATTCAGAACACTGGAATTTAGGGCTAAAAGGCGGAGAGATCTGATTTGGGCATTTTTTTTTTTTGGTAGTATTCCCAAAAAGGAAGAAATGGACGACACAGGTTACACGAGAGAGGTGATTGACATTGACCGCCTAAGCGGGCAACCATCTCCCATTTGAAGTGTTTTGCCGGTTTCTTTAGCAACAGATTTGGTTGGGCCCACGAATTGGTCCCGGAGATTGAACGACACGTGCCCCAAAAGTGACTGTGACCTTATCCTACAGAGTGGGGCAGCTGGGAAAGGATCGAACTCGTAACCTCATGATCACGAATGTTCCTTTGTTTGTTGTTTAGTCCATTTTCATTTCACAACTACAACCCAGAGTGTTGTTGTATGTTCATATCTAGTTTGTAATGATCTTTGTTTTGTTTTGATCAATCTTGGTGCAATGAACTCAAAACTGGGTTGTGATGATCTCCATCTCAAATGGAGTGAGCTAGATAGATAGTTATAGCCCTTTTATATCTACATAATACATACAATACAAAGTAATCAATTTATCATACATCTTACTTTTGTCACCATTAGCAATAAAAACATGCCACATTTTTTATTTCTTAAACACATGCAGTGCACATTATACCTTCTCCGTCATAGATGCAATAAATCCATAGACACTGTTCTGAAAACAAATTTGCTTGCACTAAAAATAGAGAGACAAGGCATAGCCGCAGATGGCAAATTTCAACACAAGGGGCACGCTGATGGAGCTTTCGGAACCTTGTAATAGCAGACATTTTGCACTCACATGATGGCTGAAACAAATGCGCCTTTTCCCAGATTGATCGCGCAAGAGTTCAATTCAGTAGGTGCGAAGAATATTTACAGTACAAAAGTGTGCTACTTGATGCCCGCGGTGGCTAGGAATACATTCTTCATTCAAGTTTTCTTACACATACACATAAATATGCAATTAGAAAATACAGAAGAACATTTTTGCTAGTTGGCAGTGCCACAGAGTTCCACGAGCACAACCTCCATCCGATGTAATTATTATATGTGATTTCTCTCTTAATATAAACCAAATAGCTGGAATATGGACCGCAAATTGGAGTCATGCCATTTCAGAGGGAGGAAAACAGTTTTTTCCCAGCTTCACTACTCAAGAGCTAGTGCACTAGCTAAGGGAGAAAATAGGCGTCGTGACATCAGGATCATGTGGTAAGAAAGGAGAATTTTTGGTTGATTGTCATGGGGTTAGATGAAAGTGTGATTCCAGAAGTGAAAGAACTTGGTTCAGGGAAGAAACCTTAAAGTCTGGTTTGTGTTCAACAGATGAGTACTCAGGAGAGTCATACCTTCCTGTTTCATCCAACAAACACGTAAATGCCCCTGCTCTTTTACCACAGGCTACCTACACAAGGCAAGCAAAAAAGGGAGAATCAGAAGGGAAAAAAAAACAGCATCCAAACTTGCCAAGATGGCATATCCAGTGGTGATAAATCAAGGGGAGTGTGAGTATCGACCAAATGATGAAGAATTGTTTTTAATGTACAATGTTGATTTGTCAGTATTTACTACTAAAAGGTGAGGCAGAAAAATCCAGGTTATCCTACAAAGGATGACTTTACACCGTGTTTCTTTCTTTTAGAATATAAGTAACTTCAAATGCTATATAGCAGAAGGGCTGTGTACCACAACCAATAAGATCACTTACATCATCTTTAAGGCTATCACCAATCATCATCACTTCATTGGGTTCAAATTCCCAGACTGAACATATGTGTAATAGCGGAGCTGGGTTTGGTTTATAAGGACGATATTCCCTGCTCAGTGCCGGAGAGAACGTTGACTGCATTAAAAACAAACAACTTTTGAGTATGGACAGTATGCTGACTGCTAAGTGCTAAGAATAAAGATCTCACAATAGGCAAGATAAAGGCAATCGGCAGAAGTCAATACACAAGACAACAAATCAAATAGGAGATGTTGAAACTTGAACCAAATGGGAGGTGAGACAACTAGGAGAATCCATTCTAAACACATGGAAACATACAAGTGTATTGATCACACAAACAAGGGTTAGAATCATGGGTTATGTATTGAACATTTGAACTATTTGGAAGTAATTTTATTCTTAAAAAAAAATTCAGTTTATAGGACCACTTTTAGTTATCTAAATAAAAAAAATTCAGTTTATATGACCACTTTTAGTTATCTGTGTATCCGGGTGAAGTTAGGGATTTAAGTTGTTTTAAATGCAATGCAGGTGCAGAAATATGAACAAATTGACTGTCACTTCTTGTGTGCATATATCTTGGAAAATGAAGAACATAAAATGGTTTAAGGTTGCAAATTCACTTATGAGAAAACTTACTCCAAAATGCTTATGAAATACATCAACAGCATCCTTTACATTACGAGTAATAAGTCCTCTCCTGACAAAATAAAAGCAAATCAATAACAATGTTACATACACAATCTAGATTCTGGATGAACAATAACAAGAAAATTTGCTATTTTTTTTATCAGCTCAATATGAAACATAGCAAGACATAGTTGGCTTCTAAACCACAAAAGAGTATGCCAGAAGGGAAAAACACTATCCGTGGTACGCTGAGTATAAGATTTTATTATTGTAAATGAAATTTGCCACCTAAATACTTCTTCTTTGAAAATGAAATATGCCACCTGAATACTTCTTCTTTGTGACGGGGAAAAACAATATTCGTGTTATGCTCCAAGTGTACATATTGTTTCTTGGGGCAATCTTGAACTATGATAGTGGATCATTGTGTAAAAACATCACATCACAAGCCATTGCCTGAATCTAAGTTGATGGGAGTAGTAGATCCCCCACTACCTTGTCTTGCAGAATAAGGAACAACCAACTAAAATCCCTAAACTACAAATTAACATCACCATATATTAGGGATACAGTTGAGATCTGAGAAGAAATAGGCAAAAAATCATGCCAAGTTAACCAGAATTTACAGTAAAAAAAACCCTGCACAAGATAATCAGAGCAACCATCAGAGAACATGTCTCTATGCAGCAAGGAAGCAGATAATGAAATACTATTATAATCTAAGGCAAGGCTTGAAAATCACCTGATTTTCTTTGAGTCAAGAAACCGACAGAGCTCACTTGCACCTGGACCATAACTGGACAGCTATCAGAATTCAACTTTAACATAACCAAACCTAACAATGGAGCTATTGGCATTCCTCAACAGAAACGATTTCCTCAACCAAAACCATCTGTCGCACATTGAGCTTCCAGAATTGATCAAAAAAAAAAAACGGGAATGCGTACACACGATTAATGAATGAAGCTTCGTCGGAGAAAAAAGAAAGCAGCTAGAAATTGGCGTACCGGGCATAATCTGGAGACGGTCGATCCCTTCCTTTTCAAACCGCGCAATAATCTCATACGCCTTCTGCTGACGATCGGCGCTCCAGCCTTCAATGAGATTAAGAATATCAATCCCGGAGGGGTTCTTAGATCTAACCTCGGCGTAAATAGCCTCTCCCAAAACCTCCTTATACATGGCCTGAAAATCGATAGCGGGGACAGTTAGGGTTCCGTCCATGTCGAACACCACGCCCCGCAACCGAGCCCTGGGACTGGCCGCCCTCCCGGCATAGCCGATCTCGGATTCGACGGCGACGGAGGCGGCGGATTTGGCGGCGGAGGTGACTACGGAGCAGTGGGACATCGTGAGGAGCTTGCGGAAGGAGGACGAGGAGGAGAGAGGTAGAGTAGGGCGGAGCGAATGAAGCATGTCAATGGAGGAGAGGATTTGGGATCGACCGATGGCGAGATTATTGGGGGAGGTGTGTGGTGGACGATGATGGAGGACGGTGAAGGTGGGGCCCAGGAGGAGTACGTTTTGGGAGGAGGTTTGTTGTGGCGCGACTGGCGCCACTCCCTGCATCACCCTCCCTACTAGTTCTCGCGCTCCTGGGTTAGGGTTTTTAAACACAGAGTGAACATATGCTCCAACAAACTCAACTCAAGTCGCGACACCCTAAAATACACTTGCTCAAAATTCAAGTTTGATTTGTCAGATACACCGCAAATCTGGATTACAGTACTTTACGTTCGAATCGATGTGGTGTCTAGACACTGAAAATTGAATACCGTATACATAGTTATAAATAAATAAAAATAAACGACAAGACAACCCGTCTTGCCGCAAAAGATCTCGAGCTTCTTAAATTTTGACAAAATTAAACCAAATGTGGCCCTCTGGCTCTTCCTCGTTCTCATACAGGAGACACAAAGCAGCTTCCATGCCCTTCCAATGTTTGACAATCCGTCCCGTTTGGAAGCGTTTTTGGATGGCCACCCAAATAACAAAGGACAACTTCTTCAATGACATTCTTCGATTTAATCAAAATCTAGTTCAATGGCACTCGATTAAACAAAAGTTCAATTAAATCAAGACTTAATTCAATAGAAACCGGTTTAACCAAAACTCTATTTGGATTTTAAATTCACTACCAATCTGATCAAATACAATCATTATATTTGACACCCATTCGAACCAAAATGTGTCGAACTCGAAATAATCCGAACCGAATCATAACCTGACTCATAACCCGACCCACTTTACTGCCATGTCTATTTTTTTTTTATAAAGTAAAAATTTGAGATCAGACACGTCTGATTTTCGACAAGCCGACGAGTCGGCAAACAGAAACCGTCTAAAACATATAACAGAAAAGCAAGAAAAGATGCAGCTAAAAAGCGGAAACAAACAATCGGCCGACCTAAACCAAATAAGTTGAAAACATGGGCGTAAGAACGAAACCAAATACCACATAAAGTAGCTTCGCTAGTAAGTGGTACCCGAGGACTCTATTTCTTGAATTGGTAAATAAAGAGCGACCATTCCGAGGTTCGAACCGGGGACTGATGACTATTATCCACGAGTCCTTTTCGGTGAGCCATCCCGATGACTCTATTTCATAGAGCCGCCCATAAAACACCACCATAACTCAGCCTTTTCCGACTCGGACTCCTCGAATCCAACCATAACCCCAGCCCTAGAATTAAACCAAGCAAAGGAAAATCCGAACATCGGTGACCATCTAAATATTTCGAAAAATTACACTCTACATCTTACGTTCTTTACATGAGATTTCGCCGCCCGTTTGTCCGCCCCTTTTGAGCGCCGCCCAAACCGATACTCCGTATATCAGTTCCTCCCTCGCCGGGAAATTAGGGTTTGGTATCCCTTGGCGGCAGACGGGCAGAGCAGTGAATTCAACGATTGTTCAAGTATCCGCCGCCATTGGAGCTCCGGAGAGCTTTTTTTCTTACTGTTGGAGGGAGACGCCAAGATGCGAAGGCCCAGGAGACAAAGCAGCACCTCCGCCGCATCCGGTAACTCGGAGCTCCATCGCATCGATTCCCTTCCATGGAACTCTTCTTTTAAGGAGGATGACGCTTTCTCCTTCCTTCCGGGCTCCAATGACCTAGAAGGAGGTATGATAACGACTTCCCGCCTTATATAGTTTGCTTTTTTCTTGGCTATTTAGGGTTTCTAGTAGTTGGAATTCATGTGTGCCTTTTCTGTACGTGTTTGGATTAATGTAGGGTTCTTATCGCTGGAGGAGATTGATGAAGTCGAGTACAATTTTGAAATTCCCAAGCAGGGGAACGGGAAAGGAAAGAATAGTTCCGGTGATTCTCAGGAACCGAAGAAGCGGAAAAGGATTGTCGCAGCCAGTGAAGGTGATGGTGAGATTGAAGAAGCTGATGCTGAGCCGGTGCTTAAGGAGGATGGTAATGTGAATAAGAGAAAGAAGAAAAAGGAGAAGAAGAGAAAAGACGCACAGAAGAAGAAAAAGGAGGCGAAGAAGACAAGCGAAGAACACAATGACGTCGATTCAGCTGATGGTTAGTTCTGTAGTTTTCATTACATTGCCTTCTCTTTGATGAATTCCACTTTAGGGTGTCCAAAGCTGGCATGATCACTGCATCATAATGTATTTGATGAAATTTAAGATGGCTTTCTTATTCATTCTATTACTACTAGTAAACATGGTAATCAGGATGGTTTCTGGTGTGAAGTCTAATGCTAGGTTGTTTTGAGCTACATGTATGGTTAATGTAATAGGATTCATTGTAACAATGGATAAAAGAACTGCTGGCATTTTTGCATATCTGTAATGCCCTTTTTACCTTAGATAGTGCAAGGAAGGAGGAGGAGGATAATGGGGATCAGTCAGTGGATGAAGCTGAATTTTATGCATGGAGTGAGCTGAGGCTCCATCCTTTGATCATGAAAGCAATTTACTGTCTCGGGTTCAAGGAGCCAACACCTATACAAAAATCATGTATTCCTGCTGCTGCTCATCAGGGAAAGGTTGGTCTGCCTTAATTCTGGGTATGCAAACCTCTTGAGTGCAGTTTGACTTTATAATTTATATTACATACGAATTCTCTGCTTTCCCCTCCCATAGGACGTGATTGGTGCTGCAGAGACTGGTTCCGGGAAAACACTTGCTTTTGGCTTGCCAATCTTACAACGTCTTCTTGATGAACAAGAAAAGGCTGCAAACATGCTCTCTGAAGATGCAGAAACCATTCAAAGAATTGCACCAAGAGGCTTGTTGCGTGCTTTGATAATAACCCCTACTAGGGAACTTGCACTTCAGGTAATGTGGATTTATGTAGTTACATGTGCTGTGAAGTACTGAAGTGTGAAGTAATCTTATCTTTTTAGAGATGATTGTAATCCAAGTTGAAGTTGCATGAACTTTGCTTACTGAGAAGTTCAAGATCAGCTCTACCATTCACCCTTGTCGGGTCGAGTTGATTCACCATGAATCACTTTGCCAATGTAGCATACTCAGGGCATGTATGGAATACCAAGCTCATTTATCCTTCTTTCATATCCTTGAGAAATTTATCCACCCATAGAATTTAATAGATTTCTGTGTGTTAGTTCTGGAAAAAGTTTGGTGATCTGATTGGGAGTTTGGGACTATTGATGGGTTACATGTGAATGATACTCCTTGGACCAAACACTTGTTCATCAAGGATGGGAAACTGCCGGATGGCAACTGACAATTGTTAATTCTTCTTGGTTGAATGATGTCTAATTATGCAGTTTATGTTTTGCTGGGAAATAACTTCCGTGGGAGTGTCTGTAGTTATAAAGGTTATTTACGTGCATCATATTTGCAGGTGACTGATCATATCAAAGATGCAGTTAAATTTACAAACATCAGAGTTGTTCCTATTGTTGGAGGGATGTCTTCACAAAAGCAGGAGCGACTTTTAAAAGCGAGGCCGGAGATCATTATTGGGACTCCTGGAAGGTTGTGGGAACTTATGTCACAAGGGGAACAACATCTAGTTGAGGCAAGTTTACTGTGCTTCCTAATCACTATACAATATCTTATATTTTTGTTAAGGGTTCTGTTTGCTTTTCTGTATGATGAACAATATCTATTCCTATATATAAGTGGCTGTCAGGTGATAGCCCTTTAACAAATAGGTGCATAGAAAAAGAGATTACAAAGACATTTAGAAATTAGAAGCTGCTGAAAGCTACTGCAGTCAGCTAGCAGCTGTTCTGTAACCTATCAAAAACAACTTTAATATTGTCAATCTATTTCATTGATGAGTAATTATCTGAAGCTTGAAAATCTGATGTGCTGAAATCTCGGTTATTTTTATTTTCCTGAACATTTTGTTTTAATTGGATGGGTCTTGAGTCTCTTGACAGAAACAGTCAGATGTGAGTTGAAATGCTTTTTCTGTTTCTTGCAATTTGAGCATTTAGCAAAATCCAATCTAAGTCCACCTTTATATTTCCTCCCTTTCCTCTAAGCTTCTATCTTTATTTCTGTGAACTTCCTGGGTTTCATAACCTTTCTTTTAAGCATTTTAATGCCAAATGAGCATTTCATCTTTGGCTAATTATCTACTGATCTAACGGTAATCTCGGAACTTGCAGTTACATTCTCTGTCTTTCTTTGTTCTGGATGAAGCTGATCGGATGATAGAAAATGGACATTTTCGTGAATTACAGTCAATAATTGACTTGCTTCCTAGTAGTGCCCCAACAGGGGAGCAGCCTCAGGAAGCACAGAACTGTGTAACTGTATCTAGCTTCCAAAGAAAGAAGAGACAGACCTTTGTTTTCTCTGCAACAATTGCACTCTCCTCAGACTTCCGTAAGAAGTTAAAGCGTGGATCATCTAAACCAAAACAGTCAGCTGACGGCGACTTGACATCTATTGAAAACCTATCTGAGAGGGCAGGAATGAGAGCTGATGCTGCTATTGTTGATTTAACCAGTACAGCTATTTTAGCAAATAAACTTGAGGAGTCATTTCTTGAGTATGGATCTTCTCTGGTTCCCACTTCCCACCACTCATTATCTGCTTTCCTTTAATTCTGACTTGATCATGCGGTCGGCTTAAGAAGTTCAATTCAAAAACTGATGAATGTGATTTTTGCTGCAGATGCCGGGAAGAAGATAAAGATGCTTACTTGTATTATATATTGTCTGTTCATGGACAAGGCCGCACTATAGTTTTCTGCACATCAATTGCTGGGTTACGCCACATTTCTTCTATTCTACGCATTCTTGGCATCAATGTTTGCACCCTTCATGCTCAAATGCAACAGCGGGCCCGTTTAAAGGTTTTCTTTCTATCATTTCTAAACTTATCAGCCTTGAATTATAATATTTGCTCAGTAGTCACATGGCAGTTTGGTAGAACTCACATATGGCAGCACATTAATTTATGGCTGGAACCCTGTTTTTTTTTACTGATTTTTCATTGAAAACTAACTTTATATTCTCTTTTTTTAATGCCATTTTATTTTTCTCTTTACACCTAATGCAGGCAATGGACCGGTTTCGTGGAAATGTGAACGGAATACTTGTTGCTACTGATGTTGCAGCTAGAGGTCTTGATATTCCTGGGGTTCGAACTGTTGTTCACTATCAACTTCCACATTCAGCAGAAGTAAGTGAAGGTCCATTTTCAAGTTCAAATTTCAAGGTTATTGTTTTTAAAGATCTACTCTTCAATGTGGCTCATCTTTTCTCTAGGTTTATGTCCATAGGAGTGGCAGAACAGCCAGAGCTTCTAGTGATGGATGCAGTGTGGCATTGATTTCTCCAAATGATAGGTCAAAATTTGCCTCTTTGTGCAAGTCTTTCTCCAAGGTCTGTTGTAACACTCATATGGATGTATGTTTAAGGGAATGTTCTGTTGCAGTTAGATATACTAGGGAGTTCATTGATTATCAAAGAGACACAATTATATGAGTATTGAGTACAATTAGTAGTATGTGTTGTTGTTTTGACATGTTAAATTCTTGACGTAGCTTAATTGGTTTATTCTTTTAATTTATCCGGTATAATGAAAAGTGGAAAAGCGTTTTGCCCCCAGAGTACAAAATACACATTTTTCTCAGAAGAAGATTTGGGTAAAAACACAATCACCAAAAATGAGTTTTTAAGTGATGACAGAAATCTTTTCAAGTGGAAAGTAAATTGAACTCAATTGAATTCTGATGGAATTTGATATTTTTGAAGGCAGCCTAACCTTATTGTTGATGACATCTTGTTTCCATCTCTCAAAATGCAGGAGACTCTTCAACGTTTTCCTGTTGAAAATTCATATATGTCGGAGGTATTGAAGCGGTTATCTCTTGCACGACAAATTGATAAAATTTCGCGAAAGGATTCCCAGGTAGTTATTTTGTATTTGATCTTGAAACTATTTCTTTATGCAATCTATTTCATGAATTTGTCGTTGACATATTTTCAACTCCTTGCAGTTCAAGTACATGTGATATTGTAATTACAGTATTGTATCTAATCTGGATTACTTGATTTGGATCATAGAATGAAATTAAATCAGCTGAAAATATTAGAAACTGATAAGAACTTGTATATAAAGATTCTTCTAATTCATTCTTTAAAGACGTAATTTGTAAATAGACAAAATAGTTGCATTTCCGGCTTCGTCTCTTCATTTATTGAATCTATTTCAGGACAAGGCGAAAGAAACCTGGATAAAGAAAAATGCCGAGTCAATTGAGCTAGATTTGGAGGATTATGACAGTGAAGGAGAAAGAGCGAACACTCACAAGAAAAAGAAAACAAGCTCCCAGCATCTTAATAAACTTCAGCAGGTATATTGTCAAACTAATTAATTTTTTACTACTTTATCTTACAGTATGCTTTTCTTGACTCAAGTTCTCTTTTTAGTATGAGTTAGATTTTAGATCTGCCTTCACATATCCTGGTAGAAAAATATTTTATTGATTTGTATTCTGGTAGACGTTTCACGGTGATTCATAAATTGCAGGATCTGAATTTGCTGCTCTCGCGTCCTCTGCAACCAAAAACATTTTCACGTCGCTACTTGGCTGGGGTAAATATCATTTGCTTATGTTGCAATCTGTCATGTATAGTAAATCACGTCTCTGTATTTTGTATCACTAGTTGATTTTGCGAAGGGCCTTTTTTAAATCAGTAAACACTAAACTACTTGCCTGATGGATTATTCCTATCATGATTTACCACGCTACTTTCCAAAGAAGGATGACTGTTGATATTGCAATTGCTCACCATTTCTTGATGCTGTTCATAACATATCCCTGCTGGTTTTCGACCACTCACACTTGACTTCGTGGTTCAACTAGGCTGGTGTTTCAACACTCCTTCAATGCCAATTGGAAGAGTTGGCTAGGCAGCCCAAATTGAGTAACAAAGAACAAGCGGAAGGCAGAAAGGGGAAGGTGGTGGTTATTGGTCAGGATTTTGTAGAACCACTTCAAGCTCTTCGTAAAGCTGGACCCAAGGTAAAGCATGGAGTACTGATCACATCTGTCACTTTTTTTACCAGAGTATAACCACAAATATTAACTGAAAGTTCCACTTTGTCACATGTGAACCTCTTTAGGACTGCTTGGACATGAAGCAACTTGCTGAACAGCAAAAGAACAGGGATAACCTGAAGAGAAAACGACAAGAGAAGAAGAAGCGTAATCCCCATCTTCACCCTTTATTTTCCCCGTACACATACGAAAGTTTCTTGTACACAGTCTTCAGTTTTGTTTCTCCCTTTTACTTGCAGGTGTCCGCGAAGAGAAGAGAAATATGAAGAGAAAACGAAAGGAAATCAAGGATTCTAAGAGATACTGAATAATACCATGGCCCCTGAGACTCGCGGATCTACCTACATGAGAACAGTTTTGGTCTGTATTTTCCGACCTTGTCATCGTAGCGCAATGATTCTTATAGTTCATACTCATGGCTGTGCAAATTTAAGTGTTGCCAATTTTTGCTATTTGATACAGATCATTGTCTGGCACCACATTTTGCTACTTTTTGGTCAATGTGTTGTTTTAGATTCTACATTTCTACTGCAATATACAAAGTCATGGGATTATTGGGATATGGTTTCGTATGGGGCGGAGTTGATAAATCACGAAAAAACCAATAAATTGAAATCACCTCCAATTTCATGCATTCCTTGCTCCTTTCAGTCATCTATTCAAGTCTAGTTTGGTTCAGTCTTAGTAGACATGAATTCCTCATGGTCTCCCAAACACCATTCACCCAAAAACAACCAAAATTCAACACTCAACAAAACACACCTCCATGGAGTGTGTTTTTGTTTGGTATGTACTTTGGTTGAACAATGCACTACCTATCCACCACTCCTTACCCTGTATAAATCACCCCCACACGCTCCGGCAAACGACATCCTCTCCCAAACAGCAACAAACAACCATGGCAGCTACACATCTCCGACCAGCCTCCGTGTTCCCAGCCTTCTTTGTCGCTTTGATAGCGTTCTGGCTCGCAATCGCCCACACCACCGCAGCTCGCACCCTCGTCCAAGAACGGCCATCGAAGCCAGCTGAGCTCCCCGAGACTGATCTGCCACTGCTGCCCAAGCTGCCTGTGTTCGGCTTCCCTCAGCACCACCCTCAGCTCCGGCTGCCCCCATACCCCATCATCCCGCCCTTCCTCAAGCCCGGTTTCCACACGTATCTGCCCAAGCTGCCTGAGCTCCCGGCGCTCCCTAGCCTACCTAGCTTGCCCAAGTTGCCGGAGCTCCCTACTCCGAGCACGTTCACTCCTGTTCCCGTTCAGCCTGAAGAAGGCGAATCAAAGCGAGTGTCACCGACACCGCCTTGAACCTGTCAATCAGCTCGCCATTGTCGAAATTTGATGCTATAGAATGTTTGAATTGGCTATGATAGTTTTCTACATTGTAGACACTAGAATAAATTGTTGCACTTTCTTTATCAACTAAGATATGGTATGGTTGTATAGCTATACCATTTATGAAATGATGATCAACTATTTAAGCTTCTTGGTTATAGTTGATCTTATTTTGCACTTTTTTTCTCTTTTTTGTAAGGGGGAAAAAAACTTATTTTGATAATTTATGAGTTTATGAAATTTTCCTCCTTTCATACCGTTGAAGGAGATGAAATAGTGAAACCTTATAAACATTCTTGTGAAATTGGTGAAACTTACTGAATTGGGATTTATAGCTTAAGTAGTATAAATATTATTAGAGAAAATGATAAAAAAAATTAAAGGAAAACTAATTAAAATAACACATAACCTTTAGATATTAATTTCATCCAAAATATACCAAGATCTTAATTTCATCGATTACATGTTTTTGCCGGATTTATGGTTGAAAAAAAAGTCGGGATACTTTGCTATCGCCTAGGTTATGTTATTTTTCTGACTGTTATAAAGTTGGGACACTTTTCTAAAGATTGTTATTTTAATTAATTTTGTCAAAATTTAAACAATAAAATAATTAATATCATCAATCATAAGATTTTGTATTCTTATCAATTAAATGATTTCATTCTTTACAAAACTAACAATAAAACCATTCACAATATACAAATGAACAAACCATCATGAAGATTTGATTAAACAAGATGGTTAATACAAATACTCATAAGAAAACAATAAGATTTTCTTAATAAGATTTTCTTCCTAAAATGAAATGATTTTCTCAAGTAGTTACATATTTTTTTAATAAGATTTTCTTCCTAAAATGAAATGATTTTCTCAAGTAGTTTTTTAATTAAAAAAAACCATTAAAAAAATATGGTTGAGTTAAAACCCCTACTATATTGACTAAACAGAAATTCTATATAAACTAGTCGAGAGGTTAAGACTCTGTCTGCTACCCTATTAGCTTCTCGTTATACGGGTGGAGCCAAACATGTTACCATTGCACCTCCAAATTTTCACTTTGACCCACATCTAATATTTCATTTTTTTTACCACTAATTTTACCCACATGTTTCTTGTTTTTTTTAATTACTTAGTCGCCTAAAATCTACCTCATAAACCGTCAAATTCGGATTCAAATACAACACTTAATTCCCAACTCACACAAACCAACAAACTCTCTATAAATACCCAAACACTCCTCACAAAATCCACACATAAATCCCCACCCCTCCCATCATGGCTTCCGCCACCTTCACCTGCTCCGCGGGCGACCTCGCCGGCCTCCTGGCGGCCAACTCCACCGCCACGGCCGCCATGGCCGACTACCTATGCACCCAGCTGACCGCCGTCTCCGCAACTCTCACCGCCACCGCGCACGCGGTGGACTCTACCTACCTCCTTTTCTCGGCCTATTTGGTCTTCTCGATGCAGCTCGGGTTCGCCATGCTGTGTGCCGGGTCGGTCCGGGCCAAGAACACGATGAACATAATGCTGACCAACGTGCTCGACGCGGCGGCCGGCGCCCTCTTCTACTTCCTCTTCGGCTTCGCCTTCGCCTTCGGGTCCCCGTCTAACGCCTTCGTCGGCCGCCGCTTCTTCGCCCTCCACTCCGGCTTCCCCGACGCCGACTTCGACTTCGCGTTCTTCCTCTACCAGTGGGCCTTCGCCATCGCCGCCGCCGGCATCACCAGCGGCTCCATCGCCGAGCGGACCCAGTTCGTCGCCTACCTCATTTACTCATCCTTCCTCACCGGCTTCGTCTACCCGGTCGTCTCCCACTGGTTCTGGTCGCCCGATGGGTGGGCCAGCCCGGCCCGGCCCGACGGAGACCTGTTGTTCGGGTCGGGTGTCATTGACTTCGCCGGGTCGGGCGTGGTTCATATGGTGGGCGGGATTGCGGGCCTGTGGGGAGCCCTGATCGAGGGCCCGAGGATCGGCCGGTTCGACCACGCCGGTCGCGCCGTCGCGCTCCGCGGCCACAGCGCCTCCCTCGTGGTTCTCGGTAAGGATTATTTACAACATATTTTCATGGTAAACTAATTTGGTCAAGTTTTAAGTTAACCATATTTGATTAGTTTTAATGGAAAAAATCATAGGAAATCTCCTATGATTAACAGAAAGATCTATCTCATTAATAATATCAATCAACTACAAAAAATTGATTTTATTTCCTCAAAAATAATAAAAGAAAATGATTATTTGATTTTATAATTGGTTTTCAATTTTTCATGGTGCACATATATTTTTAACAAAAATATAATAATGTTTTTGTGATAAAAAAAATGTTATTTTTTGATAATATATGAGTGATTATTTAAATTTAAATTTGGAAAGAAAATTAATCAATTTTTTTGTATTAAATTAGCAAGAAAATGTTAGGACTATCTTTATTTAAAAAGATTCTATTGAATCATATTAATTTTTATTCACACAATTTTTTTTATGGTTTATATACCTTTTCTTTTTAAGTTCTCTTTTTAATTTTTAATTTAGGTATGGTATAACTATAAAGGCATATATAGTAGGAAAAATCATTTTTATATTAATAAAAGAGTGATTTTTCTGGAATAAAAATGTCATTCAAAATTGATTTTGAATTTTTCTTCAAATAAACTACAATAACTATGATTTTATGTATTTTTTTCTATTATAAAATTGCAAATCTAGATATTATTGATGATGGTTCGGGCACATTCATGCTATGGTTCGGAAAATTAACTTGTTTTTTTCAATTATTTTTTTTAGGCACATTCATGCTATGGTTCGGATGGTATGGGTTCAACCCGGGCTCCTTCACAAAGATCCTAGTCCCCTACTCCACCGGCGCCGGAAGCTTCTACGGCCAGTGGAGCGCCATTGGCCGGACGGCGGTCACCACCACCCTCGCGGGCTGCACCGCGGCCCTCACGACCCTCTTTGGCAAACGGGCCCTATCGGGCCATTGGAACGTAACCGACGTCTGCAACGGGCTTCTTGGTGGGTTCGCCGCAATCACCTCAGGGTGCTCGGTCGTCGACCCATGGGCCGCCATCGTCTGCGGCTTCGTGGCCGCGTTGGTCCTGATCGGGTGCAACAAGCTCGCGGAGTGGGCCAAGTACGATGACCCGTTGGAGGCGGCCCAGCTCCACGGCGGCTGTGGGGCATGGGGAGTGATTTTCACGGCCCTTTTCGCCACCAACAAGTACGTAAACGAAGTGTACCCGGGCCGGCCCGGTCGGCCCTACGGGCTTTTCATGGGCGGCGGGTGGCGGTTACTGGCGGCCCACTTGGTGCAGATCGTGACAATTGCCGGCTGGGTCAGTATAACTATGGGCCCGTTATTCTTGATCCTTGCGAAGCTCAAGCTTCTTCGGATCTCTGCGGACGACGAGATGTCGGGAATGGATCTGACCCGACATGGCGGATTTGCGTATGCGTACGAAGACGAAGGGGATGCGTCGAAGCACGGGATCCAAATGGGTAAGCTCGAGCCCGACGGGTTCGGGTTAGGGTCGACGAACTAAATATATGTAAACATGAGGGAACGTTTGTGATCAGAAATTGATTGTGCTTTTGTTATTTATGCTCGTGATGTTTCTTGTGTTTTGTGGGAACGTATATTTATGAGAAATTTCACGTGGTGACTACCATTTTTTTTACCAATTTGGTATCATAATCAAGGTTTTTGGATTACCTATGTGGTAATCTTTAACCTGATTTTTTTTCGCATAATAAATAACATCAAGAATAATCGCACGAGATATTGGGATAGTTGCAGTTAATACCCTGAAGTTTTAATATTTCATGGAGTATTATGATGTTTGGGGTAGTTGCATTCCCGACCATTATAGGTGTCTTTAAAATTTTACGAGGTTAATCTAGGGTAAAGAAAGCAGTTCAGGGGCGAGTTAGGGTCCACTCAAGTCCGTCCAATTTTTTTATAAATTAAAAAATAGGTAGAAAAAATAAGGAAAAATTAATAAAAAAATATGTATTTGTTTCTCAGAATAAGAGTTTTTTTTTTTGTTAATAAAATTATGTGTATATATAAAATTTAGCATACCTAGCTCATCAAGATTTTAATTTCTGGTTCCGTAACTGACAAATTCATAGTATTAATGGAATCCCTAAATTTTAGAATATTTGCTACAATTTACCCCAACATTGTGGAGTCAATTAAAAAGGATGATCATCCATGTATTCCGTAAGGAAGAGTAACAAACCTAAATTAAGAAAAAATTCAAAAAGCTTGATTATTATGGGGCAGAATTTGTAAAAATTGAAATTACTTTAATGTGAAAATATTTAGTGGTTATAAAATGGAGACCAATTTAGAAGGTGGTTGAGTATGGGTGGTTGATGTTTAAGATAGGGTTTCGTATGGAGGGTGTGACACTTCTTTTTGTCTCTTGTCACATATGAGTATGCATCCCTCTACGTGACAACCTTGTTTTGTTTTTCTGTTTATGCATAAAAAACAAAAAAAGCTAAGGCACAAACTCTTGTGAATTACTATTTGTTTTTAATACATTGTCGGCTTATAAAGAAAAACCTATTTATCTTCATAAAAAATGAAAATTTATAAAATAATAAACTTATGCGTTTTACTATTGGTTCCCATTTTCGTTACATAACCATTTAGAAAACATCTAATAAAATTTAACACTTCATATGAGATCACCTAGTCCATAATATAGTATGTATGGCTTGATTGGATGTGCTGAATTATTTAATTATTTTTCTTAATAAATGAGGTAGTTTTATAATTGATTTCAAAAAAAAAAAAAGACGGACTATAAAAGCAAACTAGAGGATCCTCGCCGGCATTTTTTTGGGTACATACCCTATACTATATTTCCTACATATTTTACATACAAAATTCCTTGGAATGTGATTTGGAATTTTGTAGGTAGCTAGCAAAGAACATGATCTTTTTAATGGTATCTCTCATGAATCTGGTTGAGAGATGGGCTTTCTTGGAAAGAGGATGATCATTGATGATAGTTTGCTGCCTTTTGACTAAGAAATCAGTCATGTTAAGAGGCTGTCAGTAACTCCACAAAGGAAGGAAAGTGGGTTTCTAAAAGCAAGCCAATTGGAGGTGCAATAAGTGGAAACATGCAAATTTACTTATCCAATGGATATTGACAAAAGATGACCATTGAATGTAAAAGTAGTATTGGACCTTAAAAAAAAAGGTGGAGGGTTTTTCATCCTAAACAAGTTTAGAGTCAGAAAGAGCATTTTAGGAGTCTTCAAGGGTGTGTAGATGTTAATCAAACTCAGAGTTCTAAGGTAAATGGAGTAACTAAGATGTGTTGTTTTAAGTTTTAACATTGCATCCATATCTACACAAACCCTGAAGGATTAGACTATATAGTAAATACACCCTTAAAATGGGGACTTCATTCTTAATAATATTGCAATTTTAATAGTGTTGAGCTCACAAGTCACAACCTATTTTAAAAAAAGTTTATTTAACTAGGATAGGGTTAGGAGTGTTAAATTTCAAGATAATTTAGATTAGTTTAGGCTGCCTTAGTAATTTAATTATAAAGGGTTTTGATAACCCATGTGATTATGAGAAAGTGACTGCACTAAAGTTAATGGTGTTTGTGAGTCATCTTAGGCTTTAGGCTTTGAATGAAAAAGATTCTTTAATTGCAACTTTATATATTAGTATATACTATACTTTACGGCTTTGTGTCTATACACAAATTTTTAATTTTGCTTTGCTAAAAAAAAGGTTTTACTATCATTTGAAAATATTTCAGCATATATTGATGGAAACAGACTAATCAATATCATCAATCAGCCACAGAAATGAAAATCAGAAATATTGCAACTGTTAACATATCAGAAGCTGGTTCTAATCATTCAGTAAAGGGCCAAAATAGCACAAGGCAAAGCTACAACTTCGCACATGTAAGCAAGAGCTCGAGAATTTGAAGCACCAACACATCCGAATCAATCAAAAGTTCCTAGTTAGAGAGTAAGATGACAAAGTGGATGGAGAAGATTATTACCCAGTTGGGGAAGGGATATAAGCTATGGAATGATATTGGATAGAGCATATCATCATCAATCAGACAGGAATCCCCATGTCTGATAACTTTGCCATCCTTTTATTGAGGCTGTTCTTTTCTTGTCTAAGCAGTGATGCAGTAGATGCAACCTGTTATACAAGAGGCCAGTCAAAATACAAATTATGATGTGAAAATGTGTTGAATGTGTTGCATATTTAGTGCTAGAAAAGGATCAAACTGTTTACAGATAGATTGGGTTCTAATAAGGGAGCTTAATCAGGTAGTACAGTTATATACTTGCCTCTGCTCGGAGTTTTAAGGCCTCCCTGACAGGAAGCTCTCTTAGTTCTTCCATCAAACCTGTATTAGAACAATACATCTTTTAAACTGTGTTGCCTTTTCAGACAAGTAATGGCTAATGAAGAGCATTAACCATCAAAACTAAAGATCGATGAAGCAACGGGTGTTGAAAATGATTGATCTCAATATACGGAAAAAAAAGTGCAGATGTTGGGGCAGAGTTTATCTAGAATGGCTTCTCATCACGGAGAGTAATTCACTTACTCAGAAGGCATGCCCAAATTACACTATCCGGTTCCTTCAATTACCATCAGTTTTTATCAACTGGTTTTTTAGACATCATGAAAAATACCTTGTCCAAAATTCTTACCAAACACACTCTAAAGGATTAACATGGGTCAGTACTCAGTAGGTGTATGTGCGTGCATGCAAATTTGGCAACATAAAGTTTTGAGGGCATCAAGTAAATCAGAAAAGGAAGCAACAGCTAAGCAATAAAGAAGAGAAAAACTCAAAACAGAAAAACTGCCACTTCGCCTCGTAAACCATCACATCTAATTGTTAACATACACATACCTGAAGCTTGAGCTTCTGCCTGTTGGAATGATTTGGTCAGTCTATGAAGATGATTTTTTGCGTTCCTGGAAATTTATGCATACAATAAGGAAGGCAGTAATAGTAGACCTTAACAACAACAAAATCTGTACAGTAAAAAAAAACATACATGAGTTCACTACGGCCCTGTTGCATTTCCTTCTCAGCAAGAGCAGACCTTTCAAGCAATTTTTTACTTTCCCTCTTTGTCAAATCGATGGAGAGTTTTAATTCATTCAAATTCTTTTCTGCTTTAATAAACTTTGTCTGCATATAAACCAATGGAGTTTATAGAGCTGTTAAAGGTGAATACACACACCTAAAATAGCAGATGCATTTGAATCATATACATCCAAAACTTTTAACCATGACGGCGTTTTAACAAAATCCATACATAACAAAAAGTATAACCATTAATGATCATATATAAAAAGTAAAATGCCATGCCAGATTGACAATCCATGTCCCCAACAAAAAACCAATCATTGACACAGCCTTTCAACACAGAAATTTACAGTTTTCCTCATTAGCTTGCTGAGGTTTTTAGCATTTTCTATCAGTTAAACACACTATTTTCCCTCCATTGTTGTTTCAACAAGCAACTGCAATTCTTTGGCAGGGTTGGAGTCTGGGTACAAGGCGTATCTCAAAAACAAACTACTTGCTTCATACATCACCCAGAGCATGCTTTGCAAGATTACAGTGGGCTACTATTGTTTTGTAGAATCATTCTACCTGTCAATCGTTGTAATAGACTAACACTATAACAGCACAAGTCAATGAATGCCTGCCCACTTTTCAAATGATCACACGCAAATAGTAAAATATTACCTCCTCACTTTGAAGTCTTCCCAGTGTATTGCGGATCAAAAACCTTCTAGGAGCTGCAGAATACATGAGATTTATGATACTGCTAAATCACGAGCTTCCGAAGTAGCAGAAACAAAGATAGAACATGGTAATATACCATAGTTAATTTAGATTTAGCATTAAAGATAATGTTCACAAGTAGATGAATCCAAGATTGCTAATTTACGGCCAAGTAAAAACATGGATGGAAGAGAGCAAATGTCAGGACGTAGGAACAAGAACAACAGTATAGAGGGATAAATGAATGAGGAAACACATTGGCTCCGCCATTTCATGTGCATTTAAAGGATTAAATAAATCCTAGACAAAGGACAGGTGTTCATTGCAACGCTGCAACAAATCCTCGATTGTAGGGATGAGTGCTCATCACATCAAATCATGTTAGCCAAGCATATAGTCTCCTAGGTAATTTACATTCAAAAGAACATTATCTTCTTAATGCATTAAAGGACCTAGGTGAGTAAGTGGTTCATTTTCCTCTTTTCCTTTTGTTCTCCCTTTCAAGTATTATAGCCACAAAAGCATGATTTGAATGATTTTCAACATTAAAGCAACTTTGTCAACCTTACAGGCTTTCTTCACAAAGAAATAGAATTATACCTCTCATAAGAATGAATGCTGCTGCAACAGCAATACCTGCAACCTCAGCTGGGTGTTCTTTTGCTTTCAACAGTTCACCTGAAACATGAGTGAGAGACAGTTATGGAAGAACTAGAGTATTATCAATCATATTTTCAAATTAGAACCAATCTGAAAAGAATAGTTTAACTATCATGCGAAACAAGGTGCCAAGGAAAATGTTCAAACTTACACCAAGCAGTCTTGCAAGAAAGATGGCAAATATTAAGATAAAAAGGCCTACAAATTAGTTGAAAGGATATCAATGTCATTCACTGATGTTGCAAAGTAGCACTTCCCATAGGTTTGCAATGCAAACCTATGGAAAACAAAACAGAATCATGACAGAAACCAGACAGATGCACTTACACAGGAAAATGGTATTGGTCTCAGCTCATATGAATAGAAAGAAAGAGGGAGAGCCGGAAAGGGTTCGTCACACAAAAGAGAATCACAAAAGCAGGAAAAATATAATTTTGCACCTATTTCCCATTAATAATTTTACCTTTGGCGGTCTTAAAAAAGGTATCTTCATAGTGTTCATATTTGTTCTTGATATCTGATACAATATCCTGCAAGACAACAGTCCTTTCAAAAGGAGTCCGAAAGATAACATGCTTCGTGGACGAAATATGGTGAATAACTCTCAATCATACCGAATCAAGTAAGAATCAAAACCGCAAATTGAAACTCAACATTGCAAATTAAGGCGCAAATTGAACAGGCATCTACCTAATGCTGTACACCGCAGCACCTATCAGACCTTCATTTCAGCTTAATCCTTTCCATAAGCTCAAATAACCGCACAAAACCCTAAAATACGGTGGATTGAATCCAAAACAAAGGCAATTTATGGAAACCCTAGCTTTTCTAGAGAAGAATGAAAAGGTATCAGAAACGCAATAAAAAAGATGAAGATGAAGAGATCAACTCACCGACAATGGCGGCATCGGCCCTGTCATCGCCATGATGATGCGAGGATGTGAAAGCGATTCAGGGAAGGTAATTGCAATTAGGATTAGCCGAGTTCGCAGGTCAATCTCCCGAGGCGAAGAGAGAAATCGAGGGACGGAGGGAGCGAACGAATCAAGATGACTAGTGCTGGTTTAACTATTTTCTTTTCCCTTTTTCCATATAGTATAAAAATAACTTCTTTTTTTTCCCTATTTTCTTTTCGGCCAAATTGCAGAAAACCACCCTTTAAATAGGCTGTTTTGCGGGAAACCACCCCTTAAAACGAAAATTGCAGAAAACCACCCTTTAAAACCCTTTTCCTTGCAAAGTCACACCCATCACCCAATTTTGGTTAATTAAATGTTAAAGTGTGTGGAAATTTAATTATACCCCTTATTATTATTATTATTTTACTCATTTCAATTGATATTAGTTGATATTTAATTTTTTGACATATTTTTCAAAAGCAAAAAACACTATAAATATAAAAAAAATGTTTTTTTTTAAAAATAATTTCATACTTACAAAAAAACTCTATAAAAAATTGATATGTAATTTATGTTTTATACATATAAAAAAAATGTGCAATACTAGGGCTACTTGAATAAAATGTTTAAAAAAATATATATATTTCATTTAGTTTTTATTATTCTAAAAATGTATGTGGAATAGTGAACATATTTTTAGAATAATAAAAACTATATAACATATCATTTTTTTAAAATGTATTTTCTTTGAGTAACCCTTTAGTAATATGCACTTTTTAAAATATATAAAACATTAATCATATCTATTTTTTTATAGAGTGTTTTTACTAATATGTGTGAAATTATATTTAAAAAATGATATTTTATTAAAAAAATTACTTTTGAAAAACATGTTAAAAGGTAAAAAAATTAAATAATACCGATTGGGTAAAGTAAAATAATAATAAAAAGAAGGAATATAATTGATTTTCATGCACTTTAACATTTAATTAACAAAAATTGGGTGATGGGTGTGACTTTGCAAGGAAAAGGGTTTTAAAGGGTGGTTTTCTGCAATTTTCGTTTTAAGGGGTGGTTCCACGCAAAACAGCCTATTTAAAGGGTGGTTTTCTGCAATTTGGCCTTTCTTTTCCCTTTTTCCATATAGTCTCATCTGCAGGATGAGAGTCATAGATCCGTTAGAAGCAAAGACGATACGTGACATTGCATTAAAATAAAAATTGCATTAAAAAAAGACGATACGTGACAAGCGATCGACCACCGGATTTGCCTCACGGAAGACATGACGAATCTTAACAGAATCAAAGAAGCCTAGCGAGACTAGACTGTCCGAGACAATCATTTCAGAGTCTCTAGTAGGCTTCCCCATTCCTTTAGACTTTTGATAATCGTTATGTTATCTCCTTCAATGATTAGGTTCATGATTTTCAGTTCTTTTGCGGCTTGCATGCCCTTCCAAAGGCGCATGCTTTCACATCCACAAACCGAGGTAATTGGTGAGGTTCCCGAACCACTGAAAATAGGAGCATCAACCGAATCCCGAAGGATGGAGCCATACGTGCCCCTGCCATTAGGGGAGTGAGAACCGTCGAAATTCAGTTTATAAGTTTCATTTGGAGGGGGTTCCCATTTGGTTCTTTTTCTTTTCGATTTCAATCTGGGTCGGTCGACATTTTTGGACAAGTTTTTGTCATTTGTGCAGTAATCCGGTGGATCCGAATGCGTTGTTTTTCAGATAAATATTTTTTCTTTTACAAATGATAAGATACGCCTAGTATAAAAATAACTTGATTTTTAGATTTATAAAAAAATTTGCTTCATAAACTACTGTATTATTTATAATTAAAAGTTTTGATTTGAAGATCTTAAAAGTTAAAACTCTCACCAAGAATTTTCTTAATTTAATTATCCAACTTATTAATTAAATTTTTTTTTTGGTGCTAATTAATTAATTTTTTTTAATTTTACTAGTGTGAAACATATTAGGGGTGGGCATGGGACGGGACGGGACGGGATTGGGGTAATCCCGTGTCCCGTCCCGTGTATTTTTTGCGGGACGGGACGGGATTTGTCCCTCGTAAAACAGATTAAAATATAATCCAGAAATAAAGTAAGTCTTTTTTGTAAAAAATAAATTTATTATGCAAATTAAATTTACTGTAAATATAAATTAATGCAAATTACGGAGTAAACTACAATCCGAGAGCTGAACCATTAGGCCAACAGTAAGTACGGGCCATACGGCCAAACTGTTTTTTCTTATACATAGTATCTTTTTAATGTTTTTATTATTTATTATTATTTTAAATTTTAAATTTTGAATTTAAATAAATATTAAGGTATAATGTAAATATATTCTCATATATTTTTATTAATTTTAATTAAATATATTAAATTTTATATATATGCGGGACGGGATTTGCGGAATTCAAACTGTCCGTCCTGCGTCCCGTCCCGCGTAGTTTTTGCGGGACGGGATTGAATTTTTTTTTTCCAAATCCCAACGGGATCGGGACGGGATTTGTGCCCACCCCTAATTAATATGTTTTTTAATTGAAAAAAAGAGGTTAAAATGCACTAATAATCTGGTCTCCGTGACCTTATCCGACAGGGCAGAGCCAAATATTTTCCTTCTCAAAGAAAATTAAATTAAAATAAACTGTTAAAAAAAAGGTGCCATAAACTGAAATACAAGAAAAAAATACCATAAACACAATAAAATGTTAATTGGTACTATATCACAAATCAGAATAATGTTTCACCGCAAAAAAACTTGATAATCAATCTCATCAATCAGCACATTCTATATAGTCCAATGACAAATAGACATTTAAAAACCAGTAGGTACCATTCACCACAAAGCCTTCATATGGAGCCTCTATGATCCCTATTATACTATTCTGAAGACCAAGAAGAAATACTTTCCATGGCCTCTCTAAACCCTGTGAGCCCTACACTTAAGCCTGCTCAGGCTTGTCGACATTTTCGGCTTCGAATATCTCCGTGTCATTGCCTTCAGTTGTCGCTGGCTTGTCGTCGTTTTCGCCTTTGAATATCTCTGTGTCATTGCCTTCAGCCGTTGTCTCCTCTCTGGCTGCATTGGCAGAAACCTCACCCGACGTCTCCTCCTGTACAGCCTGCACTTCGCCTTCCTTGTTGCCGAACAGCCTAGAGGGAAGTAGAGACGCGACTGCAGCTCTTGCTTTTGCTTTCTCGTTTTCGACTTTCTCTGCTTCCCTCTTCTTAGCCTCTTCCTTCTCCCTTTCCTTTTGCTCAATGAGTCTCGGCAGCTCCTCCTCTTCTCTGCCTGCGTTCCTCAGGCCGTCCTTGATTATCTCCTCCATGTCTGAGTTGAGATCAACGCTGGCATCATCAAGCATGTCGGAAACCATCTTCATCACCTCATCCAGCTTCCCCACGTCACACAACGCCTTGAACATGAACTCGTAGCTCGCAGCATCCATTTTCAGCTTCTTCACCATCAAATCAAAGTAAGATTTCGCCTCTTCAACCTTCCCCACCTTAACCAACCCATCAACCAACCTACCATAAACCGACAGATTCGGCCTCAGGTTCTCATCAATCATCTTCCTAAAGTATCCAGCCGCATCATCAGGCCTCTCTGCCTTAAAGCAAGCATCCATCAACAAACCATAGGTAACCTCATCCGGACTCACCTCCTTCTCGCCCATCCTCCCACAAAGCTCCTCCGCTTCAGCTAACAATCCATTATCACACAGCTTCTCAATCAAGTTATTGAAAGACAAAGTATCCGGACTACACCTCATCTCATCCATACCCATAAACACATCAACAGCTTCCTTAAACCTTCCTTCAGCGCAATACCCATCTGCAATTACATTATAGCTTCCAAGGTTCACCGAAATCGTCCTAGGAGGGCTGTGCTTCGCCTTCATCCTATCGAACAATTTCAACGCCTCGTCAACCTTCCCACTCTTGCACAGTGCTTCCATTACAAAATTATAAGCCAAAGCCTCCATCTTAACCTTACATTCATCTGACATCACCTCATCATACCTCTTCATGGCCTCTTCCTCCTCTCCCTTCAAGAAATAGCCTTTCATCAAAGCACCATAAACAATCCCATCACTCACCTCCCCTCCCAATTTCTCCTTCAATTCCTCATACAGACTAAAAACCCCATCCGAATCCTCCTTAATCGCACATCCATTCATCAAATAAGCATAAACAATAGGATCAGCAGCAAAACCTTTAGTTAGCATTTCATCTTTGATCTCAATTGCCCTCTCAACCTTCCCATTAACCACCAAACCCTTGACCAAAATCCTATAGGTAGTCGGCGAAGGATTGAACGGCGCATCGTTGATCAGCTGTTTATAGTACTCAAGCGCAGTATCGGTTTTGCGGCACTCGCAGTAAACGGAAATGAGAAGATTAAGCGTGACGACGTTACCGGTGATTCCGGCCTGAGTGATGAACCGGTGGAGGGACAGGAGGTCGGAGTAGCGGGACTGCCGGAAGAGGGCGTTCATGACGGCGTTGCAGGTGAAGATCGTGGGGCGGCAATTGGAGTAGACGGAGTGGCGGGTGTAGAGCGCGGCCTCGTCTAGGTCGTTCTCGCGGATTAGGGTTAGGATGCGGTTGTGGAGCGTGAGGCGGCTGCCGGTGAGGGCGGTGACGCTCTCCGGGAGTTTGGGGGCGTTAGGGTTAGGTTTCTGGGAGGGGTGGGGGTTCTGGTGCTGATTGGGGCGGACGGAGGTGATTGGGGGTTCTATACGGAGGCGGCGCTTGCGGCGACGGCGCTCGGCGGCGGCTTCTTCCGGGGTGGCGAAGGAGAGGAGGCGGAAGCGGAGGAGAGGCGGTGGGAGTAAGATTCGGGGTTTGATGGTTAGGGATTTGAGGTAGGAGAGGAGGGAGAGCTTGGAGAGCGCCATGGGAGCTTGATTGATGCGCAGAGGAGAGGAGAGTGAGAAGAACTGGAGAAGGGTTTATGACGGGCTTAGGCTTAGGGTGTGTTTGGATGAAGGAGAATTTTGCTTCCAAGAAATTGCAGAAAATAGCATAAATTTTAGAATTGATGTCATCTATATCCCTACAGGCACAACAACATTCCAAAATGAAAAATGCAAGGACATAATGGACATTGGGTGCACTTTTGGTAATTAAGGATGGATCATACAACAACAACAAACTCACCCCATTTTATCTCGTTAGATGATACACGTTCGTCGAGATGTATGCAACTATAATTGAACAAGTCAAGAACATTTTTTAGGGAGTCAATGTTAGTAGAATTTCATATATATGATTAAAAAAACCCGTAAAATATGATAAATACCAATAGAAACTCATAGAAGTACCATCTGAAAACACACAAAATGATTGAAAGATCGTGCTATTCGCATAAAAGGCAGAAAAAACACACGTAAAATACAGACAAACTCTTAAACTCTAGGTTCCAAACAAGCCCTACACACCATGCATCCCTGTTGTTTTTTCATATTACATCAATGAGTGATTGTTCGTCTGCTCTAAAAAATCGAAGTTTTTCAAAAGACGTGCTGAGATTTAAATCCAACCAACTCAAAAGTCTGCGGGTTTTTTTAATATAAGAATAAAAAATATGTGACTTTCTTTCAATGTTGTAACTTTGTACCACTAAGTGAAATCAACCATAATATATGGATGAAGACATGAAGTGAAGCATTTTGTCAAGTTAGCTCAATTTTGTAACTTTGTGCCATGAAGTGCAATCGCCCATAAATATGGGTTATATTTGGCAATTATCCGAAATTTTTTTCAGCACAAAAAGAAAAGGAAAAAAGGGAAAGGGGGGAACGGTGAGGTGTTCGTGGTGGAGGTCATTCCCATGATGATGAAGGTACTGCCGAGCTTTTCTTCTTCTTCTCTCCCCTTCTACAAACCACGTCGAAGGCCTCTTTTATCCTACACCATCTGCAGCTTCCAGGTACCTCTCTCTTTGTCAGTGTGTAGGCGAACCTCTTGATGAGTTCTTTAGTATATCAGTTGAAATTTTGTGGATTAATCTAAGCTTCTGTTTCCGTATTCTATTGCAATTGGATCTGATTAACCGAATTTTTCGTGTCTAATTGCTGAATTTGTTGCTTTGCTGCGAATAATCGACACCGATGTTTATCTGAACTGTAAAATGAATGGACTTGAATTGCCGTAGTGTGTACATTTTGATTTCCTTTATTGGTTGAGCTTCATTTTTCAAGTTGAACATTTGCTGATCATGCTTTTGGATGCAATTTGTGCAGTCTTATGCATCTCCTGATTACATTTACAAGGAGACCCTTGTTGCATCATGGAGACACTTACCAATCAGGAGGCAATTTTGGGATTGCAATCTGCGTGGTATTTCAGATGTATCGTTTACATGCCATTCGGTTCTTCGACCAACATGGAGATCACACAAGTTCTTATTTATAGGTGGTTTTCCCCAAGTAAGACAAAGGCTGAAAAACTACAGTGCAAAGTATCCAAAATTTGTGGATATTTCTGATAAAATCAAAACCAATGTATCTGCTATGTTCGTCCGCCTATTTATTGGAATGGTGCTGCTAGTGACAGTTTCCGTCGCGGTTAGCAACAGTCCAACATGTAAGCTTGACTTCCTCTTGAAACCGGCTATTGAACTCGGGATTGTATGTATAAATCTTAGATATCTGACCTCTTAGAGTAATGGCATTCAGTGGCTCTGACAGAAGAGAATCTCCTTTTCCTGGAGGCATGGAGAACAATTGATCGTGCATATGTTGACAAGAGTTTCAATGGTCAAAGTTGGTTTCGGTACAGAGAGAACGCATTGCGCAATGAGCCTATGAACAATAGAGAAGAGACATGTAAAGGATATATATCTTTTTGTTTGCCTTATTTTCTAGGAGAATACCAAGCTAATCATGTCATTCATCATTTATGTTTAATGTGCTATCTGCTGACCACTGTTTTATTTCCAGATATGGCTATCCGCAAGATGGTTTCTACACTCAATGATCCTTTTACTCGTTTTTTGGGGCCTGAAGAGTTTAAAAGTTTGCGGGTATGAGTCTGATTTCTGTTTTCAACTTATGTTTCTCTATCTCTGTCCATGTCATAGATTCATAGACAAGCATTTCTAATTTATAAGTATGTTGTTTGAAATTTTGAATGATTTGTTTCAAGAAAGTGTTAAGTTTTTAATTCTTCTTTGAAGGCAGTCTGGAACAAAGGGATCTCTTACAGGGGTAGGGTTGTCAATTGGCTACCCATCAAGCATTAATGGAACATCCGATGGCCTTGTTGTTATCTCAGCTGCACCTGGAGGACCTGCATTTAGGGCCGGTGTATCAACAGGAGACGTAATGTTGGAGATTGATGCCATAAGTACAGACACCATGACCATATACGATGCAGCAGAACACTTGCAGTGAGTCCTCATTACATATTCTGTATACATATTTGCGCTTTCTTTTTCCCCTTCCCTATGAGGCTATGATCACATATGAATTTTATAACTTGTGAGCAGGTTAGAAAGAATATTTTGTCATTCTTGAAATTTACTTGTTGACTGAGTCAGTTAAAAACTTAAAAGAGTAATGCAGGGGGCCCGAAGGTAGCTCAGTACAGCTGACTATTCGCCGCGGGGATGAGATTAAACATTTGGATTTGATGTAAGTTGGCACCCACTAGAAATGATTTCCTTCTTATTTTCATTTTTGGGTTTGTGCACAAACCAACCTCTTTATCTCGAGCAAAATCCTCATCGTTTGAGTTGTTTTTAAACTGTACTGTATTATACTATTATTATCTTTCTTAGGATTTTTTATGATTGACTGCTTTTCTGACAGACGAGAGAAAGTTTCATTGAACCCGGTGAAATCCAGATTATGTGAGATTCCAAATTCCGGGAATGATGCTTCCCGGATAGGATACATCAAGTTAGCTTCATTCACTCAGAATGCTTCTCGTATGTTGGACACTATTTCTGACTTTCTGTGTCTCCATTTCTATTTCCAAAACTATGTAGAGTTTTGTCAGTTCTTTCTGCATGATATGATCCTTGGCTTTTTTAAATATACGTAATCAAGTATTCATGTGTTGGCTCAGATACATTTTAGAAAGAAATAACACCTTTTTACTCAGGAATATTTTTCTTCGTCATTTTGGTCAACTTATTCCTAAATTAGTTGTCCCTTGATAACAGGGAAAAAGTGGTTTTCAGATATATTTATATTTGTATTTCTACTGAATTTGAGCATCCATGACAGGTGCTTTAAAGGAAGCAATCGGAACTTTAAGAAGCAATAATGTGAATGCCTTTGTACTTGATCTTCGAGATAACAGGTGAGGAATAGCCCATTCATTTCATTTTCATATAAATTCGTAAAGATATAAGTTAGGCTTATATGACCTATATTACTGGTGCAGTGGGGGCCTCTTTCCTGAAGGAATCGAGATTGCGAAGCTGTGGTAAGCATTCAACCTAATGAGACGTGGTTTTCGCTGCCCTTACTTTTTTAGAATGTAATTAATCTACTCATTTGCCCCTTTCTCCAATTGCCTCTTTCTCGATTGTATTGCTGGCACTTGAATGGAGACCATATTAAGTGTTGATGTCATATTAATTCCTGTAGATTTTAAGTATCTTAAGTTACATTGCATAATAGATAGATATGTTACTGTTCAGGTTAGACAAAGGGGTGATTGTATATATATGTGACAGCCGTGGTGTCCGAGACATATATGATACGGATGGAAGCAACTCCATCGCGCCTTCAGAACCCTTAGCTGTGCTGGTAAAATAGAATATCCTCAAATTTTACCATAAATACAGATTGTAGACCCATATATTCTAGGCTCTGAGTCCGCAATCTTCATCTTATGATAAACTACTAGGTAAATAAGGGTACTGCAAGTGCCAGTGAAATCTTGGCTGGTGCCTTGAAGGACAATAAACGAGCGGTTCTCTTTGGGGAGCCTACATATGGGAAAGGGTAATTATCATTGTCCCTCTTATCTCGTATTTGTCTATTTTAGTCCCGCTTTTCTTGCCTGATGATGTTCACCAACGTAACACCATCTTAATGCAGCAAGATCCAGTCAGTGTTTGAGCTATCTGATGGCTCTGGGTTGGCTGTCACAGTTGCTCGCTATGAGACTCCTGCTCATACAGACATCGACAAGGTACTTTTCTGGGAGAGCTTTACCTTTACTGTGGCCTATGGGCAATGCCTATAAATAATATGGCATCTCTGCAGGTTGGCGTGATCCCGGACCACCCTTTGCCAGCATCATTCCCCAAGGATGAGACCGATTTCTGCAACTGCCTTCAGGATACTTCTTCAGCTTGCCATCTTAACAAGGGCGAGCTGTTTTCGAGAAGATGATGAAAGGACGGATTCCTTCGATTCCAGATATTCTTTCAATTTTTAACGACCTGTGAACTTAAAGTAAGTTGTTGTTTCTCGATCTGCAAGTGTGAATTCGAGCAGATTCCTGTCATACTGTATGCTTCAAGAAAGAAACATTTTACCAGGGTTTGGAAGTTGCGGAACTCACTCATCGCATCCCCTCGGGTTCCAGTCATTGTACTCCTCAGTTGTGTTTTAGTCCATCTTCAAATAGTAGACATTCGCGTCTTGATCCTGATTCGCGTAAAAAGACAGATCTGCAGTAAGGGAAAATAATTGAAACACCTTAACAACGAGTACTCTTTGTTGATGTTTGATTGCGAGAGCGAGGAGCTGAAACTGGCCCGATGTGGTTCCTATTGTGGTATGGTTTCAGTTTCCATAGAGTCGGAGTTGTGGGCGATGGATGGCGTCGCAAGGGCATGGTTTCGGTTTCCATCAGTGAAGAACCTTCACTTATTTCGTAAGGATAGAGGAGGATCGAGTGCTCTACCAATAACGGAACAGACGATGCATGGAGCTTTTGAAGGATTTGCTAAGGAGTTACAGTTGAGCAGCCGTTGAACGGCTTTGTTTTCGAACCAAGGCGTATTTTGTTATTTTGGCTATTGAACATTGTCTCCAACTCAATTGATGAGGAGTTGAAGATTAATCGAAGAAATCTTTTGCTTTCATTGATGTTTTGCCCTTTGATTCATCGGGAGTCATGTTGTTGAATCACGCTAATCGTAAATCCTAACAAAGACTGAAGTGCTCAAAGGCTTGAAGGAGGCAAGCAATGTCTCTACTGTGGAGCATCAAATTTCGCAACTAAACGTTGCTCATGAGCAATCAAATCTAACACCATCAATTGCAACTAAACGTTGATTTTCTGTGTGTAGTCCATCTGCAGGGAGAAACACTGGATGATGAGCTTATTGAGTGCCTGTATAAGATCAAAAACTGGATGCAGAGCTATCAAAACAACATTTATCGAATCTGTGCGCCTCATTCTGAGTTCAGATGCCTCTGATAGTACATTCAATAGCTGCTCAATTCAGCAACAACAACCGACAAAATCTATACGAATTGCTTGCTACAGAAGCTCGGTCCAAGAGCTTAAGAATGGGAAAACAGCAACCAGCAATTTCAATAGCAAGGGCAAATCTCTCTCACCTTCTACTCGCGTCTTCAGCTCCCTCATCCTCTCCTGCAGCGGTACTGATCTCCGGTCCCTTGATCTTCTAGACCTCTGAGCTCGTCTTTTTCTGAGTTCCCGTTCATCGATCAGATCTTCCCATCCGCCAAAACCAGGTGCGCCATTGCTGGTCAGTGATCCATTCTCTCCAGCTGCCACTGAATCTGATTGTTCCGGTGTTCTTAGCTCTTCCTCGTCCACCATTACGTTCTCCGTGTTAGTAGCCCTTGTTGCAGGTTTGTAATCCGTGTTGCTTTGTATCAATGCCGATACCTTTTTGAACACATATGTAAGCACGGAGAGCCCAAGGGGGATTGAGAAGGCCATCAAGAAAGCCTTTGGACCTGAAGCTGCTAGCCATGATATCATAATGAAGGGCAATGTCCAGCCATAGGATCCCAACACCTGCCCTAATTGAAGGAGGCAAACACAGTAGGTGAATTCAATCAATCACCAACAAAAACATCAATTCCATTTCAATTCAATGAACTCGAAATTGCTCATTCATTCAGTCCTTCATCAGCTAGCTGATGATACCGGAAATTGCTGAATTGAAGAACATCACCATGAGTCCATAATTCATCTACACAGATTTAATTAGGCCAAAGCAGTGAATCGTATTCTAGAATTTTCCATCTCCGGGAGCCCTAATTTCAGAGTGGAATTCACAAAGGAAACGAAACAACTAATCAGCTCAAAACCTAGAAATGCAAGCGAGACGAGATTCTGAATTCCAAAAGACGGAGAAAAAAGAGGAGATTACGAGCTCACCTTCAAAAACCACATATTGTCGAGAAACTCCTCCCAAAATCCAGGAGCCAACTCATCCGGCTCATCATCGGACCACCAGCGCCGACTCCTCCGCTGCTTCGCCTTCAATCTCCGCTCGGCGTCGCGCTTCCTGCCGGAATCTGGTGCTCCGCGAGGGTACGTGGCGTACGTGGCCGAAATCCGGGAAGAGAGAGAGGGAGATCGGAGAGAGGAAGTGAACGGCCATGGATGATTGCGGATGAAATTGGGAAGAAATGGAGGAGAGTGCGAGCGGTGAAGAAAACCACTCTGCATATCTCTCTCTCTGCTTCTTCTTCTTCGTCGTCTTCAATCCATCAGATTCTGTCGCTCGCACATCTGGCAATCGACGTTATCGTGATTGGCCGTTGTAATCCATTAACAAATAAGTACAGTACTATTTTATTATGTCTTTTTTTTTTTATTATTATTTTGCTTCTTGTTGAAATTATATGTGGAGGGAAAGGTGATAGACAGCTTATCAGCTATCGGGCTGAGAATTCAACACATCAGTAGACGCAAAAGAAAATTAGGAATTAGACTGGGAAGGTCGGTTAAGCACAAAGTCTTTATCGCCGACCTAAAATGACTTTGTGCTAGTTTCTTTGGCTTTGGTTTCTTTGTTTTTGCTTCTTTCATTGTATAGTAACGATCAATCCGTTTAACATTTCGAAGTATTACTTATATATAAAAAAATCATTAATCGATGAAGGTACATTTGGCTACAATCGTATTATAGAGTTATTTATCCAACTTTTGGACATGAGAATAGGCAAACTCAACCCGAATAGTTAAAATCTTTCAAGCTTCGTAAACTATATAGAATTAAGGTTGTTATAGAGCCGAAAAAAGTTCGACTCAAGCTCGTTCACTTATCTAAACAAGCCGAGCCTCAACAGGTTTTTAAACTCGGGTGAAAGGTCGGCTTGTTTGATTTAACCTTGAATTTTATGGAATTTTTAAAATTTTCTTTTAGTTGATATGTTATGTTCAAGTAAAACTAATTAAAGCTCGAAGAAAGCTCACATCGAACTTGTTAATTTCCTAAACAGGTCAAGTTTGATCAAAATAAATAAGTTCATTTAAAAATTAGGCTCGACTCGGCTCGAGATCGTTTAACAAATTAACCCAACTTGAACATACCAAGTTAGGCTTGTTCGGCTGGAATAAGCCCCCTGTATAGAATCCCATTCCCAAAGATAGTGCTTGTAAAAACAATGGCGCATTATCTTAATTCTTAAAGCATAAAGTCGACGACGGATCGATTCAGTGACCACCACCTAATATATTATCATTCTAATTTTCACACATATTTTCTCTTTTGCACAAAACATCAATTTAGGAGAATCATGAAACAGACTTGAGGGTTAGATACATTATTGCATATATTATACACAGCTAATAAACACTCACCAACAGTTTCTTATTATTAAAATGTAACACAACTCAGCAACACACCAGAACAAAACAAATCAATGACTATACATTATAGTACTCCGTATTATACAAATGTAACCTGCATAACAAATGCTTGAGGTCAAAGCACTGTTTTGTATATATAGCCATTTCAAATCACGCATAATTGAGCAGTCGTGCATACAACAACTAAACCACCAGGCTGACGACCCGACTAGGTTCTATGCTAGCTAGACATTCGATGCATGATCATGCATGTACGTCGCGTATTCCTCCAATCATATGACTATAATTTATATATGTAGTGTGCAGAACGTGGAGAATGAAGTATGTAAAAGGGCAAATAGAATACCTGCAAGCTGATCATCAAACACAGAGGAAATGGAGCCTGAGTTATACAATGCAGCAAGAGAGGGGAACCACAGTTTGTTCGAGCAGCGGGTTAAAGGCACAGGAGAAGACGGAGAGGCTTCCTATGAGCATTATTTCGGGTCTAGGACGGATGAGGGAGACAACATCCTCCACCTGGCAGCTCGGGAAGGCCACGTGGAGTTCATAGAAGCCGCACTAGACAGGCTGCCTTCACTGGTGGTGCTGGTGTGCCAGAGCAACAGCCATGGGGAGAACCCTCTCCATGTGGCTGCTGAGGCTGGCCACCTTGAGATTGTCAGGCTAATGGTGGGTGCTTTTGGGTCATATCAGATGGATGCCAGCAGTGCAGCGAGCAGCTCGTGTGCTTACCATCTTACGGTAGCTGAGGAAGGTGTGGCGGCAGAGCCATGGAGGGCTAGGGATCCTTGTGGTCAGACACCGCTGCATAAGGCGCTGAAATGTGGACATGAGGAGTTGGCGAGTTACCTGTTGGGGGAGGATCCAGAGCTTGCTTGCTGTGATAACAGTGACGACGAGAGCCCGCTCTATCTGGCTGCAGTGAATTGCCACGAGAGCTTTGCAGCGATGATCTTGACATCGAGCATGCCCTACAGTACAAAGGGACCAAATGGGGCAACTCCATTACATGCTGCAGTATGTGGATGCACAGGTAAGATAAAAACTAACACTCTATCTGATAATTCAGTAAACATTATTGCAAATGATTTGATTCTCAAAATAAGGGATTACATAGCCTAATAGGATCAAAGGAATAACTGACAATATTCAAATAACAAAGGAAATCGAATAGATATGATTCATTCTTATTGAAAATCCTACAAGGCACCAAATCAGCATATGTATACTCATTTTAACCATTTCTTTTGCAGATAAAACTGTATGGTTACTGCTACGAAAGCATCCAGAGCTAATCAGGAAAGCAGATAGTAACAAAGAGACAGCTCTACATCTTGCAGCTAAGGAAAATAAAGTTGATTTTACTGAAATGCTGATAAAGGCGGATAGATCTGCAGCTGACCAACATCATGGTGAAGGTACTCCTTTTAGTGCAATGGTTACTCTTTATGACGCAGAATCTAAAAGAGAAAAAAGAACTAAAGCTTTTTCTATACAAGATAGAGCTGCTGCTTACCAGCGTGATGCAGAAGGTTTCACGCCTTTGCTGAGAGCAGCAGTCATGGGTCTGGTACGTGTTGTAGGAGCCATCCTTCGTTATAGTCCCCAGTCAATTGCAATATGTGATAGCAAAGGTAGAACAGCTCTGCATCTCATGAAGCTTGAGAGCTATCAGGATGGATCCTTGCTGTTTGAATTTCCAGCTATCCAGCGACTCATTAATGAACCCGATCTTGATGGGAACACCCCGCTGCATCTAGCTATAGTAAAACAAGATCACATCATGGCAAATATCCTGATAGCCACTGTTAATATACAGCCAAATGTCAAAAACAAAGAGGGATTTACGCCCAAGGATCTTATTAAATCGCATCAGCAACCAACTGACAAAATGGTAAGCAATTAGAAGACAATAATTCATTGTAGCACATTTCATGTTGCAACAAATTTAGAACTGTGTACAATTGAACTTATGAAGTTATAGCTGATCATTCATGACTCAAACAATAACTAAGATGGATTGCTATTTTTGAAGGTGGATATAGCCTATCATATCATAATGCAAGAAAGGCACAGACAAACAACTCCTGATTTTGAAGTTGTCGCTTCAGCAACACCGGATGAAGAACCGCCTCAGAGGAGCTCAGAGCCAAATCCAGAAAGGACCCCGATAGGCCCAACCAAAATTCATGAAAGAATCCATCCACAAGATACCAGCAAAGAGCTGCAGCAAAGTTTCAACACTCTTTCAACAATTGGTGCAATTCTAGCTGCTGTCAGTTTTGCAGCTACATTTGCAATCCCTGGCAGCTTCAACGAAAACGGAGAGCCCAATCTAGCAAGGAACACATTATTCAAGGTATTCCTGCTGTCTAATGCATCCGCTATGTGTGGTTATGTGCTTGTGCTGTTCTGTGTCCTATGGGCAATGATGATTGCTCAACACGGAGATGAGCCAAGACTTCTACTTACCTTCAGCACTCTTGTGCTCCAACTGTCATTCTATGCAACCTTGGCTGCTTTTGCAACAGCCGCATACGCCACAATATCAGCAAATACGCTTTGGCTGGCTATCATTCTCGTCTGCCTCCCAGCTTGTGTTGTTATACTCACTCTCCCAACATTTCTTCCGTTGCGCTTGCCTAGAGGTCTCTCTGGCCTCTGCTCACGGAGATGAGTCAATTGTGTTGTATCCAGTATCCCTTTCTTCTTCCATTAGAGTCATCAACATTACATGTAGCTTGATTCTGACAAAATCAACCGTAGACAGTAGCTTGATGATGAATTCCTGAGGCAATGTTGTGCAGCAGCATTTATCCAATGTAATAATAAGTCATCAACATTACAAACTTAAACCTAAACAAAGGCTTCTAATAATCATATAAATCTGGAAATCAATTCATGAAAACCGCATACTTAGACATCAGTAAATCAAATTAGGTCATAACTGGAGGCTATTACGGTACCACTTCAATATTCCATTTGCAAACAAGCATCGCGATAATATGACCATGAATTTGGGCTTTAGAACAGTACCAGAAGCGCAAATCCTAAAAGATACCCAATCAGACAACAAACAGGAACCAAGTGAATAATTTACAAAGATCGCCGAGATTGACTCCGATGGAAAGGTTGACGGATTCATCCAACGGTGAGTAAATCGCGCTGATATCAGTTGATGTCGGAGTCGTCGAAGTCGTCCGGGAAGGAGTTGAAGAAATCGCGATCGACGAGCTTGGTGGAGTCGGGAGGGAGGAAGCTCTCGCCGAAGAGTTCGAGAGGCTCGAGGTCGTCGTCGACGTCCATGGCGAGGACGGATCCTTGATCCTCCATCTCCGATGCGTTATCTTCTTCGAATGGCCTCAGCGTCAGCTCGTTCCTCACCATCTCTGGACTCTGTGCCTCCCCAACCACAGTAGAAGAAGATTGACCGATGGGATTATGGTTGACTGGCCAATTACCTACACCGTCCCTGAAACGACGTCGTAACGTACTCCGTAGTTTTTTTTTTCCGGAAATTTCGTGGGGTGATACGAGGTATTGCAATTTTTGCGAGGTATATAACTCTTTTGCATATTTCGCATGGTGTCCCTATAATTTTTCATTTTTTTTACCTCGTGCCCTTTTGGTTAAATCTAACAATTTTTTTTATTCTCCATTAGTTTGCCATAAAAAAAAATAAAGAAAGAAAGAACGGACACGAAGAGAGACCCAGGGGCTCGCGCGCGCGCGAGAGAGAGAGAGAGCACGAAGCTTGCGAGAGAGATCGGAGAGAGCACGAAGGTCGCCAAGTCGGAGTTGATGCCGATCGAAGATGTTGCTGCATCGCCAGGTCGGAGCCGCGAAGACGAAGGTCTGTCATGGGAGGAGAAGTCGGAGCCGGGAGGCGTTGTGCCTGAGAGCGAAGGCGGTGGCGGCCGCCCATTGCCTCGGCCGGCGACCGGAGGTGGAGGAGAAGAAGTTGCAGAGAGGTAAGCTTTGTTTAGCAATTTACATAAATTTTGACTTTAGGTTGAAATTGAAGCATTTAGGTTTTTTTTTTTTTTTGTGATGTGAAATTTAGGGTTTAGGTTGAAATTGATGCATTTGGAATTTGAAATTTCGTTTCTTAAATTGCAATCCGATTTGTTAATAAAATTGCAATTTTGTTTCTCTATTTAAGGTTTAAGTCGAAATTAATGCATTTGTTTTTTTTTTGGTCGACAAACACGGGCAAAGCCCTCAAATATAACGGAAACAACGGAGTGGGCTACACAACGGTAAGACGGGGAGTAGCCCTTCCCCTAGCATCCTCATCAATGAGAAAAATGGATCCCAAAGGAGGCTCAGACAAAACGTGAACACCTAACGGAAAACTACGAGCCACATTAGCGAGGGAGTCGGCGACGAAATTCGCTTCCCTAAAGACATGTTGTGGTTAATTTTGCCCACTTAACCACTCGATACAATTGGACTTGCTTTATAAACTCTCTGGCAAATCTGATTCGCTATGAGCCTTGGACAGGCTTCATGTGGTTTAACATCAACCATTCAACCATTAACATTAATATGGCTTTTGTCTTATTGCTTTTTTTGTGTTGGAAATTGCCACAATAATGTTAAGAGAACAAAAATCTAAGAGATTTACCATCAACTCAAGTAAAGAGAAGCCAAGAGTACAAGAATAAGAAAAGTTTAAGTCTACATATGGTTCAAGATATGCTATTGCTACACGAAAAACTTATTTCCAAACCCTTTTATAAGATTAGGGAGAAGGTTTCGTACATGCCCAACAGAGCTTCCATGTCCTTTTCTTCTTCTTCTTCTGTGACAAGTCCTTTCTCAACAGTAACCTTCGTATCTTTCTTAGTAACCAATGCATCAAGTTCAAGAGGTCCATCTCGATTATTCACCTGATTTGTGGGGGCTGGTGTATTCTCCTGTAACAGAGCAAGGGAGCAGCATAATTCATGTTGAGTTACTGCAGAGAAAGGGTTTACTGAATGCAACTTCATATGTATTCCAAATGATGTTGAAATAGTCTCTTAAGCCAACTTTTACAATTTCTTTAGTGGGTAAGTAATTTACCCTTCAATCCTATGAACTGTCCTATTTCCATAAATTCAGTTAGTGATCTTCATGGATGTGAAACAATTTTCAAAAACAAAATGACGCATGCATATTAGAATCTGTAATACTATCATGCATTAGAAAATATGATTCATGGTTATTAGATCATAACACTTCTGATTTAGAAAAAAATAAAATATAGACCCCAAAAACGACATACTTTTGCACAAAGTGCCATTTCCACAATATCAATCCCAATAACTTTTGGAATTTGACCTAGAACATCCTTGCAGATATTTAAAAGGCACATGAGAAGGTGGTTCCTACACACACCACACACACACAAAAGAAAAGATTTAAGAAATAGATTCAGACACTACCTATATATTATTATTCACAAATCAAATATGTTATTATGAGCAACCTGTCATCAATACTTCGCATTGTATAACACAAATTGTATTACATTCCAAGTTATTATATGCTACCTATATATTATTATTCATCAATAGATGAGTTGATATGTGTAAAACATGTTTCACATTATTGTTAATTTTTTTTCTAACAATAAAGACAATTATATATTTTAAGTATCGACTTCACAAGTTAGCCTATGTAGGACTCGAACCCACACCATTGTATAACACAATGCTCTTCCTTTTGAGCTAATAGGCTATAACACTCATCAAACTCTTATTCAACCCTTGTTGATATGATTTGTTTGATCAAACTCTTATTCAACACTTGTTTTTACATTAATAAAACTCAACTGGAAAGACAACCTTTACCGCTTAAGTTGAAGTTCATCTCATGAATGGATGGATATGAGACCATCAATATTTTTTGATGGAATTTTTACATGTTTCTCATGAATTTTTCCAAAATAATGTGCCCATCAAGCAAATTAAATAAGAAAGATACAACAGCACATGAACGAACCACAAACAAAAAGCTGGAGTCGACAACATTGAATCGAAAAACAACAAGCATACAAAGTTTTATAAACAAACAGACCCTCAGTTTCACATCCAATTCCAATTGCACAGAGAAACAAGAAGCAAAGATTCAAATCGAAAATCACAACCCCCAAATCCCCAAATTCCCCAATTTGAGCAGCAGACCCTCGGTTTCAATTCTTCCCCAAATTCCCCAATTAGATTTGAAGCAAAGATTCAAATCGAAAATCAGACCCTCGGTTTCAATTCTTCCCCAATTCGAGCACAACAGCCTCATCCCTAACCCTAAATACCGAAACCCTAGATTATGGTTCATATACTCACCTGGCTTGGCAGCGTCGGTCGCCCTTCGAGCAGCAACAACAACGTCGGTCTGTGTCGCCCTTCGAGCAGCGGATCCGAGCAGGCGCGCAACACCTTCTTCTCCGGTTCGAGCAGCACCTTCTTCGCTATTCTTCTTGCTCTCTCCTCGGTCCTCGCTCTCTTCTCTTCGCTCTCCAGTTCTCCGTCTTTTCTTTCTTTCTTTCTTTTTTTATGGCAAACTAACGGAGAATAAAAAAATCTGTTAGATTCAATGTTCTAAAAGCCGCTAGGCGGTGGGTGGCCGCCTAACGCCTAGGCGGACTTAGAACAAACTTGATTATTTCCTTATATTTTGACGAATAAAACTTGTCAATAATTCATATAATGTAATAATAATCCATAATATCACTCATAAATCCAAATTTGTAGTAGTTAACTAACACTAAAGTAAATAAACGCAAAGTAAATCCAAATTTGTAGTAGTTAACTAACACTAAAGTAAATAAACGCAAAAGTACATGTCTGACTAACAACTCTAAACCTCCTAAAATCCAAAACTATAAGTTCGACTGAAAAGCAAATGCATCCCGACATGGGGGATAAAAAAACCCTAAGTCAACTAATCATATGCTTAGAAGCGCAAATTGAACAATTGTTGGACTAGGCGGTGCCTAGGCGGGCCCAAGCGGTGCCTAGGCGGCGCCTAGGCGGGATCAGTCGGGCCCAGGCGGCGCCTAGGCGGGACCAGGCGGTGCCTGGACGAATTTCCGCCTAGAGGTCCAATTAGGCTTAAAAATTCCTAGGTCCCGTCCCGCCTAGCGCCCAGAAGCGATTTTTAGAACACTGGTTAGATTTAACCCAAAAGGGCACGAGGCGAAAAAAAATGAAAACCACAAGGGCACCATGCGAAATATGCAAAAGAATTGTATACCTCGCGAAATATATTAAGCTGTGTTTGCCACAGGGACACATGGTTGTCGAGTTTTTTTTAAAAAAACAATCACCCGAGAGTCCGAGACTGGTGTTTGGCAAGAAGTTATTGGGTGTTGGCTACTAATGAGGTGGAGGTTATACGGGGTTGGAGAAGGTCGGTAATCCAACCCTTGCCCGTGAAAATTATCACGGTTCTCGACTCCAACAACCTTATATCTGACACTCTTGCCCCTGAAACATTGACTTCTTCTTGCCGATATGAGCAGGCTACCATTGCAACCCTATTCACATGGCTGGTGGAGTACCTCTGGGGTGGGTGACAGGAGTAGGCCGCCATTGCAACCCTATGACCCCTATTCACATTGCTGGTGGAGTACCTCCGGGGTGGGTGACAGGAGCAGACCGCCATTGCAACCCTATTCGCCATTGCAATTGATTTCAATAGTTTTCAATCTTCAATCGCTTCCAATCGCTGGGGTTTCTGAGAGTATTGACTTTATAATGTTTTGTCTTCGACGTTGCTGTCATTCTTGCATTTGCGTTCGATTTCTTCAGTTCATGAGCATTGCAGTTGAAGGTCGTCTCTTCAATTTCTTCGATGTTTCTGACTCTTTAATCTTTGATGTTTTGTTTCTGACTCTTCAATTTCTTCGATGTTGTTGTCATTTTTTTTATTCGACAAGCAAGGTGGCCATCGGAAGGAGAGCTTGGTAGAGGTAGGTGCGCCATCGGCTGTTGCTTCTCGTTTGTCGACCAAAGACCTGTTGCGGAGAGATTTCTTCGATAGGGAGGGCAATTGTTGGGGGCAATTTCGACGAATAGCTGATATGTTCATCTCATAAATAAGGATGAGGATGTGGGCAACTTCGTCATTTCATGATTAACCAAAAAAAAACTTATACCCACCAAACAACCTACTGTGTTATATCAGGATTATTTAAAAAAAAATTAACCTCTTCCATCTCTATAAACCATATAATAATCTCCACCTCATATAATCCCTTGAAAATCATCTGCAACCCTTAAAAATAATCTATTGATAAACACACCCTATTGTTGCAAATTGAGTTATTTATAGATTGTTGAATTAATGTTGCTTTTAAAACAGGTGTAAGAATTAATTAATACCACCTTCATCCTTGAATTTGGTAAATAAAGAGCGGTCATCCGGGGTTCGAACCGGGGACCTATGGGCACTACCCATAAGTCCTTTCTGGTGATCCATTTCGGAATGGTTAAAGAAATGAATATGTAAACTATTGCCTTCATCCTTGCCTGACTAATCTATCTATCTATACCTATACTTATACCTATACCTACCTAATAGTAAAAGAAGCTTTTTTGCTCATTTAATGTCAATTAAAGATGATTTTTTTCCATAGTAAAATCGGTATTTTAGAGTATTACTGCACATTACCAAGATAAAAGAAAAATACTTTTTAAATTTATACTTTTTTCTTTTAAAAAAAAGTGTCTTAGTTTATATTAGTAGGAAACGTGATATTAAAGTTTATACTTTTTGTTTTAAAAAGTGTTTTAGTTTAAAGTCAAATTATAGAATGAGATAAAAAAAATCTAATTAACATTTTATCTTATAAATAAATTTTTTAAAAATATCAGCAGAAAACATGGTAGTCAAGTAAAGCTTTTATATTTACATTTTACATTGATAGTAGGAAACATAAAGTAAGCTTATTATAATTACATTCTATATAGTAAAGTAAGATTTTTATATGTCATTTATTAAAAAAAATATTAGAAAGAGACATAAAGCTTATTATAATTACATAAAAAATTAAGTATAAAAAACTAAATTAAGTACATAATAGTTTGATTTTATTAATTTTTATTTTTATTGATTTTAGAGAAAATTTGTGCTATAGGCAATATTTTTAGCCTAATTAGCGGAATGTCCAATGTTTGGAACAAATTGGGAATTTGTCCATCTCTCCTAAATTCCCCCGGATATACTTTTAGATGACAGAGAGAGGGAGATTGCCCCCAAATTCCCGATCTCCTTCCCTCTAGATCTCTGTCGGAGCGAGGTCGGAGCGAGCGAGCGGCCGAAACTCGAACGAGATCGAGGACGCCGGAGGCGGCCAGATCTCACGGATCTGATTCAGATATGCGAAAGTGGTGAGATCTGCATCCTCCTCTCCTCCTGTTCACCACCACCACCGCAACTCCTCCTCCGTCCAGATCTGAAATCGAATTCCATCGTCGCTCCTCCTCCGGTCCAGATCTGAAGTGGCGCGAGCGAGTGAGGTGACGCGAGCTAGCAGTTACCGGAACTCGAACCCCAATTCGGCGCTGAGCGGAGTGATAACCATGAGGAAGGAGATGGATTTTTTTGTTAAATTAGAAAATTCACTCCATGAATATGAGAGGTTAAAAAAACTATCTATATTTTATTATGTGATCCATATCTACTATATTTTTATTTTTATTTTTGCACAACAAATTGTTATATTTGCACAACATATGGTTATATTTGCACAAACACAACATACGGTTATATAGTTGCACGCCAAAATGTATTGACACGAAAAAAAAAACTAGACTTGGGTTATATTTGCACAACATATGGTTATATTTGCACAAACACAACATACAGTTATATTTCCACGCCAAAATGTATCGACACGAAAAAGAAAAAAAAACTAGACTTGGGTCATATTTGCACAACTTATGGTTATATTTGCACATACACAACATACTCTTATATTTGCACGACAAAATGTAAAAAAAAGACTTGGGAATGAGATGGACATTTCACCAATTTGTCCCAAAGTGTGGACAAATCACCAATTGAGCCAACTTTTTTGGACATTTTACAAACTCTCCATTGATTTTATTCTTCAAACCAACTTATGAATGTATAAAACTCTTTAATAGTAAAAAATTGATAATCCCATGCGTAGCACGGGATAGCTCACTAGTAATAAAATAAATTAATCAACCGTATGACAAGAGTGACGGTAAAATAAAATTAGTTAATGATAATAACACAAGAAAAGTTGAATTTTTGGAAACATATAGTTTGTCAGCAGCTGCGTGAGGCATGTGGAGGTTGCAGGAGAGGAGAGCGACGTCGGGATGGCGAGTTCGGCAGCTGCGAGTGCAACCGCTGATGGGGCTACAATTGGGTGGGCAACGGGAAGTCAGGAGGAAGGGAGCGCCGGGAGTGTGCGTGAGGCCTGTGGAGGTTGTAGGAGAGGCGAGCGACGTCGGGATGATAAGTCCGGCAGCGGTGAGTGCGACCAGCGATGGGGCTGCAGCTGGGTGGGCAACGGGAAGTCAGGAGGGAGGGAGCGCCGGGAGCTGTGTAAAAACTAATCCACAACTGTGCATTTGCATTCAGCTACTCCCTCTGTCCAATAATACATGGGTTTTTAGAGGTGAATTTTTGTCCAATAATAGATGGGCTTTTATGTTTTCTATGTAGGAAATTGTAATGATTTGTATTTATTTGTGTGTTGTTGACTTTTTAAAATAATTTGATTGGTTAAAATGTGTAGTGAGTGTTAAAAAATACTAATAAAATTTATGAAAAAGTTAGTGCAATGATGACGTTTTTTTAAAACTAAAGTGTTTTATTAAAATTTATGAAAAAGTTAATGCAATGTGGTAGAGATTACTCCGAACATTCTTACCCAAGCATAGTGAGGGAGTACCCTAAATCCAAAGTTAGCTAATACTATATTTAATCTTTAAGATGTATCAACATATAAGACTATTTTATCAAAAGTACACGAGGTAAGTTTATGCAAAATAATTTTTATGTATAACTTCCCATATCGTAGTTATTTATCTTTTTACTTATAAATAGTCTTATATGTTGTGTGTGTGTGTATAGATGGATGTAGGTTTACTGCAGTGACTTATTGTGTGGACTATAAACTTCGTTTGAAGTATATAAGAGCTTACCCTCAAGCTATAATATTGCATCCCGGTCCACTAGTTTCACATGAAGAGATGGAGATTGGTTTTAATGATTCATACTTGAGAGGAAAAAGGCTTTCTAATTTGTTAGACTATGCAAAGCATGAATGAGTTGATTTGTGGAATGGTGGCAAGTTCAAGATAAGTGGTTATGAAGGTTATGCATTTGTCCGGCTAAATGGAGAAAAATTAAAACATTTGACTACTTACAATGAGAAGATAAGTAGGCTGAGAGTGTATTTGGATGATGGGCCCATAATAGGTGTGATGGGGATTTTTAAGGATTATAAGGTAAATCAATTAGAAATTTACAAAGCATTGGGCACTTGTAGGAGAACTCACGCAGTGGTTATACTAGAGTTGAGGAGGATTGAAGGGAGGGTGGTCTTTGTATACCAAGAGGCAGGTGGCTCTGAGAATGAGGGTAGATTGCAAATGGGGATGAACATCTCCGACGTCTATGTGTTAGTACAATGTTGACGTTTTTTTAAAACTAAAGTATTTTATTAAAATTTATGAAAAAGTTAGTACAATGTTGGTGGAGATTACTCCGAACATTCTTACCCAAGCATAGTATGTGAGTATCCTAAATCCAAAGTTAGCTAATACTATATTTAATCTTTAAGATGTATCAACATATAAGACTATTTTATCAAAAGTACACGAGGTAAGTTTATACAAAATAACTTTTATGTATAATTTCTCATATCGTAGTTATTTATCTTTTTACTTATAAATAGTCTTATATGTTGTGTGTGTGTGTGTGTAACTGTGTATAGATAGATGTAGGTTTACTGCAGTGACTTATTGTGTGGACTATAAACTTCGTTTGAAGTATATAAGAGCTTATCCTCAAGCTATAATATTGCATCCCGATCCATTAGTTTCACATGAAGAGATGGAGATTGATTTTAATGATTCATACTTGAGAGGAAAAAGGCTTTCTAATTTGTTAGACTATGCAAAGCATGAATGGGTTGATTTGTGGAATGGTGGCAAGTTCAAGATAAGTAGTTATGAAGATTATGCATTTGTCCAGCTAAATGGAGAAAAATTAAAACATTTGGCTACTTACGATGAGAAGATAAGTAGGCTGAGGGTGTATTTGGATGATGGGCCCATAATAGGTGTGATGGGGATTTTTAAGGATTATAAGGTAAATCAACTAGAAATTTACAAAGCACTGGGCACTTGTAGGAAAACTCACGCAGTGGTTATACTAGAGTTGAGGAGGATGGAAGGGAGGGTGGCCCCGAGAATGAGGGTAGATTGCAAATGGGGATAAACATTGCCGACGTCGATGTGTTGCTAAAGATCTACAAGCTCCAGATTGAGATTCCAGATGAGTTGAAGGGTGCACCGCAGCTGCGTGCCTAGTGATGACCACCTCTTTCAAGCTTTTGGGTCACAGGTAGTCCTATCTTTCCCTTTTGACGTATGCCAGAAAAAAAAAAGATTGGTCTTTATACTTACATAGAGTTTTATTTGTATATTTGGACTATTGGATTGGAGATAGGGATAAATATTGTCGACGTCAATATCTTGCTCAAAATCTAAACACCTTTGATTAAAATTCTAAATGAGTTATAGGGAACCTCATAATCACAAGTCTTGTTTGTTGGTGGAGATTACTCCGAACATCCTTACTCAAGCATAGTGTTGGAGTACCCTAAATCCAAAGTTAGCTCTGATAGTATATTTAATCTTAAGATGTGCCAACACATTCCACTTTTTTAATCTTAAGAGGTGCCAACACATGTCAATTTTTTAATCTTAAGAGGTGCCAACACATGTTACATGACTCTCTCAAGTTTGATGTCCTCACTTAGAGCCTGAAAATGAAGAACTCTTGTGATATGTGTATGTCTTTAATCACTTATAAATCACTCCGAACATCATTGTTATATTTTATGTTGGACGGGGTTGTTACGCATATTTCAATAACTTAGTCAGAAACTGATTCCAAACTTGAGGTATTGTGTGTTCGACGAATAGACGACCACTAGCTTAGTACAAGCTTTTGGGTCAACGAAAGTCCATATTGACCCTTTTTATACTTTTACCTATTTCAAAAACGAAAAGATTGGAGAATGGATAATGTCTTTATATCTACATATAATTTTATATATTCGACTATTTAGGACATTCGAGTTGAGAATGAAACTTTATTATCTCACAAAATAACCTTATTATAGTTTACCCGTCAGTTTTCCAATTAACAAACGTAGCAAGATGATACCATATGACCATACTTATTAGTAATAATAAATTATATCAAATTATAAGAGATTGTGAATGAAACAAAAATTTAACAATATCTCATATTTATCTTAATAAATCATAATAATATATATTTATATTATTTATCTAATACACATCGCAATTGAAGTGAAGATGATCAAAGCTAAAAACTGGATAAATATTATATATACATATACTAAAACCGATGCATAACCTCTTATGTGACGTATTGTGTTTGATTATGGGGAAAAAATTCCCCTCAAATAAAATTATTAAAATAATATGTTGTTATAATTTATAGAAAGTTATCATAAGCTATCATCTATTAATATACATGTTAGTTAATTGATAAAAATATAAATCAAATTACTCCGTATTTCTTAGCCATACTTACAAAAAATATTAATAGATAAATATTTTATAGGTGTTATTTTATTTATATCTAGATTATTTTTTGGTAGAAAGAATTATTTAGATTGTAATTTATTATTTGATAGTTTTTATTTTATTTATATCTATATTATTTTTTGTTAGAATAAACTATTTATATCTAGATTAATTTTTATTTTTATATTTATTACACAATTTGATGGTTATTAGTTTAATTATCACGTTGTAATTCAGATTTATTATTTTTATCATGTTTTTAATAAGTTTTTTTTTATAAATAATAAATGCAATTTTAGAATATTTTATTAATATATATTCTCATGTACGGGACGAGACATATACTAGTATAAAATAAAACAAATATTTTTCCCCTTAAATTGGGTTGTTCTTCAATGGAGGTGGGGTTGCAATTGTGAACAGATGCCGCCTCTGCTATTGATAGCTGACGACTTGTAGTGACACCCTAAATTTGGTTGTGAACCTAGGCTTCAACCCTTCTAAAGCTCCAAATTTTGAGCAAATTCTTCATAAATTGGTTTGGGATTCCACCTTTATTCACTTTCAATTGATTGATTCTACTGGGATTTGAGGTTTTGGTGGTTTGTCGTGGCCGGCCTCCTCCTTAAAGTCTCGATTGTGTGAAATTGGGTTTGATTTCCAGGTCGCTCGGTGGATCTACCTTGTCGTGGGTGGTGGGCGTGAGTTGCCTGGGAGGCGTCGACAGTTGCGTTGCGGCCTCGTCCTTCTCCTTCTCCTTCCCTTCTCGTCTATCACCTACGTCTTCATCTCGGGTTGGGGGGTGTATGTTCCCTGCCTTCTCTCTCCATCGGCTCCTTGGGCGGCGCTACTGTTGGCCTTGTTGCCGGTGGTTTTCCTGTCCGTGGTGTAACACTCGGTGAGTCTCCCACTCCCTCTTGGGCGAGGCCGTCTCCATGGCCACCTGTGGCTTGGTCGGATTGTCCACCGCAAGCTCCTACTTCATTGGTCTCTTCGGGTTTGCCTTGGCCCGCTGACAAGTTAGGGGTGGCCCGTAAGTTTGTCCTTTGGGCCTTAGCCTTGGGCCCGGGGCAGCCGGGAAGTTTGGAAAAAAATAAAATAAAATAAAGTATAATTTATCTTCATTTTATTTTGAATAATATGTAGCGTGGGGCCGAATCGCTTGTGGTGGTGTTGTTTGGTCCTGGAGTCTAGCGGTATTGAACGGTGTTCTTCGCTTTTGTCGACGTGCAAGAGGTCGTGGACGTGATCGAAGTCTGAATACTCGTTGACTGAGTCCAAATATGAGGTTTCCACTTAGTTCCCCAGGGATTCCCTGCATCGTCTCTACCAACTGATTGAAGAGTTGTCGCACATTGCTTCGGTTCGTTCTTGTTTGTACTAGATTGTATTTGCAACTTCACCTTTGTTATTTGGCTTTTCTACTTGGTTGTTTGCTTTGTCTGTAGCATTTTTGACGGTTTATCTGTCGCCGATTTTTGGCCTATCGACCCACCGGACCTCTCCGGTGCGTCGAATTTTTCGGTGGGTCGAATTTTTACTCAATAAAAAAAAAACCATGATAGGTGCATTGCAAAAAATATTATCTACTACTATACTTATTTATTATTGAGAGTTAGTGCTAGTTGCATTAGAAAAAATGTGAGTTTACTAATGGTAAATAACCCTTCAAATTCATGCTCATATCCCTTAACTAATTCGAACACTGAAATGGCACATCCATAGAGAGGTTCATGTTTATATCTCTAACTAATTCCAATTTCCAACACTGAAATGGCACATCGAGAGAGAATTCAAAGTACAGTTTGTAGGACAAGGGGCAAAGGCCAATCCTCATTTTTACACCTTACATGAAACAAACACAGAGGAAGCCAAAAGAACACACAATCTGTCAAATCTATAACAATTGCAAATACACCCAGTTTTGGTGGTAACCTACACCCAGTTTTGTATGAGATTATCACCTAATAACTTACAAGAACTTTCAGAAAGAATGGGGGAGATAAGAGAAACTCAGAAAATGACCGATAATATACTTCTCGCCCTGTCAGATGCCGCAAAGGCAGGACATGAACCAATGCTCTGATGGTAACAAGTATGATCAGTCTCGCGAGATGGGTAAGTTACTTTCTATTTTTGTAAGATAAATCGATGACTGAAACATGGTGATATGAAGTAACCAGTGTTCGCGGCTGATTTCTGTTGGTAAGATGAATTGATGACAGGAGCTTCTGGGTTAATGCGGATTAATTTTGAGAGAGAATATACAACAAGAGCTTCGCTGGCCATCAGATAGATTGCTGAGCGTTCCATGAGGAGCTTGCTTGAGCAAAGTGGAAGCCGAGAAAACCTGAAAACCTGGGAAATGATAACTGATAAACAAGGACTCGCGTTTACGCCCCCCAATCATATGGGAAGAACTAGAAATGAAGTGGAAAAGCAGTTGAAAGAAAATGGCTAACCATTCCAACTGAAACGTATGCCAGAGCTTATCGCAGTTAGTGATGTCATTTAGCATTCTAGAGCATAAGTCGGCACCTACACAAGCACAAGAGCATACAAGTGGTCAAGTGGATCATAAGTGTGGTGTTTGAGAGTTGAGACATCGTGAAAAACGATTTCAATGTGTTTTCATTCGCATACCTCGAGCATGTTTTCATCTGGATAGCAAGATGCCGTGCAATTTGCACTGCTGGAGCTATCATACTGGAGAATCCTAAGCTTCCCCTCCTGCAATTAAAAACAAAACAAAGCTATTTAGGTAAATGCAGATAAGAGTGTAGAACTTGGAAGTGGAAACAAACTCATAACTTTTCTACCTTAGTTCCATAAACGAGGCCACCACCAACTGAAGGGTGAAAGCAAGCTACATTGACTTCATCCTCTGCATTTGGAAGAACTTTCACAAGCTCCATATCTGAGACTCTGTACACCTGAAAAAATATCAAAGTTGAAAATTAGAATAAGAATTGCAAGTTGTTTAATTTTGTTGGCATCAACAGTATGATAAAATGAAGAACAAAGAACTACACATGAACACAAAGACACGCAAATCTCAGCGTGGACAAAGAATAAACTAAAAGCAATTACTTACCTCTAAAATTGTGTAGATAGGAACTGTTGTCTCTCCATCAATGACAATGCTTTTGAGAAGAGAACAATGACGGCGTCCATAGGCAAGCAGCAAGTGCTCAGATGTAGGAGAGAACTACACATACAGATGAAGCAGATAACAATGTCAAAAAGGCTATTACATTTCTCCACATGGGAATAAATTGCTTAAGCAAAACATGCCTAAGAATATCACGATGGACTTAGGGAAATCACTTCAAAATAAGGGCACAAAATAATGAGAATCAACAAAGCATGATGTTACCAAGAATTATAAAATAAAATAAGTGAAGAAAGAGCTCACCTGTATTGAAGTCAAACAATGGGCTGCTCTAATAGCCCGTGAAGCAAGCACTAAACCAAATCTGCACAAATAGTTTGGGGAATAAAATAGTGATACTACCACAAGCAAGAGAAAACAGAATGAAAAGCAAAGAAGATCAATAAGAGCTGAACATTCCACTACGAGACTTACGTTGCTTCCTCAAGTGAATATAATCTAAGCTCATATATAACTTGATGGGCAGAAATTGGATGTCGTGTAGGAGATGATGAAACTCCTGCCATTTCATTATTTGGCTGTGATTGTAGCCCAGCGTCACCTTCCATATTTGGTAACATGCATGCAACACAAGCAGCCAAAAATCTACCGCAAGGAGAAAAATGGGCCCCCATCTCACTGCAAGAATTAAGAGAGCATGAGGCCACTAAAATCACACAGGACCAATGAACATTCATGATTTTGCATGCCCCTATCCTTGACAGCAAAAATGAAAAGAAGTGGCTAGGAAGAAAAAACAGCAGCCTTTAGACACAAGGCAAAGAAACCAATTTAAAAAAATATTACTGAACAGAAGTCTACCTACAGAGCACCGCGTGTGGAATGGTTAAGCGACATTTATCTGCCTCAAGTGGGGCACACGGATCTTTTATATCATGTGGCCATATTCTTAATTTTACAGTGCAAGGCAACTCGGCTGCTGCTGCTGCAGCCAAAGATGTGGCGAGCTCCGACTGAATTCTACTGACAACAGGCTGTGGTGGGTCATTTAGCTCATTTGGAAGCTCATTTAAAGCAGCTCCCTCCTCAGTTGAAGGATTTGCACGGGATCTGGATGCCCAAATTCTTGAGGTATATCTGCCACTGCCATGAGAATAGGTTGCAGCCGTTGGGATAGCAGAAGACGCTAATGGATCTTGATTTGATAGGCCCCCGCTTGTAGATGGATTTTCTTGAGCACTTGTACTAAGTGGACGAATCATTTGCTTTTCAGCTTGACTTTGACCAATTAACCACCCTTGCAAAAATGGCAGTTCCCAAGAAGTGGGGTCCCCAAATGGAAAGAACAGATTATGTCTATCTTCAGGCTGCATGCCAACAGTACTCTCAGCAGCATCAGTACCAGATTCAGGTGCAGCTGTTTCTACTTCACTAGATGCATTATCAGTTCTCATTCCCCCAAGAAGAGGGGGTGCATTGCTGGGGTCAACAGGAGACAATAATAGTTCATACTGCCCAGATGGGGTTGTATATGTCAACAACCTTAGTGAAGATGAACTAGTTCTCTGCTGAGCGCCAGCTGAACCAACATCTGCTTCTGTATCTGTATGTGGCGAAGCCATCCTGTCATCATCTCGAGAAAGTGAAGGCCAGATCAAGAAAGGAAGAGACATCAAGGGGAGTCCTTCTGTCAGGCTCGGGCGGTCAGAAGAGTTGGGATTGGCAAAATATATTGTTGGAGGTGGGTACTGCAAGTAACCCTGAGAGGTTGCAACTGTCATGGAGGAATCTGATGAATCCAGGTCGTTCACCTATAAACAGCAAAATAATCAGACAAATGAAGAAGGAATTGTAAAAATACATACGTAAGTAGCGCTTAGTGAGAGGGCAAAGCACACCTCAGCTGTTAGCAATAAAGGTGCAGCATGTGGGTGAAAATGCACAGCACGAAGGGAACGGCGAGTCTTCAACACAACTTTAGGTGAGACTGTGTCACCTCTTCTGTTATAGTGCCACATGTAAAGCTACAAGGTAATTTATAATGTCAATATCCCAAAAAAAATTCATATAAAAATAAATTCCAAGAGCAATGATCAGCACCTTATGGCCAGAGGCTACTGCTAGGAGCTCTTCTTGTCCATGGAAAGCAATAGAAGCGATAGGACGATCTGCACAAGTACAGTATAGAATGTTAGTGCTCACGAATTCAAATTACCAGAGCAGCTCCTCTATAAAAATCAGTACCCCGGCCACCTATTGAAAATATGAATGTCTCAAGAAACAAATAGATTCAAATGAAATATTTACAGAAATCACGAGATCCTATGCATTCTCCATTCTGTGCATTCCACAAACGAACATCGTGATCCAAACTTCCACTAGCTAAAGTTTCTGGAAACATAGGATGGAATCTAACCTGCAATAATTTCAATATGACAGAGGTTAGAGGTAACATGTAGACTTTAGAAAAAAGAACAAAACACATGAATTCCTTCCCCAAACATTCACTTTAACAAAGTTAATGCACTGGTGAAAAAAGGTTGAAAGTGGAATGAAAAAAATATATCAAATCAAATACATATGTAGGACCAGTCACTCTACCCTATTTGGCAATTCATTAATTAAGGTCAGCTCATGAACTGATGCATGTACCACTCAAATAATTACCATTCAAGCATGGCTCAGAAACCTGAAGCCTTCCTGTACAATAAACATCCTAAACAAAATTCTGAATAACAAAAATACACCAAAGTGTTCTTATGCGAAAAGCATGGTGCACTGCATAATATCTAGAGTATGTGACACGAATAGATGTATAATTAATACGATAGAAAATTACACTTACCACCCAAGGCGTCCTTCGATGACCACAGAGCACTTTCAAACAATTACCAGTCTGACTGTCTATTATCTTCACAGTATGATCCCCACTGTAAATGCAGAAGTAGAATCAACGAATTGATCATCACATAAGACTAAGAGTCTAAAGCCCTAACAAGAAGCCAAGCCCAACAAGGATAGAAATAAAAGAAACGTACTGTGTGGAAGCAAGTGTCTTCCCATCAGGGCTAAATGCTGCTGCAATGGTTGACCTAGGAGGTGGCAACAATGGACAATATTTGGCTGAAAAATGTCGCAATGAATCTGCCTCTACCCTGATATTTTAAGGACATAATCTACATTAATGCTTGGCAACAAACATCAAAACAGCAAAGAAGGAAACATAATAAAACAGCCATTTTCCTAGAGGATTGAATAACAGAAATCAAAAGCACCAGTGCTCACACATGAATGTACAGATTAATTAAGCTACCATAAGTAAACATCAATAGCATATAAATGTTTACGAAAGCAGTAACGAACCATAATTAGATTACCATGACATGAGATCCTGCCTTGCATCTTTCACAGCCTCAAATCCAGGGGTAAGGAAACTCACTTGCCCGCCAGAATTGTCTCCCCACAATCTTTTAGCTGATCTCTTCGCACGAGGAGCAATCTCTCTACGTGCTAGTAGATGAAAGACATTTCCACAACTAATAAACCCAAGAACAAGAGTGCAATCAGAAAAATCCCCAGAAATAATTAAGAAGGTATCAACTAAGCAACAGTTGCTCCATTCAAAACATCCACAACCAGAAATTAATGACCAATCGAAAAAGGAAAGTGAGAGCATTCAAAGAATAGTACAACCCTCCAGCTGCAGAAATTGAATCTTATCCCTAAAGGACCGAATTATGCCTACAGAGTTGCGCTGAATCTAGTAATTGACAACTGTACAGGTACAGGCCGATTACACGAATTCAAATCACAAGCAACAGCAAATATAACACAAAGTGCCAGTCCCGATCTGGAAATATGGGGTTATCTGGTCAACCAAATTGGACTAACTCAAAACCAAAGCTCCGAATCTAATCCTATGTTTCAGATCTTCAACCCACAGAAATGCCCAATCTTGCTACGAAATCCACAGATTTCCTAAACCACCCCACCGATCAAGCAAGCGAATTGAACAAGAAAAATCCGATCGCAAGAAATGAAAAGCATTCGAAACGCACCCGTGCCTCGAATTAGCATCAGTCAGAGCAGCCTCGGGAGGTCGGAGCTGAGAGCTAGAGGTCGACGGAGTGCTCGCATCGTCCACCCACATTGAATCCCTCATTTACCTCCCTACCCGAATCCAAACACCAGCGACCTTCCCCTACGCTTAAAAACTCGACAGCATCCACCACCGGGAGGGGTTTCCGGCGGAGATCAGGCGATAATTCAACAAAATTCAGAGGAATGTTGAATTATGCAGGAAGAGAAAAGTAGATAAGCAAGGATTTGACTGGGGGAAGGTTAGGTATGCCGGCGATTTCAGAGATCAAGCTTGATTTGAATTCACCTGTTAATGGAGATAGATCGGGGAAAGCGATGAGGGTGGGGTTTGGTGCAACTAGCAGCCACCAGGGGGAGATCGGAGGTGGCGAGGAAAGCAGGAAATAAACCTAAATTGGACGACGACGGAGAATGAATAAAAAATTAAATTTTAAAAAGAAAAAGGGAAAAAAGAGTTCGTTTCTTTTTCCCGTTTGATTTAATGGGAATGGGCTTGTCGTTAAATGGGCCGGCCCATTGGACGTGCCTCCTTCGTTTGGTTCTCTTTATGAAAAACTTGATGAATAGAATTTATCATCACACTTATAAAAAATAAATGAATAATTCTTTTTTTATACTACCTCCGTTCAAAAATATAAATCTAAAAGTAACAATTCTCAAATCTCAATACCTAAAAAACCTAAAAGAACTTATATTTTCAAATAAAAATCTAAGCCTAAAAGTACTTAGATTTTTTAACGGAGGGAGTATATAGAAAAATACTTCCCATTTCATTATAAAGTATTCAAAAACAATATTGTATCAAAGAGAAAACTAACTCGCGAGCAATTATTACTAGCTATCAATCGAATTAGTTGTTGGCACAACCTCTAACTCGCGATCAGGGCCTCGGTTCCCTCCTGAATGGATTTTGCAGCAACCCACACAAAAGATCCATCGGAGTCTCGTAGCCCAGGTCATCACTAGCCGAAGCGTCACAATTTGTCCAGGAGCCACCACCTCGCATACGATGGGTTGTCGCTACTTTGGCCTTGCTCAACCGAAGCTTCAAATACAGTCCTTTCCCCTTTCAGCACCATAACCCTCAAACACTCTCTTATTTCTAGCATGCCATAACCCACAAGCGACTCCAGCCCATAGCCTCTTCAACTCATCTAACTTCCTGTTCGGGACCACTTCTGCCCAATCCGTGAACTTTCGACAACCCCTCCCAGATCTCTGTAGCGCTGGTAACAAACTCTAGATTTCCTTAGCGCCTAGCAACCATAAAGCACATGCATAACACTCTCCTCCCTACCGCAGAGGTCACATCCCATATCATTCAGCACTCTTCGCTTGGCTAAGTTAGTTTGACACGGTAAAATTTCCTTACACGCCCGCCAAGCAAAGTTACAGACACGAACCGCCTTTAGCTTCCACACCTTAATTATGTCACACCATCTTACTCGGCCTCGGATCCGACATTCCAAGCCTCCCATCAATACAATTCCTCCATCTGCTACATGATAGCATGATAAGTTGTTTTGACCATAAACTCGCCATTCTTCGAATAGTGCCAAAACAGCGTATCTAGAGTCATCACCAAATGACTAGCTCTGCATTGCAAGGGAGAAAAGCCGCAATGGAAGCCCTATTACTTCGAAAGTTGCATACGTGGAAATGTTTTTTTATTACGAAAGCGATTCGATGGTCAAACATACATGACTTATCGATAGAGAGGCCGACAAAGCCGAAAGACAACGATTCGTCAAACATACAATGGGGCCAACATAAACTAATAACTGAAGTTAATCGCCTCCAAGTAGTGGTACCGCTAGCTAGCTCAAGAGTCCATTTGACAGTGAAGACGATTTTCCAAGAAAACTTTCGTATCACGAATCCGCCTCGGTCAAACCCGACTCTTGATGTCAGAGCTTGAACTAAGGAGAGGATCACCAATACCAACTAAAATGATAGCTTAGAAACATCCTAATAAGACACTTGAAAACTCTTTTGAGACTTTGATCAAGTCATTTCGGGATGTGGTGTCAACCGACCCGAGCAATAACTTAATTGAAAAATGAAAATGACTTATTCATGTAAACTGAGTCGACAATGGCTACTTCATCATGGTAGACTCCCTCCCAGAATTCCTTATTTAATCAACCCATCGTCATTCCATAATATCATCACGTGCCACGTGTCAGGATCTCAATCAAATATCAAACTCAGATTATCTTTGGCCTTCTTTCGTGGACGTGCTGGCAGCCGTTGAACGCAAAAATACAAAACCACCCCTTAACTTCCAGAAATTTCCACAAAAAGGCCAAAACTTGAAACTCGGCCAGAAAGTGAGGTGACACAACACGTGCCATCCTCTCACCCGGTGCAGGCATTCACACCGGCTCTCGGTTTCCAAAGCAAGTTAAATCACGCTTAAGCACCCATGATTTGGTCAAATTTGCATCCGACCCCTCAAATTTATCAAAATGTACACTAAAGTATTGTGTTTTACTTTTCTTTTCTACTCATAGCAAATTATGAAGGATGTCATAATCATTCTTAACAAAAATTGTTTATTCCAAGTCCATTTATGGCATGACTTGGATTCATAATCAATATCGCTTTTAACCTAAATTATAACACAATCGTTCACTATTTCAATTTGTTGGGTTAAAAACATTATAACCATATAAAATATAAGGAAGGGGAATTCCATATATAATGCCTTAAGCCTTTGTGTTAATAAAAAACAAAATAAAAACTCACTACAACTCAGGTTTTCATACGACTCGACCAGAATTTTCAATCAAAATTTTGGGAATATATGAAATATGTGCATCATGATGGAAATCATATGCCAATAATCATTCACTATAATCTCCCCTTTAAACCGGATTCCAAAAATTGGATTAATAATTGACAATTACGGGTGTTAGGGTTAAAAGTTAAAAACTGATCAAACTATGGGTGGCTAAGTGTAATTTATCCAAGTTTAAAACATGTCACGTTTCAAACGGCGCGTCGATTGGAAATTCACGCGCTCGGCTGATCTCATCCGTAGATTCCGTTATCCTTCTCCACTCCCGCCACGTCGAACCACGGACACGTGTCCCAATCCAACGGCTAACAAATTTCTACGGAGTATAAAAGTTTTTATAAAATATTATTTATTTATTTATTTATTTATTTATCCTGATTTTTGATCCTTTGGTGCTCTATATATTCGCGGCTCCATCATCTCTCACCCAATTCCCAGATTCAACTCAAATTCAGATCCCATTCAAAGCTTCGAAATACAAAATCACGCAACTCAAGAATCTCTCTCTTTTCTAGTTTGATCAATCGGATTGATTTTTTCAGCTATGGCGTTGAGCTTAACTCACCAGATCGGAGCTCTTTCCGGCGCCCCGATCCCGGTGGATTCCGGAAACGGCAGCAACTCCGGCGATATGTCGGCGTCGGTAAGCGCCGCAACGGTGTGGAAGACACCGTCGGCGAAGCTGAAGTGTAGAGCTTCACGGCAGAGCGGCGGCGGGGAGATTGATTCCGTTTCGCCGCCTGTGAGCCCCTGCAGGTCGCCGGTGTTGTCCGGAATCCGGCCAGATATGTCCGTGGCGTGCCAGGCGTTTGCAACGGACATGGAGGAAAGGACGGCGGCAGACGAGGTGGCGGAGTACAGGAAAGGAGCCGGACGAGCGCACGGTAAGGGGAACGGCGGGGTTCCGGTTTACGTGATGATGCCGTTGGACAGTGTGACGATGAACCACTCGGTGAATAGGAAGAAGGCGATGAACGCGTCGCTTCAGGCGCTGAAGAGCGCTGGAGTGGAAGGGATAATGATGGATGTGTGGTGGGGGCTGGTGGAAGGCGAGGCGCCGGGCTCGTACAATTGGGGAGGCTACGCCGAGCTGCTGGAGATGGCGAAGAAGCACGGCCTCAAGGTCCAGGCGGTGATGTCCTTCCACCAGTGCGGTGGGAACGTCGGCGATTCCGTCACGTGCGTATCTTAGCCACCTTTTCCCTCTTTTACTATCTTACGCTTTCTGTGATTTTGCCGAAATTTCACTTTTTCCTGCGCCCTTTTTGAAATTGAAGAAAGGTGTTTGATTTGAACTTTGCTTAATTGCTTTATAAAGTATTTAAGATCAAGGTTTTGATGACTTGCTTCTGTTTAGGGTTTTGATTTGATGGCTTTGTTAGGCTAAATTGGGGGTTTTTCTCTTTTCCTGATTGTTTTTGCAGGATTCCTTTGCCAAAGTGGGCTGTGGAGGAGATTAACAACGATCCTGACTTGGCATACACAGATCAGTGGGGAAGGAGGAACTATGAGTACATATCACTTGGCTGTGATATGTTGCCTGTTTTGAAAGGAAGAACCCCAGTTCAGTGCTACTCTGATTTCATGCGTGCTTTTAGAGACAACTTTAAGCATCTCCTTGGGGAAACCATTGTGGTAATTCATCATACACACCCTTTTCACATTGCTTTTGTCAGATTACACTATTACAGTATGTGTTATAAAGATTTTCCCTTGATGCATCTGTTTTAGATACTCGACTTGATGACTATATAGTATATGTTGGTGCTCTTTTCCTGTTGATCAATGGTGATTTGTGTGTTCTGTTTGATCAATTTAGTATTTGATGATTGATGGTGTTGTACGATTTAGTTATTAGAAACCGAAGAGAGTACTGCTTAATGGACTGCCTTTCTGTAATGAATAGAGATTTAGGGATTAGAGACAGTGAATTTGCATTTACAGTAACTGGTTCCGATATACATTAGGGCTGGATCATGATGAAAATATGCCCATCACATGAAGATGATGTTCAATTTCATTTTCTGTTCAGGAAATTCAAGTAGGAATGGGTCCAGCAGGTGAGCTCCGATACCCTTCGTACCC